>HG995382.1:18750000-20000000 GCA_905333075.3 Atethmia centrago
TGAAAAACATGTTCTCACAACATTGATATACGTCACGGTCAATTCTCCAACTTTAAATGTAAGTTGGTCGTTTATTACTCGATATCTTGTAAAGACAACTTAGCTGTGATAGTTTTCCTTTTTCCCTGACTGACCAAACCGGATATCGCAAAAAAAAAACATTGTTCCCTACATTTTGACGAGTTAAGCGAACATAAATATAGGGAACAGCTGATTATTTTTTCGTGACTTCAGTTTTAGTCCCATAGTAAAAGTTGTTCATAATAACTATGAATTCAAATTCACCCTGTATATACTACTGCCGTGAATTTTTTCACATGTCCAAAAACAACCATTTAGCTGGCAGGGGTCGACACTTTCGTCAAATAACTTCTCCCGCTCTAAGCGGAGCGGGAGGGTGTGTCCAGACTCTTACTGACTAAAACCCACCTGTATTCCTTCCGTTGCCTGTGTTGCGGGGGCCTCGGTGACCCATTAGTACCTTCCCGCGACCCCGGCAGGCATCGGCCCTAGTGGACTCCTACACTTGTGCTGACGACATCTCTTTGAGGCGCGCGTGGAATACAACATGCCGTCGACCCGGGCCTGGTACTTACCGGACGGTGAGCAACCGCAAGCCCATGCCTACGGTGGCCGAAAATCCGCCCGGGATTCTCAACACAGGCGCCGCCACCGATTCCGTGGATTTCACGCATATTTTCCCCCAACTTGGGCTAATTTTTGTTAAAGGTCGCACAACAAAAATTTAACAAAATTAGCCTTTAAAGCTTAATATTGCGCAAACGGATCCCTAAATCGAATAATGGTTTTCACAGACTCGCAATATTTTTGATCAGCCTATCCAACGGTAGTGTGGGGTACCGTACATGGGACAGAGGAGAAAAAAAAAATTCTTCTCCACTTTACGTACAAGCGTACCCATCTCAAAAAGTCCCCGAATAAGGCAAAGGTATAATAATAATGGTATAGTACTCGTACCAACACATTTCGTCAATTATATTTAAAATGTTTAATTATTTATTTATTTCAGACACAATTCCAGTCCATACTTTTACACTAACACATTTAAATTATAAACTAAGAAAAGTTATGTTTAGGTCCTATGTAATAGGGGGCGAGCCAATTGTCATCAACCGGGCACAAATCCAGACTGGCCTCTACTGAGAAATTCCAGATGGAAAACAACACTGCCCGATCTAGGATTCGAACCCAAGAACGCATGCTCAGCAGTAGAGCTTGCAACCAATAAACCAATGCGGCAGTCAGGAAGAATCTTTGAAGGAAAACACTTTTAGGTTGTAGATTGACACGTGGAGCTTTAGAAAGAGAATGACGCAAAGGTCAAGGTAACGGTCTACCCAGCACGACCTGTAAAACTCGATGTGCCATATTGTGCGCTTTTATAATTTCTAACGTGCCTTTACTAACGTGCGATATATATTACGTTCACGTCACAGCATCACGATAACACAAGGAAGTAAAATGTTTGGAAAAATGTGAAAACGCTCTTAAATTTCCTTCCACGATGTTGTAACTTGCACGCATTTCCACATATTTAATGGACGTGGACGTCCACAATGATATCGTCACGTTAGAAATGATAAAAGCGCACATTTACGACCGTCACTGATTAAGCTCAATTATTCATAGAAGGAAGACGCTTACGAGAATGGGCTTGAGTTAATAAATTGGACTAATTAAAATGCTAATGATTTCTTATCGTTCCAATTTGGAACGCCTTCTCCAGACAAGACAAGTTGCTCCAATAGATATACCTATTGGAGCAACGGAACTTGTCTGGAGAAGGCGTTCCAAATCTTAACCAAAACTTAATCTCAACTCAATCGTTCGAGATTGAGTATTTATATTCAGAATAATAACATAACATAACATCACGCCTGTAATCCCCGAAGGGTCAGGCAGAGGTGTACCTTGCTGTAGTACATCCACATTTTGCCAGTTATGTTTAAGAGGCCGACAACACCTAAGCGCGGTCACTGTCGGACTGCATAGAAAAGATAGAGAAGCGCGATGACACAACGCTGGTAATTTATTGCAAAATATGAAGCAATTATCGATTTACAAAAAAGCCATCGATTGTATAAAAAAAATAAAACACTATTATGCTAATATGTTGCTTGTTACAAAAATGAGAATGATTGCATGTTTTTAAACAGGTTTTTAATCGTTAAAATATTTTTTTAGAGGTATCTTCGTGATTTTTTCTATCATATCAAATTAGTTGTATTATGTTTTTAACACAATATCTACCTAGCATATATCCTGAAGAATATCATATATTTTTCTGATTTTGTTTACTGCAGTTGATCATATACTTTTAGGCATTATAAAACTTACAAATTTTGCGTTTAGGTCCTGTAGTCCCCTTAAGTATATAAGTATTCAGAATGACAGCTTGAGCAATTTGGATTCAGTTCCCACCTTCCATTACATAACAAAATTGCCTTAAAAAAAATTAACAATTTCTTCCATTACATAACAAAATTGCTTTAAAAAAAAATAACAATTTTATTATTATACTTACCGATTAGTTAGGTCACTACAGTCACATAACGTAAAACTAAAAATATTGGTAGGTATCAGTTGATTTCAACCAAAATATTTTCATACAAACCATAAAAACGCTAAAGCTTTTACCCCACATTCCTACTACGTCATGGTTAACACCGATGGCCCCCACGAGTATCGTTATAATTGACAAAGAGATTAAATACAAGAGGGATGGCCATATCCGACCACCTGTGGGCTAGCAAGAAACACTTTGATCACAAACCGAATGAAAAGGTATGTGTAACAGAATAGCAATCAGTCTTCCCCAACCTTAGTTGAGGTTTACCCAAACGCCCATTTCCTCCAGAGGGCGTTCATGTCTGAGGGAAGGTATATCGTCCTCCAATTATGAAAACAGCGATCAATTATTTGGGTCAAACATAGGTCAAAGACAGTCATAATTAATGATTTACACGACTTCATCAAGGAAATTACTACCTTATTCACCAACATATATTTATGAAAGAAATAAAAGTAAATTACCATCAAATAAAATATTCATAAAGGCTAAAATATCGTGTACATTGTCCGCAGCAAAACCAAAATCAGAAAGAAATGCTTTTTGACAAAAACTCAGAGTTGGGAATAAGGTAACATGTTCACATGTAACATTTTCAAAACATGGCAGAAATGATAGGAAAAAACTGAATTACGTCGCTCCGAGCCCTTTTTGCGTGGAAAGTATTTTTTAGTAAGTGTCTCTGTTATGTAGGTAATTGGTTTTATCTAGACGGGAATATTTTTGGAACTATGTAGGTAGGTAAGATATTATTGTTTTGTTTTTGCTGTATTATCTGCTTTATAGATTCAATCAAGTATCTAGGTTCGTACTCGCAGCGTTAAAAATCATACAGGGTGCAGACAAAATATGCTTCTACTTCTCTGTGATAAACTATTTTCTGGGGGTTGTGACCATGACAATAAGGGCGCTTTCAATTTAAACGGTTGGTGCCGGACTGTTGCAGTCCGGGTATCGTACTGCGCACGGGCGGTTATGATTTTTCATACAAAATGTCTCGGCGCAAGGTCGTGCGAGAGCAGTGCGGCGCACGTCAGTTGGCGGAACGGCAACAATGTATATACTACCTTTGACCGTGGCATATATCGATGTATGAGAGAACACGTTTTTCAACTACAATGTTTGTTTTTGGGGTAAATTCTTCCCAACTACGGAACCCTTCATTGAGCGTAGTTACGACACGCACTTGACCAGTTTTTATGAATGTAATTTTGATTGCGTATTACAACATTTTCACAAAACAATTAAACGTTCTCGTGAAAGACAAAACCTACTCAAGATAAATAACAGGCAAACCTACTTACTTCCCCCCTAACCTTAGACTCGAGAGAATTTCTAATTATAATATAAGAGGTCAAAATCAAATACACGGAAAACACTTAGTTCCTAATTGTCTTTAAGAACACAATCGGAGACCTCTTCGGGATTTCCGAATAGAGAGATAACAGTTAGGTACCAGAGGGAAGGAGGTACTTCCTAAGTACGAATCACTTCGTTACCTGCATACAATTAAGAGGGAGAAGTAAACAAAATTGCCTCTTCAATTAGATTTTTCATTAAATTAATAAGAGTGGTATAAAATAAAAATAATACGAGTAACTACATTTTCATTTATAATAAGACTATAATGTTCCCACTGCTGAGACAAAGGCTCCCAAATAAATAAATGATATTTCCAAACATTTTTGGAACAGAAACACAAAATATTAAAAAAATTTAACAACATCAACACCTTTTTTTTCTATTTAAAATTTCCTCTATTTTTCAGGTATTTTCGATTTTTACAGTTGCATTTTAAATAAATCAGAAACTAAAATAGGTAATGGTTTATTGTGTACAAAAGTACTAAACGGTATGCACGGGATTTTTCCAACGGATAGTGTTCTCATGATTAGCCCCTTTTTTTATGGTGGGGTTGAGTAAAGGTAGTCGAGAGGGGCTTGTGGCTAAATATTTACATACCAAGACCCCTCCGCGCCTCGGAAAGCACGTCAAGCCATTAGTCATGGATATTTGACAGACGTTACGGGTCGTCAGAAGTCCGAAAGTTTGACAGCCAGTCTTACCAAGGGGTATCATATTACCCAGTAACTGGGTTGTGGAGGTCAGATAAGCAGTCGCTACATGTAAAATAGGTAGGTACTGGTATTCAGCTGCATCCGTATGCAACGTAGTTGGGAAAAGGTTAGGTAGATGATGAATATAGGACAATACCTACATTTGTACATAGATATATTTTAAAATAAACACCAAACTTTTTTATTCCTTCTCCTTCCATGTCCCACTGCCTGGCAAAGCCCTCCCCCACATCTTTCCAGGCACACACCAACACCACCACCACCACCACCTATGTACTTATGGCCAGAAAAATCCATCTGCCTGATGAGGATACGTAAAGGTAGTAACTAAAAAAAGGTAGACTTTAAAACAAAAAAAAATAACGCATACACACACAACACGCCTGTAATCCTGGAGGGATTAGGCAGAGGAGTACCTATAAAACACCCGCATTTCGCCAGTCATGTTTTTTTTAAGTCCCATGTAATAGGGGGCGAGCATATTGCCATCAACCAGTCACAAATCCAGACTCCGGGCTGCTACTGAGAAATTAAAAGAATAATTAATTAAGGATTTTACTCTATATAGAGACGTCATACAAATTGCGATGTAGGTTACGCACTAGCTAACTAACTAAAACTTAGACTAAACAATCATGATCTTTCAAATATGCAATCTCAGCGACCACACAGATCTTGCGGGGCAAAAGTGCTTATACACGCAAAATCTGTAAGGGCTGTGGTTCCATAACTTCTCCCTCACCAAATGCGAAATTATCGGCAATATTTGGATTCCGATGATTCCGCATACAACCCAAATTTCTCCAAACTATACTAAGACTTACTGTAGCTAAAATTACATAGAGTAATATAGTTGCTGGGTTGGATCTAGTATCGTTTGGCAGAAGTCGGGGGGTAAAAGGGGATAAAGTTGGTAGGTGTTGGGTTCCCGACTATAACGCTACCACTCTTATTAAAAGGTAATGCATATTTTACCAGAAATTAATAAAAAATGTTTCTAAACTCAAATCAGATAAGAAGCGAAAACGAAACGTTAAAATGGGCGATTAACAACCAAATCTGTCCAAATCTGTATCAGTATTTGTAGTCAGTCCGTGGTATAAAATGTCCGGCAAAATCGATAACACGGAACGTAAACAAAAAAACAGGTATGCCATTTGCGTCATGTGTCAGTGTCATTCATTTTCGATCATTCCGTTTCTCCTCGAGTTGCGTGAATATTTATTTCTGTGTTTCTACTCCCCACTGATCATATGTGTGTACAAAAGGCAATGTTACTCGTACTACTGTTACTAGGAGAACTTAGGATGCAAGAGCGAGCTCGGGATTTTGGGCACCCCGACTCGGACATGTTATGTTCGAAGGGGATGGCGGGGTCTAGTGAGCGAGCGGAGCGAGTGAACTCAGACTCCGCCATCCCCTTCGAGGATATTATTCTTCAAACCATTGAGGCTCGCGAAGCGGGCCTCAATGGTTTGCGCCTACGCAAACCACTCCTACGCCTCTTAAGCGCCTTTTGCGCCTACGCCTTTTAAGCGACTAAGTGTTTTGAGGTTAGGTTATAATAATTTGTTTTTCTCAAGAACGGTGCGTTACCTTTGGGGTGGGTACCGGCGGCGGCGAGGCGGAGCAGAGCGAAGAGTCCGGAGGTGGTGGGCGTGCTCTACGTGCAGCAGCAGATATTGTCAACATGTCTTCTCCATATTTTCCGTCTATTGTTGTTTTATCGGAGGTGACATAAGTCATGTCAACTCCGATTCGGCAGTTTTAACTAAATTCTATTTACACTAAATACATTTTGGTGTTGTATATTGGTCTCTTTTTAAAATTTTCTGTGGTTTTCTGTTCTTGGTTTTCTATAAATTGAAAAACTCTTGTAAAATGCGTCAAAATAATATCTATATTAAAATGAGGAAAACGAGACGTTCGGATGACACGCTGTTGTCAATTATTATTATTATTTTAAATGTATTCTTTGACATATCTCGGGACCCTGGGGTCCCGGACCTTTGCAAGGCGTACGAGGGGTCGACAATTTTAAGTGTTGAGGCACCAATCGACGGTCATCCCTGTATACACTATGCAAATCCATCCAAGGACAATCCCCGGTTGGTGCAGGATGTAGAAACAAAACGTAATGGGCTACGGGTTTGGGTGGATATAGTGGATTGGTAACCTAAAACTATGGACTATGTCCCCTGCCTGATCAATGTCATGTAATACACGGATAAAATGGCAGGGGGTGACTTGCACACTCAATAATGGCCCCCCGGAAACTGTCGCTAGTACATAGAAATCACAATAGTCACCATACTTTTGATAATACCATTTAGTAAAGCCGATTTCGTTGAATTTACAGCCGCAATGATTCCTAATAATTCAATATCGCGCACGTTACAAATCTTGATAAGCCCAATCATGCGAAAGCACGACAAAAGGCAATTTAAATCTCATTTCAACTAAATGCCCAACAATCGCCGCAGCGGAAATTAAAGTATGAATCCCCGATATTATTCACAAGAATAATTAGTAGGTACCTATTTAGATGAGTTTGGATAAAAGAGAAATTTCCATTGATATTACAGAAAAAAATTGAAAAAAATCCGCCACCATTCGGCACCAATGACATATTAATTTCAAGTATTAAACATTAGCTCTTTGTTTGCAAAATGATGATTTTGAACCAATTTAATATTGCAAGATTCCGTAATTTGCATTTATATGGCAAAATCACGGAAAGCACCCATGGTAATTTGACATTATTTTATTTTCAGATCTGATATTGATTTATTGCCAACTAGCTGCGCCCCGCGGTTTCACCCGCATACGTCTGATCCCGTAGGAATATGGAAAAAAAAAGTATCATGCGTCCTAATCCAGGTCATTGTCTACCCATGTGCCAAATTTCATCCAAATCCGTTAAGCCGTTTTAGCGTGAAAGCGTAAAAAAAGAACAAACAAATAAACTCACTTGCGCATTTATAATATAAGTTAGGATTAGGATTAGTATAAAGCCTCGTGCGTCGCGGGCGCGACAGGCAGCAATATGCCTGTACGTCGCCGTCTGTCGCTGTGTGACTGTGTGTGGGCGATATCGCCCCAGTCTGCTGGAGCCTTAACTACCGAGTACCTACGAACGAACAATGCCGACCAAAATTACCACGAATTTGCCAACGTAATGTATGGTAGGACACCCTCAAGGTAGGTGGAGCGATGATCTTACCAGGGTGACAGTAGACCAATAAGAGTTGCCGAGGATCAAGTTGAATGGGCAGGCAAGCGATAGGAGAGGCTATGTCCACCAGTTGTCTGCTATAAGGCTGATAATGTACTTTAACCTCTTCCATAAGAACTCTTTTGTTGAATGCTCACTATTGAAGAATCAGTGTATCAATTGAAGTCTCAATGACAGTTGATCTCTCGAGTATATATGTTCTGTGCAGTTGATACAAAAGATTTTTATTGATGATTTTGTTGAACACAGTGGTTTTTTCCGATATTCTCTTCATCAAATATTACGTACCTAAATAGTATCTAAAACCGAGCAGTAATTGAATTCCTATTTTAGAATAACAAAGAAGAGAAAAAAAGCAATATGAGTTGTTGTCCAATGAAAAAAGATCATTTGTCTCAAGATTTCAGCCCAGATTTGCAACCGGATTACAGGCAACAATTTAAGAAAGAATTCGAACGAGAGTTTAAGCAAGACTTTAAGCAGGACTTCAAACAAGACTTCAAACAAGATTTTGAACAAGACTTTAAACAGGACTTTAAAAAGAATTTTTGACAAAAATGTTCCAGTTCAGGTTGTAATTTAATAAGTTGCGCAATGTAATAAAACATTTTGGTATCTAATATAAAGATAAATTTTTGCCTTGAGCCTTTGGTGGCTATTATTTTGTGTATACTAAAAGCACTGCCGTTTTATAAGGCCTTTAGCATCATGACCAATATGACCATGAATTAACTAATTCTTTAACTTCTCAATAACATCCCAGTGCAACCGCTTGGTACATCAGATTAGCATACGCACTCGTGGAAGCAACATTTCGCTAAGAAAAATGACACAGGCGTCTATGACACTCGTCCATTTATTTTTATTATCAAATTAACAACATCAGTAACGCTTTCATATTACAAAACTAGCTTTACCCGGCCCGGCTACGTACGGGTAGCACTAAGTATCTACCTTACCTACCCTACCTACTGCCAAATTTCAGTAATTTTATATACTATACAAAATACAAATAATATTCATGCAAGCCAATGCTACTTTTTATACTATCATAATAACTATTTTAGGAACTATAATTTTGAATATCTCCTAGAGAAGTACGTTTTTGACTGGGAAGGGTTTTTGACTATCTCTTTTATATATATATGATACGATACGTTCTACCATTAAATATGGTGTGCAAATATGTCATATTAATATTTAACTTATTAACAGGTCGATATAAATTATAAAGTTTCAGGAATATACATTAATTAACGTCAAAATAGAAAACAAAAGATATTTAAAATTAAAAAAAATATCATAATGTCTCATCGGTACAGACACACCTTAAAATACTCCCATTCCTAAACACCAGCAGCTAACAATTCTACAGAACCTACCGATTCACTTTGCGGGCTTTCAAGAATGGTCGCAAATTTTAATCGTAAACATTACGAAAATCGTAAAGTTTGTGACAAAGTTCAGTAACATACCGATGACAGTTGATAACTCCTGAGTGTCGAGACTACCAAATATCGTTGCATCCGGATCGTTAGGACTTTGCGACCGAAACCCGCCGTAAAGCGATCGCTATCTATGTCGAGACTGCAGGCCCAAGTTGGTAGTTCGTTCAGCAGAGCAAATGCTCATTAATTTTAGTAAAACCAGCTTAAATTTAAAGACCGTAAGGATATTGTGAGCCTATCTGTTGAGCGGACGGTTGAAATAGCCTGTATAGAATTGGAGCAGTTTATTGTATAACTGCTTTGAAAAGGTAATGTTTTACACAAGATTTGTAACTCAAAGAAGTCTATTATTACTTGCGGTAATTTTAATGTTAATTTATTACAAAACTAAAAGGTTCTTGTAGTAAAATAATAAGTCTGTTTCAGTCCTATAATCTTGTAAACCTACTTTTGGAGCCCACAAGAACAACCCCTACTAGTGCCACATGCCTAGATAATATTTATACAGATGATATAGGTACCAAGTCACAAAGAAATTATAAATTTACTAGATTCCGATCATGGCGGGTAAAGGATTACTACCCAAAACAACAAAGTGGCATAAAAGATATCATTGTTAACACCAAAACTACAAGTCGCTTGGAAGCTTTTAAAGTTAAACTCATTAATAAATTACCAGTTTTGTCTATTCATGCTGATCCTAATCACATTTAAGATGACTTTTTTAATATATAGGTACTGTAAACAATTTCATTCCATCTTTATTCCCAAGACTATCTCGGTTAATGGTAACGCATCTTTCAGTGATTGGTCTACGATTGGTATTCATAAAAGTAGAACACGGCTTTAGAGCTGTACAATGCAAGGACATACGTAAACACCGATGAATTTAATTGATACATAGGTTAGAAATTATTCAAAATTATTTAAAAAAGTTTGTTGTATGGCCAAGTCAGGTTATTTGAGTTCGAAGATTAAAAACAGTCGTAATGTAATAAAAACGACTTGGAATATTATTAAACGGGAAGGTATAGTAGCCGAAATGCTGGCTATATATAGCCTGTCAATTAAAAAGGGCGTTTAGAGTACAAAAAAAAATGTGTGCGAGTAATCTGTGGAGTCTGGTATACCGGTAGCTGTAAAAAAGTATACTGTTCAAAAAAAAAGTATAATATAATAAAAAAGTATAATGTTCAACAGGTATAATATTTTGCCTTTACCGTGCATTTACATAGAATTATGACTATTTGTAAAATCTGGATTATTTCACGAAGCATAAAGATGTAGGTAATTAAAAGAAATGTAGCTCCTGGGAATAAAAATAAGCATAAACATATGCTCTGCGTAACACAATGTAGGCTCGGATTGTAAGTACAAAGGGAACTCTTTTATTCGGAAGTACAAAAGGAAATCTCTATTAAAGGTAAATATATACTAAAAATAATACATAAATTACCAGACGCCTTCAAAGATTTACCTTTTGACTATGTTCAAAAAAACGTTGAAACAGTGGTTAAAAGAAAATCGTTTTTATGTTAGAAGCGAATTTATGTCATAACGTGCAGAAGTTCAATCTAAATAATATTGATAAGTACGTATTATTGAATCGTGACATTACATGGAGTATGGACTTTGCGTTAAATTCCTAATTTGACATTATAATATCTTTTTTTAATTTTAATATTTTTTTTTATATTTTTACGTTAATTAATGTATGTTCCTGAAACTTTATAATTTATATCGAATTGTTAAATTACCTGTTAATAAATTAAATGTTAATATGAAATATTTGCAAACAATATAATATAATGGTAGAATGTAATTCGGCCACGTAAATCCTAAGTTCTTGATTTGTACCTACATTCTAGCAAATAAATTAATTTGAATCAATGACAACATAATAAAATCAGACCCACCAGTCGCCGCGGCTTTTGTAAACTTCTTTTCAGATATTCCCGTTTCAACAACTAAATCTCTAAACTCATCACCTTCTGTGGGTGACTCTTTGCTTAACGAAAATGTTAATGTTTTCGATTTGGAATTTATTTTTGAACACGTTGTACACATATGTATAATTAAATCCTTTCATACTTTAAATGTAAAAAAAGACTGCAGATCTATGGGGTATTACTTTAGAAGTTGCTAAGTCTATTATTCACATTGTAGCACCTACCTTAGCTCTTATCTTTAATAATTGTATCGACTGTGGGGAGTTTCCTGGCCTTATGAAAAATAGTAGTAGTAGTTTGTTTAAATCAGGTAGTGCATCAGACCCCACAAGTTATGGAACTATTTCAGTAAAAAATATACTGAAATAGTTCCATAATGTGTGGGGTCTGATGTACTACCTGATTTTAAATATTTTTTTAATAAACATAAATTACTGTACAACAAACAGTTCGGTTTCACAAGGGGTCGTTCGACTACTGATCGACGCCGATCAGTAGTCGAACGACCACACGAAAAACATATTGAGCACTTATTTAATTTAATGACGGTTGTTTAATTATTGCGACAGTAAAACATGGACAGTAATAAAAAATCAATTAGTCGGTTATTTTATCATACAATGTCAATTCTAAAAATAATTGAGCAGTCCAATAACTAAATGAGCGGTAAAAAAAACCTCCCGGTCAAATAGAAGCGTGTTTATCAATCTTGGTTGATAGGTTGGCAGCTACAGCGAAGAATAATGTTGGGTTTAGGCTAGGTTAGAACAGTGACCATTAACGCGTGTCGCGGCAGCGACCGCCGAGCGCCAGATTACTGTCGTCGAAAGTGACGCATATGAAAGGTTCTGTCGGCGAAATGTCCGAAATTTATAGAATTGCTTAGAATGAGATTTCTTACCGACAAATTCCGATTTATTACTGCCCACACATAACCGCTCGTTCAATAATTTTTACTGCCCGTTTAATTATTTTCCTGCTCAATTATACAATATGTAACAAAAACCCTGTTGTTCCTTCTACCTACGTTTTAAGAATCGGTTTACTAAGCGATAAAGCAAGTCATTTATAAAAAAACTGTTCAATAAAAAAAATAAAAATAAATATTTAATTATTAATATTTGTAATGTTTAATTGATTTGTTACCTCTGCAATTCTGAATAAAGCGATGACGCGAAACCAGAAGTAGATAGAACGGTCCCGCCACACCCTTTGATCGGTGCCGCCGGTACAAACCGCCGCGCGCCGCCGCATATCTACCTATTTTTCTACACAAGTTTGTGACCTTGTCAGCTGTTGTTTATCAGTATAACTTTAACGAATTAATTTTTGAAAATCTTGGTTTACACTCTTTTTAAGCACAACTGATAATTGTTAAAACTACATTTAACACTTCACTACGTTAAAAAAAAACAAATTCGCCGCGTCTGTCACATAAAACCTGATGTATCTATTTACATTATAATGCATTAATTTATTATGATATCTACTTGACGGCCACGGAGTTGCTGTTCGATATGACCACCTTGTACCTCTATACTTTTTGGCTCATAGTCGGAGGGAAGTAGTGATTGGACGCGACAATAGTGAAATGGGTGCTGGCCATCTTCTTTGAGTACTCTCCTAACGCGCATAAGGTTTACTTCAAGTTCGTGTCCCACTGAGCGTGTACTTCGCGTTGGATCGTGCTCAAACAAGTCCAAGACTTCTGTCTCGAGTCCTCGGTCTGCCTGCGTCAGCTCGTTGTTGGTCTCGCCCGTGCACACTGCCGGTATTGTACGTACGTATGTGCAAACGTTGGAATACCATCGCCGACGGTAATGGTAGACTCGCAAAACGTTCTTGGTAGAGTCTGCGTGCTTCTGCATAATTGCAGTTACATTTCCGAAGACACATCAACATATTAAAATATTCTACGTTAGAATAAGGTATGGTCAACGTTTACGTAAACAAAACACAATTCACTCACTACGTAGGTCAACAATAACATCCATTCGAAAGCAAGCTGCGCGGGAGACTGAATAAGTGATTCGCAGGGAGACGGGTGGCGGGGCGGCGGGGTAGGTAGGCACGTGGTACCGACCCGCCGACATGCGCGGCGGGTGTTTTTGGCGGCACCTTTTGTCGCATTCAAAGAAAGCCGCTGAGCTAGTAGGCTATTTAGCGAAATAAAGATGTACTTGTAAAATCAGATACTCTAAACATTTTTTGGAATGTGTCGATTTTAATAGTTATTTGATTTTGACCTCTCGACTAGCCAATGCTTAATTTTTTTAAATTATAATTTCATCAATGTTCTGCTTATAGGTAAATGTATACGTTCCTAAAAGGAACAACAGGGTTTTTGTTACATATTGTATATTCACTGATCCATTTCATTATTTTTTATTACTCATTTTTGTTTACTTTACTGCTTAGTTTTAACTGCTGAACTAGTTATTAAACGTGCCATTTATAATTTTTAACTTACTAAAATCGCTATTTACAACTGCCTCTTTAAATCAGTGCCCTTTTGTTTAAACTTAAACGTCAACAGCTGGTAACTAACGATGTAAATAGCGCGATCTCAAAAGTAGTTCACTGGTTCAATGTTCAAATTAAGTATGTGCAATAAACCAAATGAATTTAGTTTACGCTACCTCACATTAGGCAGGTGAAAACTTATGTGTTGATAAAGGGCGAAGAATTTATTCCTGAAGATAGCACAGTATCCTTGGGCTTAACTTTGATGCTAAGTTTCAGGTGGGTCCACAAATAGATAAGTTGTCAAAAAAGCTCCGCAGCATACGCTGTTAGAAAAGTTCTTAATTTTAGTGACATAGAGACAGCCCGTTTAGCGTACTTCAGCTATTTTGATATTTGGTAGTGTAATGTCGTACGGTATTCTGTTGTGGGGAAATGCCGCTGACATTCAGACTTTGTTTGTTTGGCAGAAAAGAGCTGTTTGACCTATTTATAAATTAAGTCCAAGATACACTGTCAGAGACTAATGACTGTGCCCTTCTTAGTATATTTTTGAAAATCTTTTATATGCCCATAAAAACATAAAATTGTTAAAAAATACAGTTTTATCCATAATATAAATTAATACTAGGAACAAACTCAAATTTGTTATACCTATAATAACGCTCAATAAAGTAGGTGGCTCTTTTAGATGTCGATGCATACGCTTTTATAATAAAACTTCCAAAGCACGTTCAAGATCTAAGCCTTAATAAATTCAAATCATTCATTAAAAGTAAGTTGTGCCAGAAAGCCTTTTATACTGTCAAAGATTATATTGAGACCAAAAAGGCTTACAATTGAGCTGCTACAATTGTTACATACTGAATATTGTTTTTTTTTTTATTTAATTTTTTTTATATACACTTTGACATTTTGAACACAATGACATGAATTTACTTTGTGGAGTCTAATATATTATAATTTAAATTATTATGAATGTTTTGTGAGTCATATTTTTTTTTCTCTTTCTCCGTTAGCTTTAATGATAATCGGGCAGTTTGAGTAATTTATGCGGCCTACCCAAATGTACTTTCTTTGGTATTGTTCGTCGCATCGTTGAGCTCCTTAAGTTCTGAGTTGAGCTGCACGATTACTGACAAATGCGTGCACTGACTGGACAGGTCCACTCAATCTGTGTGGTTCTTTCCTCAAAAGACCACTTCAGACACCAATCTACATGGTCTTCACATGATCTGACCAAGATTATGTCTGGAATTTAGAAGAGACTGTGACCTTTGAGTTTGTTTTGGCCTTTCTTCTCAGTAGTCAGATAGCAAACACTGACCTCATCCAATTTAAAAAATATGATTAACGTGTAAAAGTGTTCGTAAAAACCTATTCACAGAAATAAAAATAATTTATCATCAAATCAATAGTCGAACAACTTTTATCTTGCAGTAGGTCTTGGAGATATAGAAGAGAATAGAAATTGGTATTCTATAAGAGCTATCTATTTTAAAATAAGAGCCAAGGATGTCGGTAGCTATAGAAAAGGATTATATTCATAGATTAACTACTCGAACCCCATAAAGTAAAGGTAATTAAAATTTTCCTGACTTAATCGAAACTGACACCCCTGAAACACGTAACCGAAGAGTTCTTAATAACTTTGTATACAACGATGCATTTAAATTGGAGCCAACCATAACGCTACTTCAAAATTCAGGCAACTATGTAGGTATATTCAAAGTCCAGTTCCCCTGAAGTAATATTATTATGAACCGACTCGCTAAAACGAGAAGTTTAGTTAAGTGGATGAGTTAACGAACTAACTAATAATGTAAGCAGCTCTTCTGATGTTAATCTGGACGTGGAACAAAAGGAAGTTTTGTGAGAACGTTTCGTATGTCAGTGCTTTATTTATGTACTTCATGACAGAGTCCCCGATTCGACAATTGGTCAGGACTCAAGAAAAGTGAGAAGGACCAATGAAGCAAAATAGTTACCCGGTGGTAGTGGTACCCAAAAAAGTGGTCAAAGAAAGAAGTAGACGGAAGACCACGGAAAAGGACACATATACTGGAATAACACCGGTTAAAGTGGCCAGAGAGAGACAGGGATGGAGAAGATCAGGAATGGAGACGGTGGAGGCCTTTGCCGACTGGGGAACTTAAAAATATGAACAACATACAAAATATAAACATATAAACAAACGCCAAATACGAGAGATTAAACTTTATACTCGACTCGAAAAACATCTTCTTTTACATATTTTCTTCTTACTCAAATAAAGTACAACTTGAAGGTCACATCGCATAAGGGCATAAACAAACTGACTCGCTCTAGAGAGAGCTGGAAGAACCTGCGCCAATAAGAACATACATTATGTAACATGTAGCATATTAAAACAGAAAGCCTAAATATTTGAAGTGACAGGTATTTTTTTTTTTTTTTTGATGGGAAATCATCAAATAACTTCTTCCGCTCTGGGCGGCGAGGGAGGGTGTCAGACTCTTACTGACTAAAACCCACCCGTATTCCTTCCTGTTGCCTGTGTTGCCAGGGGCCTCGGTGACCCTTTAGTACCTTCTCGCGACCCCGGCAGGCATCGGCCCTAGTGGAACCCTACATATGTGCTGACGACATCTCTTTGAGACGCGCGTGGAATACAACACGCCGTCGACCCGGGCCTGGTCCTTACCGGACGGTGAGCTACCCATTGCTCACTGTCCGCAAGCCCACGCCTACGGTAGCCGGAAATCCGCCCGGTATTCCCGACGCCCAGGGCATCTCCTGCGGCGGCTAGGGGCAAGAGGGCGCGAGATTTGCCTTTCCCTCAACCATCCCGCCTCCTCCTTCGCGAGCATTACTGTTTCGCAGAAGGAGGTGACGGCTGCCCATGCCCTCTCGCTCCGTACCATGTTCTGAAACAGGGCCGGACGCGAGAGATCTCTGCCGCCGATCGCCTCCATGAGGACACGGCGGTGCTCTGCCCAAGCCGGGCAGACCTCTACCGTATGCTCCACCGTGTCCTCCAGGCGATCCACACAGTGGTGACACCCGGGCGTTTCCTCCCGCCTTATCCGACACAGGAACCTCCCGAAGCTGTCGTGTCCGGTTAGGACCTGCGTCAGGCGGAAGTTGAGGACGCCTTGGCGCTTCTCTAGCCACTCCTCAAAGAGGAGTCTTATCGCCGCAATCGTGGCGTGCCCAGCACTGGGTTGCGACAACCGTACTCTCCATGTCGCCATGAGATGCCGCCGGAACTCCGTCCGCTGTACCGCGATTTCTCGCGGCAGCGGAGTTACGCCCCGGCGTTTCGCCTCCTCGCGCCACTCCCATACGTGCGCGAGGACTTTTGTCTCCAGATCCCATGGCGGCAATCCGGCAAGGAGGCTCGCTGCCTCACAGGAGACCGTGCGGTATCCCCGGACCATCCGGATGACCATGACCCTTTGGGCCGCGCTCAACCGGTGGGCTGGCCGCAGCGCCAGAGAGCGCGCCCATACAGGAGCCCCGTAGAGGGCCATGGACCGCACGACCCCCGCGTAGAGCCTCCGGCAGGAGGCGTTTGGACCCCCTAGATTGGGGAGGAGCCGCTTTAATGCAGCGCCCGCCCGCTCCAGTTTGGGAGCCTAACGTCTGAAATGCTCCACGAAGTTCCACCGGCTGTCGAGGACGAGTCCCAGGTACTTCATCGTCGACTCGACGCCGATGGAAACCCCTCCTACCGTTATTTGGGACCCCAACGATGGCGCGTTCCGAGGACTATGAAAACACATGGTCTCGGACTTGTGCAGGGCCACCTCGAGTCCCAATTGCCGGATCCTGTCGACGATTGTCGCAACCCCGCGTGCCGCTACTTCGGCCGCCGCCTGGTGCGACCTCCCCTGCGCCAGAACTAACGTGTCGTCAGAGTAGCACATTACGCTGATGCCGCTAGGGAGGTCGGCGCGCAGCACCCAATCGTATCCGATGTCCCACAGATGTGGCCCCAGGACCGATCCCTGTGGGACACCGCACGACATCTCTTGCTGGTTCCACACTCTGGTGACCGGGGTAGATGACGGCCTTGTCCATCAGATAAGCTTTGACCACACGACAGAGGTAGGTTGGCATCCGATGGTACTGGAGTGCCTCCCTGATGCACCTCGCACGCGCATGATGGCATCCACCGTAGAGCGCCCCCTGCGGAAACCAAACTGGCTCTCCGCCAAATCCGGCCCCACCCACACAGAGAGCTTGCCTACCTCGTCGAGCAGCACGATGGGCCGATAAGCGGACGGAGAGTCCGCAGGGCGCCCTGCCTTCTTTATGAGGACCAGTTTCCCCATCTTCTAACGAAGCGGGAACTGGCCCCTCTCCAAGCATGCGCTTAGGAGCCCCCTAAGTCGAGGCCCGAGAGCCTCCATGGCCAGGACCCAGGCCTTCCCAGGTAAGCCGTCGGGTCCAGGGGCGGTATTTTTGGCATTAAGCCTGCATACTGCCGCTTTCAATTCTACCTCGGTCACCTCCGGAACGCATCAACGAACTGACTCTCTCTAGAGAGGGCTGGAAGAACCTGCGCCAATAAGAACATAAATTATGTAACCATTTCGTAGAAGAAGAAAAGTTACATGTGGCATATTAAAACAGAAAGTTTAAATATTTCAAGTGACAGGTATTAGGTGGCTTTCACTGAAAAACATGGATGAAGGCAAGCTTAGAGCTTTTGAATGAAATTCCCAGTTCAGTACCATCAATCAATTACATGAAGGTAAAAATCAATACACAAAAATCAAATCGGAACTACAAACTAAAACTTTAACAGATTCCTGTAGTTATCTTCTTAGAATTAATTCATCTCGCGTAATATATAAGTTTGAAGCAAAGAAACAACTACTTATTTATATGTCCGAAGCTTTAAGTACGTTGTTAAACAACAGTTATGTTAGATACTTGTAAATTGTAAACTTACTTTGTTTCGTTTACTTACAAGGCATGATCGTTAGCAAAACTTTAACTATCTCTTATATGTTTTATAACCAGCAACGTACTCGCAACGAGGTCTTACGTGATGTAGTGCGAGTAGTACCCCCATAAAATATTCAAGAGGATAAAACTTCGCAAAATATCTGCTTCCTCGTTTATAATATGCTTCTTTTGACTAAGTACTTTATTAGACTCTCACTAATAATTATGTGACACTGTTTAATCTTTCAACCAAACGAATTCAACAGATAATGGGTAGGGATCGAATTCATAAGTCACTACTGGCCCGCTCATCAGTCTGAGATACTTTATATTGGTTTTAAGTTTTGTCACCGCTTCAACACCCTCGTAAGGAAAAGGGGTGTCCTTTTTGGTAGGGTTCTAAACTAATTACTATTCAAGAACTGGATTATCCAAAATACCCAAAATTGTAGAACGAAGCAAGTTCGCCCGAGTGCAGAGTGTCAGTCGCCCGGAGGACACGGTGGAGCATACAGTAGAGGTATGCCCGGCTTAGGCAGAGGACCACCGTGTCCGTGTGACCGTATCCTCGTCGATTGGCAGCGGAGATCTCTCGCGTCCGGCCCTGGTCCAGCCCATGGTACGGAGCGAGAGGGCATGGGAAGCCGTCACCTCCTTTTGCGAAGCAGTAATGCTCGCGAAGGAGGAGGCGGAACGGTTGAGGGTGAGGCAAAGTTCGTGCCCTCACGTCCTTAGCTACAGCAGGGGACGCCCTGGGCGTCGGGAATCCCAGGCAGATTCTTGGCCACCGCAGGCGCGGACTTGCGGACGGTGAGCAATGGGTAGCTCGCCGTCCGATAAAGACCAGGTGTGTTTCACGCGCGCCACAAAGAGATGTTAACACAAGTGTAGGGGTCCGCGTTCTGCCGGGACGGGAGAAGTTATTTGATAATTTTCCAACCTAATAAAAAAGGTAGTTCAAGTTCGTTCAAAACGTTTAATTCATCTTCAAGTAATAAATCTAGAATATTCGCTTGGTAAATTTAGTATCTTTAACCATCGTAATATTATTTTCACATGAAACTAATCCACATTCCTCCCCCATTATCTATCAATTACAACTATTAACTCATAAAATAACCACCCAATAGTAAATTACGATATGGCCAAACTATCGAAACAGCCACTTAGCGAACAAACTGCTGAATTTCCATCCATATTCCGACCAGAAATAGGTGAATATTAGAAAACGATTTTCTTAATCCGAGAAAACATTAGCCATGAGCCACGAGCCCCCAGCCACGAGCCATGATTCAACAGAGTTCTGTGAAAGAGACTGTAGAAAACATTAATCTTTTGCAATAGAAGGTTTGAATATGTCGTTATTAGGTCTGGATGGTCGCCAGCGTAATTTTTATTTATCTATTTGAAATGCTGCATATTACGTGCTTCTGTTGTAACTGCTTTTGTATTGTTGGTCAGTTGGTAGTTCAAAGGACAAGTCAAGAGACGTCCGCTTTTGTAACGGCCGGCCATTGGTTCATACAATGTGGAGACGACAATACGAGCAAGGGTAATGCATTGAAAACCAAAAGTAGAAAATAAAAAAAAAGTGTTGTTTCAAAAAACTTAAATAGTAGTGATGTGCTGGCTATGAGTTTTTATGTCAATCTTTGACTAGCTATAGTGACTACCTAAATGATTGGATATCTTTGATTGAATTTTCGTATGCAGACTGGGAACGTCATATGTTGGGAACGTTATATTGTCGTATCCACTTTGTATGTTTGAAAAATCATCCGCTCGACATTGTGAATAATACGATTAATTTTGTTTCTTTCTGATTATACCTGCCGTCCCCCGACTAGACGACGCTTGGCTCAAAATATTACCTAAATTTATATTAAACTGAAAGGGCCCAATACGTATTATTTTGTTACTTTTTCGAAGTTTTTGTTAGTGTCGGTGGTTTTTTTAAATTTTAAATTGTCTTTTAATACCTATTTTTTTAATTTTTATATATTACTAGTAGGTCAGACACGCTGCCATCGATACGTACCTCGCCGAAATCTGCGCCCCTGTAGGTATTTTTCCTAAAGTGAAGGTACTTACTAATTTACCCTCATTTCTCTTTCCTTCTCCATCATCACACCCTGATCACCATCTAGCTATAACCTATTTATTGAGACCAGTACAATGAGCCCAAACACGATACCTGCGCTGTAAGTTGGGGATCGAGTTAAATATCAACTAGAAAAGTGCTGATAATCTTCAAACGACTGAACTGATTTTCTTGAACCATAGCTAAGAACACTCTCGAATAAGTCACCTTTCAAACAAAAAAAAAAACAAATTCAAAATCGGTCCATGCATTCGGGAGCTATGATGCCACAGACGACACACACACACATAGACAGACACGTCAAACTTATAACACCCCGTTGTTTTTGCGTCGGGGGTTAAAAATGAAAGGCATTGCCATTGTAAGCGGGTTACGCAGTCAGGAGCTAGTTTTCAATCAATATACACACAAATCAAAGGGGTGACTTTGATCAAAGACAAGCCAAATCAATGCACCTAAACTTAGCTTGCAGTTTGCGTCTAAGATTGGAATACCCTCTTAGTACTAAGTCGTATAACTTGGGATTCAGACCTGTATGGTCACATTTTTGTGATCCTAGAAAAATCTTCTATGGATTTTAGACGCACTTCTTCTACAGAGTTCTGGTAAAATACTGCTTTTTCATACCTAAATGTAGATGTTGATGACCTCTAATAAAGCTGCTATTCTGAGACTAATTAGATAATTAATGGTATATTCCAAGGTAAACTAATTGGAAGTCGTAGATCTCGTAAGTAGAACCTGACTGGTCACTGCAGAGTTCAAACTCCGTAGACTAACTAAGGTTATTGAACTTCAAGACTTTAGTCTTGTCGAGATTGCAGTGGAGATTACTAATAGGAACTTGTGCTGTGCAAATTGCATTGTAAGAGTATTTCGAGGCAAAGCACTGAATTATCTGATTTAGAAACTATATTGTACCTACTACGGCTGTATGAATGTAAACGAAGCAAAAGGAGTATTATTATTAAGGATCGTAGCAGGTGGCGTTCTGTAGTTCCTGCCATGGCATGGAGCAGGCTTAGCATGACACTCTCTATTTCTTCGAAGAATAGACACGGCTCTTTCCATACAAAGTGACATTTCGTTTCTCCTTTTTTGACATCCCACCGTAGAGATCTTTCTACATAAAAAAGGACCTAGACAAAGATCGTTAGAAACGAAAGACAAGATGACAGATTGTACTAGGATTTCTACGGTGAGATGTCAAAAACTGAGAAACGAAATGTCACTTTGTATAGAAAGAGCCCTGTCTATTCTTCGAAGAAATAGAGAGTGTCATGCTAAGCCTGCTGGTGTCGGAGTATGTAGCATCATATAAAATTAATCTATGAATTAATTCTTATTCTAAACTGTCGCAGTATTTCTAGACGAACAGTCAATTCCGAACGAAACCGATGAGTCGCTCTAAATCAGGGATTCCCAAAGTGGTCGAATCCGACCACTTTACCGATTTCGACCGAAACCGATATCGACCCCAAGGGGTCGATATCGGTTTCCTAGGGGTCGACATAAACGAAAACTGATTTTGGGGGTCGACAAGGTCTAAAAATCGACCCCTATTAAATTAACACAAACACACTATTTAAAACTTTCAAGATAGGTAGGTAGGTGCTGTATTGTTTATGTTGTGTTACGTGTACTAAGAATAATTAATATTTTTGTAGGAAATAGCATTGTTGTAGTAATGTAAAGTCTCAAGTTTGTGCAAGATAATGAGTTCGAGCGTAAGTCTTTCAGGCGCGTTTTGACTTGCTCTCTATTTGACGCTTACGCGATTTAACACGAACGAGTTCATGATCAAGTTGCAAGTCCAAACATGTTCCTGATATTTTACTATTTAACGAGCTTGCACTTAGGTTGAAAGTCATTTGCGTTTTGAAATTCGTTGGAGCTTGAACGATAATAACTCATATAAGTACTCATTTATTTCAAGAGATTACAAAGTTATTACATAGCTAATAAGTGAAGTAAAGTGACTGAAAAAGAATTTACAAAATGCTGAGCTCCCTACGCGAGTTAATAGCGTAACCATACAATATCTGCAGTTTATGAAAAATTAACAGGGTAAGTACCAAAAAGTTTTTATTTGGCACAGCGCATCAGCATTGCCACACAGTGGGGCATACATTGTGGGTTTTTATTTAGGTAGTTTCTTATTTTTTTTATTTGCAGGATTACTGAGAGTTTTATGATGGCGGACACGAAAAAAAATGCAGACTATACAGTTTGGACTACTTGAAGTTCGGATTTATTGCATCTCCATTAAATCAGCACTTACCGATGTGTCTCATATGTGAAAAAGTATTCAGTAATGATGCCATGAAGCCTTCAAAAATGGATGACCACTTATCAGGAGTACATGCTGACAAAAAAAGTAAGCCCTTGTCATTTTTTCAAGCACTTAAAGAAAAACTAGACAAAAGGCCATCCATAAGATCGATGTTTGCGTCATCATCTATTAAAGACGATGATGGTTTACGAGCGTCCTATGATATATCTTTACTAATAGCGAAGTCTGGGAAATCCCACACAATTGGATAGCAGCTTCTCTTACCAGCCATTGCGGAGGTCCTTAACAATGTATTGCACAAACCCGCACATGATATTTTAAAGAGCAATAACACCGTTCAGAGACGCATAGACGAGATGGGACGCGATGTGGAAAACATTTTATGCAAGTTCTTACAGGCCAACAGATTCTCTGTCCAGTTGGACGAGTCTACATTACCCGGCAATGAAGCTCTGTTGTTAGGATATGTTCGATATATCAAAGATGAAAATATGTGCCAAGAACTGCTTTTTGCTACATATATAGAGACTGATACCAGAGGAGAATCGATTTTACAGGCCCTGGAACATTTTTTTACTGACATAGCTATTCCATGGAAGAACATTGTTTCTGTTGCGACTGATGGTGCACCGTCTATGGTTGGTCGTCATCGTGGTTTTATAGCTCACTTAAAGCAACAACTGCCTGATGTACTGGTCATTCACTGCGTGATTCACAGGCAGCATTACTACTTGCTACTAGCAAAAAAGCTGAGTCCTAGATTGCATAAGTCTTTACAATATGTAATAAATGCTATCAACAAGATTCGAAGCAATTCTTTGAACTCTCGGTTATTTGCTCAGCTATGTGAGGAAAACGACGAAGTCTTTACTCGATTACTTCTGCACACTGAAGTTCGCTGGCTATCAAGAGGCTCTTGCTTAAACATATTTTCAGCCATTTTTGAATCTGTGTTGGAGTTTTTACAAGAAAAAGATCCGAATTTGAAAGAAAATCTGAACAATTGTAAAACAGATATTTATTACTTGACTGATATCTTTGGAATGTTCAACAAAGTTAATTTGCAGCTGCAGGGTGACGATCTTAACTTGATTAAAACAAAATCAATAATATCGGCCTTCGTGGGTAAACTAATCCTTTATAAACAAAATTTAGGCAGAAAAGAATATTCGCAGTTTCTGCATTTGTCAAAATTACCAGAAATGCTTCAAGATGATGACATTTATTATATGTCACTCACTTGGACGCATTACACAAGGATTTTACGGAGAGGTTTGAGGATCTTTTAAATTTACAAATTCCTCAATGGATAATAAATCCGTACAATACCACAGCCATAGAAGAAGCCAATGTGATAATGCAAGAAGAGTTAATTACCATCAGCACAGATGAAGAGCTTAAGCAGAAGTTCAAGCAAGGCTATCAGAAGTTCTGGTTGCAACGCAACATTGAAACACAGTATCCTACATTGTGGAACATTGCTGAAAAATACCTTATCGCTTTTCCATCATCATACCTAGTCGAAAAAAGCTTCAGTGTGGTAACAAACATTTTGACGAAACAAAGAAACCGCTTGAAAATCAACGAACGTGGAGATTTAAGGCTGCAACTCACCAATATTGAACCGGATGTAGCTAGATTGGTAGATAGTCACCAGGTTCATCCATCACACTGAATGTTTTATTTTCTCTTTGCGAATGAATTAATTTTTAAATATAATTTCCTACCTACTTAAGATTCTTTAAGTACCTAATTTGTAATAATCATTATAAATTAAACTTGATATTTACTGAATTGTATGTCTTTTTATTTTATTAAATTTTGATGAGAAAATAAAGTCAACTTTACTCACTTAATCAAGTGCAAAGTTTTCCAATTGGTACCCTTAGTACCTAGGTATTTTTTATAAATAGGAAAAAACTAAAGATAGGCCCCTTATTCATAATAGTCTGCTTTAAAGCATTGCTAATTCTCACTCTGTCTTCTTCTATTGACCTAAGTCAGAATGAAAAATAACACTCTGTAGCAGCTGTTTTAAGTTAGTGGACCATTGTGAATAAGGAGGTTGATCTTAAAAGTAGGTAATTTGGCCATGTGGGTCTCAGTTAATTTTGAAAAAGGGGTTACTTGTCCAAAATAGTTTGGGGATCCTTGCTCTAAATAAATACAAAAACTTATCTTACTTTCACTTAAAATAAAATGATAACAGAATTATAAATTCTATTTAAAATATTTCATTGATTTTATATGCTATTTCGATGTATAAGTTGTTCTATATCAAAGTTTTTTTATTGTGGCTTAAAAGACTACTATTAGAAACAATGTTTCTAGACGAAAAGTAGGTTTATCCGAACAAGCTATGGTTGGTGGTTTTTGAATAACTAAAACAAATGTTTATTAATTTTTAATTACAATAGATGATTAAGGTATAATTAAAATGATAGTATAATGTTTATTACGATTTTATATTGCCATTTTCAAGTAACGAGTAGTTTCAAACGATTTCCAGAATTTGTAAGTTGATGTTAATACGAGTAACTTATCAGAGTTTACTTTTCGATTACAAATAAGTACAGTCAGCGTCAAAAATATCGGGACGAACCGACTCTTCAAAATGATCTCAACGACTAAGAAAATTAAACTTTATATCAATTTGATAAAATGCCACATCATCATTTAATAATTAGATTCAAAATGTACATATTTCATTTTAACCTACCCCTTTTCTCCTATTTTATAAAAATATATTTTTATTTTGACACTTTACGAAGTCTTATTTAATCTCCACCACGTGAGAAATTAAATAAGACTAAGAATAAGAATAAGAATTGCTACTGTGCGCAAAGTTAACATACAGTGAATAAAACTAAATATAACTATAGAGTGTGAAAACTATTAGTGATTTATGATATAAGTAGTTCAAAAGTTTCCATCAAGATTCCGAAAGAAAAACGAAAATAGCAGGATATAAAATAATTATAACTTAATAACAAGGAAAATGAATAAAGCGCTCTCCTCTCTCTACTTATTTAAACATTTGCTGTGCCCGACAGGGTCCATAATTGTTTCGATTGTTTATTTTTTAATATATTTACCACCTGTAACTGTTCATTATGGATTACAATAAACGATTTGATTTGATTTTTTATTTGAAAGGCTCGTGCCTGTGGTGCGATATCGCAGCACGACACTTTTCATTAAGTCGCATCGCGCTGTCGCGTCGCGCCTATCTGCGGGAGCCTTTAACCTTTTCCGTCTCAATATATCTGTTAAAATATTAATATTAGTTGATAGCCACACTATCGAATTAGGTCTATTTGTAAAGACAGTTTAAGAGGAAAAAAATATTTTTTAGCCTACTCAAGCACATAGGTAGGTACACACTGTACCTACAAAACGTACTGCGTATACATATATCACCTAAGAGTGACTGAGGATTCCCGCACTTATTTATTATATGGATAAGACAGTATTGTGACGTCATTTAAAGGGTTAAACGTGTTGTAAAATGTCGCGAATTCCGCGGTTTTAGAGAGAGGGGAAAAGTCTAAGTGGCTCAACGAATATCACTTAGAAGGGTGATTCCAACACTTGAGTGTTTGGAATCTTCAATCTGGGATGAGAAAGTGGTAAAGGAGTCTAATTAATTATGTCTACTTTAGAAAGCTTACTGAACCTGTTATTTCATATTTTCTGCCCATTTCTGGCTTCTGAGCATGAGCTTTTATTGTTTGCTAGTGAAAGATCAAGATAGATCAAGATAGCGTCTTATGTTTAGGTTCTCCACATTTAATAAACCTGAGCACTTAGGTACCTATTTCAATTAATTAGAAAGCTCAATCTACTCAGCACCTACGCTCTAAGAATCCACGTGAAAACACTGTTTTGCCATCAAGCAAATATACATGTCTCAAATACGTTGAAATTCTTGGAAATTCTACTATCTACCAACCTTGTTTACTAAAGTACATTATTTAGTATTTGTATGTAATTTATTTTGATCATTATGTTTGGCAAATATTGTATGTTACATAGACGACAAACGAACGCCTACTTAAAATCAACAGGCATAACAAAGCTAGACAGACAATTTATGTATTAACACCGTAGGTACTATCGCGGGTACTGCCGCGCCGGGGTCGCGAGAAAGTCCGAAAGGGATACCGTGGCCTCTGGCAACACACGTTTTACGTTAGTCAGTATTTGACACACCCTCCCACTCCGCCCAGAGCCGAGGTTATTTGATCATTTCCCACCCAAAAAAAAAGGTACTATCGCGGGTGTGCATGTCAACCCATTTTGAAAACTAAATCACATCTGTTTATCCCCCTTTTATGCGTCGACCAATAAAAAGTATTTTCTTGTTTAAATAAATTGCTAAGGCTTTGTAACAATGATCACAGATGTCTGGTTCTTTTTATGGTCTCTTTTTTTTTTCATTTACAAACACATGGGTCTCGGCAACAATCTGATGCGGCGATGCTATTGGTTGATGAGCTTAGGTAAGCGTTATTATAGCGGCAGAGCGCTGCAAGTAGAAATAGTATTTACCTATTGACCGCCACGTCAAAAAAGCAAAAACGTGCTCTCGGCGCCAAGCTACGAATTATTCCTTAAAATCTGACAATTTTGTAGTCGTGACCGTGGCGTGCTGAGCATATTTTGGTATGTCATCTATACATGACTGTGGCGGTCAAAAGGTTAACATGCACACCCGCGATAGTACCTATCTACTACAGTGAAAAGGTAAAAGGTTGAGAACCGTAAAGGCTCCTACATACTGGCGCGACTTGTCGCGCGACGCGTCGCGACACAAAGGCACCGCTTGTAGCGCTACACGCGGTGTCTTTGTGTCGCGTCGCGTCGCGCGACAAGTCGCGCTAGTATGTAGGAGCCTTAAACGTTTAAACTCACAAAGTTACTGTATTGCCGTTTGAATGGCACCCCAATAGGGTGCCGGCACTTATAATCTTTCTCTGCGGGTGGCGCACTGACGAAATCCCTGATTAGCGTAGGCATAGGTCGTCAAACGATGTGAGTGGGTTGCGAGCGCAGTCGAATTTCACCAGGAACAGCGCCTGTGTGGTAAAAAAATTAAGGAAAATGTCCTCGTATTCGTCAAAGCGCAGCGGGAGTGCCGGGCGTCCCGCCCTTTCCGACGCATGTATGTTATTACCTTAAATAGAGATGGTATACGTAGATACAGTCCATATTTTGCGTATTTAAGGCATGCAATAGTACATTTCGATTCAAGTATGCAATGACAAATACAAAGACAACAATTCAAATATATCTCAAATTCTCAGCTATTGCCAACTCTAATTAATAACACAAATGACAATTGAATCCATCGCCAATTAATAACGAGCTAATTATAGCCATAAGGATCTTAGCACTGCAGTCAAATGTAACAGAAGCTGGTTTTAATTGCTGCGGTTGTCTGTCGCACTGCACTCAACCCTAAGCTGGCTAATTTACCTATCTACTAAACTTTAAAGGCTCGCGCACATTTGGGCAGGCTGCGCTGCAACGCAACGCATAATTCCTCCTAGATAACTTTTGTTCATTTTGTATGAACCACCGCACGCACACTATAGGCGTGTCGCTACATACACAAGGTGGCCAAAAAGTCGTGGACCAAACGCAACTAGGGGTTAGATGGGGGTCATCAGCTCAAAAAATTGTTCTACGGGAGTTCCTTAAGGTTCACCCCCTGACTCATCAGTACCAATCTAGTGAATATTTTTTCGAGTTTTAATAAGAATTAGTAAAAAAAGTAAATTTTCTCATATAAACACAAAATAAATTATAACTCTGCAGGAGTGAACCGTGATTTTTGCAATGCGTTGCGGTGCAGCGCGGCCTGCCCAAATGTGCGCGAGCCTTCAAATATAGTAGATAGGTATATTAGCCAGCTTAGGGTTGAGTGCAGTGCGACAGACAACCGCAGCAATTAAAACCAGCTTCTGATCCTAATGGCTATAATTAGCTCGTTATTAATTGGCGATGGATTAAACTGTCATTTGTGTTATTAATTAGAGTTGGCGATAGCTGAGAATTTGAGATATATTTGACTTGTTGTCTTTGTATTTGTCATTGCATACTTGAATCGAAATGTACTATTGCATGCCTTAACATTTTGACCGCCACAGTCATGTATAGATGACAAACCAAAATGTGCCCAGCACGCCACGGTCACGACTACACGACAGATTTTAATTTTAAGAATATTATTTCTTTCTTAGAATATTTTCTTCAATTAAGATAATTATAGTCTTGAATCAAAAATATTTGCTTAAGTCAAGAATAAAAACCAAGTATTTATTATTCTTAATTTGAGTAAACAGGTTTTCTTGGACTGAGTACATTTACTTACGTTAAGAAAATATTTACTTGGATTGAAACAATTTTTCTGAGAATATTGATATTCTTCGCTGAAGAGATCCTTTTTTTCCGTGTACATGTTTCCAACAATCTTTTTGTCCCAATTGCTTCTTTGACCGCATTTTTCTTATAACGTTATCAAGATTAAAATTGTAGCAAATCAAGTTTCCAATTCACAGTCTGCCCTTAAAGTAACGACCAATAAAAATGTCAACAGATTGCTTAACCTCGCAGATAAATCCTTAATCTGAACTATCTTTAGACGTAAAGTAAGTGCTAGTAAAAGAATTATTAAAGGTCAAAACACGTTTTCAACTTACCAAGTGACAAAGTGATATATATCCTAGAAGTGGATTCTTTCTTCATGGATTGAATTATTTATACGTCCAGTGTTGTAGACAGCAATAACAAGGTTAGATACCGAACATACAAAAGAAATACTGGCACAGTGGCACATGATATGAAAACTTTGTAGTATGAATTAGACAGGCCAAAGTCGAATTATTAATTCACTGTAATCTGTCATGAGCTAGTTGTCACTTTGTGTAATAAATGGTCATATTTATTGTAATGGTGATCGTTTAGTTTAATCGATTTCTATAAGTGTGAAATAAATGTATAATAATAAGTGTAAAAGTCTAGAATACAATAAATATGACCATTTTATTACACAAAGTGACAGCTAGCACATGACAGACAGACAGATTACTCCGGTGAATTAATAATTCGACTAATTTGACTTTAGGATAATAAACGTGGCTTCGGAAGTTTGAATGACTACACGCTAAGTTTAGACAATTTGCCGCAATATTTTGTAAATGATACGTGTTAAAAAGGCTGTTAAATAATAAAAATGTAGCTAGCACTAGACGCTTTGCAGATTTTAACCCTGGAACCGTAACAAAAAAAAACCATAAAACCCATAAAAAAAAAATTAAGTAACAGTACCCACTGGAATACCCCTAATACAAAGCTTTAGTTATAAGTAACTAAACTTATTTTTATAAAAAAATCTTTATAAAAATAAGTTTAGTTAACAATTTTGGCATTATTTTTTTGTGGTCTAAACATATACATTTAACATAATTCGTGATTTACGATCTTTTGACCTTAGACATGATGAACATCTCCCAGATTTAGAATCAGTAACGGTTGGAGTATGTGATGACCGCTTTTTCCCAAGTATATTTCCAATACTTATTGAAGATGCGTCGGCAACCAGGGGTACTGGAGGAGGAAGCGGGACGGCTGAGGGAAAGGCAAATTTCGTGCCCTTTCGCCCCCAGCCGCCACAGGAGACGCCCTGGGCGTCGGGAATCCCGGGCGGATTTCCGGCCACCATAGGCGCGGGTTTGCGGACGATGAGCAATGGGTAGCTCACCGTCCGGTAAGGACCAGGCCCGGGTCGACGGCGCGTTGTGTTCCACGTGCGCCTCAAAAAGATTTCAGTACAAGTATAAGGATTCACTAGGGTCGATGCTTGCCGGGGTCGCGTGGCAATCCAAGGGGTTACTGAGGCCCCTGGCAACACGGGTGTGTTTTAGTCAGTAAGAGTCTGACACACCCTCCCGCTCCGCCCAGAGCGGGAGAAATTATTTGATGATTTGCCACCCAAAAAAAAAGCGGTACGGTTTTAGGGTTAAGAGCCTGACAGGTTTTAAACAAAATTACTGTAGAAACTACAAAAATTGCCATGTTTTACGAGCACTGTACATACTGAGATTCTATATCTTGATTAAATGAATTAAGTACCTGTCTGATCGTATAAACTCAAACTCAATTCAAAATATTTATTTCATATAAGCTACTGTAGATAGGAAACCATCTAATATTATAAATTTTGCGATAGTTAATTAATTTTGTGTTCTCCCAAAAGACATTTTTGTAGTGAAACTTCTTAGGCGGCCAATCAATAATTGGACGAGAATTGAGAGTGAAATTTCGTAGAATCGTCACGTTTAGGCGTTACCTGCGAGAGAAGAATTATATAACTCTCTCTCTCTCCTTGTCTCACACTAAATCTCTCTTATTTTTAAGAAGTTTCAGTTCTATCACGTGTACCGCGGTGCCGCAAGCGCATTTTTTTCCCGATTGGTGTAGTACTTTAACCCTTGGCTTATTCCTACTTAAAGAAACACGTGAGCTAGAAACATTTGTTCTGGACGACATCGTCCGTTATTTTCACGTCCCAAAATCTTCGCAAGAGAAGCAAAACGCTCGAAATAGTTCAGAGATAGATGATCTTAGGAATCTTTATAGGCGACCCCGTTGCCGCCTTAGCGCATTGGCAAAAGTGCTAGCTCGTTCGTCATGCTACTTTAGTATTATCCTGTATCATAAATTGTTTATTTATGATTTTTATCTTTGTTCTGTCGTTCTTCACGTGATTGGTTTTGTTGAAGGGAATTTGAACAGGTTCATACAGGGTGTCCAGTAAATAGCACGACATACTGCAGGGGGTGATAGCTTGGGTCACTACCTATCAATACAACACAATATATGTTCAGCAAAATCTTACGGATTTACAGTTTTACAAAATTTTCCGAAATATTGAAAAATCTCTACCTTGAAACAGATTTTTAAGTATCTCGTAATGAAAAAGTCCTTTTCTAGAACTTTTTTTACATTAAATTATTCGTGAATAGGTTACTCTACTCATTGTAAGTTTTTTTTTTATCAAAAACAAGAAAGTTTTGAAGAAATAGTTTTTTTTGTTAAAATTTTCACAGAACGATTTTCTTTTCGCATAAGTTTAACCTACAGTGGTGAAAAAAAAATGTATGTGGCAGTTTTGTACAACAAACTTGAAAGATAGCCTGTTTAATGGTGATTTAGAAAAGATACAGTACTAGTGCATTTTCATTAAAAAAATACAAAAAAGTGCTATATTAGTTCCAGAGAAGCTGATTTTGTTGAAAATGTAATTAACGTAATTTTGACAAAAACCACTATGAGAATAAGTAATAGCTGCTCATTTACGCGAATTTATATAAAACTAGTTGTGACACGTAAAATGCGATGTGCACGCGTAATGACTAAAGGTTTTTACCTGCTCGCCGACCGACCCGACCCGACCGGTTACTGTCTAACAAAAGAAGCGCATGTGCTATCCCGCTCTTTCTTGCATTGTGATTTTGTGTCTCACTCTCAACCTTATTTGCGACACTTGTCAGTACGCTACCTTAAACCGTGCGCAACGCATCTCTGTGTTCACAAATTATTGTTTCGTACTGACGACTGGTTTGTGCCTTGGACCCCGGGCTTCGTTTACCTTACGATTTGGATTTTTTATTGTGATCACTACGACGACTTGGCGACCACCTGGACTTTTGTGTTTTATAACATGGCCAACCGCCGTGTTTTTCCTGGTTATACGCAGCGAGAGTATGCTGAGATGCACCTTATTTACGGAGAAGCTGGCCAAAGTTCCCGAGCTGCTGCCACCCTCTACAGGGAAAGGTTTCCCGATAGGAGACATCCACACCATGAAATGTTTACCAGAGTGCATAACTCCTACATAGAAGGCAGACTCCCTGGTCAACGTGGCGGTGGACGGCCTCAAGTTGTTGACGAAGACATAGTGCTTCAGGAACAAGAACAAGACCCGACAACTTCGGTTAGGGCGATACAACGGCGCACAGGGATACCGAAGTCCACTGTTCATTCAGTACTTAAGAGGTATGGATACCATCCATTTCACGTACGACGCGTGCAAACTCTTTTAACTAGAGACTACCTGCCGAGAGTTCAATTCTGCCGCCGCATGCTTGAAATGCATCGGGAGGACCCAAACTTTTTTAATATGGTGTTATGGAGTGATTAGTCAGCCTGCAGAAAGGACGGCTACTTGAATTTGCATAATTTACATAGTTGGCAATTAGAAAATCCGTATGTGTCAAGAGAAGACAGGTCCCAGTACCAATTCAAAATAAATTTATGGTGTGGGATTTTTAATGGCCAGATTGTGGGTCCCGTCGAGCTTCCACCTACATTAAATGCCAATAATTACTTGGAGTTTTTACGAGAAACCCTACCCACGCTCCTTGAAAATGTTCCGAGTGAGCTAAGAGAGGTGATGTGGCTTCAAAATGATGGGTGCCCTGCTCATTATGGCCGGGAAGTAAGAGCCTACTTAGATGAAGCTTATCCAGACAGGTGGATTGGGCGACTGGGACCGATATTATGGCCACCTAGGTCTCCGGACCTAAACCCCTGGATTTTTTTTATTGGGGTGCCATGAAGGACAAAGTCTATGAAAAACCGATCCAAAATGACAATGAATTGAGAGCAAGGGTTAACATTGCAGCAAGAAAAATATCGGAAATAAGCCTGAGAAGACTCAAAAGCTCATTTTTAAGAAGATGCCGAGCGTGTATTAGGGCACAAGGGAAGCAATTTGAGCATTTATTGTAATTTATTTAAATAAATGTTTATTAAAGTTAACTCCTCTGTTTTTTTTACTATCACCTTATCCTTCAAGATGTCATTTACAGACCGGCCGGCCGGTCGGCTGTAGATTAATTATTATGTAATTCGAACCGTAGTACGACCTTACAACGATTCGAATTCAAAGTCACATTACTTGCATTTAAAATAAAATGCTCTTATTAACTAAAACAGCTTATTTTTCGTATTTTTTAAAATGAAAATGTACTAGTATTGTATCTTTCCAAAATCACCATTAAACAAGCTATTTTTTAAGTTTGTTGTACAAAACTGCCACATACATTTTTTTTTTCACCACTGTAGGTTAAACTTAAGTGATAAGAAAATAGTTCTGTGCAAATTTAAACAAAAAATAGTATTTCTTGAAAACATTATTGTCTTTGATAGAAAAAAGACTTATCAATGAGTAAAGTAACTATTCACGAATAATTTGATGTAAAAAAGAGTACTAGAAAAGGATTTTTTCATTACGAGATGCTTAAAAATCTGTTTCAAGGTAGAGATTTTTCGGTATTTCGGAAAATTTTGTAAAACTGTAAATCCGTAAGATTTTGCTGAACATATATTGTATTGTATTGATAGGTAGTGACCCTAGCTATCACCCCCTGCAGTATGTCGTGCTATTTACTGGACACCCAAAGCCATCTCCGACTCCTCCCAGGTGGAGGCCAGCAGGCAATGGGTGCGGGGGCACCCTTGCCTGTATTACACAGACCTCCACCAGTGTCGAACGGGAGTGGCCAGGTGTTCCCTGCCATTCCCGTAGCCCCCCAGCCTGGGGCCGGCCAGCTAGGCGGGCATGCGCCGGGAGGGTTGTGGATGTAAAGGCTGAGCCGGTTTCCCATAGCCTCCCCATTACGGCGATGTGGGAACACCGCTGAGTTTTAGTGGATATACTGTCCTTACCGACAGGAGTGCCACATAACCCGACTCGTCCCTCACGAGCCCCCGCGCAATTCATTTCTCAGCAAAAAAAAAAATGGTCACACAGGACAGGTCTCAGGTACAGTCTGATGTCAACATTATCTGACCCACCGTAAAAACAAATGAATTTGGACCCTCTACCTGTAATATTAAGGTTTATTCGATTTATATGAGCTTATCAAACAAGTGCTCGAAGACTCGATGAACAAATACAATATTAATACAGACACGCAAATTTGATCTTTATAACGTTAGCGTTAGGTTATAATTATGTTATAACTACTTGTTATAATATAATTAGTGTAATAGCTTATTTTATTAATTGCGTTAAAGTAATTCTGGTCCGTGTATAAGACTGAGAAAAACAAGTTGCGAGATCAAATCCTGCGACAAAGACATTGCTTTGCTTTCAATTTAGAATATATTCCAAAACTATTTCTTGTATTATTGTAAAGATCTATAGAAGAATAATCTTCAAATATTATAAACTTTCTAAAATGGTAATATTTTCGCATAACTTGTAATAAGTGGGTAGTTGAAAAATAAATATTCGTATTCATTATAAAACTGGTATTCAAATGCTACTAAGGGTATGCAGTGACTATGCGCAAACATATTTTACCTTGCCTTACTAAATCCCCTTTGTACCTATTTTTCTGTTCCTTTCTTTTTGTCTGTTTATATGTGTGTACATAAACTGTTAAATAAATAAATAAAATAAATAAATAAATTGCATAAACAACGTCTCTTTACAATTTTCTATTTTATAGGTAGTTTTTTTATTATCATGTCTCAATGAAGTGATTATTTAAAATACAAAATAATCTATTTGCACGAGGAGAAGGTTGGCTGCTTGTGCTGTGCAAGAATAAACTGTATGAAAGTATACTATATGGTTCAAATTCTTTACAATATTGCTTCTAGCATCAACTAACATCAAATTTCAATGCGGTTTATAAGAGTTGAGTTGGTTTTGTGGTCATTAAGGTAGTGCGGTGTTCATGTTCCTACGTTCGAAACCAAGTTTAACCTAAACGTAGCTTTTTGCTAAGCTGTTTTTTTTTTTTCAATTTTATTACACTTTTTTACATTTCTTTAATGGACGACGTCTTTTCTTTTTAAACGGGCAGTTTGTATAGAAATAAAACTAAAGAATTGCAAGTTTAAAATGTTTATTAATTCATTAAAACACTTAGGTAAGATAAAGTAAGTAAATGCTCATATATTTCCAAATTAATATACATTTTATAGGTATTAGTATGCCATAATCAAATCTAATCATTTAAAAACATTAAAAAAGGCATGCTTATGCTTAAAAGTTTGTTAACGAGAAAATGTATTCATCTGTAAAATGATTTACAGATTTATAGCTGCCTATATGTAGTGAATAAACATGTTATTTAAATAGAAAAAATCTATTTATAACAATAACATCACCACTTAATCTGCAAAATTTTACTGGTTTAACAATCAATCCATTGAGCATTTACTTACATGGTTTGTTTAAAAATACCACAATATATCACAACACTTTCTTTCAAATTTAAATATTCCTGGGCAAAACGGACCCTTTCTTCGCGATGAGCAGATGTCAATGCAATTTTCTGTGCCGGTTTATAATTCCTTATCCCAGCAGCGTGTAAATGCCTTCTCACTGTTTCCACTGAAATATTGTAGTTTATTGCGGTTACACGAATGGGCAAAAATGGATTTTCAACATGGCTTGAAACAATGGCCCGGTGGCGTTCGAATTCGAGACTATACTTGATGGCTTTTGCTCCAGGACGAATCCACTGAATATTTCCATTGTCTCCATAACATCTTAACCATAGTCTGACCGTATACCTCTAAAACAAAAAAAAAATAGAACCGTGTATGTAATTGTAAGGAGTGAATGTAATGGTAAAATAGCCAACTACGCGTTCATATAAAAAAAACACTTACTGCTATATTAATTCGACGACCAATCTCTCTAATTCCAACATTCTGCTCATGTAAAAATATGATTTTATGTTTGGTATAGTCATTAAGTTGCGACATGATGTTTTTTTACACCAAAATGCTTAAAAATACTTAACGATTTATGTGAAACGATTTACAAAATGTGTGTGCGCAGTCACTGCTATTAGGCGTAGTGTAACTTTTGTCACTTAGATCAATTTATTATCTACCTCACGAATCAAATATATGTTTTACTTCGTATCCAACTATTCTTCTGTTTACAAGATAAGTTATTAAGCAGGCAAATCAAATTGGTCCTTTGTCGTTACGTGTTAAAGATCAAATTTGCGTGTCGGTATTTTTATTGTAATTGTTCATCGAGTCTTCGAGCACTTGTCTGATAAGCTCACATAAATTGAATAAACCTTAATTTTATAGGTAGAGGGTCCAAATTCGTTTCTTTTTACGGTGGGTCAGATAATGTTGACCACAGACTGTACTATGGTAGGTACAACCAGTGTCAATGTGCATAGGTACCATCGCGTGTCGCTCTCATTTAAAGGAATAAATAATATAAGATTGGACAATTTGAGTTGGTTTGGATACCCAAAACAGTTTACAGCTATAAAAATACTAGTGACCTGCCCCTGTTTCGTACGGTTTTATCACTTTACTAAACATCGAGATTTCTTTATTAAACGTCAGTTTTTTTTTCTTCTTATAATTGATTGTATAGTTGCATTATATTCTAAGTACTGTTTATTTTATTTTGTTACCTATGTACAAAGTAATCTATTTATTATTTTGTAAGGCAGAATTAAAATAATATGTACATTATCATCTGCCTAGCCTTTTCCCAACTACGTTGGGGTCGGCTTCCAGTCTTACCAGATGCAGCTGAATACCAGTATTTTACATGGTGCCTATCTGACCTCCACAGCCCAGTTACTGAGTAATACGATACCTACCCCTTGGTAAGACTGGTTGTCAGACTTTCGAGCTTCTGACGACCCGTAACGACAGCCAAAGATCCACAAATGAGAGCCGGGACCAACGGCTTAACGTGCTTTCCGAGGCACGAAGGGTCTTGGTACGTAAAGATGGTCACCCATCTACGGACCAACTGCGGCAAGCGTAGCTTAACTTGATCTATTGACCCGTGCGGCTGTTATTATTTAGCCACTAGCCCCCACTAAAATAATATGTACATAAAAAACAAATATGCCTAATTCATTAATAAACATAACTTAACTTAAACTATACACAAACTAAAATAGGGCGTCGAAAAATTCATTCACATCGCTGTCGACTGGTATTGTACTCAAAAGACAGGCGGCATTGCCATGTTGTATGGCAATGCTTATCCTCTGGCCAAGGTAAAAACCGGCCCGCCCTTGGGTCACGGGAAGTGTCAACCAGCCGTTAGATTTCCTAATGTGAGTTTAATTTTAATATTTTATACACATAAACTTTCCGAAACAAATTCTCTAAATGATGGTAAAAACCGCATCAAAATCCGTTGCGCAGTTTAGAAGAACAACGCGGTCATACAAACACGAAAAGCGACTGCACACTGTATATTATGCTTTTGGTTTCCCTTTCTCTCTTACGTACTCGCTCACACACACCCCTAAACACACACACACACACAGACACACACACACTCCTCACTCACACACACACACACACACACACACACACTCGCATACACACTAATTGATTAGGTATCTGAGATTACGAATTCAAGTACCTAATTAATTATTATAATTATAAGATTCTTTTTTAATTCTCTAGTTCCAGTTTTATTATTTTACCTACTTTGTTAAAATGATGTTATTAATAGGCTTTGTATGTTGTACACATTTATCTAAGGAAGAGGGAGGTCTTCTATTACAGGTATATCCATACTTAAAAGAAGGCCTCTTTTTTTTTTTTTTTTTTGGTGGGAAATCATCAAATAACTTCTCCCGCTCTGGGCGGAGCGGGAGGGTGTGTCAGACTCTTACTGACTAAAACCCACCCGTATTCCTTCTTGTTGCCTGTGTTGCGGGGGCCTCGGTGACCCATAAGTACCTTCTCGCGACCCCAGCAGGCATCGGCCCTAGTGGACCCCTACTATGTGCTGACGACATCTCTTTGAGGCGCGCGTGGAATACAACGCGCCGTCGACCCGGGCCTGGTCCTTACCGGACGGTGAGCTACCCATTGCTCACCGTCCGCAAGCCCGCGCCTACGGTGGCCGGAAATCCGCCCGGGATTCCCGACGCCCTGGGCGTCTCCTGCGGCGGCTAGGGGCGAGAGGGCGCGAAACTTGCCTTTCCCTCAACCGTCCCGCCTCCTCCTTCGCGAGCATTACTGCTTCGCAGAAGGAGGTGACGGCTGCCCATGCCCTCTCGCTCCGTACCATGGCCTGAACCAGGGCCGGACGCGAGAGGTCTCTGCCGCCGATCGCCTCCAAGAGGACACGGCGGTGCTCTGCCCAAGCCGGGCAGACCTCCACCGTATGCTCCACCGTGTCCTCCGGGCGATCCACACAGTGGTGACACCCGGACGTTTCCTCCCGCCTTATCCGACACAGGAACCTCCCGAAGCTGCCGTGTCCGGTGAGGACCTGTGTCAGGCGGAAGGTGAGGACGCCGTGGCGCCTCTCCAGCCACTCCTCAAAGAGGGGACTTATCGCCGCAATCGTGGCGTGCCCAGCACTGGGTTGCGACAACCGTACTTTCCATGACGCCATGAGATCCCGCCGGAGCTCCGTCCGCTGTGCCGCGATTTCTCGCGGCAGCGGACTTACGCCCCGGCGTTTCGCCTCCTCGCGCCACTCCCATACGTGCGCGAGGGCTTTTGCCTCCAGATCCCATGGCGGCAATCCGGCAAGGAGGCTCGCTGCCTCACAGGAGACCGTGCGGTATCCCCGAACCATCCGGATGGCCATGACCCTTTGGGCCGCGCTCAACCGGCGGGCTGGCCGCAGCGCCAGAGAGCGCGCCCATACAGGAGCCCCGTAGAGGGCCATGGACCGCACGACCCCCGCGTAGAGCCTCCGGCAGGAGGCGTTTGGACCCCCTAGATTGGGCAGGAGCCGCTTCAATGCAGCGCCCGCCCGCTCCAGTTTGGGAGCCAAACGTCGGAAATGCTCCACGAAGTTCCACCGGCTGTCGAGGACGAGTCCCAGGTACTTCATCGTCGACTCGACGCCGATAGAAACCCCTCCTACCGTTATTTGGGACCCCAACGGTGGCGCGTTCCGAGGACCATGAAAACACATGGCCTCGGACTTGTGCAGGGTCACCTCGAGTCCCAATTGCCGGATCCTTTCGACGATTGTCGCAACCCCGCGTGCCGCTAATTCGGCCGCCGCCTGGTGCGACCTCCCCTGCGCCAGGACCAACGTGTCGTCAGCGTAGCACACTACGCTGACGCCGCTAGGGAGGTCGGCGCGCAGCACCCAGTCGTATCCGATGTCCCACAGATGCGGCCCCAGGACCGATCCCTGTGGGACACCGCACGACATCTCTTGCCGGTTCCACACTCCCTGGTGACCGGGGCCTCTACGACTTATTTGTTCAAACCTGTTGATTATGAAATAAAAACGTAGTATTGTTATTATTTTCTTTTATTTCATCATTTACACAATATAATTATATTTTTAAATGTTAGAATATACAAAAAAATACAAAAACATTTAAAAATATAAAGAAATGGTAGCCCACCGGTATCGGGAACAGGGTCCAAGCTACCGGCGGTCAGGGCTCCAGAGAGAAGAACCTCCTAACAATGCGGGCCGTCCAACGTGAGCCTCCTTAGGTGTTGGTCGAGGCTCTTGGCAATTAAGCTATTGGCTAATACGACTATCGGCACAATGATTGCTAAATCCACATCCCACATGTCGACAACCTCGCGAGCCAAGTCAAGATACTTGATCTGTTTATCTTTCTCGGCTTTCACGAGATTCCCGTCATGAGGGACTGTTATGTCAACAATCATTGCGTGCCGCTCTGTTCAATCCACCACCACTATGTCAGGCTTATTGGCAACAATAGTCCTGTCAGTGATGATGGATCGATCCCAGTACAAAGTGATATTTCCATTGTCGAGAACTGGGTCGGGCACAAACCTGTAGTACGGCACTTCAGATTCTACAAGGCTGTATTTAAGAGCAAGTTGCTGATGGATAATCCTGGCTACAAGGTTGTGTCTATGCAAATACTCTTCGTTAGCTAGACGATAACACCCGGAGATAATGTGTTGAATTGATTCTCCCAGACGGTGGCATGCCCGACACATATCAACCATGCCGTCCTTCACACTATATCTCCGGTAATTCTTCGTCATGATAACTTCGTCCATAATTGCACAGACAAAACCTTCGGTTTACCCAAAGAGGTCACCGAAATGAAGCCAGGCTACGGACGCTTGGAAATCTACATCGGGTTCATGTAGGGCCCGGAAAAAGCGTCCGTGAAGCTCCTTACTTTGCCATACCTCCCTGCGATCGTTAGTGTCAAGCACTACAAGCTTGCGCCAGTTCTCTTTAGCCAAGGAGAGTGGGTGATGCATTCGATATGCAGTCAACAGCGTACGGACCCTCCTATCCAAGGCGTCGAGTTCGGTTTGAGTCCATTTGAGTATGCCAAAAGAGTACACCAAAACGGGCATGACCCAACCGTTGAAGGCGCGCACCTTGTGTCCGCCTGATAGAACACTATTAAATACTTTCTTCAGGTGGTCAAAAAAGCGCTCCTTCAACGATTGCTTCATGTCAGTAACATTGATGCCCAACGCTTCCGACATACCCAAACACTTGTAGGTTTCGGATGCGGAGAGGGCTCTAAGGTTTATGGAATCCGAGAGTTGGGTTCCCACGGATTCCACAATCTCCCCTCGCTTTACATGCATGACCTCACATTTATCCACTCCAAATTCCATCCTGATGGCGCTACTGAAAGTTTCAGTTATTTTCAGTAGCTCCATCAGTTGCAAATTATTGGAGGCAAAGAGTTTTAGGTCACCCATGTAGAGGAGGTGAGATTATTACCTGACCACCTCTCCTTAACCGATAGCCTAGACCTGAATCCTCCAGCAGTGTGCTTAGAGGATTCAAGGCTAACCAGAACCAAAGCGGACTCAAACTATCGCCCTAAAATATGCCCCGCTCGATCCTTATCGGTTCGCTATTCCTCTGGATATTTCGACATCCTGGATAGCGAAGGACCGTCCTCCATTGCCCCATACACGACATCAGGAAAGTGCGCTGAGTTGCATCTACTTTATACAATTCCAGCACCATCATGAGCCATGTATATGGCACCGAGTCATAGGCCTTCTTATAATCTATCCAACATGTCGACAGATCCTTTCGGAAACGACGAACCTGTTGGCTAATGGTCATATCAATGAGGAGTAACTCCTTAGTACCGCGGGACCCGTTCCTACATCCATTTTGAGAGGCAGACATGATGGAATTGGTGTCTATATGTTTGTTAATTTTAGCTCTCAAAATGGATGTAAGAACTTTATATACCGTCGGTAAACACGTGATCGGTCTATAATTTTTGGGTTCCGCGGTGCTACCTGATTTATGGAGCATGTGGGTAATGCCTATCGTTAGGAATTGGGGCAGCGAACCAGATTTCAAAGCAGTCTGGTACTGAGCCGCCCAGCGAGAGTGCGACCCTAAAAACCATTTGAGCCAGAAATTGTGCAGCCCGTCCGGCTCTGGGGACTTCCAGTTAGGTAACGGACGGACTGCACGAGCTACATCTTGGGGGCAGATGGTAATAGCCCCCATCTGGTAATGGATCGCACGCTCGCTCGACCTTTCGAGCCCAATCACCTTCGGTGTGACTGGCAGGCACTGACCAGATACTGCGCCAAAACGAACACATGACATCGTCATCTGGCAGGCGCGTGTCAGTCACACCTTGGTCTTGCTGCTCCCAACCACTATAAACCCACCTTTCATCGCTCTGGAAGGTGCGATTCTGAGTGTATCGGTCAACTCGCCGCTTATACCTACGAATACGTTTCGCCCATGCATACACTTTCTGCTTCAGGAAGTCGATACGCTCTGTGACACGGGACATATAGTCCTGAGGGCTGATATCAGTCCCTGAGAACGCCCGCCTCACAAAGCACATCACTCTAGGGCGAGTATTGCCCTCCCTGAAGCAGATTAGTTTGCCGATGAGCGCTCTGGCCCCACCAATACGGCGTTCAATTCTGCACTGCCAAATTGGTACGGTTGGTTTCGGTCGTGTAGCTCTAGAATCATTAGGAAATATTACGTGAGCTACACGACATACCGCTACAGCCGCGCAGTACATAATCGAATGAGTATCAGTGAGGTCTTCGCAGTCATCAAAATAGTTTGACAACTGCGAATCCAGAACTGCCACTAGCACCCTATTTTTCGGGCGACATGAACCGATATTTTCGAATCGCATCCTCCAAAGCACTCCTCAATTCCACATTGCACTGGGTACTTACGTTTGTAGCCCTGTCATCACTCCCCTCGTCAGCTTGATGTGTGTCTAACTGAAGTAAAACTACAACAGTCTGCGACGGGGGGGGCAATGACATGGCTACTCTGTATTTCACTTCGCAGGCGCTCAAGTACAGTGTCATCCAACATATGATTACGCTGGATAACCCGCACCTGATCCGACAGTCGTTGTGCCGAAACGTTGACAGCTGGCTCAAGCACCTGAAAAAGAGAAAGCATCCGAACACGGTACGCGGTCAGATTGTTTCCCCCTCTGTAGCCCCATAGTATGAGCGCATGACGTTCTCATTGATAGATTGTGTCCATCTCATGCGCTGCACACTTCCGCCGGGAGCTGGGACCCTATCAGAGGCCGATGGGAATAATTTAATAATAATAATAAATTATTATTATTATTATTAAATTATTTACAGCCTACAAACAGTTGCTATATAGTAATGGCAACACTGATAAAGACACCACAGTAACCGGCAACATAAAAAATAACTATCTGCAAAGCAGTTTATTGTAGAAAATATGGGTCGTAACTGCCACAGGAACCGCAAGGATTTATGAACACCCCCTGAATAGCGCAACTTCTGCCCGGAGTAATTTATACAGGAACCAGCTAATGCCTCGGATATTTGAGTCGTTAGAAAATTGATATGGAATTTGATTGAAATAGGCCATTTTCCATTTTTTTTTCGGCCTGCTTTTTAACTTCGGCCTGCTACTATCCCAGGCTCTCAAACATTGTCCCAAATTTAGAACATAAATCCATGCTCCCAATATTTCATTTCAATCCTCTCAAATCCAAATTTCATTTACAAATATCGGAATCCGTAACAGCATTGAATAATCATTGACATTGGTACAATACATTGTAATTGAATAGTTATATGAATACCTACTTATACCGAAGGAAGTATATTTCGTGGTTCAATGAATTCTGTCTCGAACTGCTATTGAGTATTGACATAGTGTCGAGAATACGCGAAGGATGCCTTGATTCCTGACTTGAAGGCTTTTACTTATTGAGACATGCTTAGCTTTCGAGATGAACAAACTTCTACACATGACGGGTGTATTCTGAGAATTAAGTTAAATTAGTTTTTCGGTTGACTTCATGAATATTATTACTGACAGAATAAGGTCTCAGGTCGGTGTGTTATTCCGTTCGTTTATCAGAACTTTCTCAGTAGCTCGAAGTCTAGAATAGGTGTACTCGCTCCCGATTACATGGAACTGATGGAACCAACACATTCTAGCAAAATGTGGGCAAGCTACACATCTCTGCCTACACATTCGGGCAATAAAGGCATGCAGTCATGACATGTTAAAAATATTTTTATAAATACGTGTAGGTATTTAATTTGACCCTGCTGATCAAATTTAAAACTTCACAGGTGTTAAAGGTATATCTCAAAACGAAAAAACAAAACATATTTTCTATGCCTAGGTAATCATCATTTCAAGTAACTAAACTCCCCGCGGCCATTGATACCGTAATAAGCTGCAATTACTCGAAATATTTGTTTAATCATTATCATCATTTCAGCCGAAAGACGTCCACTGCTGGACATAGGCTTCCCGACACTTTGTCCGACTCTGCCTCAGCGCGAGTGCTAGAGAAACCAACCAACCAACCCTACCTAAGGTTGAATGTCACTTGCACAAGGTCGAATATACCTAACACCAAAGAGCAGTGGTGGCCCAGAGAGCAGGGGTGGCCCAGTAGAGCAGGGGTGGCCCAGAGACCAGTGGTAGGCCAGAGATCAGTAGCGGGCCAGAGACCAGTTGTAGTCCAATAGAATAGTTGGGGTCCAGAAAGTAGTGGTGGCCCAGTAGAGCAGTGGTGGCCCAGAGAGTAGTGGTGGCTCAGTATAGCAGTGGGGGCCCGGAGACCAGTGGGGGCCCGGAGACCAGTGGGGGCCCAGAGACCAGTGGGGGCCAGTGTAAGGTAGGGTGTTTAGGAGACGAATGAAACGAAGGAGGTTCGAGATTACACTGACTATATTGCAATAAAGATACCTTATTATACAGGGTTACTGGTAACTCGACGTATTCCTTGCAGGACGTCATAGTAGGGTTAAAATGCAACAAATTAAGCCACCAAATGTTCTACCGAAATTCAGTAGTTTTTGAATTAGTTAAGAGTTTTAGTTTTTTAATGAAAAATCCCAGATTAAACCATTTGAAACCAATTTAAAAATGATTTACGGCGCGACTGTACTGAAATTTAAGTTATTATCATAGTTGACGCCGTAGCAGACCTTTGTTAATAATTAAAAGTTCAATAATGCCAAAAACTTTGGCAAATATCACTAACAAAACAATTAATTTTTTGTAATTTTTGCTATTACTTCATAAAAAATGTAGTCTAGTGCAAAAAAAATACTACACCTGGTGTACAAATTACTAAGAAAATATCCTTGTCTTATCAGCTATCCAAAAAGGTATGAAAGTCAAAATCATGGACAAAATCATGGACTACATTATGAAAATCGTTTTTGATTTAGTACAGGCGTGCGTTTCACAAAAAGGTGATTATTCGAAAAATCAAAAACAAAATCGTGAACATTATTATTCTTTTTAATCAATATTAAAAACTTTAATTACACACATTTCACACGTCTTGTTCGATGTGCTGCCCTCGGTTTCGAATACATGTTCTTATTCGCTTCCTTACTTCGGTTTTTGTTATTCTGGAGGTGGTTGTTGCCCTCATCTGGTCCGCCGCATTTGTAATTCTCTCCCTTAGTTCTTCAATTGAATTTACTGGGGTCACATAAACTAGATCTTTCATATGACCCCAGACGTAAAAGTCTAGCGGCGTCAGATCAGGGCTTCGTGCAGGCCACGGAATCGGCCCACCGCGCCCTATCCATCGGTTTGGATAGTTTTCATCCAGCAATTGTCGAATTGTGATTCGGAAGTGGGCTGGACATCCGTCATGTTGGTAAATCATGTTTGCTCTTCTTTCTTCCGGTACATCCGTGAGCAGTGCTGATAAATGATTTCTGAGGAAATCTTCATAAAGTTCCCCATTTAGTGTTCGGGGTAAAAAATGTGGGCCAATTAATTTGTCGTCAATAATACCCATCCAAACATTAAGCGAGAACCTTCGCTGGGATGCGGTTGGTTTCAGTTTTTTAGGGTTTGCTTCTGCTTTCGGTGCCCAGTAATGTAAGTTGTGGTAATTTGTGATACCATCACGATCAAAACATGACTCATCGGTCCACAGAATGTTTTTTAAAAAGTTTTCGCTGTCGGCGTCGGCACTTAGCATAAAACGACAAAATTCAAGCCGTCTCGGCGGATCTCCTTCTTCTAATGACTGGACTGGTTGGTAATGGTATGGATGTCGGCCTGACAAGTGAACTACAGACCAGACTTTCCACTGTGACATACCAAGCTCACGCGCTACGATGTTTGTCGATGTGTTAGGATCGTCAATAAAACGTTGAAGAATAAGCTCCTCGTCCTCAGCCGTGTATCTCCGGGAACGACCAGTGTCAACTTGCCTGCTTCTTTGGACGCTGCCAGTTTCAGATATTCGCCGATAAGTCGATCCAAAGACACTAACGTGGGGGAGTCGGCGGTTGGGTAAGCGAAGTTGATATTCTCGCCGCGCCTCAGCAGCGTTACCGTCACAAAGTCCGTAACAGTACATTATTTCAGCGTATTCAGGATTAGAATATGCAGCCATAGTCAGCGCTTATGAAGGCACAGCACAGCACAGCACAAGAGCAAGATACGCAGCAACAGTTAGGGAAATAACAAAACACGAGCTTGCGCGACGTAGAGTTGAAACTAACTAACGCTGACGACCAAATTTTGCAAAATCGCACCCCCTGTAATGCCGAGAGAACAATAGCGACCAATCACAAAGCTCCCCGAGTGGTTGGAGTTCAAGCGCAGGTAAAAACTACGAATAATACGAATACGAAACAATAGGTTGACCGTCTCGCAATTTTACCTGCCCCCCATAAAACTCTTCTCTTCCCTGGCACACACGCAAAAGTATTGACAATCATACCTTTCTGAATAACTGATAAGACAAGGATATTTTCCTAGTAATTTGTACACCAGGTGTAGTATTTTTTTTTTGCACTAGACTACATTTTTTATGAAGTAATAGCAAAAATTACAAAAAATTAAATGTTTGGTTAGTGATATTTGCCAAAGTTTTAGGCATTATTGAACTTTAAATTATTAACAAAGGTCTGCTACGGCGTCAACTATGATAATAACTTAAATTTCAGTACAGTCGCGCCGTAAATCATTTTTAAATTGGTTTCAAATGATTTAATCTGGGATTTTTCATAATAAAACTAAAACTCTTAACTAATTCAAAAACTACTGAATTTCGGTAGAACATTTGGTGGCTTAATTTGTTGCATTTTAACCCTACTATGACGTCCTGCAAGGAATACGTCGAGTTACCAGTAACCCTGTATACCTTACAACTACTACATCACACCTTCCTCTTTATTTAAAAAAAATAATAATATCATACAATTATTATTTTTAAATTTCAATATGGTATACCTGCGCAGGGTATATTGTTAATCATAATATAAATTTAATCTAATTATGCCTTAAAATCAATAGTAATATTATAACATGAAATATAATATTCTAGATTAATATACATGACCCTGGAGAAGCTTATTTAGTAAACACAATGTGTGTTTACTAAATAAGCTTAGGTTACTTTAGTCATTTTTATAAAGTTTAGTTCTATTTTTATGAACTACATATTCTTTTCCACTTTTCAAAATTTTAACATTAGTATCCATGTCATCAATAACTACATAAGGTCCCAAATATATAATAATAAATCACCCTTTTTATAATACACTGGGTTTATATTAATATCATAGTTATGCTTTCTCTTAACCTTACTCTTTATTAAATTACTATGTGCATCTTTTTGCGCTACTTGTAGCCTATATTTTAGCTCAAGAGCGTAATTGCCATGAGCATACAAAGGATCTACCGTATGTCCTTCTAAATTTGTCGGTAACACGCAGCGTTTGCCAAACACTAATTCATGTGGTGTGTACTCGATCTCCGTATGTACTGTATTATTGTAAGAAAAACACCAATACGGCAACCAAGTACTCCACGTACTTGTTTGATTCTCACAATTAATCCTAAGATACGCATCCATCGCTTAATGATTGTTTTCCAGCGCCCCAATACTTTCGTGATGGTATGCTGTAGACGAAATTTGGTTGATTTTTAAGATTTGACATACCTCTCTCATAGTACTTGATATAAACTCGGACCCACGGTCGGTCGCTATTTCTCTAGGTATGCCATATCTTAAAATAAAATTATCAACAACGGCACGAGCTACACTTACTGTATCTTTATTGTGTAAATTTCGATAACTCGCACTGTAGAGTTAAAATATACTTGTAGTTATGTATGTCTGTTGGTAGCGGCCCCACAATATATAAAAATATTTTTTCTAGTGCTGAATTTGCAGTCGTGACCTGCATTGGTTGCTTGGTGTGTTTAGAATATTTTTGTTTCTTACACTGCTCACATTTAGAGACATAATCAGCGATATCTTTTTCCAAACTTGGCCAAAAATAATACTTTTTAATATTATTTACCATCCGCCTAATGCCCGCGTGGCCACTTGTGGGCAATAGGTGGAAGTCATTTAATATCACACGCCTGGTATCTATATTATTTATTCTCTGGACATTACTGACTACACAAATTCGTGGTCCGGACCACTTTTCATAACTATTTATTTCATTTATAAGCCCACTTATAAAATCTTTATTGTAGTCGTTTCTTATTATGCATATTTTATGTATTGATAACTTTTACATAAACATAACAAGTCTCTCACCAATTCGACTCGCGTAATCGGAGATCGAGAAATTGTTTGTAAATAAATTATAGATTTACTGGGCACATACATACATATAAAATATTTGTATCTTTCCACTATTATTCCTTTTTTTGTAAATCATTTAATTGTCTAGAGTTTATTAAAGAAAATTCAACAATTTCCTTTGGTTTTTTAATTATTTCCACAACTCTCGGTTGATCAGGCCTCGAGTTTGTGTCTATATTATCCACCGACTGTTTATTATTGCTCTTTTCATTATTCTTATTTAATTGACGTAATTGTGCTCTAGTTATTACACTAACTATCTGTTCATTCATTGATTTTAAGTCTTCCAACGTAATTATTATTCGTGACAGTGCATCTGCCACTGAGTTTGATTGTCCTTTTAAATATTCTATTGTAAAGTTAAATTCTTCTAACTGCACTCTAAATTTCAGTAATCTACTAGATGGATCTCTCATTGAAAATAAATAAACTAGGGGCCGATGGTCAGTCTGTATCTTAAACCGTCTTCCGTATAAATAAGGTCGAAAATATTTAACACTCCTTACTATTGCTAAGAGTTCTTTTTCAATAGTAGGATAATTAATTTCAGCTTTATTCAAACCTCGACTTGCGTAAGCCACTGGCCGTCCATCTCCGTTACATAACACCGAACCGATAGCAATACCTGATGCATCGGTTTGTAAGACAAAATCATTATTTTCTGAAAAATTTGGATACTGGAGGACAGGTGGGTTTATCAGGGCTGATTTTAGCATTTGAAAAGAATGCTCACAGTCTTTGGTCCAATTATACTTAACGTTTTTGCAACACAATTTGTTTAAAGGAAATGCTAACTCGGCGAAGTTTCTAATAAACTTTCTGTAATAGTTTGCAAAGGCTATAAAACGCTTTAATTCGTCAACATTTTGTGGCCTTGTATAACTTTCTAATACTTTAATTTTTTCTGGGTCTGGTAAAATACCCTTTCCGGAGATTGTACGTCCTAAATAAAGAATTTCTTTTTGCAAAAATGTACATTTAGTGGGATTCAATTTTAAATTTACAACATCAATCAATCAATTTTCAATTTTAAACATCCATCAAATTTTGATTATGAATACTCAAATTTCTACCCATTACTACCAAATCGTCCTGGTAAATGAGACATTTATCATAATTGAGGCCAAACATTGCAATGGTCATCATACTACTAAAACTACTGTGACTAGACTTGAGCCCCATCGGCATGCGAGTCATCTGATACTGATTGTTACCTGTTGTTGTGTAAATGGTGGCTGATGGTGTGTAAATGCCGTATAAGGTCTGCAGCTTTCTTTTAATGTAATTTGAAAAAATCCTTGAGCTAAATCTAAATGAGTAAAGTACATTGCTCCTGCCAAAGAATCTAGTATTTCGGTGTTATTGGGCAAGGGAAATTTATCGTCCTGTATGTTTTCATTTAACTTGCGGTAGTCAATTACGACACGCCACTTTTTATTACCGGCCGCGTCACATTTTTTTGGGACCAACAATAATGGACTAGACCATGCACTTCGGGATGGCTCAATTATGCCGTCATTTAACATGTTTTTGACTTGTTTCTCTATTTCCGGTTTTTGAGAATAAGGAACTCGGTATGGTTTGGTATAAATTGGAACAGTATGTGGTTTCATGTCAATTGTCTGTTCATAAATTGGGGTAGTGGATAATTTATCCCCTGGTAGATGGAATATATCAGGAAATTTTGCACAAATACATTCTACCGATTTCTGTTTATCTACATTCAAGCCTTTTAAGTTTAATGAGGAAAGTAAAGTTTTCACCCTTTCCGAATCCACAATATTGCTATTAAATTGACAAATATAGTATTCATTCAACTTACTAGTGCTAATTTGAAAATAATTTAAATTTACATCTCAGTCTCGAGTATTTAAAACACGAATAGGCATTTTTCCGTTAATCGGTTTATTTATACTACTCGCTAAATAAACACCATCACATAATTGTTAATTTGACACCACACACTCTTCTTTAAATGTCGTATTAATGTAATGCGTGGATTCGCTACGTGCCGGTATAGTTAGATAGTAGCCGTTACGCGTTGTCTGATTATTTTCGAACGATAATGTTACTAACTTAGAGTCATTGGTTAATTGTAACGTATTGACTTCAAAATTTAAAATAGCTCTATAATGTGTTAAAAAGTCTTGACCCAAAATTAAGTAAATTTAATTAAGTAAATTTTCAAATACTGTAAATTTATATGGAAAACTATACTCGTTATAATTAAGAGTTAAATACACATAACCTTCAGAAAACAAATATCCACCAATACCTTTTACGCTAACTTTCTCTTTATGGTAAGGAATACAGACAGAGGTAAACGCTCTAAACATTCCAACTTTATTCCCGATATAGAAACGCCCGTGACAATTAGCATGTTATGGTTATAGTTACCAATTTTAAACAACACCTTATTTTAAATGTTACTCGTGAAGATGACATCAGTCACGAAAAAAATGATTTAATGACTCATTATTCGAAGTGCTCGTTGCTACCTGGCTATTCTCTGTTATGACATTGATATCCTTTTTAAACCCGACACCCCGGCCGCGGTTACTACGCGGTGGTCTATAAGTTTTGCGATAACGATTATTATAATTACTACGATAATAATTGCTATTACTGTAACCATATGGTACCTGTGGCCGATGACCCCGATGCTGGTGTGCATTTTGTGCACCACCTCTTGTTTTACAACAGAATATTCGCAGTCTAAACTGCAATTATGAAGAGTTACATGTTCTACTTAAAAGACTAAAACTATCATCTGACATCATAGTGCTATCTGAATGATAGTTATCACAAGTTGTTACGTTACCATTACTACAAGGCAAAACTAACGACAACTACAATCAGAATGATGGTGTAGTTGTCTATACAAACAATAACCTAGAATATGCTGTGGAGGAACCTAATCTGCTGGAAGCGAACTGCTAACGATTAAAATTAAAAAACATACTGTGGTAATTGCAATTTACAGACCTCCTAGTTTTAAATCTCCCGATGTTTTGTTAAATTCACTAGACACGTTATTAGAGAATTTTTCATCATTTAAAAATGTTATTATTGTTGGCGATATAAACATTGACCTCTTAAGCATCAGTTATGTTACCACCGCGTACTTAGATACCATTAACTTCCAATTACTTCCTGCCATTAATTCTGCAACCAGGGGTAAAGCGTGCCTGGACCATGTTATATTAAAACGAAACTAAAAGCATTTACTTTTTCTCTGGGCACCAGTATTACTGACCATAAAGCCGTATTATTTTGTACGAAAAACGACACTTCTAAGAATAAAACAATAAAATTAAACTATAAAATTGACTACGAAAAACTAAAATCAAACTGCCAGAGTTGCACTTTTGACGCTATATATCAAGAAACGAATTTAAATAACGCTATGAATAATTTAATTAACATAATAAAACAATTAATTGCTAACAACACGACATTAACAATAACTCCTAGAAATAAATTAATAATGAATTCTTGGACATCCGTCGGTATGCTACGATGCATTAAAACAAGGGATAAAATGCATAAAAAATTAAAAACACATGCAAATGACGTCATACTAAAAATAACTTATTTGAGATACCGCAATCATTGCAATAATTTGCTCAAGAAACTCAAAAAGCAATACGAATGAGATCAACTTAATATGTCGAAAAATAATTCAAAAAGCTCTGGTCTACCATAAAATCAATAACTAACAATCATAGGCAAAACCAAATACCACAACAGCTTCTGTCTACCGAAAATGAACCCGCAAATATGCGATCAATAAAACAAATAAGTTCTTCTCAACTATAGGCAAACAATTAGCAGATATGATACCCTCACATATTCCCACGTTCAAGCCAGCTATTAAATCTACGCTAAACTCCTTCTTTCTTTTACCCACTGATAACGAAGAAGTTGAAAGTACGATCAAAAACTTAAGAAGTGACTGCGCTCCTGGATGGGATCAAATAAGCGCTGACGCTCTAAAGATCACATGTGAAACCATCACACCAGTACTTGCCAACCTAATAAACCGCTGCTTTGAGACCGGAATATTTCTTGTTGCGCTAAAAAAAAGCCATGATACACCCAATACATAAGGCGGGAGACAGAGGCAGTGTCAATAATTATAGGCCAATTGCAATCTTAATAACATTGTCAAAGCTATTTGAACGCATAATAAATAAAAGGCTCACCAAACATCTTGAGGAACGTAATCTTTTCGCTGATACGCAATATGGTTTTAGATCTAGCCGCTCGACAGATAGTGCTGTTCTCGACCTTGTTAACTTTTTGGTGAGTAAATTGGACAACGAAAAGAAATGATTAACTAGATTCCTCGACCTGACAAAGGCATTTGACACTGTCTCTGTTCCCCACCTTGTACAAAAACTTGAAAATCATGGCATTAGAGGGGTACCGCTGGCACTGCTGACTGACTATTTAAAAAATAGAACCTAGTGCGTAAAAATCGGAGAATATATTAGCAATGAACTACCAGTCGACTTTGGCGTGCCGCAAGGCAGCATATTGGGTCCTACCCTTTTTCTTTGCTATATAAATGAACTCTGCAATCTTAATATTCCAAACAGTCGCATATCTGAATTTGCTGATGACACTGCCCTCACTTTTTTTTCAGACTTGTGGGATGAACTTTATAACTTTGCACAAAACGGGTTCATTACAATATGTCACTGGTTACTGTCAACTCTCCTTGAATGAGGATAAAACTAAATACATTGTCTTCTGAATGACAAATCGAAATAAACCTCCCAACCATTTAGGCAAGATTTATGCACATAAATGCAACTATCCTCATACTCCAAACTGCACTTGTCCCAATATAAATTCAACTACCTGCATTAAATATCTTGGAATTGAACTTGACGCTAACTTAACTTTTGGAAACCATTTGCTATCCGTATTCAAAAGAATCCGTAAGCTCACTTACATTTTTAAGGATCTCCGGGATGTTGCAAAGAAACAGACCATAAGGATGGTGTATGAGGCCTTGGTACAGTCTATCCTTAGTAACTGCATAACCACTTGCGGAAGAGCATGCAAAACAAAAATGATAATGCTTGAGAGAGCCCAGGGGATGATTCTAAAGGTGAGCTTATCAAAGCCGCGACGTTTCCCTACCTCCAAACTCTACGAGGAAACTCAAGTTTTGACTGTCAGCTGTACATAATGCTAACCATACTTCGCCAACGCTCCTATTTATCCGAAGAACTAAGAAAACGCAAAGCCCTCACTAGAAGACGATATGTACTTTGTGAATCAACAGCTGTACGCACCTCTTTTGCTCAAAGATTCTTCTCATTCCGTGGAGGAGTTTTGTTTAATATACTCAATAAAGAAATTGATATATCTGACTGTCACAAAACTGAATGCAAGAATAAACTTAGAAAAAGGTTACTTGAATTAAGCTACACTGACACTAAGAAATTGATTGAAATGATTTAAAAAAAAAAATAGGGTAATTTATTAATTCATTTTTTACATACCTACATACAAACATACATTTATTTATATATACACATATACAGGTATAATAAGTATTGTATTTCAATATGACATACATACACGTACACACACATAAGCGCACTTGCGCGCATGCGTGCCATATTTAGCTCATTCTTCCACTCACATATCTGCTTACTCACGACGTCGACAGTCTGAGCAACTTAATTTAATGGGGGCCTGGAGCTCTAAAATACAGGCCTAGGCTTAGTTTAGACTCCAGATCTCCCACAAATTACACACTTTGCCAAAATTTCTGTGTCTGACTGTAATTTATGCTCACGTTGATATGTAATTTGTGGAGATAAGATTTTTATTATTATTATTATTATTAATTTACATTACGTGCAACACATAACATTAAATTATTAGCCATATGTCAGCTAGCACACCACTATACTAACAAAAAAAAAAGAAAAGGAAAACACAAAGGGACAAAGGGTATCATCACTGTCACTCATGGATACTACGGTAACAGTATCTTTAAAGTGTTATTTCAAAGCCTTCTACTGTAAGAACTAAGAAGAGTTACTTAGCACTTTTTAGTAAATTTTTGATTGTGCGTCAATTTTTAAGATGTATCAGTTATCTATGCTTAACTCCCTAGGTATTGATGAAGTTCAGAAAATGTGGACATTCATGAAACCTGACAAAGTAAAGTGCATGGTACCTACTTTTGCCTTTGATTCGCACTATCACTACATATTATAAAACAAAGTCTCCGCGTCTGTCTGTCTGAACGTGATAAACTCAAAAACTATTCGATTTCCGTACGGCTTTCACCAATGGACAACATGATTCATGAGGTTTCAGCGCTTTACTTTGTGTAGATTATTTCATCACCACTGTTCTCAAAACGGTGAAGGAAAACATCGTGAGGATACCGGCATGTCCTAGAACCAAAAAATCGAAGACATATGACATCTGCCAACACGCACTGGGCCCGCGTGGTGGATTACGGCCCACTGCCTCTCACAGAGAGGAGGCCTGTGCCCCAGCAGTCGGAACATTATAGGCTGAAGTGCTATTCTGTAACCATCTCACCGTGAAAACTTAGGTGAAGTGAGCGTGGAGTGAGTGTCAGTGTCATCACACCTCATGCGATTATGATTGTAAATGTAATCCTTGGTCCATCGACCAAGGATTACATTTACAATCATAATCGAGATTTTAATCATATTTGAATGCTAATTATATTGATCATTCAAAGCTAGTGTATTGTTCGTTATTATGAACCATTTGTTAACTGATTAAATAAACGTAATTCCATGACCCAATCGCGATGTGTTTTGAAGAAGTGATAGTGGATTGAGTCGAGTAAAAACTGTGCGACGCATGACGTTATTGATCGTTTGAATAACACACACACTTGGTTATCTCTTCATAATGAATAGATTTGGATCTATTCAATAAGAAGAGATAACGAAGTGGGTCAAGTGATCGAGTGCTAAAAGTGTGCCTGTCTGACGGACCATAGAACTTATCCCCACACAAACTATGTGGGAACCTACCTGAACGTTGTGTGTGGCCATTTGAATACAAAGATGTGCGGATTATTTAATAAGTACCTATCTAATATTTTATTTTAGGTAGGTAAACACCTACCTACGCGTTTCCAATAATAAAAGTATATTCATAAAATCATTGTCATCAATACTATAACAAAATGTAAAAGTTCAACTAACACTCGCGCGGCGCGCGCACCGGCCGACGACGGGCGGCTAGGCTCACTTCATCCAGCCTAAGTGAAGTGGTGTTACAATGGTTACGAGAATCGGGTGAAGTGATAAGATCACGCCGCGCTTGCGCGTTGGGTGCTGTTATTAGTTATCAAAAGGAGTTTTTTTTTCAAACTAGCCGTTTTTTCTTATTATTAACTGCGCGGCAAAAAAAAATTCATTTTATCACCTTTATATCAAAATCCAAGATGGCGGCTGCAAAACGTTTCATCATGTGTGTCGTTTTCATGGTTTTCTTTCGATAGTGAGGTCAAATCTAAAAAGCAAGATGGCGGCTAAGAAAATATTAAAATTTTTTATCATGGGTGTCGTTTTCATGGTTTTCGGGAGTTTTATAGCCGATAGTGAAGTCAAATTAAAAACCAAGATGGCGGCGGCGGAAATTTTACAATGTTTCATCATGGGTGTCATTTTCATGGTTTTCGGGGGTATTAAAGCCGATAGTGAAGTCAAAATTAAAAACTAAGATGGCGGTGGTGAAAATTACCAAAAAATTTGATTAAAAAAAAACAAAATTGATTTTCTGACTGAATTTCTGTTTTGCTATTTTATTTTAAAACATTCCTAAATAGTAACGTTTTAACACTTAAATAATAGTTTTTAATATAAAATTATCAATAGAATTAGCATAAAAATTATTAAAATCTCGATTATGATTATAAATATAATGCTTGATCAATCCCTAGCAGCAGTGGGATGACACTGACAGCTCACTCCACGCAAGTTTTCACGGTGAGATTTTTACAGAATCGGCATGCAGGTGAATAATTAATTAAGGTTTTGTGTAAATTGGCTGAAATATGACGATGATTGTTGAAGATGTCGGAAAAAATCATTCCGCCTGGGAGCCGCCATGTGACGCGCACGCTAAATGTCGCGCGCGTTACGGTAGTACACGGCGCACGGTGGGCTGAAAAAAACTCATACTCACACAACTAATCAGCAAATTAGCTTACTTATCAGAAATCATTAACAATCATTTAACCACCTATTCAGACTTATTAGAAGACTAAATCATTGTAATTACTCAATCACTTAGTTTTCACAATCACTCACTCAGAATCACTAGAAGACTAAGCAATTTGTTATTTGGTATTTTGGTTGTATGTAAAGTTTTAAAACTCATTTTGTATTGATAAATATCCAGCTCAAACATATGTAGTTGTCTAAGTGTGGATGTACTATAAACCTCTGAATACTCCTTCGGGAATAATAGGGGTGATGCTATTTTATGTTACGTGTTGTTAAAAGTCTGTATTCCTCAACTTAAACACTAAAAGGGACCGTTTTATAAATAAAAATATTTTAACGATAAAAAAAAAAAAATCAGCAGCGATAACCGTTATATGGCATATGTCAAAAAATCATAACTATTATAATTAGTACTATAACCACCTGTAAGGATATTACGGTTTCCCTTGCTGTTTACGAGATAATTAACTTTTTCATATTAGCTTCATATAAATTTTTCTTAAATAAATTATAATTCCTTCGTTTTTGTGCAGAATTAACTCGGGTGTCATTTTTTAATATAGTAATAACTAATAGAAGCGATATCCGGCAAAAAATCTGGCACATGCAAATTGAAATCCCTAAGTCTATGAAAGCCGATTTTCAGCCCACCGTGCGGCGTTACGGTTGTACGGAAATCCTTTACAATACGAGATCAGCTTATACTGGAAATGTGTAGCTACAGACAAAGTTCATACTCCAAAACTCAGCAATTTTTGTCAATAAACATATTAAACAATTAGGTATTATTATATTCCCTTACGTGTACTTTATCAATTATATGCAAGCTAAGTTATATTGTACATGCAAGCAAACAATTCAATAAAATAATATGTAAGCAGTGTGACTTGGATCCCTTTACGACTAGTGTGACGTCAGCTAGAAGGTGCTTAAGCCTCATTTTTTTCAAATAGCCACTTAAACATAAATTCGTTCGATTATTACCTTTTTAATTTTGTTATTTGTTCTCCTTATAATGTAAACCAAATAGTTTTAGACAAATATATAACTTTTTAAACAACACAATGTTATTACCTACGTGTTATTGTTATGATCACCAAATTTCCAGTCTTAAATCTACTTTTTTTTTGGTGGAAATGATCAAATAAAGAAGTTATTTGATAATTTCCACCAAAAAAAAGCCCTCCCGCTCTGGGCGGAGCGGGAGGGTGTTAAACTCTTACTGACTAAAATCCACCCGTGTTCCTTCCGTTGCCTGTGTTGCCAGGGGCCTCGGTAACCCTTTTGTACCTTCCCGCGAACCGGCAGGCATCGGCCTAGTGGAACCCTACACTTGTGCTGACGACATCTCTTTGAGGCGCACGTGGAACACAACGCGCCGTCGTCGACCCGGGCCCGGTCCTTAACGGACGGTGAGCTACCCATTGCTCACCGTCCGAAGCCCGCGCTTACGGTGGCCGGAAATCCGCCCGGGATTCCCGACGCCCAGGGCGTTTCCTGCGGCGGCTAGGGGCAAGAGGGCGCGAAATTTGCCTTTCCCTCAACCGTCTCGCCTAAGGTTTTTTACTTAAGCCTAAGTTATTTGTGAATATTCCAGTTAGCTTTCTTCGTGCATGCAAATTTTCAAGCAATTTTCTAGCAATAAGCAATTTTGTGAAGATCGCTTGAATGTGTAAATTACTTTATTAAATTCATATCTGATTATGCTGCCCTCAATATGTGTTTATTATGTAAAACTTTATTCCAGTTTCAGTATTGTGTTTTATAAAAAAAGAGAATAATATTCAGGTTAACTGTTACCCCCGTTTAACTGTTAACCTGTTAAGCCCCGCGCGACACCGATTCGGAGTCAAACATTAGAAAATCAATTGTCTCATTAGATGTCGTTGACCAATTAAATTAACACACTTTTTTTCTTTGCCGCTAAACAAAGGCAAAAGTGCTGAAATTGTATCATTTTAGGAATGCCAATTAGGTAAACTAACAATATAACATAGCATAACAGCAGTACACCCACATTTTACCATGTTATGATTTAGTTCCATGAGAGCGAGCGAGCGAGAGCGAGCCTATTGCCATCGACCGGGCACAAATCTAGACTCTGGGCTGCTACTTAGAAATTCCAGATCGAAAATCCCAATAATACTTTGCCCATTCTCAGCAGTAGCGCTTGCGACCACTACACTAGACCAACGAAGCAGTTAAACAATACAAACATCGGTTAATCTATTAAAATTTAATAGATCGGCTATTAATTTCAAATCTAGAAAGATAAAAATGGGTTGATATTACACAATTTATCTCTAAACACAACCAAAATCATAATGTTAGCTTACATTTACGACAAATCAGGGTCGTTGCTCTATCAAACCACATCAAACTGACCACATCAATCATCTAAATCCATTAAATAACGCTAATGTACAAAAGTAATAAACTAGCCACCGTTAGCAAGTATGGCAAGTTAAATAATGTTAGGTATTAGGAATAGAAGACACAAAGTCGAAGTCAAATTATTTATTTCAAATAGGCACATAAAAGGCACTTTTAAACGTCAAAATTTACAAATAATAGAATTGATTCTAGTCGGTTCAAAAAGGCAGAAATATGGATAAAAATGGGCAAGATACCTCCACCGTTACTTCTTCACGGATATAAGATTATAAGATAGAGTTTATTGGGAGAAGAAGCAGCTAAACATCATAATCAGACTATAACAGGCCTCCTCTCTGTGAGAGGGAGTCGCATGGCCCACTCTGTCACACAGAGAGGAGCTAAACGTCACAGGATTTATTTTTAACAGGGATGTAAAATAGCCTTCATGAGTGACGAACTTCCTTCCCCGTTTCACCAAACTATTTACTAGACATAAGCTATTCTCAGACATCGTGCGCTTTTTAAATTCTAATGTTGCGATATTATCGTGGATGTTCAGATCCACGTCCATAAAACGCATGTAAATAAGTACACGTACCTATCGTGGACGGAAATGTTACAATATTTCCATACATTTTACTTCCCTGTGATGTGGACTTGAACGTTAATAATCTTCACGTTAGAAATTATAAAAGCGCTCGTTTAGGTGTCGCCTTGTTTTACCAAAAAACAGGCATTAGGATAAAATGCTGATCACCACACATAAATCGCATAAACTTATCATGCAGCTTAGCAAAGCTATTCATTCTATGCAATGCTCAAGAGCGTTTGACAAGTTGCCACAGCTAACTCCATTACGCAACTCAATTACACATCCAGTGTTACCATTACACAAAAAGTTTCCATGTCTTCTCAGAAACGCCGCGTCGTATTAGCTACGCTTCAGTTGACATTCGACCGGATGGTTCTATGGCTTTCTATATCTGTGGGACATGGCATGATTTGGTTTGGGAGATACCGCATCTTATAATTAAATCGCCCAAACTGTAGGTTTGGGACAGACAAGATTAATAATTAAAGGGGATATAAATAAAGTTAAACAAGACTCTGTGGTGTCTTCTGACACTGCTATATCAAACGCTTCCCTTCCTGTTAATTTTTGTTTTTCATCACTTTTCACATTTCACTCGAAGTGAAAGGTCCGTACACAAAATGAATCAAAAGTTAAAAATTACATCATTAGCGAACTGATCCAACGATGTTGGTTTTCGGCACTAAGCATCTTTCACTCGCCTACTAAACGATCAAAAAAATTAAATGAAACGAGCAGATGAACGTTTATTCCTAATTAATTTTGTGGGTGTCGTATGAACGTGAAATGAAACAAAATGAGTAAATGTTAATTTCTAATCTGATATCAACGATATAACGCATTTGTTCTTGTACTGCAGTCGTCTAACAAGCCGTTCTAACAAGGATATAATACGAGTACCTCGGCTGGTGGCACTGAATATCTCAAAAAAATATAAAATGTTATCACCAGAAACATACAACACACAAGGTTCATGGAACTTTCCATGAACCTTGTTAATTGATATACAAGAACCGGTGCAAGTCATTAGACCTTGTTTTTCATTCCGATCAAATTAATACTAGCCAATAAAATCTCGACGTAGTGTAACCTCGGTGATTTTCTTATCTCTTCGCAGAGACGTCGCCGCGTCGCGCGTCGTCCCATTGTATAAGTTACGCTTCATCAAACATTGCACTGGTTGTATTCTATAAAAGTATACCTATCTGAAATGAAATGAAATTGTTTATTCTGTAAATAGGATATCGGAATCACTTTTACGCGTCATATTAAAAAAATTAAGCTGGATGGAGTCGATATTTCCTATGTGAAAACCCCTGAGAAGAAATGACGAAACAAAGTCTCTTTTAAAATCCAGACATAATCTTGGTCAGATCATGTGAGGACCATGTAGATCCGTGTCTGGAATGGTCTTTTGAGGTAAGAACCACACTTTGAGTTGACCTGTCCAGTCAGTGCGAGCAATTGTAATCGTGTAGCTCAACTCAGGACTTGAGGAGCTCAACCACTCGACAAACAATACCAAAGAAAGAACACTTGGGAAGGCTGCATAAAGGATCAAAATGCCAGACCATCATTAAAAATAACTGAAAAATAAATATACCCACATAGTGCTCACATTCATAACAACTAAAGTAATATAATACTTTTCAAAGTAAATATTCGTGTATTTTTGTATTTATTATTCAGCAATGTCAATATGCATATAAAATTGTCGTACGTACGTGATTTCTCAGCTCAGCTTAACAATTTCCATATCTATTCTAAGGTAACATGATTGGGGGGTGCGAAATATTGGGCATCATTGTATGAGTATGAAAGCATTGGTTACGTTAGTTAAATAATAGATAAAAATTTCGCTACTGATAAATTATTATCCAAAAGACAGTGGTACTTTTGGTCTTTAGTAGATTAATCAGCGAGCCCATCTGACATCTGTCACATGTCTGTATGAAATATTAATTTTTCCTTAACAAGTATGTTGAAAATCATCGTTTGAAACGCGTGAGCATTTGTCATTAAACTCTCGGCTCCATTTAGCTCTCGTTTTCTGCGCCTTGAATGTAATGGACGTACACTTGCACCAAAATGTATTATTGTACGTAGCAGTATTAACATGAAATTCTCCCCTGTGCCTATCGTGAATTGTTTTACAAACAATTAATGTTCCATTCCATTCCATATTTCATGATCATGATTTCAGCCGAAACACGTCCACTGCTGGACATAGGCCTTACCTAAGCACCGCCAATTCGACCAGTACTGTGCTTCTCGTATCCAGCTTATTCCTGCGACCTTCACCGAGTCATCGCTCACTTTGTTATAGTAACAGCTTGCTATTGCACTATTGCCAAAGCCTGATCTGGGTATTACACTTAGGACCACCCAGATTCAGCAGTAGGTGGCACTGCGAAGTTGAGACCACGAATCCGGTAAAAAGTAGTTCTTAATTTCCACCAACAAGAGCAGATTTTCAAACATTTGTGATACTATCAGGATAGCAGTAGGAGAGTATTGGGGTACCTGGATCAAAAGATCCAGGCACCCCAATACTCTATTCAAACTGAGTGTTGCATTCAGAATCCTGTATTCTTCAAGAAGGTTTGCTTTCAGACTCCTTTATTCAAAATGAGTGTTGGATACAGAATCCTCTACTCAAAATGAGTGTTGCATTCAGAATCCTCTATTCAAAATGAGTGTTGCATTCAGAAACCTCTATTCAAAAGAGTTTTGTTTTCAGAATCCTTTATTCAAAGTGAATGTTGTATTCATGTTGGTGAAATAAAACTCGGTGCTTTTGTAATTAAAAATAAAAGTTAGTGTGATGTTGTGATTTATAAACATAATCCTGTTAAACTTTTATAAGTTTTTTAGTATGGCAACCAAATAAAATATTCATAAAATATGATATCTAAATAATCCATAGCCAAAAGTAAAGGTGTCAACCATTTACTTATTAATCTTTCGATTTGTGTATGATACGCATGCGTTTATTATAGAAATGTGTGCATGTGTGTTTATATTGCGTGAATGGGGCGCGCTCACAAACAGCATCTGTTTCGTTAAATATAATGTGCTGTTCAGACCAGAATTAACATGCTGTTCCATGTATTAGGAAAACCACTGCCTCTGTTTTATATAAAAGCCCTTATAATTTAAAGAAGATAGGTGTTAAAAAATAAAACTAAAAAATTGGTTTACTTTTATATTTATGTTGCTGCTTATTTTAAAAATACATTATTTTCGACACACCACTTATTTAAGCAAAATACATTTTTTAAGGCACAAATGTTGGTATGATTGATACAACTTATAATATCAGGAGAATTTGAATATTTTTTATACAATGTTACTATACTTGGACACTGCTTACTTTCTAAATTATATACATTCTCAATTTTAATTATATCTTTTAACCATAACACTTTTTCATTACCTTTTGTAAATATAGACTTATTTTTAAAAAAAATTGGAAAGTTAGCTAGTAGTAAATTAAAAGTTAACTAGTAAAAATTGGAAAGCTAGTTAGTAAATACCCCTGTTTTTTTCAATCCAAGCTACTTGTAACCGTTCTTTTTTCGTCAAGTCATAAAATGGTCGTGGTGGTTTTATCAACATTACTTGTATGCGTCCTTCATACATCATTGCTATTTCTTTTGGAATAAATTCGTTTTCTTCATAAGAATGAAGAAAACGAATTTGATGTGAAAATTGAATGTGATCGTGGATGTCCAAGGGTTTAAGAAAACCCTTGGACATCCACGATCACATTCATGATAATTTTCTCACAATATTACTCAAAGGTTTGTATTCGAAAAGTCGATCGTTTATTATTAAACAATACGCGGATGTATTATCTGGAATATCTTCGGAACATTCAATTTCTAATCGCACATCGACCGGTCCAGTTTTGAGCGATTCGTTTTGTCTTGAGCAATCAATCACAAAAAGTGGAGCAATTTCTTTAAATTGATTTAAGCTAAGCAACGGATCTATACCCAAGTTGTAATACGACTGACGAAAATTAGCATACATTTCGTATAATATACTGTATTTATTTTCATCAAATTTCAGATTAAGTGAGTCATATGGATAATATTGCGAATTTAAAAATAATTTAATATTGCATATATTACAATGATCGAATATGGAAGAACTTTTAGTTTTATTATTTTTTCGGTTAGTTTGTAAACCAAATATAACAAACCTTGGTTTCTCTAATTGTGAAGTTGTCTTCACCGACCATGAATGCTTTGTAGTTCTTGGTAACAGCGGATATTCATACAAATCCCAATTTCTAAATGCTAACTGTATGGAACGATCTCTCTCCAAACTTTTAAGCAATGATAATTTGTTACGATCAGAAACTTTGATATGTGGCACGCGCCATTGTATTTTTTGTATATCCATTTCTAGGCTATCATTTTTCTCCATAAGCACACAGTTTAGTGCGGAACTATTTCTTTGTAAAATTAGTTCATGTTTGCAATTAATTATTATTTTGTTATAATCTTCTGCAAATCCCAGTATTCTATTTAAAGGCACAATGACGCAAAAATGTCCCTTTTCTATTTTTGTACCATTTAAGTTCCATCCCCAAATTGCTGCACCTTTGCTTTCACCTTCATTCATGGAAGCATATGATTTTAAAGTTGTTGTGATACCAGCATTTTTAATGCGATCGATTTCAACACCATTTATTTCGTACCTAATATCTTGAAACAAATATAAGATTGGGTTGTTTATGAAATCAATATCTTTTTTTATTATTTTCCCTGCTGGATCTTTAGTAGATACACATGCATATCCTTCTATAAAAATGGAACTGTTGCAGGGCAATACATACAAATCTTGATGATGAATGGGTATTCTGATTTCATCATTTTCTTTAAAACTAGTATTATACGGATTGTAGCTATGGATCTCATAACTTTCAATAGAGTTGTCATGTTGCACTAAATCTGTGATTTGAAGCATGTTGTTATTATTTTAATTTTAATCCAATATGTCTGAGAAATCTTTTATTCTCTTTAGTAATTTTAATTTGTCTTTTAATGTTTATCGCGTTGACACGTCTGACTTCTTTGGAAACAGGAAGTGAAATATTACATATTCTTCTCACAATAGGCGTTTTATTAAAAACTAACATCTTGTTTCTATGTATAAACAAAAAAGGTAGTATTACTATTATTAAATGTAGCTCAATTATTCTTTGCAATGTGAGTAGTGGTTAGGATCACAGGCAATCTAAGAATGTGTGTAGAGTATCAAGATATAAACTTTTATAACTCTTCCTAATTACGTTACAAGGACATCCATTATTAATAATAAAACATCCATTTTTTATGTTATTTTATTGTCTTTCCAAAATGACATAAGAAATTTTAAACACAAGTGCCCACAATTATACAAATGATCACGCTGAACGTTTTCATAATTATACTGAATATTATTTCCAACATATTTCAGAAATTCTTTTGGAGGTTTTAAGTTACCATAACTGTCGAAATATTCTACGTATTCATTTATCTTGCCATAGGCTACCCAATGAGTACCAGAGTTTTTAGATGAGTCAAGATTGATCACTCCACATTCTATCGGCGATACTTCATCCGGTAATTTATCTCTCATAAACACACCTCGAAAGAATGGAATCTTGTCTGAGTGTTTCATTATATCAATATTGGTTAAAGCTCTATTGGGTAGCCGAGATTTCAGTTTTATTTGTCTGATATGTAAATCCCTAATCCATCCTTGTAATGGTTGAGATGTAATCCTCTTCCAATGAACAACGCCTCCATTTCCTTGTTGTGTCGTTCTGCTTCACACAATTGCTTCTTAGCTGTTTTATATGCGTTAATTGCTTTTGCAATACCGGCGGCACCTCCTGCTAAACTGCCAGCAGCAGATAATCCAGCAAATATTGGTACTAAAGGAAGAAATCCTCCAGTTTTTGGTACTGGTATAATCCTAGGTAATTTTATTGGTGTATCTGATGCAAATTCTTTAGCTGCTGCATATGCTAATTCCATCATTGCTTTCTTACATGATGGTTTTAATTTTCTTATGTGCTTTTTAGTATGGGTAACAATTTTTTTAAGAGTTTTCTTAAAACCAGCTCCCGTTTTTACTTTACTGATATTTTTGTTCAATGCTGATGAAAGTGTTTTTTTGTTGTCTGAAATAACTCGTGTTGTTTTCATTGCTATTTCTTTATTGTTCTCCAAAGTAATAGAAATGTATTTAATAGGAACAAATACAAGTCTTTTTTGTTTTAAGAACAAATACGTAATGAATAGAAAAATATGTGTATTTGCTTAAATACACATTAGAACAAATTTTTGATTGGCCAACTTAAAATACATTTGTTTTATCTATCCAGCTATTCTCGCTAGTAGGAAGTCCGAGCCACTTCACATATACTTGATTCCCTTTTCTTTTCAATACTTTTTCAACTAAGTACAAATCAGGGTGGCTGGTTTTTCGAAGTTCTTGAGCATAAAACGCTCCTAGTATTGGTCGACATCTTGCATCTTCTATCAAGTAAGTTAGCGGATTAGTTTCTTGTATTGTTTTTATCTTAAATATTTCTGTTGACCAATTGGGATAATAGCCTTTATCAAAACATCCTTTGTATTTACTTATTCTTACAAAATCACCAACACTAAACTTCCTACACTTGGTGTTTTTCTTACATGCAGCCATACGAATATATCTTTGCAGTATGTCTGTTTTATTGTCATGATTTATAGAAGCCGGAGGTTGTCCCACAGTTCTATGAGTAGTGTTATTGTATTCATATACAATTTTGTTGAGCGTTTCAATCATCCACTTGTAATTCCCGTTAAGACTAAATTCTTTGTATAATTTATTTTTTAATGTCCTTATTAATCTTTCAACAATTGAGGCTTTTTTAGTAGAATACGTTGAATAATGATTAATGTTGTACTTTGTAACAATATTTTTGAATTTATTATTATAAAACTCTTTTCCCAGATCAGTTTGCAAATTTCTTGGAACACGCCCTTTAAACAATATACTTTCAAATGCTTTTGACACCTCTTGCTTATTTTTTTGTTTCAAAGGAACTGTCCAAGCATATTTGGAAAAAGTGTCTATGATTGCTAGTATATATTTGTAACCACCATTCACTTTTGAAATTGCTTGCATATCCATTAAATCTGCTTGCCAGAGATCATCGATATCTTTAAGTATGACCTGTCTTCTTGGAAAGTTAACTCTAGCACATTTATGAATTTCATTTATGACATCTACTTTGCTCATAATGCTTATTTAATTTTCCTGAAACTTCTTTCAACGCAATATTTTTTTCAAGTTTTCTTACTTTATCGTTTAAAATTAAAATCAGTTTATTCAGTTCTTCTATTTGCACGCAAACATTATCTTTAAGTTTTTCGATTTGCTCTTCACTAGTAGTTTTAAACAAAACACGTTCCACACTTATGTTACTTTCAGTTTTATTTGTACGAACAGAATTAATATTTTTATGTTCATTCATGTTGCATACAACTTTGATAACTGAGAACATTGCAAAGCGTTTAGTCTTTTATAATATCAGCTTCTTTTAACTCTTCTATTATTGATAGAATTTCATTGTCATGATTAGTATTACCAGCATTTGTTGAAGCAATTAGAAGTTTCAACCTTTCAATTAGTTCATTAGGGTCATCCCAGTAGACATAATCGGTATTACTGTTATATTTTTTTAATTTAGGCAAAAAACCACCGCTTTTTGTTTGCATTATCTGTCCTTCATCTTGAACATAACTATTTTGCGAAAACAAAGGTTTAATAATTTGACGATATTTTAAACTTTTATCACCTTTTATTTGACCATTAGGATGAAAGTCTCGTTTGTGCGCGTGTGTAATATGAAGCATATCTTTATAGACAACTTTATCTAATTCAGTGACCAAATTAAGGTTAGGTTTACTGCGTACCAAAAGTTCCTTCAGGCCAGGTGTTAATTCATATGGCCTTTTATCAATAGTGACTATATTTGTTTTGGGTGAATTACAGGTCTTATTTGCAAGAGAAAATGTAACCTTGCTGTTCCCCATCATCAACTTTTTATTTTCACTACGTATCCCAAATGGGACATTCATATTATCATAGATTTCCATCATATCTTCTTTATTTAGTGAAATCAGGGTATCATTAGAATCTTTAAAAGAATTTCTTGACAGAACGTCTTTACAACACTCTGAATCTTCATTTAAATCTGTTTTTATACATCCTTTAAAACTTTCATAATCTGGAACGTAATCTGAGCTAAATTTTCCAAGCAAGTTACTCTGATCTTTTGAAATGTCAAATATTGGTTTAATTATATCATTAGCTTTAATTAATGTTTGCAGTGGATCTGTTATTGGTTTAAAGACCTTTTTAAATTTTAAATGAGCTATATCTTCTTCATTTTGCATTGTTTTAATTTTATTTTTTATACTATCGACTGATTTTATCAATTGTTCTTTAATATTAACCTGCATAATGTATTCTTTTTAAAAAAGGCCCATCCGTTATTTACAGATATCAGATTTCGATTGATATATTTACTGCAATGAGTTGGTATATATACTTTCTAAAAGTATATAAATATGTCAAACCCTTGTCTGTATCTACCTTCATTTAGAGGACAATCTTTATTAATTAACAAAAAGTCAAATCTGTCTTTCCAAATAGCACAGCAAAGTTTTTTAAATTGAAACCATTCGATATCTGTATTTACGTGCTCATTGTATATATGTTTTAAGTTTATATCGTCTTGTTTGAAGATTATTAAAAGATTTACATTATCTCGTATAAGTTGTTTAGGTATTTTGGAATAGGTTTGTGATAAGTAAAAACAATCTAACTGTTTATGTCTCCCCATTGCAAAATAATTACGAATATTGATTTGATTTTCGCATGCTACGTCATCAAAAATCATTACTGCATTAGTTAAAGCATCATTTGGATGTACGACTTCTTTATTATCATTGAAAACAAAGAAGTTAGCACCTGGTATGTGGCTCATAACTTGTTTTAAAAAACAATATTTTGGCTGGAAAGCCGTCTTTGAGTATAAGTAAATATGCTTAAACTTGAGACCATTTTCATGTAATATTAAATTAAGCATTATGTTAGTTTTCCCACAGTTAGATGGACCACATATTATACATCTAATGTTATCTGGTAAGAGTGCACTATGTTTTACTTTACATGATTGATTTTCTAATTTTATATTATTAACTTCTAAAGTCTGTGGTTGCTTGACGAACTTCATTGTGAAATGTAAGATAAATCTAAATGACCTGCGTATATATAGGGATCAATAAATAAAATAAATTTCCATGTCATTACATATAGGTACCTTTATTATTAAATTTAATCATACTTAATGTTATAAAATAATAGCTTGAAGTTAACTTAGGGTTTAGCTTTTAAAAGCTATAAACTAAAATACAACGTTATAGTGACCCCAAGGCAATGTTTCGATCTGATTCGAGAGTACATATCTTTTATCATCATTTCTATTCATGACCAGTTTATTTATTTGTTGTGAATATAATACATGTTTGATTGACTTAATCATATTCATCTTACACGATCGACTTTCATCATCAAATAATGATTTATTGTAATGCGATATCTCTAACCTTCTAGTGACAGAGTTTGAAATACCTTTTGCTTTTTTTATTTCAGTTTTAGAAGCCGATAAACAGTAAAGTTTTGCTCTTAAACCAGTAAATTCACTGATCACGTCTCCACCGAGTTCATCTTTAAATAGACCAGGTATTTTTGCATTTACCTGAGGTATTAAATATGGGTTATCTAAATCAAAATTACTTGTATCAAATTCCTTTAAATTATTTTTTATATCATGGTAAATATCTTCAGTGTGAAATAAATAAAGAAGACTGTCGGTGTCTGTGTAACATAGCCTTACATTATTCATATATTTATTTTTTATATTATAATGATATTGATAAAGATGTAACTTAGCATATTCTAAAACAGTAAAACCTATGTAAATTGGTCTGTCTAAAACAATTCTCTCGGGTTTTAGTTGCACAGCTACAAAGTTTTCCGAAAATATAGAAACACATTTTAAATTAGGTTTACAAATTAGTTTCTCAGCACAGAGTTGCTTATTTGTCACATTTTCTATGTCCATCCATTTTGTAACTAGTTTAATATCTAGCTGTTTACGTTTGTTTTCTATCGTTTTACCAAACATAGAATTATTCAAAAGCTTAAAAAAGTCTTTCTCAAATACAGTTGCGGATGCTTGACGCAGGGTAGTGTTCAAATCAATATATTTTTTTAAATATTCTTCTTGTCTGAAAGTAAGAATTCGATGAATTTTTCTTAGAACTAACCCGTACTTCAAACACTCCTTTAAGTGAATATAATTAATTACATAGTTAAATTTATCATATAAATTAGCTATAAGTTTAGCTGTCTTTCCTCCAGGGGGTATGAATTTCTCTGGAGCAAAAGGCAAATCACTATGAAAATCATGTACTGATTCAGGATATTCAAGATCTACCTCTAAAATGAAGCCATATTCGCTATCATCAGATACACTCATTATATCAAAACAGTTAATTTCCTTCTGATTAAAAAATCTAAATTCTGAAATTGGGATTTTTTTTTGTCATTGCATATCCGTACAAATTGTTACAATCGAGATAAATCAAATAACTAAACGGTTCTAGATCGTTGTATTCTGATAAATAAGGATTATTTGCTTTTGCATGACGTAGTGAGCACTGAGCCAGACCACCACGTATACCCTTTTCCAACATTTGATATATTTCTAAGTCATCAATTAAGTCTAGCTCAACACGCGTATACAACAACATAGCATCCCAGCTTAAACTAGGTGCCGTTACATAGTACACAGGGTCTAACTTATAATATTTTAAGCTTATATTACGAAAATTTTCAAATATATCACACAGTAATAAAACATCACATTTTAAATATAAATCAGTATACTCGCCAATACTATTGATATTAAATGCATTCCACACAGTTTTCGCATGTTCATATTCGTTTTCGCTAATATGTTCCATTTTCAAAGAGTTATAGAAATATTTTTTTTGAGGCAGTGATGTTTCTTCGTACTTGTCCCAAGTGCTAATATAATCATAAGGATAAATACCTTTATTTTGTAGTAAGTATATGTTTTCATTATTAAATTCTGCTGATAAATGAATAAAGTCGCGATCTGATAAACTTTTACTAAGTGCATCTAAACTAGAGCTTAAAAATTGGAACGAATCTATGAATTTTATTTGAATAGGACGGTTTCCATTCTCATTATCTATATATTTGGTAATAGTTAAATACTTTTCTTTAGTTTTAGGTATAATTTTAATGTGACCTTTATGTCTCACTAATTCTTGTATAAATAGATGAGAGTCGTAATTCGACAAATTATGAAACAGTACTGGTATGAATGGACATACTCTTAGCATCAAGTTACATTGAACATGTGCAGGTCCTCTATACTTTCCTGTTATATGATCGTGGTCACATACCTTATCATGAAATAATAACTGATCACAAATATGACAGATACTAGCATTGTTATAAGTGGTTTGCTCTTTTTTTGTTAAAAGTATCATTGATTTGTTTATCGATAATATTTCATTTATTTTCTTCACATCTTCTATTAATCTAGTAACAAATACTTCAACACAGTTAGGACCTCTATATGTAACATATTTATTTTGGCTAGGATCGTGTGAACAACATATATAGTATCCAAAACATGAGGGCTGGTGTTTTTTGTAATTGTGTGTTTTTCAGATTTTTTTTCGGAACAACTAAGCAATAAGCTTTCAAAGTCTGCATAAATGACATAATTAATTTTTTGCTTTCTTTCAAAATTCTTAAAACCGAGTTTACTATTCTTTTCAGGCAAAATTGATAAAACTTTTGAACAGATATGAGATTTATACTTATTTTCACTGCTATAGAATTGTAAACATGATTCACACAGTAAAAAATTACTACTAACTAACTATTACTAATCGTAGCAGATTTTTTATAAGACAGTAATGACTTAGTCCTTTTCTTTCTAAATATAATAAATTAACATGTACAGATTTTCTATTATTTGTTAAATACAGAGGGCCAGTCACAATTTCGCTCTTATTATCTACTCCATAAATATTAATACTTATGTTGTTGTTTATTTCAAATAATTTTATGTCTTGGTATGAGACAGGAAAAGACATTCCATCGATTTTTAATACAGAGCTGTAATGTGGGTACGAATTAGTCCTGCAGACGTTCTTCTTAACAGGATACAAAGCAGCCACCACACTCCATAAAAAGCAATGATTGTCATTATTTTGTATATTAATACAACTTTTAGAATTCTTAATTTTTGTAGGCAAATCTAAATAATTGCCGCCTCTCATTGGACAATATTTATTCACATTGATTTCAAGATGACTAACTGAATGATAAGACCATCCAGAGTCTTTGTGTTCGAATTCTGACATTTTACATTTTAAAAGTTCTGTTACTTTCGAGTACAAGTCATTAATATCTGTGTTATTACAAATAATTTCATATTTCGTATTGAATGACTTAAGTTGTTGCTCACTCGTTTTTGGTAAGACAAAGTGGGCAAACAATTCGAAATTAATCTTAATACAAGTATTTTTCATTAAAGATATATGTATAAGTTTCAGGATATCATTTTTATTCTGACACAGGAATGCCTCCGGTGTGAGGTATTCAACATCTAGTGCAGGATTTAAACGATATGTTATGATTCTGTTTTTGAAAGCACTTGCAATTATGTAAATATTTTCAAATTCACTTTGCAATAAACTATTAGACTTGTGAATATTGGTTCTCGAATGGTATTTGAATTCATTAATCGGTAATTCAATGAGACATTGTCTACATTCAATAAATTCTGGATTATTTGGATATTGCATTCGGTGAGTAGACGGGGTTTGTACTGTAAATAAAACGAAAAGATAATATTATGGTTACATTTCTGTATATATTAAGATTTGTCACCCTTATGAATATTTTATGTATACGAATACCCGATAACTATAATTAAAGTAAATAGGTAAATGATTATTATAATGATTAACAACAAGTATTTAAGTAAGAACAAGTAAGTGAGTAAGTATTATGTATTGAGACATGGACTAAAAATAACTGCTGACATAATCTATGGGACAGTGCTTGAACTCTTTATGAGTTTCTTTTAAAAAGTCTTTTATATGTTTCCATGATGGCGTCCCATCATTAGTGCGATTTTTTACACTTACAATTGCGTGCCGCCATCGATTTATAGGCGCTACACGCTCTATCTCACTATGATCGTATATCTTTAGCTCTATATAAAATCTACCCTTTTTGTTTTCGCTAGTTTGTTTACTTATACCATTGGCTACTCTACGGGTATAATACGAATGCATTGGTGGTATTTTTTTACCCAAGGTGCTTGCAACGGTCTCCTCTCGGTGCTCGTCCTCGTCGCTGTCGGTCCCGAATAGATCATGCGATGTGGGTCTCATGCTGGCGCTGATAGGATTGATCGTGGTCTTCTTCTTTTTCTTCTTCTTAATCTCGGTATTCAACGTTTCTCCCTCCGCCAACCTCTTGGCAGTCAGCGATGAAGATGACGCTTTTGAGTCTTGCGGTTGTTTCAACTGCTGCTGATGTTCGACTTCATCATCAGAAGAGAAAAGTTGGGTAGCTGTTTGTCTCGACCTGTAACAATAATTATATATTTATATATACAATAAAGAAAAACATTGTCAAAGGCACTGTTTAGTGCATGCATGGATTAAATTGCTATTGAGTGAACAGATTAAATGAACAAGAAAAGGTAGACTAATTATTTGACTGAAATAGATAATCGATTGATTAGATAATTTGAGAGATGCTGAATAAATGAAATAAGTAAATACTTAGATGAAATTAGAAATTCAATGAGTGAATAGATAAAACGATTGAATCGATGAATAGACTTAAAAAAATAAACTACTTACATTTCAAAGCCTGTAGAGTTTTGCTTGATCTACTTATGTACTTGATACTTCTGTACTTGATGCAGAAATTCAGGAGCACCGAGTCTTTCCAGTGGTGGTTTGGTAGCGAACCTTTGTCCCGACACGTTTATATAGGCGTAAAAACGCGTCACGCATATCCAAATATGTAAAATTGCATACATGCAAAAAAAGTTCATCAGCCGGATTGCAAACGCAGCATTTTTACATCGACAAAAATCTACAGACGAGTGTTATAACCGCAGCGTTTTAAACGCTTAATTCATTGAGTGTTAGCCGCTCTCGGGTGCAACTAGCAATATAGTATCAATTGTGTCTCATTAGCAACGCTTAAATAAAAAAGTAAGTATTTATATAATGTAATTTAGGTATCGTGTAATTATGTGTTAGAGGGACAAACGCCGCGGTTAAAACGCTCGTCTGTAGATTGCAATGCATCTTTGTGCACGTGTCATAAATTCCTAGCCATATGGAGACAAGAGGAGCCGTAAGTTTCGGATTACTTTTCATACATAAAAATGAAATTAAATTGAACCTTAGTGACAAAAAAAAATGGAGCAGTACCTATATATAAACCAATCCAAGATACCAAAAATAACATTCAAGTTATTTTATCTGCTCTACGATGTCGGTAAGTAAAATATCTTATCAATAAAGTATTTTAAATTATTAATAAAAACATTAAAATGTGTAATAAAAATGAATGTTAAATATTTTCACAGGGATATTTTCTAAGATAATTCATTTGTCTTCGTAAACTTGTAATTGTTATTTAATTAATATCTTTGTTTCAGATGTCCAGCGATATTTTCCCAACGAATTCTTCATACTCACCAATTCCTGCTGAACAAACCCTACGTCAAAAAGTGGCCAACTATTTGGAGAGAGAAATACCATTTCAACCGTTTCAATTTGAGGAAACACCGCCTTGCAGCAATAGTAACAACAGTAACAATAATAAAAGACGTAGAAGTGATGTTGTATACTCATATATTCAGAAACCATCAACGGGTCATCGTAGTAAAATAATAAGAATACAAGTTTTTGACGCGGAAGATATCACAAATTCGCCATGTGATTGTAGTGCCAATATATGTGTCCAGCATGTTGTTGGGAATGTATTTAATGATGATATTTATAAATGTGTTAAGGATATTTTAAGCAAATTGCATAAAAAATTGTGAATAAACTATTAATTATATTTCAGTTGTTTCATTTCTATCACTCCTGTTGATAAAATGTACGAGTCACCAGCAGGTACCGTATACGTATAGACACCTGACAGATAGTTACATTTAGCAAATTTAAAAAATCTTATAAGTACCTACTATGAATGTGTTCCTATACACCAAGAGTCAAATTATATTAAACTAAATCAAACAAAACTTCTTTATTATAGGGTACACTTACATTTTTATACACTTCTTATTGTTCATGTCTGTACTCAGTATGTAAACCTATTTATTTGTCATAGGTATACATTAGGAATGTGGTTTAATCATAATACTACATGCTGAATTCTGATGTAAATTAACTATTAGAACTTTATAGCTATGAGGCACACGATGGGTAGAAAGAATGTGATCTGCCTCCTTTACGGGAACGAGAATGTGTTTGTTATGTAAACAATCACTCGTGCTTAGCAACTGATTATGAATACGATTAATTAAATGTAGGTATTTGGTATTTTACTCAGAGGCCACATTAACCCATAATAAATACACATCACTGCATCATACATAGGTACCTAAATGTAAATTTTATCTTTTTATTTTTTACCTAATAGGTAACTCGGTAACCAGCATCATAGAATAAAATCCCAATCGTAAAAGTCTCATTCCTAATAGAGTTTTCTAAATAGACGATCTTGAACAGATGTCTCATTTCGATCTGAATGGAACATTCACTTTGAATAGAGGATTCTGAATCCAACCATCATTTTGAATAAAGGATTCTGAATATACAAATCTCATTTTGAATACAGGATTTTGAATGCAACACTTATTTTGAATAGAGGATTCTGCATGCAAGCCTTCATTTTGAATACAGGATTCTGAATGCAACACTCGTTTTGAATAGAGTATTGGGGTGCCTGGATCTTTTGATCCAGGTACCCCAATACTCTCCTACTGATAGCAATTGAACAAGTTAATCATGTTGGAACGGTGCTGTACTGGCTCCCGTGATCACACTACTAAACGAGGCTCCGTAAGAGATGAGTTATGGTGTCAACGTGATGGCGTAAAGGATAGTTCTGCCTTCTGAGTAACTGCAACAAGGAAAGGGATCTTATTATTTCAGACGAATATTTCACTATAGTTGCCTTCTTTTACGAATAGGACTTCCCTTCAAACTGGAAGAAGTAAGTCTAGGTGTGGTATTAATTCCTTAAATATATTTAATTTATAAATTCATAATACACAATTACATTTTTATGTATTTACTTAAATCGACATGAATCGTCGAATGAATCAGTCATACAATAGCATTATGTGGATTATTATTAAGGCTCCTACAGACTAGCGCGATATCGCGTGCGCAACAAGCAGCAACAAGCCTGTCGCCCCCCTTATCCCGATGCTTTAGAGCCTGTGCAGAAGAATGGGGACAAACACTATGTCACAGGCCTTTTTGAGGTCAAGGAAACTGCCTGACATTTGCTACCCTTGTCGACTTTATCAACTAAAGTAGACGTTAGTGACCAGACCATCCTCAGAAGACCTTCCCTACCTAAACCCAAACGAAGAAGAGCACAGAATGCCATGCTTAGAAAGGTATTTAATTAAGCGTATGTTCAACAGTCTTTCTAAGATTCGAGATAGAAGGCAGAACTGAAATAGGCCTATAATTAAATGAAATGAAATGATGAAATGATTTTATTTCTGTAAGTAGGTTTATACAAACACTTTTACACGTCAATCATATTTAGAAAAAAACTAGATGAGCTCGGCGTTTCCTATCTGACTACTCTGAGAAGAAAGGCCGAAACAAACTCAGAGGTCACAGTCTCTTTTAAAGTCTAGACATAATCTTGGTCAGATCATGTGAAGACCATGTAGATTGGTGTCTGAAATGGTCTTTTGAGGAAAAACCACACAGATTGAGTGGACCTATCCAGTCAGTGCACGCATTTGTCAGTAATCGTGCAGCTCAACTCAGAACTTAAGGAGCTCAACGATTCGACGAACAATACCAAAGAAAGGACATTTGAGTAGGCCCCTTAAATGACTCAAACTGCCAGACTAAGATGAAAACTAACTGACAGAAATAATAAAAACAATAATCCACATAGTCTTCATATTCACAATAATTTAAAAAAGAATATAATACTTCAAAAAGTAAATATTAATGTCATAGTGTATATAACAAAATCTTCAATGTCACACTTAGTATAAAAAAAATAGATTTAGTATAAAATTAGTTTGTTGCCTGGGGGTACATTGGAGTAGCTTAATTAATCCCAAGCCTTTTTGTCGTCCAAGTAATCTTTAAGTTTATAGAAACCTTTTTGACAGAGTTTCTGTTTAATAAATGATTTAAATTTATTGAGGCTCAGTTCTTTAACATGGCTTGGGAGTTTGTTGTGAAAACGTATACTTTGGCACTTAAATGAATTACTAATTTTTTGGAGCCTAGTCTTGGACACAATAAGTTTGACGGGTCTGTGCTGGCTCCACTCTTGTACACAGGCGTTACTAGGGCTACTTTCAAGACATCCGGGAAAAGCCCCTGCTCAAAGCATTCCCTGGTCAAATGACTTAGGATTGGGACAATTTGCTCGCGTGCAGCAGAACATGTTTTTCAACTACAATGTTAAGTGTGTTTTTGGGATAAATTCATCCCAACTACAGAACCCTTCATTGTGCGTGTTCGACACGCACGTGTTGGCCAGTTTTTTTTTTTGGTTCCATTCCCATGAAGAAATCTTTGCTGAAATGCAGTTACATTTTTGTAATTTTGTGTTTTTTCCATCCTGAATAAATATATTTAATTTAAAACCTACCATGCTTAATTTTTTGTATGTTACCCATTTGTTTTGTTAATTTTTTGTTTGTGGGCTACCCATTGCTCACCGTCCGCAAGCCCGCGCCTACGGTGGCTGGAAATCCGCCCGGGATTCCCGACGCCCAGGGCGTCTCCTGCGGCGGCTAGGGGTGAGAGGGCGCGAAACTTGCCTTTCCCTCAACCGTCCCGCCTCCTACTTCGCGAGCATTACTACTTCGCAGAAGGAGGTGACGGCTGCCCATGCCCTCTCGCTCCGTACCATAGCCTAAACCAGGGCCGGACGCGAGAGATCTCTGCCGCCGATCGCCTCCACGAGGACACGGCGGTGCACTGCCCAAGCCGGGCAGACCTCCACCGTATGCTCCACCGTGTCCTCCGGGAAAATCAGCACTGTTGACGATAGGTTTGTCCGAAGTCACAGCATTTTGCTGAGCAACAACCTGTTCTTGCGCAGAAGCACGGCTTAATTGTTCTTGTTGTTTGTTTGTTACAAAAGTAGTTATTGTTCTACTCTGGAATCGGCATTTCGATTTTTTTGTTGTGGCGTCTAGGTTCCTCATGACTCCATATTTTGAATGTTTGTTGTCATTTGTCAATTTCGCAACACAGAGTAATTACGCAATGTAAATTGTCTTGGGTCCACGGCCCTGATATCAAGCAATGGACAAAATTGACAAACTTTTGTTGTTTGAATACGAGGCTTTTGCATTTGTGTATTTTATGTATATTTTATGGTAATGTGCGACTTGTTTGTGCAGAATAAAGATTTTTTTCTTTCTTTCTGTCTAGATCAATACCTAGATAAGTCTATTGGGTCTACTAGCCTCGTTATCTTCATAAAAAATGCTCTTTCAAGATCGTTTTAGTTTCAATATTTTTTTGATTCCATGGTTTTCGGAACAGGTATGGGATTTTTTACAAGTTAATTGAACCTTTAACTATTTGCTTTCTAATATATTATAATAATATTTATTTACATAACCAAATCACAAGATGAATATTAACATTAACTAAATTAAATTAAAACTAAGTTAAGTCTAAAAAGTCTTTCTAATTGATTTTTGTTGAAACTTATTCGCTTCTGAATTTTTTTATCTAACTTCCACATTTCTAATATACCTACATCCATAGGTAAGTTAGATATTTTTTTTTAAATTGATCATTCAATGTACAGTCAGGGAAATTCATTATTGAGTGAATTGACATCTAAGTCAATATAGCCATTTCATACAACTGTCAAAGAATGACACTTTTTTTTTTGTGGATGGGAAATCATCAAATAACTTCTCCCGCTCTGGGCGGAGCGGGAGGGTGTGTCAGACTCTTACTGACTAAAACTCAACCGTATTCCTTCTTGTTGCCTGTGTTGCCAGGGGCCTCGGTGACCCATTAGTACCTTCCCGCGACCCCGGCAGGCATCGGCCCTAGCGGACCCCTACATTGTGCTGACGACATCTCTTTGAGGCGCGCGTGGAATACGACGCGCCCTCGACCCGGGCCTGGTCCTTACCGGACGGTGAGCTACCCATTGCTCACCGTCCGCAAGCCCGCGCCTACGGTGGCCGGAAATCCGCCCGGGATTCCCGACGCCCAGGGCGTCTCCTGCGGCGGAAAGAATGACACTTGTGATTTGAATATTATGAACAATTTCAGTTGCCAGTTAATTTGATTTTACCTGTTCAAAAGCGCGTTCGAATCATAAGTTTAAATCAAGGATTATTTAAACCAAGCAAATTATCCGCATAATTATAATACTTGACTATGCCTATGTAAGGCATAGTCAAATATTGCGTATTATGAATATCTGTACCTACCTAAGTTTACAAGTATGTACGAGTATGTAGTTAGTTTCATTGATAAGAAGATTACAAATAAAGCCACGTAATGCACAGCATCCGTATTTTTCCGTACCAGTGATGGTATTATCGCTGAAAGGCAATTTTGTAATATATAATTTTGTGATATAATCTTGAACTTAAATAATTTATTTCACTACTATATAAACAGAACTCAATAAATATTTTAAGGCCGAATTATTACCCGACCTGCCCCCTTCTTAGATGAAGTAATATTAAGAATTAATTAATAAACTTTCTTACATAGCGCTTCAATGTGATCCTTCCAGTTGAGCTGTCTATCAATAATCAAGCCTAGAAATTTTGCTCTATCTACATCGTGAATTTTGTTACTTTGGTATTGAACCTCCATTTTCGAACTGGGTTTTTTATGGCCAAAGTGCATTATTTGAGTTTTTTTTAGATTAATTCTTAAATTGTTATTATCCAGCCAAGAAATTAATGAATTGACCGCGGCTATCTGTCAAGATCCTTTTTCTCAGGAACACGTGGAGGTATAAAGTTGAAATTAATATTATGTACGCAGGTCTACGTACCCTTAGAGCATTAAAAAAATCAAGCTTTTAGAAATTTGATTTTTTGACTTAGGTCAACGCAATAAAAACATACGGCCATTAATACGACATAGTACTCGCAAATAAATCAATATAGGGTACCTACTCTTCCCGGCGACTTAGAATCATAAAATTTGGCAAGAAGCATGGTTTCACAGCACAGGTAAAGGAAATATTCCGAAAATCGTTAATTTGTAGTTTTATCAAAAAAAAAAAAATGCAGTTCAATCTTAAATTACGCCTGTATTCTCTGAAGGGTAAGGCAGAGGTGTGGGTAGACCTCACCCACCCACATATCGTTAGTTATGTTTAGGGCCCTTGATGATCATCACAGTTGATCTAATAGAGGGCGAGCCTATAGCCATTAACCGGGTACGAATCCAGACTTCGGACTGTTACTGGGAAATTCCAGATGGAAAACCCAATAATACTTTACCTGGCCCGGGAACCGAACCCAGGATCTAATGCTCAACAGTAGCATTTGCGACCACTAGAGACCAACGAGGCAGTTTTTTATAAAAATCTGGCTGTTGTTTTAATAATTATATTGTGGTGTCTTCCGACTTCCACGCGAACGAAATTGCGGGCAGAAGCTAGTATATTACTAAAGTGACGATTCCATAAAACATACAATTTTGTGCCAATAAACGGATAGAGGCAATAAATGGCACGAATTTATGATGCGTAAACATCGACTGTTACTTTTTTATTTAATCTCTTGTTGTTTGCATGCCCATGCCGAAAAATGCAAACAACAAGAGATTAAATAAAAAAGTAACAGTCGATGTTTACGCATCATAAATTCGTGCCATTTATTGCCTCTATCCGTTTATTGGCACAAAATTGTATGTTTTATGGAATCGTCACTTTAGTAATATACTAGCTTCTGCCCGCAATTTCGTTCGCGTGGAAGTCGGAAGACACCACAATATAATTATTAAAACAACAGCCAGATTTTTATAAAAAACTGCCTCGTTGGTCTCTAGTGGTCGCAAATGCTACTGTTGAGCATTAGATCCTGGGTTCGGTTCCCGGGCCAGGTAAAGTATTATTGGGTTTTCCATCTGGAATTTCCCAGTAACAGTCCGAAGTCTGGATTCGTGCCCGGTTAATGGCTATAGGCTCGCCCTCTATTAGATCAACTGTGATGATCATCAAGGGCCCTAAACATAACTAACGATATGTGGGTGGGTGAGGTCTACCCACACCTCTGCCTTACCCTTCAGAGAATACAGGCGTAATTTAAGATTGAACTGCATTTTTTTTTTTTTGATAAAACTACAAATTAACGATTTTCAGAATATTTCCTTTACCTGTGCTGTGAAACCATGCTTCTTGCCAAATTTTATGATTCTAAGTCGCCGGGAAGAGTACCGTAAAATGCTGCAACTTTGCCAAGTAAGTCCAATTTTGCCTATTTCGTTTCGATGACGATATTTCGCGTTTGCTTAGTTTTTTCTTGTTCTCTACTATTTGGTAGGAACATTACATTATTAGGGCAACATATTTTTTTTTTTTTACAGTGGTAACTACATTATTACTCTGTCAGTTGTGCGACAAAAACCAGTGCGTGTGGGTGGAAATTTTTAGTGTCCTGTAACTTTTACCGTCTCTGCTAGAAAAAAGGTGTTGTCGAGCAGAAATAACGTCCCAAGGTAAGAAAATACTCTCTATTTTCCGTATTGTTTGATATTTTTATGAAAAGGACACGATTTCATCTCAGTAATTTAGTAGGCAATGTTGTGCACTGTTTTGGAAACTTGAGTGACACAACTTTGCCTAGGTCTAGGGTTGTCACTAGTCGGATTTTATAATAATATATTTTTAATATAATTTCATTCAATCTATATTTATTTACTGCTATGCAAAGGCCTCCCCGACGTTCAAACATAATACAAATCATTAATGATTTCATGACTGACGTTGTGATTTTAACAAAGCGTATCTAAGTAACTTCTTAATAGCGGCCCGGAGTCTAGAATTGTGCCCGGTATATGGCAATATGGTACCGACTTCCTAGCACGACCCCCCTGTGTGCAGCGACTAAGAAGGTGGCAATAGGCTCGCCCTCTATTACATGGGACTTACATAACTGGTGGAATGTGTGTGTACTATACACCTCTACCTAACCCTTCGGGAAATACAGGCGTGATTTTGAATTGTGTGTTATATTTAAGTAAGTCTAAATTTTGTTGCAGTTATATGAAAAATGGGAAACAACAAAAAGAGAAGCACGAGAAAACCAGGAGCCCGTGGTTATGCTGATTACTCAGAGAAAATGTTAGAAGTTGCTGCAGATCTCGTGCGAAATAAAGTTATTTCATCTTACGAAGCTGAAAAGCAGTTTGGGATCCCGCGTCGCACCATTGTCAACAAATCCAAAAATGTACATAACAAACCATTTGGTCGACCCACAGAGTTGTCAACTGAGGAAGAAGCCCACATCGCAGACGTAGTAAATCTTTCAGCTGAATTTGGCTGTCCTCTCACTATCTTAGATTTACGTATTGTAGTATACAACTACATAGCAAAAAGCGGAAAAGATTATCTATTTAAAGGAAAAATGCCAGGTGAACGCTGGGCCCATGCTTTCTTACAACGACACATGTTTTCGCAAAGGGCAACACAAAATATAAAAAGAAGTCGTGCTGCGAAAACAGTTGAGGAAATGAATAAATATTACAAGAATCTTGAAAATTCTCTTAAAGATGTTCCCGCCAGCAATATTCTCAATTTCGATGAAACAAATTTAAGCGACGACCCCGGATCTAAAAAATGTATTTTTAAAAGAGGGACAAAGCACCCTGAAAGGGTCATTAATGCTAGCAAAAGTGCAGTATCAATAATGTTTAGCGGAACTGCTGACGGAATTTGCCTACCACCCTATGTGGTTTACAAGGCAGATCACTTGTGGACCAGATGGTGCGAAAATGGTCCAAAAAATGCCCGGTATAACCGAACCAAATCCGGATGGTTCGATATGATGTGTTTTGATGATTGGTTTAAGACTATAGTTTTACCATGGGCTAACTCTCGAGACGGCGTAAAACTAGTTATCGGTGATAACTTGGCATCGCACCTAAGCGTTGAGACAATTCAATTATGTCAAAATCAAAACATCAGATTTGCTTTTCTTCCAAAAAATGCTACACACCTAACTCAACCGCTAGACGTTGCATTTTTTGGACCCATGAAACGACTTTGGCGTGAAATTTTAACAGATTATAAAGCTACATACAGCACTGCAAGCACAATTAACAAATGTCATTTCCCACAGCTACTGCAGGAGCTAATGACTAAAATGGACATGACAAAAAATACCAACATTTGTAAAGGATTTGAAGGATCTGGAATATTTCCTTTCAATCCCTCAAGAGTGACATTAAAAATACCTACAGTACAAGAAGAAAATACTCGTCAGTTTGATGCCAGCCTTCTGGAATTCTTACAACGAAACAGACAATCACAACCAATGAAAACAGGCCAAAATAGCAAGATTACAATCGTACCTGGTAAATCTATATCAACTGAAGAAGCAGAAGAACTAGCTAATGCTAAAAAGATGAAGAAGGGTAAAAAAATAACTAAACAGAAAGAGAAAAAAGATTCAAGTTTAGCAGGACCGTCGAAAATAACTGTCAAAAATAACATAAAGCACGCTGGAACTCAAAACCTCGAATTAGATAAAAGCGCTACCTTGGAAGACAACTCGGCACAATTACATAGTTCGTCATTAACGCTCAAAAATCCTAAAAACCTATGTAGGCTTTGCATAAGTGCCATAAACATTTATTTGCAGCCTTTAGTGGAAGATTCAAATGAATTCGTGCATAGCCTGAAAAATTTGCAAAAGAATTCCAAAATGAATACTCCGTTTTGCGAAGACATACCAGAATGCCTGCAGTTAAAAATGGTTAATGTAACTAATAATGACCCTGACTCATTTGAAAACCCGAACAAAAATAAGAAACCAAAAATAATAATTACGTCTAATATAGTTATAAAAGAAGCTTCCCCTGAAAAAAGAATCGTTTTACGAGATATGCAAACACAAATAAATAAAAGAAAAAGAAGACAATCCGGTACTTCACACGGACAGCCATCTATAATTAAGAGAAAAAAGAAACTTGTGTACCATAGCGACTCAAGCCTGACATCGGAAACTTCTTTTCATGCTGCAGATGACTCCGATTACGAAAATTTTAATGATTACATTGCGTCATGTTTACAAGAACATGAAAACATTGGTCAAGAAAACATATGTCCTTTCGGACTGAGTGATCTTGATTTTTATTCGGAAGATTCTCTTGGACTTCAAGAAAACAACTGGATAATAGCTAAATTCACTTCAAAAAAAAGTGTTAAACACTTTATAGGGAAGATTTTATCAATAAATGATCAAATACCCACCGTGAAATTTGCACGAAAAGTCAAAAATTCTAAGTGTGATCAGGGAACAGTCTTCACCTACCCTAACATTGAAGACATATGTGCTGTACATGATTTAAATGATGTTATTGCAGTATTACCTGAACCCCAAATTTCTCGACGAGGACATTTCATATTTAATTTAGATTTTGATAAGTATAACGTACAATAAGTAAAAATGTTATTTCCTACCTAACTAACAGACGAACAATTTCAATCTTCTTACATACCTACTATGAGAGTGGTCATCTGACTAATCCCGTGAAACCTTTCCTCTATCGCATTTTGAATATTATCATAATATTGTATTTTCGTTTGACATTATTTTATAGATTTTTTTAAAATGTTTTGTTTAGGTACATACCACTACGTATGCTCCAAAATATATATTTTTTTAATTACGTACCTATAATTCTTATAATTATATTACTACAATTCGTAATATTATGTTCCTATTCATAAATAGTTTAATTAAATTCATTTTGTTAACTAAAAATGCTACTTGAATTAGATTTCAGAAGAGTGTGGTGGTTTTTTTTCATGTAAGGTGCTCCTAGAAATATGGAGACATGATTTTGGATAAACGGGTAGTTATTATTAGCTTTTATTAATATATTTTTCTACAGATATTTGTTTCATACCAAAGGTTTGAATTTTGTTCCTACATTGTGTACCTGAAATTTAATTACGTTGGTAATTTTAGCTTTTAGTGAGAAGAAGACTTATTATTAGTACTGAAAAACCCACATAATTTACGATGGTTTTGGTTTTTTTTATTTTATTTTTATATATTTGTAACTATGATACATTATTGCCAAAAAACCATTGCATATGTGATTTTTACTCGTAAGTAACAATCTGTTTAATTTAAAAAAAGTAAATAAAAGTATTAAAAAAATAATGTTTTTGTTTGGGACAACCCTACAGTCAACGATATTTTTGTATGGAAAGTTTGTGGTACCTGCTACAACTTTGCCTATCAGCTGTGAAAAAAAAAATATTAGCTTAATGGCGACAATCTAACTGCCTAGGACAAGCACGGTGTCTCATGCATACGGAAAAAAAATACTGAAAGGATCAACATTATATTTACTTAGATATCTTTCTAGGCAAAGTTGCGTCTCTTAGCTACAACTTTGCCTACGACATAGAGTGCTTGTAATTCGGAAAAACAGTAAGATTTAAAAAGATTTGTGTTCTACCTGGCAAGGCATAAGGTCTGTTTTTCGTCTAAAATCCATTAAAAGCCATTATAATAAATAGGTTCAGATAAACGACTAAAAAACGTCAAAATCCAGGCAAAGTTGCAGCATTTTACGGTACCCTATATTGATTTATTTGCGAGTACTATGTCGTATTAATGGCCGTATGTTTTTATTGCGTTGACCTAAGTCAAAAAATCAAATTTCTAAAAGCTTGATTTTTTTAATGCTCTAAGGGTACGTAGACCTGCGTACATAATATTAATTTCAACTTTATACCTCCACGTGTTCCTGAGAAAAAGGATCTTGACAGATAGCCGCGGTCAATTCATTAATTTCTTGGCTGGATAATAACAATTTAAGAATTAATCTAAAAAAAACTCAAATAATGCACTTTGGCCATAAAAAACCCAGTTCGAAAATGGAGGTTCAATACCAAAGTAACAAAATTCACGATGTAGATAGAGCAAAATTTCTAGGCTTGATTATTGATAGACAGCTCAACTGGAAGGATCACATTGAAGCGCTATGTAAGAAAGTTTATTAATTAATTCTTAATATTACTTCATCTAAGAAGGGGGCAGGTCGGGTAATACCCTCATGGCGAGCATAGCTTAAATACCAACATAACTGTGTTTAGTTTACGACTAAATTACGTCTAGTTACTAAAATCTTTTTTTTTACATTATTAATTAATCCGAACTTCTAAAAATAGTACACTTACATGAAAATAAATGGCTTAGTTGCCTTAACATGTCGTACAAATTCTATAAAAAAAAAAACAAAAAAAAAAAGTTATCGGTACGAAATCTGCCGTTCACCTTTGAACAGAATCAATCCGGTAGAATTTACGTGATGCTGGAACATACATTCAGACAAATAGACAAAAATTCTAAAAACTATAATTTCCGCATTAGAATCGATCCCAGACCTCGTAGCAATTACTTTTTCTCAAAAATATTCAATGTACAACTTTGACTTCGCTACGATTTTATAATATGTATAGATATGAATCTAATAGTGGGAAAAATACAGTATACAGGGTGTGGCGTAAGTAGTGGTCCACCGTTCAGGATTCGATGAACCAGATAATTAACTACAACAATTAAAAATTTTAACCATTTTTACCCAAGGGCTACGAAAATATTTCCTTTGTCTTTTATTTACGAAATTTCTACCTTTTATTACAAATTTGTTTGTAGTTTCAACAAAAACCATTATTTTTTCATTTTTATTTCTGCTAATTACTGCTGAATACTAGAGCTATCATGATAAATAATGATTTTTTATGTAAATTTAGCTCTTTTGAAGAAAAAATTGGTTCTTCTCTAATTTTAACCCTAATTTTTACATACCATCGAAGTTCAAGGGCGATTTTTGTAAAAAAAACGTTCTACACTGTCAGTGCCCATTTATTTATTTAATAATATGCCTACTAAATACCGCTTTCAAAATGGTATCACTATAACAGATCCTATTATTTATCAAAAAGATATTCAATTTTAATTGAAGAAATGAAGATTTTCATTAACCTACTTTTTTTAAAATTTACTGCGTTAATACTTACGATATTTGCAAAAAAATACACTACAGTGTCAGTGCCCATTTGTATAAAAAAACTACTATTGCAGAGTTATCTAGACCTAACTTGTTACTTTATGTATTTGAACAAAGAATTAAAAAAAACAAATCACTTTATTTATCATTTATTATTAATCTTTGTCATGATTACAATCATTAAAATTAAACAAAATGTTCAAAATGGCCACACGCAGCTATACACGCTCTGCAACGTCGAATAAACGACCGTTTAATTCGTCGGGCAAACCCGCTTCCGCTGATTTCTCTAGCTGCTGCCTGGATTCTAGTCCTCAATTGGTCAATGCTAGTGATTTCTTTGCTATAGACTTTTTCTTTTAGGCAACCCCAATAAAAGAAATCTAGGGGATTTAGATCTGGCGAGCATGGTGGCCACAATATTGGACCTAAGCGCCCTATCCACCTATTTGGATACGCTGTATCAAGGTGCTCTCGTACTCTAACAGCGTAGTGAGCGGGACAGCCATCGTTCTGCAGCCACATGTCTTCTTGGACTTCAGGAACGACACCTTCCAGAAGCAAGGGCAAGTCAATTTGCAAAAAACTTAAATATCTTTCTGCATTTATGTTTCTGGCAGCTCGTGTGGACCGATTATTTGTCCGTTAATGATTCCGGTCCAAAGGTTTATTTTAAATTGATACTGTGATCTGTCTTGCCTTATGAGATGCGGGTTTTCTAGCTGCCAGTTATGCAAATTATGTAGATTTAAATATCCATCTTTTTTGCAGGATGACTCGTCGCTCCATAGTATTTTATTAAAAAACTGCGGGTCTTCTCTTATTCTGCGTAGCATTACTCTACAAAATGTTACTCTCAATTGATAATCTCTTGGTAGCATCCCTTTGATAGTGGTATGGGTACAGTTCATGTCTTTTGAGTATTCGATGTACAGATCTAGTTGATATGCCAGTTCTGCGACTTAGACACGTAACTAAATTCATTACCTCTTCATCGTTGTGTCGTCGCGGTCGTCCTTCACCTGCACCGCCTACGCCTGTGCCAGGTATCCTTCCCTCGGTGTATGCGTTATGCACTCTTCCAAAAACTCGGTGGTCTGGATGTCTTCGATCGGGATATCTCTCCCAATAAAGTCGAGCTGCTTCTCTACCGACACCTCTGCATTCGCCATAAATAAAATGCATGTCAGCATATTCGCGCGGTGTGTACCGAGACATTTTTTAATTGTCACTGCACTGCACGTTTGTCCAAATCGTTGAGCAAGCCAAAGTCACTAGTACACGTAGCCAATATCGCAGAGATCACCAAAACAACAAGTCCAATCAGTAGGCAAATTAAACAGAGTCCGGGGGCAGGCAGGGGTAAAAAAATGGCGGAGGTAAACACAGGCAGAATAAAAACGAAACGCATACGACGCTCGACACGAGTGACGAGATCGTACTAAATCATTTCGAGATTTCTGAAGATTTCAACGTTAGTAATGAAAGAGATAGCAATACCCTACCATATCTCTTCCTTATCACTCCTATTGTGCGTAACTCGATTGCGAGAGCTTCAACCGGTTTTTGTTAACAAAACAAACATGTCTCAGTTAAAAAAAGGGTCAGGGTTTTTTTACCTGACATGTTTGTGTTTTAACACAAATCACATTTGAATTGTATAAAGTTACATTGTATCCGTTTTTTGAGTTTTTATACGTTTTGTAATAGTATTAACGCAACAAAGTTTAAAAAAGTAGTTTCATGAAAATCTACTTTTCTTCAATTAAAATTGAATATCTTTTTGTTAAATTATTGGATCTGTTATAGTGATATCATTTTGAAATTGGTATTTAGTAGGCATATTATTAAATGCATGGGCACTGACAATGTAGTACGTTTTTTTTACAAAAATCGCTCTTGAACTTGAAGGTGTTTTAAAAATTAGGGTTAAAATTAGAGAAGAACCAACTTTTTCTTCAAAAGAGCTGAATTTACATAAAAAATCATAATTTATCATGATAGCTTTAGTATTCAGCAGTAATTAACAGAAATCAAAATGAAAAAATAATGGTTTTTGTTGAAACTACAAACAAATTTGTAAAAAAAGATAGAAATTTCGTAAATAAAAGACAAAAAGGAAATATTTTCGTAACCCTTGGGTAAAAATGGTTAAAATTTTTAATTGTTATAGTTAATTATCTGGTTCATCGAATCCCGAACGGTGGACTACTACTTACGCCACACCCTGTATATAGTAAATATATAGTATTTTTCCCACTGAAGGTAAAGGCTTCCTCTATATAGAGATGACAATATGAATTTTGATCACCACCCTTGCTTAGTGATTGATGATGAAATTCAGTTTTCCTTTCCCCAAAAGTCTAAAGACCATAATTATTTATGCTAGTATAAAGTTTCTTTGGCCGGCCGGCTCGATTTGAAAATATTATTTTGTAAAGCTACAATCATTATCCCTCGTCACCCAAAGATGGCGAAAGCTCTCGGTAGTTTATGAAATGTCTCCCTATGAAAAGCACTATACATTTCTGGTACCACATTACACATTTCTGCTGCCAAGCAGGCATTACTGTGTCACGATTAGGAGCTGTTGATTTGAGATCCTGGAGAAATTACAGGCCCATGACACTTTTATCTCTAACAGGTAGGCCTTTGTCCTGTCTATCATTTTAAATATATATTTTCAAAAAGCTTCCAGTAACTTGATATGTTTGAATATAGGTACATAATAGTAGATTGTAGAACTAGTGCATGAAAGAAACCATTTTACCCCGAGACGTATAAACGTCTCGGGGTAAAATGGCTTCTCCACACGAGCCGCAGGCGAGGGTGGATAGTTAAGTCGAGGGGTATTAGGGTACACTCTGTTTTTCACTTCAATTGCGAGAAAATGAAACAGGCATAAAGTATATAACAGTATTTACTTGTTGGTTTGATCTCCTTCGCATGAAGTTGTCGTACTCGTTGAGATAAAGTTGCTTGGATTTCGACGATAACATTTCTTCAACCACGTTTTTCGCATTCTGCTCCCTTAGCACGTTAGTCGAGAGTATAATTGCTTCGTCACATGAATATTCCATTGTTTTAGTTAAATCACTTTTCACTGTTCAAAAATGTTGCAAAATTGAAGAAGAGAATAGCTAATTCCCGCCCCGAAACTTTTTAAAAGTTTATTTTTTAAGAGGACTACAGGAGCTAAACGCAAGTTTTATAACGCCTAAAAGTATATGATCCACTGCAGTAAATAAAATCAGAAAAATATATGATATTCTTCAGGATAATATATCCTAGGTAGATAGTGTGTTGAAAACATAATATAACTAATTTGATACGATAGAAAAAAATCACGAAGTTACCTCTAAAATATTATTTTAACGTGTAAAAATCATACTAATATACATGCAATAATTCTGATTTTTTGTCAGATTATTCTACAAGCAACATATTAGCATAATAGTGTTTTAATGTTTTGATCTAATCAATGGATTTATTGTAAATCGTATATTCTTATTTCCGAGCATAATACGTACGCATGTGTGCGTAAACGCCTGTGTACCAACAGTGCCGGCCGAGGCCTGATGCTATACAGACGCATTTATAATATTAGTTATCCTTAATTTTTCAAGTAACACATAAAACAATTAAAAAAATTTCATTGTCCTATCTTGTTTTTGTTAGATCTATATCTTACTTGCGCGTCGTTGCTGCGCCACCTATTAGACCGTTAGTTATATGGGCCGAGTAACCTCGCTATGCCGTTAGTTATATGGGCGTCGTCGTTAGACGGCGTTCACGTCGATTGTGTAAATGTGTGCGTGCGTTTTTCACGGACACTTAGGTCTTGTAGTCCTCTTAAATTATCAACACGTGTCTTTCGACTTGGGTACTTCATATTGCCTAGTCATAAAAACGTTTCTTTGTGTTTTTAAATAATAAATGACAGCTATTATATCTGGTTTTATTAAATTCACGATAGAAAACACAGAAGCGATATAAATTAAAGCAAATGAAATGTGCCTGTGGCTTTTGGGTCTAATTATCTGAGTCTTCGAAAAGACTTTATGCACTAGAGCATAAAAAGCGATTTTATGTCGCCTACGCACAACATAAAGACGAACTTTTAGAGCATGAGAAGTGAAAAATAATTTTCAGCAGTCAAGGCTAACTTTAGCGAGTCACTCATTGAAACAGAAATCCAATATACAATATGAACGTGAAAAATACTTTTTTTATCAGAATCAAAACATGATGCAGTTGTTTTTCTCTAAATGCGTGGTACTCGTAATCTTTTTTAGTTAATTGTAGTCAGTCATGATAATTTATTATTCGAGTACATTATTTTGCTTCCTTGAATTATGTTTTGTATGATATGGTTTGTTAAAAGATGACAGATGCTTTCTAATTCAGTAAACCGCAACAATATTTATCGCTTCTCTCACTGTAATGCAAGCTACATAATTTGTACTATCTCTTTATATACACTGCTTCGCATTGAACCATTCTCATTCCATATCCACTCCATCCTTATAACATACTTTTTTATATTCTGTTATTTTATATTATGTCTGTCTGTAACATTTTCAGGCCTTAACGGCTGAACTGATTTCGATGAAATTTGGCACACAGTTAAACTTTTATCCCGGTCGGTAGTACGTTCCCGAGCGAAAATTTCAGACCTTCACGCGGTGAATCCGCAGGCAAAACTAGTTCTCAATAACTAATATATCCAAAGCACTTAATATGTCATTATCACTTGCGTTAACCATGTCATATGCGTCTGATAACTGTGCCCTTTGTTATCAAAATTGTTAGTCACTTTAATTATTATATCAGCTAGTATAAACAAATGAAAGTGTAGTGAGCTGTCGTGGTCACTGGTCGTGGTCACTTCTTAATTATTATTCGTTTAGTTAGTACTCCTGCAACATGGCTGTTTATAGGAGCTTTTTCTTGCTTACGTTCGCGTGTTGTGTCCTTTCGGAAGGAGGTATGTTATTTCTTACATTATTATTGTTAGAATTACTATGATCATCATCAATAGTTTATTTGTTCTGTTTAGTGTTATATTCCTTTGCATTGAGAATAGTTTGTTGTAATTTTGTGAAGTGGAAACATTCAATCGTTTTCCTGATAGCTACTTATCTGTGCATATGGAAAGTAAAGATTTAATTTCATAATTATTATTTTTTGTATATTGATTAATAATTTCAGTTGCGTAACTGATTTTTCTGTTATTTATCTTCGCTAGTATTATACAACATCATAATATGGAAAGCCATCATTTTTACAAAAGAGACGCCTGTGCTATACTACCACTTAACTAAACAGAACTTCTGAATATACATACAAGGTGGCCGGAGAATATCATAATTAAACACAATTAAAATAAATATTAAAAACACGAAGCGATTGCTACCTTTTTCTATTTTTTTACCATGAGTCGAACTTTTTACTCTCTATTTTGAACTCTCTACTCAATAACATAAGGCCCAGGTAAACCACGATTTTTAAGGTAGTATTTTACGTTATGGTGATGAATTATAACAAAAAAAATATCCACAAACGATTAATAGAAAAAGAAAAAATCTAAATACGAGGAGGAGCAGGATTTCCTTCTGGATTGAAGTGGTCATTTATACCCATAGATCACCAAAAAGTCAAGGGACAACCTTCTTATTTGGTCGTAAATGCCGACAAAGGAGAACCAGGAACTTGCAAGGATCGTTAGATTATGAGACATGACCCCCATAAGCTTATTGATGGATGTTTGATCTCTGGATTTGCCATGAGAGCCAGTGCTGCCTACATTTACATCCGTGGAGAATTTGTTGAGCCAGCCATCAACCTTCAAAGAGCAAGTGATGAAGCCTATGCCGCACTAAATACATGGGAGTGATTCGGATGCCCCGCAATAAAAGGCATCTAAATTTTACATTTAGCCGTCAATTCACCGGCCAATCTGTATAATTACCAAATATTTCTCTAATAAATAACATTTGTTTACAGGAAAGCTTTTAAACCCGTGCAGCAAAAATGACATCAAATGCTTGAGCGAGGCTACACAGAACTTTTTGGAAAAGTCCTGCAATGGCTTGCCAAAATATCACATCAAACCTCTGGACCCTTTGATCATCCCCGAATTAAACTTCGTTCTCGACCCAACTATGGGACTGTCCTTTGAGTTCAAGAACATCAATGTCACTGGATTGAAGAACCAACAAATTTCAGACTTCCAGTGAGTTCTTTTTGCTTCTACTTAAATTTATAATGTTACATATCTCTTTCTATGAGCTATACTGTATTCATGAAGGAGTTGAAGATATTTCTTCACTTTGTACAATAATAAGAAGCAAAGCATAAAATAAAACAGAATAAATGCTGAATTAGATTAAGAAATAAGTAGGTAGGTTCATAAATTATTATTTGAGTGCTGGTGCTCTAGCTACATAGGTCTTCCTGTATTCACTGCTTTAGATAAAAATGCATTAATTTTCCTACAGCGAATTCTAACCATTATCTGAGTTTACTCTATCATTTTCACTGTTCCTTCTATCGTATGATCAGCAATACTAACTAATTAAAAAATGTTAAACTGTCGGGCTTCTGACGACCCGTAACGACTGCCAAAGATTCACGTATGACAGCCGGGACCAACGGCTCAACGTGCTTTCCGAGGCACGGAGGAGTCGTGGTATGTAAAGATCGTCACCTGTTCATAGACCAACCGCTGCGCACTGCAAGCATAGTTTAACCTGATCGATCGACCCGTGTGGCTATTATTACTTATTGTTTAATGTATAATATGTATATCCTCTAAATATACAATTTTGAATTTGACATATTGATGGATGCGTCTGGCTAGAAAGCTTAGATATTGACACAGGCAAAGAGCGGCAACCTAAATGCAGCAGTGGGTAAAATCGGACCGTATACATGATTATAATAACGAATTTAAAGATTCTACAGAATCATGTGCCACTAAAGGCTCTTGCACACTGAACAATATGCGTGTCGCGCCCGCGATATCGCACCAGTCTGTAAGAGCATTAAGTATTTTCATACCCTTTTCATTATCAAATCTTTAGGACTAACGACTTTTATTGTGAAGAACATATAAGAATGCATAAGTAAAGATTAAACTGGTTTAACCTTATATGTCCATTCTATTTGTAAGAGAAACCAGTTAATTCTCCCAGATAAGAAATCTTTTTGTTTTGCAAAAAAAAATTAAGATTTCTAAGGTCAAAAACATCTTTATCCTGTCTTTGAGATACGAGGAAACATTTGAGACAGTTTTGACAAAATGTAGTATTACGTTTGGTGCTACTATTCCAGTTTTAATTTGAATTTTCTTAGTATTCAAACTCAAAAGTGGTCAAAACAATCCAGTTTCGGAAGATAAATAGGTATTTTTCAAGGTTTTATTTTTACACCGGCCATTCCATTCTTATGTGATGTCTGACTAACAGAGTCCATTGCCAACTAAATTACTATAAATATCCTGAAATTGTCCTATACCAACCGGGACTTGTCCTTGCCTCTGCGAGTTGGCTTCAGCCCCTCGTAACCCTTCTATAGTTCTGAGATCTCAGATATATCCGAGATATGTCAAAGATAATTTAATAATAATGATGACACTAAAAATTAACTCAGTATACCAAAAAGTTTAATAACCGACCTGTACCAATGTTCTGATAAACAATCTTAAAATAACAGCATTATCATCAAGTCCACAAATCACATAACGCAAGCTTTATCAAACAAAAACAAGAACCAAAGATGCAACATTAAATCAACTTATTGATAACAATACTTGCCTACCTACCTCCTTATCTCATTGATAACCTTTTATATAATTTATTTGCAGAATGGATACGGACAAGAAGTCGGTAGTATTAAAAACGAAAGCTGTTTTAAATATAGCTGGTGATCTTAAAATCACATTTACTAAGAAGAACAAGGTGTTTAATGGAGCTTACACAGCCTCTGCAAGTAAGTAGATAAGTTTTAAATTTTTTTCAGAATTCAGGAGTAACATAAATTTAATTTTGAGTTTAAGATCAAGAAATAAAAAATAACTCTAAAATAAGCGAAGATAAGGATAAAACTAGGAAGAGTTTTAGGTATAAAGTCATTTACGTCAGCGGTAACAAAACCAGCGGAGTAATTGAGTTACACAATATCAGTAGCAATAGGGTTTAATTTTGAAAGTTGAACAACATTCATTGCCTTGAGCAGACAAATTTTTCGAACACATCAAGCAATGGCAATATACTTCAAATCATTCAGATTGTGATTGATGGTGTGTTAGTCCATTGAACTGCGTACTATGCTAGTCCAGCTCAAGGTCAATAGGTTACCACTAACATGCGGCCTACTGTACCTACTGTCTGGTATATTCAGCAATCAAGCCAAGCTTTTCACAATCGAATGGAAAAATCTGAATGATTGTACTCTCTATAATAATTCTTGTACCTAATACTTGGGTATTCACCCAGAACCGGAGTCTTCCCAAAATGTTTACTTAGCTTGATATTTTGATTGAAATCTATCCTCCATCCATTTAAGTCCTCGACTCCTCGTCAGCCATAGCATTAAGCTCGTCAATCAAAGTGTTACAACCAACGTGCGGTCGATTGTGCAATGTGGTTTTATTATATTTGTCCTTACTTATGACATCAATCTTTACCGTTTCAACAGCTGCTTTGGGAAGCTCACAATACGGGTACAGTCTGATAAAGAAAGAAGATAAAGAATACTTTGAAGTAGGTCCGGAAATCAACACTTGCGAAATCATTGGAGAACCAGTCGTGAACATTGATGATGTTCTGCAAAACGCTTTGAACAATGGTAAGTAGAAAAAAAAAAGAAAAAAAAAATGGTCCATGTACGAATATGCCTACGTATAGGAAAGTTGAAGGAAGTATTCGATTTTTTTCGAATTTTGGTTTTTGTAAGTAAGTGTTTAAATGCAGATTAACATACTTTTGAAAAAAATAACAAATGTATCATTCGAGTGAAAATTGTTGACATCAATTTTTGGGTCCTTCCCCTCCACGGCCCGCTTCAACTTTCCACCTCCACTCGTATATTCTATATAATAAGGATTTTCAAACCTATTGTGAGTGCAAGGAGGCATAAATCCCAGCACTTCTCAACTCAATGCCTCTTGACCTTTTTTGTGTCGATCGCATTCAGTTCGTAGGTCAGCTGCTTCTTACACATTATTGAACCAGTAGCCACCATCTTAAAGGCCCTTTCGAACTTTCTACATAAAACAAACATAATTATTGAAAACTTTTCAAAATGTATATCTATTGAATTTGTTTTGTATATTTTATTATATTTTAGAATACCTCTGAATACATCAGTAATAATATAGTATATAAATATAATATAATAATAAAAATAATATTTCTACACCAGCAATGGTAGTTTATGTGAAACAATGTTCAATTTAAGATCTCAATGCGCCATAAATTGAGAAACAAATAAATTATTATTATTATTATTATATTCCATAACACATATTTTTTTATCAAACTTTTCTTAACTACTTTCGTCTCGATATTTGTATTAATCTGTTTTTTAGATTGCCTTTAAACACATCAATGTTACCACACCTCTACTTCTTACATTCTAGAACACTTTTTTTTTTATCAACCTTTATTTTACCTGCTTTATCTCGATCAAGTAAGAATCGCAAAAACTTTTATACAAAAAAAAACAACTGACTTCCAAAAAATAATACTACGTGAAAAATAACTTTAAGTTCGGTGTCTTTGGTTTTGTATTCTCGTTTTTTGCCACCCAGTGTCGAAGTCGAAGGTTGTTTTTTTTTGTAAGTTTTTTTTTTACTTTTTTATTGCGGTACCCACACAAATTCGTTTATCACTACTTGCTATATAAATATTAGTGAGAGGAAGTTAGAGTATAACATCATCAACATAAACTAAGTGGAAAAAATATTTAATATTGAAGCTAACTCAAAAACTACTCAAACAAAAGTTAATAAAATTTATATGGAATCATATAAATTTTAAATTATAATTTGGTATATACCAAATTAAAAAGAATCACGTAAATCGGCCCAGTAATCACGGAGAAATCAACGAAAATACATAAAAAATACATACAGACGAACATTGAACCTCTTTATTTGAAGTCAGTTAAAAATGACTATCAGTGATACTGACATCAAAGATCATACATTTAATTTAAGACCCAGCTAACGGTATTTTCTATATAATTTCTTGTTTGCCAACAGACTCAGATGCAAGAGATATGAAGTCAGATTATGAGACCAATAAGGTTTCATTGAGGAAAAAGACGCTGTGTCAAATAGTGAAGACCGCCTACATCACCGTTATTCAAAACATCAGGGCTTTGGCGCAAGCCTTCCCGAAGGAATCCTTCTTCAACGACATTTAGTAAATTATATACAACACTACCTACTGATGGATTTCATTATGTACTTCGCCTTACAATATATTCCTACACGACACCATCAAGCCGCGTCCTGTTTTGTGTTTGATGTAGTATGTAGTTCGTTTTTTAGGATTCCGTAACCATAGTGTGCCAACGCCAACGTCTGTCTGTTCATCCATCCGTCTGTCACAGAGATAGATCTTTTGAACTGTAATAGGTAGATACTTGAAATTTTCAGAGTATGTACTACTGTAGGCGCTATAACATGAAATCAAAATAATAAAATAATGTTAAAAAAGAAAGGTAAAAAGTCCCCCTTTAACTGTAAGATTTTTATTTTCATACACCCACATAAACGAAACATGTTTTTTGTTCGAGCTTAATAATGACAATAATGGCAATACATGCAAACGTCTAACTAATATAACTACATATGTATACTGCATACTCTTAAGTAAAACTGCCACCTTGTTCCAGTTTGCACACTGCAAACTGGAACAGAATCCTTCGTGTGCGAATCCAACCCTTACTTGGCTGCCTTTTTTTCTTTTATTTACTTCTTTACACTCATTCATAGAATCACGATTTCAATATTTTCCTATTCGGTAAATAGCAGCATTACAGTCAAAGGCACGATACCCCATTGAAGTGACGTGACCTTTAAACTTCTACTGAAAGCTTTAGTTCGGCTCCGTCTTCTAAAAGGAAAATAGGCAACCTTTGAAACGAGCCTATATTTATTCCAAATATTAAAAATATCAAGGTGACATGTGATCTCAGAAGGTAACTACTGACCTCATAGAAATATGTGTCATACTAACATTGAGTAAGCCAGGGAAAGATTTAGAGTAAATTCTTTCTGGTTAGATTGAGCGACGATCTCTGCAAGGTGGCTCGTAGCAGCTGTATGAGAGTAGCTAAGGATCGAGTAAAGTTTATGGCCAGCGATTGGAGGGGCCAATATCCAGCAGTGAACTGCTTGAAGATTATGATGATAAAATTATTTCAAAGGATGATTAAAAATATTGCAATTTTGCATCTAGTTGTTCAGTATTTTAAAGGTAGGTAGACGATAACTAAAAGTGTGGTCTAATCTAATTGTCTTTAAGAGTCCATAATACCTCAGCACCACCTCACTATTTATCTCACTCGCACACTACTGCTCGCTGTTACGCGAGCCGCGAGACAGGGCGGCAGGGAGAAGGTTCCAAGGCGCCGATAGTTTAGGTAATTTGTTATTACGGTGAAAATAATGGTCATTAAAAAAAAAAACAAAGTATCTGCTTCATATTTAGTTCAGTTATTAAGTAAAGTTTCATGATCTAATTTGAAGTATTTTTGAATAGGTACCTACTAGCGGTTTATTGTTCAGTTTGGGCGTAACTTTATAATGAATTCTGTCAAGCAAATTTTATGGAATCGTGGTTTCGTCAAACACAGTACTTAACGTTAATTTTCAAGTTTACCATAATTATTTATTTCACAATTAATGCTGCAGTATATTCGATATATCGGAGGATCGTGCTAAGCAATTTGAGGTATTGCAGACTCTTAAAAGATCGCTTTTAACGATAAGACCGCCCATTATATCACCCTATGTAAAGGAGAATGTTCTGCGTCCATACATTTTTCGCCCCAGGACCAACAGCGAAGGAAAATTACTTTGCGTGTTCTAAATTACAAGTATAAGCCCGTAAAGACAATGTTTAATGCCGGACAATTTGCAGAAAGCATTTAATTAAAAAGAAAACAAAGATTTTGAGGTTATATTTAGTAAGAAACAATCCTTACAATACTTAGAAATACATGCTAATAAATGCCTGTCATGTCACTAATGTTATTTCTTTTGCCTATAAGTGGTTAGTTAAACTAAGAGATTCAGTAAAACCTAATCTTGTTTGGTGTTAAATAAACTTACTAAGTAGCATTTTACTCATTTGGTAAATCTTTTAGTTTTTATGTTAGTAGGTAGTTAAGTAGTTAAGTGTGAATGCAGTAGTGTATGTTACCAATTAAAACGTCGTACAGAAGCGTCATACTCTAGAGCGAAGCGCAAATGGTTGTCAAGAAAAGTACGTACTGATGCGTATGACATCCGTGAGCAGGTGGCGAACGCAACTAATCTCACTCTCGATGTGTCTGAAAGGAAAGATTAGGCATCACTTCCATGTTAAATCTAATAGTTAAAGAAGGCGGCATTTCTGATGTGATATCGTTAATCGTTACAGCTCTTTTAAATTGTTCATTATGGAACGCAGAATGTCTGTTTTATACAGGGATTTGCAATTAGTATAATAAAATATGTTTATAATTATCATGTAAATCAGATGTTTGTTGGTCCTAGGGCCATTTTCGACGATGTCTTTTCTATACATTTATTTCTATAATTCATAGGGTGTATATATAATAAAAGGTATTCTATTCGATTAGAAGTATCTTTATTTGTATGGAATAAACTAAAATTTACTAAAACGAAGCAAAAGGAGTATGTAAGGATCGTAGCGGGTGGCGTTCTGTACTTTCTACCTACCCCCATGAGAATAAGGCCTGAGTGTATGTATGTATGTATGAATTATAGTTTCCAGCTGCATACTGCTGCTGCTGCTGCTGTTGTTGCTGCTGTATTGATTGATTGATTGATTGATTGATTGATTGATACAGATTGTAGAAAGGGATAAATCTTCTTGAATAGAAGATAGTGCTATCGGATCTTCTTACTTAATTTCGAGAACTTTAGTCATCATAATCCACCATTCAAATGCACTGTGTTTTGACGCAATCATAGACACAAAATTTCCATGTGCCTTACCAGGAATCCAAAGATACAAAAGGCAGTCAGTAAAATTATATTCATTATTAGGTAATTATTTTCGATGCGAGTTACATAATATACACATATGACGAAGATAATGCAGTAGTAGTGTTAACTAGTAAGGCAGACTTTATTGTAACATTAACAAGTAAATATTTACCATGTCTATACATGGTCTGGTCATGGTCATGTCTAGACAGTCTTTTAAAAAGTTATTATTTACCATGTTTATACATGGTCTGGTCATGGTCATGTCTAGACAGTCTTTTTTGTAACATTAACAAGTAAATATTAATTTCTAAATTCCAAAGTCACGCAAATTGTTTACTCGAAATCAGTCCTCATTATGCTCTTATAATTCTAAAGTTTTGCCTTTTTGTCCCTAAATTTACTTATGTGCTTCGCTGTAGCCCTTTTTGGAAACATCCAAATTTGCTTTCACCGGGTTACCTCCTTCCCTCTAACATGGCTGATTTTTGCGTTATGCTCGTGAACGGGTGCTGCTTGTGGTGACTGGTCGTCTTGCTGACCATTGTTTTGTTTTGTTATTAGTAATTAATTGTTTATTTATTTTACTTTGATGGTCCTAGTTCATCATTTGTGACTGTTACAGCTATATCTATATGTAAGCGGGCACGCCTTTTATGCTTGGAGGCTTTTATTTGGGCATTAAGTTCTGTTTACGTTTTTATCTCTGCTTGAGAATCAATAGTTTTCGGTGTTTTCCTTTTCTTTTTTTTTTGTTGGTATAGTGGTGTGCTAGCTGACATATGGCTAATAATTTAATGTTTTATGTTGCACGTAATGTAAATTGTTTTGTATACTGTTGTATAGAATCCATTTTTTTTCTCTCTAACTGAACAGACAGCTGTGCTGCTGGGGAGTTTGTTGACCATTTCTTCTTCCCAGCTAAAGCACTAGGAAGTGGTGAAGGGTGGGCGTTTTGGGGGACTGTCTTATGTAATTTTGACGTTCGAAAAGTGCTGATTCTCAGCCTAGTTTGAATAAAAGACTTTGATTTTGATTTTTGACCAATAGACGATTTAGTCAAAACTAGTTTAGAAATGATTTTAAATATTCAGCTCAATGAACCATCTTGGTTACAAGCATCCCTCCCTATTCGGTTTGGCGGCTTAGGAATCCGCAAAATTTCGAGTGTTGCTTCCCCAGCCTTTTTGTCGTCCACCCATAGCACGTCACGTCTCATAGGTAATGTCATGTGTATGAGACTGTGGGCTTGGAGAATGCCAAGAATGCTTTTCAAATTGCTTGCCCGGGTAAAGAATTTCCAGACAACCTAAAATCTCAAAAGAGCTCGGACGATATTTATTGTGATCTAACATACAAATCGATTCTGAGCCGCAGTTCAGGTCCAGATCGCGCAAGACTTTTGGCGGTCGGAGCCAGAGAGGCCGGTCATTGGCTGCATGCCCATCCTTCTCAATATACCGATACCTTCCTGGATCCGATCTCGTTTCGTCTAGCGACTGGTCTGCGGCTTGGGGTCATGGTATGCACTCCACACACATGCCCTTGTGGCACGGACGTGGACCGACTGGGTCACCACGGACTTTGTTGTCAAAAAAGTGCAGGCCGCTTTTCAAGACATGCGACACTTAATGACATAATCCGCCGGTCTCTTGCCAGCATCAATGTGCCTGCTCTTCTTGAGCCGACTGGCATTGTCAGAGATGATGGCAAAAGACCTGATGGTGTGTCTTTGGTCACATGGAGTTTGGGACGTATGCTTGTTTGGGACGCTACCTGTGTAGACACACTAGCACCGTCCCACCTCCAACGGACTACTTCTAAAGCGGGTGCAGCGGCAGAAAACGCCGAAATTTTTAAAGTCATTAAATATGGAGGCATTGGCAACTTTGTGCCCTTTGGCGTCGAGACCCTCGGTCCGTTGGGTCCCAGTGCGCATAAGTTCTTTGCGGAAATCGCGGAATGTCTAGTTGATGTAACTGGTGACTGGTGCATTTCAATTCAGCGAGGAAATGCCGCCAGCATCCTCGGTACAATGCCCCGAAGGCCTTTTTTTAGGTTTTAACTTAGTTTTAATTTACTTTAGTTAATGTTAATAATCATCTTGTAATTTGGTTATGTAAATAAATAAATAGTTTATTATAGTAAATATTTACCATGTCTATACATGGTCTGGTCATGGTCATGTCTAGACAGTCTTTTTTGTAACATTAACAAGTAAATATTTACCATGCCTATACATGGTCTGGTCATGGTCATGTCTAGACAGACTTTATTGTAACATTAACAAGTAAATATTTACCATATGTATACATGGTCTGGTCATAGTCATGTCTAGACAGACTTTTTTGTAACATTAACAAGTAAATATTTACCATGCCTATACATGGTCTGGTCATGGTCATGTCTATACAGACTTTTTTGTGACATAAACAAGTAAATGTTAACCGTGTCTATACATGGTCTGGTCATGGTCATGTCTAGACAGACTTTTTTGTAACATTAATAAGTAAAATATTTACCATGTATAGACATGGCAAATACTAATACTGCATTATCTTCAAATAAAATTCTATCACCCCGACTTATTTCGAGATCATAGGAACGCATGATAGATATATATCTATTTGTTCGCACATTTGGATATCCCTATATTTATGTAGATATACCTTTGGAGCACATAATAAGGTACCTACAACTTACCTAGGAGGGTAAGTTTTTTTTCTGGTCAAGGAAAAATAATACATAATATTAAAATTAAATATTAAATAATACATATTAAAATTATTAAATAATACATAACAGCGTCTTTTGCCAAACTCGTGCCTAAGTAATAACAGCCGCATGGCTCGATCCATCAGGTTAAGCTACGCTTGCCGGGGTTGGTCCATAGATGGGTGACCATCTATACATACCGAGACTCCTCTGTGCCTCGGAAAGCAAGTTAAGCCGTTTGTCCCGGCTGTCATTCGTGAATCTTTGACAGTCGTTTTAGGTCTTCAGATGCCCGAAAGTCTGATAACCAGTCTTACCAAGGTGAGGACGCCGTGGCGCCTCTCTAGCCACTCCTCAAAGAGGGGACTTATCGCCGCAATCGTGGCGTGCCCAGCACTGGGTTGCGACAACCGTACTGTCCATGTCGCCATGAGATCCCGCCGGAGCTCTGTCTGCTGTGCCGCGATTTCTCGTGGCAGCGGAGTTACGCCCCAGCGTTTCGCCTCCTCGCGCCACTCTCATACGTGCGCGAAGACTTTTGCTTCCAGATCCCATGGCGGCAATCCGGCAAGGAAGCTCGCTGCCTCACAGGAGACCGTGCGGTATCCCCGGACCATCCGGATGGCCATGACCCTTTCGCTCAACCGGCGGGCTGGCCGCAGTGCCAGGGAACGCGCCCATACAGGAGCCCCATAGAGGGCCATGGACCGCACGACCCCCGCGTAGAGCCTCCGGCAGGTATTACCCAGTGACTGGGTTGTGGAGGTCACATAGGCAGTCGCTCCATGTAAAATACTTATATTCAGCTGCATCCGGTTGGACTGGAAGCCGACCCCAACATAGTTGGGACAAGACTAGACAGATTGATTGTCTTTTGCCAAATTATACCGGAAAAGTACATTAGACGTATCAATATTGCGTAAACATGGTAGTTTAAGACGCTGACAACACCTAAACCGCGGTCACTGTCAGATTGCATAGATAAGAAAGAGAAGCGCGATGACACAATGCTTGTAATTTATTGCAAAATATGAAGCAATTATCTATTTACTCAAAATTGGGTTGAGTAATCGAAAATAAAAAACAACTAAGTTCTGCATTAAAATGAGACGTTTTTGTCATTAATTAAATACGTAACGTATGTTGATATTTAATGCAGATATTTTAAATTAGAACTCAAGGTATGAGGTTAGTTTAACGTTAGTTTGTATCGAGATTTTTTTTCAAAACGTGTTTTGGTAACAACCAAGTTCTGGGAAATATCTTCAAAATTAACATATATTTTTTCCGCTACCACAAACTATACAGATTTGGCAATTTTGTTTCTTAAGAGAAGCCTATTTTGGTCAATTGGGTCTTGTCAGCGCCTTCATGGCAAACAGGTCTACGTAATATCCTAATTGTTCCAATAACCCACAGTGCCTTCAGGGCAACTGACAGATCCTAACAGATCTCCTCATTACATAAAGATAATCGATCGAAGCCTATAAAGCATGATGAAAGCTTCCTGTGGCTGTATACCATTTATAACTACATAAGGTCAAAGTTACATAATAAAGAGACTTGGACTGTGAAAGTCCAAAAAAAATCAACGTCATAATTTTCAAAGGAGACAAAGCACGCGGAATTTCCGTCCCGCAATATTCAGCAGGTGAGTCTACGCGAGTTGCAATGCTTTTAAAATTACCTATGCCAAAAACTCTGTGCCTATAATTACGTCGCGTAATTTTCAAAGAAAACATCACGCAGAATTTCTGTCCCGTAATTCTCAGCAGGTGAGTCTACGCGAGTGAAGCCAGGGACATACATTTTTGAGATAAGATGTACCTTTCGCGTTTGATGACTGGATAAATATATCTTGGACTTTATTGCCTTCGATTTAGAATCGCAGAATTCTCGTGATAAAATCTTCCTTTATCAAAGGGTTCCAATAAATATGGAGACGAATGGAGTATGTTAGTAAACTTGCGTATATTGGTGTTATGCGAATACACATAATCAGCCTATAATGTTCCCGCTGCTGGGACACAAGCTTCCTCTCTGTGAGAGGGAGTGGGCCCAGTGCGTGTGGGTAGATCTCAACTATCTTGGAATTTTTGGTTCTAGGACATGCCGGTTTCCTCACGATGTTTTCCATCACCGTTTTGAGAGCAGTGGTGATGAAATAATTTACACAAAGTAAAGCCGACTGGGTGCTTAACTGGGGTGCGCCGCGTAAGCCGGTAGATATAAGTAAATAAAATTAATATTCTACAGGATTGTACACCTTTGTTCAGCAAAAAATCCACAATAGCATATGTCTATCATCTAAGGATGACCCTCAGTAACCATTTTTATCTTTCAGAATTTGATAAGAATTTCATTGTTATTTCCGAATCTATTTTGATGACTGGATCACACTCACGTCACAATAGATAAATAATATTAATCGTTATCCGATAAAATATGTGATTTAAATTGGGCATTTAATTTAGATTAAAATATGCCTCGGCATCATATCATTTAAATGAATACTTAAAAAGATATCACAGATTCAAAATTACGTCTAATAATTATGGTTGGTGGCACGAGGTCAATGACCTTATCCTCTGCTACTACTACGACAGAATAAACGGCTGAACTGATTTGAATAAAATTTGGCACACAGATAGTTAGTGACCTAGATTAACACATTGGAAAAATTAATCCCGGTAGTACATTTCCGTGGGATAATTTCTGAACTCGGGCGAAGCCGCGGGCAAAGATTAGTTACAAATATAAATGTAGAAATTTTACATAGGGTAACACAATGGGCGGTCTTGCCGTGCAATGGGTGGTCTTGCCGTGCAATGAATGGTCGTGGCGGGAGCTATTGGTATACAGGGTCAAATTAAAATAGCTGGCAAACTTCACACACGATTAAAAAATAAAAAAAGTTATTCCAGGCCCATAATTTCAAGTAACTATAGCTGATTATGTAGGTAGGTATAAAGTTGACCCAGTATAGAAATGTTTTAGTTCTCGTATCTATTTGTGATTGAGTCAAATCTTAGCAGATCAAGAAGGAAAACTTTGTATTTTGAGGAGGCTTCTAGCTGAAATACGAAGTGGTAATAGCAGCTGCATAAAAAAAAAAACTTTGATTTTGATGAAATGGCCAAATTCAACTTTTCTTTTAAGGCCTTTGTCTCTCTTTGTAGAACAGTTTCCGTATAAACATGATACAAAAAGCTTCCAGATAATTCCGTATTTATCCTTTAAATTTTATTTCTCCGACGTTCCTAAGCCCATTACATTACAGTACGGCCCGCCCGCTGTCTCAGGTAACTGTACCGATAAACAAAGGAATCGTTTACTTTGATTAATGTTCGGTAAATATTAGAAAACAACATTTTCCTCAGTCAGCTGGATGTCAGGTGAAATTGTTCTTTGCTATCATGGAATAAGGAAAATGTGCTGAGGTAGGGAAGCTGTTGGCTTATTATTAGTTAAGATAACTAGTAATACAGACAGCATGACTTTATGACACGAACATCTACTCTATACATTTTTGTGTGTTAAAATAAAGTTATTGAAATACGTCGATTGAAGCAACACACTTTCAATCAATATTTTCTTCAATTAATTAGATTCCTCATCTGATGTCTCAATTGAATTATTAAGAGCGAACGTTCCAGGCCACCCGGTTGAATTTATATTTAAATATATAATAAACCCTTCGATAGTTATATAAGCTTTTCGGAAAAAACTTAAATTGACCGAAGGTCTATGGGGAATGACTATCAAAGTTTGTACATTCATAATCAAGACTATAGTACCATACTTAGCTTTAATATTTAATTTGTGAGAGGATCAAGGAGTCTTCCCGGATTTAATTAAATACAGTAACTTACTCGTAATACCACTTTTTAAATATGGGGACCGTAGAGACACCAACAAATAAAGACTAATATCCGTGTTGCCGGTATTCAGCAAGATATTCGAAAAGGTAATGCTCAATCAAATGCTTAATCATTTTAACACCAACCAAATCTTACACGATCAGCAATATGGTTCCACCCAAGGGCGTTGTACGACTGACGCCACTGTCCCCTTATTAGAACATATATTTACAGTCCCACACTGTAAATATATGTTCTATGAGGACCAAAATGTCATAGAAATCTTTTGTGACCACTGCAAGGCATTTGATTGCGTAAATCACGAAACCTTACTCTTAAACTTGAGCATTATGGACTAGGTGATCTTGCGCTCAGTTTAATAAAATCTTATTCAAATGATGACAACAGCAAGTTCAAATAAATGATGTCAATTCACTCGGTGTAGAAGTAAAAATGGGTCTTTGACAAGGCTCGATATTGGTCCTTTCCACTGTTTATACCAAATATTAATATTCTTTCCCATTAAAAAAAAAACAAACAAACCACAAATGGTGTTATTTGATGACGATACTTCCTTAATGTTTAAGATAAATAGACGTGCATCAAATCTTGACGACGTAAATAGCCAAAGGAGATCGGACATTTTAGTATGGACTTTGGTCCAAGTGGCGTCGCATGATGAGACCTGCTTTATTTATTAGATAATTTAATATTGTAACACTAACTATACCCGCAAATCAATCGACACATGGAGGAAAAAGGAATTGACACTTAGGTATATCACCCATATTATTTTAAAGAGGTATTATAATATTTTAATTTTTATTATTTATATGCAGATTATTAGAAAAATAAGATATATTTATATTACAGATATTTATTAAAGCACACATAACAACATAACATAACGCCTGTAAACCCGAAGTCATAGACAGAGGTGTGCCTATAGTAATAATTTAAGTTTTGTATATAATAAAGGTTAAAATAAAAGAAACATGAACGATTAATACGTATTTATTATATTAAAATGTGGTGCAAAAATTGTGCGGGATGGCGTATTTGATCTTGGTAGCAAGCCCACCCTAAATACCATATTATGGTCATAATATGGGCACAACACCCTAAAATCCTCTTTCCCGTTATACAGCTACAATAATAATACCGTATGGCATCCAATCCTGCAGCTTCTCTATACATTGTGTATAATAGGTTCTTGACCTGACGTGGCGTGACTGTATGCGCCCTCGTAACAGTGTTAAGTTTGGTTCTGTAATACTATGTCACCCCAAACCTGCGGGTGGTGCGCCGTCACGATAAATATATATGCTGTATATACCATCACGGACATGCTAACCATAGTAGCTACGCGCTAGGTTTAGTTGATATGTTCCGAGAGCGAATATTATTAAATCTTCTTCTGACTGCCGTGGGAACCCTCTTCATTCTGGGAGATCCCCCGAAATTGCTGTGAAATCTGCACGCCGTCGGTTCATATTACTGGCCGTTACATATTCTGCTAGATTATTAGGCATATTTATACGGTGGTTAATGTTTTCAATAAACCGGTCCGCATATACGCTGTCATGCATTGGCATGTGAAAAGCATTCAACAATGCAGCAGCTATTCTAAAATTCGGGAATAGGTGTTTCAGGACAACGTTGAAATATTCTTGCCTTAGTAGTTTGAAGTCGCGCTTGATGCGTCCGAAAACAATCTATACAACCCAGCGGACCATGGTTACTTTACTGGATTTATTAGCTTGCATGGTGGTTAGTTGATTTTCTCCAGGATGTAGAGACTCAGGCGTATGGGTTGTGTAGCCGAAACTTCTAAAATCTGGCAACGCGTCCCGAAATCCTCTATCCAAAATAAAAACGTCACCGGATCCAAAAAAATAATGGAATGCGTCTTGTTCATCGTGTATAACATCTTGCATTATACTTACATCCGATTTGGTCACTTTATATGGCCCGTAAATATCTATTATGTAGCCATCCGAACATGTCAGTACCAGTGGTTTTATTATATTCCTGTATTTATGAGGGCTATATGGGCTATATGGCTATATATATAGGGCTATATGGGCGTATGGGCGGCGAAGGGTGAGTGCGAGTACTCAGAAGACAGGTTTTGGTCGGATTGAAGGTACCTTTTTAAAATGTTTGGCTACAATAGGTATTTTAATAATTATTTTTCAATACATTTTTCTGGATTGTATAACTTTTTTCTCCGTGGGCAAATTTTATGGTGCCCATAGTAAAAAAATATCCTACATTCACGAACTATTATATGGACTAGGTTTCATCAGCCGACGCCATTTGGACCACTTCTGCCCGTTCTCCTTTGGTTCACTGCTATTTTTTTGTATTAAATGGGAAAAAACGAAATGGATAAGATTTTCTTTACCAAATGTTAAAAGTAATGATCGTGACATAGTCTATACAGATAAATAAAATTGAAGTGTCTGTTTGTAATGTCAAAATAACAGTTTTTTACTAAATGCGTATGAAAGTATAACAAAAAAATAATTTTCTAAATTTTTGATAAAGCCACGCGGGCGAGGCCGCGGGCAGCAGCTAGCATTGTACAAACAGAAACTAGAATTCATCGATAAAACAATTTTCCTGGGGATCACGCTCGATTCGAGGTTGTAATATGGTCCTCAATAAACATCTCTTGCAAGACGGTCAAGTTCAGCAGCATATTATATTATTGCTGTGAAAAAAATACCCGTCAATTTACTGATATAGATACCGCGAAGCTAGTCTATTTCATTTACTTTCATAGTATCATGTCTTACGGTATTTTACCATGGGGACGGGCTGCAGATATCGAGTCTATCTTTATTCTGCAGAAAAGAGCCATCAAAGCAACATATAGCTTCCGCAGGCGCGATTCATTAAGGGAACTGTTTAAAGATTAGCAGTCTTACTACATAAAATAAATAAAACAACGTTTAAACACGTGTTTAGTTAAACAGTGTCTAAAGGATAAACACTGCTTAAAACAAGTGTTTAAAGTGTGTTACCACAAATACATGTTTATCATCTAACTAACAAAACACTGCCTAAACTGACGTATCCTTGTTTTAACTTGGCAATCCTAAGAAACGTTTCGTTTACGCAGATTTCATTTGTTGAGCCTTTCTCTTTCCTTTCGATTTTTTTGTTTGAACAGTTGTTTGTAAGGATTAACTAAGTTAGAAAAAACAAAATAAGTACTATTTCATTAAATTATTAAGTCCGCCATTGGTAACATACGGCTGGTGTAGACATAAATGTAAAAATTGTTTGTACATTAACAACGGAACGGAACATACTTTTCAATGACAGTTCTTGCTTCTGACAGTGGGTGGTAGTTTGATTGAATCAGTATATTTTGTTGAGGTTTGAATTGAAGTTTTAACCCTGATGTGGTTACAGTCTATAGCCCCAACGACAGTAGGAAAATCGAAAAAGGCTCTAAATTCTCTAACTGTGTCGAGTTGCTCGTTGCATGTTGACGGCATATTGATGAACATGTGAGATTTCTTTGCCAAAGCTATAGCAACATTTTTGCAAGTGTTGCTTAAGTCACCGGTAAAATAGCAGTAAATAAGTTGTACAATGACAACCGGTAATACCGACAAAAACTAAAGACAATAAGGAAAGGGCGCTTACCTGACGGCGAATCCACTTCCGTAAGGCACAGGCTACTTGAATTTTAGGATCTAAGCTTAGAATATAGAAAGAATATATTCTAAGGATCTAAGCACCTACCACGAGAATCATGTGGAATATTATCTTATAAAATAGGCCAACATTTTTTTTTCCGAAAGCTGAACCCGTACCGTTTTCTGAAGTTATATTCATTGTAATGTGCGAAAGGATACACTCGCACTCGGTACACTTGAACACGATAGCTATTCATAAATTCCATGTCGTCCAAATCATTAAAATTAGCATAATCGAAGATATCCATTGCAATTTACGTACTGAGAGAATGTAATGTGCGAGGGTTAAACGTGCGTTAAACAGTGGGTTGATGTTGTTTAAATTTAAACAGCGTCTAAACATTGTCTAACCCTAAACAACGGCTGAACATTGTCTAACCCTAAACAACGGCTAAACATGGTTTTGTGGTATCACTTTTACTAAACAACCGCTAAACACGTAACTAAGGCGTGTCTATGTTTTTTGTGGTAACACTGATTAACTTCATGACGTTACCTTGTCAATATTTATTATCTATGAAAACATCATGTACGTAAGGATAAATATAAATCTTATCAGTAAAAGAGGTGAAAGACACAATTGTAGGACTCGAAATAGGGACAAATTAGTTCAACTAGGTTTCACACTGGCTAAAGAAGACTCATCCTTCATGGGACCGTACTGTTTACAATGTAACAATAAAATACTTCCCCACATGCTCCACCCGAAAGATGAAACAAAATTTAAATCTTATATAAAACGCCCACTATGCAGCCAAGCATTTTATTGGAGGGTTACATCGCTGACAAAAATGCTTGGCTAAACGTTGGTCCTGCTCCACAAGGGCACATAAACTAATTCATTAGCATTCGAAAATATTGTTGGAGCTGCTGAAGATTGTAAAAACTATCTTTGCATTTTATAAATTCAATCTCTTAGTATTGTACTCTTAGCATAGCACATGTGTGAGCACTGTGTACCTACTATAAAGCTACCATTTACTGGGTACGTCTTTCATTAACTTGAATGTGCCCTGGCGGCTGATATTATGTCATGCTCACTCAAATGTCTCGCTGGTGATGGCGCGTATGTTGGAGTTCAACCATTTTGATGGGAACTCAATGGAGTTCCCTTCAAAATGGTTGAACTGAATGGTGCTGATTCATGCCTCATGTTCGTGAACGGGCGCCGTCAGTAGAACTTTGTCATCTCTTAGCTACCACGGCTTATTTAAAAATTTTGAACTGTTTTTTGTTTTATCTTTTATTACGAACGCTGTTAACGTGCACGCCTTTCTACACTGCTCTCACATGCATAATTTCAACATGAATAATGTAACCGATATTTTGATTTAAAAGTGGAGTTTCTTGCCCGTTCTTCTCCATAGGAATCTACTATTCTGTTGTTCGGTAATAGGTACCTACCGGACATCCATTGTAATTGCTACAATGTCACAACAGAACTATATTACTTTATATATTAGAGCGGACCTGGATATGACGCTGTCGCCGCTGTCTTCGACTTCTCACTGCGTTGCTTCGCAGTATTTCAGTCCGAAGATTAATTGAAATTCCGCTAGCTATGGAAATTATTAAGATTAGAACATTGTTGCGTCCGGTAAGCAGCTGGGCCCACGGCGAGCAGGTGAAGTAAAAGTTTGGAAAATCTATGAATAGCGGTTCTCCTAAATTTCGCAAATAATCCTGAATGCAGGGCACGTGTTTTCGCTGTTTCTCTGCAAATTCGTAGTTTGTTAGATACTCTGAATTCTACGGTACAAAATGGCGTCGGGATCTATCTATCAATACTGTCAAAATACGTATATTCACAGTGGTTTCTTGCTGACACTACGTTAGTGCAACCTGCAAAACCATACATCAAGTGAAATCATAGGAGAACATCTCGAAATTGAAACATTTTCTGTACGTGGTTTTGCAGGCACTACCTCTCGATGTGTTGCGACACTGATAAATTAATATGGGGAGCTAACAGAGTGATAAATGTAAGGTCTCAAGTTTTTAATTTACGGTTGTTTTGGAATTTTGGACCGCTAATGTGCATAGCCTGCCTTTAAAATATCAAGATAGTTTTTAAAAGTTTTTATGAGTTGGCATTAGCCAACGACCAGCAAACCATTGATGGAAGTGGTTAGTCTTTACAGATTCCAACACCGCTGGCAATACAAATGGCAGTGCAAATGAATAGGTGACCTCAGATATAAACTTGCAAAGTCCCATGTGCTGGTGCTCGTACACAGCAAAGGTTGTTGTTGTTGATGTCAAAAAGTGATGTTTAAAGGTTCCGTTTTTAGGATTCCGTAGTAAACAAAGAACCCTCATAGTTTCGCCATGTCCGTCTGTCTGTCCCCGGCTTAGCTCAGAGACTCTGTGTACCAAAAGCTGTAATTTGGCATGGGTATACATAATTAATCACGGCGACAAGTAAAATAAAATCTTGAAAAAATAATTGTAGGGAGAGTGCAGGTAAAGTGGGGATGGTATATTTTATTCCCGTCTATCCCAAGGTGTGGGTTATCGTTGGACAGGCTTTCGATTCAGGGATCCGCTTGCGTAATATTAGGCTTTAAATAACAATTTTTTGTTGGTCAAGTGTCCCCCCCCCCCCTCCCGCTGCTACAACGTTACAATTGGCCGGAGGGCCAGTCGTAAGTCACGTTAAAAAAAAGAAAACTAAAGTAATAGTACTTACTATCAAATATTTAAAAGATTAGACTAAATATTAAAATTATTATATGCTTCCGGTCCGAGTGCACGGGACGCTTGGACGGCAGGATGTAGCATCGGCTAGCAGCAGCTGGACAGGGTCGGCAGGTAGTTGGTCTGGATCGGCAGGCAGCAGTGGGACAGGGCTGACAGACGAGGCGGAGAATGAAGATGAGGATCTCGCCTTCAGTCAGTCGGTCCTTCGAGTCAGTCGGCAACTCTGTCCCAAGGAGTAAAATGTCCCTTGTAAGACAAGAGGTTTTGTTCTATAGTACTTAAATTAGTGGTATTGTTGGTGAGGTTGGTGGTATGATGTGTAGAGCTCTCAGTCCTGGAGTGGGCTAGTAAGACGGTGGCGTAGTCCGAATCTCGCCGATACGGCTGACTGCGGAGGCACTCTACAGCACCTCACGCTCCACGAGACGAGTGTCTGGACCTTCTAAGACACACAGGAGTGGTCGGCTATGGCGTCCTAAGCCACGCGACTATAACGCCTTCGGCCTTAGAAATCTCCCAAAGGCGGAAGTGAGAGGCTATATAAGGTGAATCACAAATCACACACACTATGAGATTCTTTAGAGATTATATTTTTACACGTTACAATTATTAGTACAAGAAATAAAGTAAGCTATAGAACTGAACTGACTGAGTCGAACTGAACTGAACTGCCTGACTGAGTGAACTAACCCTTGTCAGGTCCGATCACCGCTTTTATAGATCCTGGCAAAGGTTCTAGAAGTTTCTGTGAAACATAATTCAAATGATTAGTTTGAATGCCTGCCAGGATCAATGAAAACGGTTTACATGAGTACATAGCGAAGTAAGTCTGAAACTAGCTTTATCAAGGCCGGTACGATTCATAGAGAAAGAAAATATTAGACAGATGACAATTTATGATTGAAGATGTCAATGGATAAAAATATGCTATTTTACAACAAGAGAAAATTAATAATATAAAATACAGTATTCAGTGTTAAAAACAGTTCATTGTGATGTTGCTTTTCAGCTGTGGTGTTTAAACATATGTAAGAAAGTCAGAGAAATTTCATATGTTTGACGCAAGGAAAGTAGTACAAGAATTATAAAAAAGGTAAATTTATAATTATTATAGCATAAAGATGTGGCTTTGTGTAGCAAAATACCACACTGCCTGCTAAATGGTTGTTATTGGGTGAAATAATTCATGGCGAAATTAAAAGGAAAACTATCACAGCTAAGTATGATTTACAAGTTAACGAGTGATAGTCGACCAACTTACATTTGGAGTTGGAGAATTGACCGTGACGAATATCGATGTCCTTATCCTACTTTAGCTGTTATTTTTAATAATTGTATTAACCGTGGTAAATTTCCTGATCTTATGGTAAACAGTAAAAGAATACCGTTGTTTAAATCGGGTATTACAACAGACTCTGTTAATTATAGACCTATTACACTGCTACCTTTCTTTTGTAAAATTTTTGAAAAACTTATTTTAGACCAAATCTAAAGATTTTTTAATAAAAATAAATTACGACGGTCGATTTTACTCTTGAAATTTTAGGACTTGTTTATAATGCATGGGAGGATAAATGCGATGCTTTGGGATTTTTTTGCGATCTATCTAAGGCATTCGATTGCGTTCTTCATGAAACATTTATCAGGAAACTGCGCCACTACGGAATCCGAAACGCCTCTCTGGATCTTCTTACTTCATATTTAAGTAATAGGATTCAGAGAGTTGATGTTAATGGAAAAAGATCACCCGGATCTGTAATAAGAATGGGGGACCCCTATTTTGGTTCTCCTTTATATAAATGACTTGCCTTACCTCATAAAGGATAACCATGATTTAGTGTTGTTTGCAGACGAGACGTCACTTTTATTTAAACTTAAGCGTCAGCAGTGTTGGAGCAGGTAATAGGGTACTAATTAATAATACAGTAACTTGATTGATTGTATGGCAATACAATTATGTCCAAAGAGTATATTATGTATATTATGTCTACGAAGTACTCATATTTTTTTCAAATGACATGTTGTATAAAATAAAAAGGACATCACTTTTTCTGTGTAGTAGACGCATAGACAATTGAGGTTGTATTCCGACACTCCTCCTTGATTTGATGTGAAAATCTTTGGAACTTAAAAAGCGTTAAATAAGATTAAATATCAACATACAATCCTCCTAGATAAATATACCCACACAACTATGTGTATTATATCAATACTTTGCATTGTTCTCTGAGTACGATATTGACATTTTCTTTGTAAATATTAAATCTTTTATGTGATGATATCGAATATATATATGTTTATTTTTTTTTACTATTCTCATAATCATTTGAAATAAAACGGCTCCTTTGTTATCGACATACAGCATTAACATTGGATTTATTCCAAAATGTTTTAATATTCCGTTTAAATTTATCCCTTCGCATGATGCTAATGATGCTGCTATATGTATACTCTGCTTCTGCAGTTGACGATGCAACACAGTTTTGTTTTCTAGAGAAACATGCTACAACATTCTCATTGTAATTAACTATACATCCGCTTACACTCTTTCTTTTTCTTTTACTATTTGGCCAATCTGTCAATAAAAATAGGATTGACATGTATATAAAAATATGATTGACGGGTTTGTACAAACACTTTTAGTGTTTGTACAAACCTACTTACAAAAATAAAATCATTTATCACTTGATGTATTTTTTTTTTTTGGTGGGATATCATCAAATAACTTCTCCCGCTCTGCGCGGAGCGGGAGGGTGTGTCAGACTCTTACTGACTAAAACCCACCCGTATTCCTTCCTGTTGCCTGTGTTGCAAGAAGCCTCGGTGACCCTTTAGTACCTTCCCGCGACCCCGGCAGGTATCGGCCCTAGTGGACCCCTACATTTGTGCTGACGAAATCTCTTTGTGGCGCGCGTGGAATACAACGCGCCGTCGATCCGGAACTGGTCCTTACCGGACGGTGAGCTACCCATTGCTCACCGTCTGCAAGCTCGCGCCTACGGTGGCCGGAAATCCGCCCGGGATTCCGGACGCCCAGGGCGTCTCCTGCGGCGGCTAGGTGCCCGAAATTTGCCTTTCCCTCAACCGTCCCGCCTCCTCCTTCGCGAGCATTACTGCTTCGCAGAAGGAGGTGACAGCTGCCCATGCCCTCTCGCTCCGTACCATGGCCTGAACCAGGGCCGGACGCGAGAGATCTCTGCCGCCGATCGCCTCCACGAGGGCACGGCGGTGCTCTGCCCAAGCCGGGCAAACCTCCACCGTATGCTCCACCGTGTCCTCCGGGCGACCCACGCAGTGGTGACACCCGGGCGTTTCATTTGATGTATGGGAGAACATGTTTTTCAACTACAATGTTAAATTTGTGTTTGGGACAAATTCATCCCAACTACGGAACCCTTCACTGTGCGTGGCCTGACACGTACGTGGCTGGCTTTTTCTTTGAAGTTCAGAACCTTAAAATCGATAGGTTGGTAATTTAGTCTACCCATTTCATCTAATCCTTCATAAGTAGCTCTACTACAGTTGTCCGTCAGTCGAAAAAACTTCATCGCTCCGCATACATGCAATAATGCCGAGCTAGGCGCGAGCTACACAAAAGGGACAAGAGACGAGGACGGGACGCAAACGTGACAATAGTATGCAGATGGAAAACTAACGTGCCTGCGTCTTGTACTTTCTGTACCTTTTGTGCCAGATCACGTTTATACTTTTTGTAAGAATAATAATTAAGATACGTGAAAGGCACGTCTACACGTCCCATCCTCGTCTCATCGACGCATGGGCGGCTTTCTCGACGAGTGTCGACGACTGCAGTTGCCTCTGTCACTAACACGCTGCACAAACACAAATAATTCCTGGACCGAATATTTTAAAAAACAAGCTTTTAATGAACTAAATAGTACTTACCTACCTACTAAATAAAACTTACGAAAACAAGAACTTTAATATTATCTTAAAAACTTAAGACTTTATCTGTAAGAGTAAGAAGGAGATACGCGCCTCAAACATTAGAATTTGTTTGAATATCTGTTCTACCAATTTCACTTGCAAGTTGTCAAGACAAATTCAAATGCCGGAAACACAACAGGGCTATCTTGTTTAGTTGAGGAATGCCGGTGATCACATTCAGGCTCCGTCATCAGTCCCTGGTTATCATCTAAGACCAGAGTTTTTGCTAAGACGAATCCAACACGCCCAAACTCGATGGGATTGCGTTGTTTTATTACAGAGTGCACATGGCCACCTTCTGGCTCCATCAGATCAACTCCATGTCATAATAATATTGCATTGTCGCCCGATTTACATACAGGATGTGGCGTAAGTAGTGGTCCACCGTTCAGGATTCGATGAACCAGATAATTAACTATAACAATTAAAAATTTTAACCATTTTTACCTAAGGGTTACGAAAATATTTCCTTTTTGTCTTTTATTTACGAAATTTCTATCTTTTTTTACAAATTTGTTTGAAGTTTCAACAAAAACCATTATTTTTTCATTTTGATTTCTGTTAATTACTGCTGAATACTAGAGCTATCATGATAAATTATGATTTTTTATGTAAATTTAGTTCTTTTGAAGAAAAAGTTGGTTCTTCTCCAATTTTAACCCAAATTTTTAAAACACCTTCAAGTTCAAGAGCGATTTTTGTAAAAAAAACGTACTACATTGTCAGTGCCCATACATTTAATAATATGCCTACTAAATACCAATTTCAAAATGATATCATTATAACAGATCCAATAATTTAACAAAAAGATATTCAATTTTAATTGAAGAAAAGAAGATTTTCATGAAACTACTTTTTTAAACTTTGTTGCGTTAATACTATTACAAAACGTATAAAAACTCAAAAAACGGATACAGTGTAACTTTTTACAATTCAAATGTAATTTGTGTTAAAGCACAAACATGTCAGGTAAAAAAACCCTGACCCTTTTTTTACCTGAGACATGTTTGTTTTGTTAACAAAAACCGGTTGAAGCTCTCGCAATCGAGTTACGCACAATAGGAGTGATAAGGAAGAGATATGGTAGGGTATTGCTATCTCTTTCATTACTAACGTTGAAATCTTCAGAAATCTCGAAATGATTTAGTACGATCTCGTGACTCGTGTCGTGCGTCGTATGCGTTTCGTTTTTATTCTGCCTGTGTTTACCTCCGCCATTTTTTTACCCCTGCCTGCCCCCGGACTCTGTTTAATTTGCCTACTGATTGGACTTGTTGTTTTGGTGATCTCTGCGATATTGGCTACGTGTACTGGTGACTTTGGCTTGCTCAACGATTTGGACAAACGTGCAGTGCAGTGACAATTAAAAAATGTCTCGGTACACACCGCGCGAATATGCTTACATGCATTTTATTTATGGCGAATGCAGAGGTGTCGGTAGAGAAGCAGCTCGACTTTATCGGGAGAGATATCCCGATCGAAGACATCCAGACCACCGAGGTTTTGGAAGAGTGCATAACGCATACACCGAGGGAAGGATACCTGGCACAGGCGTAGGCGGTGCAGGTGAAGGACGACCGCGACGACACAACGATGAAAAGGTAATGAATTTAGTTACAGAAGATCCTTCAACATCGGTCCGTGTCTTAAGTCGCAGAACTGGTATATCAACTAGATCTGTACATCGAATACTCAAAAGCTATCAAAGGGTACAGTCATTGCTACCAAGAGATTATCAATTGAGAGTAACATTTTGTAGAGTAATGCTACGCAGAATAAGAGAAGACCCGCAGTTTTTTTTAATAAAATACTATGGAGCGACGAGTCATCCTGCAAAAAAGATGGATATTTAAATCTACATAATTTGCATAACTGGCAACTAGAAAACCCGCATCTCATAGGGCAAGACAGATCACAGTATCAATTTAAAATAAACCTTTGGACCGGAATCATTAACGGACAAATAATCGGTCCACACGAGCTGCCAGAAACATTAAATGCAGAAAGATATTTAAGTTTTTTGCAAATTGACTTGCCCTTGCTTCTGGAAGGTGTCGTTCCTGAAGTCCAAGAAGACATGTGGCTGCAGAACGATGGCTATCCTGCTCACTACGCTGTTAGAGTACGAGAGCACCTTGATACAGCGTATCCAAATAGGTGGATAGGTCGCTTAGGTCCAATATTGTGGCCACCACGCTCGCCAGATCTAAATCCCCTAGATTTCTTTTATTGGGGTCGCTTATAAGAAAAAGTCTATAGCAAAGAAATCACTAGCATTGACCAATTAAGGACTAGAATCCAGGCAGCAGCTAGAGAAATCAGCGAAAGCGGGTTTGCCCGACGAATTAAACGGTCGTTTATTCGACGTTGCAGAGCGTGTATAGCTGCGAATGGTGGCCATTTTGAACATTTTGTTTAATTTTAATGATTGTAATCATGACAAAGATTAATAATAAATGATAAATAAAGTGATTTGTTTTTGTTTTATTCTTTGTTCAAATACCTAAAGTAACAATTTAGGTCTAGATAACTCTGCAATAGTAGTTTTTTTTATACAAATGGGAACTGACACTGTAGTGTATTTTTTTGCAAATATCGTAAGTATTAACGCAGTAAAGTTTAAAAAAGTAGTTTAATGAAAATCTTCTTTTCTTCAATTAAAATTGAATATCTTTTTGATAAATAATAGGATCTGTTACAGTGATACCATTTTGAAATCGGTATTTAGTAGGCATATTATTAAATAAATGGGCACTGACAGTGTAGTACTTTTTTTTACAAAAATCGCCCTTGAACTTCGATGGTATGTAAAAATTAGGGTTAAAATTAGAGAAGAACCAACTTTTTCTTCAAAAGAGCTAAATTCACATAAAAAATCATTATTTATCATGTGCTCTAGTATTCAGCAGTAATTAGCAGAAATCAAAATGAATAAATAATGGTTTTTGTTGAAACTACAAACAAATTTGTAATAAAAGGTAGAAATTTCGTAAATAAAAGACAGAAAGGAAATATTTTCGTAACCCTTGGGTAAAAATGGTTAAAATTTTTAATTGTTATAGTTAATTATCTGGTTCATCGAATACTGAACGGTGGACCACTACTTACGCCACACCCTGTATACATGCATAATTTCAGCTCAATCGGAAACCGGGAAGTTAGTAAAATTTTACTTGCAAAATTTTATTACAGATCCGGACAGGTGAAACTAAATAAAAGATTATATATAAAAATGGCATAATGTTGATAAAAGAAAACTTACTATTAGAAGGTATGTATAGGTAAATACGCAGTGCTTATAAATTTTGGTAGAAGCAAAAGTCTGAGTTGAATTCAAAGGTAGACCAGACCTGAAGTGCAGTCCTATTCTATAAAAACTCACAAATCACAAAACTTCTACAATTACAGTGAAACCAGTGTTTTGTCTCTGACATTGCAAATGCAGACGCGAGTTAGGTAATGAGTTTTCCCAGAATAAGTACCTAATTAAGCCGTAATAATCACAATTCAGGTTCACATAACATTAAAAGTTTGTTTCAGAGTTTTCGTATTTAGGTACTTACACTACCTACTTACATAACTTTCTTAAGTAAATCAAAAAATCAAAATCAAAAGTCATTTATTCAAATTAGGCTGAAGATCAGCACTTTTCGAACGTCAAAATTACATAAGACAGTCCCCCAAAACGCCCACCCTTCGCCACTTCCTAGTGCTTTAGCTGGGAAGAAGAAGTGGCCAACAAACTCCCCAGCAGCACAGCTGTCTGTTCAGTTAGAGAAAAAAATGGATTCTATGCAATATTATGCAAAACAATTTACACCACGTGAAACACAAAACATTAAATTATTAGCCATATGTCAGCTAGCACACCACTATACCAAAAAAAAAAAGAAGAGAAAAAGACCGAAAACTATTCTCAAGCAGAGATAAAAAACGTAAACAGAACTTAAAACCTAAATAAAAGTCTTCAAGTATAAAGGGCGTGCCCGCTTACATATATCTACAGCCGTAACGGTCACAAATGATGAACTAGGACCATCTAGTAGTAGATCTACGTAATAATGAAGCTTGTAATAACAATAACAAAACAAGTGCGTCGGACCGCGCACAATTCAGAGTTCCGTAGTTGGGATGAGTTTATCCCATGAACAAACTTAACAATGTAGTTGAAAAACATATTCTGCCATACATTCCAACTGCAAATGTAAGCTAGTATGCACAATATTGAGAGAGTTAACATGTTATTTTAAGACCATAGACTTCTTATAGGCTCTCCTGTAATCTATAAGTATAAAAATATTCTCAGTATTTAGTTTCGGAGATAATGGTAAACTTTCATCCATTTCATTTCATCTGAGGGGCTTGTGGCTAAGTAATAACAGCCGCACGTGTCAATCGATCAGGTTAAGCTACGCTTGCCACGGTTGATCCGTGGATGGGTGACCATCTTTACATACCAAGACCCCTCCGTGCCTCGGAAAGCACGTTAAGCCGTTGGTCGGTGGATTTTTGACAGTCGTTACGGGTCGTCAGAAGCCCGAAAGTCTGACAACCAGTCTTACCAAGGGGTATCATATTACCCAGTAGGTAACTGGGTTGTGGAGGTCAGATAGGCAGTCGCTCCATGTAAAATACTGGTATTCAGCTGCATCCATTAGACTAGAATCCGAACCCAACGTAGTTGGGAAAAGGCTAGGCAGATGATGACGGTAAACTTTCATCTATTTTCTTAAATAATTTTAAAACGAATTATTTTAAGATTATTAAAATAAATAAAAATTCTCATATTAAGTCCTTTTATTTGATATGTCAGACGGTACAGTTTGCACAAATTTATTTAAATTTTCTAGTTTTCCCCCAAAAGTGAACTCATTCATTTCATTCATTCATTCATTCATTCATTCAGTATTCATTTATTTACGTTACACGCGTCGAGTAGATTCGGAGCAAATCGGCTGTGGCAGACGGTCAGACAGACAGACATACGAGTGATCCTATAAGGGTTGCGTTTGTTTCCTTTTGAGGTATGGAACCCTAAAAACTGTTTTTTTTTAACATTTCAAGGTCTAATCTACCCTTTACAAATATAACATGATACTTATTCGTAATGACTTACGGTGCCAAAACGTGGACACTGACAGTCGGGCTGGTCCACAAATTCAAGGTCGCTCAGCGCGCCATGGAGCGGGCTATGCTCGGAGTTTCTTTGAAGGATAAGATCAGAAATGAATTTATCTGGAAGAGAACCGGATTTACCGACATAGCCTGCAGAGTCTGCAAGCTGAAGTGGCAGTGGACTGGCCATGTGTGTCGAAGGACCGATGGCCGGTGGAGCAGACGACTCCTGGAGTGGAGACCGCGTATCGGCAAGCGGAGTGTGGGACGCCCCCCAGCTAGATGGACCGACGACCTTGAAAAGGTGGCTGGGACAGACTGGATGCGGAAGACAGGGTGTTGTGGCGCAGCCTGGGAGAGGTCTATATCCAGCAGTGGAGTGTTACAGGCTGAGTTGATTGATTGATTGACTTATTCGTAACAGAAGTAATTCAAGGAAATGTCTGAAGTAATTATTCCATAAATATTAATTAATAATGTAAAACAGTCTTCTTTACGATCAGAAATTAAACAATTCCCAATAATGCTCATCTTCCAATAAATTTAAAGTTTTAACGACCTCAGCAAACATGAATTAACACCACTCTAATACCAGTTATTTCTTTGTGAAGCCACAAACTTCATTAATCATTTTCAAAGTTTCAACAAGGCTCTATTTCAGTACTTCAGTATTTTAGTAAGGATACTCAAAGAAAAATTGAAGACATTTTTATTTCTTACTAAGACGGAAATTGGAATTAAAATTGAATCAAACTGGAAAGATTTTTTTCGCCAGGTATTGCCTTGTTATAAAAATAAAACTCTTTTGATATTCTTTTTTTTTGCGACTTAACCCCCCAAGTCTACAGAATAAACAGAAACCCTTTTCGGCAAATGCTTTTAAAGGTAATGTAAGTTGTGAGCCTAAACAAAGATTGTCTGTATACAGTGAATTAGTTTTAAAGAATCACAAGAAATGCGAAAACTAAATACAAAAATTATTTCCCGTGTTGACGTCTTCCCAAGAGGCAAACGATTTTTTAAGGTTCCGTACCTCAAAAGGTAAAAACAGAACCCTTATAGACTGATCCGTTTTTTTGTGTCTATTCGTCTGTCGCAGCCGATTTGCTCCGAATCTACTGGACAGATTAAGTTGAAATTTGATATACACATTAAATGAAAGGGCTTACTGTGGGGATCTACAATATATTTTTCTATAATTTTAAAATAAGTCGTTTTAAAGTTATTTAAGAAAATTTATGAAAATTTACCATTCCCCTTTATCTCCAAAAGTACTGAGCCTAAAATTAAAAAAAAAATCAAAATAGATATATACTTATCATCATCATCATCATTCTAGCCGAACGACGACTGCTGGACATAGGCCTCCCCCAATATTGGGGGGGTTTGCCATAATCGCCACGCTTGGCAGGCGGGTTGGCGATCGCAGTATGGTGTTAAAATGCATAGAGAACGCTGCTGCCCATTCTCTAGTAAGTCCCTTAGTCGCCTTTTACGACACCCATCGGAAGAAATGGGATGGTGCTATTCTTTACGTCCGACACTACACGGACGATATACTTATAGATTACTGAAAAACCTATAAAAAGTCTATGGTCTTAACATAACATGGTAAATCTCTCAATATTGTGCGTAAAAACTTACATTTGCAGTTAGGATGTATGGGAGAACATGTTTTTCAACTACAATGTTGTTTGTTCCTGAGATAAATTCATTCCTCAATCATTTCCTTCATTGCGAAATCCAACACGCACTTGGCCGGTTTTTTTAATTATCGTTACATTATAATAACGATTTCACGAGCACAAATCTCTGTAATAACAAACCATTATCACGAATATAAGTACCTTTAAAATAAATATTTTTAAGCCTTTAAACGTACAGTACGTTAAGTATTCTGATTAGTTGTCAATAAGAATAACAGAATGAAACCAATTGACAACAGATTTAATTGAACGCTTCCTCTCCTCCCTAAATTGAACGCTTAAGGCGCTGACAAGACCCAATTGACCAAAATAGGCTCCTCTTAAGAAAAAAAATTGCCAAATCTGTATAGTTTGTGGTAGCGGAAAAAATATATGTTAATTTTGAACATATTTCCCAGAATTTGGTTGTTAATAAAACACGTTTTGAAAAAAAATGTCGATACAATCTAACGTTAAACTAACCTCTTACTTTGAGTTCTAATCCAAAATATCTGCATTAAATATCAGTGTAAGTTACGAATTAAATTAATAACAAGAACGTCTTATTTGAATGCAGAACTTGGTTGTTTTATATTTTCGATTACTCAACTCAATTTTGAGTAAATAGATAATTGCTTCATATTTCGCAATAAATTACGAGCGTTGTGTCATCGCGCTTCTCTTTCAATCTGACAGTGACCGCGGTTTAGGTGTTGTTTTGAAAGCGTTCAACTTAGGGAGAAGAAGATTAATCCTCTCCTGTATTATCAGCATTGCTGTTCTCTCCACACTAACCAAGACAGGCACAAAGACATTAATGTGATAAATAATGAACAAAGATTTAAATAGAAATAAATCTCTATTGAGCGTAGAATAAAACCTTCGTCATCCTTTTCCCTGACCTATTTACCGGGGTTCGCTTGGCTTTGTCTGACCTAACTTACTCAGCTCATTAGCGGCACAAGACGATGTTACCTATTATTTAATTTTTTGTTACATGACTCAAAAGTTTTATACCTATACGATTTTATTATGAAAGTAAGCGGTATATAAAATTACTCGTCGTCCCGGAACGACGAGTAGTCAACATTTAAGGCTTCCATAATTCTTGATCTAAGCTTCCAAGCTTAAATCTCTCTAATAGAAGAAAAATGCTACATAATCAAATATAAGTCATCAATTAATGAATAGGTAGTCGATATTTTTACAAAATCTAAGTATAGTCTAGTAGTAGTGGTCAAACCCATTAACAACATCTAATGTAGTGGAATCGACACGATACCGGGCACCGAGTATGTACCTATTGATTTGACGCAAATCTGACTTTTCGGATTTAAGAGCGTATTGTATAATTATCACTTGCTTAAAAAACGTTGAATGAAAATATCGTTTGAAAACCGGCATGCTTGAGAGATATATCTAGACGGCACGTGAAGCCAAGGGGTCCATGGGCGGTATAAAAAATCTGAAACCAGGTTAAGGCTCGTGCAGACTAGCGTAAAATCGCGGCTGCGGCAGGCAGCAATATGTCTGTCACGCCGGCGGTATCACCCCAGTCTGCGCGAGCCTTTATGCACTAACCCATGAAAAAGAAAGAAAGAATCAATCTATACGCTTATCTATAGATAAGCGTATACACTGTAAGCGTATACGCTTACAGTCTACGGGTGTATATAGAGACCTTACTGAGTTTGAGCCTGTCGAAATCTAAGTAGGTACCTATCTACTTTAGTAGCAAATCATAAGTCAGCCATAAGAGTACATTATGATTCAAGCGTGCTATGTTGGTGATCACACTCGAGGCGGTATTATTAATCGATATGTAGGTAAAAATATATAATTTGATGAAATGATGATAAATTTGATGATTTATTCACAAAAACATTCAATGTAAAATGTGACATAAAACTCCTTGCGGAGATTGAAAATTAAAAAAGTAAAAAACACTAGTGTGGTAATGTAAAGTAAAAGAACGGCCAAGTGCGTGCCGGACCACGCACAATAGGGGGTTTGTAGTTGGGATGAATTTATCTCAAAAAAACTTAACATTGTAGTTGAAAAACATGGTCTCCTATATGTAACGGTCAATTCTCTAACTGCAAATGTAAGTTGGTCGACTACTCGTTAACTAGTAAAGCCTAATTAGCTATGATTGTTTTACTTTTAATTTCTTTATATATACTACTGCCATGATTTTAGATATCCCAAAACAACCATTTAGCTGGCAGGGGGTGGAACACTTAAGGCATGGACAGCCGTCACCTCCTTCTGTGAAGCAGTAATGCTCACAAAAAAGGAGGTGGGATGGTTGAGGGAAAGGCAAATTTCGCGCCCTCTCGCCCCTAGCCACCGCAGGAGACGCCCTGGGCGTCGGGAATCCCGGGCGGATTTCCGGCCACCGTAGGCGCGGGCTTGCGGACGGTGAGCAATGGGTAGCCTGCCGTCCGATAAAGACCACGCCGTGTTGACGGTGCGTTGTGTTCCATCGTGCCTCAAAGAGATGTCGTCAGCACAAGTTTAAGGGTCCACCAGGGCCAATGCCTGCCGGGATCGCGGGTAAGTCCGAAAGAGATACCGAGGCCACTGGCAACACAGGCAACGGTTAGGAACAAGGGTTGATTTTAGTCAGTATGAGTCTCACACACCCTTCTTCATTATCAAATAACTTCTCCCGCTCTGGGTGGAGCGGGAGAAGTTATTTGACAATTTCCCAACCAAAAAAAAGGGGGGGCGCAACACTTGACTCTAACAAATAAAATTGTTAAGAGTCAAGTGTTCCGCCCCCTTTTTTTAATCGAAAAATGTTTTTTGACGGTCCCGCAATATTTTTGAAAGGTCTATCCAACGACTCCCCACACAATGGGACAGACGAGAAATAAAAAAAAAAAACATGATTTTATTTGACCACTACGTCGCGCGTGGGCATGATTAATACGTATGCCAATTTACAGCTTTCTAGTACTAAGAGTCTATGAGCTAAGCCCCTCAACAGACAGACAGACAGACGAACATGGCGAAACTATAAGGATTCCTTGTTGACTACGAAACCCTAAAAACATGAGTGTTTAATAAGGTGAATTATGAACCTAAATGCGTTGCCATAAGAGTCACTTTACAAGCAAGTGTGTTGAAAAAATAATTCCTTTACAAAAAGGAAACAAAATCCATTTATGGCATTAACGTTTACAATATTCATATTATTTCGGCATTATCATCGTGTAATGTTGATACAAGTAATAAAATTAAATAAAACGAATCAAGTGCGAGTCGGACTTGCACACGAAGGGTTCCGTACCGTATTGTACAAGATTTAATCGAGCACTATATTTCATCTTAAATTTAAAAAATAGCAAAGATAAATTTGTATTTCATAATAATACTTCGAATTACAAAGTAATTTTTTGCAGTTGCAGAAATTAAATTAAATACCTTATGACTCGGAGTTTTTAATATTAGTTGATTAAATACATTATTATAATGTATTTGGTACATGATATACAGAAGTTTCAAATTCCTAACTTGTTAATGTATTGCGATAGAACTCGTTCAAAAATTGTCTAAAACTGTTAACTTTCACGGCCCCCTATTTCTTCATTTCGATTTATTTTTTTCAAACATTAAAAATGTTATTTGTACTCTATAAATTCTATACAATGATAGCCATATGCCAGGGAAATAATGTATTGTTTTCAAAATCAAAATTTTATTGTTATGATTATTTATTTTTTATTAGTTGCTATTATAAAACGGCAATAGAAATACAGAATCTGTGAAAATTTTAACTGTCTACCTGTTCAGATTCATCAGATACAGCCCGCTGACAGACAGACGGGCAACGGTGGCTAAGTAATAAGGTTCCGTTTGGCACCCTTCAGATACGGAACCCTAAAAAGCCATTTGCGTTATGTGTACCTAAGAACACAAAGGTATGCAATCACTCTTGGTTATGTGATAAGCTTTTGCGTGAAGTCGACGAACTTTGGTGAATCAGTAAGCCTATTACGCAACTGGCAATTTGCTCAAATTAAACAATCATTTTGCGATCGTTGCTATAAGAAAATTAATGGGGTTCCTGGTTTGTCTTTGGTACGTTAATTTAATACTGTAACAAATTAACGAAATACTGAAGATTCAGGTATACAGGAGACTTTAGAGGGACAAATGAAGCTTAAAATTTAACAAGATGATAAAGGACGGAAATGTACAACATATTATCATTGTTTGGTAGGATAATATCCTACGAGTACTAATATTATAAATGCGAAAGTTTTTAAGAATGGATGGATGCATGTTTGTTACTCTTTCACGCAAAAAGTACTGAACGGATGAAATTTGGCACACATATAGTTTATAACCAGGAATAACACATAGGAAACTTTTATCCCGATCTACTACACTTAAATTATTATTAATAATAATATCATGTAGGAATACCTGATTCAGGATCAAAATAAATTCACACGTTACTCGATCAAGCAGACAGGAAGTCTATAAGCTGGGGAATACCCATAATTTAATTTAATAAACCAGCAAGCAGACCAGGTGCCATTACAAAAGAAAAATCACAACAATAATGCGTACCGACTACCCACATAATTGTTCAAGCTGACAACCGGTTGCTCGGTCCATTTGCGCCGTAAGTAACGCAAGCTTGAGTAACGAGGTTGATATGTGCAAGAAACATAACATCACGCCTGTAACCCCCGAAGGGTTAGACAGAGCCTACAGTACATCCAAATTTTGCCAGTTACGTTTAAGACGCTGACAACACCTAAACCGCGGTCCCTGTCAGATTGCATAGAAAAGAAAGAGAAGCGCGATGACACACCGCTTGTAAGAAGAAGAGACCAAGAGAACTTGGTTGTTTTTTATTTTCGATTACTCAAGTCAATTTTGAGCAAATAGAGAATTGCCTCATATTTTGCAATAAATTACAAGCGTTGTGTCATCGCGCTTCTGTGACCGCGGTTTAGGTGTTGTCAGCATCTTAAGATCCCTGTAATAGGAGGCGTGCCTATTGCCATCGACAAGGCATAAATCCAGACTCCGGGCTGGTGGAAGTTCCTTTGTCGACTTATGCATAAAAGCAGAAGAAGCTCGAAAATTGTTAGCATCCCCCGTCAGGCAGGCAGGCAGCTGGTTGAGTGGGTCCCTAGGCTGGCTGCGCCCTTAGGCCTAGGCGAGAAATTCCTGTTGGAAAAACCAAATTACATTTTGTCCGACCTGGAAATCGAATCCAGGCCCGCATGGTCACTTGCGACCACTAGACTAACGAGGGAGTCAAGAAAATGCTAACAATTTCGACTGAATCTTGTAAAGTTTATTATTAAGAGGCCGACAACATCTAAAGCGCGGTCACTGTCGGACTGCATAGAAAAGAAAGAGAAGCGCGATGACACAACACTGGTAATTTATTGCAAAATATGAATCAATTATCGATTTACAAAAAAGCTCTAGATTTTTTTATAAAAATAAAACACTATTATGCTAATATGTTGCTTGTAGAATAATCTGACAACAAATCAGAATGATTGCATGTATATTAGTACGGTTTTTATTCGCTAAAAGACATTTTTAGAGGTAATATACCTCTAAAAATGATTTTTTTCTATCGTATCAAATTAGTTATATTATGTTTTCAACACACTATCTACCTAGCATGTATCCTTAAGAATATCATATATTTTCTGATTTTGTTTACTGCAGTGGATCATATACATTAACGCATTATAAAACTTATAAAAGTTGCGTTTAGGTCCTGTAGTCCCCTTAAGAAACTGTTTTAGTATTTCCTTGAACTTTGACGTTATTTCGCTAGCAATATACTGACCGGAAAAGATGTAAAGCCGGACTTTCTCAAAGTCAATATTGAAATAAGGAAATGCCAAGCAACAAGCAATCTCTCCCCACTTAGCTTGAAGGAACCTAGTGAATAACAGTGACGTAATATATTGAATATCTTGAAGAATAGCAACAGTATACAGGGTGTTAGGGACATTGACGCGCAAACTGTTACCATGAATAGCAACAGTATACAGGGTGTTAGGGACAATGACGCGCAAACTGTTACCATGAATTCAGTAAGTACATGATTCTAGATTGTTTTTTTTTTACCCTAGTGCGTATCAGGGAAAAAAAAATCAGCTGGTCTATACATTCTGACAGTGAAGGTATTGCACTTTTGAAAAAGCTAGTATTTTTTAAATAACTGTTTTTTTATCTAAATATTCTTTACGTTACCGTAAATTCAAAACGTAGAATTTACGGTAACGTTTGCGCGTCGTTTTCCCTTAAAAGTAAGCCCCATATACATGGTGCCAGTTTATTGCCTGTGAGCAGTGGCTTACCCCATTTCGCCCATTATGATTAAAATCCCCTGAAATGGAGTTTCAGTCTATTACCACTAGACAATTGAGAAATTCCTGATGGAAAAATCTGAATAAACTCGCCTTCGCCGGCCCTACTAACCGAATCCACGACGACCCGACGACGCTCTACAGTGTTTCAGATAAATCTACTTTACTCACACAATTTGCAATTGTTTTATTTCTCATAATTAAATCAGAGCCTGACATTTAAAAGAATGCAATAAAATTATACAGGTGTGAGGAAGTGAATCGACAGATGTAGCTAGAAATGAGTCAGCTTTGTGTTTATTAATGAATTGATTGACCTCTTGGGTTAGCAGGATTATCTATAGGTACATAATATAATGAAATCGTAGCGAAGTCAAAATTGTTGAAAAAAAAAGTGTAAAAAAGTTATTGCTACGAGGTCTGAGATCGATTCTAATGCCGAAAATATAGTTATTAGAATTTAGTATGTTTGTCTGTTTATAGTATCTGATCCTGTTTCTTATGAGGATCAAAAAACTTTATTAGACCAACTAAGGTTTGAGTACTAGAATAGACGGAATTTGCAAAAACTTTTCCCATAGATTTCGTGGGAAAATGAGACTCCAACTTACTTTTTAGTGCTCCGTACCACAGATGGAAAAAAGGAAACCCTTATAGAATTACTTTGTAGTCCGTCCGTCTGTCTGTCTGTCAAGACCCTTTTTCTCGGGAACACACGAACAAACTAATATCATATTCATAATTGTAGAATTATTAATTCTACAATTTATTTTTGGTATATGATACTCTTTGCCACCTTCACGTGTTCAACCTTATTTGCAAGTTCGGTTTTACCATTATGTTTTTTCTTTTGGAATGTTAGAATCTTTTAAAAATTATTTTTGCTTGTCAAAAAATTTGTTTTGGGGCTGATTCCTCTTGCGCTCCGACGTAGGTCATGTTTTTATTTGGGTCACTAACACTGAAAGAACAATGCCCACTTCCCATACATTTAAAAACCTGATAATGAAAATTAATGTATAGTTATGAGGCATAGTAGAAAGACTACCTATAAGTTTAGACAATAATGTCTTATAGTCATTTTTACGATTTAAACGCTACGAAGACCAAAAAATATTAATGTTACTTTTACTCTTTTTAGGTTAGGATTTGCCGTTACCAAATAGATAATACAGAAATAAATGTGCTAGAATGAATGATTAAAACTCGAAGTTTAGTCTAAAATAAGAACACTTATCTAGCTATGGTAAAACGTCTTTTTTACTTTGTGAATTCCTTGAAACTAACACATAGGTACTTATGTGTGTTACTTAACAGTTACTAACTACATTTTTAGTAAAAAACGATAGTTGAGATAGTTTATATACTTAAAGAAGTCTAACTTAGTTCTTGTATTGTCAAAAGTGATCACTTGTCTACCCAACACATTTCATTGGCCGCGGTACATACTTACATACATAGGTACCTACCTGATGAACAAAACGGGAAAAACAAATAAAACACTATATTAAAGTGAAATGGTTTATTAATTATCATCATTTTCACCTTAATCTCTTATAACTACGTCATCCAGAAATTCCACTAGAGCAGAGATATTTTCTTGATACCTAGCCCATCCATGGTACCACACTAATGTCATGACGTGAGCGCAACATCCTATGGTCCGTCGACCGACCAAACAATTACAACAATATTCGACTATACCAGCTCTGCCAGACACATTATTCGTCAGATGAGGAAGATATCGAGGTCCAGGGGCGGTAAACAGGGTCGTAAAAAGTAGTAACACACACAAAATGGCACAGTACACAATGAGACGTAAGCGCAACAACGAAGGACTGCGCCGATGCCAATCGCAGAACTGTCAAATGTCAAAAAAAATCCGTTTCACTCGTGCGAACAACACAAATACATGCATGATTAATTTATTTAATTATTTTGTTGTTTTTAATTAATCTTTATTATACACAGACGAATAAAAAATTACTTACTGATTAAATAAAATGTAAAATAATGTATAAAACTCAGAAATGGAGTTGAAAAAAGTCAAGTAGCAGTGTGTAAAATGGAACGTCGTAAAAAATGGGTAGTTGAGATGCATTCAGGGTAATTGAGATGCGTTCAAAACATGGTAAAAGTTTACCCTTTTTTTTTTTTTTTTTAGGGTGGGAAATCATCAAATAATTTCTCCCGCTCTGGGCGGAGCGGGAGGGTGTGTCAGACTCTTACTGACTAAAACCCACCCGTATTCCTTCCTGTTGCCTGTGTTGCGGGGGCCTCGGTGACCCATAAGTACCTTCCCGCGACCCCGGCAGGCATCGGCCCTAGTGGACCCCTACTTTGTGCTGACGACATCTCTTTGAGGCGCGCGTGGAATACGACGCGCCGTCGACCCGGGCCTGGTCCTTACCGGACGGTGAGCTACCCATTGCTCACCGTCCGCAAGCCCGCGCCTACGGTGGCCGGAAATCCGCCCGGGATTCCCGACGCCCTGGGCGTCTCCTGCGGCGGCTAGGGGCGAGAGGGCGCGAAACTTGCCTTTCCCTCAACCGTCCCGCCTCCTCCTTAGCGAGCATTACTGCTTCGCAGAAGGAGGTGACGGCTGCCCATGCCCTCTCGCTCCGTACCATGGCCTGAACCAGGGCCGGACGCGAGAGGTCTCTGCCGCCGATCGCCTCCACGAGGACACGGCGGTGCTCTGCCCAAGCCGGGCAGACCTCCACCGTATGCTCCACCGTGTCCTCCGGGCGATCCACACAGTGGTGACACCCGGACGTTTCCTCCCTCCCGCCTTATCCGACACAGGAACCTCCCGAAGGTGCCGTGTCCGGTGAGGACTTGCGTCAGGCGGAAGGTGAGGACGCCGTGGCGCCTCTCCAGCCACTCCTCAAAGAGGGGACTTATCGCCGAAATCGTGGCGTGCCCAAAAAGTTTACCCTTGACGTAGAGTAAGCATTAAGAAAAATTTAAAAAAAAAAATTCCTGCGTTTCTTTCAACATTGTAATAAGCGTAATTAATATACAATTGAATTAGCTGAATTTTAAGATTTATTTTATTACTATACATAGTCAGGTGAAAAATGGTCATTCTTCTTTATATAGTATATTAGTGCTCAGTCTGTTTTTTATTATCATATTAATGTTGTTGCTGTGTGGTATACTTAATTAATTAGAAGTGCAGTCAGAAGCCTGATCTATCGAGTCAGGTGATTTTCTCTCTAGGAACTGGTATGCAAATTTTCTTATTTATTTTTCCATTCTCATTTTATCTTCACACTTGTGGCTCGATGATTTATTCGCTTATGTTTTGTTGTACATAGAATGAAGTTCATCAAGCAAGGCTTTTTTTCTGGTTTTGTATTCCTCCCACCAAATAAAATTTGGGTTGAGATCAATTAACGTTTGTTAAAGCTGTGAGATCAGAAGACGTAATTCCCGGAAAAACAACCGGAATTTTAGTAACCCGTGGAGTTCCGGTGACATCTACGCTACATCGCTTCGTACTAGTGATCCAGATAATTTCTATTATTGTTATCAATATTCATTGTTATTTAATTTAAATCTGTAGATTTCTAATGCACGCTTCTAGTGTTAGTTTGACTTTTCCTGATTAAGTCAGTACCACGACCACGGTAAAACTTTAGCGCCACGGGTTTTTAGGATTACAATTAACCCCATCTTTCAAGCGTATTCCTGAAAACTGGTTGCAACCACTTAGGCATAATACGTTTTAAACTTTCAGTTCTAGTTCGCACGCTCAAGTTGTGAATCTGGTACGTGTACCCAAATTTTCACTTTAAATATCTGCTCTGGCATGAGGAATCTTTATACCAATGTATTTTTAAAATTAACCTTTATTTAAAATCCGTTACATTAGTTTATTTTAGGGTTCAGTGTTTTTATATTTTTACAAAATTATACATAAGTATTAAAATGTCGTGAGTATTTTAAATCATTCCACACACGCTACAATAACTACAGTCCCTTGGAGCTCCAAAAAATCAAGCTTCTAAGACAACGCATTAAAAACATGCGACATTTTTTGATACTCGTAAATAAATCGAAACCTATATGGTACTATTCCCATTGATGTAATTTTTTACAAGATAGTCCGAAAATCGTTAATTTTAAGTTTATACACTTATTTTTTTTGTTTTGCTTTTCCAATCTTACATTTGCAGGTGAATATCGATTTATGGTAGAAAGTTTTTTCAACTGCAATGTTAAGTTTGTTCTTAGGATAAATTCATCCCAAATATGGAACCTTCATGATGGTAGCAGGCGCAAGTGCGCGAAAAAAATGTCCACAAAAGACACTTGCGTGAACCCACTTGCGCGAAAATACATTTCCGCGAATGGACTTTTGCGCAAACAGACTTTTGCGCGAAGGACACTTGCGCGAAAAGACATTTCCACGAATGGACTTTTACGCCAATAGACAGTTGCGCGAAAAAGTTGCAGAAATGAGATTTTGTCATAACATCACGCCTGTATTCTTTCAAAGTTTAGGCAGCAAAACCACCCCTGTATTCCCCGAAGGGTTTGGCAGAGGTGTAGTACACCCACATTTCACCAGTTATGTTTAGATCCCATGTAATAGGGGCGAGCCTATTTCCATTAACCGGGCACAAATCCAGACTTCGGACTGTTATTGAGAAATTGCAGATGGAAAACCCAACAAAACTTTACCTGACTCGGAAATCGAACCCAGGAACCTCATGCTCAACAGCAGCGCTTGCGACCACTCGACCACGACCAACGTGGTGGTTTTTTTTATAAAAATGTGTCTGTTATTTTAATATATTGTGGTGTCTTACGACTTCCATGCGAATGAAGTCGCGGGTAGAAGCTAGTTAATTAATAAGTAGAAACAACATAAAAACAAGGAATCATATTCTTCAGATAAGTATCTCCTATATAGCAGTACTTACAGTCAGCTCTGAAGCTACATGATGTAAAATAAATAAATTACTTATGTCCTGGCGCTCACTAAAGTCGTGTCCGATTTCCGTCCCACTCCCATAGGACTATATCTATGTAAGTGCTTGCGCAGAAAGGTGCGACGCGACAGCGCGACGTGACTCTAGTAGAAAAAATTCTAAGAAAACTTCACGGAGATTGTTCTACCAGAATCGCGTCGCTCCGTCATTTCGCGCTTGTCTGTGGGAGCCTTAAAGTAGTGGGACTGCTAAGTCACTTTCTTCTGCTTTTACGCATCATCATTTACCTACGCTAGATTACATAATCAGCTTAAAAAATCCCACTGCTGGGACACAGGCCTCTTCTCTGTGAGAGGGAGTGGGCCATAATCCACCACGCCGGCCCAGTGTGGGTTGGTAGATGCCACGTCTTCGATTTTTTTGTTCTAGATCGTAAGAAAACCGGCATGTCCTAGAATCTCATTTTCTTATGATGTTTTTCTTCACCGTTTTGAGAGCAGTGGTGATGAAATAATTTACACAAAGTAAAGCGCCTGGCAGGGTTTGAACCTACTTGGGACTCGAGGTCGCCCTGCACAAGTCCGAGGCCATGTGTTTTCATGGTCCCCGGAACGCGCCACCGTTGGGGTCCCAAATAACGGTAGGAGGGATTTCCATCGGCGTCGAGTCGACGATGAAGTCCTCGACAGCCGGTGGAACTTCGTGGAGCATTTTCGACGTTTGTCTCCCAAACTGGAGCGGGCGGGCACTGCTTTGAAGCGGCTCCTGCCCAATCTAGGGGGACCAAATGCCTCCTGCTGGAGGCTCTACGTGGGGGTCGTGTGGTCCATGTCCCTCTACGGGGCTCCTGTATGGACGCGCTCTCTGGCACTGCGGTCAGCCCACCGGTTGAGCGCGGCACAAAGGGTCATGGCTATCCGGATGGTCCGGGGATACCGCACGGTCTCCTGTGAGGCAGCAAGCCTCCTTGCCGGATTGCCGCCATGGGATCCGGAGGCAAAAGTCCCCGCACACGTATGGGAGTGGCGCGAGGAGGCGAAACGCCGGGGCGTAACTCCGCTGCCGCAAGAAATCGCGGTACAGCGGACGGAGCTCCGGTGGGATCTCATGGCGACATGGAGAGTACGGTTGTCATAACCCAGTGCTGGGCACGCCACGATTGCGGCGATAAGTCCCCTCTGTGAGGAGTGGCTAGAGAGGCGCCACGGCGTCCTCACCTTCTGCCTGACGCAGGTCCTCACCGGACACGGCAGCTTCGGGAGGTTCCTGTGTCGGATAAGGCGGGAGGAAACACCCGGGTGTCGCCCGGAGGACACGGTGGAGCATACGGTGGAGGGCTGCCTGGCTTGGGCAGAGCACCGCCGCGCGCCGTGTCCTCGTGGAGGCGATCGTCGGCAGAGACCTCTCGCGTCCGGCCCTGGTTCAGGCCATGGTACCGAGCGAGAGGGCATGGGCAGCCGTCACCTCCTTCTGCGAAGCAGTAATGCTCGCGAAGGAGGAGGCGGGATGGTTGAGGGAAAGCCAAACTTCGCGCCCTCTCGCCCCTAGCCGCCGCAGGAGACGCCCTGGGCGTCGGGAATCCCGGGTGGATTTCCGGCCGCCGTAGGCGCGGGCTTGCGGACGGTGAGCAATGGGTAGCTCACCGTCCGGTAAGGACCAGGCCCGGGTCGACGGCGCGTCATGTTCCACGCGTGCCTCAATTAGATGTCGTCAGCACAAAGGTAGGGGTCCACTAGGGCCGATGCCTGCCGGGGTCGCGGGAAGGTACTAAAGGGTCACCGAGGCCCATGGCAGCACAGGCAACAGGAAGGAATACGGGTGGGTTTTAGTCAGTAAGAGTCTGACACACCCTCCCGCTCCGCCCAGAGCGGGAGAAGTTATTTGATGATTTCCCACCCAAAAAAAAAAGGTTTGAACCTACGACCTACAACTCTTAAGTCACTGCCGTTCCCACTGGGTCACCACTGCTTACTACCTACCTACTGTGGTCTAATTTGAATTAAAAACACTGCACGTGACTTGTAAAACATATAATTTAAAAATAGTCAATAAGTTTAAAAAAAAAGGAAAATAATAAGTTTAATTTTATGCGATCTAAAAAACGTACACCAGATGCTGTGATGAATAAGGGTTTTAAGGTGGGTGGTAAAACGTCCTAACCAGAATGATTACAATCAACCCAATCAGGTGCTAAAAAAACAGTGCTCGCATTTCTCTAATAAAAAAAATACCAAAGAAATTTCCAATAATGTGTTAGCTGCTATCCAAATTAGCAGTTTTTCAAAAAAGGTTTGAAAGATTATCTGGAACCCGGAGGTGCTCGGCCTGGGCAGGTCATCGATGGGTTGCGCTGTAAAGATGCGGGTCGCACTCTGGGCTGCTACGCTCCAATTCTGTCCCTGCAACAAAAACCGGCTAAAAGTCGTGAGAAAAGCATCGTGAGACATAGTTAAAAGCAAATATTTAGCATAGCATTCGAAATTAACCAGTGGAATAAACTAGTATTTACTCGAACAAACACGAAAGATACGGCGATACGATACGCCGCCGCGGCGATGACTTGAAAAAAATAAAGTCCTAAAAATTTTGATGATAGCTGTCTGGTATTTGACACACCACCTAGAAAAAAAATTGACCTTCAACGATTGCGTCAAAATTGTAGAATTTCCATATTAATATTTAAACGATAGACAGATATGTGTCAGTAGGGATATACAAATGAGGTTGAATATGTGGTATCAGAACGAAGGATAAATACTAAAAAATATTGTAGAGTAATAATTCTACACTAGCTACGCCAGGTTATTATAGTTTAGAAACAAGCTGGTTTCAGGATAGCACAGAAGCAGAGAAAAAGAGAGAGAGAATTAATAAAATACTATCACTGATTGACAGGTCTGTAACAGGAGCAGTTCCAAAACGATAAGCCTGTAATGTTCTAGATAAACACTGCGACAAAACTGAAGAAAACATTCAACATAATCTCTTGACTCCACCTAGATAGTAGGAATGTACAAAATGTTGCCAAAACTTAACCCATTATTTACAAAGGATACGTATGCTATGCATAATAATGCATTTTATGAATGGAACGTTGCACATAATATGCTAATATGTCATCCTCTATGTCCGTTGATTCATATCTCTTGATTTAACATCGTATTTTGCGATGTTTTGGGTCGTATTAAAACTGGTTTGCGTTGAGAATATTTTTTATGGTTTCTGGGCCCCAATTCTGTATGGAAAACCACGACAAACATACCTTCTCCCACTAGGGAGAAGATAATGAAAGCCGCGGTGTCTTATGAAAAACAAGATAATCACTAGATTTTCTTGATTTTCAACAGAAGCTACTGGGCTACGGCCTTCCAACGGATCTATCTCTTCCTGCTGTTCATTTAAATACGTAAACGTGATGCAATTAAAAATCGTTTTTTATTTCTGTGCAGATAACTACACGACATAAATTTTATTCTCAGATAACAGAACGTAAGTTAACCTACTCATGTTTTTCTGTTACAACGGACTATAAGTATGTAATTATGATCCAAACGTGAAATCTAGTAAGAGTAGTATCGATACTAGTTATAGTAATACCCATGTTCCTTGATTGACACAACCCTAGCAACGGCAGCCATTTTATGCGACAATATCGAGTTGTAGGTATGCACCTTTGTTTGTAGGTATTTCTAGTCCATATATTTATATGTCTATGCCAACTTCGCATTCATTTCGCGCGGTTTCGTTCATTGTGTCATAGAGAATTCGATACGAGTAATAGCAGATGTCGTGATTAGATAAGGAATCATTAAGTGGTCATAGTGAATTAGCGCCCTGTATTTATACAAAGTAAAATATTCTAGCCTGCGCTGTCCCGCTCCTGGGCAAAGGCCGTCCTCCACTCCTAGCGTCCTCCGCGGGAGTTTTTCCGTATCATAAATCCAGTTCGAAACAAAAAAAATATATTACTTTGAAGTTTCGTCCACTAATTTAATTTGACCTTAAATAGGCAGGTTGATTTAAAAAAAAAAACTACTAATTTCAAATTCGATTCAAAGTTAATTACTTTTATACATATACTGGTAGGTATTCAGCGACGTAGAAGACGTAGCGTTGGAAGGCCTCCTACAAGGTGGACCGATGACCTTGTGAAGGCCGCAGGAATCCGCTGGATGCGGGAAGCACAAAACCGGTCGAAGTGGCGGTGTTTGGGGGAGGCCTATGTCCAGCAGTGGACAGTTTTCGGCTGAAATGATGAATGATGACTGGTATTCAGCTGCATCCGGTAAGACTGGTTGCCGACCCCAACATAGTTGGGAAAAGGCTACGTAGATTGATTGATAAAACGCTATAACAATTAGCCGTATGTATGCGGATGTAGATCTACGCGAGACAACGGAAATGTTATTGCGTGTACAGTCGCCATCAAGTTACCACAAAATGTCAAATTTTCTCATTCGATTTTGAACTTAATCGTGAAGATTTTAAGGTTTAAAATCATTTGGAGAAATTTCACAGTTTGTGGTAACTTGGCGCGCTGGCGACTGTACAACAGATTGCAGAATGGCAGCGATTTAAGCAGTAGATAGGTGCATAATTGACTATTTTTGATGTTTCTGTTTTATCAAGTCTGTTATATTAAGGCGGAGGACAGGGTGTTGTGGCGCAGCCTGGGAGAGGTCTATGTCCAGCAGTGGACTGCTATAGGCTGAGTTGATTGATTGATTGATATATTAATCACAGTCACGGGTATTATTAAACTCTTTTACAGAAGACAGAGTCCGGTCATTACAGCGAGGCATCTATTTACTTAGACTTACCTATGTATAATAAAACAGAAACATCAAATAAGATAAGCACCTAAACTAAGTTCCATCGTAACTATTCATGATATGGTACCATACTGCCCTGCTAAGCGTATAAGTCCTATCTGCCAAATATGTATTTTTATAGGAAAGGCAAAACGTGTTTTATTGAATGCCGACTATTTATGTTTTGTGAAAGTGTTTGAAAGTATATAATTATTTAGATAAAAAACTGTGTGTTTAGTTTTTCTCATAATTAATGTTTTCCCTTTCAATAGAAAATTGTTAGAAATGACTTTAATCCTTTGTAACAGGGTGCTAAAGGGCAGATAGGACAAACTGGAAACATGAGTTTGAGTAAGTAAATGCTCATTTAAAGGACGTTTTTGTTTTGTAGGTACCTCAATAGTGTTGCCATGGTGCCAAATAAGCAAAAAAGTAAAAATGTCACATAACACCTTTATGCTTAGCAAGGCAGTACACAAAAGCCGTATAAGGCAAATGAGGAAAATGGAATTATTTTGTCAAAATAAAATACCTATTAAGGAAATCTGCTTAGAGGTTTTTATTCCGACATAGTCACAATAAGCTGTCTACGCGATCGTGTACGAGCAATAAGATTACCTTATCTTTTTACCTTTACTACCTCTCTGCTCTAGTCTGGCAAGCGCTACTGCTGAGCATGAGGTCCTAGTTTAGTTACCCGGGTCTGGCAGTGTTTTTGGGTTTTTCTATGAACTTCTCAGTAGCAGCCCAGAGTCTGGATTTGTGCCCTATTGGTGGCAATAGGCTCGCCCCCTTTTAATTGGTGAAATGTGAGTGTACCTACTAAGGTACACGTTGTAAGAAAGTGAGAGACATAACAACATTATTTCTTGTTTGAAGCAAGGAAACAGTATAGAGATTATAACAGGAACTGTTGGACATAACAGCCTTTTAAAAGGTACATTAGTAAATATAATACAAAGATGTAGCTTTGGGTAGCAAAATACCATGTTGTTAGCCTAACTCTTCAGGTAAACAGACGTGATTTAAGTTACACTAAGCTACCTAATTTTACTTATACTCTGGTCCAAAAATACCCAGTAAATGATTTAACGCGAACCCCACCCACTGAATAAAGGGTCCGTTGTCTGTTCATCTCAGAATTTTTCATAAAGAGAGATCATTAAATTTGCACAGACCATTTATCAACCAGCCACAAACCTAATTAAGGGTGGAGGAAATAGTGAAATTCGTCTTTTTTTCAACGTATTTCCTTGGTAAGAAGTTTATGGTCCAACGATTTTATTGACTTTCAACGGGGATTAAATGGATGTTCGATGCGTAGACAAGTTCACAAGCATCATCATAAAAATGGAACTCGTTTTTTCGGATTCCGTATCTCAAAAGGAAAAACGGACCCCTATAGGATCACTCATGTGTCTGTCTGTCCATCTGTCACAGCCGATTTGCTACGAAACAATTGGACCGAATTTGGTACACATGTGAATTTCTGTAAACCAAACACGAAGTTGTAACGTAAATAAATGAATTTGAATATCACTTCTGGGGAAAAAATAGAATATCTTTAAAAGTTATGGAAACTGTACCGCGTGGCATATCAAAATGAAAGGACTTATTAAGAGTTATTAAATTTTTTTTATAATTTTAAAATAAACAGTTAAAATTTATGAAAATTGACCATCCCTTTATCTCCGAAGCTGCTCAGCATAAAATACAGAGAATAGTTATATCGTCGGTGATATTCTGAAACCGCGGAACTAACAGTGTTTAAAACCGCGTAAGGTAGGTGCAGTGAATTTTACAGGAACGAGGAAAAACGTAATATTTACTAAACCACTTGACTTTCTATTGTTTAAACTTTTAAATTGATAAATTCCTCTTAATATTGTAGGCATTACTTATGTAAAATATATATTAATGAATTAGAAAATCCGAAATCTCGATTTTGCTACTTTTGTAAATACGCGGTTTTAAACACTGTTAGTTCCGCGGTTTCAGAATATCACCGACGATATACCTATAGATCACAGAAAAACCTATAAGAAGTCTATGGTCTTAAAATAACATGGTAAATCACTCAATATTGGGTGTGCAAACTTACATTTCCAGTTCGAATGTATATGCGAACATGTTTTTAACTACAATGTTAAGTTTGTTCTTAAGATAAATTCATTCCAGCCAATTTTTGTTCCAAGGACTCTGCTACAATAAAAATGGAAGTTATTGGCGCCGATTCCCTTGTTCACAAACTAAACTAAATTTAAGTTCAGTGCATCGTTTCTTTCTATTTCATTAAGAAAAGGACAGCAGATAAATTTTAGTTTAGTCCTATCAAATTAACCAGCGCTTGACGTAAATTGACGTAATTTTAGTAGGCAAGTTTTTAATCACGTCTAAACTTGTGATTAACTTGACAGGACTAAACTAAAATGTATCTTCTGTCCTTTTCTTAATGAAATAGAAAGAAAAAGATGCACTGAACTTAAATTTAGTTTAGTTTGTGAACAAGGGAATCGGCATCATTGTCGTTAAACTTCTCTGAAGTTAAAATCATCAACTCTTGTCTTAACTTCGTCAATCTAATAGGTATGTAAACCATTTTATACGGCAGTAAATGATCATAGTTTCCTTTTAGAAAAACAATAGTTAACGGTATGCCATATTATTATCATAGATCTTTATATTACTGACTGAATCTCAACAACAACAAGTATTCATAGGATTCCGCAGAATACCATATAGATATTAATAGCTTTTGCCCGCGACTTCACCCGCGTAAAGGTCAGAAATTATCCCCGGGGAACATACTACCGGGATGAAAAGTATCTTATACTAAATAACTAACTTATACAACTTGTGCTTAGCTCCTGTAGTCCCCCTACAGGAACTAAACACAAGTTGTATAAGTTTTATAATGCCTAAAAGTATATGATCCACTGCAGTAAAAAAAATAGAAAAAAAAATGATTTTCTTCAGGATATTATGTATGCTAAGTAGATAGTGTGTTGAAAACATAATACATTTAATTTGATATGATAGAAAAAAATCACGTAGATACCTCTAAACATTTCTTTTAACGATTAAAAACCATACTAATATACATGCAATCATTCTGATTTTTTTGTCAGATTATTCTACGAGCAACATAATAGCATAGTAGTTTTAATTTTTTTTGTCCAATTAATAGATTTTTTGTAAATAGATAATTGCTTCATATTTTGCAATAAATTACCAGTGTTGTCATCGCGCTTTTCTTTCTTTTTTATGCAGCCCGACAGTGACCGCGTTTTAGCTGTTGTCAGCCTCTTAACACATCTAGGTTATAAACTATCTGTGTACCTAATTTCATCCAAATCCGTTCAGACGTTTTTGCGTGAATGAGTAAAAACATACAAACATACAAACTTTCATATTTATAATAATTTAATATTATTCCTCTGTTTAATTTTTTAAATATCAATTATATAAAACAAAACATAAACAACAACTGTTTTAAATTCTACTAATATAATTATTATAATTATAATAATATTATAATTATAATATTATTAGTAGGATTTAAAACAGCAGTCTGTTTCTGCCTAGCCTAGTGCTAAGGTTTAACGACCTCGCAAGAATTACTGAGAGCAATTAAGTTTAGTTCCTCATCCAAAGTGTTTATATGACGATTACAAAAGTTTCATAAAACGTTTCGCACATTTAATTTTAAACCTAAAATCGAGTGTATCGACACATACGGGTCGAAACACCCACCTTAAATCCGCTCCAGCGATTCGAATCCGGTTTTTTTGTTTTTAAGAAAATAAACCCCGTATATAAAACGTTGGTGCTAACAACGGACTTTTCTTCGCGTTTATTAGTGCAAGCAAGATGGTTCTCGGTCGTGTGCACTTCGCCTTTTGTGTTATACTTGTGTTCCAAACTTTATTGTATTGTGATGGTCAGATTGCACATATGAGTTATGATCCGAGTGAGTATCTTTTGGCATTGTTGTGACATTTTGTGCGAAAATCTTATAAAATAAGTTGAAGGATGTTGCGGACTTGCGGTCCATTATGTTAGTATAGTAGACAGGGCCGGATTTATAGCTGTGGAGGCCCTGGGGCAATCGAGAAGTGGAGATTTTTTTTTTGGAACAGATGAAAAATAAAATCACATTTCTCAATAATGTATAACAAAAATATCCAAAAGAAAAAGATAATTGTTACGCGAATGGAACTATGCGGGCAAAAAAGGTCGCATAGTTCCATTCCTCCACTTCTCGATTGCTCCAGGGCCTCCACACCTATAAATCCGACCCTGTCTTCTATACTATCAAAATGGTCGAAAATCATTGATTATAATTTCGGTAAAATCCATTTCTCGGAGTAAATCACTTTCATTATTCAGTAGGTTAACTTTGATAGGCGGTTTTGTGTTATTGTCGGAGTCCATTTTTTTTTTAATTTTCGTCTTCGAAAAAAGGTTCATAGTGAATGTGAACTTTGTTTCTTTCATTAAAAAAAAGAAAAACAAGTTGTGGAGGGCTCAATTTTGTTGAGCTCGGGGCCAGGGCCACTTATGCCCTGCCTTAAATCCGGGCCTGATAGAAAAGCTTTATAACAGCTCAATACTAGTGTAATTTAACAAAGATCTAGTCCTTGTTTGCGGGAGCAATTTTCTGTACCGATAGATTTTCGATGAGGTTATTAGAGTTTTCCTGACGGCGGCTATATCACGTCGGTTTGTTGGTTCCTAAACCAGGGGGTAACCATCACCTCTTATAGTAGTATTATTATAATATTACTTCACAGTGGGAAAGTGATGGAGCTATACAGTATTATAGCTCCATCTCTTTCTCACGCTGAAGTAATATTGAAATAATACTGCTCTAAGAGGTGATGGTTACCCCCCCTGTTGTTAGTATACCATACTACTACACGTAGGTAACCCTTTTTTTTAAATGGGAATTTATCAAATAACTTCTCCCGCTCGGGGCGGAGCGGGAGGGTACTGACTAATACCCACCCGTGTTCCTTCCGTTGCCTGTGTTGCCAGGGGCCTCGGTAACCCTTTCAGACTTTCCCGCGACCCCGGCAGATTCCAACATACATACAATAAGGGAATATACGTAACCCTTGGATTTATATTATATTAATTATATTAATCATACCTTTTCACTTTACTAATAACTATTTATCAACCGAATTGATTTCATAATCCTGATGGCAAAATCAAAATCAAAAGTCATTTATTCACCATTCAACTAGGCTGAGAATCAGCAATATTCGAACGTCAAAATTACATAAGACAGTCCCCCAAAACGCCCACCCTTCACGACTTCCTAGTGCTTTAGCTGGGAAGAAGAAGTGGTCAACAAACTCCCCAGCAGCACAGCTGTCTGTTCAGTTAGAGGAAAAAAAATGGATTCTATACAACAGTATGCAAAACAATTTACATTACCTGCAACACAAAACATGAAATTATTAGCCATATGTCAGCTAGCACACCACTATACCAACAAAAAATAAAAAAGAAAACACCGAAAACAATAAATTCTCAAAAACTCGTAAACAGAACTTAATACCCAAATAAAAGCCTCCAAGCATAAAGGGCGTGCCCGCTTACATATAGCTATAGCTGTAACAGTCACAAATGATGAACTAGGACCATCAAAGTAAATTAAATAAACAATTAATTACTAATAACAAAACAAAGGTCAGCAGCAAATGGTTCAAAATAACAGTTTTAAAAAGAAAAATCGTCCAAGTGCGTGTCGGACCTCGCACAATGAACAACAAACTTAACATTGTAGTTGAAAAATTGTTCTCCCATACATATTACTACCTACCTATTTAAACACCTGAAGATGTTAATAATTGTATCTTCAATAACGCGTACATATAAAATGTTTGTAACCATCAAATATGTAAAGATGTTATTAATTGTATCGACAATAACGCGTACATATAAAATGCTTCATTGTATGGTATGATATTGAGATAGACTCATGATAGCACAAGTTTAAACCTTAGTGGTTTTTGGTTGCTATCTAATTATGTAATCCTGTGTTCTTTCCAACTGCAAAATTTGCCAACTTACATTTAATGTAAGTTTGTACGTAAATTATTGAGAGATTTAGCATGTTATTTTAACAACATAGACTTCTTATAAGTTTTCCTATAATCTATAGGTAAGTATGGACCTATTTTCTGTATTTTTTTTCCAAAAAAGGCACAGTTATTTCGGAAATTATTTATATTTTTCATATATTTTCTTAAATAACCTTAAAACCATCTATTCATTTTATTTTATTTTTTTTATAAACGAGACCGTCGCAGTAAGCCCTTTCATTTAATTTATCACACGGTACAGTCTGTAAAACTTTTTTTTTAATTTTCTAATTAGAAAATATAATAAATATATTCAAAATTTATTTATTTATTTACGTTACACGTCCGTGATTGGATCACAAAAATTTTAACTTAATCGGTTCAGCAGATTCGGAGCAAATTGTCTGTGACAGACGGACATACAGACACACGAGTGATCTTAAAAAGGTTCCGTTTTTTCCTATTGAAGTCCATAACCCCAAAAACCGTAAACAAACATTGCTGGAATTTAATATATCAGTCAACAAACGGTTTAATTTTATTAAAATCGTTTAAAAGTAGACAAGGAAATAATTTATTTCTTCTCCGGGTTCTTTCTTTCTCTTTTAATTTCAACGATTTGCTACAAATGTTCTATTTGTAACTTCACTTTGCTTGACCCAAATACTGAATTGTTTGTCACAGCTCGTTCCATTTATTATTACTACTACTGTATCTTTCATAAGGAATTTATGTAAATATTAGCCATATATACCTAAAAAAGAAACACATAAAAGGAATGAATTATTTCGTCCTCGTTTTATTGTTGTATGAGATCTAGACTGAAGGTCGTTGTGCCTTAGATAACTGTAGGCAGTAAGCAATAAATTATATAAAATATAAAGTCAAAGTTTATCTTGTAATTTACTGACATCGTTGAAGGAAAACATCGTGAGGAAACATGGATTTATAATTAAGACGCTGACAACACCTAAACCGCGGTCACCGTCATATTTCATAGAAAAGAAAGAGAAGCGCGATGACACAACGCTTGTAATTTATTGCAAAATATGAAGCAATTATCTATTTACTCAAAATTGAGTTGAGTAATCGAAAATAAAAAATAACCAAATTCTGCATTCAAATAAGGGCTCCTACAAACTGGCGCGACTTGTCGCACGACGCGACGCGACACAAAGACACCGCGTGTAGCGCTACAAGCGGTGCCTTTGTGTCGCGACAAGTCGCGCCAGTATGTAGGAGCCTTAAGACGATCTTGTTTTTAATTAAACATGTAACGTAGGTTGATATTTTATTTAATGATATTTTGGATTAGAACTCAAGGTAAGAATTAACTCAAGGTTAGAGTAGGGTTTAACGTTAGTTTGTATCGAGATTTTTTTTCAAATCGTTTTTTGGTAACAACTAAGTTCTGGGAAATATGTTCAAATGTAACATATATTTTTTCCGCTACCACAAACTTTACAGATTTGGCAATTTTTTTTCTTAAGAGAAGCCTATTTTGGTCAATTGGGTCTTGTCAGCGCCTTAAAATAAATCTGAAATCGCCAACCTGTTTTGGGCAAGTTGTGATCAAAGCCCTGCAGTAAGTATGGAATGCATTAAAGGCTCCTACATACTGGCGCGACTTGTCGCGCGACGCGACGCGACACAAAGACACCGCGTGTAGCGCTACAAGCGGTGCCTTTGTGTCGCGACGCGTCGCGCGGCAAGTCGCGCCAGTATGTAGGAGCCTTTATTTATCAGAATATTGTACAAAGTTGTTATGTGTGTATTACGATCATAATATTTTGCCGTTTCCGTCGTACAAATATAGTTATGGGTCATCATTACATTAAAATTAAATTATTATCTAATAATTAGAATTAGAATTAAGTACAAATAATTTAAATGATCATTTATGTTATGGGGCATTCTGGACCACTTTCCGTTATATTCGCAACCAAACGAGATTCAAAAGTGGAGTAGCGCCTAAAACACAAACTTTGCAGATCCATTTATATTATTGGGCGTTCTAGACCACTTCCCGTTCCATTTGCAACCATTCGAGATTCAAAAGTTGAGTAGCGCCTAATCCACACACTGAACTGCATTAAGTAGGATTTTAATAATATTATTGGGCATGCTAGATCACTTTCCGTTTCATTCGTAACCAAATGAGTAAAAAAAGCGGAGTAGCGCCTAATCCACACACTGAACTGCACTATGTAGGATTTCAATTATATTATTGGGCATGCTACTCCACCGAGAGTGACGAGGCGAACGGAGTGAGCCGATGGAACGGAAGGTGGTGTAGAATGCCCAATAATGTCCTACTAATTTATAGACGTAAAAGAGATGAATTACATATATAAAGGTCAAAATTCAATAAGGTCAAGGATATAAATTAGATTTATAGGCAATCATGTCAAATATTTAGGTAAATTTTGAAAAAAACTAGCTAGGAGTTTCATTTGGTGCCGAGCCCAGTGATTAGCGTAGCTCGACCAAGTGACAAGTAAGCCATGCGAATCGAACCAAGCCTCAGTGTGGTCATTGCAATACGTCGCCGTGCAGTAAAAACCTCGTAAATCAAAATTTATTGTTTTTCTTTGTATTTATTTGTTGTGCAGAAAACTTCGTAACGCATATTTAGAACTAGCTTTTTTTGCGGCACGTCCGCGTGGTCGTTGGAAAATATCCCACGGGAACGTTGGTACTACCAGGATTAAAAGTATCCGATCCGAAGTGTTAATCCAGGTTATAAACTATCCTGGGAGTCGGGAATCCCAGGCGGATTTCCGGCCACCGTAGGCACGGGCTGGCGGACGGTGAGCAATGGGTAGCTCGCAGTCCAATAAGGACCAGACCTGGCCCGGGTTGACGGTGCGTTGTGTTCCACGCGTGACTCAAAGAGATGTCAGCACAAGTGTAGGGGTCCACTACGGCCGATGCCTGCCGGAGACGCGGGAAAGTCTGAAAGGGATACCGAGGCCCCTGGCAACACAGGCAACGGACGGAACACGGGTGGGTTGTAGTCAGTAAGAGTCTAACACACCCTCCCGCTCCACCCAGAACGGGAAAAGTTATTTGAAAAACGAAACCAAGAAAAAAACATGATTATAAACTATCCGTGTGCGAAATATCCAAATACGTTCAGCCGTTTTTGCGTCAATCCGGAACATTCATACTGACAAACAGATAAATGGACAAACATTTTTGTTACTATTTTATTAAGCAGGGTCAAATGAAATTAGCTAACAAAACTCCACAGACGTCATAGGTAAATAAACATGATAAAACAAAAAAATAATCAATTTGATGTTTTTTGCGGGGTCATAGACCGCAGTTAGTGTAGTCAATTGAAAATATCAGTTTAAAAAATCTGGCTTTTTTTTGTGTACTCTACATACGTGATTGGCATCGATACTTAAACACGATAAAATAAAAGAAAACAGATTTTCTCAAATCAACCTTCAAGTTAGCTGCCGTTAACCCCAAAAAAACGCTTTTATTTACTGTTCACGTCTGTAGAGTTTTGCTAGCTCATTCAATTTGACCCTGTATATAATACTAGATGCGCCCCGCGGTTTCACCCGTATAAGTTTTGACCCAGTGGGTATCTCGGGATAAAAAGTATCCTATGTGTTATTCCTGGTTATAAACAATCTGTGTGCCAAATTTCATTCAAATCCGTTCAGTACTTTTTGCTTTTTGCGTGAAAGAGTAACAAACATCCATCCATCCATCCATTCTTACAAACTTTCGCATTTATAATATTAGAAGGATCATAATATATAGACTAACGTGCACATCTCTAAGATGCTTGTAATGCCTTCTATAGATGATTATGAGAACCTCGGAGAACATCAATGACGGCCATTTTTCTGACAGTTTTTATCTTCCCCTGTAAAATAATAATTATTGCCAACACAAGGTTTTCACTGCACGGCGACGAATAGTAAAACTATGCGTTTGCTAGGAGCGTGTCATCACGAAGCGCTAAGCGAAGCACTTAGCTTGTTCGCTGCTGCTTGTTCGTGTGCTGTGTTTCCTGTGAGAATGTATGAGGCCCGGCCTTGTCTTGTTGCCCCAAAATGATACTAAAAGGAGCACATAGTGAGTTATTATCTAAATTCAATTATGCGTTACCAGAAGAAGTGGGCCCTGGATGTGAACGTTTTCTTTGAAAGGGATGTTACTCAACAGAAGTCCCATTTTTGCCTGCTTTTTTCTTTTTATGGTCAATTAAGTTGTTTCATAAATTATGTGAGTTTTCTTTTCACTGTCAGTGGGTATTTATTTACTTCACACACATAAGCAGGATACATAGCTCTAAAAAGTTAGTAGAAAACATTTTCGAAATGTATGTTTAAAAAAAAGGTAATTGGAAATTTATGTTTGTATGGAAAATTTAAAATCGCTGTAATTTAACTATTTTTCAAAAATGTTTTCTACTAACTTTTTAGACCTATGCATCCTGCTTATGTGTGTGAAGTTTAATTAAAGTCGGTTCAGTCATTTTGAAAAATAAGGACTTGAGAATTTGTATGAAATGCCGTACAGCGTAAACGCTCATAAATGTCGCGTGATACACCATTGGTGCATAAGAATTTAGGTATCCGGAGTCTGGCGTTTAAAGGGAAAGTGACTCTCGGGAACAGACTAAAGTAGATGTATCTGGATTTAGATTAAAACAGTGACGGTTGGTAAATTATTATAATAGCATTTAGTATCCAACGGCATAGACCTCCCTTTCTTCCTTCTACTTTAAGCAATGTTAGACATTCCAAGGTAACTGAAACTCAAAGCATTTATTTCAAATAAACCAAATATAGGCACTTTTGAACTGTCAAGGGGTCGGTCAGTCAGAATGATGAAGCAGGTTCCTATGGAGAAGATCGGGCAAGAAACTCCTCGGACACTCTTTTAAATTAAAATATTGTTACAAAAATATTGGTTACATCATTCATGTTGAAATTTTACATGTGAGAACAATGTAGAAAGACGTGCACGTTAAAAGTGTCCGTAATAAAAAGATAAAAACAATTGAAAAATTAAAATAAGCTGGCACTGGCTGCTAAGAAATTACCAGTCCCTACTGACGGCGCCCGTTCACGAATATGACGCATGGATCAGCACCATTCAGCTGTTAACTGTTTTAATCCTACCCAGTGCCAAGTTCTTTTGACTTCATTGACTCTCTCTTCTTCTGACTTTGGGAGCCATACTATAATTTTCTCCGTACTCTCTGAGTAACCGTAGGCTAAACGTAGGTAATGGTGCCGATTCCCTTGTTCACAAACTAAACTAAATTTAAGTTCAGTGCATCTTTTTCTTTCTATTTCATTAAAAAGAGGACAGAAGATAAATTTTAGTTTAGTCCTGTCAAATTAATCAGCGCCTGTCACTACTCCATAAAAGTTTAGACGTGATTAAAAACTTGCCTACTAAAATTACGCAAATTTACGTCAAGCGCTGATTAATTTGACAGGACTAAACTAAAAATGATCTTCTGTCCTTTTCTTAATGAAATAGAAGGAAAAGGATGCACTGTACTTAAATTTAGTTTAGTTTGTGAACAAGGGAATCGGCACCAATGTCGATTTCTGTCATATTTTTTTTTAATGAAATAATTCATTGTAATAAATACCTACTAATACGTTTATAAGATTCCGTAGTCAATAACACTTAAAATGTTTCAATGTCGGTCTGTCTCAGCGGTCCCCAGCTTAACTCAGAGACTCTTAGTACCTACTAGAAAGCTGTAATTTGGCGTGGATATACATAACTAATCACGCTGACAAAGAGGAAAATAAAATCGCACGTAAAGTGGGGTAATATTTTTTCTCGTCTATCCCATGGTGTGGAATATCGTTGGATAGGCCGTCCAAAAAAATGCGGGTCTGTCAAAACCATATTTCGATTCAGGGATCCGTTTGCGTAATATTAAGCTTTAAATTGCTATTTTTTGTTAGAGTCAAGTGTCCCCCCTCCCTGCCAGCTAAATGGTGGTTTTTGGATATGTGAAGAAATTCATGGTAGCAGTATATATAAAAAAATTAAAAGGAAAACTATCACAGCTAAGTAGGATTTACAAGTTAACGAGTAATAGTCGACCAACCAAATCAAACCTCAGATGGTCCGTTAGAGTTTTTTGATCCGTATAAGAAACAGCATCGATTGACTTTTAAAAAAAGTATTTGTGAAAGCTGCCCATTTTCTTGCTGTATGTTCCTGCCCTTACTGTCCAGTCTCAAAAATCCACCCTGTATAACGAAACTAAAAGGTAAAACTATCACAGCTAACTAGTTAGCTGTGATAGTTTTCCTTTTAATTTCGTGGTGGATTTTCGGACTCGTTAACTTACATACGCAGTTGGAGAATTGACCGTGACGTAATAGTATAAAGATGTTTGGGAGAAAAAGTTTTTCAACTACAGTGTTAAGGCTTCTACATACTGGCGCGACTTGTCGCGCGACGCGACGCGACACAAAGGCACCGCTTGTAGCGCTACACGCGGTGTCTTTGTGCCGAGTCGCGCCAGTATGTAGGAGCCTTTAAGTTTGTTTTTGGGATAAATTTATCTCAATTGCGGAACGCTTCAAGGCTCCTACATACTGGCGCGACTTGTCGCGCGACGCGACGCGACACAAAGACACCGCGTGTAGCGCTACAAGCGGTGCCTTTGTGTCGCGACAAGTCGCGCCAGTATGTAGGAGCCTTCATTGTGCGTGGTCTGACTCGGACTTGGCCGGTGTTTTACAACATGACGTGGTGTAGGGCAGTGAAACTATTACCATAAACCTTTTATATTTATGTATTTACTGATATAAATATGCATAATCTTAAAATCTAACAAGCAACCGCTGCAATACCTGCATAACATCACTCAAAGCACTCGAACTATAAAGCTCTGGCCACATTGAGCTGGATCCCGTGCGGGATGCGACACGAAATTCGCTTGCGTCGTTTGTGTCAAACAAACTTGTATGAAAAGGAGGTGTTATAACTAGAGATCGGATATTCGGATGCATATTCACCTAAAGTTGAGATGTTGGCTAATATGGAATGCGCTTTTGTATCGCAAAATCCCGCGGCTCTGGGAATACAAATTTAGGTTTCTGATTATAGAATCGAATGTATATTAACTTACTTTCAAATGTTAGCTTATATGGAATGCACTTTTGTATCGATCGTAAAAATCCCGCCCGCCATTCCCGAATCGGCAAATTTTGTTTTTTCCTGACTACATATGTAATTGGATGCATATGTACCTACCTAATATTATGATGTAAAGTAGGTAGAAACATTAATTTTAAATAAACATGCAATCCAATAATCCTGGGATTTTTTTAATAAATGTTTTTATAGAAGTCGCTTCCCTACTATACACCGGACTAGTTATGCATTCCCGTTGTTGGTGGCCTCTTAAAAAAAAAACATTTTTAAGAAGCCGCTTCCATACTTTCATAGCAAAACTAACTTTAGGTAAATATGCATCCGAATATTCGATCTCTGGTTATAACAGCCGGACTATTGTGTAAAAATCTCACCATGAAGAGTTAGGTGAAATTAAAACAATGGACGCGCGCAGTCGCGTCCCGCATCCCGCGTGAGATTCGCCTCAGTGTGGGCTGACTTTAACCACAAATGAATGTAAAGATAATAATCTTTCCTTTGCTAAGTACATAATATACCGTAACGGTGTTAGTAACCCTCTTTGACCTCATTCAGGCAAGTTTTATGAGTAAAGCTAACATGCAGGCGACATTTATTTATTTTTCTTTTTATTTTCAGCCTCTTTTAATTAAGTAAATTACCTAAGTGTTAGATATGAACATTATGGTACGATAACCTACTAAGATTACGGTTTTTTTTTTTAGAGTTCCGTGCCCAAAGTGTAAAACGGGACCCTATTACTAAGACTCTGCTGTCCGTCTGTCTGTCTGTCTGTCGTATGTCACCAGGCTATATCTTATGAACCGTGATAGTTAGACAGTTGAAATTTTCACAGACAATGTATTTCTCTTGCCGCTATAACAACAAATACTAAAAAACAGAATTAAATAAATATTTAAAGGGGGCTCCCATACAACAGAAATTATTTGTTTGCCGTTTTTATAGATAATGGTACGGAACCATTCGTGCGCAAGTCCGATTCGCACTTGGCCGATTTTTATACTCCTAAAAGGCAGAAAAGTAAGTAAGGCAGAAATATTGAATGGTAAAGAAAGCCCATTAGATTGGTTGTCCACCATTTTACTAGCCTTTCAGCATTCATTAATGAGATAATTATACCTGGCATCCATAAAATTGTAGACAAGAAAATATACCACTTATTTTAAAGTTAATTTATTATTAAGTCAGTTAGGTGGCTAAAATCTAATATTAAAACTAAAACGCAACCTTAAAATATTGAAAGTTTTTAAAAACCTTGTTGACTTTGTTACATGCAATGTCACTGAAACGTTAGACTTAAAGAGTCCAAGATACCTCAGCGCCACCTCACTCTCCACCACCTCACTCACTCGCATGCGAAACAGGGTGGCAGGGAGAAGGCTCCAAGGCGCCGATAGTTTAAGTAATTTCTTTTTACGGTGAAAATGTTGGTAATTTAAAAAAAATCAAAACGTATTAACGGCTTTATATTTAGTTCAGTTATTTTATTAAGCAAAGTTTCATGATCTAATTTGAAGTATTTTCTTAATACAGGTTTATTTTTCGGTTTGGAGGTAAATTTATAAATTTTATACGTCGAGAAAATTTTATGGAATCGTGTTTTCGTCAAACATAGTTAATATTAATAACAACACATACTTAAAACAACATAAAAATACTTAATTAAAACAACAACATTTAAACAACAACAATTAACATTATCATACTTAATATTAATCCTCAACTTTACCTTAAGGCGCTGACAAGACCCAATTGACCAAAATAGGCTTCTCTTAAGAAACAAAATTGCCAAATCTGTGTAGTTTGTGGTAGCGGAAAAAATATATGTTAATTATGAACATATTTCCCAGAGCTTGGTTGTTACCAAAACACGTTTTGAAAAAAAAATCTCAATACAAACTAACGTTAATCTAACCTCTTACCTTGAGTTCTAATCTAAAATATCTGTATTAAATATCAAGATACGGTACGTATTTAATTAATAACAAGAACGTCTTATTTGAATGCAGAACTTGGTGGTTTTTTATTTTCGATTACTCAACTTAATTCTGAGTAAATAGATAATTGCTTCATATTTTGCAATAAATTACAAACGTTGTGTCATCGCGCTTCTCTTTCTTTTCTATACAATCTGACAGTGACCGCGGTTTAGGTGTTGTCAGCGGTTATTTCAAAATTAATGTTTGTTGTTATGTTATTTTCGATATAGCGGAGGATCATGCTAAGCAATTTGAGGTATTGTAGACTCTTAACAGCATCACATCTACGTACCTACCTACTAGGTATCTACAGAATGTTTATAACATCTAAAAAGAAAAACTTTTATAAGTACCTGAAACTTTTCAAGACCACTAAGTGTTGCCTAACTACCCAAAAGATTTTTAATTACTGAAAGTTGATATCAGTTTGTAACTTTTGGTTTCAGTTTAATAATTAACTAGCTGCTGACCGCGGCTTCGCCCGCGAGGCTTTTTTAAAATAAAACGTTACTCCTTATAACATCAGCTATCTGCCAGTGAAAGTCCCGTCAAAATCGGTCCAGCCGTTTCGTCGACAGACAGACTGACACACAAACAAAAATTTTAAAAAATGTTATAAGTACAGCGTAAACTTTTATATTATGCATTTAAAGTCGAATTATTAAGGCGCTGACAAGACTCAATTGCCCAAAATAGGCTTTACTTAAGAAAAAAAATTGCCAAATCTGTATAGCTTGTGGTAGCGGAAAAAATATATGTTAATTTTGAACATATTTCCCAGAGCTTGGTTGTTACCATAACACGTTTTGAAAAAAAATCTCGATACTAACTATCGTTAAACTAACGAGTAATCGTTAAAGTAACGAGTATTTTTTTCAAAACGTGTTTTGGTAACAATCAAGTTCTGGGAAATATGTTCAAAATTAACGTTTTTAATTAATTATTCAAATAAGACGTTCTTGTTATTAATTAAATACGTAACGTATGTTGATATTTAATGCAGATATTTTGGATTAGAACTCAAGGTAAGAGGTTAGTTTAGGTAAGAGATAGTTAGTATCGAGATTTTTTTTCAAAACGTGTTATGGTAACAACCAAGCTCTGGGAAATATGTTCAAAATTAACATATATTTTTTCCGCTACCACAAGCTATACAGATTTGGCAATTTTTTTTCTTAAGTAAAGCCTATTTTGGGCAATTGAGTCTTGTCAGCGCCTTAATAATTCGACTTTAAATGCATAATATAAAAGTTTACGCTGTACTTATAACATTTTTTAAAATTTTTGTTTGTGTGTCAGTCTGTCTGTCGACGAAACGGCTGGACCGATTTTGACGGGACTTTCACTGGCAGATAGCTGATGTTATAAGGAGTAACGTTTTATTTTAAAAAAGCCTCGCGGGCGAAGCCGCGGTCAGCAGCTAGTTAATTATTAAACTGAAACCAAAAGTTACAAACTGATATCAACTTTCAGTAATTAAAAATCTTTTGGGTAGTTAGGCAACACTTAGTGGTCTTGAAAAGTTTCAGGTACTTATAAAAGTTTTTCTTTTTAGATGTTATAAACATTCTGTAGATACCTAGTAGGTAGGTACGTAGATGTGATGCTGTTAAGAGTCTACAATACCTCAAATTGCTTAGCATGATCCTCCGCTATATCGAAAATAACATAACAACAAACATTAATTTTGAAATAACCGCTGACAACACCTAAACCGCGGTCACTGTCAGATTGTATAGAAAAGAAAGAGAAGCGCGATGACACAACGTTTGTAATTTATTGCAAAATATGAAGCAATTATCTATTTACTCAGAATTAAGTTGAGTAATCGAAAATAAAAAACCACCAAGTTCTGCATTCAAATAAGACGTTCTTGTTATTAATTAAATACGTACCGTATCTTGATATTTAATACAGATATTTTAGATTAGAACTCAAGGTAAGAGGTTAGATTAACGTTAGTTTGTATTGAGATTTTTTTTTCAAAACGTGTTTTGGTAACAACCAAGCTCTGGGAAATATGTTCATAATTAACATATATTTTTTCCGCTACCACAAACTACACAGATTTGGCAATTTTGTTTCTTAAGAGAAGCCTATTTTGGTCAATTGGGTCTTGTCAGCGCCTTAAGGTAAAGTTGAGGATTAATATTAAGTATGTTAATGTTAATTGTTGTTGTTTAAATGTTGTTGTTTTAATTAAGTATTTTTATGTTGTTTTAAGTATGTGTTGTTATTAATATTAACTATGTTTGACGAAAACACGATTCCATAAAATTTTCTCGACGTATAAAATTTATAAATTTACCTCCAAACCGAAAAATAAACCTGTATTAAGAAAATACTTCAAATTAGATCATGAAACTTTGCTTAATAAAATAACTGAACTAAATATAAAGCCGTTAATACGTTTTGATTTTTTTTAAATTACCAACATTTTCACCGTAAAAAGAAATTACTTAAACTATCGGCGCCTTGGAGCCTTCTCCCTGCCACCCTGTTTCGCATGCGAGTGAGTGAGGTGGTGGAGAGTGAGGTGGCGCTGAGGTATCTTGGACTCTTTAAGTCTAACGTTTCAGTGACATTGCATGTAACAAAGTCAACAAGGTTTTTAAAAACTTTCAATATTTTAAGGTTGCGTTTTAGTTTTAATATTAGATTTTAGCCACCTAACTGACTTAATAATAAATTAACTTTAAAATAAGTGGTATATTTTCTTGTCTACAATTTTATGGATGCCAGGTATAATTATCTCATTAATGAATGCTGAAAGGCTAGTAAAATGGTGGACAACCAATCTAATGGGCTTTCTTTACCATTCAATATTTCTGCCTTACTTACTTTTCTGCCTTTTAGGAGTATAAAAATCGGCCAAGTGCGAATCGGACTTGCGCACGAATGGTTCCGTACCATTATCTATAAAAACGGCAAACAAATAATTTCTGTTGTATGGGAGCCCCCTTTAAATATTTATTTAATTCTGTTTTTTAGTATTTGTTGTTATAGCGGCAAGAGAAATACATTGTCTGTGAAAATTTCAACTGTCTAACTATCACGGTTCATAAGATATAGCCTGGTGACATACGACAGACAGACAGACAGACGGACAGCAGAGTCTTAGTAATAGGGTCCCGTTTTACACTTTGGGCACGGAACTCTAAAAAAAAAAACCGTAATCTTAGTAGGTTATCGTACCATAATGTTCATATCTAACACTTAGGTAATTTACTTAATTAAAAGAGGCTGAAAATAAAAAGAAAAATAAATAAATGTCGCCTGCATGTTAGCTTTACTCATAAAACTTGCCTGAATGAGGTCAAAGAGGGTTACTAACACCGTTACGGTATATTATGTACTTAGCAAAGGAAAGATTATTATCTTTACATTCATTTGTGGTTAAAGTCAGCCCACACTGAGGCGAATCTCACGCGGGATGCGGGACGCGACTGCGTGCGTCCATTGTTTTAATTTCACCTAACTCTTCATGGTGAGATTTTTACACAATAGTCCGGCTGTTATAACCAGAGATCGAATATTCGGATGCATATTTACCTAAAGTTAGTTTTGCTATGAAAGTATGGAAGCGGCTTCTTAAAAATGTTTTTTTTTTAAGAGGCCACCAACAACGGGAATGCATAACTAGTCCGGTGTATAGTAGGGAAGCGACTTCTATAAAAACATTTATTAAAAAAATCCCAGGATTATTGGATTGCATGTTTATTTAAAATTAATGTTTCTACCTACTTTACATCATAATATTAGGTAGGTACATATGCATCCAATTACATATGTAGTCAGGAAAAAACAAAATTTGCCGATTCGGGAATGGCGGGCGGGATTTTTACGATCGATACAAAAGTGCATTCCATATAAGCTAACATTTGAAAGTAAGTTAATATACATTCGATTCTATAATCAGAAACCTAAATTTGTATTCCCAGAGCCGCGGGATTTTGCGATACAAAAGCGCATTCCATATTAGCCAACATCTCAACTTTAGGTGAATATGCATCCGAATATCCGATCTCTAGTTATAACACCTCCTTTTCATACAAGTTTGTTTGACACAAACGACGCAAGCGAATTTCGTGTCGCATCCCGCACGGGATCCAGCTCAATGTGGCCAGAGCTTTATAGTTCGAGTGCTTTGAGTGATGTTATGCAGGTATTGCAGCGGTTGCTTGTTAGATTTTAAGATTATGCATATTTATATCAGTAAGTACATAAATATAAAAGGTTTATGGTAATAGTTTCACTGCCCTACACCACGTCATGTTGTAAAACACCGGCCAAGTCCGAGTCAGACCACGCACAATGAAGGCTCCTACATACTGGCGCGACTTGTCGCGACACAAAGGCACCGCTTGTAGCGCTACACGCGGTGTCTTTGTGTCGCGTCGCGTCGCGCGACAAGTCGCGCCAGTATGTAGGAGCCTTGAAGCGTTCCGCAATTGAGATAAATTTATCCCAAAAACAAACTTAAAGGCTCCTACATACTGGCGCGACTCGGCACAAAGACACCGCGTGTAGCGCTACAAGCGGTGCCTTTGTGTCGCGTCGCGTCGCGCGACAAGTCGCGCCAGTATGTAGAAGCCTTAACACTGTAGTTGAAAAACTTTTTCTCCCAAACATCTTTATACTATTACGTCACGGTCAATTCTCCAACTGCGTATGTAAGTTAACGAGTCCGAAAATCCACCACGAAATTAAAAGGAAAACTATCACAGCTAACTAGTTAGCTGTGATAGTTTTACCTTTTAGTTTCGTTATACAGGGTGGATTTTTGAGACTGGACAGTAAGGGCAGGAACATACAGCAAGAAAATGGGCAGCTTTCACAAATACTTTTTTTAAAAGTCAATCGATGCTGTTTCTTATACGGATCAAAAAACTCTAACGGACCATCTGAGGTTTGATTTGGTTGGTCGACTATTACTCGTTAACTTGTAAATCCTACTTAGCTGTGATAGTTTTCCTTTTAATTTTTTTATATATACTGCTACCATGAATTTCTTCACATATCCAAAAACCACCATTTAGCTGGCAGGGAGGGGGGACACTTGACTCTAACAAAAAATAGCAATTTAAAGCTTAATATTACGCAAACGGATCCCTGAATCGAAATATGGTTTTGACAGACCCGCATTTTTTTGGACGGCCTATCCAACGATATTCCACACCATGGGATAGACGAGAAAAAATATTACCCCACTTTACGTGCGATTTTATTTTCCTCTTTGTCAGCGTGATTAGTTATGTATATCCACGCCAAATTACAGCTTTCTAGTAGGTACTAAGAGTCTCTGAGTTAAGCTGGGGACCGCTGAGACAGACCGACATTGAAACATTTTAAGTGTTATTGACTACGGAATCTTATAAACGTATTAGTAGGTATTTATTACAATGAATTATTTCATTAAAAAAAAATATGACAGAAATCGACATTGGTGCCGATTCCCTTGTTCACAAACTAAACTAAATTTAAGTACAGTGCATCCTTTTCCTTCTATTTCATTAAGAAAAGGACAGAAGATCATTTTTAGTTTAGTCCTGTCAAATTAATCAGCGCTTGACGTAAATTTGCGTAATTTTAGTAGGCAATGTTTGTAACGAGTTTTTTTTTTCAAAACACGTTTTGAAAAAAAAAACTCGTTACAAACTAACGTTAAAGTAACCTCTTACGTTGAGTCCCAAATCAAAATATCTGCATTAAATATCAACATACGTTAAGTATTTAATTATTAACAGGAACGTCTTATTTGAATGCAGAACTTGGTTGTTTTTTATTTTCGATTACTCAACTCAATTTTGAGTAAATAGAGAATTGCTTCATATTTTGCAATAAATTACAAGCGTTGTGTCATCGCGCTTCTCTTTCTTTTCTATGCAATCTGACAATGACCGCGGTTTAGGCGTTGTCAGTGTCTTAATTCACTGGAGTAATCTGACATGTGCTAGCTGTCACTTTGTGTAATAACATAGTCATTTTTTTTTATTTTTTTTTGGGTGGGAAATCATCAAATAACTTCTCCCGCTCTGGGCGGAGCGGGAGGGTGTGTCAGACTCTTACTGACTAAAACCCACCCGTATTCCTTCTTGTTGCCTGTGTTGCGGGGGCCTCGGTGACCCATAAGTACCTTCCCGCGACCCCGGCAGGAACATAGTCATATTAAGGGCTCCTTCAAACAGGTGCGACACGCGACGCGACACAAAGACACCGCGTGTAGCGCTACAAGCAGTGCCTTTGTGTCGCGTCGCGTATCGCGCTTGTTTGTAAGAGTCTTTACTGTAATAGTGATCGTTTAGTTTGATAGGTTTATAAAAGTGTAAAATAAATGTATAATAATAAGTGTAAAAGTCTAGATTACAATAAATATGACCATTGCACATGGCACATGTTAGAATACTTCAGTGAATTAATAATTCGTTTTAAAAGATGTTATTTTGACATTACAAACAGACACTTCTATTTTATTTATTTATAAATTACAATCTGCTGCAATAAAATTGAGAAGAAATCCATATTCTTCTCGTGATTATAAAGGGAATGATTTAGGGATTATGTCACTATGACGATCAACAACCTCGTCCACAAAAATAGCTTGCTTATTTTGCATATGATTATGTGTGATCAATTTATTTGGTACTAGCTGCGCCCCACGGTTTCACCTGCGTAAATCTCGATCCCGTGGGAGTATCGGGATAAAAAGTAGGTATCCTCTGTCCTAATCCAGGTCATGGTCTACCCATGTGCCAAATTTCATCCAAATCCGTTCAGCCGTTTTAGCGTGAAAGCGTAACAAACAAACAAACTCACTTTCGCATTTATAATATTAGTAATGATATAACTACAGACTTATTCATATGAACGTAAACGAAGCAAAAGGTGTATGTATCCTTACATACTCCTTCTGCTTCAACTCAAAACGCCACCTGCTACGATCTTTCGTAGCAGGTGGCGTTCTACAGTTTCTGCCTACCCCCATGTGAAAACGGTGTCAGTTTTTGTACTACTTATTCGGCTGCTTTATAAGTGTAGAGGTATTCCTAACTATTAACTTTAGACTAAATAACAAAGATCGGTCTTTTCACTCAGCACTCAAATATAGAGAGAGGCCCTGGGGCCTCGCGGTCCGCGAGGTCCATTTAGCGAAGGCAAGCTATTAAATTATACAGATCATGACAATGAGATGAGATCTTTATGGCAAAACTGCCTTCAACGAAACTTAGGTAGGTACAAATAGTACCAAAGATATTATGTCCGTATGGATTGAGGAGCCATGTCTTTGTCTTAAACGCGAGTACTAACAATACTTTGTAGTAAATTAGCCGATTTTGTAGGCCCGATCGTGGAATTTGTAGTAAAACCCTTAAAAAGATGGCTTCTCAATTCAGACGTCTGAATTAATTTATTGCATAATATTGGTAGTACTTACCTGCGTTTAAATATGGCTCCTCAATCCATACGAATACAAGATATTTTGCTGAATAAAAAACCAGTTTGAAATTGTATGAGCATGAATGCACTTCAGTGTACTTTTATAGCAGGAAGTCACATCAAACTATTCTTATGCAGGTTAATTAAAAGTAAAAGCAATATTGTAGGATATTCAGACCTTGATCTTTAACTGAACCAGTTAGTGGCAGGAAGAATGAAATCTTTTGTTTTTTAGGAAATAATGTAGCAACTGTAGTTAGTTACCTAAAGTCAAATTATTAATTCATTGAAGTAATTTGACATATGCTAGCTGTCACTTTTTGTGTAATAAAATATTTATTGTAATTGTGACGATTTATATAAGACACATCTACACATCTACACTATCTCTCTCCTTAAACATATTTTTTATTTTCTTTGTTCTTTGCACCTGTTTTGATTCTTAGCGCTAGTTTTATGATTAATGATTATTAAATATATTATATAGATAATTTTAATATATTTTATATATGTATGTATGTATTGATTGTCTATATGTGAATGGTACACCACAGGCTACCTGCAGTACTGTCTCTCCTTTCCGCCCTAATCCATCCAAAGGTTGTCTTTAAGGCGCTGACAAGCCCCAAATGGCCAAAATAGGCTTCTCTTAAGAAAAAAAATTGCCAAATCCAATAAGTTTGTGGTAGCGGAAAAATATATGTTAATTTTGAACATATTTCCCAGAACTTGATTGTTACCAAAACACGTTTTGAAAAAAAAAACTCGTTACAAACTAACGTTAAAGTAACCTCTTACGTTGAGTCCCAAATCAAAATATCTGCATTAAATATCAACATACGTTAAGTATTTAATTATTAACAGGAACGTCTTATTTGAATGCAGAACTTGGTTGTTTTTTATTTTCGATTACTCAACTCAATTTTGAGTAAATAGATAATTGCTTCATATTTTGCAATAAATTACAAGCGTGTTGTCATCGCGCTACTCTTTTTTTTTTCTATAAAATCTGACAGTGACCGCGGTTTAGGTGCTGTCAGCGTCTTAAAAGATCGCTTTTAGCGATAAGACCGCCCATTGTGTCACCCTATGTAAAATTTCTACATTTATAGCTGTAATTTTTATGGTGTACATAATAAAGAGTATTCTATCTATCTATCTATATAAGAGAATAAATGTATAATAATAAGTGTAAAAGTCTAGAATACAATAATTATGAACATATTATAAGATAAAGTGACAGCTAAGCACACGTCAAATTACTCCAGTGAATTACTAATTCGACGTTATGTAGGTGCTCTCGTAAACCTGTTATAATGGCCCTTTTTTTGGGTGGGAAATTATCAAATAACTTCTCCCGCTTTGGGTGAATTGGGAGGGTGTGTCAGACTCTTATTGAATAAAACCCAGTCGTATTCCTTCCGTTGCCTGTGTTGCCAGGGGCCTCGGTAGCCCTTTCGAACTTCCACGCGATCCCGGCAGGCATCGGCCCTAGTGGACCCCTACACTTGTGCTGCGACGGCGAGCTACCCATTGCTCACCGTCCGTCCGGGATTCCCGACGCCCAGGGCGTCCCCTGCGGCGGCTAGGGGCGAAAGGGCGCGAAATTTGCGTTTCCCTCAACCATCCCGCCTCCTCTTTCTCGAGCATTACTACTTCGGTTATAATGGCCTAGCCCTGCGAGGTAATTCCGTAACACACTATTATTAGCAATGGGTTTCATTTTGACAGTTCAATAATATTCATTGCGTTATTTGTTGAGCAGACCAGTTTTTCGAACACATGAAGCAATGGATTAGTACCTAATATAGGGGAAACCGGGGCAATGCGGGCACCTTAAGGAAGATCTTGAATAAAACCTTAGAAAAACAAGACAATGAAAAAAATCGACAGCCATTTATTAGTCTCATTAATGTTCTTGAAAATTAACGTAAAATAATTATCTTAGTCTACCAGTATTTGATGTTAATGAAACTTAAAAAAAAAATCAGAAACTGCCTGTTTTGCCCCGTGTCCGGGGTAAAATGGTCATGTGCGGGGCATAATAGGCATACACAGGCATATTCACTTATGTAAGTCTAAAATCGAGCACAAAATGTACAAATGTGAAGGGACTCGTCATCATTATCCTCTTCGCCGGCGCAAGAACAGTGGGCCCATCTGTGGCATGCACGGCAAGTGACCCAACCCTCAGTAGATTCCGAGTACCAATATCCACAGTACAAACACTCTACATCTTCTTCTTCCGATTCGTTTTTCTCCGTCCTTATTCTTCTTCGTCTTTTTCTTCTTTCGTTTCTTCTCACAAGCCACTGGTTTCCGTGTATGGACTTCTTCCATATCCTTCTTATAAGGTGAACTGGTTATTAATGCTGTTTTTCCGTGTTTCCTAGTGACTCGTTTTTGAACTCGTGCTTTGGGTTTTGGCATGATATCTACTGGTGACATGACATTAAAAGGTGTTCCAGGTGGTGGAGTTGTATATAGCTGTAGGATTGTTGATGGACCCGGAGAGGGAGAAATAGGAGGCTGCACGATATTTGGTTGTGTCAGAGAACCAGTTGGACTTTGTGTGGGATTGTGAATAGTCAACGGTTGTGGTTGGGACTCTTGATTTAATGGTGACGGTGGTACCATTGTATCATCTATAGGCAGATCTGTAGGGTCAGCAGCTAAAAAATCCTCATCACTAAAGACATCTGTGTTAATAGGCCATATGCCTGTTTTACAAAAACCATTAATTGCTACAAGCATTGTCGCAGATTTTAAAAACGCATTGCAAAATAGGGCAGCTACTTGATAATGTCTCACTACGAGTACCCGCCATGGATTTGTTCGCAGCCATTTTTTAACTTCTTCTCCATAATATGCACTTAATGGTTTCATAAACTAACATCCAGCGGTTGGAGACGGTGCGTGCAATGTGGAGGGAAACAGATAATATGGACACCGCTTGATCTGGCAACATCGATGAGTTCTAAACTTTTAACATGGCTAGCGTGTCCATCTAAGAGTAATAAAACTGGTTGTTCCTTCGTAGCTCTGGACCAGGTCACAAACTTATTAAACCATTTCAAGAAGATTTCCTTTGTTATCCAACCTTTCTCATTACATTCTGCCCAAGAATTGGGAGGAGCTCCATCCATTAGTTCAGGCTTAAGGTCTTTGACGTGGAAATATGAACATGGGCGGCATGAAAACCCCTGTAGCCCTCATACATATTTCAACTGTAAACCGTTGCCCACGCTCTGCAGATGACAAAGACCCAACGTGTTTTCTACCTTTGGTGGCCACAACTTTTCCAAGGCTTTTTGCTACAGTAGTCATTCCGGTTTCATCAACGTTATAAACTTTATCCGCTGTCATTTTATATTTATCTACTGTTTCAACTATTTTTTTCTGTTCTGTTCTCCTTCCTTTGGTAGTGGCGAAACATAATTGTATCTGCAGAAAAAAACATAAACTCAATACAATTATCCGAGGCAAAACGGGCACCCTGCCCATTTTGCCCCGCTCAAAATGCCCCCGAGTTCAAATAAAATAAATATTAACCTAATCAAACGAATATGTGGTAGTTAGTTCACAACTCTTTCTAGTTATTTAGTCACATAATTGAACGTAGGAATTCACCTATTAACTGAGCATTTAACACATTCACGAATTAGCTACAAAGCAGACTTGAAAACGAAAAATAATATCAATTGCATCAACTCACGTAATTTCGTTCTGTCAACGTACGACGCGTAGCTACACAAACATTATCACTTATCTCGATAGTACGAGGTCGACTGGAACGCAATGCGACTAGTTCCAAGCGTCTCGATTTATTATCCTGCGGGGGAGCGGGGGTGTCCGTTTTACCCCGGGGGCCCGTAATGCCCCGGCTTCCCCTACCTACTTCAAAATCATTCAGATTGTGATTGATAGTGTTCTTCTGCATTGCCTGTCAAAATGACAAGCATGGAAAGTAATCAGGCGGGCAACCAAGGCCTCTAGCAGTATTATTTTAATATTACATCCGTGTGAGAATGAGATGAAGCTATACAGAAGGTATCGCTCCATCTCTTTCCCACTGTGAAGCAATATTAAATAATACTGCTTTAAGAGGCGGTGGTTGCCCCCCAATACACGAATTGCTTATACGAGTAATGCGCATATTCTGCTCGGCACCAGAAATACTGCCTAGGATTACGAGTTGGGTAACAGAGAAGCGTGTTTGATGGTGTTTTGACATCAAAATACAGGGGCCCAAGTCTGCTATTTTTAATAAACTCGTCATTCCAACACGATCCCATTGTCATTTTGCTAAAAGTTCTAATCTGCTCAATTCATAATGGTCGATCATTGGTCGGTCAATGGTCTCGTAATAGAATCGTGGTAGAATGACATTGTAGTATTGCCATTATTATAAAACCCGTTAGTAGAAATGATTTTCGAAAAACTACTACTTAATTTGAACAGTTAGTTAGTCATGCCAGATTTCATTTATATATATATATTTACATATTATTTATTAGTGTTATAAGCAATCTGAAGTAGCAAGAAGTTCGTAAATAGCAAAAACATTAAATTTATGTGAAACTATACAACTCAATAATATTTTATCAGTTTAGCTGTCAAAGTCAAATGTTAAATTACTGCTTACTGAGGTTAATCTGTTTTTAGGGTTCCGTACCCAAAGGGTAAAACGGGACCCTATTACTAAGACTTCACTGACCGTCTGTCTGTCTGTCCGTCTGTCACCAGGGTGTATCTCATAAACCGTGATAGTTAGACAGTTGAAACTTTCACAGATGATGTAGGTACTTCTGTTGCCGCTATAACAACATATACTAAACAATAGAATAAAATAAATATTTAAGGGGGTCCCATACAATAGACATGATCTTTTTGCCGTACGGAACCCTTCGTGCGCGAGTCCGACTCGCACTTGGCCGGTTTTTATTTCTAGCGGTCGGTATTTTGTTAGTTATTTATTTTCATTTGAGTGTTTTAATTATATTTTTGTTTGTGTATTTAAATTATCTTTTATTTATTTATTACATTTTATACAAAATGGTGCTAATTGAGCAAAATTCGGCTCTAATTGATTTTCTGGAAAACCACCAAGAAGTTTATCCAAACGATATTGGATGGAGTGCGCCCAAATTTTAAATTCGGTATCGGTGGACTGCCCCAATAAAACGACACGGCAGAATGGCGCACTGTAATTACTTAAATATAGTATTATTTAGTAATAGGTACCTATGCATTATGAAATGTATCATGATTGTAATTTTTGCACTTTAATAGTTCTTTATTGAATATAAAAGTAAAATTGTAAACAAAATTAAATCACAGAAGAGTGAAAAAAGTGCAACAGGTACTTAAGCAATACCTACTTTTCTTTTGGCAGCCTTATTTATAGTAATAATTGTATAACTTGCGACGGGCTCGACGACGTCCTTTGCATTCCGCCCATCTTCTTTTTCTAGCATCCACTAGGTTGGCTAGCTCGAGAATATTTGTTTGTAGTGAATACATTTCTCCAATCAATATTCCACAAACACGATAGATAGCAAACACTTTTTGACAACCGAGCTATTAAAAGCAATGACTGCACAATGACGTTCTAATGGTAGGTCACTGATCAAAGGAACTGTCAAAATTTTAGCAGATTACCGCATACGCCAATCATTAATTTGTCATTATGTACGAGATTACCATTCTATGCCATTTCTTTCAATGGAGTGTCAGTGTTTGACCATTGGAAAATCATAATGACGCCATTATATTAGTAGATTACCAAACTTGTCAAAATCAACAATTATGAAATCAATGATAGACATTCTGACACTATTGTAATAGCAGACTTGAGGCCCTGTTCTGCAGACGCACTGGACTAATGGACCATGAGCGTGCAATAGAATTCACTGTTCTAGCACTAATGTGATGATGAATGGACAATGAAGACTGATCTGTGTGGAGTATTAGGTAGGTACATACGTTCGGTACTTTGGTCTTTAGCCGATCAATCAATAGTGGCCTGCAATATCTACATAAAGCCTGGAATGAAATACACATGCTACTAATAAGCATGCTTGTTTGCTACTAGATATCATGCACATTAGTAGCATGCTCTCTGTGCCTTTAAAATACTCATTCTCTTTTTGTATATTCTAGTTGAATGCTACTAAGTAGCATTTGCTTGAAAGTAGCATGCTCTTGTACTGTATGCGGCTCGTGTAGACAGTCCGAACACCGACCGGTAGAATAATTTCCGTGAAGTTTTCATAGATTTTGATCCATCAGAGTCACGTTGCGCAGTCGCACGAGCCTTCATGCTCGAACAGTCTTGCAATAGTAACGTATGTACTTACTTAGGAAAATAGGATAATAAGGCGATACCTACTAATTTATCAGGACCCAAATTGTGGTCGTGAGAATCCCACATTCCCCACGCGCCCGATTGCAGACGTGAAGGTACGAGTATTCGTAGGTTTCGTTATTTTTATCATAAAATAAAATGAAGAGATGTAACCACAGAATAGCCATGAGACATCTTATACAAAATAACTATTATTACACCTTGTAACTACACCTATGTTCAACAAAATAACAGTTCAATATTGCGCCTGGTGTCGATACAACCACGAACTTTTATGGTCCACATTTATTTTCTCCAATACATTTGCTAATTTGGACGTTTGTAGAACCTTTTGTAAACTTTGTTCAAGGGTTACCTACGTACAAAATTATGTGGGAATGAAAAAAAATCTAATATTCCGTCCCCTTTAAAAGGGTCAACGCAAAATATGCACATTGTTTAGGCAAAAGAAAAAAATGCTAAAAAGGGTTTTAGGCACATACCTACTCAAGGCCGATGTTCACATATTTACTCGAAACGTCGTACATAAGTACCCCATTAGGTACTTCTTCTGCGTACCTAGTAGGGAGAGTACGTACCTAGGGGTAGGATAGAAATAAAGAAAGAATAACGTTTATTTGGACACAGTTCGTGAAACTCAAAATACAAATAACAAAATAAAAAATAAACCGGCCAAGTGCGTGTCGGACCACGTACAATGAAGGGTACCGTAGTTGGGATAGATTTATTCCAAAACCAAACTTAACATTGTAGTTGAAAAACATGTTCTCCCATACATCGATATACATCACGGCCAATTCTCCAACTGCAAATGTAAATTGGTCGATTTTTTTTTTCAAGATTTTATTCTACCACTTTGTCGGTGGTAGAATAAAATGGTGAAATAACTACAGCTTTCTAGTACTAAGAGTGTCTGAGTTCTGCTAAATTACAACTTTCTAGAACTAAGAATGAGCTAAGCCGCGGACAGACAGACAAACAAACAGACAGACAGACATGGCGAAACTATAAGGGTTCCTTAATAAGTACGGAACCCTAAAAAGTGAACATAATGTTCTACCAACCATACTGGGTGCCCCACGGCTGCGCCGAAAAGTTAATTTCAGCATGAATGCCAGACAGGTGCTATCTGACGCTGCTGGTTTCCGAAGCGCGCTCTCTGCTGTACGTACAGTAAGACGTCCGTCGGTCGTCGCGAGCGGTGCGCGATAGAGAGCGCGCGAAGGTTAGTTCGCATTATCGCGACAATGTAGCCGTAGCATAGTAATCGAATCATACCTACTTACACCAGACTAAATCTAGGGCTGGCAGACTAAAAAACATAAGTCCAAAAGTCACATTTTTCAGGAAGAACTAAAAACTATAATAAGAAAATAAATAACGTAATACTATAAATTCAAATTTATTGGAATATTGAGTGCATAGCATAATCTGCCTATAATGTTATTATTGCTGGGACAAAGGCCTCCTCTCTGTGAGAGGGAGTGGGCCGTAATCTACCACGCGAGCCCAGTGAGGATTGGTAGATGTCACATTGGTTCTAGAACATGCCATGCCGGTTTCCTCACGAAGTTTTCTTTCACCGTTTTTGAGAGCAGTGGTGATGAAATAATTTACACAAAGTAAAGCGTTTGTCTGGGTTCGAACCTACGACCTACAGCTCGTAAGTCGCGGCCGTTACCACTGGGCCACCACTGCTAACATATGCTGCTCAATATTGAGTGAGATGTTTTTAATTGATACTATCATGCCACGCACAATGGTCCACCTGAAGGACTAAGTGCTGCAACCAAACCCTGTAACATAGAACATACTAACTTGCACGTAAATATAATTTGACTTATATATAATAAAAAGCGATTTTAATGACTTGTTAGAAAGAACACTATGTAGGTAGGTATATAGAAGATACTTGTGACTTACGTGTATGACTATGAGAACAGGGGGGTAACCATGACCTCTTATAGCAGTATTATTATAATATTACTTCAAGTAAAGTGTGAAAGTGATGGAGCTATACAAGACTTATAGCTGCATCTTTTTCTCACGCTGAAGTAATATTGAAATAATACTGCTATATGAGGTGATGGTTACCCCCCAGTACATTTCATCATTCATTACAAACTTTAATACCTATATTTACAATTTATATTCAACTATGGGAGCAGTGGTGGCCCAGTGGTACGCGACTTACGAGTTGCATGTCATAGGTGCGAACCCAGACATGCGCTTTACTTTGTGTAACGAACTTCATCACCACTGCTCTCAAAACGGTAACAAAAAACATCGTGAGGAAACCGGCATGTCATAGAACCAAAAATTCGAAATCATGTGACATGATCAACCCGCACTGGGCCCGCGTGGTGGATTACGGCCCACTGCCTCTCACAGAGAGGAGGCCTGTGTCCCAGCAGTGGGAACATTATAGGCTAATTATGTATTCAACTACACTATGTGTTTTTTATGCTGAATGTTGACATAATTTAGTATGCCTATGATCTGTAATTTACCTAACACCTGTATGTATAACCTAGGCCACAATAAAAAGATTTGATTTGATTTGATTTGAACTATATATCCACTGTTAAGTAGGTACCTATACATACATATACCATCGTTTAAGCAATTTGCTTTGTTACGATCATTGATATCTGTGTTGACCCATGCTCTGCGGTTACTATCTATGTAGGTACCTATTTACTCAATTCTCAACGGGTTAATTGATTTCTACAAAGCGTAATGACCGAGACAACTGTCCTAATTACACTGTAGGTAAATAGATATTTCAAATTAGGCGGCTGAATGATGTTACGGTACCTACATATGTAGGTACATATACCTACCCAGCCCTGCATTGCTTCGTGAAAAGAAAAATGAAAAGTCACAAAAGAAAACTGACGATAGGTACTACAACGTCTTTTTAGGGTTCCGTACCTCAAAAGGAAAAATGGAATCCTCATAGGATCACTCGTGTGATAAAATAGAACTATAAACAAGTAAATATTGTTTTAAACTTTATGCCTGTTTCATTTTTTCGCAATCGAAGTGAAAAGCAGTGTATAACTCGGGCATAATGTCTTTTGAATTTTCATATATTTTCTTAAATAGGTAACTTTAACACTATAAAAAGAAATACCAATATAAAAAATATATATATTTAAGACCCTCACAACAAGCCCTTTCATTTGATATGTCACACGGTACAGGTTGCAATATATATTTTTTTTCTAATTGGCCCCCAATAGTGGCATATTCAAAATTCATTTATTTACGTTATACATCCATGTTTGTGTCTCAGAAATTCATATGTGTACTAAATTTCAACTTAATCGGTCCATTAGATTCGGAGCAAATCGGCCGTGACAGACGGACAGACAGACATGCGAGTGATCCTATAAAGGCTCCATTTTTTTTCCTTTTGAAGTACGGAACCCTAAAAACTACCTCTAGTGACAGACAATAGACGTCTTCCTTCAACGTCAAAAGGACTGCAGCTGTGTTGCCGCCGTTGACGGTCAGTTTCAACGAGGGTTGCCAGATGGTATCCATAAGGAGGATATGTCCGCCGTGCGTGCGTGCATGCGTGGTCAAAGGTCAAAAATGTACCTAGGTACTTATGTTTTAAAAGAAGAAAGGAGAAAAATATTATTTTTTTACAAAGAAAATTTGTTTCAGTACCTATTTTCTTTGTAAAAACATAATCCGACGAATAAAAACGCTCCGGTCAGTATTCTTATGAAAGTGCCAATTAGTTAATAACTACCATACTATGATTTCAGAGAATGTTTGATTTATAAAAATATAATTAAAAAAAATATATGTTTACATCCCTAACCGGACTGGTATATTTTTTAGTATCAAAAGTTCGGTGTGACGTCATAACCGAACTAATGAGACAAAAAATAATCTCAGTAGTCCGGCTCTGAACAACTGAGACTAGAGGCATTGAGTTCTTGAGCATCAGAGGTGTAGAGATTGACGATGTTAAGCTACATGATCAATTTTGTAACCTGATTTCATTTCTTAAATCAAAAGCAGATAGTGATGAAGCCTATTATGATTTGAAGTTGCACGAGCAGTGGACAGTCTACCTACTTCAAAAATGCTAAAAACATTGAATGTTTCTCAGAACTGCTCAAGATCTGCGAGTTTTAGTTTTGTATAAGCGCACATAACGCAAATGTGGAAATAGTTTTTTCACTGATTATTACTCAGTGGAGCAAAGAGAGGAACAAAGTAGGTGTGCAGTCCATTAAATCTTTAATTCTTACTCAATACAACTTCAAAAACATGACATGTGAAGATTTTCACAATTATTTGCTGAAAAACCAAGAACTTCTTGCAAAAATTGGCAGCTCAGCTAAATATGATTAAAATAAAGTAAAATAATGTGAAAAATTCGTTTAATTGTCAATGTCCTCCATTTTTACAGAAAATCCTCCTTTTTAGACCCATCTGCCCTTCTTTATCAAATTATCATTTGGCAACCCTAGTTTCAACGGGAAGCGGAATTTTATATTTACATAAATATTTATACGAACACCATCCATTATTACTTAACTAGAATTTGAATTTTGGTCCCACAATTACTTTCGTGTTAAAAAATGTCAGGACCACTCGGGACATATTTCGAAACGTAAGTAGGTAAATACCTAAATACCTACATATTATTATAATACTGTTTTAAAATTTTCGGTTAGACCCTTCGCTAAATCTCTTTATCACGTAATTTATCTGGTGTCAATGACCTCGCATGAGAAAATAACGCCGGTGTTTCGTTTTTATCTCCATTATTATCTTCAGCCGTTCAACAAAATCTTTAAAAGGATATTTATTCTAAAAAAAGGGACAAACAAAAACCATCGGCAGACCTTGACAATTTAGCAGAACCAGTATTGTAGCTTTTATTATTAAATTTTATTGTGGATACTGATACGTATAGGTAGTCTACGGCTAGATTGTCGCGTTATCGCGAACTATACTTCGTGCGTCTCTCTGTTATACAGCGAGACGTTGAGCTGTGTGTGAGAGAGAGCGCGCGAAGTTTAGTTCGCGTTATCGCGACAGTGTAGCCATAGCATTACCTCATTTTCAAGTTCAAGTTTCAATTCCCCGATCATTGACATTGTTGTCACAAAAAAAAAAAACAATAAGGTAAAGGCGGGAAACTATATATTATAAGCAATTTCGTTTATGATTAGGTATTGAAGGAACAAAATTGATAATAAAATTTTACGACCGAAACATCATCAGAACTTATTGCAAGTAGGTAGGTAGGCAGGTAGGTACTCTTGGTAGTTGGGGATTGATTAGGTTGATTGCAACAAATTACGTTTTACCATAATAATATTATTAAGGTTTTGTCACAGCATAATGAAGTAAGTGGTAATGTTCAAAGCTACCAAGCTATTAGAGATTATGGTGCCGATTCCCTTGTTCACAAACTAAACTAAATTTAAGTTCAGTGCATCTTTTTCTTTCTATTTCATTAAGAAAAGGACAGAAGATAAATTTTAGTTTAGTCCTGTCAAATTAATCAGCGCCTTGACAGGCGCTGATTAATTTGCTTTATAGATTAATTTCTTTAGAGTAGTGACCTACTCTATACAAGTTTAGACGTGATTCAAAACTTGCCTACTAAAATTACGTCAATTTACGTCAACCGCTGATTAATTTGACAGGACTAAACTAAAATGTATCTTCTGTCCTTTTCTTAATGAAATAGAAAGAAAAAGATGAACTGATCTTAAATTTAGTTCAGTTTGTGAACAAGGGAATCGGCGCCATTATAGAGATAACATATGGGTACCTATTTTCCTATGTTATTTATTACCTAATTTAATACATACGGCTACATATCAAGCTATACTGTTCCAATATAAGCTGACCTCGCATTGTATAGGATTTCCGTAGAGGTCAGCTTATACTGGAAGTTATAGCTTGATATTAAGCTGTGTGTACATCATATTAATTCTAAGCTATTTTCTTTCTTTTCAGTGTCACCACTCCCGTTTCCCACTTGCAGAGCGGACAACATCGACTGCCTACGCCGTAGTCTAAGGACATTCTTTTTTTTAATGGACGGTGGTCACTTCGGCATGCAGCCTGTCGACCCCATCATTGTCAACAGTATAGCTCTATCCTTACCCGAACAGCAAACGACATTTTCTTTGAGAAGGGTCAACGTTACCGGCGCCAGGTGGACGAAACTCGCCGGAAGGAGGTTTTAATCACTATTCAAAGAGAATTTATTTAGGGATTGTAGTGTTTATTCGTGAAAGTAGGTGTCATAGGGGTTTGAGCAATAGATTGTGCGAAGTACCCACTTATGTTTGATGGTACGTGGTTTGAATTATGACGTAAAGTCAAGATTTGTGGTCTACTGACAGCCCAAAAAAGATAAGCCCTATTAGATGAGGCCGACTGTGACACACGACGTCTGGCTAGGATAGGAGTCGTTAATTTTAAGAGTAATACTCACGGGGGATGTAACTCAGTGGTAGAGTGTCTGCTTCGCATGCTGAAAGTCCTGGGTTCAAATCCCAGCATCTCCAAACTATTATTTTTGGTTTTTGTTAGCAGTTAAATTAGAATGAGTAAGTTTTATTCTCAAAAAGAACATCGAGTTTGGCTTAATTGTATTTGTTTTTATTTTCAGGTTTGATTTGGATGGTGGCAAAAACGGAGTGATATTTATCAGTGACTTGCATTTGTCCGGACAGATAAGTATGGAAGTGGCTGGAAGAAAAGAACCGCATAACGCTTACATTACAATGGATATTCGTAAGTAGAAGGAATCTCATAGAAAAATTGCACATGGTTAATAAAAACCAATACAAACCACAAAATATCATTTTGACGACTTGGTTGGGGCAGTGGCTGAGCGATTGGCTGGCCTGTAGGTGGTGCCGAGTTCGATTCTCGCGATAAACAAAAATATTGTTTTATGACCATACAGACAATATAATTTCATACACTAGGTGTTCCTAGTAATATCAATTAAGGTAAAGTTATTAAATATGGAGGCCTTGGCAGAGAGTACAACTTTGTGCCCTTTGGCGTCGAGACCCTCGGTCCGTGGGGTCCCAGTGCGCATAAGTTATTTGCGGAAATCGCGAAACGTCTAGTTGATGTAACTGGTGACCGAAAAGCTGGCGGCTTTCTCGCGCAACGCATCAGCATTGCAATTCAGCGAGGAAATGCCGCCAGCATCCTCGGTACAATGCCCCGAGGGCCTTTTTTAAGCTTAACTTAGTTTTAATTTAATTTAGTTAATGTTAATAATCATCTTGTAATTTGGTTATGTAAATAAATATATTTCATAGGTAAAGTAGGACTAAATAGGTATCTATAAGTTGATTTCCTACTTCAACTGCAAGTTTTGTTCGTTCTCCATTTACCGGTTATGAGACAGTTGCGACCGGTAGGTATGGATAGCAAAAAAAGCCGTTTTGTAATTACTTAGTGGTAAGTAGCCCGATAATGAAACATTTACTAATAAGTACTTATCTGAACTTTCCTGTTTATCTGTTGCAATTACAATTACAACTTGACTCGGAGAGTACCTACTAGTAGAACAACATTAGGTTATTACCTTTATTGGACAGAAGGGTCCAACACTTACATAAAAAATAATGAGCTTAACTCGTACATACTTATACCTAAACGTACTTAGCTGAAGAAATAAAGGTTCTTTTATTATAACGTTATGCTGAGATTCCAGATTCGTAATCGTCATAATGGAAGAAAGTGATATTGAAACTATTCCCTTTCGAATAATATCACTATATGTATTGTCGATTTGGTGGCTCATGTAGGTACCTACATATGGATTAAGTAATTAGGTACCTATGTTTTCTTTGGTAACGGGGTGGAAATCCTCATGGATGTCCTCCGCCTCCAGGGGTCTGTCAGTACCTTCCCGCGACCCCGGCAGGCATCGGCCCTAGTGGACCCCTACACTTGTGCTGACGACATCTCTTTCAGGCGCGTGTGGACCCGGGCGAGGTCTTTATCAGACGGCGAGCTACCCTTTGCTCACCGTCCGCAAGCCCGCGCCTACAGTGGCTGGAAATCCGCCCGGGATTCCCGACGCCCAGGGCGTCTCATGCGGCGTCTAGGGGCGAGAGGGCGCGAAATTTGCCTGTCCCTCAACCGCCCCGCCTCCTCCTTCGCGAGCATTACTGCTTCGCAGGAGGATGGTTACCGAGGCCCCTGGCAACACAGACAACGGAAGGAATACGGGTGAGTTTTAGTCAGTAAGAGTCTGACACACCCTCCCGCTCCGCCCAGAGTGGGAGAAGTTATTTGATGATTTACCACCCAAAAAAAAAAGGTGTCTGTCAGACTTCTACTTACTAAAAGCACCCTGTCTTCCTCGCACACTTGCACCGGGGACTACGGGGGCACTCGAGTACTCTTCAACGCAGCCCCCGACTGGTGCCGTTCCTACCTAACCTTGGTATAGGTGAAATAGGTAAATATACAGCGGTAGGTGGTCCTACCGCTGTATATTTCAGATTTGTAACAAAATACAAACTATAACAACCAGTGTCCAAAGTAACCAAGTCCAAACTCCAACGTACCTAAACGGTAACACCACCTCGTCTCGTGCAATTAAACTTTGTTCAACTGTAGTTTAGCGCACTTTCGGTAATTTCCAACTACCCACATAAAATCAGCAACGTTTTAAATTTCAGAGGGTGCGGAGAGCAACATAACTTATGCGGGGATGATACAACGGGGCATCGATAATCAGGATTACATTGTAATTGGTCCAGAGAGGATAGCTGTCAGGAATATGCGAATACCTTCGTATTTTTTGCAACCAAGTAAGCCTTGATTTATTTGTTAGTGCTTAGTCTCGGCTGTTTTCGGTGAAGTTTAAAATAGGACCTGGGATCGATTCCCGGTTTGGGTAATGAAAAAGCTAACACTTTTTCCATCTGGAGTTCCTCAGTAGCAGCTCGTAGTCTGGATTCGTTGATGACAATAGGCTTTCGCCAGTTATGTTTAAGTCCCATATAATAGGAGGCTATTATATGGGACTTAAACATAACTGGCGAAATCTGGTTGTACACCTCTGCCTAACCTTTCGGGGAATACAGGAGTGATGTTGTGTTATGTTTTAAAATAGGTAACTCTCTATTCGGGGAACGACTGCCTCCAACGGGTGTGTAATATATGGCATAATAACAGATAGTATATTATCTCTTGAAATAACGTTCACATGATATAATTTAAAATAGGTAGGTAATTACCTATTCGGGGAACGACCGCCTCCAACACGGGTGTGTAATAATGGCATAATAACAGATAGTATAATACACCTTGAAATAACGTTCACATGATATAATTTAAAATAGGCAGGTAACTACCTATTCGGGGAACGTCCGCCTCCAACACGGGTGTGTAATATATGGCATAATAACAGATAGTATAATATCACTTGAAATAACGTTCACATGATATAATTTTCATATGCTATAAAAACAAATAACCTAATTTCATGTGATCTAATGTTATATTTCATATAACCTTCCTTTGCTCTAATAAGATTTAGTATAACGTTCATTTCATATAACTTCCAATTTGTGTAGGTAATGGTCTTTTTATATATAACGTTCAGTTGACCTAATTTTCAGCCATAATTCTGTAATGAATAAGTAAATCCACCACGCGGGCCCAGTGCGGGTTGGTAGATGTCACATGTCTTCGAATTTTTGGTTCTAGAACATTTTTGGTTTCCACACGATGTTTTCCTTCACCGTTTTGAGAGCAGTGGTGATGAAATAATTTGCACAAAGTAAAGCGCCTGTCTGTGTTCGAACCTTCGACCTACAGCTCGTACGTCGCGGCCGTTACCACTAGGCCACCACTGCTCTCTGGTAAAAAAATAATTGACGAGAAAGGCAGAAAACGGCCTAAGGTCAGAAATTTTTCGAACATAATGAAGCAATGGATTAGCAATTTACTTTAAAATCATTCAGAATGTGATTATAGTGTGTTACGCAACTAGGGTGCAGAATTAAGTAGTCAGAGCCATAATTCTATGGCGAATACCATAAATGTTCTCTAGTCTATTGGTGCTAATTACGCAGCGGTCAGTGCCCATTCAAAAAAGTCAATGCCCGTTTTCACTAACACTAAAAGATGCCTAAATAAAAGCACGCTGTTGGATTTCAACTTTAGTTTCCGAGTCGAGCATTGAAAATCCAACAGCGCGCTTTTAAAGGCTCGTGCAGACAGGCGCGACGCGACACCGGTGGAACAATTTTCCTGAAGTTTTCATAGAAATCGTTCCTCCAGTCGCGTCGCGCTGGTCTGCACGAGCCTTTAAAAGCGCGCTGTTGGATTTTAATTCAGGCATTTATTTATGTCGCCTACGTGAGTGAAAACGGCATTAGTTGAAAGCATACATTTATCATTCATGGAAGTTACACACATAATACTACTTTACATTTAGCCTAAATAACTATTTAGAGATTTCAGATGTCTAATTCTATCTCTGGATAGAATTAGACATTTTGACAAATTAGGCATTTTGCTCTAGCAAAACAAGGATAATCCATTAGTTGGTTAATAAATAATTGCCTCTAAGTAATGGGTTGTTGCCTATACTTAATTAATTCAGAACTCTCCAGACTAATAAAAATAACAGGGTGTTAGAACTTTCTCCCTTGTTCGATAAGTAGTTAAAATAAATATTTTAGCAGGTCTATCTAATATGTTAAGGCTTAGGGACAACTACTAGAGATCGTGTAATCTAAAATTGCACGCCCCTCCACTGCTTGCAAATATTTGTACAGAGGTTTCAGGTGGTAGCCCGCGACATTCAAATTTTCTTACGTTTTTTTGCAATTTCCAGGTCAGTGTCAGGTTGTATCATGATCAAAATATTAACAAATCTCTTAAAAAAGTTCTTATGGAACCATAGAGAATATAACCACGTACCTAGTAGTTATATAGTCTTTTTAAAGAACAAATCTAACTTAGAGATGTATTAATGATTAGAATTCTGTACATACATATTTGTATGGTCGCAAATATTGATCAAGATAAAACCGGACACTGGCCTGCGAATTGCAAAACAACATAAGGAAATTTGAATTTCGGGGGCTCCCTTAGCACATCCCCCTTAACACGCTCAGCACCATGTGTATGTCCTGAGATACACCCTAATGTTTTTGTCCCAGGGTTTTACTCCTGGGCCAGTGTATCTTATGTGATACACCTTAAAAAGAAACAAGGGGCAAGGGGGGTAAAGTGTTAAGTTCGCATAGTATTCTGGTACCAGAAGAAGCCAATTCTTCAGAAAAATTATTGAAAAGTCCACTACTTTTTCTTCAAAGGTCCCTTGGCTCTGAGCGTGTTAAACACCTACCTACCAACTACCTACTTATAATTTTCTGTCTTGTTTGTTCTCATTAATATGTCTCTCTCCACCTTTAACAAACAATTAGTGATGATTAACTATGAACTTGGCTACAAGTGACAATCATGGTTATTACTTTAAAAAACAAATCAATTCTTGTAACTAATTATCTTTTTTTTTCACAGATTCTGAAGATGCATACATTATTGATGATGCCATACAGAAAAAACAATCTATCTTGGATCACTTTTCAAATGAAATCACAGCAGCCGTAATGCATTCAGTAGTTGATAATTTTAGATTATTTTCTGTCACAGTACCCATAAAACATTATTATAAGTATTACAACAACTAATTGTAACTACTATCAGAACCATCATCTGTAATATCATTCCACATAAAACAAAATTGTAAAATTGAATTTAGGTATTTATTAAAAATTATAAAAACAGGCACAATTGAGTTTTTTTCTTAATACAATTTAAATATCCTTAGAAGGCGTCACCCATGGATTCTTCAACAAACTTCTTGTAGATTGCCATAAATTTGGCAACAAATGCTTCGAGGTGGAATATTGCTTTATTGCCAAGTCTCATTCTATGTTCGTAGGTTGCAGCATGACTGGCAATTTGGCACTTCATAGACATGTCACAGTTCCGGACCAATTCTTTCAAAAGTCCCCCAAATATCATATCTGGAGGCACACCGTGTATAATCAATTCATACAGTTTTTGTCGGACTTCACCAAGCTTTTTTGGAGTCTGTTCCGAAAGTATCAAAGCAGCTGTTTCTCTGATAAATTGCTGCCAATCTGGTTCAGGTATTTTTTGGTCTGCAGTGAAAGGATACTGTTGAACTTTACACGCTTCACACATTAGTAATGCTCTTCTTAAATTACGGTCTGCGGCCTTAGCAAGGCGCATGGCAAGCTCTGGTGGTATACTCAAGCTCTCTTTTTTACAAACTAATTTCAGTACAGAGGCAATCTCTGCCTCTGTAGGTGCAGGTACTCTGATGGTCAGACAACGGGATCTGATTGCAGGAATGACACGGGAAATAGAGTTGGCAATGAGTATCAGGCGACAGGTTGCGACGTACTTCTCCATCGTTCGACGTAACGCGTGCTGTGCGTCCTTCGTTAGGTCGTCTACCTCATTCAATATCACTACTTTGAATTCTCTCTGTCCAGATGAATCTATCTGATGGGTTTGTGCCACATTCTTCACCAAATCCATAATTACCACTCTATCGTGAATACCGACTTCAGTTGGGTTGACTTCAATGTGATAGTTGCTACTTACAGTCATGATTTCTATTTTCTTATTGGAAGGTGTTGTGAACGTCATGGTTTCTTGCCGAAGCCGTTCTACGCCAGATCCGTATAGTTCTCGCAGTAAACACATGATGCGAGTCTTCTTACCGGCTCCCGAAGGACCGTAAACAAGTAGATGGGGGAAATCACTTTGCTGAACTAGACTCTTCAATCGAACCGCTTGATCTGTATGAAAATCCAGTTTCATCAAATCCCTCGGTCTATGTTTATCGACCCAAAGGCTCATTGTTAAAATGTACTTGGTAGATATTGCAATTTACGAATTGTTTTTAATAAAAAGCGGAACGCTTTCAATGTTCATCACAACATCAAATTGAATCAGGAGGAATCGTTCCGTAATGCTTGACGTAAAATATATTTATATTTTGGGCATAAAAAGCATTTGATTCCTCTCTCGCCTTAGCAAAAGTGTATTATGCTGTTCTGCTCTTATTTAGGTTACAAGCGTCTCGCAAGAATCATTACGTGGCTGTCAAACTTTGAAGTTAATCTGACATTTCATGATTTCATTGACATTGAAAAGCGCGCGTTACGTTCAGTGTTGCCGAGTGTTGATTTATTTACAAACTATTCTGACTAATGCGTTCACTATATCTTGACGGTTAAATAAAAAGAATAACACGTACCTAGAGGAACTGTTCTATGAAATACATGAAAAGATAGAGAAATAAGGAATAAGCACACATACTTAACATAGATCTAGTAAAAAAGAAAGTAGGTAGGTTAAAGCCTAAATTAGCCTACACACATAGATTGTCTGTATGTCATGCTCTTTCTCTTCTATTAATAAAATATAACAGTGCTTTCATTTATAGGTTTTTTTTACAGGTAATTTTTTACAGCTAAAAAAGGATTGCAATTTGCATGATTCTTTTGGTTTCAATTTAACATTGTTCTGCGTTCTAAATACCAAAGTCAGTCGATTGAGTTTCCCCAGAACATTAATATACCGAATCTTAATTTCGAGGCAATATACCCATGATACTCTGTCATGGTGTCTTTACTTATTTTGTTTTATTTTCAATTTATACAAGGCAAAGTGAAAGGAAATTAATGACGACTACTTGATAAGTATGGAGGAAAACAGAAATGTTGCGCCGACCCCTAGTACATTGGGAAAAGATGACAGTCCATAATTATGACAATATGCTCAGTTTTTTACAAACTTGTTCGATGTGTTTTTTTCCAGTAATTTTTTTCGTCAAACGAAGTAAGAATTTTAGCGAGCTCTGTATTTAAAAATAAAAATAAAGTTCTGAAAAGTGTCTGAATAAGTCCATGGTCTGAATAAATCGGTGATAACACTTGCAACTTTTACAAACACTGTCATTGTCAAATTATGTCAACTGAATGTCAGTGTGAGTGTCTAGCTGACATCTGATCCTGAGATCATCTGCTAGGTGCATCAGCGTAAATATTTATTATTTCGATAGTTTATTTCAAAGAAATACAAAGAAGGGCAGCATTCCTAAGTTACTGTTACTTAATTGTACAGTTGTATAATGTTAGTATAAATAAAGATGACCGTGATATTTATTATTTTTCAAATCTTTATTGTTTGTTTGAGTTATGCTTTTTGTGAAAAAATCAATTTATACGGAGATGCTGGGGAAGCTTATGCTATAGAAGTCAATATAGGACATCCACATCAAATGGTAAGAGCCAGAAAGTCCCTCATTAGATTCTAAGTACAAAATAAAAATATTCAAAGTAAACAAGAGGAATCTTATGTAATGGTACACCTACTACAAGATGAACTGCAGCATCACCTAAGATAATCCTCTGACTGACCTTCTGATCATTTGGCAATTATACATTATTTACTGGTTTTAACAAACTAAACAGTTAAAAAGAGTTCGGAACGTCTTAAAAATAGATGTTGCACTGCCTATTTATAATTTTTAGAGCTCTGTGTACGTTGTTGAAATCATGAACCCTGTAGTACTTGATGATAATCTCAGACCAAATAAAGAACCAAGACAGCCCTGCAAACAATACAATGAAGCATGCCAAAACTATACCTCGCTCAGTGCATACATGCTCACATGTACACATTTACAACCAAACTACACCTCACCGGAACACTCACTGAGTGCACACACATGTTTACAAAACCAGCCTCATGTCAGTGTTGACAGTGCTATGCCTTGTTTTCTTATTTGGTCTGAGATTATAATATATTTTTTAAGCTATTATTCTTAATGATGGTCATAAGTTCTGGGCTAATATTATAACATACACGCATAGGGAAATAGAATTATTCATCTTAACTGCTCAAGGTGATGCAAAGTGAGCATTTTTTTTATATAAATCTATGATTGTTTAAATTCTAATTTCCACTTAATAATAATTCACGGAGAAAATTATGGAAAAGACTCTCCAGCTGTAAACATCAGGTCCACATAGAGATTATGATATAATTTATTGCTGTATTCTTGCATTCATAAAAGCCACAATATTATATCTAAATAATTTAAATCATGTAAAATTATCACATAGTCAACAATAGATAAAACACTGCTTTATAATATGTATGTAACAAAGTAAATAATATTAGAACTTAACTATTAACCTTCTTACAGGAAAAATTAGATAAAATTGTTTATGGTAACACAGACAGAGACAACAATAGGTTTGTATATTGTACTGATACCTATCACAAAGGTGTTTACCCTAACAGTTTACTTTTTATTACCAAAATGTTAGGATTTGTAATCATTGTTGTAAAAGAGAGAATCAAGGTTAATGTGTGGAAGTATAGATTAGTTGCAGAAACCTTTCAGTAAACTTATAAACTGCAACCAATCATTAACCTTTCGACCTCCACAGTAATGTATAGATGACAGAGCAAAATGTGCGCAACATGCCACGGTCATGTCTACACGACAGATTTTAAGGAATAATTCGTAGCTTTGCGCAGAGAGCACGTCTTTGCTTTTTTGACGTGGCAGTTAATAGGTTAAGGTATGATTATCTATGCCACCTCTGTCACCTCTGCCTAACCCTTCTGGGAAAATGTGAGATGACCTGTCACTATCACTTGGGTGGACATCCTTGTATTACTTTCATATTTCATGCTCCTACTGGAGGTTGGAAGATGGAAGAGATGTCCAGCAATTGTAATTCCACTCTTGAATAATCCTCAGTCATGATGACTTCTTTTTTTTTTTTTTTTCTTTCTCGTTTAGTATTAATCATGGTCTGGCAGTTTGAGTAATTTATGCGGCCTACCCAAATGTTCTTTCTTTGGTATTGTTCGTCGAATCGTTGAGCTCCTTAAGTTCTGAGTTGAGCTGCACGATTACTGACAAATGCGTGCACTGACTGGACAGGTCCACTCAATCTGTGTGGTTCTTTCCTCAAAAGGACCATTTCAGACACCAATCTACATGGCCTTCACATGATCTGACCAAGATTATGTCTGGACTTTAAAAGAGACTGTGACCTCTGAGTTTGTTTCGGCCTTTCTTCTCAGAGTAGTCAGATAGGAAACGCCGACCTCATCTAGCTTTATTTTAAAAATATGATTGACGTGTAAAAGTGTTTGTACAAACCTACTTACAAAAAATAAATTATTTATCATTTAGACAGTTGGTATAGTACGCGTCAAACTTTATGGCGGGTCCGAAGTGCGCTACCCGCTGCACAGTACCCCACCCCTCACCCCCGCTAACACATGAATTCGTAACTGCGCAGTTACTCGCCTCATGTTCCGAGCCGCCATAAAGTATGAATCGGACTGTGTCTGTCATCTTGGGTGGGGCTAGAGAGCTTAATAATCAACAATATCTGTTTACCAGCAGATATCATGATCATGAACTTCACAATTTTTTCAATAAATAACACCTAATTTCCTTTTTTTCCAGTTTAAATTATTGGTAGATACAGGGAGCACAACATTAGCGTTAGCATCTTATGCTCGGAATGATAGTGATAAATACTTCCATGCAAATAATTCAAGCAGTCTCTATAATAGTGGGAACAGTGTAAGTAGAACTTTTTTGTGTTTATTGACTATAAAAATAATAGAAAAATAGAAAATATATTATATTATAGAATGCAGATAAAAGTTTTAGATGCATCACTAATTGTTTAGTCCATAACTAAAGTAGTTAAGAGAAGCCTGATTAGTATATATTTGTATTATTATTTGTCTTATGCAACTGAATATAATGTCAGCATGTTGTTTTGGGTATTTTTAATTAACCCTACACCATCACCTTTAATGGGAGGGAGGGATTTTCTTTTGTGGAGATTTTCATTCTGCTTATTTTAGCACAGACTTCAAATATCTTTCAAATGATATTTACAGATACAAGCCGCATACACTCAAGGTACTTGGACAGGGCTCCTAGCATCAGACTTCATACAGTTTCCATCACTGACTGGTGTACCAGAAGTTCGGTCAGACTTCGCACTTATAACAGACAGTCATGATTTTTTTACTAAGGCCTCAGGATGGCAGGTGAGCAGCTATTCCATACTTCCACAATAATAATATAAATATGAAAGTAATTCTGTCTGTTAGCATTTCACGCCTTAATGGCTGTACGGAATTGGATGGAATAGTGTATTTTACTATATACGAGAAAAAATCTATAAATATATTATTGAAATAGTTTAGGCAAAAAGGAGTCGGAAAATTTTAGTTTTAGTTCATAAAATAACAAAATAAATTTTAAAATTCAATTCAACGTTTTCAGATTTTCTTATCTGTTAAAAAACACCATGAAATAGTAGCCGCCATGTTATTACGTCATACGGCTAGTAAACACAAACGGGTTAATTATGATTATATGATAATTGAGATCAGCACATTTGTTTTTATAGCCCAGTGACGTCATGACCACAGAGCAACATGGCGTTCACTGCGTCCAGCGTTTTCGTCAACCTACGCGCGAAATTTGAAATGTAAAATTTTAAATGCATTTTTATGGCACTAATCGATTGAATAAAAATTTTGTGATTTTTTTTTGGGGCATATTAGCACTATAGAATTGAATTAAGACACTTTTCAAAAATGGGTGTAAGACCCTATTGTCGCACAGGTAGACCATGACCTGGGTTCATCATCATCGGCAGCCTTTTTCCACCTACAGTTAAGTATAGGTCTCCTCCAGTTTCTGCCATGCTTCGGTGGTCTGTGCGAGTCTCATCCAGGCCTTCCCGCGATCTTCTGTGGGTCGACCTTCGTTAGGACATAGGATGCCTACTTTTTATCCCACTAGTACAGTCCAGAGCGAAGCCGCGAGCAGAAGCTAGTATTATATATGTAAATATCCTTCTTACAAATCGACAAACTAACTTATTATGAAAATGACTCATTCCATCGAAATATTTTTATCAAAGCTGACCGCCCTGGGTGTGTCAGACGTACGTTTAAATATCGCCGCACCCCATTGAGGTAATTAATTAATATTTTAGTGTTACTTAAATTATACTGTTGTATTGTGTCTGAGATACTGATAATTTATTTATCTAGTTCAGACCTGTGTCTGAACAGACATCTGTATGTTTTATCGAATTTTTGCTAGTATAAATCTCATTTAAAATTGCTCTTAATTTATAATATATGCACCTTATTGAATTGAATAAATTATTATTACTGTTGAGCCTACATTTGTAGGTGATTTAAGCCTAAACCTATAGCGGATAGCCATAAAAGATTAGACTTATATTATGCCTGCCAAAATGGTAGAAGTTAATGTCTCAAAAAAATATTAAATATATTTAATTTTCTAGTGAAATCTTAAATTTCTAAGCCCCGGATCAACAAAAACATCAACTCTTTTTTTACAAATAGGAGATATCCAAGGTAAAAATTAATTAACTGCTAGACATTACGGTTGAAAACAGGCAGATTTGATTTACGTACCCCTTACTTTTTTAAACAAAACAATGTCACATTTTTTTCATCTTAATAATTTTCAGGGCCTCCTCGGACTAGCCTACATGCCTGTAGGTGCATGGGGAAAGACTGGCTCAGTCGAATCCTGGCTGGATGCCCTAGATCGCAACGTGAACAAACCGATGTCATTTCATTTGAAACTCTGTGGACCAATAAGCACGACCAATACAACGCACTATGGTTATTTTAAAGTTGTTGGTAAGTCTGGAAATAAAATTACTTTGAAGTAGGTAAGGAAAGTTAATCGGCTTCTGCACGCGATTTCGTTAGCGTGGAAGTCAACTATACCATAAAACATATAACCTATGCCATTTGGCAATAGTGTAGCTATATAGTGTGACTGACACTGGCATGGCAACCATCAGGGTTTTTAATTTTGATAACACACAAAAATTGTCGCTAATAAGTCAAAATTAGTCGCCAAATATCAGAACCTGTCGGTCACAGGTTCAAAACATATAAGCGTTTCTAGGTGACCGACTTGGAGAGAATCTCCCCAGTTTGGCCACATTTATATCTTAAAAAACTAGGGCACCTAGCGAAGATCTGTGTTGTCACAAATTTAGTCGCTAATTAGTCGCATTTTTTCAGCAAGTCACAGATTTAGTCGGGTCTTAGTTTAGAAGATATACTGGTATTTTGTCAACACAACCTCATACATACCATTTATTTAATAAATTGCTTAAAATCTGTTGATTTTCTAGTCTCAAAAACAAGCAGTCTACAAAACAGTTTCACTACTACAGCAGGCTTAGCATGACGCTTTCTATTTCTACGAAGAATAGACACAGCTCTTTCTATTCAAAGTGACATTTCGTTTCTGCATTTTTGACTTCGCACCATAGAAATCCTTCTACAATCTGTAATTTTGTCTTTCGTTTTTAACGATCTTTGTCTAGATCCTTTTTTATGTAGAAGGATTTCTACGGTGCGATGTCAAAAATGGAGAAAAGAAATGACACTTTGTATAGAAAGAGCTGTGTCTACTCTTCGTAGAAATAGAAAGCGTCATGCTAAGCCTGCTGGACAGTTTGTACAAGTGTACAAGTTGTACAAACACACCATACACACCGCTCTGGACAATCTTGTGTCCATGGTCGCAGATGGCAGGTCGTACAACCGGAATTTTGATTTGGATCCTGTATGTAGTATTCGGACTGTAGGTACAGTCCGAATACTACATATAGTGGACATGGAGTAGAGTGGAATTAACACAGACATATTTTGTAAAATATAATATACGTTAACTTAACATCACAAATAACGGGATGTATTTAACGCGGCGACAAATTAATCTGAATTTGGGATTCAAAAATAATTAAAGGCGGTAGCAAATACAGTAGGTTGGCAGCTACAGCGAAGGATAATTTTAAGTAAAAGGTAGCAGCTTAATAATCAGTTTGTTAGCTTTGTTTTAATTTAAACTAGCATCGAGTTTTTGTTTTGGTAACTGAGAGTCACCAACAATAGAGGGGATCTGGCGTTAATGGTCACTGTTCTAACCTAACCTAACCCAAATGATTCAATAATGATTCAAATGAATCCTTCCATCCAAAGCAAATATTATATATTTGCTACCGCCTTTAATTATTTTTTAATACCAAATTCCGATTAATTTGTCGCGGCTTTAAATACATGCCTAATGATATTTAATCGCTTCCAAGTTTTTATTTAATAGAAAATAGTTTGTCGCCCTTTAAGTTGTTAGTCGCCTGGAAAATAATTATTAATTAACCATAAATAAACAATACGAACATAAAAACTTTTTACAAAAATAAAAGAACCGACTTAAAAATAATACACAAAAAAATGAAAAATTACTTTCATTTCGGAAGTCGGTGTCTTTAGTTCTGTGTGGCATCAGATCAGAACGCTGGATCTGTACTTCCACAGATTACTTCTTACAAACAAAAAAAAAATAATTGACGTCTTTATAATACATATATACCTACATAACATCAAGCCTTTTTTCCCCGAAGGGTTGGGCAGACGTGTACCTTATACACCCATATTTCGCCAGTTATGTTTAAGTCCCATGTAATAGGGGGCGAGTCTATTGCCATCAACCGGGCACTAAAACTAGACAGAAAATTCTAAACGACTATAAAATCATTGGCACCGAACTCCAAGTCAAGGAGAACAATGCCATATATTAGATCCACTGCATAGGTACAGTAGGTATGTTGGTAGTCACCAGTTTAATACAGGATACCAGCGCCATCTATAGGCTGATATGGAAAAAAAAACATAAAGTATGTTTAAATTCTTGTTCCTAATTGATGTTATTTTCATTAAAAAAATAACTAGTCAAAACTAATATTATAAAGAAAAAAAAAATGATTTCTTGTATGTTTGTTTGTTACGCTTTCACGCTAAAACGGCTGAACGGATTTGGTTGATATTTGGCACATGGGTGGAACATTACCTGGATTAGGACAGGATACTTTTTATCTCGGTAGTACGTTTCCGTGGTATAATTTCCGACCTGTACGCGAGGGAAGCCGCGAAAAAGCTGGTGTAAAATAAGTTGATTTCAGAATGAGTAATACTAGTGAAAAAGTTACAAAAGCTTTTGAAGTTGTAGCACAAACTGAACTTTATATGAGGGTATTTCAGTAATTTTTCCAAAAATACATTTGTTTACATGTTTGGAAACAAAATTTCGAACGCAGAATAATGTATTCTTTTTTATTGCAGACGACCGCACACCAAATTCAAATACCAATAAAACATTCCGGACACCAGTATTACGCCAACGTTGGTACGAAGTTGGTGTCATATCAATCAGAGTCATGAGTTCAATGACCCCTCAATCCAAAGAGATCTTAGTTAAAGATAAGGTGAAAGATCCTGATGAGGATATGTGCGTCGAACTGAATAGTGTGAAGAGCATCGTTGATAGTGGAACTACGCAGATTAAATTGCCGGATAAGTTATTTAGACAGGTAATTCATAATTTTATTAATTAAAAAGTTATATTTGATTATAAGGTTGATCTTGTCATTTAATGGTGCCGATTCCCTTGTTAACAAACTAAACTAAATTTAAGTTCAGTGCATCTTTTTCTTTCTATATAGTTATGAAAAGGACAGAAGTTAAATTTTAGTTTAGTCCTGTCAAATTAATCAGCGCTTGACGTAAATTGACGTAATTTTAGTAGGCAAGTTTTTAATCACGTCTAAACGTATGGCGTAGTGACAGGCGCTGATTAACTTGACAGGACTAAACTAAAATCTATCTTCTGTCCTTTTCTTAATGAAATTGAAAGAAAAAGATGCACTGAACTTAAATTTAGTTTAGTTTGTGAACAAGGGAATCGGCACCAATATCGATAGATTATTCCCATTTACACGATGCGACTTCCTTGCCAGTGGCATACAGTAAAATTTAAGCAACAACTGACTTGCATCTTTTATTGTTGCTTCAACATATTCCGCACGTCATGCACGAAGTTTTGTCGCACGAGAAACATCTGTAACGGACTTTTACCATGCTCACCTTCACAAGCCGGATTATTGCAGTTTTTAAAACAGTATTATAGTCTTTGACATAGTGCCTTACCGCCGTAATGCGCAAGCCATGTTTTAATTTTGTGATTTCACATATTTCAGGTTGTGGACGAACTTAAGAATGAATTTAGGAAATCTCAGGTGCTTATATTAGATGAATTCTGGAATAGAAGAGAGGTAAATAATATTCATTACTTCATCATCGTCTTCATCATTTCAGCCGAAAGACGTCCACTGCTGGCCATAGGCCTCCCCCAAGCACCGCCACTTCGACCGGTTTTGTGCTTCCCGCATCCAGCGGATTCCTGCGGCCTTCACAAGGTCATCGGTCTACCTTGTAGGAGGCCTTCCAACCCTACGTCTTCCGGTACGCGGTCGCCACTCAAGAACCTTTCGGCCCCATCGGCTATCTGTTCTGCGAGCAATGTGCCCTGCCCACTGCCACTTAAGTTTGACAATTCTTCGGGCTATCTCGGTAACCTTGGTTCGCCTGCGGATCATTACTTATCCATATTTAATACTATCTTCTGCCCGTGGAAGTCGTAAGATACCACAATATACCAAAATAACAGCCACATTTTTATAAAACTTCCTGTATTCTGCGTTTGTAGTTTTGGTCTCAGCAGCCAAAACATACAGAGACTCAGGACTGTCGACGCGGGAGCAAGCGAGGTACAGGTGTCCGTGTGAGAAGCAGCTCGTCCTGAGGTCGACAACCGCAGCCTTCAGTAGCAATTTCCTATTGCTTGCGAAATTTGTTGTTTTAAGTGAATTAATGATGTTCCTGCTCATCATCACCATCATCATTTTCTTGCCCTCATCCCAATAGGGTATTTTACTCTATGAGAAAAATCTATAAATATATTATTGAGATAGTTTAGGCAAAAAGCAGTCGGAAAATGTTAGTTTTAGTTAATAATCATATTTTTCAGTTTTTCTAATCTGTTTTATAACACCGTGAAATAATAGCCACCATGTTATTACGTCATACGGCTGTGTAAACTAAAAAGTGTCAACTGTCAACTGATCGGCGTACCTATATCGTCCCCGTATTTGGAAAACTAAATAACTTAGTTTTTGGCGATTTTGTCTTTTCCCTATTTTTAAATAATCCAAAACATGACGCATGTTTGAGTCTTACAGGAATTTACTTATCTTATTCCGTTCCAAAAATATAGCCATTTTTGTCGTTCAGATGGAATAATGCATATCTTCAAACTAATTCTAATTTTTTGAAGGAAAAATAAACAACTCAATAAATAAATCAATAACTGTGGTCAATGATTAGTTAAATTTTTAATGAATTAAATAAAGTAAGTTGTTGATTTTTTCTTCAATTTCCAAATTCTATCATAAAACTAACAAAGTTCTAGGAAAACTAAATAACTCTACTTATTTAATTTTGCTACTCAGAATTCTGTCAAAACGTACATTACTTTATAAACACTTGATGTTATCTATTTCTTCTACAACTAGATAATTATTAATTACAAGATGATAGGCAAATAAAATCAAATAGATTAAGTTATTTATAATTGCCACGCGAAATATTGTAGTGTCTATTCAATGAATCGGAACAAGGAAGTGCGCGGGGGGAAGCGCGGGTGTCAGCGCGAGTGACTGATGCATCGCTCGCGTCACAAGCATTTTAGTGTAATGCGTAACCTTCAATTGCGTTGACGTCAGTGACCAGAGTGAGAGTTTTACACTATAATGAATTCGCGGGGTAGATTTATGGTGAAAATGTGCCAAGAAGAAGATAATTCATCTGAGGTATGTAGCTACGATGATTTAGAACCAATTTTTTGTAAGTAGAAAAACTCTTCAGTGCATCTCCCACGAAACCAAGACTGATTTATGTCATCATAATACTGAAATAATTATTTTTTACTATTTCCTAAGTTAAGCGAATTTGAATAATATGAATCACTTTAAGTTGTGGGAGAAGTTAATAACTCTTCTGCTGTTATTTGAATTTTGACTCTTAAGCTGAAGGTTTAAGGTTACTTTTAGCTTGTTACGTATTTTTTTTTTGTTAGGTATTTTTGTTGAACATTTTTAGGGTTCCGTACCCACAGGGTAAAAGCCGAACCCGTTTACTAAGATTCCGCTGTCTGTCTGTATGTCTGTCCGTCAGTCTGTCACCAGGCTATATCATGAACCGTGATAGCTAGAAAGTTGACATTTTCAAAATGTAACCGCTAAATAGCCACTATAACAACCAGAGGTCGGAGTAGGTAGATCGATTTAAGGTCGTTGAAGTCAAACGTAGAGGATAATGTGGATATGCCTCTAAAATACCGGAACTTCAAATTGATTTTGAAAAAATCTGAAATTTCGAAATTAGCACGAATTTGTGTTTAAGGTGAAAAACGTATTAATAATATCAATCTACGCTGCCAATGTTAGCTAATGGTGAAAGAAATCAGTATTTTATTTTATACAAAAATACCTTGGCCTAGTTGCACCGTATTTTGTCCCTTACTGTTGAATTAGAAATGACGCTTGACAGTATGAGACAAAACTTAGACAGGGCCTTTTGTTTCTTTATCTCATGTTCATCTATGTTAAGAACGCATTGACCGCACGCAACGACCAATCAGAAGCATCTCGCACATTATGGATAAAATGGCATGTCCATATCATAATATCTTGACGCAAGTATATAAAATCAATCTACCTACTCCTACCTCAACAACAAATACTAAATCGAGATTAAGCAACGGTGGATGGGTGACCAAATCAGTTTACCTATTTTTATTTGTATGGAATCCTCTGTTTTTTAATACTTAATAAAACAATGTAGAGTAGGTATGGATTTGAGTATGCTGTCACATGACTGCATAAACTCTTGTCAAGTTGTTATTGTTTTTCTTTGTTCGTAATTTAATACCTACAATATGGCTTCTTATTGTTTTAGGGTGAAAATAAGACAATAAAACAACAGGAGCAAAGTACCGTCAGCCCACAAAAACATAATATTATAACATGCCAGAAATCACCATCCGAAATTAACAAACATGTTTCCAATGACGTAAATTTCGCTGTTGATATTACGCCTGATGTTCTTAACCTTCCTGAGCATGACGAATTTAAGATTATTACATGCGAATCGGCTCCTGCTTCAATAATGGCTAGCGAAATGATTTCTAATAACATTAAACCACCCCAATCAGCACCTATGCCCGTAAATGTCAGTCCCATGTCTTTGTGTAGCAGTAAAATTAATTTAAATGAAGATGACAACATACCATTATACAACTATAAAGATGTCAGTTCACCAGTCAGAGGGTCAAGTCCCATTTCGGGTGTCGAACCAATGCCACCTTCGACAGATGAAGAACCTTTTTCTGATTCTGGATCGTCATGGATTCCGGACTCAGAAGAAGAAAATAAAATAAAAAGAAAACGTACATCTTTAATGAACATGAGATTTGAAGGTATAAACTCAATTCCGTCGAGTGATTCTGAAGATGAAACAAGTAAAATTATAAAAACTTGCACTATTATTGAAACTCCTTTTGACCAAGTCTCATTAGTTAACCCCGATAGAAGAACCATGAAACACGATGTCACAATTGCAGAAACAACAGATTCAGAAACAGAAACAGGCAATAAGGAAAAAGAAATCTACAGATGGAAAAAAAGTAATCAAACAAATTGGAAAAGAAACAAAGAGTTAGAGAAGAAACGAAAATGTTTGCCATATAAGAGTAAAACTGGAAAGCTTTGTACAGCTAAACTACCTAAAAGTCCTAAATGCAGCAATAGTTGCCGTCAAAAATGCACAGAAAAGTTTACACAAAACGAGCGTGAAATAATTTGCAAACACTATTGGTCTATACAAGATTATAAGCTACAAAAAGAGTTTCTGCTTAAGCGCATCATCATTAAACCGGTGCAGACTACAAGAAAATCTGTACCGATCGACAAACAAAGAAGTACTAGCAGACAATATGGTTTTTATAAAAATAAGACTGTATTTGAACAAGTATGCAAGAATTATTTTATGTCCACTCTTTGCATTTCTACTGGTCCTATTGAAACAGCAGTAAAACACGTGGATGATCATGGTGCATTTACAAAAATAGATAACCGTGGTAGACAAGCGCCTGCAAACAAAACTCCTGAAGAACAGATACAAGACGTAAAAAATCACATTGAAAGTTTTCCTGTAATGGATTCCCATTACTGTAGAAAAAAATCAAACAGGAAATACTTAGAGCCTACCTTGTCAATATCAAAAATGTATGATTTGTATGTGCAGAGAATGAAAAAAAACAATAAAGTGCCAGTTAAATTTAACATTTATAAGAAAGTATTTGGCACACAATACAATTTAGCGTTCTATCATCCCAAGAAGGACCAATGTAGCACGTGTAATAATTACAATAAAGATAAAAGTAATATAAATATCCTAAATGAATATAGTCAGCATATAGAGCGAAAAGAGGCGTCTTATAGATCTAAAGAGCAAGATAAGAAGAGGTCGGAAGAAGATGATTCATATTTGTGTGTCACCATGGACTTGCAAAGTCTACTGCAGATTCCATCGACTGCAGATAGTCTAATGTATTATTCCAGAAAATTAAATTTATATAATTTATCTATTTATGAGTTTAAACCTCCACAAAACGACGCTCACTGTATGATCTGGACGGAAATAAACGGCAAAAGAGGCAGTGTGGAAATAGCATCTGCTATTTATTTATGGATTAAGAATCTACCCGAGGCTGTCACGCACGTCACCCTTTATTCAGACACATGCTCGGGACAAAACCGGAACCAGTACATAGCAGCATTTTTATTGTACTTAGTACATACACATGGGACAATAAAAGTGTTAGAACAAAAGTATCTCGAAAGTGGTCATAGTTATATGGAGGTAGATTCGATGCACAGCGCAATAGAAAAAGAAAAAAAGTACACAGACACGTTTTCTATAATAGATTGGAAGGGAATTATGCAACGGGCAAGATCCAAAAGACAAAATAAAAATGTAAATCCGTATAAAGTAAATGAGTTGTCGTATCAAGACATGATTGATGTAAAATCACTTTCTTCAAAAATAATTAAAAACAAAACTATAGCGGAGAATGGGGAGAAGGTGTGTTGGTTGAAAATAAAATGTCTAAGATTTCAAAAGGATTTACCTGGTTTTATTAAATACAGATACGATTACGATGGGCCATATAATTTATTAAATGCTCTTTGTAAACCAGGGAGACCGACTAGAAGAACTCAAAACTCTGAAATGCCAACTATAAACACTGAAGACCTTCCCCGGGCATATAAACAATGTCTTCCTATAACAAAACAAAAAAAGAAAGATCTTTTACAGCTTTGTAAGAAAAATATAATTCCTAAAGAGCTTCATGGCTGGTACGAAGGTTTACCATGTTTAAACGAAGACCAGGGTACTCCACCCTGCACTGATTCATCTGAAGTCGATGATTAAACTTATTTTGACCCCTGCCCTACATTCTGGTGATCTTTTGAAACCTAACAACACAAACAAAATTATTTGAGTTTTTAGGGATTGACATTGTTAAATTTACGTGATTTTAAATTACATACATACGCCGTGTTTTATTTAATGTGTATGAAGGTAGTTTTTATTTTAAGTTGCTGTACTTTTGTTTATGTCTCTTACATTTACCTTTCAGTATTGATTAAGTACAGACATTTCAATTGTTTTGAATTTTAAATGTTTTATTTTACTTAATTGTAGGATCAATAGTCTTAAGTAATTGATATTAGAAGTTTGTTGATTTTTGTACTCAATGTACCTACCTGATGAGTCATATTATTTTTTGAGTTTTATTTTAGTTGTGTTTCCTAAATTACCAATGAAGAATTATTTTTATTTGAATTGAGTTGTTTTAAAGTTTTATAATGATTGCTATACCTTTGATTTGTTGTTCATTTTTTAATAAAGTCTATTTTATGTCAAAATACAGCATATTATTTTTAATGGCACCAATAACAGTTAAACAATATCAAAGTAATAAACGTACAACTTTTACATTTAAACATATTTCAAGTTTGATAAATTCAATAACTGCATTTATTTCACCTTCTTTTACTCTACCAGATGGATCTAGGTTGTAGGAAAACTAAATAAATAGCCGAAATAAATAACTAATTGCAGTTACGTTACAAAAAGCAGTTGTGGCAAAATTAAACAACTTGGTTTTATATATTTTATTTAGTTATTGTTGAAGATAGAGTCCAGTTTGTTTAAGCATAATGTTAAAGATAATCAGGTCCACAAAATATAAAATTACCGACGGTAAAATTGTCTCAATTTTTTTAACAAATGAACATTAATTGAAAAAAAAACACTAAATCACGTTTATCTCAAAACTAGAAAATCGGAGTTATTTAGTTTTCCAACTACGGGGACGATATAGGCTTTGTACATTTTTTAGTTTCGAAACCTACGTAATTTATGTTTAATTAACAGCACACGAACGAGTTATTATTCTACTTATAGAATAATAACTCGTTTTAAATTACAAACAAAATATCAGCGCAACAATTATCATACAAAATATCAGCGCATTTGTTTACACAGCCAACTGACGTCATGGCCACAGAGCAATATGGCGTCCACTGCGTCCAGCGTTTTCGTCAAACTACGCGCAGAAATTTGGAAATGTAACATTTAAATGCCTTTTTATAATACTTATCCATTGAATAAAAATTTTGTGTTTTTTTTAGTGGCATATTAGCAATATAGAATTTAATTGGGACACTTTTCAAAAATGAGTGTAATACCCTATTCATTTGGGGTCGACGCAACATGTATTTTTCTTCCATACTTCTCTATTAGTTCCTGTGTTCTAATGGCACAACACTGATACACTGACTGATGCATTCTTACCGATTATTCCTGACAAACGGCTATCACTAAAATAATACACTCCCGGACACCTGAATCGAGCCACCCTGCATATTTTTGTTCAAATGTCCTCTATTTTTTTAAATAATATTACAAAGATAAAAAATGCGGTTTTAAAGCCAGTCACTGACTATCATGTTCGATTGACATTATTCCGAATTTGAAATCGGAATACTAACAAATGACAGTTTCAATTGTAATAAGTCGTCTTTTTACGTTCCTGAGGGGCAAATATGTCATGGAATTTTTGAAGAAAACAATGGTTTACATAGAGAAAACTTTTATTTAGTAACTTGTGTTACTTCCAAGAGCATTTAGGACGGCCGTCATGAGGTTCGGCATGGAATTAATTAATGTCTATGTTTATAATCTGCGAAAGCAGATAAGAGTTTCTCAAAAGTTCAGGACAGTCTCCTTAGATCGTTTTCCTGTAGGTACAACGGTTAAAGAACCTAACCTGACTCCCCCGTCTCAAAAATCCACCCTGTATATCATGATTGACTGCTTATTTCCATAAAGGCATAGCGTGATGATAATAATTTAAAAGGTTAAATCTATAACTACCTGCAATATTCTAACCTTTTGGCTCGTCTTTTTACAATTTGCGGTTAACTATACAAGAATGCGAACATAAATTGCTCATCCCCCATAGCAAATAGCGTGATAATTTATACCCTACAGACTGACCAGACTTATAGGTAATATCTATGCAACATTTGAATCTATCCGCTATTACTTGCGTAATTCTGGAATATACATTCAGACAAACAGACAAAAATTCTTAAAACTATATTTTTTGGCATAAAAAACGTTCCCAGACCTCGTAGCAATGACTTTTTTTCAAAAATATTCTATGTACAGTTTTGATTCCACTACGATTTTATTATCCATATTATAAATGCAAAAAAAGAAAACATACACGCAGATGAAGTCGCGGGCAACAGCTATTAAATATAAAAGTAACACAAGCGATTCACCAGAAATAATAGCCAGTAGCGGTCTCTCAAAAGGTCCGTATTTTGTAACTATTTCGACCAGTGAAATCCGATTATGTTGATGCTGTATTTGGGTGGCAACCTTTTTGTTACCGCCATATACATAGCTAATATCCAAACCTACATACTTCAAATCTATTTTACTTTTAGTTATACTAGAATGTGGCGGTAGTAGGTACTTTTCCTATCAGTCACCTTCCTTCCTATTCATTCCTGCAGCGTCTACCATAGATCAGAGCGAAACCGGAATACAAGGCTAGAAGAAGATTGTCCGTAACGAACGCCATTTTTTGAATGCAGTTCAAGTTCGTCTAACCCGCTGCCGTGAAAGCATCTCTCCAGAGCTTTTACCGCTAATATGTCTGGAGTCCGTGATAAATCCGAGTTTTCGGGTCTATATATCAAACTAGAGCTACCTACTTATCAAGTTACACTGATTTTGTGCTGTGAAAGAAATATGAATCGTTTACCTGTGAAACCACGCTGGCTCGCCGCGTGGCTAACCCACAAATCGAGGACATGCAAAGCCTTAGCAACAGGAAGGCGACTCCAGACTTCTAAAAGGTAAGGCGCTGCACCCTGTGTCCTCTTATTCCTGTTCCTCCATACCATAAACAGCCTCTTCCATAATCAATGTATGCTGCCACATAAAGTTTATTACAGTCCACAAAACCACCGATTCTCATAGCAAGGCTTTGAATCACCGCTCCAGACTTTTAGAAGCCTGGAAAGAGCTGTTTAGACAGTTCTATCCATTTCATGGTAAATTCTCCGCACCCCCTAATGTTAGCGTTTAAAGGTTTTCGAAAAGGCTCGCGGCGCTAACACTTTTTGTGTTATAGTTGGCAGAACAGGGTATTTGACTCAACAATAAAAACAATTTGTTTAAAAAAATATCTCAATTTGTTGTGCGCATTTTTAAGTCTATCCTAGACTGAGACGGCACTACTAGCATCTAGCGTCTCAAGACAGAAGTGGCATAGTAACTCCAATGGTCGTTTTGCGTGACAAAGATAGAAGAATAATTTCAAAAGCGTGCAACTTCTCCATTTGTTCACAGATTTTTTTGTTACATCTTTAAAATAAGTATTAATTTATGTTATTGACCTAAGAAAATACTACTTATTCTAAGATTTCGTTCAACTGATTTCAGGCTGCCTGCTGGCCAGAGCCTCAAGTATGGACACTGCCCTGGTTAGCCGTTGATCTTCTTAGTGCTGATGCTGATAATCAGTACTTCACGTTGGAGATACCACCACAGGTAACTAAAACTCTGCCGGGATCGCGGAAAAGTCCGAAAGGGATACCGTGGCCTCTGGCAGCACACAGGTAACGGAAGGTACACGGGTGGGTTTTAGTCAGTAAGAGTCTGACACACCCTCCCGCTCCGCGCAGAGCGGGATAAGTTATTTGATAATTTACGACCCAAAAAAAAAACAAGGTAACTAAAACTGCGGATCTATTCTGTGAGGTTGATATTATAGGCACAGTGGCTAGTCTAGAATCAGCATGTCGATTCTGTAAAAATCTCACCGTGATAACTCGCGTGGAGTGAGCTGTGAGTGTCATCCCACTGATGCTAGGGAGTGACCAAGCATTACATTTATAATCACAATCGAGAATTTAATTATATTTTTATACTAATTCTATTGATCATTTTATATTATTTTAAAACTAGTATTTAAGTGTTGAAACGTTACTATTAAGGGGTTAAATAAAATAGCAAAACAGAAATTCAGGCAGGAACTCAATTTGTTTTTTTTTTATTCCTATAGGTTTGGTAATTTTCACACCCGCCATCTTGCTTTTAGATTTGACCTCATTATCGGCTTTAACACCGCTGAAAACCATGAAAACGACACCCATGACGAAAAATTTGAACATTTTCGCAGCCACCGTCTTACTTTTTAGATTTTACCTCACTATCGGCTTTAACAACCCCAAAAACCATGAAAACGACACCCATCATGAAAAATCTGAATATTTTCGCAGCCGCCATCTTGTTTTTTTAATTTTGACCACACTATCGGGTTTAACACCCCCGAAAACCACGAAAACGTTACCCATGCTGAAAAATCTGAACATTTTCGCAGCCGCCATCTTGCTTTTTAATTTTGACCACACTATCGGCTTTAACACCCCCGAAAACCACGAAAACGACACCCATGATGAAAAATCTGAACATTTTCGCAGCCGCCATCTTGCTTTTTAACTTTAACCACACTATCGGCTTTAACACCCCCGAAAACCATGAAAACGACACCCATGATGAAAAATCTGAACATTTTCGCAGCCGCCATCTTGCTTTTTTTTTTGACCTCACTGTCGGCTGTAACATCTCCGAAAACCATAAAAACAACACCCATGATGAAAAATTATTGTAGCCGCCATTTTGGATTTTGATATAAAGGTGGTAAAACCAAATTTTTGTTTGTCGTGCATTTAAAAATAAAAAATGGCAAATTCAAAAAAAAACTCAACTTGATATTAATAACAGCGCCTCACGCGCATGTGTGGCGTGATCTTATCACTTCACCCGATTCTCGTAACCATAGTAACCACCCGCGCCGAAGTGAATCGGCTAGGTGAAGTGAATCGGTAAGCGCGACGCGCGAGTGTCGTGATCTTATCACTTCACTCGATTCTCGTTGCCATGGCAACATCACTTCACTTGGGCTGGATGAAGTGAGCCTAGCCGTCCGCCGGCCGCGGAGCGCGCGCTGCGTGAGTGTCAGTTGAACTGTTGAATTTTGCTAAAGTATTGATGACGGTGATTTTATGAATATTACGAGTATTTTATTATTGGCATCGCGTAGGTTGGTTTAAATTTACCTACCTATAATACAATATTAGAAAGGTACATAATAAATAATCCCCACCTTTTTATTCAAATGGCTTATGTATACATACACAAACATCGTTTAGTTCGGGTTTCACATAGTTTGTGAGGGGATAAATTCTATGGTCCGTCAGCCAGGCACACTTTCTCACTTAATCACGTGACACACTCGGTTATCTATTCTTATTGAATAGATTTGGGTTAATAACAACGCTGAATAACGTCGAACAGTCTTTAGTCGACTCAATCCACTATCGCTTCTTCAAAACTCATTGCGGTTGGATCATGGGATTGCTTTTATTTAATCAGTTAAAACACATCGCGATTGGGTCATGGGAATGCGGTTTTAATCAGTTAACTCATTATGATCATTATAATTGTCATTATAATTAATCAGTTAAAACACATCGCGATTGGGTCATGGGATTGCGTTTATTTAATCAGTTAACTGATTATGATCATTATAATTAGCATAAAAATATTATTAAAATCTCGATTATGATTGTAAATGTAATCCTTGGTCCATCCCTAGTATCAGGTGGGATGACACTGACAGTTCACTCCACGTTCACTTCACTTAAGTTTTCACGTTGAGAAGGTTACAGAATAGCACTGCAGGTGGAATGACAGCTCACTTCACCTAAGTTTTCATGGTGATGTTTATATTATAGACACAGTGGCTAGTTTAGAATCAGGTGGAATGACAGCTCATTTCACCTAAGTTTTCATGGTGATATTTATATTATAGACACAGTGGCTAGTTTAGAATCAGGTGGAATGACAGCTCACTTCACCTAAGTTTTCATGGTGATATTTATATTATAGACACAGTAACTAGTCTAGTATCAGGTGAAATGACAGCTCACTTCACAAGTTTTCATGGTGATATTTATATTAAAGGCACAGTGGCTAGTCTAGAATCAGGTGGAATGACAGTTCACTTCACCTAAGTTTTCATGGTGATATTTATAGTATAGACACAGTGGCTAGTTTAGAATCAGGTGGAATGACAGCTCACTTCATCTAAGTTTTCATGGTGATATTTATATTATAGGCACAGTGGCTAGTCTAGAATCAGGTGGAATGACAGCTCACTTCACCTAAGTTTTCATGGTGATATTTATATTATTGGCACAGCAACTAGTCTAGCATCAGGTAAAATGACAGCTCACTTAACCTAAGTTTCATGGTGATATTTATATTAAAGGCACAGTGGCTAGTCTAGAATCAGGTGGAATGACAGCTAACTTCACCTAAGTTTTCATGGTGATATTTATATTATAGGCACAGTGGCTATTCTGGAATCAGGTGGAATGACAACTCACTTCACCTAAGTTTCCATGGTGATATTTATATTATAAGCACAGTGGCTATTCTGGAATCAGGTGGAATGACAGCTCACTTCGCCTAAGTTTTCATGGTGATATTTGTATTATAGGCACAGTGGCTAGTCTAGAATCAGGTGAAATGACGGCTCACTTCACCTAAGTTTTCACAGTGAGATGGATTTTATAGACACAGTGGCTAGTCTAGCATCAAGTGAAATGACAACTCACTTCACCTAAGTTTTCATGGTGATATATATTAAAGGCACAGTGGCTAGTCTAGAATCAGGTGAAATGACAACTCACTTCACCTAAGTTTTCATAGTGATATATATTAAAGGCACAATGGTTAGTCTAGAATCAGGTGAAATGACGGCTCACTTCACTTAAGTTTTCACAGTGAGATGGATTTCATAGACACAGTGGCTAGTCTAGTATCAGGTGAAATGACAGCTCACTTCACCTATGCTTTCATGGTGATATTGATATTATAGGCACAGTGGCTAGTCTAGAATCAGGTGAAATGACGGCTCACTTCACCTAAGTTTTCAGAGTGAGATGGATTTTATAGGCACAATACAGTAACTAGTCTAGTATCAGGTGAAATGACAGCTCACTTCACCTAAGTTTTCACGGTGGGATTTATATTAAAGGCACAGTGGCTAGTCTAGAATCAGGTGGAATGACAGCTCACTTCACCTAAGTTTTCATGGTGATATTTGTATTATAGGCACAGTGGCTAGTCTAGAATCAGGTGGAATGACAGCTCACTTCACTTAAGTTTTCATGGTGATATTTGTATTATAGACACAGTGGCTAGTTTAGAATCAGGTGGAATGACAGCTCACTTCACCTAAGTTTTCATGGTGATATTTATATTATTGGCACAGCAACTAGTCTAGCATCAGGTGAAATGACAGCTCACTTCACCTAAGTTTTCATGGTGATATTTATGTTAAAGGCACAGTGGCTAGTCTGGAATCAGGTGGAATGACAGCTAACTTCACCTAAGCTTTCACAGTGAGATGGATTTTATAGACACTGGCTAGTCTAGCATCAGGTGAAATGACAACTCACTTCACCTAAGTTTTCATGGTGATATATATTAAAGGCACAGTGGCTAGTCTAGTATCAGGTGTAATGACAGCTCACTTCACCTAAGTTTTCATGGTGATATTGATATTATAGGCACAGTGGCTAGTTTAGAATCAGGTGGAATGACAGCTCACTTCACCTAAGTTTTCATGGTGATATTGATATTATAGGCATAGTAGCTAGTCTAGAATCAGGTGAAATGACGGCACACTTCACCTAAGTTTTCATGGTGAGATGGATTTTAAAGGCACAGCGGCTAGTCTAGTATCAGGTGGAATGACAGCTCACTTCACCTAAGTTTTCATAGTGAGATTCACTTTATATTGGGCTTGAAAATTATTTTAGTGATTTCGTGAAATAAACCCTCATACAGCATAAATGGTCTATGGTCTGCTCTTGCTCAGGATGTTTGTTTATTTATTCAAACTAGCCACAGCAAAGAACTTCATATTAGTCACATTCGTTTTAGCAAATCCCCCTGCCAATCTGCACCCTGATTGCGTATCACAGTTCAAGTCACAATCCGAGTTTTGAAGGATATTGCTAATCCATTTCTTCATAGGTTTGAAAAATTCGTCTGCTCAACAACGTAAATAACCCAATGGACGTGGGTGAACTCTCAAAATTAAACCCATTGCGATCAATAGGGTATTTTACTATATACGAGAAAAAATCTATAAATAGATTATTGAGATAGTTTAGGCAAAAAGGAGTCGGAAAATGTTACTTTTAGTTCATAAAATAACAAAATAAATTTTAAAATTCAATTCACGTTTCCAGTTTTTCTAATCTGTTAAAAAACACCATGAAATGACACACACATGTTATGACGTAATAACATGGCGACTACTAAGTCGCCATGTTATTACGTCATACCGCTAGTAAACTAAAACGTTTCAACTGTCAACTGATAGTTAAATAATAGATCAGCGCATAGTCAAGTGACGTCATGACCACAGAGCAACATATCGTCCACTGCGTCCAGCGTTTTCGTCAAACTACGCGCGAAATTTGAAAATGTAAAATTTAAATGCATTTTTATGGCACTTATCGATTGAATAAAAAAATTGTGATTTTTTTTGGGGCATATTAGCACTATAGAATTTAATTAAGACACTTTTCAAAAACGGGTTTAAGACCCTATTGTCATTTTATGTGTATTAAGCAATTATCCCACTGTATATGAGATCATAATTTTATTTCTTACTTTTAATCTTTTCAGAACTACATGTTAGCAGTCGGTGTTCACAACAGCAGTGTTACATCAGGAACGTTGTCCACATATTGTTATAAACTAGGACTCGATGCGGGAGGTTCGGAGACTGTACTAGGATATACTGCCATGGAAGGATTGCAGGTAACCATAAATTAAATAATATTACTTCCATCTATAAATAAACAAGTCAACAATTTAACAGTCACTTGTTATATTGACATAAACCGCTGCAGAAAGTACGACAAGACGGCGATATAAAGTTAATTTCGTTCCTTCGATACGAAAGAAGGAGTCAAATACCAACTCCGCATAGGTAAGCATATTCAGAGCAGTGAAGGAGAATTGAGAAATCTCTAAACCTCAACGGCAAAAGCAGAAAAAATTATAAGCCACATGCTATGACGTTAAGGCTCCGTGAACGAATAAAATCCTCCCTTGTCAATTTCTTATCTAATTGTGAGAAAGCTTGAAAAAAATTGAAACATTAGGGTCGTTTTCAAATTTAAAAACGGAAAAAAAAAAACCAAAAAAAAAAAAACGGAACTAAGGGTATAGCAGAGTATTAATCCCAGGTAATTAATGCGTTTTATTACAGTTACACAAATGAGATTTTATAGACAAACTCTTTTAAAAAGCTATTAAATAGTATATTTATTGGTACTCAAGATTGTCTCAACAATTAATTATCCTTCCTTTAGAATTAAGTATATTAAACATTGTAAAAATAAAATTACAGTTTCCTACACATGTTTTTGTTTTATATAGCAATCTAGAAAAAATAAGCCCTTAGAAGTAGTGACATTAATGAGAAATGGGTTCGTTTTATAGGTATATTTCCTTGATTAACCGATAAAGCCCCAATGGCTCCGAATAGGAGCCCACGCGGCGCGCGATTTGAAAGTAGTTATCGAATAAAAATGTTTTTTTTGAGATTGAGAGATGGCGTTATTGAGCCACGGGCCTGAGCGGTTAACAGTGATAAGAAAGTCCTTGTAATAGGCGTCTCAAAAAGTAGTTGATTTAAAGTAATTCAAGTTACGTTAACATCTACTCCACGAGAATTAACACAAATACATATAATGATTTTTGGCCCCAAATTTGCGTGTATTCCCGTTCGTCCCCACGACTTCGTCCACCTAGTGGGACGAACGGGAATTCGTTGTTTTTTTCCCGATCGTCCCACTGATTTTGTTGGTGGGACGAACGGGAATAATTTATTAATTTTTTTTTGAGTCCCATTGGTCCCACCAAATAATTTCGGACTGGTTGTTCAATAGGGTTCACGTAAATGTGACAATGTTATTGGCACTTTTTTGTTGAGTAGCGGCATCGCCAGCCAGTGCATCTCGCCCGAGCCATGTAATATTTATACAGAACAATTTATTTTGTAAAATAATTATTAAATCCAACCAAGTAATTTGAAAAGTGAACTTTAAAACAACACGATTAACATTTCATGCACAATATTATTTAGGGGGACGAATGGCACTAATCTAAGAACATATTCCCATTCGTCCCACTAAAATCCCGAGTGGGACGATCGGCAACAAATTGAGTATTATTTTTGTAAATTCCCGTTTGTCCCACTAGGTGGACGAAGTCAATGGGACGAACGGGAATACACGCAAATTTGAAATCGACGAATTAACTCTGTGTGGCTATAGAAGTACAGTTTTTGTGGCGTTAAACCATTCGTATCAGTCACCTGTTAATAGTTTCGTCACTTTTGCACTCTCAGAACTATTTTATTTCCCCATTGATTTACTTAAGACGCTGACAACACCTAAACCGCGGTCACTGTCAGATTGCATAGAAAAGAAAGAGAAGCGTGATGACACAACGCTTGTAATTTATTGCAAAATATGAAGCAATTGTCTATTTACTCAAAATTGAGTTGAGTAATCGAAAATAAACAACAACCAAGTTCTGCATTCAAATAAGACGTTCTCGTTATTAATTAAAAACGTAACGTATGTTGATATTTAATACAGATATTGGATTAGAACTCAAGGTAAGAGGTTAGTTTAAGTTAGTTTGTATCGAGATTATTTTTTTTATCAAAAAGTGTTTTGGTAACAACCAAGTTCTGGGAAATATGTCAAAATTAACATATATTTTTCCGCTACCACAATCAATACAGATTTGGCAATTTTTTCTTGAGAAAAGCCTATTTTGGGCAATTGGGTCTTGTCAGCGCCGTAATGAAAATTTATATTGTCATAAAATAAATTTTTCATTATATTTCAAAGATAGCTGAATGCTAATTTGTGATTTTTAAATTTCTAAATAATAGGAAAAAATATATTACTGACTGGTTTTTTTTCGAAAAATAGGTTTTTTCAACATTATTTTTCTGCTATATTTTGTATCGAAGTTGAAAGAAAGGTGCATGGTGCAGGCGTGGTCCTGCCACGTGCAAGTAGACTATATGTTGATAATATATTTTAATGTTCAAAATCAAAAGTTTTAGTTTCTTGTAAAAAGATGATCAAACGTCAGTCTCGCGTATTTTTTTGGAAAACTTGTTGCGAATTTTAGTGATTTTCTATGAATACTTAATTTATTTGGAAAATCCCTTTCATGCAAAACAAAAAACTCGACTCTACAAATCATAAATAATTTTGTTTAAATTGTTTTTCCCCTTTCTCACAAATACCCTTTAAATTTTATTATGTTACACACGCTATGAACTACCAGTAGGTAACAAGAGTCGTAACCAGGCCTAATGAATTTTACATAAACTGTCATTGAATGTAGATAAGTTTAAAAAAAGAACCTTCCATTTTTTTACATTTTCAGGTAACATTCAACAGATCAGCCGGCTGGATCGGTTTCCAAACATCAGACTGCGGCGCCAACGTTCGCATCACTGGCCCATACAACAGCTCTTCCTCACTCAAATCAACTTGCCAACTTATAAAGCCTGTTGCAGAAGTAGCGACATCTATAAAAGCTGCCCAATGGGCTTTATGTGCGATATCGATAATAGCCGCTGGTGTGCTCCTGTATTTATTAGCGCCGTGTGTTAAAACCTTTTTTATGAGAAGAATGCCGAGATCGCAGCAGATTTCGTTGTCTCAGGCTGCATTGGTTGATGAGGAATCTTCGTAAGTAGAAAAAATGGTAAATAAAGGAGTTCTCCAGGCGGCACGGTGCAGCATGGCATGGCAATTTAATTCCGTAAGTGAAAATGATTTTGAATCTTATTTTCATACTCTTACCATTTACATTTGGTTGATATCGTCACAAGGGGCTTGAGCATAACGCGGAATGCTGCGGCAAGGCGTGGAAGTCTTCGGCATATTCGGCCACACAAATTTTAATGCTTTGCTCCGACGTGCCTAGTAAGGAACGCCCTTTATTCTTCATTAATTTGCAGCTTTCGAACACATATAGAGGCATGAGGAACAGGGTGTAAAGTTCATTCATCCTCCATAGAAAAGGGAGGATCCTCCGACCAGACGGGTGTCGTGTCTGGTGGGCAACTGCCCAACGGTTGAAGTCGGGATGTTGTAGTCGGGATATGCTAGTTGCGCGGTAAAATCTGCTTGCGCGATGCAGGATTTTCTGTGACGTCAGTGTGATGCGTAGTTCGCATGTGGCGATGTACAGATGCCATTGCAAAATATTCTCAAAATTGTATTTAATTTGCGTTGTTGCTAGACAATTGATGCACGTCGTGGGGAAGTCTTTGTCCAAGATATTACGGTATACAGGGTGTTTATTTGGACTGTCAAATAATAATTATGTTTTTATTTTCAACTCTGATCTCAAAACTCAATAAAGAATATAGAAATTCAATATAGAAACATGCATGTTTCGTAGAACAAATTGTAACAATTTTATTCAAAGTTGGATTTATGCCCTGTATAGAATAAGTGATATTAATTTCAGTATGTATGTAGGTATCTAATTGTGAATCGTTTGTGATTTGAAGCAAATGAATAGCGGTGAAAAAGTTATCGGAAAAAGAAATTAAGTAGGTACCTACTCAATTTTTTGAGACGTTTTCACTGATTCAAAGCAATTAATCTTTAATTAAAAAGTCTTTACAAGTGTGATTTTCTTATTGTAAGTTATTAATAAGTAAGTAATCTACTAATTTAGGTTTTTGGCCGCATTATATCAGTTTTGGCAATGGGCTCGCTATTATTACATGGGACTTAAAAGATAACTGGCGAAATGTGGGTGTACTATAGGTACACCTCTGCCTAACACTTCCGGGAATATAGATTTGATGCTATGCTAGTATTTTAGTTTTCATTATTGTTCATAGCAATATTTATTGGAGTAATGTTGGGTGAAATACTAATTATTCCATTCTATTCGAAAAACTGATTGGGATCAATGTGGTCCAGGCCTTTATCAGTGTTATGTCATTAAGACTATGAAAGTTTTTAATGTGAGCGACTTAACAGCGCAACAAGAGCGCTACAAACTATCGCTCAAATCGAAAGAGCCCTAAGAATGATTTTAGATATCCTTTTTGTAAATAAATTTGAATAACTTAAACCAAAATTCGAAAAAATTAAATGTAGTGTGATAGATTGTAATTACTCAATTCGGGGCATTGTGGTATTTAAACTAGTTGTTTACTCTAAAAGAGTAGTGTTTTATTTTTGTAAGTCTGAGTATATAGGCAGGTATTAGGGTTGGTGTAATATTTTTAATATCACTTTTAAAATTCTCTCAATTTTTATGGAGTAATGCTATATGAATCTTGTGAAGGAAATATGTATGAAACTATCTTAATTTCGAAAATACTATTGTTTATATCACAGTATTTTTTTACCAGTATTTGCTACTAAAGATGGAAACATTTTTTTTGTTCGATATTTTATTCTAGACAAGGTATTAAAATAATAATGCATATCTAAATAATATCACAAAATCCTATAGAACTGATCTCAATAACATAAAAAAAAAAATATTTTAAGTAAGCAATTAAGAAACAAAACTAAATGTTTTCTTCTTTTTTAGCAAACGGGAACTTTTGTAAATATACACAGTTATAAATATCAGTATTCTGGCACCTTTTAAATTATCTAATTAACTATTTGCCATATTTAATATTGTCACAAAGACGTTTTAAATAAGTATTCACGCTTAGTAATTGTATTAGTATTATAGTGTTTTTAATAAGCAATAAGGTTAATATTGTACTTTTAATTGACTCGTTTCTTAGTAATATTAATCTCAATAGGCCTATAGCTAGAAAAACATGGCCCTAACCTAAATTAATAGGTAGGTAGGTCAAAAATGATTATGGTTGCAATCTACAATGCGGCCGATTAAATCATGTCCGCTCTGAACATAGGCTTTCCGAACTTTCGCGCATGTCCTCTCACTCACACTCGCCTCATGTCACCATTTGGTTCCTAAAGAATGTTATTGCGCAGCCTTCTGCGCTAAGTTCGGACCGGCCATGATTCATCGGCCGTTTTGTACAGTGATTCTATTTTCTTAATGTCTCTCGGCAATCATCACATTTCTGAATACATTTCGAATGCTAATTTGCATGTCCATCAATTATTAGATTGATCGTGTGATAATAATTTGAATTCAGAACTAAGTACTTCTGAATTTTCAGTCAGTGGTCGGATTTCTATCAGTTGCAAAGGGCAACTGATTATAATCGGACGGCTGACGAAACACATAGTTTGCCGAGAGACATTAACAAAATAGAAGCACTTTACCATTTATGTTTTCAAGAATATCCCTAAAAACAAATGACAGCTTGACAACCGTGTCAACGTGATATTTGCAAAAAATGCTAACATTAAAATTATACTTACGTGGTATCATAGTAGCCATAAGTACTTAATATTAATAGTATGATGATATTAATAATTAATGTGTTTTGACTATGCTTAATTTTATTCATAGAATTCTCATATTTTCTTCAGAACTATTGAAAAAGGGCTGGCAGTTAAAATTCCTTCGCTTTTAATATTTTTAAAACGTTTAGTCATCGATTTATTTGGTTAGTCATTTTAATGTAAAATCTTTGTAAATTCGGAAGCTGCACAAGTAATTTAATATTACATAATACATTGCTTGCTAAATTCTAGAAAACTGGTACTATTATTTCGTTATTTTGACTAAAATTAGTGCCGATTCCCTTGTTCACAAACTAAGCTAAATTTAAGTTCAGTGCATCTTTTTCTTTCATCCTATTTCTGTCTATTTCATTAAGAAAAGGACAGAAGATAAATTTTAGTTTAGTCCCGTCAAATTATTCAGCGCCAGTCACTACTCCATACAAGTTTTGACGTGATTAAATACTTGCCTACTAAAATTACGTCAATTTACGTCAAGCGCTGTTTAGTTTGTGAACAAGGGAATCGGCACCATTATTGGTAGAAAAAAATGGCTTTATTAAATCATTGCAAATCCATTGCAATTGGTATGTTTTTAAATTCAGAGCTAGATTATGTATGTAGGTATGTATTTTATTTTGATGTTGACCATACGTACATCGTCAAAAATGTTACTTTGCCTGCTAAAAGCCGAATTATTTCGTACCAATTCTTAAAAAAAACATTTCAGAATGGTACAGTTAAATATGCCAAGCACTTGACAGAATTTGTGGGAATATTAAGCACCTATCCCACCGCTATTGAGGAAGCGACTATGTATCGATTATTTTCTCAAGAAACGTACAAACGATTGTAGGTCCCGTGTAACTGAAAGAGAAACATAATTATATTAATAATTGATCGCTGACCGTTTACAGGCAAGTACTCGTTTGGCGCAGCGACAAGAGGTATCAAAGAGAGTACTCGCTCAGCGACGCTCGCTTGGCGGGCTGAACACTCGCTGAAAGACTCACGTTTGGTAAATACGAATACCAGCGAGTAATCGCTCGCAGCCGTCACGCACGCGCTGTTCATTCATTCCAGCCGAAAGACGTCCACTGCTGGACATAGGCTGACACTCGCTGCTCGTTGCTCGTCAACTCGTTTTTAGTTCCTAGCTCTACTCGCTTCTAGTTATTCACCGGCGGTGGGAGAGGTGCCTTAAACTATCTTTACTGTGACTATTACCATTGATATATTAGCTAACGCAATCAGCATAATTTTTCATTTTTATGTAACTAACATTCAACGTTCCAACGAAGTATGGTGGAAATTCCTATTTTTTATGGCAATTTTTTATAATTATTATTATTTATTATGTTCATTGTTCATACCATCACATACAAAATAACTATAATTTTAGATTTACATACATTTCAATATGTAGTAGTTACATTAATAACCTTTAAAAGTAGGTACGTATTTATTTTTTTGTCAGAACTTTCGTAGTTTGTATTTTAGTCAAGTATATGCCATTTTTGTATATAATATTATTATGATAATTTTATTCTCAATTATTTGATAAAATCCGGTGTATTGTAATTAATTGTTTGGAATTGTAAGGTCTGTAGGACCATATAACGTTATTGTCGTCTGTTTACTGTAAATTATGAAGACCAATTTAGGCAAAAGGGTTAAATGCTAATAAATTAAAAAATATATTTACAATTAATTAAATTGATCTAACTTTTGTGGTTAATTTTGTTTTTTTTCTTTTTTAATAAAAAATGGTTCCTATACAGTCTACACCACAATAGTCTGACGGTATTCGTATTACCAAGTTACTGGGTTGTGAAGGTCAGATTGGCAGTGGCTCCATTTAAATACTGGTATTCAGCTGCATCCGATTAGGCTGGAAGCCAACCGGTATTCGCCGCGGTATTTTAGCTATTCTCGGGCAATTTATAGATATCTAAACATATCAGGCCGTGCCCGGGACGTGATGTGTGGATAGAATAGAATATATTTATTGTAATAATAAACTAATAATATTGTAAATTATTGTAATAAACACTCGTACTCGTACTGCCTCGTTGGTCTAGTGGTCGCAAGCGCTACTGCTGACCATGAGGTCCTGGGTTCGATTCCCGGGTCGGGCACAGTGTTATCGGGTTTTTTTTTTGTTTTTTACATTGGACAAAACATAACTGGCGAAATGTGGCTGTACTACAGTTACATCTCTGCCCAACCCTTCGGGGAAACATGGCGTGATGTTATGTTATGTAGGTCTTAAAATAACAGGTAGATCTGCATGTTTTGCCATTGATGGCGTACAAAACAATATATTTTTGGTTTAGAATAAACCATTATAAAATTACAACAAACTAGGTATGAAGTTAATAAGTTAATCCTAATGCTGTTGTTTTTACAGATTTGAGGGTTAAATTGTCAAAATGTCGTAATTATAGGAATCTATTTAATTAATTGCGGTCATTTAAAAATTCCGATATAGTAGGTATTTGGCTATGAGATATTTTTTAAATGTATTTTAAACAGAGCAGTAGGCATTTGTCTAAAAGGTTTTGGGATTTTATTATAAATACATAATGAGCCTATAATGTTCCCACTGCTGGGAGACAGGCCTCCTCTCTGTGAGAGGGAGTGGGGCGTAATCCACCACGCGGGCCCAGTGCGGGTTGGTAGATGTCACATGTCTTCGAATTTTTGGTTCTAGGACATGCCGGTTTCCTCACGATGTTTCCTTCACCGTTTTGAGAGCAGTGGTGATGAAATAATTTACACAAAGAAAACCCGTTACCACTAGGCCACCACTGCTATTATTATAAATGATTGGTGCTAAACAAAAACTACTTTTAGACATCAATGCCGTGGTTGCTCTTGGTACGCATCATTTATTATTATCCCGCAATTACGAATAGACCTACCGCTTGCGCGCCGCTGTCGCATGAAGTCAAGATCCCTCGCGCCCCGAACCCGAACCTTATTGCGTTAAAATAGAGTTGCAAACCGCGTGGCTACTGACACCTATTCGGTGTCAGTAGCCACGTGGGGACTGAAGGGATCGGGAGTGCGTCTCCTATTCGGAGACAAATGATTGCTATGTCCACGTGTTCTAATCTGCCTGCCTACCCTTTTCCCAACTATGTTGGGGTCGGCCTCCAGTCTAACCGAATGCAGCTGAATACCAGTAATTAAATGAAAGAAAAAGAAAAGAAAGAAACATTGTTAATTCTGCACAATCAAAACGCACTGTTCTGTAACCATACATTTTTTATCTATGCGCGCACTGTGCTTGCGAACGAATGAGATACGGGTGGAATCCAAGATGGCAATAATGGCAGTTGCCTAAGTGCGCGCTCCCGGTTAAAATTCCTTGGCGCACAGTGGAACGAATGTATGGGAGCGGTTGGACGTAGACATGTCCGAAAAATAAGAGTAAAATTATGCCAAACTAATGATGCCATCTTATTCGATTACTTAATGCCTTCATAAATTGTGGTGATGAATTTCTTCATAACTCCCATATTTCGGGAGTAATTTGAGAAAATGTGAAATTTTACTATGAAAATGAGTGTATCGAGCTCTCTCCCTCCTGATTCCGGGCTTGTTTCAAGTAGCGGTCTCTAATATCGTAATGCTATTACTAAGAGCTATATTTAATACTAAGACACATAGTGCGCCAAATGTGCACTTTCTGGGATAAAAGGAAATGAAAATTTAAAAAAAAAAACGTTTTTTCCCCATTTGTATTTACTTTAAACCGCAGACAGACTTATTAAGAGGTCTATAAATATATTATATATATACAGAAATATATATTAACAAAAATATTCACAAGAACTGATGAGAGTATGACTTTTAAGTAAGTTGATAATAAATTACCTAGTTTCATTAAAAGTACAATAAATAATTAAGATGTAAGCTCTAATTTACTAAGTTACACATTTTAAAACAATAACATCATTTAATTATCTTCGTCATCATCATCATCATCAATTAATTCAAATTCAGAATCGATGTCCGCTAAATCATTTATGTTAACAAATTCGATATCACTTTTCTCAGAATCCGTAAGCTCATAAAATTCCTTAAAAGAAGATTTTTTTACAAACTTATTTCCTTTTGGACGGATACTTGTAACAAGTGGATCAGAAGACAATAAAAGATTGTGCATAATATCTTCATTGCATGAGATACTGCTATGCTTTCGAGAATGCCCCTCTCTATATTTTCTAAAATCTTTATTTCTAGCCTCAGATGCCTCTTCGGATAGAAAACCAATGGGCACAATTGACATGTTCTGAACTATGTCTGGCCCATGCATTAAAATTTTATGAAGTGAAGAAGGCATATAATACCATGGGTATAACTCCACGTAAAGCTTAGCAATATCAAAGCAGAACTCTCGGAATTTAGTTACGTTGATCTTCTCTCCTGATGAAATACACTGCAAGATCACACAGATTTTTCTTAAAAGCATAGCATCTATTCCGGTCAGTTCAGCAGATTTAGTGTAGTTTTCAAAAAATCTCCTTGCCGAGTTGCCATTGTTGGTGGATCCACTGCCTTGTTTCACAACATCGAGAAGTAAGCCCGTTTCTCTTCTTACAGCCTCTTGAACTCTTTTCTTCCTGTCATCAACTTGCCTTTTTGCTATATCACCCCTTACTTGCCATGATTTTATGTCTAATTTGTAGGAAATGTGTAATAAGCATTCCATTGAGCGAATCCAAGCGTGAAGGGTGCTTAAGCTATATTTATACATGTCCTCGTTTGCGTGTTTATCTTTGATTAACTCTAAATTATTCATTTCTTTAGGACAAGCCTTGCATATGTCACACACTGAAGCTGCTGTATTGGATATAATGGAATGAATTTTACCATCAATCATTGTCAACAGCAGTTGGTGTTTGACACTAATTCCATCAGTGATGGTGGCTTCAATCTCTGCTTCGATTTCAGCCATCTCTCTCTGCACATTTTCTTTGGTTTCCTTTATAAACTTAAACAATATTGGCCGGCAAAATGAAGTGGAAGATGGTCGCTCGTTTTCCCAAATTGTTACACCTTTTGAGACGAGCCGCAGTGGTACAAGACTAATCATAAAATTACTAGCAAGATCGATTTGCTCATCTTCACTCGTCCTTTGATGATAAATGCTTTGGCTAGATGATCCGTCAAAACCCCATTTGCTGGTCAATACGAGCTGTTGATTGGGATCAACAGGGGTTTCTAACGACCTAATAAGTCTTCTTGAGGTTAAATCCATCAAGGCTTGTAATTTGATTTTTGCAGAGCTCTCTGTAACTGTGAGATCTTCTTTGGCCGGATAGCACTTAATTTTTTCTTTAACCAACATGTAGTAACTCGGGTATTGAAGAGCTCCTTCTTGAGTGTTGAAATCCCGAAGAGTGTTATAGCGCCATTTCGATAAGTTCATCGATACATAAAGAGCCAATGCCTTCAAAGGGGATATTTCCCGTACCTGAATTGATTTAACTTCAATGAAGGCTTTGATTTTTGAGGCCTCTTCTGGATTCTCCGTCAAGTATTTCATAACATAAGCTGTATCGCTTTGTCCTGCCTTTTGAAGCGCCCTTTCGGCCGAAAACATAATTTCAGCGCTGCTACTGCTGCATGAAAGACTATCTTCAGTGCGTCTTCTTTTTTGCCGGTTACTAAGGTCCTCAAAAGATTTACGAGGACTAGGATGTGTACAAGTTGAAGCATCAGATTTAGCAGGAGAAATTATGGGCTCGATGACGTCACTTATATTTTCTGTAGAAGGTTCCATATTTTCATTCTGTAATTCCGGCCATTGAATTGCAGCCTGTAGCCAAATCTCATGTTTCTTCCGAAACTTATCTGTGCTTCTTCCAGACTGTGTCCATTTTGCATAAATGCGGTAGCAAAATCGACGACACCAGTCTTTTAAACTTGTTTCAGCACTTTCACATAACTGAACACAACTGTTATCTTTTAAAACACTGAACAAATAGTTAAAGTCGCGTAAATCTTTATGTGCGCGTGCGCATAAAGCAACGTGAATATCAAGATTTGTATTAAAATTTGGAAAATACATTGCGAGATTAGCTTGGATACAACGAGGTGTAAATCAACACTGATTTTAAAGTTACTAATAGTGACCTATTTATATAAAATCCAGGTATCCCAGGTATCCTTTGTTAAATATTGCAAGGTAATTAGTTATTGTGATAATTAGTAAATGATGCATGCTAAATTAGTGTATTAAGAGCCATTTAGTAATTAAATAATAGCAATGTTCTTATCAGTAATCATTAGTGCATCAGTTTTATATGTAAACCTTAAGTCCCTAATTATATATCCTAATTAGCTTATATCTTCTCTAATTGGCTGCTCAGAAATGTTATTGTAATAAGGTAAACCTTTAGAAAAACGGTTTTAATCAACAAAATAAACAAAAAATAAAAAAATTGTGTTATAAAATAAACATCACTCTTTATCCCAGAAAGTGCACATTTGGCGCACTATGTGTCTTAGTATTAAATATAGCTCTTAGTATTAGCATTATGATATTAGAGACCGCTACTTGAAACAAGCCCGGAATCAGGAGGGAGAGAGCTCGATACACTCATTTTCATAGTAAAATTTCACATTTTCTCAAATTACTCCCGAAATATGGGAGTTATGAAGAAATTCATCACCACAAGTTATGAAGGCATTAAGTAATCGAATAAGATGGCATCATTAGTTTGGCATAATTTTACTCTTTTTTTTCGGACATGTCTACGTCCAACCGCTCCCATACATTCGTTCCACTGTGTGGCGTGAGGGATAATAGTTGCTAAACGGCTTCTAGCTGGACTGATCGTGATTCCTGAAGGCTCATATAGTGCAGTACAGACTTTGGTGCACCAATTTGTGAGTGGATAATTGGACGGGCAGTCGTCGTGCAACGCCAGCCACGTGCCACATCAGGACAAGATTCCCTCGAGAAGCTACAGGAGGCTAGCCAGGTGAGTGGCACACTTTATACTTGGAAGGTCTAACGGTCTCCCCGCGAGCAAGCACAGTTGATCATATTCAACTAAAATACGTACTTATCGAAAACTGAGCTTGCCCTCCAATGTACCACCATCGGCTTGGTACACGCACATTACAAAAATTAACGTAAAATACACACATATACAAAGTAGCTAAAAGCCTCGTAATCAAGCCATATAAGTTTGACAATCCTGTCGATTACGTAAATGAAGTGACTGCCTATCTGACAACCTCCACAACCCCAGTAACTTGGTAATACGATATACGATACCCCTTGGTAAGACTGGTTGTCAGACTCGGGCTTCTGACGACCCCTAACGACTGTTAAAGATCTATGAACGACAGCCGAGACCAACGGCTTAGCGTGCTTTCAGAGGCACGGCGGAGTCTGGGTATATAAAGATGGTCACCAATCCACAGACCAACCCTAGCAAGCGTAGCTTAACCTGATGGATCGACCCTGCGGCTGTTATTACCTACTTAGCCACGAGCTCCTCCACGTGTTCTGATAATAAAGACAATTATTATGCTTGCGTATTAACATTAAAACTTTAATGACTATTATTTTTATCATAGGTAGACCAGTTCTTCACTAAGAATCATGATGGCATGATTCTTAATGAAGAACTGGTAGGTAATGTACGTAACTAACAAATACGTACAACATAATCATTAGTCTTGTTGTGATACCTTATAATTAACCTGGGTAATAAAAACATGACACCTACTTTAATCATACGCAAGCAGGTGCTATAAATAATCCTCTAAGTGGGTGTGTAAATGCATACCTATAGTTTTAATACATAACTATGGTCTGTTTTTTAATCTCGGGAGACTAAATTGACAGGTGGAAATGTCAAACTCCATATTGAAAAACCAAACAACAATAATTTGAAATGTCAAATTAGTCTCTGGGATTAAAAAACGAACTTTAGATGCTGCCCGCGGCTGCACCCGCCTGGCTTATTCTAAAAGTATAATTTACTCCTTATAATATCAGCTATCTACCAGTGAGTCCCGTCAAAATCGGTCCAGCTGTTACGGAGATTAGCCGGATCAAACAGAAAGTTGGATAAAAAAAATATAAGTACCGTAGGTATATACTAATATATTTATGTTTCATAATTATTTTGACATTAGAAACAGACTTTTCAGTTCTATTTATTTGTATTTATGGAAAAAATACTTTAATACCTACAAATAAGGTTCAGTTTGTGCTACTACTTCAGTTTGCATGACTTTTTCGATAGTATACAGGGTGTCCAGTAAATAGCACGACATACTGCAGGGGGTTATAGCTAGGGTCACTACCTATCAATACAACACAATATATGTTCAGCAAAATCTTACGGATTTACAGTTTTACAAAATTTTCCGAAATACCGAAAAATCTCTACCTTGAAACAGATTTTTAAGCATCTCGTAATGAAAAAATCCTTTTCTAGTACTTTTTTTTACATCAAATTATTCGTGAATAGTTACTTTACTCATTGATAAGTCTTTTTTCTATCAAAGACAAGAATGTTTTCAAGAAATACTATTTTTTGTTCAAATTTGCACAGAACTATTTTCTTATCACTTAAGTTTAACCTACAGTGGTGAAAAAAAAATGTATGTGGCAGTTTTGTACAACAAACTTAAAAAATAGCTTGTTTAATGGTGATTTTGGAAAGATACAATACTAGTAAATTTTCATTTTAAAAAATACGAAAAATATGCTATTTTAGTTAATAAGAGCATTTTATTTTAAATGCAAGTAATGTGACTTTGAATTCGAATCGTTGTAAGGTCGTACTACGGTTCGAATTACATAATAATTAATCTACAGCTGACCGGCCGGCCCGTCTTTAAATGACATCTTGAAGGATAAGGTGATAGTAAAAAAAACAGGGGAGTTAACTTTAATAAACATTTATTTAAATAAATTACAATAAATGCTCAAATTGCTTCCCTTGAACCCTAATACACGCTCGGCATCTTCTTAAAAATTAAGAATTGATTTTGAGTCTTCTCAGGCTTATTTCCGATATTTTTCTTGCTGCAATGTTAACCCTTGCTCTCAATTCATTGTCATTTTGGATCGGTTTTTCATAGACTTTGTCCTTCATGGCACCCCAATAAAAAAAATCCAGGGGGTTTAGGTCCGGAGACCTAGGTGGCCATAATATCGGTCCCAGTCGCCCAATCCACCTACCTGGATAAGCTTCATCTAAGTAGGCTCTTACTTCCCGGCCATAATGAGCAGGGCACCCATCATTTTGAAGCCACATCACCTCTCTTAGGTCACTCGAAACATTTTCAAGGAGCGTGGGTAGGGTTTCTCGTAAAAACTCCAAGTAATTATTGGCATTTAATGTAGGTGGAAGCTCGACGGGACCCAAAATCTGGCCATTAAAAATCCCACACCATAAATTTATTTTGAATTGGTACTGGGACCTGTCTTCTCTTGACACATACGGATTTTCTAATTGCCAACTATGTAAATTATGCAAATTCAAGTAGCCGTCCTTTCTGCAGGCTGACTCATCACTCCATAACACCTTACTAAAAAAGTTTGGGTCCTCCCGGTGCATTTCAAGCATGCGGCGGCAGAATTGAACGCTTGGCAGGTAGTCTCTAGTTAAAAGAGTTTGCACGCGTCGTACGTGAAATGGATGGTATCCATACCTCTTAAGTACTGAATGAACAGTGGACTTCGGTATCCCTGTGCGCCGTTGTATCGCCCTAACCGAAGTTGTCGGGTCTTGTTCTCGTTCCTGAAGCACTATGTCTTCGTCAACAACTTGAGGCCGTCCACCGCCACGTTGACCAGGGAGTCTGCCTTCCATGTAGGAGTTATGCACTCTGGTAAACATTTCATGGTGTGGATGTCTCCTATCGGGAAACCTTTCCCTGTAGAGGGTGGCAGCAGTTCGGGAACTTTGGCCAGCTTCTCCGTAAATAAGGTGCATCTCAGCATACTCTCGCTGCGTATAACCAGGAAAAACGCGGCGGTTGGCCATGTTATAAAACACAAAAGTCCAGGTGGTCGCCAAGTCGTCGTAGTGATCACAATAAAAAATCCAAATCGTAAGGCAAACAAAGTCCGGGGTCCAAGGCACAAAACAGTCATCAGTACGAAACAATAATTTGTGAACACAGAGATGCGTTGCGCACGGTTTAAGGTAGCGTACTGACAAGTGTCGCAAATAAGGTTGAGAGTGAGACACAAAATCACAATGCAAGAAAGAGCGGGATAGCACATGCGCTTCTTTTGTTAGACAGTAACCGGTCGGGTCGGGTCGGTCGGCGAGCAGGTAAAAACCTTTAGTCATTACGCGTGCACGTCGCATTTTTCGTGTCACAACTAGTTTTATAATAATTCGCGTAAATGAGCAGCTATTACTTATTCTCATAGTGGTTTTTGTCAAAATTACGTTAATTACATTTTCAACAAAATCAGCTTCTCTGGAACTAAAATAGCATTTTTTTGTATTTTTTTAATGAAAATGCACTAGTATTGTATCTTTCCTAAATCACCATTAAACAGGCTATCTTTTAAGTTTGTTGTACAAAACTGCCACATACATTTTTTTTTCACCACTGTAGGTTAAACTTATGCGAAAAGAAAATCGTTCTGTGAAAATTTTAACAAAAATAACTATTTCTTCAAAACTTTCTTGTTTTTGATAAAAAAAAAACTTATAATGAGTAGAGTAACCTATTCACGAATAATTTGATGTAAAAAAAGTTCTAGAAAAGGATTTTTTCATTACGAGATACTTAAAAATCTGTTTCAAGGCAGAGATTTTTCGATATTTCGGAAAATTTTGTAAAACTGTAAATCCGTAAGATTTCGCTGAACATATATTGTGTTGTATTGACCCAAGCTATCACCCCCTGCAGTATGTCGTGCTATTTACTGGACACCCTGTATACTAGTAATTCTAAAATCAACTTCATTTACACAAGTTGATATTTGTTTGAGGGAGATGACAGCAATTGGAAACGAGGATTTGAGTAGAGATGAAGAAGAAGAAGAAGAAGGATTTCAATAGACTTTATGTATTATGTTTCTTATATAGCTAGCTAGTAGCTACTACCGAGTGTCACTCACGGGTAGATGATCACTTCTCAATGGAGTTGGGCAAGATACCTGGCAAGACGAGGTGGAGACAAGGCAGTGACCCACTGGCAGCTAAGAACTGGTTGTGGGTAAGTAAGGATATCGGATGTCCGGCAGCAAGTTGGGCGAACGACACGGTGGCATCGCGGGTGGACCCTGTAGTCTCAATCATTTATTGCGTAACACAATGTGTACTTAGGTGGTAACTTAAAAAAATTGATGAGATCCTTATGGATCCTGTCCGGTACAGCGAAATAGAAAGAGGAAAATTCAAAAACTTATCAGTCTTCTTAACCAAGTAGGTATATCTCGACCTACGATGGCGCAATGTCTTACAGCACCCAATTACGATATGGCATTGATTTAAAGAGGCAGTTGTAAATAGCGGTTTTGGTAAGTTAAAAATTATACATGGCACGTTTAATAACTAGTTCAGCAGTTAAAACTAAGCAGTAAAGTAAACAAAAATGAGTAATAAAAAATAATGAAATGGATCAGTGAATATATAATTGAGCAGGAAAATAATTAAATGGGCGGTAAAAAATATTGAACGAGCGGTTACGTGTGGGCAGTAATAAATCGGAATTTGTCGGTAAGAAATCTCATTCTAAGCAATTCTATAAACAATGAGGTGGTAAACGCCAGTTCGAAATTACCCTGAATTCAGGGGATCAGGCGCTCAGCGGTCGCTTCGCTCGCTCGCCTTCGCGCGTATTAACGCGCGAAGGCGAGCGAGCGATTAAAACAGAGACCATTAGGTCTCTGTTTTAATCTTACCTAACCTTCCGCCACCCGCGCTAATAAGCTCTAATTTGAGTTCGGGTGTCACCGCTCACTATGATCTGCCGAACTATTTATCGAACCGCTCATTCCATCATTTTTACCGCTCATTCAGTTATTGGACTGCTCAATTATTTTTAGAATTGACAATGGCGCCGATTCCCTTGTTCACAAACTAAATTAAATTTAAGTTCAGTGCATCTTTTTCTTTCTATTTCATTAAGAAAACGACAGAAGATAAATTTTAGTTCAGTCCTGTCAAATTAATCATCGCTTGACGTAAATTGACGTAATTTTAGTAGGCAAGTTTTTAATCACGTCTAAACTTGTATGGAGTAGTGACAGGCGCTGATTAATTTGACAGGACTAAACTAAAATTTATCTTCTGTCCTTTTCTTAATGAAATAGAAGGAAAAAGATGCACTGAACTTAAATTTAGTTTAGTTTGTGAACAAGGGAATCGGCGCCATTGTATGATAAAATAACCGACTAATTGATTTTTTATTACTGTCCATGTTTTACTGTCGCAATAATTAATCAACCGTCATCCTGTCAAATTAATCAGCGGTTGACGTAAATTGACGTAATTTTAGTAGGCAAGTTTTTAATCACGTCTAAACTTGTATAGAGTAGTGACAGGCGCTGATTAATTTGACAGGACTAAACTAAAATGTATCTTCTGTCCTTTTCTTATTGAAATAGAAAGAAAAAGATGCACTGAACTTAAATTTAGTTCAGTTTGTGAACAAGGGAATCGGCGCCAATGTAGGTACCTAAATAAGGCAATGAATGTTGTCGAATTGTTAAAATGAAAGACATGGCAATTGTTAGTTAATGTGTTACGCAATTACCCTGCTAGAGCGTGGAGATAGGCAATCTAGCAATAAGATCTCAATCAGAGAGGCCTCGATGGTAGTGGGTGTAGTCGCGCTGTGAACTGTACATGATGATAAGAGTTCAAGAAGTAACGCGTTTGTGTAACTAAATACATACCTACATAGTAAAAGAGCCTTACCTTTCCTATCAACTGTGGGTATTTATATATATAATATGTATGTTTATGTAATTATATACTATATCTTTCTATTTATTTAGGTAAGTACCTACCTTTAAGTATGCAATTTTTTTGCGTTAATTATACGTGTAGCCCATATTTAAAATTTTAGATTAAGTCTTCGCATATTCACGTTTATCTCTTTTTGTTCTCCACACTATTGTCTACATTTATTTTTCATTTTCCCTTTCGCAGGTCTTCTGGAAAAAAAGTCTTAAGACATAAGCAGTACTCTTGTACTCAAAATTATAATTAAGTCGTCTCTGTGTATTTTACTGTGGGTAAGTACATAAAAACTAAAATAAAATAAATACATAAACTCACGCCACTTGCTACGCTCCTTACATATACCTACTCCTTTTGCTTCGTGTACGTTCATACATAGTCGTTCGATGTTTGTTTTCGTTTTTTTTTTACATAGTATGCGAAGGTGGTACCTATTTTTATTCTTACAACCTGTTATTAAGTATGTTTGTCTTATTTAGCTATGTATGCAACATAATAAACTAGCTACCACGTCGGAACAGGAAGCTAATAGAGCAAAATAATTATATTTTAATTTCCTAGCATCGAGGCAGAAGCGGTAATTTCCTTGAACTTACCTAATAACTAGATCGCGTCGGAAATCACGATATTCTCCGATTTCCGCAAATCCGTAGTGATTGGTAGCAAATTGAATAAATTTGCTGACATCTCTTGACCTTACTGACGGTAGTTGGATAGCGTTAGCATTATCAGCCTATAGGTAATGTTCCCACTGTTGGGACACAGGCCTCCTCTCTGTGTGAGGGACGCGGGCCCAGTGCGGCTTGGTAGATGTCACAAATGTCTTCGAAAAGAAAATTGACCGTGACGTAAATCGATGTATGGGAGAACATGTTTTTCAAGTGCAATGTTAAGTTTGTTTTTGGGATAAATTAATCCTACCAACGGAACCTTTCATTGTGCGTAGTCCGACATGCACTTGGCCGGATTTTATTTAAACGGTTTTATTTATATAATGGCTTTATGAGAGTTTTCTGGAAATTTTCCCGTTTCCAAAATAAGATTGAGAATATGTACCACTGGGTCAACAGTAGAAGGGATGCTTTTTAGGGTACCGTAGTAAACAAGGAACCCTTATAGTTTCCCCATGTCCGTCTGTCTGTCTGTCCCCGCTGTAGCTCAGAGACGCTTAGTACCTACTAGAAAGCTGTAATTTGACATATGTAGGTATACATATTAATCACACCGAATTATACTCTTATATTAAGAATAAAATCTTGAAAAAAACATTTTTTGGGTACCTCCCTTGCACGTAATGTGGTTGATTTTTGCGTTATGCTCGTGAACGGGTGCTGCTTGTGGTGACTGGTCGTCTTGTTGACCATTGTTTTGTTTTTTTATTAGTGTAACTGTTTATTTATTTTACTTTGATGGTTTATAGTTCATCGTGACTGTTACAGCTATAGCTATATGTAAGCGGGCACGCCCTTTATGCTTGGAGGCTTTTATTTGGGTATTAAGTTCTGTTTACGTTTTTATCTCTGCTTGAGAATTTATAGTTTTAGGTGTTTTCCTTTTCTCTTTTTTTTTGTTAGTATAGTGGTGTGCTAGCTGACATATGGCAAATAATTTAATGTTTTGTGTTGCACGTAATGTAAATGTTTTGCATACTTTTGTATAGAATCCATTTATTTTTCTCTAACTGAACAGACAGCTGTGCTGCTGGGGAGTTTGTTGACCACTTCTTCTTCCCAGCTAAAGCACTAGGAAGTGGTGACGGGTGGGCGTTTTGGGGGACTGTCTTATGTAACATTGACGTTCGAAAAGTGCTGATTCTCAGCCTAGTTTGAATAAATGACTTTTGATTTGATTTGGGGATGATATTTTTTTTATCGTCCATCCCATGATGTGGGGTGTCATTGGATAGGCCGTTCAAAAATATTGCGGGTATGTGAACACCATTTTTCGATTCAAGGATCTGTTTGCATAATTTTAGACTTTAAATTGCAAATTTTTGTTAGAGTCAAGTGTCCACCCCACTCCCCTCTGCCAGCTAAACGATTGCTTATGGAGATGCGAAATAATTAATAAAATTATAATGAAATTAAAAGGAAAACTATCACAGCTAAGTAGGCTTTAAAGTTAACGAGTAATAGTCGACCAACTTAAATTTGCGGTTGGAGAATTGATCGTGACGTATATCGATGTATGGGAGAACATGTTTTCCAACTACATTGTTAAGTTTGTTTTTGGAATAAATTCATCTATACATTGGAGTGTTTAAGATAACCGCTTTTTACTAAATGCAACACGGTGTAACACGGTACATATACCAAAATATTTTTTTTTACAATTTTTGTCTGTTCTATGTTAGAGGGTTTGGTTTCCGCACTTAGTCCTTCAGGTGGACCATTGTGCGTGGGCCATGGCGGCCGTTTTGGTGGTTATTCCAACCAGCCCACCTCCCTCCAGAAGTTGATAACATCTCTTGGTCTGTTTAGAATTTCTGTGTAGGATCTGGGTGCCCCGAGGGTTTCTGTTCTAATGTGGGTGACGCCTGTGCATTCGAAGAGCACATGCGCAACGGTTTCCTCTGCCTCCATGCAAGCTCTGCACAGAGGGCTGTCCGTTATGCCTATTGTATGGAAGTGTTTGTTTAGCGAGCAGTGGCCCGTGATGGTCCCCGTCAACAGGCGCAGGCCGGTCCTGTCCAGTCCAGGCGTAACAAGCGCCTGGTTAACTTACTATCCAAGGATGGCATAGCCTCCTTGGACTGTCTGCACCCCTGTGCCGAGGACCACCAGCTCTCCGCTTGTGTGTGGGTGAGCTCCTGTAGCCACCTGCGTAGTTGATTGAAGGGGATGGGCACGATCGCCTCCGGTCCGCAGACTGACGTGCCGGATGCTCTCCTGGCTAGTTCGTCAGCTGCGTCGTTGTCCAGCGATCCGCTGTGTCCTTTTATCCATTGCAGTGTCACTGTGTTGCGGTTGAATACCGTTATGCGTTCTAGCGCATGCTCCCATTAACAATTTCTAGTACTTTGCAAGCAACTAAAAATGGTTTTTGTGTGATCGCATTTAAAGGTTTTACAAGTAAATGTACCATGTATCTGCCTAAAAAATCAGTTGTCTCGTCTTAAGATACCCACAGCTTTTGATTTGCAATTTGTTCATAAATCGAGTCAATTTTAGTTTTAAAAATCTTATCTAAATAAACTTTTCTCAGCAATGATTGCTCAGGAAGCTTTTGTCGATTTGTACAATTGCAGCAAATATATTTATGGAAGAATTTTTTGAAAGCGGGGTTGTTTACTTGAATCCAAGGTATATTACATAATATGAGAAATTGTACTAGGTCCAAATAAAATTCTTAATTTGGTTTTTTACTTGTCTCTTTGTGTTTCGGACCTTTAACGTGCCTCTTGACACTACTAAGTTTAGCTGTTATACTGCTCTCGCACTTAGAACAGTAAATCAAATTACTGGCCGGGTCGTAATTAGGGCTTTCAAATACCGAATTATTTAAATACCGGTATCAACACCGGTATTGGAAAAGTCAATACCGTGATCCCGGTATCAATACCGGTAGTCCGGTATTGAACGCAAGTTCAATTAGGACATTAATAAAATCAATAAAATACGCCTTTTTATATTTTCAAATGTCTTTATTGTTCTTATTTATTGAAAATAATAAAATAAATACGTTATACATACATAGCTCTCTATTATATTCTTATATAATAATTTGGTATTGGTTGATTATTTAGGTAGGACTAGGAATTAGGAACATAATGAAAACTTAAACTTAATCTACTCTTTTTGCAAGAAGGCATTTCACATAGACTTTGTTTGTACAATATCAAAAAAATATAAATTTATTATTATTACCTAAATGTCATCATGTCTCATGTAAAAATCAGTATAGGTTTCATTATTTATAGAAATGTAGGTAAGTAAAGTATACCTTAACTAGCTAGTAGCAATCATTTGGTAATCATTTTAGTAACATTCTTAATAATTAAGTTATAAAAAAACAATCAAAAAATCTAAAACTAAACAAGTAACAAAATAAATTAAGAATCAACATAGGTATCATTATTTGTAGAAATGCAAGTAAGTTAAGTATAGCTTAACTAGCTAAGTAGCTAGAGTAAGTAGTGAGAGTAGAAAACAAGTGTGAAAATAAGATCACATAATTTTCAGATCTAATGTTTGTAATACCGTAATCACGGTATTGGGGTGTCAATACCGGTATTGTAAAAGGCCAAAATAAAATCCGTGATCACGGTATTACGGGATCCCGGAATACCGGTATTGAAAGCTCTAGTCGTAATATAATTCAGGATGAAGTCCAATCCAACTTTGTACTGTTGCTTTCTTAGGCTTGTTCGCCATCTCCAATCTTACTGGTCTCCAAAAAGATGTACGATGGCAAGTACCTAAAATAAAATAAAATTTTAAGTTTTCCATGCCTCAAAAGGAATAACGAACCTTTATAGATACAGGGAGGTGGAAAGGAAAGCGGGAGAGGTGCGCGCATTCCAGCTAGGTGCATCGATTGTATCGATTTAAAGATTTTATTCTTTCATTTTACGCTCTAATAAAGAAAAACGGTTAGATAATATGAACACGCGTAACATCATTGTTATTGAAATTTTTTTTTCGCATTTTAGTCAATGCGCAAAAGACATATTCTTTTTTGGTTCAAATATTAAAAGAACCGCCCAGAAAAATAATATATTTTGATAGAATTCGTCCACCTTAGCAATTCTTTATGACACCAAAGATATAACATTACTATGCTTGGTAGTATTGAAGTTCACTTTTATATTTGAACCAAAAGTTAAATGCGTATGTTTTTTTTCTTTAACTACGTTTCATACACAATAACTATCTTAAAAACTCCACTAAAAAATATCAAGTTCATACAATTGCATATCAATCTAGACTGTCAAATTGCTAGTTTAAGATAAAATAATATATACATTAATGTTCTTCTTTATATCTAACTTACTGTTTGTTTCCCTACAAGAAATAAAATAAATAACTTTAGCCAAAACATTAAAAAGTAATAAATGTTGACTTACCGTATTATTTGATGTAGACAGACAGGAACAATGTTATTGCAGCAAATCGTAATCCATAAATTCAAGCCAAAGTAGTCGTATTAAGAAGATCCAATGAACCAAAAAACGAGCGAGGGTGAAAAACAATATTCACAAAAACAATACAGGAAGATGCGCACTTAACAAACCGAAGTACAGGATTGAAGTGAAGGTAACCTGCGCGCACGCGGGGCGGTAAGGAGTAGGGGGGAGGGGGTATGTAGACCCTCCCCGCGCCGCACAGGTATGCGACCATGGCGGTTACCTTTTGTAATTTCTAAGAATAGATAACGAAACGCGCTGCCGTAAAATGTGATAATGTGATACCATTATTATGCAATTATTTTAATATCATGCACATTTTTAAATATACTTTAGAAATATATTTCATTAAGATGAAAGAAAAAAAGGTATTTGTATTTTCATTTGTAACTAAATATTTGCACATCATGTATAACGGTAGAATGTAAAGGGACCTCATTAATATTAAGTTCATACCACTTTATATACCTACATTCTGGCAAATAAATGAATTATTTATTTATTTTAAATACCGATAAAATCAAAATCAAAGCATTTTTTCAAATAGACCATTTACGGGCACTTTTGAATAGTCAAATGTCGGTCAGTCCAAGAAAAGTGAAGCTAAATTGCACGTTCCAAAGAGTAGGTCTCTATGGAGAAGAACGTGCAAGAAACTCCATGGACACTCTTTTAAATCATATAATGCCTTTTTTACACTTGAACTTTAGAAATCTCATTAAACGTAGCCGAGAGTGAGCTAGAAAGAAGATATTTACTTCGAAACGTGTACGGCTTCTTATTCAAACATTGTGATTCATTGTATATTACGATCAACAAGTCATTTACAAAATGTTCTCCAAAAAAAAATTCAGAAAATTTTATGGTTGTAACGACTGTGTATGTTATTTATTATGATATATCTAGTCGCAAACTTCAGGTAAATATAGACGAATTACTTATTCCAAATAACATTTTTTTTTAATGTATTTATGTGTTGTCTCGAAATTTCGGGACAGATGTCTCGGAAAAAAAGTTAGTCCTAAGGAAGTCTCCGTTTCTTGTCTCTGTTCTTCGAAGTTTAGGCAAATAGGCACTACCTATTCCTATCACTGGTAATAAGGTTAGTCGCGTCTGTAGCGAGTGTTAGGTCTATGATCGTTTGTCCTCGGACTGTGACCCAAGTGGGTTCTGAGCCGCGGTTAATGATGTTAAAGTTAGTAGAGAATAAATAGGTGGATAGTATCTATCCTCTGGAGTTCGGTGCATCGCTGCCCCATAGAGGGTGGTGGGCGTTCGAGTCGGTGCAGATGATCAGTTCCAGTTTGGCGCGCTCACAGTGCTGCACCAGGTCGGCCATCTCTTTTGGAGGGCAGTGTACATCCTCGCCTGGCATGTACACCGAGGCTAGTACAATATCTGGAGCGCTACCATCACTGTGGAGCCTGACAGCTGTTAAGTCTCTGGAACAGAATTGAGTGAGTGGTGTGATAGGAATCCCTTGTGGTATGTAAGCGCAGGTTCTTGGCTTGTCTGCGCTGTGTGTGTTTAGGATCAGCTTACCTTCGATGTTACCGAGGCCGCATATTTTGTTATTTCTGATCCACGGCTCTTGGATCAGTGCAATTGTTCGGGGCTTTACCTCCAGCGCCCGGCGTAAGTTAGCCGTGGCAGTCTGGCTATGCTGCAGGTTTGTTTGTATGATGTTGAGGGGGGGGCGATGGCGACGGTGGGGTGGGGTTAGTCGGAGCTGTATCCATTGGACAATCCCTCCGCTGCCTCCACCCTGTGCTGGTCGTCGTGTTGATCGCCCGGTGACGAGGCTAAAAGCTGCTCGTTCCAGCCAGGTGATGATGGCGGTATGGTCTCGTCTTCGTCGGCCATTGCCGCTCGGGCCATGACCTCCTCCAACTGGTCCATATCCGCGTCTATTGTGTCCGTCGACGTCGGTAACGTCACAGTCAGGTTCGTCGTGGGATCGGTCAGGGTGGCGGGGAGTTGATTCGCGGTGTCAGGGGGTTGGGTCGTGGGCCAGAAGCGTACGTATATCGACCCAAGCAGGAACGATATCCGACGCTCCCGGGCTAGGACCCTCTCAGCTTCCTCCGGTGGCACACCTAGGGTCAGATATGTCCCATAGTTGTCACCACCGACGGTAGTTGCCCTGTACAGCGACCACTTTCCTATGTCATACCAAGTATTCTGACGAGTCAGAATACTTTGGAGCCGGACAATGTCCCCTTTATAACGTGGGACGAAGAGTGAGGCTCGGACACGGGTCGGTACGTCGGACTGTCTCATCACAGTCAGGTTAAGATCAGTGTCTGGAAGTCGGATTTGGGGCACGTTGTGGGTCAGCCAGGTCAGAGCATGGTCGTCCTCACACCACAGCTGCACGGTGCCTTCCGCTACCCGTGGGTATCCGCGGAAGGCAGGGAGCCGTGCTGTGGAGTCAATGTCCAGCATAAGGCTCTCTAGTTCGGTCTTTATATGTGCGGCCTCTTCCTTAGTCAGGTCTCTGAAGGGGGGAGAGAGACAGATTGCTACGGCCAGCCGCGCCGGGATGTCCTTTGTGGCTCGCGCGTAGGTCCTCTGCACTCCCTGAGCGGAGTGGACCCTCACACGTTTGGCATCCCCCTGAAGCGTGCTCGGTGAGGCCGAGTCATTCGGGCGCTCCCTTTTCACCGGCCCTGTACCGCTTGGTCCAGGCTGCGGGTTGGAGGCGCCCGGCTGAGTGCTTCTTACCGGTAGTGGTTGGTGTGAGGATCCAGCCCGCCTACCCCTTTTCCGTTGAAGCCGCGGTCGGTCGTGGGTCAAGTCGGTGTCCCGGGGTCGACTGGCGGTCCCGGTAAACTCTGTCGCGTGTGGAGGTTTTTCGCGTTGGGTTTCCCCTTCGCGTACTGGCCCCCGCCCGCATGGTTCCGCGTCCAGCCGCTTTTCGCGCTGGGTTGCCCCTTCGCGTACTCGTGGCTGGTCGCGTACTACCTCTTCGGCGTCCGATCGCGCTTCGCGCTGGCTAAAGCCTTCGCGGGTGCCGTGCTTTCGGTCGCCTACTTTCTTTCTCCGAGCCATGATTTTTCCGCGCTTGTGCAGCATGCGTACTCCGTCGGCCGAGAAAGTGCTAGAGCTGCCAGGTCCGTCACCCTTCCACGTCACTCTCTGTCTGTACTGTTCTTGGTCGTTGTCAGGGTTGGTGATGCTGTTACGCACGAGGCTCTGTTGCCAGAGGCTTGTGGTAGGCATGCACGTCGTAGTGGGTGTTGGCTCGTGAGATGCAGCCAGAGTTGTGTCTGTTGGCGCGCTGGTCGCAGCCGTGGTAGGGTGAGATGGCGCGTGAGTCGCAACCTGTGTTATGGTGAGTCAGCAGCCGGCCGCGCTGAAGAGCGCGGCACCAAAAAGCAGTTGGATGCCCCCCCCAGATTACGATGGGGGCTGACCGCCGAAGCGGTGTGGGATTCCCCGGCTCGGCCGGGACCCACCTGGGTAGTAGTTTGTTCTTCCTGCTGCATGGTTGTGGTTGTGGGGGTGGGCTTTTAAGGAATCGAGGTTACCCCTCCTCGAGGACCGACAGGATGTAGGGATAGGAGGGAAGGCATGGTTAGGTAAAGTGGTGTGGGTTCTTGGGGTCTCCCTGCGCCTGGGATTTGGCATAGGGATTTGGGGACCAACGGGATGTGTGGAGAGGGAGGGATGGTTGGTTTGGTGATAGGTGCATAGGACGAAGGTAATAGGTTTCCCTGAGCCTGGGATTTGGCCTTCAGGAACTTCTCATGTCCGGGATCTCTTTCGAGATGCTCCGGATGCGGGATCGACAATAACAGTCGGGCCCGCAGCCGGAGTTGGGCTATCCGCAACCTGCCCACCCGCTCGGTTGCAAGAGAAGAAGTGCCTGGCTGTCTGGGTCTTCCCACCACAGATGTACGTGTACATTTGTGTTGGAGCGATCCAGCTTGCCCCGAGAATTTTTATCTGTCTGTCTGTTTGTCTGTTTGTTCCGGCTAATCTCTAAAACGGCTGGACCGATTTTGACGGGACTTTCACTGGCAGATAGCTGATGTAATAAGGAGTAAAAGATGCCAATATACCTACAAAAATAAAAAATAAACACATGTAAATAAAGAAAGTGACACTATGACTGACATTATTATTATTAAAAGCCTGTAATGTCCTACTGCAGGGCAAAGGCCTCCTTACTCTTTTTCACTTTTAAAGCTGGTAAGGACCAGTTCTTCTCGAAGGAGTCCAGCTTATCCCGTCATCTCCGTCTAGGCCTGCCACAACAGGCGCAGCCACCTATGGCTTGCTCAAAAGTTCAGTGTTCCTGTTCAGAGGAATGAGGGAAATGTCGCCAGGAAAGTTTTGAGCATCAATGTGCATGGCTATACGAGTAGGGGAAGACCAAATAAACGATGGATGAACTGTGTGGAAGATGATATGGCTAAAAAAGGGAGTAACTACCAAGATGACAACTAATAGAGAAGTATGGAAGAAAACGTGATGACTCCAAATAAATTGGAATACCTACGGACAGGAGAATGATGATAAAAAGTTCAGTGTTCGTCTCGAGGTACAAGTAATTCCGTCATCCTAAATACAGAATAAACAATTTCATTTCATTTCATGTTTCAGGCAAATAAGTGGACATGACGATATGATATTCTGCTGGATCCCTGCAGTGACATACGGACGTCGAGCAGACGAGATAAATACCCGAATTATTGGTGTTATGAAGAAGTGTTATGTGCGGAGTGAAATGATGTAGGTACTGTAGTGTGCAGGACGTGCTACATTAATAAATAATATTCCTTTTTGATAAAAAATATATATATTAATCTTTTAAAATTCAATACATTTTCGTTTCTAAGTTAATTAAAGTCTGTCTCTGACAATCCTTCCGTCAATCAATCTATATTCCGATTTAAATATTTATTTTTATTAAGTTGCCAGTGTCAACTAGCGGCTAGGATGATGCATTATCATAGAACCTCTACAGTACCTAAGTAGGTATATCTGCAATTTAAACTATCCACAATGTCTTTTTTTAATTTCTTGATCCTCTATAGGTTTAAGACTGTCCGCCCATCGAGTGTCGTTGGAGAAGACGATGGCACGGTGGTCATGTGCTGCCGTGCACAGTGAGACTCAGGAGAGACAGTCTCCCTACGAACGTGCTCTAACAGGCGTGGCACAGGAGGGGTTCTGTTTAATGAGGCAAGAGTCGAACTTGTTCCTGAAGGCCTTATGAAGTTTTTCCCTTTCCCACCGAAAAAGAAAGGTAAGTATTTTAAGTCAAAAGGTAGGTAAATCTAAGTAAGTACCTACTTACCTATCTCCCCGTATCCATCTTTCAGAAAAGCGAACTATAATATACCTATTGATTAAGGATTTCTACGCTACTATTAAATTATCTATTAGATGATCTGCCAAAAGGTTGGCGAAGAACAGCTTCGGGCAGGAATAAGTGGAGGGAGATAGAGGAGGCCTATGTCGTAAGACAGCTTGACCTGGTAGCTGATAATGGCGCCGATTCCATTGTTCACAAACAAAACTAAACTTAAGTTCAGTGCATCTTTTTCTTTCTATTTCATTAAGAAAAGGACAGTCGATAAATTTTAGTTTAGTCCTGTCAAATTAATCAGCGCCTGTCACTTATTCATACAAGTTTAGACGTGATTAAAAAGTTGCCTACTAAAATTACGTCAATTTACGTCAAGCGCTGATAAATTTGACAGGACTAAACTAAAATTTATCTTCTGTCCTTTTCTTAACGAAATGGAAAGAAAAAGATGCACTGAACTTAAATTTAGTTTAGTTTGTGAACAAGGGAATCGGCACCAATACCTAATTTGCAATATGGTTAACAAGCTGAAATTATAAAATGAAATGAATGTTATCCTAATCCTAATTCTAACTAATATGATAAATGCCAAATTGAGTATGTTTTTTACGCTTTTACGCTAAAACGGCTGAACAGATTTGGATGAAATTTGGCACATGGGTAGACCATTACCTGAATTAGGACATAGGATATTTTCAACTTGATATTCCCAAATCCGGGATCACAGGATCGAGACTTATGCGGGTGAATCCGCGGGCGCAACTAGTTAGTTTATGTTCAAAGGCTCAAAGAAAATAAATTATTATTTTCTGAGCTGAGCTATTTTTATTTATTTATTTTATTAGGTAGGTAAGTACCTATATCTTTAGGTAGATAACTACGATTGCTCGGCAAAATTCTCTGCTCTCTGCTCTGAAAAAATAAAATCATGCCTAATTCTTTTACCGCCACACAAAGTATCCTTTCCAGACATTATGTAAGTGTAACATTCCCAGAAAAAAATATCCATTCAGATGGCCCTCGAGTTCGATTAAATAATTCAGTCGTCAAGCGTTTTGCGGCAATTTGCATTGAAACGAGATAGGACAGAAGTCGCGACTCGAGACTGAAATTAAATTGCGATTATACTGAGATTGAAAAGAATTGTGCCTAATGCCTTGTAGAAAGAAATTTAATTTTGTACGCGACAGAATTTTTTAGATTTCTGCAAGTTGTTACGGATTTAACGGATCACTTGAGTTATGGTATGAAGTGTTATTTAATTTGAAAAACAAAACAAACGTTCGTTTTGGAACTAAATTGTGTTTTTTTTTAATTAGAAGGTTTTGATGATGAATACCTAGGCGTAGTACTAAGGAGCAAATTAATAAGTAGGTATATATTTACCTGCGATGAGGTCAGCCCCGGATCTAGATTTTTTCGAGGCGGGGCAAAAACTGCCGCCTGACGCCGGGCCCCGCCAACCTTTTAAGCCTTTTTTTTTTAATATACCTATACATGTCGAACATTTGTTTTAATTAGGTTAGGACAGGATAGAGCTTCAAATAAATCGTGAGCTTAAAGCATTATTTCCAAATTTCAGCTAGCTGCGCCTTGCGGTTTCACTCGCGTAAGTCTCGATCCCGTGAGAATATCGAGATGAAATATACTTAACGACATATTCTCTGACCTACTGAATACACACACAAAATTTTGTTACAAACACTTTGACACGAAAATTTGATATATTAGATACCTATTCGAATTACATACAGTTGTACTCTTTCGAGCCTTTTGTTCTGCAAAAAAATCGATCGCCTTGTCATAATCAATCAGCTGTGCTATTCTGTAACCGTCTCACCGTGAAAACTTAAGTGACGTGAACGTGGAGTGACCTGTCAGTGTCATCCCACCTGATACTAGGGATGGACCAAGGATTAAATTTACAATCATAATCGAGATTTTAATGATATTTTTATGCTAATTCTATTGATCATAATCAGTTAACTGATTAAATAAACGCAATCCCATGATCCAATCGCGATATATTTCAACTGATTAAATGTATACCGACCTACGCGTTGCCAATATAAATAATAAAATAGTATTCATAAAATCACCGTCATCAATACTATAACAAAATTCAACAGTTCAACTGAAACTCGCGCAGCGCGCGCTCCGGCCGGCGGGCGGGCGGCTAGGCTCACTTCATCAAGCCCAAGTGAAGCTTCCAATGGCAATAACTGAGCTAAGCCATTATATCTGGTTCAGTTACCCACAAGTTGTCATACTACCTGAGGGTATAAAAGGTTTTGCAATCTATTGTTCGCAACATTCCTTTTTTGGCATCTGAAGTAAACACATGTAATTAGTCATCAACCGTGTTATCACCAAGCGCTAATTACCCTAAGACGCGACGCGTGTTTTCAAGATCGAACTTGTTTGTGACCTGTTATTTTGCAATGGACATTCAAGTTACAGGTATGTATTATTAATTTACTATTTTGCATTTTTAATACACCATTTTTTTTTAAATAGAGTGCTACGCCGCAGCGTTTCTTGCGTATTTATTTCTGTATTTTTTTATATTAAAGCTTTTACTTATGTTTGTATCTACTTGTGCCATTGAATTAGGTATAAAAATGTCGCTTAAAATCTCTACTACTATAATTTAAAAAAAGTACTTGCGGCATGCTGCATCTGTAAGGTGCAGCCAGGGTCTACGCCGAGCGGCTGGGCGCGTAGCACTTGCTACGAAATATGTATTGTTTTTGATCCCCATTTAACTGTTTGTTGTTTTGTTTTAGGTACTAGTATTGAGTGTTCTTTTAAAAGAATGCTTGTACTAGATACTTGGCTGTCTATGAAGGACAGCAATTCCGAACTGCAACGGTGGCGTCGAGTTTTTCAAGCCCTGATACAGTTACTGCCTGACGTTGAGAATTTGGTTGCTGATGACTTAGAAAAAAGAGTTGCTAATCTTTGTACTAGATTTGTAGCTATTTGGAAGCAAGTCTCTCGCAATCAATCTCGCATGGTATCTAAGTACGGAGACTGGCTGAACGAAATTGAAGTTTGCGTTCTGTCAAATTGTGCAGCAGCAGGGAGCCACGACACTCAACGGCCAGCAGCAGAGGCTTCGACGAGCACTCAACAGCATCAGCACAGGAAGGACTTCGAAGAGTGTAGCAAGAGATCAAAACGCCGCAGGCTTGCAGAGTTAAGTAAAGTAGACAGTTCCGCGATCAATTATTTGTTGGATGATTCAAGTCGTCCTGACGCCGCTTACGCTTCTTTAAATTTCAACACTGATGAAGTCTTGTCTCTCATAACTGAGACTAAACTGACTAAACATCAGTATCTTATGATGAAAGAGTTCATTAATGCAAAATCACCGAATGCATTACCATCTTATCCAAAAGTGTTGGAAGCTAAGAAGCGGTGTTATCCATCGCAAGAGTTTATCACGGAATCATCGGCTGAAGTAGAATTACAATCATTGTTAGACCATACTGCATGCCGGATACTAGAATCCCAAAAACACGTTTTAAATAATATTGTTAATAAAGAATAATAAAGAATTTGTTTTAATTGGAAAATGGGGTTTCGATGGGAGTACGGGGCACAGCGAATATAAACAGTGTTTTGGTGATTCTGGTATCGAGGATGATGGCAGTATGTTTCTTACTTCATATTGTCCTCTCCAATTAGTTTGTAAGTCAAATACTACCGACCCAGACCAAATAGTTTGGAAAAACCCGCGCCCTTCCTCCACCAGGTATTGTAGGCCTATTCGATTCCAATTTGCCAAAGAATCGAAAGACCTTTCCGTGCAAGAAGAAGCTTATTTCAAGACTAAAATTGACAGTTTACAGCCATCATCTTTCACTCACAATGGATGTGAAATAAAGGTGCGGCATTCTTTACAATTAACCATGGTTGATGGTAAAGTGTGCAGTGCTCTGAATAATACATCTTGTGGTAGGTGCTATATTTGTGGTTTAACTCCAAAAGACATGAATGATATAGATAAATCATGTAGCAAAACTGTAGACAGTAGTAAATATCAATTTGGACTATCTCCTCTTCACTCGCATATCCGATTCTTTGAATATTTTATTCACGTTACCTATAGATTAGATTTCAAAAAATGGCAGGCGCGTTCTTCAGACGATAAAACTCTTCTTGCACAGAAAAAACAACATGTCCAGCAACAGTTTAGGCAACGACTTGGTCTAATAGTAGACAAACCGCGAAGTGGAGGAAGTGGCACATCCAACGATGGAAACACTGCCAGAAGGTTTTTTTCTAATTCAGCTATTTCAGCGGAAATTACTGGATTAGACAAAGACCTTATTGACGGATGTCATAATCTGCTGCAGTGTCTTTTGTCGGGATACAAAATTAATAACGTGGCTTTTAAAGAGTCTGCTCTAGACACAGCACGTAAGCTTGTTGCTACCTATCCATGGTACAACCTGCCCTCGTCTGTACATAAGGTCCTCATTCATGGTTCGGAAGTAATTGACCACGCATTATTGTCAATAGGTGAGCTTTCGGAAGAGGCCGCCGAATCTTGCAATAAGTTAGTTAAACAGTTTAGGCGTGACAACACGAGGAAAATGTCCCGGGTTGTCACAAACACCGACTTGATACATAGACTTCTTCTTAATTCGGATCCTTATATTTCTGGTTTGAGAAGGTTACCACGGAAGAAGAAGTCTATTCTATCTAAAGAGGTGATGTATTTGTTGTCGGTATAGAATAAAATGTATATAGTTATATAATAAACATATAATTATATAATTTATATAATTTACATTATTTTAGATACAGCTCCTATTATGTAACTATTAACATGTAAATAATATATTTTTTGTCCATTTCTGTATTTGTAGTTAGGTAATAATTAGGTATTTACTTTATTTTTATTATAAAAATGTATATATTTTAGTTTATTACTATTAGTTATTAAGTTCCAATTCCTTTATTGTATTTTAGTAAGTATTTCGTCAAATACAATAAATGCATTATTTATTCTAATAAAATAAGTTTTTTAACATTAATTCGGTTTTTCATTTTATTATAACATTAAGTATTACAAAAAAGCATAATGATAATATATAGTATTGATAACGACAGTCATTACCTTCGCGAAACCCTATAACCGCCTCTCTTAGGGCGCGGAACCACTGTGAGCCGATTCAATTCGGCGCGGGTGGGGTACGCGAATTGGGTGAAGTGATAAGATCACGCCGTGTTTGCGCGTGAGGCGCTGTATTAATATCAAGATGAGCTTTTTTTTTTAAATTTGCTGTTTTTTATTAAAATGCGTGACAAACAAAAATTTGGTTTTACCACCTTTATATCGAAATCCAAAATGGCGGCTACAAACATTTTTCATCAATGGTATCGTTTTCATGGTTTTCGGGGGTGTTACAGCCGATACTGAAGTCAAATCTAAAAAGCAAGATGGCGGCTGCAAAAATGTTCAGATTTTTCATCATGGGTGTCGTTTTCGTGATTTTCGGGGGTGTTAAAGCCGATAGTGTGGTCAAATCTAATAAGCAAGATGGCGGCTGCGAAAATTCCTAAACCTTTTGGAATAAAATAAACAAAATTGAGTTTCTGACTGAATTTCTGTTTTGCTATTTATTAAAAAAAAAAAACCCTTAATAGTAACGTTAAATACTTAAATACTAGTTTTTAAAATTATTTAAAATGATCATTGAATTAGCATCAACATATTATTAAAATCTCGATTATGATTATAAATGTAATGCTTGGTCACTCCCTAGCATCAGTGGGATGACACTGACAGCTCACTCCTCGCGAGTTTTCACGGTGAGATTTTTACAGAATCGACATGCTGATTGTCTTTTCACGATTTTCGATTGCTAAGATCGACTTACTTACTCGACTAGACTTATGCAGAAAAGCTTAACACCAATATATAATAATCCTGAATGCACGAGCAAGCGAAGCGAGTGATTTTAGCGTTCAGCCTCAGTCAAGCTATTTTTTTTAGTAGTTACTTAATCGACTTATATAGAAGTTTTAAGAAGCGAGCTCGAATATTTTGCCAGCAACATATTAGTAAAATTGTATCGATCGAAAATAATAGTCCAATCCAACAGGGGGCGTCAGTGCTGTGGTATTAAATTAAAGGAAATGGTGTCGCCTTTACACTTTCAGGCGTAGGAAAGGACGGAACGCCCAGCGCCCCCGCTACGCGAAAAAATATATCTAAATTATTGGATTTGTTCATTAAATTTTTGACCACAAAGGCTATCATTCGCCTCTGGTTCGCCGCGGCATATAGATCTGTTACTAGTGATAGAACGTTAGCTCCGCCTAGATCCGGGGCTGGATGAGGTGTTGGTATTGCGAGCTGCTTTGAAGATAGGTATACGTGAAACAACTTGAACCACAAAAGATTCAAGTTTTTTCTTCCGATAACATGGCTTATTACAGCGATAGGTTCACTACGTGTCACGACTAGACTGCTGTGAGAAGCTACCTAGCTTCTTACTACACTCTCAAAGTCTCATTACTTTGGTTAGATAGGTCCCTACCTTTTTTTTTGTTCCAGGGAGGAAAATCCTCATGGATGTCCTCCGCCCTGGGGCAGACGGAGGGGTCTGTCAGCTTCTTACTGCCTAAAAACCAACCCGGTATTCCCCTCCCACACTTGCACCGGGGATCATGGGATCTAATGCAACTTCCGCGATCCCCGGCTGGTGCCCGCCGTTGCGAGCCACCTCAAGCTTTCGGGGGGAATGAGGTCCCTACCTAGGTTAGGTAACTTAGATAACAATGCTTTTCAAATCTAAGCTACTCAAATGTAAAATTGAGGTTAAAATCTTTAACATTATAAACAATATTTTATAAGATCAATTCTCCGAAATCGGGAGAGTAATGTTTCTGGCCTTGGCGCGCACTTGTATGGACTTCGGAGTTAGAAAAAAAGTAAAAAAATATTGATATCGTGTTTTGCTTGATAGAAAAACAAGAACTTGATAGGAAGAACATCGTAACAACTTTCAATCACAATCCGAGGGTTTTCAAGGATATTGCTAATCCATTGCTTCATAGATTTGAAAAATTCGTCTGCTCAACAATGTAGATAACGCAGTTTAACGTGGCTGAACTGTTAAAATAAAACCCATTGCGATCAATAGGGTATTTTACTATATACAAGAAAAAATCTAGAAATAGATTATTGAGATAATTTAGGCAAAAAGGAGTCGGAAAATGTTACTTTTAGTTCATAAAATAACAAAATAAATTTTAAAATTCAATTCAACGTTTTCAGTTTTTGTAATCTGTTAAAAAACACAATGAAATAGCCGCCATGTTATTACGTCATACCGCTGTGTAAAACGTGTCCACTGTCAACAGTTAGATAATAGATCAGCGCATTTGTTTACATAGCCAAGTGACGTCATGACCACAGAGCAACATGGCGTCCACTGCGTCCAGCGTTTTCGTCAAACTATGCGCGAAAGGCGAACGGCAGGGTTGTATGGGACTGTCGTACAGCTAAATTTCGTGTTTTGGGATATTTTTTGTTTTAATTGGTAGTAAATACGATAGACAAGCCTTTTTTAAATTCTTGGATTTTTAGAACTTAGGACGTAAAAGTTATAACCAGTTTTATTTTTTAAGGTTATGTACTAGTGTACCAATGTAGATTGTTACTTATAGGCACATAAAAATTGTTTCGGTATTAACGTATATGTTCTAGATTGCTTGTCGCTATTTTTAGTGTTTTATTTACTATCAAGTAGGTAAATTGAGATGAGGATCGTCAACCTACTCAGCGGAGTGCATTAGGAGATACCTATGTCCAGCAGCTGACTGCAACAGTTTGATAATGATGAAGTCATGATGGGGTTTTGAGTGTAGGTAAATAAAACAATACAGTTAATAGTGTTTTTAAGTAAGTATTTTTTTTATTTATAATTAATTAATTAATTATTAATATTACTTCATTTAAGAAGGGGGCAGGTCGGGTAATACCCTCATGGCGAGCGTAGCTTAAATACCAACATAACTGCGTTTAGTTTACGACTAAATTACGTGTAGTTATTAAAATATTTTTTTAAATATTATTAATTAATCCGAACTTCTAAAAATAGTACAGTTACATGAAAATAAATGCTTAGTTGCCTTAATATGTGGTACAAATTCTATAACAAAACAACAAAAAAGTAAGCTGTACGAAATCTGCCGTTCACCTTTGAAAATGTAAAATTTAAATGCATTTTTATGGCACTTATCGATTGAATAAAATTTTTTGTTATTTTTTTTAGGGCATATTAGCACTATACAATTTAATTAAGACACTTAAAAAATGGGTGTAAGACCCTATTGTCGTTTTGTGTGTTACACAATTACCCCGCAGAATAGTCCTCTAATCTGCGGGGTAATTGAGCAAGTCCATTCTATGAAAACACAGTAGTGTTTTCATAGACTGGACTTGCAACCTCAGCACTGCAGTTGTTAACTTTGTTATTTGTGATAAGCTATACAGGTAGGTAGGTATTACTTGTGTAGGTACTGTAGTGTGCGGGACGTGCTACACTAATAAATAATATTTCTTTTTGATAACTTTTGAAATCCAATACTCATTCGTTTGTGAGTTCAATCAAGACTATCTCTGTGACAACCCATAATTTCAAATCCAACTTCCGATTTTAAATATTTATTTTTATTAAGTTGCCAGTATCAACTAGCGGCTAGAATGATGCATTATCATAGAACCTCTACAGTACCTTCTACCTACTTACCAACAGGAAAGTAGGTAGAAGGTACCTGCACAACTTATTAGTTGTGTAGAACCCCACAACAACCCTATAACCCAAATTATGCGATCGTATAGAGTTTGAGGATAAATAGGTACCTATTTATCCTCAAACTCTATACGATCGGGTAAATTGGTTTGTAAACAAAGATTTTATTTATATCTATATAGTATAGATATCTAGTATAATCAGCAAAGAAAGTTGGTCAACAATAATTGTACGGTAAGTACCCTTTTTTGGGGTAGGGATATTATCAAATAATTACTTCTCCCACTCTAGGCGGAGCGGGAGGATGTGTCAGACTCTGACTAAAACCCACCCGTGTTCCTTCCGTTGCCTGTGTTGCCAGGGTCCACGGTATCCCTGTCGAACTTTCCCGCCACCCCGGTAGGCATCGGCCCTAGTGATCTACGATCGTATAGATCGTATAGAGTTTGAGGATAAATAGGTCCACGGTATCCCTGTCGGACTTTCCCGCCACCCCGGTAGGCATCGGCCCTAGTGGGCCCCTACACTTGTGCTGAAATCTCTTTGAGGCGCGAGTGGAACACAATGCGCCGTCGACCCGGGCCTGGTCCTTATCGGATGACGAGCTACCCATTGCTCACAGTCCGCAAGCCCGCGCCTACGGTGGCCGGAAATCCGCCTGGGTACGGTGTCACCCTACGAGGACGGCGGCAGAGGGTGACGGGGTCCATCTGATCATCAGGGGGACCAATATATCTACCTACTGGGGGTCGCGAGGAAAACTTTCAGTGCATTTGCGCTTACCACAATAGAAATCTACGTTCATCTCACAATCGTCTTCTTCAGTGTTCAACTCACCGCACTGACTGCATTCACTCTTCCATCTTCATTCAGTCTATCTCTCTGTGGAAGGCGCTTCCCTCGGAAATCAGGATGGCGATCAACCAATTATCCTTTAAAGTTAAAGATCGTGAGGACATTCGCAAGAAGCTGGCAGTATCATCACAACAGTAATATTTTCCCATCGTTTGTCTTATTTGTTTTAGTATATTTGTATCAATGTATTTGTGCTAAAGGAAGATGTAGTGACAACAATTTAAAAGAGTATGCTTAGATGGTTTGGTCATGTTGAGAGGATGAATGAAAGGCGACCAACAAAAGTATTTACAAGGCAGATGTGAGTGGAAATGCCGGGAGGGGACGCCCCAAAAAGACATATAGTGACCTCATTAATGATGTTCTTCAAAAAGGTCAGGCGCATAGTACTCGCAACCGGCGTGAGTGTATGACCAGATGTATGAACGTAAACGAAGCAAAAGGAATATGTAAGGAGCGTAGCAGGTGGCGTTCTATAGTTTCTGCCTACCCCCATGGGAAGAAGGCGTGAGTTTATGTATGTATGTATGTATGTATGTATGTATTTGTGCTTATATTTATATAATATGTATCATCATCTGCCTAGCCTTTTCCCAACTATGTTGGGGTCGGCTCCCAGTCTGACCGGATGCAGCTGAATACCAGTATTTTACATGGAGCGACTGCCAATCTGACCTCCACAACCCAGTTATTGGGTAACACGATACCCCTTGGTAAGACAGGTTGTCAGACTTTCGGGCTTCTGACTACCCGTAACGACTGTAAAGATCTACAAATAACAGCCGGGACCAACGGCTTAACGTGCTTTCCGAGGCACGGAGGGGTCTTGGTATGTAAAGACGGTCACCCATCTACGGACAAACCGCGGCAAGCGTAGCTTAACCTGATCGATCGACCCGTGCGGCTGTTATTACTTAGCCACAAGCCCCCTATGCCTATGGATATAATTGGGAATAGGCTTTATATTTAAATAAATATTTATTCCTCAATTCTCGCTGTTGCACCTTCCACTGTTTGTCTCTGCATCATCCAAAGGTTGACTGGTAGAAAATGCCTATGGCATTAAGTCCGCCTCTGTACATTTGTGTGCTTAAAGTATTAAATAAATAAAATGCGAGTGCTTCGGCGCCCCGGTCATCGGGAGTTGAAAAAACATTATATGATCAGTGCCAATCTGACAGACCTCTCCGCCTTAAGGCAGCAGAGGACATCTATGAGGATTTCGACACACCAAAAAAGTTTGTACAGGTACACTACGTAATAAATTCCTACTTAAAATGGTCACACAGATTAAATTCCTAAAATGTCAGTTCCGAATGTAAACATTTCATTAGTGATTGGATTCTGAGTTTACCGGTAGCTTATAGTCATGCTTTTTGCTCATTAATATTTGCAGCTAATGTTCTCAACATTAGCTGCAAATATTAATGAGCAAAATCTCAAAAGGGATGAATGAATGGCAATTGTAAATGCTAAGAGAGATGTGTGGTGTTACTCGAATGGATAGAATAAGAAATGAGAATCTATACACAAAGTCTGAAAGTGACACTAGTGACTGAAAAGTTGTGTGGAAATTGGTTGTCATGGTGCCCATAGTGGCTGGCATCTGATGCGGAGGAATGAGGAAAATGTCGTTAAGAAAGTTTTGAGTATGAATGTAGATGGCTATACGAGTTGGGCGAGATTCAGATTCAGAGTATTTATTTGTAAACATAAGTTACAGATACACAGGTGTGTGAGATGTTACATCTTTGTGAGTTCTCTATGCTTTGCCATTAGGCGTACAAATGTTAGTTTACAATTATTTCATTATTAATTTCACAATATCAAATAACAATTATAGAAATAGCAGTTGTTGGATAAATCAATATAATATTCCCCTGACAATGAATTCCATTTCAAATAAAAACTACAATGTCAAAACAAGTAGGTACCTACCAAATAAATAAAATATTACAAAAATACCAACAATAAAAATTTAAGATAAAACAAAATGTAAAAAATAAAAATAGGATAATGTCAATGAATCAATTTAGCACAAGAGTGTCAAACAATGCATATCTGAAGGAGGGATTATAGAACTGTCATCCAATTAGTCCTTTAGTACACTAGTAACATTTATTTAAAATTTTCATAAGTATACCTTTGAATTTGTCCAGATTTCATGATTTTAATGTCTCAGGCAGCTTGTTATATACTTTTGTGGCAATACAGAAAGTACTTTTATTCATTAGGGATGTTCGGCCATGTGTTATTTCAAGCTCTAGCTTATTTTTGTCGCGTAACTTACAAGACCAAAGACACGATGGATGGACTGTGTGAAAGATGATATGGCTAGAAAGGAATTTACTACCGACATGACGAGAAGTATGGAAGAAAGATATGCTGGGCTGACCTCAAATAATTTGGGATAAGGGCGGGAGAATCATGACCTACCAACAATAGGTGCTCGTAATTAAAATATTTACTTGTGGGTGATGGGTGTGCTTCAGAAGCAGTATTCCTTTTAAACCTTGTTTAGTGTCCGTGTAGGTAAGTATCAAATAACTTCTCCCGCTCTGGGCGGAGCGGGAGGGTATGTCAGACTCTTACTGAATAAAACCCACCCGTATTCCTTCCGTTACCAGTTACCCAGTAATAGTCGACCAACTTAAATTTGCAGTCAGAAATTTCACCATGACGTATATCGATGTATGGGAGAACATGTTTTTCAACTACAATGTTAATTTTGTTTTTGGGATAAATTCATCCCAACTACTCGTATGGAACCCCGTTAATTGTGTGTAATCCGTGACGCACTTGGCCGGTTATTATGGTAGTAATATAATATAACGTTACCTTTTAATTAAGAGTGCTCTAGCAGGCGAGTCGCATATAAAAGCTCTAATTTTAACTTCAATAGTTTTCTAAACACTCGCTTTACTTACCTATAACTGTTTACCCGTTTTCCAGGTTTTAAGTATGAATCCTTACTAAATGGTTTGGTCTATTCTTCGTATATACCTAATACGAAGAATAGACCAAATACGAGACCAAATACCCAATACGAGAGTGGACAACATTTTAATTTCACTTAATTTTCATTCAGTATTGGTCAAAACGAATGATTTGATCTTTTATCTGGAACGTCAGCCAGATTCTGAAAACTCTTCTATGAACCCATTATGCCGAGATCCCAATTTCAGTTAACCGTATTTCTTTTTAATTCGATTTAAGAAGTGTACGTGCATCTATTGGCAAAGTATGCGGCATTACATTTATAATCTTGGGAAGCTCATTCATCAACTCAAGGCTACATGTGTTAATGCTCGCGAAGGAGGAGGCGGGACGGTTGAGGGTAAGGCAAATTTCGCGCCCTCTCGCCCCTAGCCACCGCAGGAGACGCCCTAGGCGTCGGGATTCCCGGGCGGATTTCCGGCCACCGTAGGCGCGGGTTTGCGAACGGAGAGCAATGGGTAGCTCACCGTCCGGTAAGGACCAGGCCCGGGTCGACGGCGCGTTGTATTTGACGCGCGCCTCAAAGAGATGTCGTCAGCACAAGTGTAGGGGTCTACTAGGGCCGATGCCTGCGGGGGTCGCGGGAAGGTACTAAAGGGTCACCGAAGCCCCTGGCAACACAGGCCACAGGAAGGAATACGGGTGGGTTTTAATCAGTAAGAGTCTGACACACCCTCCCGCTCCGCCCAGAGTGGGAGAAGTTATTTGATGATTTCCCATCCAAAAAAAAAAGGCTACATGTGTAATATTAAACTTAACAGTCCAATTTCTGATATTGCTACGAATATCTTCCTTTTTCATAACATTATCAAATCAGTCGTCTTCATCGCTGTCCTCTGTCTGGTTACCACTCATCGCTCGTTCCACTAAAATCCCCTAGACCAGTCTCCCAGGGGACTACACAGCTCTCGATGGTCCAGTACGATGCCCTAGGGGATCATATAAAACTCAAATTTCCATTTGAATCCCCTATCTTCCTCTGTATTCAGTGCGTCCGCAGGTGGTTGCAACAGCTGTTTATTTTCTACGGAACAGCTAGTACATTTTCGGCTAGTGTGAGTAGGTACTAACTACTCACACTAGCCGAAAATGTGTTAAGTAAATAAAAAAGCCGGGAAATCATCAGAGTTCTTCGACTAGCCCTCACAGTCGCCTGATGCTAAACCTTTGAATCAGGTTAGTATCGGGCGACTGTGAGAGCCAGCTTCTTTTTCGTGTTTTAAATTGTCTCGGAAAGGAACGGTTTCTTGATGATACTGCTATATTTGTCTTGTCTGTTTGTATGTTCTAGTATCACGCAAATTGTACCGGATAGATTCTGTTCAAATTTTGCATACATATTTCCTACAAATCTGGTCAGTTGGTAGGCTATATATTATCACGCTATCTGTTATGGGGGATGAACAATATTGCATTATGTTTGTAGATATTCCTATATAGTTTACAGCAAATTGTAAAAAGACGAACCAAACGATTAGTACTCGTACATTTGAGACAGTTACAGATTTAATCTTTTAAATGGTTATCATCACGCTATATTTTCATGGGGCTAAGCACTCAATCATCATGGCATACATAGCGTGGATTTTTGAGATGGGGCAGTAAGTACTTTAACCGTTGTAGTTACACGAAATCGGTCTTAGAAGACTATTCTTAACTTTTGAGACATTTCGATGTGCATACACAGGTTTTGAAAAAAAAATGACAGTCAGCAAGAAAATGAGCAAGTTTCTCAATTTTTTTTATGCCAATAGATCTTGTTTCTTATGAGGATCAAACAACTTTATTTAACCAACTGAGATTTAACTACTAAAAGAGACAGAAAACGATAATGGGGTCAAAATCAAAACTCAAGACGGCGCGACTAAAATTTGCAACTATTTCGTCATATGTGTCGTTTTCATTGTTTTTGAGGGCTGGCAACAATAATGGGGTGAAAATCAATATTGGCGAAATGTGGGTGTGTGAGTTATGTTTAGGTTTTGCTGTAATATGCCTGTCGCGCCCGCGATATCACCCCAGTCTGCGGGAGCCTTGAAAGATAGAAAACAAACAAAAAACAACAAACAAAATAAAACATGACACATGGTGTCGCGGACTTTTTTGTAGAATTATTTATTTTAAGGCGGACCAGGTTGCAGTACATTTTTTTCAATTATACATAATTATACAACTGTTTAGGCAGCACATGCAAATAATTCTGTTTCAAGAGGTATTTTTTTCCGACTTGCTAGACAAAATCGTTGTAGCTCGGCTAATATGAGTGATATAAATATATAATATTATATATATAGTAATAATATTATAATTATATCACTCAGGAATAATGAAGCTGAATAATGTACCAGTGAATTTTTTTTTCGAATTCTTATTCCGAATAACAATTCTAAAAAAATGAGACAAGAGGTAAAATTTGTTTGTAAGTTACACATACAAACATATAAACAAATTTTACCTCTTTATAATATTAGTATATCAACTCAGCCTATAACAGTCCGCTGCTATAAGTCTCTCCCAGGCTGCGCCACAACACCCTGTCCTCCGCCTTCCGCATCAAGTCTGTCCCAGCCACCTTTTTAAGATCGTCGGTCCATCTAACTGGAAGGCGTCCCACACTACGCTTGCCGATACGCGGTCCACTCCAGGACTTGTCTGCTCCACCGGCCATCGGTCCTTCGACAAATATGGCCAGCCCACTGCCACTTCAGCGTGCTTATTTTGCAGGCTATGTCGGTAACTCCGGTTCTATTCCGGATAACTTCATTTCTGATCTTATCCTTCACAGAAACTCCGAGCATAGCCCGCTGCTAATATTAGTAAAGATTGAATTAAATTACAACAATATTATAATATTGACTCTAATTATTAAAATGTACACTAGGTATACTAAACATGAATCAATAATTTATTACATTTTATTTTAAAATAAATCATTATTATCAATTCGTTCATTCATTTTAGTCATTAAGGTAATTTAGTATAGTAATTTATTATTTCACATTTACGAGTACGTCAAGCATATTATATTACAAGGTCGATCGATTCACAATTTGTCAGTTACGGTATTCTTTTATTATCAAACATTTCAACTGTTTCGAGAAGAAAATTGAGTAATTTGGTAGGTCTTTTAAACTTTTCGGTAGCTTATATATATATGTTAGCTAGTCTTGAGTATGGGCTTTTCCAGATAACTTTTAAGTTTGTGATGGGTAGTATTAATCTATTCTTGTTGCGTCGGTTATAGTTTTAATTTAACTCGGTATTAGATTTGAAGAGGTGTCTATTTTTTCTAACGAATATACTTTGCAGTTTATAATTATATTGCTGGTAGTGTTAGAATTTGTTTTTTAATAAAGTGTGGTCTACATCTCTCTCGTAGATCTCTGTTAATTAATATTCTGCTACATTTCTTTTGCTGAATGAAGAGGTCCAAAAGTCAGTACTTTCTCCCCACCGAAGAATACCACAATTTATCCAGGAGTAGGCAGGCGTACCTACGCATAAAAGGCGGATAAGGCGGTTTTATAAGTCCGTGAAAAGTGTAAATTCGTTGATTTCTTTTAATTTAATTTTTTAATCACTCAGGACGGCTAATGAGACACAATTGATTTTCTATTGTTTGACACCGGATCGGTGTCGCACGGGGATTTATGCGTTTATACGTTAATATAAGTATTTATGTTTATTTGGGTTCTTTGGTAAATTCTGAATTGGCATATTTTAGTTTTAGATAAGTTTATTTCTATGTTATGTTCGTTTAACCATTACTTAGTTTCTGTGAAAGTTTTTAAAACAGCTAAATGGTCAACGGCAGTTTTAAATAATAAAGAAACATCGTCAGCGAACAAAATACACGACGAACTTATTTTTTTTGGCAAGTCACTCACTTATACGTATTATAAATAGGGTACATCCTAAAACACTTCCTTGGGGTTTTGAATTATTAATGGTAGCTCAAGCATGGCTACCATTAATAATTCAATACTGTGGTTTGAGTACTGAAAAAACCGGCTAGGTGCGGGTCGGACCACGCACAATGAAGGGTTCCGTAGTTGGGATTACTTGGGACGAATTTATTCCAGAACAAACTTAACATTGTAGTTGAAAAACCTGTTCTCCCATACATCGATACATGCCACGGTCAATTCTCCAACTGCAAATTTAAGTTGGTCGACTATAAAGGCTCCTACATACTGGCGCGACTTGTCGCGCGACGCGACGCGACACAAAGACACCGCGTGTAGCGCTACAAGCGGTGCCTTTGTGTCGCGACGCGTCGCGCGACAAGTCGCGCCAGTATGTAGGAGCCTTAACTCGTTAACTTGTAAAGCCTACTTAGCTGTGATAGTTTAATTAGCTTTTAATTTCATTATATGTACTACTGCCATGAATTATTTCACATCTCCATAAACAACCATTTAGCTGGCAGGGAGGGGGGAGACACTTGACTCTAGCAAAAATTAGCACTTTAATGCTTAATATTACGAAAGGGGATCGATGAATCGAAAAGTGCTGTTCACAGGCCTGCAATATTTTTGAAGGGCCTATCAAACGATACCCCACACCATGGGGTAGACGAGAAAAAAAATATCATCCCCACATTACGTGCAATTTGCATTACCTACCTCCCGGTACGCTAAAACAAATTTATTTCAAGATTTTATTTTAGCACTTTGTCGGCGTGATTAATATCCTATGCCAAATTACAGCTTTCTAGTACTAAGAGTCTCTGAGCTAAGCCGGGGACAGACAGACAGACGGACGTAGCGAAACTGTAAGGGTTCCTTGTTTACTACGGAACCCTAAAAAGCCAAGGAATACCAAAGACTTAACAATGTAATGACGGAACTGAACCTATAGCAAATCATCAAAACTCCTACAAGAACCACAAAATTAACATCGATTTCAAAGTCAAAGTCAGGCAAATTATTTATTTCAAATAGGCAAATGTAAGGTACTTTTGAACGTCAAAATTTACAATAAAATAGAATTGATTCTAGTTGCCCCTTCCAAAAGGTAGTTTCGTATGGAGAAGAATGGGCAAGAAAGTCCACCGTTACTCTTTTAAAATGTTTAAAAAAATATATATTATTACGTACATTATACAATTTTAAGTGAAGACGATGCACCTAGAATAAAATTAATATACCAAAATAGGCAAAAAAGAATTAAAAATGAAGCAATGACAAATAAATTAATTATGTGATAAGTACATGATGCTCACATATTTACAAATATTGTAAAGTATACGTTTTCCTAAAAAGAATAATTAAGTAGTAGGTCAGTGTGTGAGTTAAATTAATCACAGAATGTAAATTCAACATTGATTTATTATTTGTATCAAATAATAAATTGTACAATAAAAATAGCAACTAGTTTGATTTTGTCCAGATCTTTTATTTACAAATAATAGTAGCACATAATTTAAAATTACTCTTAATAATAATGGTATCTCTGATCACAATAGCTTAACACACAGCCTTAGGAACGAGGAAACGCAAAGTTTTAAAAGGACACCCCACGTTACTAAAATAATTTTTAACAATACTAATTTGCCAAATTTATGATAAATGATAAATGATTTTATTTCTGTAAGTAGGTTTTTACAAACACTTTTACACGTCAAAACATATTTTTTTAAACTAGATGAGGCCGGCGTTTCCTATCTGACTACTCTGAGAAGAAAGGCCGAAACAAACTCAGAGGTCACAGTCTCTTTTAAAGTCCAGACATAATCTTGGTCAGATCATGTGAAGACCATGTCGATTGGTGTCTGAAATGGTCTTTTGATGAAAGAACCACACAGATTGAGTGGACCTGTCCAGTCAGTGCACGCATTTGTCAGTCGTTGTGCAGCTCAACTCATAACTAAAGGAGCTCAACGATTCAACGAACAATACCAAAGAAAGGACATTTGGCTAGGCCGCAAAAAAAACTAACTGCGAATAAAACAAAATTAAACAATGATCCACATAGTCTTCACATTTACAATAATTAAAACAATATAATACTACACAGAGTAAATATTCATGTCATTGCATAAATAAAATTCATCAATGTCAATGTGTATATTCGGACATAATCTTGGTCAGATCATTTGAGGACCATGTAGGTTTGTGTCCGAAATGGTCTTTTGAGGAAAGACCACACAGATTTGAGTGGACCTGTCCAGTCAGTGCACGCATTTGTCAGTTGTCATGCAGCTCAACTCAAAACTTAAGGAGCTCAATGATTTGACGAACAATACCAAAGAAAAGACATTTAGGTAGGCCGCATAAAGTACTCAAACTGCCAGACCATCATTAAAAGAAAGAGACAAAAAAAAAAAACAAACAATGACCCACATAGTCCTCACATTCCTAATAATTAAAATAATATAATATAATACTATACAAAGTAAATATTCATGTCATTGTTTATATAGAATGTTATATAGAATAAGAAAATATAAATAGCTAGCAAAATAAAAAGAGTAAAAAAACAACATTCACTGTAAGTTTATTGGAGCAGCTCAATCCCAAGCCTTTTTGTCCTCAATATAATCTTTAACAGTATAAAAGGCTTTTAGGCACAGTTTCTGTTTTATAAAACATTTGAATTTATTAAGGCTTAGTTCTTGAATGTGGCTAGGAAGTTTATTATAAAAACGTATACATTGGCATCTAAACGAGCTGCCTATTTTTTTGAGCCTGGTTGTAGGAACAACAAATTTGTGTTTGTTCCTAGTATTTACATTATGGATATCACTGTACTTTTTAAACAAATTGATATTTTTATGTGCGTACAAAAGATTTTCATAAATATACTGAGAAGCTACAGTCATTATATTAATCTCTTTAAATTTTTCTCTGAGGGAGTATCTGGGACTTGATTTATAAATTGAACGGATTGCCCTTTTTTGTAAAACAAAAATTGTCTGAATATCGGCGGCATTTCCCCATAACAGAATACCGTACGACATTACGCTATGAAAATAACTAAAGTATACTAAACGGGCTGTGTCTAAATCCGTTAAATCACGAATTTTTCTAACGGCGTATGCTGCAGAGCTAAGCTTTTTTGACAATTTATCTATATGGGGGCCCCATTGAAGCTTGGCATCCAAAGTTATGCCTAAGAACACAGTGGTATCTTCGGGGTTCAACTCTTCACCCTTTATGAGAACACTAGTTTTTACTTGTCTAACATTAGGTATTGTAAACTTAATACATTTGGTTTTTTTCTCGTTAAGAAGTAGGTTGTTAACATTAAACCAGTTAACTACTTTTTCGAGGGCACTATTTACATTGTCAGTAACCAACTGCTGACGTTTGAGTTTAAATAAAAGTGAAGTGTCGTCTGCAAACAGCACTATATCATGATTATCCTTTATGAGGCAAGGCAAGTCATTTATATAAATAAGAAACAAAAATGGGCCGAGAATTGAGCCCTGGGGGGCCCCCATTCTTACTACAGATCCGGGTGATCTTTTCCCGTTAACATCAACTCTCTGAATCCTATCACTCAAATATGAAGTAAGAAGATCCAGAGAAGAGTTTCGGATTCCGTAGTGGTGCAGTTTTCTGACCAAAGTTTCATGAAGAACGCAATCGAATGCCTTGGACAAATCGCAAAAAATACCCAAAGCATCGCATTTATCCTCCCATGCATTATAAATATGTCCTAAAAGTTCAATACCGGCATCAGTAGTCGAACGACCCCTTGTAAAACCGAACTGTTGGTTATGCAATAATTTATGTTTATTGAAAAATATTTGGATTTGATCTAAAATAAGTTTCTCGAAAATTTTACTAAATGTAGGTAGTACTGAAATAGGTCTATAATTAGTAGGGTCTGATGTACTACCCGATTTAAACAACGGTATTATTTTACTGTTTTTCATAAGATCAGGAAACTCACCACAGTCAATACAATTATTAAAAATAACAGCTAAAGTAGGTGCGACAATGTTTATAATCGACTTAGCAACGTCCACAGAATTACCCCATAGATCTGCGGTCTTTTTAACATTTAACGTGTGAAAGGTTTTAATTACATCTTTACAGGTGACATATTGGAAACTAAATTCTGAATCACAAACTGGAACGTTTTCTATAAGTAAAGACTCTGCGGCAGTGGGTGATGAGTTTAGAGATTTTGTAGTTGATATAGGAATCTCTGTAAAGAAATTTTCAAATGCCATGGCGACTTCAGAATCTGATTTAATTATATTGTCATCAATAGCAAGGCTGTAGTCACTACTTCGGTTGGATGACCTTCCCGTTTCACTATTAATGATATTCCATGTCATCTTAATCACATTACCACTATTTTTAATTTTTGAGTTCAAGTAACGTGACTTGGCCATACAACAAACTTTTTTAAATAATTTAGAATAATTCTTAACATATAAATTAAATTCAGCAGTGTTTATACTAGTCCGTTCATCATACAACTCATATAGTCGTTTTCTATTTTTATGTATACCAATGGTGGCCCAGTCACTGAAGGAAGTGATACTATTAACCGACAATGTCTTAGGAACGAAAGTATTCTCAAATTGTGTGCAATACATATTAAAAAAATCATTATATTGTTGATTAGGGGCGTCATTAGTTGACAATAGTGGTAATTTACTCAGAATTTTAGTTTTAAATGTTTCCAAACGCTTAGTCGTTTTTGGGTTCACAGTGATTTCTTTTTTAGTAACTTTTTTGCTTTGATAGGGAACAGTGATAAATTGTCCGCAATGATCTGATTCTATTAAATTAATAATTTTTTTGTGGGCTGGTGTAACATCTGTATAAATGTTATCTAGACATGTGGCACTAGTGGGGGTTATTCTAGTGGGCTCTAAAAATTGGTGAGCAAGATTGTATGACTGAAACAAACTTATAATTTTAGTACTTAAACCCGAATTTTCTAATAGATTAACATTAAAATCACCACAAGTGATGATAGACTTATTCGAATTACAGATTTTGTGCAACACATCATCCATAACCTTTTCAAAACAATCATACAATCCTGAAGGAGGTCTGTACACACATAATATAATGAACTGCTCCAACTCTATACAGGCTATTTCAATGGTCCGCTCAACTGAGAGGCTCACAATGTCCTTGCGGTCTTTAAATCTAAGCTGATTATTTACTAGTATTAATGAGCCTCCATGTATAGCATTTATTCTGCTGAACGAACTACCAACCTGGTGATTACTAAAATTGAACATGAACTGGTGGCTTTTAAGCCAATGTTCTGTCATACAAAGAATATCTATATTGTTATAATTCAGGAATAATTCTACTTCTAAATCTTTGTTCAAAAACCCTTGAATGTTTTGATGCACCAGGTTGATTTTATTTAATTTTTTTACACTTTCATTTGATTTATTATTTACTTTCATAACATTTTTGCAAGAGGTTGACTCTATTGTCCTAATTTCTAATTTAAATGATAATCAATGTCATTAATTGTGACCAAATTATTACCAGAAAAGTTTATAAGGTCATTGCATTGCTCAAAAGAAGCAATTTGTTTAGCCAAATATTTGGCTGAAATAGAAAAAAAATATGATAGCGACACAGCTATCTGTCTTTTGTGATAGTTTGAAAGATAGTACATAACAATATTATATTTGTCATTAGTCAAATACAAATTATTACCAACATAATTGTTAGTATCAATTAAATGGAATAGATTATCATTATAGGTCAAATTGTGCAATGTCATGTTAATGTCAAATCTTAAGTTATTTTCTTCCTGTGGCAAACTGTTACTATAGGGCAATGTAAACAACACAATTTTTCTTAAACTAAGATTGCACAAAGTTCTATGATATTGGAGCAATTCTCCTTTGTTCACATTTCCCCTATTTCCCATAAAAATTAATAATGTTGTTTCCTGTTTAAAATTACATTTAATGATTTTTTTCATAATATCAAAATTTACAATCCGCACTAATTAAATAAACTGGAATGACAAATTTAATCAAAACTTGGACTTGTAATAAAACCCATGACCTTTTACAATCTAATTTGAATAAATACTTTCCTAAAAACGGACAAAAATAATGCAAAATTAAACAAACACTTATCTTACTGAGGGACTAAAAAAATTCATGCAAAAATAAAAGATTGGCTATAATTATCTCGAATCAGCTCAAAAGCGCCGTATTTAAAAAACACTACATAAAATACTTGAAAATGTTAAAAAAATGAATTAAAACTTCAAAAAAACTTAATTACATAAAAGAGATGAATGCCTCAAAAAATTTAGTTTTATTTCACCTATAACAGTAATAACTGTTATTGATAACTTATCAATAACAGTTATTACTAGATCAAATAAAACTAAACAAAATCTAAAGAATATTACCATTAAAATTAATTTATATAACAATCTTAAAAAATACCTACAATCTGTACCTAAATACTGTACATAATCAGCCTATAATGTTCCCACTGCTGAGACACAGGCCTCCTCTCTGTGAGAGGGAGTGGGCCGTAATCCACCACGCGGGCCCAGTGCGGGTTGGTAGATGTCACATGTTTTCGAATTTTTGGTTCTAGGACATGCCGGTTTCCTCACGATGTTTTCCTTCACCGTTTTGAGAGCAGTGGTGATGAAATAATTTACACAAAGTAAAGCGCCTGTCCGGGTTCGAACCTACGACCTACAACTCGTAAGTCGCGGCCGTTACCATTGGGCCACCACTGCTCTACATACTGTGATCGTCGTCAATAGACATTTTCGTGTCGTTCAGCGTAGGCAGCGGCTGGCATCGGGCGGGAGTAACATCAATTTTAATACGTTTTTTTGCGTTTTTACATGATGGGCAGCTCCAGGACATTGTTAATTTGTATTTGTTTCCATATAAAAATATGTCGTCATGTTTACGCGTCGATAATGGTGAACATGTTTGCAAGTGAAACAACGTAGTACTATGCCACGTGCTATTTGCTATTTACATGCTTCGCAATTCATTATAAAGAGTCGTTAATTTTTAATCTTTCTTGGATCTTATAAGTATCATTCAACTTAGCTCAGACCTTGTATAAATGTAGTGGAAGATGGAATAGTAAGATTTTACAGAAACGATCCCAAAACGACTGTATGTGCGGCCTGTGGTTCGAACTCGGGACACTAAATGATAAATGATTTTATTTCTGTAAGTAGGTTTGTACTCGTACAAACACTTTTACACGGCAATCATATTTTTTAAAACTAGATGAGGTCGGCGTTTCCTATCTGGCTACTCTGAAAAGAAAGGCTGAAACAAACTCAGAGGTCACTTTTAAAGTCCAGACATAATCTTGGTCAGATCATGTGAAGACCATGTAGTCGATTGGTGACTGAATTAATCTTTTGATGAAATAACCACACAGATTGAGTGGACCTGTCCAGTCAGTGCACACATTTGTCTGTAGTCGTGCGGCTCAACTCGGAGCTCATGCAATGATTCAACGAACAATACCAAAGAAGGAATATTTGGGTTGATTGACAATAGTTGCAGACTCTTTTATCGTGGCCTGCAGGCTTAGCATGACACTCTCTATTTCTTCGAAGAATAGTCACGGCTTTTTCTATACAAAGTGACATTTCGTTTCTCAGTTTTTGACATCTCACCGTAGAAATCCTTCTACAATCTGTCATCTTGTCTTTCGTTTCTAACAATCTTTGTCTAGGTCCTTTTTTATGTAGAAAGATTTCTACGGTGGGATGTCAAAAAAGGAGAAACGAAATGTCACTTTGTATGGAAAGAACCGAGTCCATTCTTCGAAGAAATAGTGAGTGTCATGCTAAGCCTGCAGGAACCTTTTCTGTAGTTGTCTTCTAAAACCACCACTTCGCTTTATTGTTTGCCAATCTTCCAGATCCATTTTTAAATATATTTGAATATATATTAGTCAAAATGGCTTACCACCTTTTAAAGCGTAGTATAAAGAGCACATGAAGAATAATGTTAGTACGTATAAGTACCTGATAAATGTTGTTCTAAATTCTTATAAAGGACATATTAATTCAAATATGTATTTTCTATGTAGAAGTTTGCAGCGCAGTGGTGGCCCAGTTGGGCAGTGGTGGCCCAGTGGTAACGGTCGCGACTTATGAGTTGTAGGTCGTAGGTTCGAACCCGGGCAGGCGCTTTACTTTGTGTAAATTATTTCATCACCACTGCTCTCAAAACGGTGAAGGAAAACATCGTGAGGAAACGACATGAACCAAAAATTCGAAGACATGTGACATCTACCAACCCGCACTGGGCCCGCGTGGTGGATTACTGCCCACTCCCTCTCACAGAGAGGCCTGTGTCCCAGCATGGTTGCAGTGGGAACTTTTGGCTTTTTATGTAGTTACTATATAAGTGAAGTCCTATTTCTTATAATGGACATATTAATTGCAAATATGTATTTGCTATGTGGACGCTTTATAATATACCTACTTGTCAAGGGTTAAAATCTTTTTAAAAAACGGGCAAGGAACTCCATGCACACATTTTTTTTTAATTATATTGTTACAAAAATATTAGTTACATCTTTAATGTTGAATTTATAACTGAGACTATATGTGAGAACGATGTAAAAAAAAGACGTACACGTTAAAAGTGTCCAGAGTACAGCAAATAGAAACAAAAAAGAAACGACGTTGTTTACTGGTTATACTAGTTGGATAACCAGTAACCTCTTTTGTATCCCCAAGTAATTCGAATTTTGATTTTATAAAAAATACTAATAGCTACGCTAATACCATCGAGTATAGACTCGATGGTGATGTAGGTTAGTTATTGCGATCAAATTTAAAACAGGCCTGCTTTAAAAGGCTCATTTATTAAAAAAAAAACGGCCAAGTGCGAGTCGGACTCGCGCACGAAGGTTTCCTTACAATTATCTATAAAAACGGCAAAATCATGTCTGTTGTATGGGAGTCCCCTTAAATATTTATTTTATTCTATTTTTACTATTTGTTGTTATAGCGGAACAGAAATACATCTTCTGTAAAAAATTCAACTGTCTAACTATCACGGTTCATGAGATACAGCCTGGTGACAGACGTACAGACAGACAGACACCAGCCAGTGTCACTCTTATCCGACCTTTTTGGTGATCCCAGTGACTTCGCAATAAAACCAGACTGCGCCACTTGCTGCGCCGTCACATATACATATCATAATATACTTCCTCCTACTAAAAGAGTAACAAAAACTTATTTTCAAATACTATTAACACATATAAAAACTGGACATTCAAGATGTCTGCTTTTTATTGGTTTAATTGACGTGACTGATAAATTTTTACTAGGACACTTGCAAATGAGTTTAAACTTGTAGCTACGCACTTCAAAGCTAGATAATTTTTCATGTTCATTTTAAGCTAGGTAATCGTCATCGAGGTATTTGAATATATATACCTATAAAGGAAAATAAAACTTATAAAGATTTCATTTATACATATATTTATATTATACAAGGTGCTTTTTTTATATCCCATAATTCTAGGGTATGAATGAGACCATATCAAAGAATCAACTGGCGTATGAATTATTTTTCATTTATCTTTTTTTTTGTTTTAATTTTTCATACAAAATAATTCGACAGTCACGATTATTAATTGGTCAAGGACAGCTAATGAGACACAATTGATTTTCTATTGTTTGACCTCGAATTAGTGTCACGCGGGGCTTAACAGGTTAATAATAATATATAAATAATAATAAATAAATGAATTTTATTTTATTTATTTATTTATTTTATTAACGTAAAACAATCTTCCGTGAAATTTGACAACGTCGCATTTTCTTAGCTTTAAATATGAATGATTGATTTGAATGAAAACTAATAATATTGCTCGTATATATCAATGAAACTTAGATACCGACACACATCGAGAGACCAGTGTTAGTATTATGATATCTTCGAAACTATGCATTTTTGGACCACATATTCTAGGACTTTTTGTATTATTTTTACTTATAGATTATAACCCCAGAATTATGGGATATAAAAAACAAGTTGTATATTTTATTGTTTATTTTTTATTATTGTTCCCAGTTTTTATAGGTAAGCCGACGCACGGATGTAAACATGTCGCGGCGGGCTTTTATCGCGCACTGAATTTTTGAACTCTCGGCGCTAAGCAGAGCGTTGAAAGCTCAGTGCGCGAAAAAATATCGCCGCGGTAAAAATCACTCGTGCGTACCTGGGTTCATATTTTTCTATTCTGTTGTCTGTATTTTATAACACTTGCACTATTAAAACCTTTACTTTGGTAGTTACTGCTACGTAATAAAGGCGCTGTTAATAGTGTCAATGTCAAATTGTTATCACTGGTGTCCAGTTGACTGTACCTACCTATACCCAATAGGTAGATATAAAGCAGAAATAGCAGATATTGTGTAATTTTGTGCCTATGTGTTTTTTCAGTCAATCAACTTCTAAAGAATGCCTGAATTTCTCCCGCTCTGGGCAGAGCGGGAGGATATGTCAGACTATTACTGACTTAAACCTACCCATGTTCCTTCCGGTGCTTGTGTTTCCAAGTGTGTGACCCCGGAAGGCATCCCCGGCAGGCAAATGCCATTCAAAACGTTAAGGTTCTGAGTTGTAGAATTTTAATAGGCTTTGGGTGGTTGTCGTCTTGTTGTGGTCGGTATTGCCCACACGGATGATTTTGACGGCGAAATGTGAATAGACTAGGTATTAATTTTTATTCAAATTAGCGCCTGTCGACGTGGTGTTGTTGTAAGGTGGTTGTGGTTGTGGTTGTGGTACGTGTGGTAGGGCCCTAAATTTATACCACCATATATAGTATGTATCACTAGCCCAGGCCCAATCAATGTTTTAATGTACAATGGGTATGGTAGCTGGTATGCCTGCCTTTTTCAACATCATCCTTCACTTAGACAGCGCAAATGATAATTTATAGAGGCGATAATACAAAAATATATATAAAAATCTAGTAGAGTCAGATCGTAAATCTCCATTTTGTTTGCTAGATAAATACCCGAGACATGTTTGCTTGAAGTATTACTTTAACAAACACAGAAGATACATCTGAGCCGTTGGGAGTTTTGCCGAATTATAATTTTTCAAGAAAACCTCCTTTTTTTGTATAAAATGTTGACTAAATATTATGAAATTAAAATGCTGTTTCGAAATACGTAAAATAATAACTAATATTTTCTGGTAAAACTATTTACATGGAAGCGAAGGTATTGTGGACTGTGGTAGCACAATAATATTTTTTTACACGTTTTTCGTTTTAGCATAGGTAACTACTGTGCGTTCACAATAACTTGACGCGTGGCGCGATTGGTCGCACTGAATTTTGCAGTCACGTGATTGGTAGTTCTGTTTGTCAGTTGCCATTTTGAACTCTATTAAAACGAACAAAATTCAGTGAAGCAGTCAATTATAAAATGTTATACATCATGTCATTATTTTATTTCTGTAACTAGGTACATACGGCTACATATCAAGCTATACATTTCCAGTATACGCTGATCTCGCATTGTATAGGATTTCCGTACTATAAGAGGTCATCTTATACTGGAAATATATAGCTTGATATGTAGCCCTGTGTACAAATACTTTTACATGTCAATCATATTTTAAAAACTAGATGAGGTCGGTGTTTCCTATCTGACTACTCTGAGAAGAAAAGCCGAAACAAACTTAGAGATCACAGTCTCTTTTATAGTCCGGACATAGTTTTGCTCAAATCATGTGAAGACCATGTAGATTGGTGTCTGACATGGTCTTTTGAGGACAGAACCACACAGTTTAAGTGGACCTGTCCAGTCAGTGCACGCGTTTGTCAGAAATCGAGCAGCTCAACTCAGAACTTAAGAAGCTCAACGTTCGACGAACAATACCAAAGAAAGCACATTTGGTTAGGCCGCATAAATTACTAAAACTGCCAGACCATGATTAAAACTAACAAAGAAAAAATAAATTGGCTGGACTACCGACAAAAGTGAAAACTTAAATCTTTGAACAGCACAGTCATGATACAGTCGAGTATATACAATGTATTAGTGTATGTATACACTAATACATTGTACTCGTATACGCGTATACATGTACACAGGCTACTGCGCGTCACCAGTATGAGATAACACGTTACATTAGCATGTTGGTGACGCGAACCCTTAAGTTTTGCCCCTACCAAAAATCACTCAACGAGACTATGAAGTTTTCACTTCAAAAAACAATGACCCACACAGTCTTCACATTCACAATAATTAAAGTAATATACATATTTTTTTAATTTTAATAAGATAAAAAAAAATATCATGAGTATTTACTTTACAAAGTAAATATTCATCACATATATATATACCATAAATTAAAACACCACACACGCACACACCATACCTCACCACACAACTCATCACACACTCCACTCACACCACACCACACCACACCACACTACTGGTGTAGTGTGGTGTGGTGTATGACATGATGTAACATTACGATTGGCCGGAGGGCCAGTCGTAAGTCACGTTATAAAATATTAGAGTTATACTAGATATTAAAAAGGTTAGAGAGTTCCAGGCTTCCAGTTCGAGTGTCGTAGTACGGGTCGCTTGGAAGGCAGGATACAGGATCGGCTAGTAGCAGCTGGACAGGATCGGCAGGCAACAGTGGGACAGGGCTGGCAGATGAGGCGGAGCACGAAGATGAGACTGGTATTTTACACTCCGTAGTAGGCCGGCAAATCTGTCCCAAGGAATAAAAGACACTCCAGGACCGACCTCCAACGCCAAGCCGCTGTTCGCTGGAGGTGTTCTGAAACTGTGGTGCGGTAACGACCACACCTTAGCCTGGCTAAGGAAGACAGTCTCCGACCTGTCTCTCCCAACTAGCACCCCGCTAGTTGTCAAGAGCCAATCGGAGATCCTGAAGCAAGCACGATGTGGCGTCGTGATTCCAGACGAGCAGGGAGTCTTCGGAGAGCCGACCAATATTGGGCGCGCTCTCAGCTACCAAAACGCCTGGGTCGACATAAATAGGTGGGTAATTTTGCATGCCGACAAACAGGCCGCAGCATCGTTTGTGGTGGTTGGTGTCCCTGTGGACCAAATCCCGATTCTGTTGGAGGCCGGACGCCGTCTCTCAATTGTACTGGGGACGGTGTACGTGATGTTCCAGGGTCGGAACGGCAGGTTCACCGATGTCCCTCAGGGATGGGACCCTACTACTGGGACCATCTGCGAGGCGCCGAAGCAGCTGCCCCAGACACCAGCAGGGGAGACAACTCCCCCGCCAAACAACCCGGAAGCATCCGTGGCTGAACCTGCTGCAGCAGGGTCGGCCGACTGTGCCGCCGCCTCCAAGGGAGCCGTCCCTCCACCGGGTGAGGACCTGGACGACATGCTCCTGTCACCGGCTTCGGGCCCGGGAGGGGACGGCTTCGACGAGGGCGACTTGTTTGCTGGGCTCAAACTTGGGGGGGACGAAGAGGGTTCGACCAGCGATGGCGTTCGTTCGTCAACCTGTTAAGTCCTGCAGGCAAACCTCCACCACAGTCAGACCGCGACGGCTCAGCTTCGCAAGTGGCTGGAGGCGCAACACACGGCCATTGCCTTGATCTAAGAGCCGTGGATTAGAGCGGGCCGCTTACAAAGACTTTCTAATCTTGGCGGTAAGCTCCTGGTAACCACAAATCACGATCACCCTAGAGCGTGAATCTATGTCACAGGTAACCTTAAAACACATCTTTTAACTGACTTCTGTTGCAGATATGTCTCTGCAGCAAAGCTGCTAATACAGCGTGACGACAACACGGAGATGACGATCGTTTTCGCTTTGGCCTACATGCCCGAGGCGGATGCGCCGCCTCCGCACGACCTCGCCCGCCTCGTGAGCCATTGCGAGGGATGTGGGTTTGAGGTCGTAGTAGGGTCCGACGCCAACGCTCACCATCAACTGTGGGGTATGGACATGCAAAACGAGAGGGGTAAGGCCTGGCTCTGGCAACAGAGGGTCTGTGTTTCTCCAACACCACTACGGCGAAATCTGCGAAACACGGATCGTGCCACTTACACACGCAACCTTGAATATAAGTTTGCGACAGCGAGCGATCCAGCGACGTTTGCGGACACGACACAGATTGAGGTATAAGTGAGCTTTCTTACCAAAACAATGATAGATAGCTACCAAACTGCCTGCCCAGAGACCACCCCGCGCAGCACACCGGGCAAACAACCATGGTGGGGCACTGATCTAGAGCGCAAGCGCGGCAAGGTAAGGTAAGGGCAGCTCTGAACAGAGCCATGAACACATGTGCGGATGAGGACTGTCCCCAGTTACAAAAAATGCATTAGATTCAGGAGTACTGCGGGATGGCACAAATTCTGTGGTAGCATTGAATCTTGCCAGCAAGCTGACAGGGTAAGGAGGGTATCGGCGCAACAGAAATCTCCTGGGCCCACTACCCTCCGCAAACCTGACAACACACTCACTTCCTCGCCAGAAGAAACGAGACGCGTTCTTATTGAGACTCACTTCCCTGGATGTGTCTTCACGCAGGTAATCGACTGGCAAGATGTAATTCAAACGCCATCAGACAACGATTGGCATTACGCACGCAGGGTGATCACGTTGGAGAAACTCCAATGGGCCATCCGGAGCTTCCATCCTTTTAAGGCAGCTGGTCCCGATGGAGTCTTCCCCGCCTTACTACAATGGGGTGGAACCTCTGTCGGAATAAGTCTGGTGCCATTAATGAGAGCGTGCCTGACCTTTAGATACGTTCCCAAAGGATGGAGGGAAGTGAAAGTCATATTCATCCCTAAGCCAGGTAAGTGGGATTACACAAACGCCAAATCCCATCGACCAATCAGCCTGACCTCCTTTCTACTAAAGACTCTGGAAAGGCTGTGTGATAGGGAGTTGAGGGATGGCGCTCTAAAAACCATACCGCTACACGGTAACCAACATGCATACAGCTCGGGTAAGTCGACCGAATCCGCTCTACATCTAGTGCTTGGCCAGATAGAGAAAGCGATTCATCAGAAAGGCATCTGCCTGGGCACTTTTATGGACATCGAAGGAGCCTTCGACAAAACCAACTTTTCCAGCATCAGCAGTGCCCTCTCCAGACATGGAGTAGAACAGGTACTAACGGACTGGATACTGGAACCGAAGTACTAATATGTTAAGCAAACGAGTGGTTTGCCTTGAGGATGACCGACAGCTGGCCATGATAGCCAGAGGCTGCCCCCAGGGAGGGGTGCTGTCCCCCCAATCGGGTGATTAACGACCTTATCACCAAAGTCAACGCGAACCACTATTACACAATAGGTTATGCAGACGACCTTGCAATCCTTGTTTCGGGGGAAGTAACGGGAACAATCTGCAACCTCACTTAGCAGGCACTACGTATCGTAGAAAGATGGTGCAGGGAATTCGACCAATCGGTGAACCCCACCAAAACTGAACTAGTTATGTTTACCCATAAACGAGCATTAGGCCCTTTCCGCCTACCAATACTGTTCGATACAGAACTTCAGTTAGCCGACGAAGTCAAGTACCTCGGGGTTATTCTAAACAGTAAGTTAAACTGGAGTAGTCACTTAGACAACAAACTAAACAGGGCTTGCATCACCTTTTGGCAGTGCAAGAAAATGATAGGTAAGAAGTGGGGCCTATCCCCCAAAATTATACTATGGCTGTACACGGCGGTAATCCGCCCCATGATCACCTACGGGGCCGTGGTCTGGTGGCCCCGCACCAAGCTAGTCACAGCCTCCAATAAACTACAACGAATGCAAAGATTTGCCTGCATGGCGACTACGGGCTGCATGAGGACAACTCCGACTGCAGCAGTCGAAGCCATGCTGGGACTGCCGCCGCTCCACCTGTTCATACAGCAGGAAGCGACGATGGCGGCAGTACGCCTAAATTCACTGAAACTCTGGGGCAAGAGATACACACTACACACCGCGCTGCTTGAGGGACTCAATAAAGAGTTCCCCATTACGAAAGCAATAAATGACCAGCAGGCCTAACATGACCGCTAAGCTCGAGTAATCTCGAGAAAAGCACTTTGACAGTTCTTTATCTCGCGACGAGAGACCGATGTAGCAAATTATTAAAAACAAATCATTTTTATTTTAGCAACATCGGCTCATTCATTAAATTTTACGCATGGAATTAGTATGTACTATAATGATTTTACATCCACCTCTATTAATTTTTGTTGTAGTTTTTTGTGTAACCGACTTTTTTGATTAAAATTTAATATTTTTCTATGGCATGCCGAAATTAAAATACAAAATGACGGAAATGAAAATGAGTGAGCCATTTTTGTTAGGGGAAAAACCTGTGGGTTTGCGTCACCAATATCTTAATCGCGTCACCGAAATACTAACCACGTCACCGACGTACTAGCCGCGTCACCGTCATATGAACAGCATCCCTTGAATATGTTATCTGCGTCACCAACATGTTAACCGAGTCACCGACATGCTCAATGCGTCATCAACATGCTGAATGCGTCATCAACATACTTAATGCGTCACCAACACGCTAACCGAGTTACCAACATGCTAACAGAGTGCCCGACCTACTAGCAGCGTGCCCGACGTGCTGGCAGCGTCACCGACATGCTAACAGCGTGCCCGACCTGCTAGCAGTGTGCCCGACGTGCTGGCAGCGTCACCGACATGCTAACAGTGTCACCGACATGCTAACAGTGTCACCGACATGCTAACAGCGAGCCCGACCTGCTAGCAGCGTCACCGAAATGCTAGCAGATTTACGAAATGTCAATCGACATACGCCGTGATAACCGCGTCTCCGACATTCTGAAAGCACTTGTTGACATGCAATTTGCGTCACCAACATGCGCACCGCGTCACCGACATCCTAACCACGTCACCGACATGCAGACTGCTGCACCAACATGCTACCCAAGTCACCGACATGCTAATGTAACTTGTGCATCAGACTGGCGTCACGCAGCGGCCTGTGTACGTACATGTATACGCATATATATACTTATATATGTTATTCCAAAGTTTTAAGTTTTCATTTCTGTCACCAGTCCCCATGAATGCTATATTTTTTTGTATTATAATTTTGTCTACTCTTCTCGTCGTCAAAATCGAGGACGACTAAATGACAGCAGAATCGAAGATTATCTCGTGTTGAATTGTCAAAATTCGAGATAACTTAGGTGCCATGTTAGGGTTTGTCGAGAAAATATCGAGTTTGACAGAACGAGTCGAGTATTTTGTATGGCAGCGCTGTCAGAAAGCGACAAAATTGACAGAAATAGACAAAAATTACTCACACGAGAGTGAGTAATTGTCGCATGTCATGTTAGCCCTGCAGGTACCCAAACAATTTGTCTTTGATAAAAAATACAAAATCCAACTTCACGAGGATGGCCGATGCGAGGGGTTGCGCCCCGCAGAGCTGCGCATCTTCACAGATGGATCCAAAACAGGTAGTGGCACAGGTGCTGGAATCTTCTCGGAGGACTTCAACATACGCATAGCCACACCATTGGGGGTCCATAACACCGTGTTCCAGGCCGAGTGCTTAGGTATTTCTCTGGCCGCCTCAGCCATCATGGCCAGGGAAGTTAAGGACCACTCGATACGCATACTCTCAGACAGCATGGCTGTCCTGCAAGCGCTAAACAGTCACACAGTTGACTCTGGGCTAATATACGAGTGCCACCAGCGCCTCAACCAGGTGGGTAGCCTCAACAAAATAACCATTCAATGGATTAAAGGACACAGCGGTTCGCTAGGCAACGATGCAGCCGATGAACTTGCCAGAAGGGGGTCGAGCATGGCACCAGTGGGACCTGAACCCATCGTGCCACTCCCCTTCGGGTACTTACGCACTCTGGTAAGGAAACGCACCAAAGATAAACATCTCAAACTATGGTCGAACCAAGGTGAGTGTAGGCAGGCCAAGGAAGCACTCCCTACAATTGATGGTCGCCTCACGAAACGGGTTCTCCGACTAACTAAACTACAGCTGCGCACTGTTACAGCAGCTATAACAGGCTACGGGTCATTTAACAAACACCTCTTTGTCATAGGAGTCACAGATAGTCCGCTGTGAAGGGCCTGCATGGAGGACGACGAGACAGCAGCACATGTGCTACTAAACTGCCCAGTGGTCGCCACATACAGGGCAAAGTACTTCGGTAACCCAGGTACCCTCCGTGAGATGGTCAGTAACACCAAGGCGTTGCTGGCCTTCCTTGAGGAGCTGGGGTGGATCGATTAATTGATTTCCCACCCGTACGCAAAATACGCGCATTGACGTGGAGTTGCGGGGACACCAGCCCGTATTACCTATTACCCCACACCATGGGATAGACGAGAAAAAAAAATATCATCCCCACTTTATGTGCAAGGGAGGTACCCAATTTTTTTTTAAATATTTTATTTTACCGCTTTGTCTGCGTCTTCGATCAATAATGTGCTATTATTGATCGAAGGTCTGCGTGATTAATATGTATACCCATGCTAAATTACAGCTTTCTAGTACGTAGAGTCTCTGAGCTAAGTCGGAGACAGACAGACAGACGGCCATGGCGAAACCATAAGGGTTCCTTGTTTACTACGGAACCCTAAAAATCAAAATCATAAATAAACAACTATGCTGAAGTCGGCTTCCAGACTAAGCGGATGCAGCTAAATACCAGGATTTTTCATAGAATCCAATCTAACCTCCACAAACCTAGTTACCGTGTAACACGATACCCCTTGGTAAGACTGGGCTTCCGACTACCCGTAACGGCTCTACGTCATGTAATTTAGTTTAGAAAGGTTGTTATTTTTATTATTTTATTAATATTTTACATAGATTCTTTTATATTTTGTATATGTGCGAACGTTGTAGGCTTAATAGACTGTAGATTTGTAGACCATTTATTTTTTTGTAAAGTACCTGGTACTTATTGACAGGGCTACACTGTCCTCCCATACCTATTAACACTGCAATTTGAAAACATTTTAAAACGCCAATTATTTTTAAAAGAGCAACCGTGGAGTTTCTTCTCCATAGGAAACGACCAATTGGAATCATGCACTTAGCTTCTGACGTTTCATAAGTGCCCATGTAGGTTTATGTGAAATAAAATATTTTGGTTTTGATTTTGACTGTCAAAAATTTACAAATAACAGCCTTTCTGAGGCGCGGAGGGATCTCGATTTGTAATGGACGGTCATCCATCCACGAACCGACCGCGGCAAACGTAGTTCAAACTTCGATGGAACCGTGCGGTTGTTATCATACTCGTATAACCATGAGCCCCTCTGTAAACAGAAAGCACCGATATTAAAGTAATTCCTAATAAATAATAATAACATACTTATAAAAATTCTAGAACGCAAACTAAACTAACCTTAGACCTTGATACATCATGCAACAGGAAATGCTTGGTTTTCATCGCGCAGACTCGTTACAGTCAAGGATTAAATGGCACAGACGCTGACATAAAGGTCATCTTAGAATGCGTTAATAGATATTTTGTCTCCTTTTAAGTACTTACTTTTGGCATGATATAGTACGTTTAGTATCAAAGTGTTGTTTCCTGTTTATTGCACTCCGTTTTAGGGTTTCGTACCTACCTGAATGGTGCTAAACGGAACCCTATTACTTAGCTTCCGCTGTCCATCCGTCTGTCTTTCAGGGGGCTGTATCTTATGAACCGTAATAGTGAGACAGTTAGAATTTTCACAGATTATGTATTTCTATTGCCGCTATAATAACAAATAATAAAAAATAGTTCATAATTAAATGGGGTCCCCATACAAGAAATTTATTTTTATCCGCGTTTTTTGCTCGATCTTAATACATGCTCGGTTTTTTTTTTTCGTCGTTTGAAATTGAACTTCCTGTGTAATTGAAAGCTCCCGAAATAAATGGGAAAATTACAAGTTCTACATTTTGAATTATTTTATTAATTTTCTGCAATTTCTTTATAATAATTATTCTTATATTATTTTTGTAATAATTATTCCCAATGCCAATAGTAATTTATTACATAAGACCTATTTACATGATTGATGTGAATTGTGTCAAGATTTTAATTTGACACAGTTTTTAAGGCACGTACTTCTGATGTTTTTGTTTGCTATTTTTGGCCATGAAATGTTAGATACCTATCTACACTACACACGGAAAATGAATTTAATAGTAGTCAGTGTATATTAACGTATTTGAAAAAACACCGTGCAATGCCTGTTTGTAATTGAAGTTTGCAAAATGTGAAGCTATAGAGATTTTTTTATGTACCAGCACCCTAATTGCGTAACACAGTTTGAATCAGAATCTGAATGATTTTGAAGTATATTGCTAATCCATTGCTTCATATGTTTGAAAAATTTGTCTGCTCAACAACGTAAATAACGCAATAAGATGTTTGAAAAATTGGGTGCTAAATGTGAGTTCAATACTAGATATCCTAATAGATTAATTATTCCTAAAATGAAAACGGAACTATATGGGCGAAGTTGCTATCCTATGTGTATTCAGATTTATAACATAACATACATACATAAACTCACGCCCAGCTCACGCTTACGCTCACGCTTACGCTCACGCTTACGCTCACGCTTACGCTCACGCTTACGCTCACGCTTACGCTCACGCTTACGCTCACGCTTACGCTCACGCTTACGCTCACGCTCACGCTCATGCTCATGCTCACACTCACGCTTACGCTCACGCTCATGCTCACGCTCACACTCACGGTCACACTCACGCTCAGATTTATAACAAAAAAAAAAAACTTCCAATGGTCCGCTTCAGAAGGGCTTCACGCAGTTGGTTAACTAAGAATTCCTTCTATCCTATAAAATAATTCCTTCAGTTTAAATTAAAATGATATAATTGTATACCAACATTTGCATGTCATTATGTTATGATTAAATATGTTAAGCTACTATTATACTACCATTGTAAAAACGTTTGTTACCATACTTATCAGCAAATAAATCTTTGCCTTTGTCTTTGTGAATGAATGTTGTTGAACTGTCAAAATGAAATCCATTGCTACTGATAGTGTGTTACCCAATTACCCCGCAGGTAGGTACCTAATATGGATAGGCGAAAATAGCGAGAAAGTGTAGAAATATAACTTTAAAGTACCTGTGTAAAATGAAGGAAGTCGCTGGAAAAATTACGTGGTTACTTTACCTTACAAAATACTCAGCTGAAAAATAATTCATATATTATTATTATTATTTATTTATTTCCAACTTACATCTATCTTTACAGAGAAACCTATTGCGATAGTGTACATCTGAACTCTTATCCTAACTTATTTACTAACACATTATTTTAATTAAATTTTGTAAGTTATTACAAATAATGCATTCTTTGTGAACTCACTCAGAGAACAACAGAATAGGTCTGTGTCACTAGCTATGAGGTTGAGAATGCGGAGTGCGCGAGTCAGTGGCGCCTCACTTAAGGGGACTACAGGACCTAAACGCAAATTTTGGAAGTTTTATAATGCCTAAAAGTATATGATCCACTGCAGTAAACGAAATCAGAAAAATGTATGATATTCTTCAGGATATATGCTAGGTAGATAGTGTGTTGAAAACATAATTTAACTAATTTGATACGATAGAAAAAAATTACGAAGATACCTCTAAAAATTTCATTTAACTATTAAAAATCATACTAAAATACATGCAATTATTCTGATTTTTTGTCAGATTATTCTACAAGCAACATATTAGCATAATAGTGTTTTATTTTTTTTATCCAGTTAACAGATGTTTTGTAAATAGATAATTGCTTCATATTTTGCAATATATTACCACCGTTGTGTTATCGCACTTCTCATTCTTTTCTATGCAGTCCGACAGTGACCGCGCTTTAGGTGTTGTCAGCCTCTTAAAAGATTGGTCCGAGCGCGCGGCTCCGCCAGCAGCCGTGGCTGCCGTCGTCGCCACACAAACCTGTCCGGAACACACAAACCTATGTGCCCTAATATTTCCGCATTATGTACCTTCCCTCTAAGTACTTTGAATATGTAGGAGGTAAGTGCGAGATCCCTCCTGACCCTCAGTTCGTTATATCCAACCATACCCAAAATAAATAAAGTTGGGTACATAAATAAGCGGATAATGGGTAAACACCATACAGGCGCAGGTACAAGTACCTCACAAACTTGTTTTGTACTCCCTCCAGCATGAGCCTATATTTAGATTCGTGTGGAGCCCAAATGACAGCGTTACATTCCAATATATATACTTCACTGTCATCCTCAGATTACGCAAGATTTAGCCTTCTCATCTTGCTATTTTATAATTATGTTCACTAGGCAATTAGAGATTTTTTCCACTACTTTTTGTGGGTTAACTGGCTCACTATACCTATTTTTTTTCTTTAAATATTTTTATAAGTACTTTGATTAAAGTTTTTCTGTCAAAGTTCGTTATTGCGGCTTTTTGCAATTTTGCAAAAAGTTTGTAGGTAGCACTATACATACACTGATTGATTGCGAAATTCAAAGATTTTGGTAAATGTATCTATATCGTCCCATTTTTTGCGTTTTGTTGTCAACAAGGAACCCTTATAATTTCGCCATGTCCTTCTGTTTTAGAACTAGAAAGATGTAATTTGGAATGGGTAGACATATTAATAACGCCGACAAAGTGGTAAAATAGAACCTTAAAAAAAATATCATCATGCTCGTAAGGTGGGAATGATATATTTTTTCTCGTCTATCCCATGGTGTGGGATATCGTTGGATAGGTCGTTCAAAAATAGTGCGGGTCTATGAAACCATTTACACCAGAAGAATGTACACGTATCGTCACTAAGTAAGAAGAAGGCAGAAGTCAGTGAAGTACAGCAAGAACAATAGGCGTGTCACTTTCTACAGTGCAGAGGGTCAACCATCGTTTCCGAGAAACTGGGCAGAACATTAGAATACCAGGAACCAGCAGACTGAGATGTACTACGGCTCGAGAGGATACGACTATGCTCCGAAATCGGCACGTCACTACAGTTGAAATAACAAATCAACTTCGGGAGACCAGTACAGACGACGTAAGCGAGCGATGTGTACGGCGGCTCCTTGAAGTTAATTTGACCCCACATAGCAAATGGTCCAAAACTTGAAAGGAAACATCAGGTATATAGCAAGATTACGTTGCGCCCGCGGACACGCACAATGGACAGACGAAGAATGGGCAAGAATAATGTTTTCTGACGGATTTAGTTTTATGCTGTATTCACATGATGGGCCGCGAATAGTCTACCCACGGCCAGGGGAACGTTTTATTCCAGCTTGTTTTGAGGAGAAAGTGCCGTTTGGCGGTGGATCTGTTATAGTTTGGGCTGGAATCTCTTCAGAGAGTTGCACGGAGCTAGTGCTGATAGAAAATGGTACGCTAACTAGTGCAAGATATGTGGGAGAAATTCCTAATGAGGATGTTGGCCTATATTAATTTAATCAATAGGTTTGGGCGAAAATTCAATATTAATGCATGACAACGCTAGGCCACATACAGCACAAATTGTAAATGAGTATTTTTAGGACGTTACAATCAATCGCATGGACTGGCCCGCGAGAAGCCCGGACCTGAATCCAATGAACAGGTTTGGGACCAGCTTTTTTTTTTGACTGGGAAATCATTAAATAACTTCTCCCGTTCTGGGTGAAGCGGGAGGGTGTGTCAGACTCTTACTGACTAAAACCCACCGGTATTCCTTCCGTTGCCTGTCTTGCCAGGGGTCTCGGTAACCGTTAAGTACTTTCCCGCGACCCCGGCAGGCATCGGCCCTAGTGGACCCCTACACTTGTGCTGACGACATCTCTATGAGGCGCGCGTGGAATACAACGCGCCGTCGACCCGGGCCTGGTCCTTACCGGACGGTGAGCTACCCATTGCTCACCGTCCACAAGCCTGCGCCTACGGTGGCCGGAAATCCACCCGGGATTCCCAACGTCCAGGGCGTCTCCTGCGGCGGCTAGGGGTGAGAGGGCGCGAAATTTGCCTTTCCCTCAACTATCCCGCCTCCTCCTTCGCGAGCATTACTGCTTCGCAGAAGGAGGTGACGGCTGCCCATGCCCTCTCGCTCCGTACCATGGCCTGAACCAGGGCCGGACGTGAGAGATCTCTGCCGCCGATCGCCTCCACAAGGACACGGTGCTGCCCTGCTCATGCTGGGCAGACCTCCACCGTATGCTCCACCATGTCCTCCGGGTGATCCACACGGGCATTTCCTCCCGCCTTATCTGACACAGGAACCTCCCGAAGCTGCCGTATCCCATGAGGACCTGCGTCAGGCGGTAGGTGAGGACGCTGTGGCGCCTCTCTAGCCAATCTTCAAAGAGGGGACTTATCACCGCAATTGTGATGTGCCCAGCACTGGGTTGCGACAACCGTACTCTCCATGTCGCCGTGAGATCCCGCCTGAGCTCCGTCCACTGTGCTGCGATTACTCCCCAGCGTTTCGCTTCCTCGCGCCACTCCCATATGTGCGCAAGGACTTTTGCATTCAGATCATAGGATCTGAATGCAAAATCAATCGACAATCCGGCAAGGAGGCTCGCTGTGTCACAGGAGACCGTGCAGTATGCCCGTACCAGCCGGATGGCCATGACCCCTTGGGCCGCGCTCAACCGGCGGGCTGGCCGCAGCACCAAGGAACGCGCCGACACAGGAGCCCTGTAAAAGGCCATGGACCGCACGACCCCCACGTAGAACCTCCGGCAGGAGGCGTTTGGATCCCCTAGATTGGGCAGGAGCCGCTTCAAGGCAGCCCCTTCCCGCTCCAGTTTGGGAGCCAAGCGTCAGAAATGCTTTACGAAGTTCCACCGCCTGTCGAGGACGAGTCCCAGGTACATCGTCGTCTCGACGCCGATGTAAACCCCTCCTACCGTTATTTGGATCCCGACGGTGGCGCGTTCTGAGGACCATGAAAACACATGGGCTCGGACTTGTGCAGAGCCTCAAGTCCCAATTGCCGGATCCTTTCAACGATTGTCGCAACCCCGCGTGCCGCTACTTCGGCCGCCACCTGGTGCGATCTACCTTGCGCCAGGACCAACGTGTCGTCAGCGTAGCACACTACGCTGACGCCGCTAGGGAGGTCGCCGCGCAGCACCCAATCGTATCCGATGTCCCATAGATGCAGCCCCAGGACCGATCCCTGTGGGACACCGCACGACATCTCTTGCCGGTTCCACACTCTGGTGACCGGGGTAGATGACGGCCCTGTTCGTCAGATAGGCATCGTCCACACGACAGAGGTAGGTCGGCATCCGGTGGTACCGGAGTGCCTCCCTGATGCAACTACAGGGCAGGGTATTAAAGGCATTGGCCATGTCTAGAGACACCGCCAAGACGACCCCACCCTGGACAATGGAACAGGTTTGGGATTAGCTTGGGTGGTGTGTAAAGAAATTGAAACCCCGCCCTTGCTATACTTCGAGACCTGAAACACGCGTTAGTGGAATAATGTACTAATATACCGGAACATTGCATAAGAAACTTAATAAACAGCATGCCAAGTCTTCTGGCAGCTGTGAGAAGAGCCCGTGAAGGCAATACAAAGTATTAATTTTGTTTTAATGTTCGTTTTGTATGGTATGTACCAACCACTACTTTTTCAACGTAAAAATTGATGATATTTTGTTTTTTTTAATGTAATTTTGACATTTAAACGTTGGAAACATTATTATGTTTCCAACATTTGGTGTTGTTTTATTAACTGGTAAATTATCTACAACATACAGTTTCATTCATGCCACTAGCTCTATTATTTTAAAAGTAATTTTAGTTTTTCGTATAGACCCGTGTTCTTTGTCCGCGAGTGTTAATAAACAAAAAAATTCACTGTCGCATTTATAATATTAGTTAGGATTAGGATTATTTGAATGCACCTGTGTAATGTAGGTAATGTAGGTAATATACAGAACGATATTGGGTATTTATATTCGTTTTTCATTAATCACAAAACAAACACAACACACACTAACATGTGCGTCACAACATTTTATTTTATTTTGGCACACACCCCCAAAAACGTTTACATAGTCCCTCAAAAACGCCCGCCCTTCACTATTTCGTAGTGCTTTAGCTGGAAAGAAGAAGTGGCACAACAAACTCCCCAGCAGGACACCTGTCTGTTTAGTTAGATAAACTTGTTTCTATACAAATCGTATGCAAAGTAATTAACACTACGAAACACAAAACATTAAATTAAAACACTTGCCATATGTTAGCACACACCAATAATAGGTGGGTCAAAATCACCAAGGTGGAGAATCAGCTTTACCAGCAAATAAACGTCTAAATTTAGTTTATTTAAACAAATCGTTATAGTAAATATTACTTATCTCTGTTCATATTAACTGTACATAATATTTTATCCTGAAAAAGTAAATCACATTATTATTATTTGAAGAAATAACTACAAGAAATCATTTCGAGAACGCGTCCTATGTAGCAATCTCTAGAAACTAACTTTTGAAATATTCATAAAATTAAATAAATTGAAAAGTTTTTCTTACTTAATGGCCTACAATTTTATCTTTTATCAATGAATTATTGTTATTGCTAAAGAAAAAAAAGAAAATAAAGAAAATCAAGTCAACATATTGTGTCCGGCAATGTAAGCGTCATTTTAGTGAACGTAATTTTTATTCTCAGTAAAAATTCAGTTTTTGAACGCAACCTTTAGTTGTCTATGGTACAGTGATGTGAACGATGTAAACAAACGGTTGTCGTCTCTCGTTTCCGCCAAAACAATTGAAAATAAGTGGTAAGTATCTTTCAATTCATTATTTATAGAGCGTACATCAATACGTCATCATACCGGAAATGCGTTTTTCAAATTGAAATATTGAAAAATAAGTTTTGTAGTGTTTTATAGCAAATAGTAACATTAAATATTTTACAATAACAAAGTTTAACATGATGTAAAAGATGGCTGCCGTCTAAAAAGGGCGCGTTTATATAAAAAAAGTCATTTAGGGAACGGTCATTTCGGGACCGTTCCCGGACTTGACGGAGCGTTCTCGAAATGATGATGACGTTTCCGAAATGACTTTTTCAAATAAACGCGCCCTGTTATTATAACTATTGGTTAATTAATTTAGTGTACCTATATTGTCCTAACATATTTTTTAATATTTTTTAGCAATTTGGAGTCTCATGTGGCTAAAAAAAATAAAAATCTCCAATAAATGTCCAAGTTAAAAAAATAGTTCGGCTTACTTGCGACAACGAGAGAAAGCCAACGCCAAGAAAAGGATTTTTTTAGATAATATGATAGAGGATAAGAGAGAAATGAAAAGGGCTAAGGATAGAGCGTACTATCAGAAAAAAACGCTGAAATGAAAGTTAAAAACATTGATGAGATGACTGAGGGAGAAAAGCGAAAGCAGAGAAAAATTTGGAAAGAAGCTTAAAATTGTTCGGAAGGACAGGGCCAAAGAATACCGTAAAATAAAACAACAAGAAAAAACAATTGCTAACATAAAACGTAAATATGAAACTTTAATGAAAAGACTAAGGAGAAAGGAAAAAAGAGAACAGGAATAATTCAGGTACCAACAACTCCTAACAGCAAAGTTGACACATTGATTAAAAATGTCGACGTGCCTCCTGAAGTGCACAAAAATCTCTTATTCAACGAAGTACTGACTGCGCAATTAAAAGAAAAGGCCTGTACTTTAAGAAAAAAATCCAAAGAGAGGGAATTCTTCCAAAAATGTGTTAGCGGTGACATGGTACGGAAATATAAATTGCTTCATGTGTCTAAGACGTTTTTGCCAAGAGAGAACCAGTACATCGATTCTGAAGTCAGATACCAAAATTCGTGAGGTTGTTTTGAAGGAGGAAGTTCGTAAAAAAGGAAAAGATTTTCTCGAAAGAGATGATGTCAGCAGGATGTGCCCGGCCAAGAGAGATTTTGTGAAGAAAAACTGTATAAAGAAGCAAAAATGCCTCCTTTTGTTCACAGTTAAACAACTGACGTCAAAATTCGTTAGAGAAACTGGAATAAATGTATCTTATGCAACATTATTAAGAGCAAAACCGTTTTGGGTGGTAGCTCCAACATTCAGAGACAGAGAATCTTGTTTGTGTGTCAAACACGAAAATTTCGAAATTAAACTAAACAAATTAAAAAATCGAGGATTATAGTTACGACATAACTTCTTATGACTGCATGAATGGTTTGTGTGATACTTGTAAAAATCCGAAGCTTGAGTCAGCTGATAATGCAGATTCTGTGACATATTTCCAATGGAAGTCTGTCATGTCAAGAAAAAAATGTGTACAGCAATTAAAAGACTGCAAATTGATTTAAGTTACGTTTTTGTTAATTAAGAACCTTATGCCAAAATTAATAAATAAGTATGACGTACAAAAAAATTGCTTATGATTTTATAAACCTAAATTGTATCTACATTTTAGGGAACATACGCATCATTCCGCGAACACCTCATTTTCGGGAACATCACTAAACTCACAGATAACACATTATTATTTTAGATATTTAAAAAAAGGCCCTATTTAGATATTTTAGACAAAGAAATCGTCATAATAGCTCCATTTGCACTAAATTTTGCATTATAACGTCTTTATTGGCAATTTCATTACATTTCTTTAAATTCTATTTATAAATAATATAATTATCCGCTATTGAACAAGGAAAAAAATAAATACTTATGTTATATTTTAATATTATTATAAGCCTCACAAAAACGTTCCCGTAATTATTTTTTTCAGCGATAGCACTCTTTAAAAATAAAATTACAAGAGTAGTAATCAATTCCATGCTCTGCAAACGCAAATATTGTTTAAACATAACTTTAGTGATCATTTAGGCTGATCATCAAAGTAATAGCTGCTAGGTAAATTCATGATAAAACAGAATTTGGAATTTGCCACCTTGGTGATTTTGACCCAGGTATACCAACAAAACAATGAAAAATGTACTCAAGCAGAAATAAAAATTACAACATAGAAACGTAAACTGAACTTAATACCTAAATAAAAGCCTCCAGGCATAAAGGGCGAGTCCGCTTACATAAAGCTATAGCTGTAACTCGAAGTCACAAATGATAAACTAGTATCATCGAAGTAAAATAAATAAACAGTTAATTACTAATAACAATAATAAAACCGTGGTCAGCAAGACAGGCCAGGACAGTCACCACAAGCAGCACCCGTTCACGAGCATAACACAAAGACTGCCATCAGCCCCCTCGCCATTAACTTAATTTATTAAAATGGACACATACTTCCATATGTGATTATCATAGATATCTGTGGTGTCTATTATTCTAGCGTGTGGCACCTTGTGTTGTCATCTGAGATTATGCTGAGCTGAGCCTTTTTGGCATTATAATATTTTCTTCTGTTTTTTAAGGTTTCGTAGACAACAAGGAACCCTTATAGTTTTGCCATGTCTATCTGTCTGTCTGTCCGCGACTTCGCTCAGAAACTCTTATTACTAGAAAGCTGTAATTTGGCATGGGTATACATATTAATCACGCCGACAAAATTGTAAAATTAAATCTTGAAAACAACAATTTGTAGGGTACCTACACTTAACCCAGGGTTTAGTTTACCTTGCACGTAAAGTGGGGATGTTCATTTTTTTCCTCGTCTATCCCATGGCGTGCAGTATCGTTGGATAGGCCGTTCAAATATTGTGGATCTGTTAAAACTATTTTTCGATCCAGGGATCTATCTGTTTGCGCAATATTAAGCTACCGTACCTCAAAAGGAAAAAACGGGACCATTATAGGATCACTCGTGTGTCTGTCTGTCCGTCTGTCACCGCCAATTTGCTCCGAATCTACTGGACCGATTAAGTCACAATTAAAACTGATACGAATTTTTATCCCAACACGGACGTAACGTAAATAAATGCATTTTGAACCCGCTCTGGGCGGAGCGGGAGGGTGTGTCAGACTCTTACTGACTAAAACCCACCCGTATTCCTTCTTGTTGCCTGTGTTGCGGGGGCCTCGGTGACCCATAAGTACCTTCCCGCGACCCCGGCAGGCATCGGCCCTAGTGGACCCCTACTATGTGCTGACGACATCTCTTTGAGGCGCGCGTGGAATACAACGCGCCGTCGACCCGGGCCTGGTCCTTACCGGACGGTGAGCTACCCATTGCTCACCGTCCGCAAGCCCGCGCCTACGGTGGCCGGAAATCCGCCCGGGATTCCCGACGCCCTGGGCGTCTCCTGCGGCGGCTAGGGGCGAGAGGGCGCGAAACTTGCCTTTCCCTCAACCGTCCCGCCTCCTCCTTCGCGAGCATTACTGCTTCGCAGAAGGAGGTGACGGCTGCCCATGCCCTCTCGCTCCGTACCATGGCCTGAACCAGGGCCGGACGCGAGAGGTCTCTGCCGCCGATCGCCTCCACGAGGACACGGCGGTGCTCTGCCCAAGCCGGGCAGACCTCCACCGTATGTTCCACCGTGTCCTCCGGGCGATCCACACAGTGGTGACACCCGGACGTTTCCTCCCGCCTTATCCGACACAGGAACCTCCCGAAGCTGCCATGTCCGGTGAGGACCTGCGTCACGCGGAAGGTGAGGACGCCGTGGCGCCTCTCCAGCCACTCCTCAAAGAGGGGACTTATCGCCGCAATCGTGGCGTGCCCAGCACTGGGTTGCGACAACCGTACTTTCCATGACGCCATGAGATCCCGCCGGAGCTCCGTCCGCTGTGCCGCGATTTCTCGCGGCAGCGGACTTACTCCCCGGCGTTTCGCCTCCTCGCGCCACTCCCATACGTGCGCGAGGGCTTTTGCCTCCAGATCCCATGGCGGCAATCCGGCAAGGAGGCTCGCTGCCTCACAGGAGACCGTGCGGTATCCCCGAACCATCCGGATGGCCATGACCCTTTGGGCCGCGCTCAACCGGCGGGCTGGCCGCAGCGCCAGAGAGCGCGCCCATACAGGAGCCCCGTAGAGGGCCATGGACCGCACGACCCCCGCGTAGAGCCTCCGGCAGGAGGCGTTTGGACCCCCTAGATTGGGCAGGAGCCGCTTCAATGCAGCGCCCGCCCGCTCCAGTTTGGGAGCCAAACGTCGGAAATGCTCCACGAAGTTCCACCGGCTGTCGAGGACGAGTCCCAGGTACTTCATCGTCGACTCGACGCCGATAGAAACCCCTCCTACCGTTATTTGGGACCCCAACGGTGGCGCGTTCCGAGGACCATGAAAACACATGGCCTCGGACTTGTGCAGGGCCACCTCGAGTCCCAATTGCCGGATCCTTTCGACGATTGTCGCAACCCCGCGTGCCGCTAATTCGGCCGCCGCCTGGTGCGACCTCCCCTGCGCCAGGACCAACGTGTCGTCAGCGTAGCACACTACGCTGACGCCGCTAGGGAGGTCGGCGCGCAGCACCCAGTCGTATCCGATGTCCCACAGATGCGGCCCCAGGACCGATCCCTGTGGGACACCGCACGACATCTCTTGCCGGTTCCACACTCCCTGGTGACCGGGGTAGATGACGGCCCTGTCCGTCAAATAGGCCTCGACCACACGACAGAGGTAGGTCGGCATCCGGTGATACCGGAGTGCCTCCCTGATGCAACTCCAGGGCAGGGTATTGAAGGCATTGGCGATGTCTAGAGACACCGCCAAGACGACCCCACCCTGGGCAACAGCATTCCCCGTCGTCAGGGCTCGCACACGCATGATGGCGTCCACCGTAGAGCGCCCTCTGCGGAAATCAAACTGGCTCTCCGCCAAATCCGGCCCCACCCGCACCAGCTGGCCGACGAGGCGGTCTGCAATGACTCTTTCAAAGAGCTTGCCCACCTCGTCGAGCAGCACGATGGGCCGATAAGCGGACGGAGAGTCCGCAGGGCGCCCTGCCTTCTTTATGAGGACCAGTTTCCCCGTCTTCCAGCGAAGCGGGAACTGGCCCCTCTCCATGCATGCGCTTAGGAGCCCCCTAAGTCGAGGCCCGAGAGCCTCCAAGGCCAGGACCCAGGCCTTCCCAGGTAAGCCGTCGGGTCCTGGGGCGGTATTTTTGGCATTAAGCCTGCGTACCGCCGCTCTCATTTCTACCTCAGTCACCTCCGGAGCATCGTCGTCGTCGTCGGCGGTGTGGTCCGCATCGGGCACCGCAGTAGGCGGAGCCATAGGCGGGGAGGTGTGTTCCCCTCGGGAAGGGAACAGAGCGCTCACCACGTCCTCCACAAGCTGGGGCCGGAGACTCTGCGTCAGCGGGGGAGCCCATGGGCGGAGTTTTTCCCGCACCACTTTGTACGGGCGTCCCCACGGGTCCCTGTCCAGAGTCCCCAGCGACTCCTCGCGGGCCGACCCCCTGGCCCGCAGGATCTCCGCTTGGAGGGCGGTCTTCGCCGCTCTGTACCCCTCGTACAGCTCCGCCTGAATGGCTTCCGTATCCGGAGGTTTGATACGGAGCCTGCGGTGCCTGGTGTACCGGCGTCGCGCAGCCACGCACGCAGTGCGCAGAGCCGTCAGCTCCTGCGACCACCAGTACACCTGGCGCGAGGCACGTCCAGGCTGGACCCGGGGCATTGCCACGTCACATATGTCGGACATGGCCTCCCGGAACTACTCCGCCTCGTCGTTGATGTCGGCAGGCCTGTCCGGTGGTGACACCCAGGCCTGCACGATCGAGGCTTCCAGGAGGAGCTCCCGGTCCAGCTGCTTCAGCGCCCACCGCGGACCACTCGGGGCCCGTCGGACCGGCGCGTCCGAGGTCTGGGCGGAGACGTCGAACCGGATATACCGGTGATCGGAATAGGTCTCCACCCCCTCTATGACACGCCAGTCAACTACACGCGGCGACAGAGCGGGGCTGGCGAACGAGATGTCCACCACTGATTCACCCCGCATCCGCACACACGTGGGGACAGAACCCCGGTTTAGGACGACCAGGCCTGTCTCCAGAGCCCAGTCCTCCACCATCCTGCCCCGTGTGTCCGTTAACCGGGAACCCCAAGCCAAATTCTTGGCATTGAAGTCCCCGAGGACGAACACGGGGAGGGAACCAAACCCGACGACGACGTCTCTCAACTCCGCAAGGGAGTTGTGGAACTCGGCAAGAGTTCGGTTCGGAGAGAGGTAGACCCCTACCACGACAATCTCCCCGAACCGTGCTGCTACGCAGCCCCGTCCTCTCTTGACGGCCTCGAGGGACGGGGTACCGGCGGCGGCCGACGAAATTAGGGTCACTGAGCCGCTCAGGTCCTCCACCCAGTCATCCCTGGGCGGGACAAAGTACGGCTCAGCGACCACGGCGATGTTAATCGACCACTGCGCCATGCTCTGGAGCAACAGATCCTGAGCGGCGGCGCAGTGGTTGATGTTCGCCTGGAGGAGGCGTAATGGGGCCATTAATGGCACTCCATGTCAGCCCCCTCTTGGGCCTCCTTCCCAGCCCCCTGAGAGGGGCCTGCCGCAGCGGCCACGGTGGCGACGGCGACGACGGCGGTGTTGGAGGCGGCAGCGGCGGTGGCAGTGGTGGCGGCTGCGGCGGTGACGGCGGTGGCGGAGGGCTTGCCTCTGGCCCTGGCTTTGGCTTTGGCGGGTGGGGTGCAGGCCTTGCCCCCCATTCGGTGGTCGGCCGGCTTGCCAGCCGCCGCACATACGGCACAGTGCGGCGTGGCGTTGCAGGAGCCGGCCTTGTGCTCGGGCTGACCACAGCGGTAGCAAAGACCGCTGCGGTCCACCTCCGAGGTGCAATTGGCTTGCACGTGGTCGCCCACCTGGCAACGGAAGCACCTCAGAGGTCTGGGCTCCAGCAGTTTGACCTGTGCGGACACCCAGCCCACCAATAACCTTTGGCCCTCCCTGGCAATATTTTTGGCCGCCGACACGGGGCAGCTCACCATAGCGGTTTGCAGCCCCGCGGAGTCAGGATGGATGGTGCCCACCCTCACCTGCTCGGCAGAGCACCCCCCAGTCCTAACTACTGCGGTGACCACCTTTTCCTCCGTCACGGAGTCGTCCAGGCCCATGATGCGCATGCTAGCGCACTTGGTGGGCCTGGACACTCGGACCTCATCCGCATTTAGGGACGCCCTGAGCCTTTCGGCCAGAGCGTCAGCGGCCGGGCCACTGGCCGCACCGGGGACCTCCACCATTCGGGCCCCAGTCGCCGTTACCTTCATTTTTAGGCCAGTGGCAGCGCCGAGCTCCTCGAGGCGCACCACCTCACCCACCTTTGCCATCACAGTCCTGTAGGACACGCCCTTCTTTTCCGCATCCGGCTGTAGTGTAATCACTACGGCTGCGGAATTCGGAGCGCGGAGCCTAGCCGCGGCGGTGCGCTTCTTGCGCTGCTGCCGCCTCTTCCTCTTTTTGGCCGCTCTTGCTGCCTTACCCGCCTTCTTCTTCTCCCCGGCCACTTGCCATTCGGCATCGGCCGGAAGAGATTCAGGAGGCGGCGGCGGCCGTCTCACCACCAGGGCCGATGCCTTCGCCGCCAAGGCCGGAGCCCTCTTCACCTGGACTGGAGCTCTCGCTGCTGGGGCTGGAGCCCTCGGTGCCTGCGCTTTTGCCGTGCCATTGCTCTGCCCCGACGACCCCGGTTTGGCCGTGACAGCCGCGGCAGCCGAGTATGAGGCGGGCTTCTGCTTGCCCGAGGCCGGCTGGCTCGCCGCCAACGGGGGGCGCAGGACGATGGCCTCCAGGGCGGAGAAACGACTCCGCAAGGAAGCCATTTCCTGCCGCACCAGGGTCAGAACCCGGTCCTCCACAGACACGGGCCGTCCCTGTCCCTGCTGCTGCCCCCCTTGCGGCTCCATCTGGGGGCCGGGTCCTCGGAGCCCAGCCAGGTCCGCTCGGAGCTTCTCATTCTCCTTTCGGAGAAGCTCCATGGCGGCTGTCAAGCGGGCGATCTCCGCCCGCATCTCTGACATGCCGTCCGGAGTAGGCCTGACGTGGAGGGCCTCCGCTGCCGCCACAATAGAGGCCGTGGCCGCGGCTATGGCCTGATCCTTAGAGGACCTGAGCCTCTTAACGGAAACAGCCTTGATCGCCGCGGCCACCACCTCCGCAAACCCATCCACACGCTCCGAATTGGAGCCACCGGCGTCCGGCCCCCCGCCGGAAACCTCAGGTCACTCTTGAGGGGCAAATTAGAAAAAAAAAGTTTTGCACACTGTATCGTGTGACATATCAAATGAAAAGGATTGTTAAATAAATTCATCCCAGCAACGAAACTTTTGGGGGAAAAATGAGGAAATAAAAAAAAAGTTTTGCAAACTGCACCGTGCGACATATCAAATTAAAGGACTTGTTGTAAGGATTTCAGGTATATTTTTTAGTAATTTTAAAATTAATAATTTTAAAATTATTTTAGAAAATAGACGCTTATCTCCAAAACTTCTATCTTATCCGAAAATTATGAAAAAAATGCAGAAAATAGTACTATAATCATATATTACAGGAAAACCTTTAAGAAGTCTATGGTCTTAAAATAACATGGTAAATCTCTCAATATTGTGGGTACAAACTTACATTTGCAGTTGCAATGTATGGGAGAACATGATTTTCGACTACAATGTTAAGTTTGTTCTAGAGATATATTTATCCCAACTGCGGAACTGCTATAATTGTGCGTCATCCGACACGCACTTGGCCGGTTTTTATAGTTTTAAGGTGTATTTTCTGTTGTAATGCCAAATAACCAATAATTAGCCAATTTTAACTATAGACTTTTTCTTAAACAACATACATTCTTTTTCTTAGACATAGCGACTTAGTTAAATAAGTTAATTTATATTTAATAAAGTTATGACGATGCGACGGTAATGGTCAAACGCAAGCCGTTTTGACAAAAACTAAATACTTAGGTAATCAGTGAAGATTACAATAATTATGTTGTATAACAATGATGAGATTAATGGTTGGCCTTGACTGCACCTAGCTCCAGGTTTATATATAACGGAAGGCGATGTTTCAAGCGATTTGTATTGTGACTGAGCTTTCGACCGGACAGTGCAACGATCAGCAATCAGTTAATCGCAATGAGTGCCATTCTAAATACAATAATTTTGCTAACGCAAATTACAGTTATATTAACAGCGTGTAAGTGTTTATTTTTATTTTTTTATACTTTAGAAAATATACAAATATATTTTATATTCTTAATTAATTGTTAATCTATACCTACTTGTTATTTACTATAAACATTATTTATATTTTAATATCCTAACATAAATAAAATTATACGAATCCTAAATGGTAGGTACTAACGTATTTTGAGTCCCAAGTACAGTGTGAAAAAAAGTTCTGTATGAAAAGTGTTTAGTAATTTTAGCCTATAATGTTCCCACTGCTGGGACACAGGCCTCCTCTCTGGGAGGGGGCGGGTCGTAGTCGACACAAAATAAATATTTTCTATATAATTACTTGATTAGCTTATTATTAATTTAAATTATTGACTACTTTGAATGGTTGATACTTTGAAGACCTTTTATAAGGACTGCATTGATGCAGTTATTTTAATGTTTTAGTACTATTACCAACCTATAACTCTCCAATATATATGTACATATATATTTAATAATTACTAGCGTTTGCCCTCGGCTTCACCCGCATGAAGGTCTGAAATAAATCCACGGAAAAGTACTATCGGACAAGAACCGAAAAACGCAGCCACACGATTTTGGCTTGAAGGTACTTTCTATTTATAGGTTTAAGATTAAATTTGGCCCGATATGGGTATATCGGGATAAAAATTATTCTATGTCCCAATTCAGGTCATGGTCTACCCATGTGCCAAGTTTCATATAAATCCGTTCACCCGTTTTAGCGTGAAAGCGTAACTAACAAACACACTCTCGTATTTATAATATACTAGCTTCGCTCCGCGGTTACACCTGGATAAGTCTCGATCCTGTGGCAATATCGAAATAAAAAGTATTGTATGTCCAACTCAGGTCATGGTCTACTCATATACCAAATTTCATGCAAATCCGTTTTGCCGTTTTAGCGTGAAGGCGTAAGAAACAAAGTCACTTTCGTATTTATAATATACTAGCTTCGCCCCGCGGTTTCACCCGCATAAGTCACGATCCCGTAGGAATATAGGGATAAAAAGTATCTTTTGTCCTAATCCAGGTCATGGTTTACTCATGTGCCAAATTACATCCAAATCCGTTCAGCCGTTTTAACGTGAAAGCATATCTAACAAAAAAACAAACAAATTCACTTTCGCATATAATACTAGCTTCTGCTTGCGGCGTCGCCCACGTGGATGACGGAAACTATCCCACGGGAAAGTGCTACTTGGATAAAAAGTATCCTACATACCCAAGTCATGGCCTATCCGTATACCTATCATCCAAATCAATTCTGCCGTTATGCGTGAAAGAGTAATAGACAGATAAACAGACAGCATAACATATCGTCGCTTAAGTTCTAACACCGCGGAAGTCATTTTTTTGACAAAATACGTATTGTATGTCATTCGATAGAGAATCGCAAGGCGCATCGTTTGACGAATTTTAAAATTGGATGTGTCTACATGAATGAAACATATTTTAATTTCTATATTGAATAAACCTAAATATGAACAGTTGTTTGAGGCTAAATAAAACGGATTTTTTGCTCTCCTGAAAAGTTGCGTATTTTGACTTCCGCGGTGTTAGAACTTAAGCGACGATATGCAAATAATCGTCTTTTTTTAATTAAGGCGCTGACAAGACCCAATTGACCAAAATAGGCTTCGCTTAAGAAATAAAATTGCCAAATCTGTATAGTTTGTGGTAGCGGAAAAAATATATGTTAATTTTGAACATATTTCCCAGAACTTGGTTGTTACCAAAACACGTTTTGAAAACAAAATCCCGATACAAACTAACGTTAAACTAACCTCTTACTTTGAGTTCTAATCCAAAATATCTGTATCAAATATCAACATACGTTACGTATTTAATTAATAACAAGAACGTCTTATTTGAATGCAGAACTTGGTTGTTTTTTATTTTCGATTACTCAACTCAGTTTTGAGTAAATAGATAATAACTTCATATTTTGCAATAAATTACAGGCGTTGTGTCATCGCGCTTCTCTTTCTTTTCTATGGAATTAGACAGTGACCGCGGTTTAGGTGTTGTCAGCGTCTTAAACAGGTTTTTTGATTCTCAATGGCCAACTCAAAAATAATAATAATTTATTTTAATATTTATCATTAATTTTAATTACTCTAGCGCCGCCATTGACCACGTAATATCTACATAATAGCTATAACTTTAAATTGTAATAACTTTTAAGCGGGTAGACGGATTTTAATGAAATAAATACTAAAATAAATATTACCTCAAGATACGGATTTTAAATATATTACCAATTCCTTATATATCTTACAAAGAGGGACACAACAATAAAATTTCAATTATCATGTGAACATTTTAAATCATCCCCTATTTTACCCACTTTATTTTTTGTTTTTTGGCAATTGGCAAAAAGGCTTAGCGGGAGGGTGTGTCAGACTCTTACTGACTAAAACCCACCCGTATTCCTTCCTGTTGCCTGTGTTGCGGGGGCCTCGGTGTATTTTACCCACTTGGGGGAGGATTTTACAAAAACGCTGAATTACAAACTTTTTTATTTCTTATCAAAAGTATATATTTGAATGTTCATATCCCTAATTTAAGAAATGCTAAGTTCTTTATATAAACTTTCATCCCCTATATCACCCCCTTTAGGTTTATTTTTGTGACAAAAAGAAGCATATGTCCTTCTTCATGATGTCATCTATCTCCTTCCCAAATTTTATAGAAATCCATTCAGTCGAGTATGCGTGAAAATATAACAGACAGACAGACAGACAGACAGACAGAGTTACTTTCGAATTTATAATATTATAAGTATTATAAGTATTATAAGTATGGATGGATTAGTTAGGATTATGGATAAAGTTGGTGTTTTACTGTTTTATGTACAGATAAAAAAGATAATGGAACAACATAATCTGTACATATGTATTTACATAAGTATTATAAATCAAAGTCACTTTTCGTGTCTGTCTGTGTTTCTGCGTTGTTCTTCTAAACAACACAGCGGATTTAATGCGGTTATAATACATTAATTAAACTTTTATATAAAAAGGAGTTCCGATGCTTAATCGTGTTTAATGTAATACTTATACAACATGCTAAATTATCGTGTTCGTCTTGAATACCAGCATTAGATCATCATCAATTTAATGGTTCCTTGTTTATAATTAACACCTTTATTGACCTTGCATCTGAAGGTACAGTCAGCATAAAAATAACTGACAATATTAGGTATGAAGTTTCTCATGTAAAATTGTATTTTATATATTTTTATTATTTAAAATTTATATTAATGATTACAAAATAATTATAAATACCTAATTAATTTTGGGTGACAGGCGTGATGTAATAATACGTGTGTTAATTAATATTAGCGAGTTTTAAATAAAATAAATAATTATTCACATGTGGACTTGTAGACATGTAGATACGTAAATGGCTCCTGTGACAAGCAACTATTTTGAATATGAATTAAACAATGTAATAAACATATGACAACTGTTTTAGACTCTTGATATCAGTACTGATTTAGGTCATATCGTCGTCAATATGAGGTCTAAACAATTAAATAACTTCGACAGTTTATGTTAAGATTACGAAGAGAACTTTAGTTTAGACCCTTTTTAACTTTTGACGTTAACAGTTAGTAAGTTGTTTGTGTACCTACTAATTAATAATTAAGTTCAAATGTACTTGATATTATTTACAAAACGAAACTTCTGAGCCTTGAATTAAATAAAGGTGAGAAAAGCTCCATTGTTGTTGCTTCGCGGTTTTTACGACTTGAAAAACATCGAGTTTTCTTTATTATTATTATTAGTTTAAGATCATGTATTATACATATTAACCCTTCTGGAATACATTCTTTAAATTATAGTGAAAATCCATTGCATACTCGTAGTTTAGAAGAAAAACGCAGTCACACAGAAAATAAAAGCGACTGAAATTTATATATGGATGTCTGCGTTTCAAACAATCGTATCTCTGCCAATACAAGATGATTAACTGTAGAACACTGTACCTATCAGAGTTTTTTAATACCTAGTAAACAAAAGGCTTGGGATTGAGCTGCTTCAATTTATTGCATACTGAAACTATTATTTTATTTATATACACTTTTGACATTTAATGATTATTCAAAACACAAAGACACATTTACTTTGTGGAGCTTAATATATTGTGTGGAATTTAATATTTACTTGTAAAGTATTATATTGTTTTCAATTATTGTGAATGTGAAAAAAAAAAAAAAAATGACCTACATAGTCATGTAGGTCATTTTTTTTTTCTCATTTAGTTTTAATCTTAGTCTGGCAGTTTGAGTCATTTAAGCGGCCTACCCAAATGTCCTTTCTTTGGTGTTGAGCTGCACGATTACTGACAAATGCGTGCACTGACTGGATAGGTCCCTCATTCTGTGTGGTTCTTTCCTCAAAAGACAGTTTCAGACACCAATCTACATGGTCTTCACATGATCTGACCAAGATTATGTCTGGACTTAGGAAGAGACTGTGAGCTCATTAATTTTGTTTCGGCCTTTCTTCTCAGAGTAGTCAGATAAGAAACGCCGAGCTCATCTAGTTTTTTTTTTCTAAATATGATTGACGTGTAAAAGTGTTTGTACGAACCTTACATCATTTAATTTCAATCATTTCATTTAATTTAAAAAAAAACATGGAACGAACAAAAATGTATGAAATGATAAGTCATAAACTTATAATATTATTAAATTTAAAGGTAAGTAAAACAAAAGCCTAAGTTACTCCTTATAATATCAGCTATCTGCCAGTGGCAGTCCCGTCAAAGTCCGTCCAGTCGTTTCGTAGATTAGCCGGAACAAACAGACACACAGACAGACAAATATTTTAAGCATTGTATTTTTGTTATAAGTTCCGTATAAACTTTCATATGCATTTAGTAAAAAGCTGTTTTTTTGACATTACAAACAGACTCTTTAATTGTATTTACCGGTATAGATTTAGTATATATTTAGTATAGACTTGGTATTATGTGAACTCATCAATTTTAAAATACAAGATTTTTGTTAATTTGTATTTTTATTAGACAACCCAGTGACGCCAGCGAAACATTCTCAGGGTCACCTTGGTAGGTTCATACCTATAATGTATTTTGCCATTTACATATTTTGTTATTATTATGCAAAAATCAAGATAAGGCATGCACTAAATTACACAGATAACCGCGAAAACTAGGATGTAACATTTTATGATACAATTTGTTGTCTCATCACGTACATTTACATAATTCTGTTTGTTTTAAGTATTTGCGGTCACGGTCGACAAGGTTAGGATTCTTCCAAGTTTTATTTATCCTGTCACTTGAAGAAGTTTAAAGTGCGAATGTTAGTGATTAATGACACGACACTACACTACACTATACTAATACATAGAACAAAATTTGTGCTAATATGCACAAATTTTAAAATCCTTAAATAAAAAAAAAACTAATAAGTGGTTTTTTGTGGTTTAAGGGTCATTTTGTTCAGAATTTAACTAAGCCACAGTAACGTAACTTTCATTTGCTAGATAACAGTCTCAACTTATTTGCAGGGATGGGCCGAAATTCGGTTCACATTCGGTTTTACTGAATTTCGGCAGCTTGAACCGAACTTCGGCATTCAGCCGAAATTCAGTTCAGATGCCGAACATTCGGCACAAGAAAAATAATACCTACTTTCACTATTTTGACTGAAATTTAATAGAATTAGAATACTTATTAATTACTCATTCATGGTCATTTATTTTAGTTAGGAACATTGCTAATGTAAACCTTAAATTGAATCAGTTCTTCATATTAGTCTTGAAAATCTCTGCCTAATTAATTTGACATAAAAATTGGATTTACAAAAATGATTTCATCCGAATCCGTTTAGCCGTTTTAGCGTGAAAGTTTAATAAACAAACAAACTCACTTTCGCATTTATATTAGACTTATACAATGTGTCTGTAAACGGTGTGCCGAAATTTAAGGGTGCGGTAGAGACCATCAAACTGAGCCACTTTTTCCCGGAGACTTTTTTTTTTTTTTTTGAGCGTGGGAAATCATCAAATAACTTCTCCCGCTCTGGGCGGAGCGGGAGGGTGTGTCAGACTCTTACTGACTAAAACCCACCCGTATTCCTTCTTGTTGCCTGTGTTGCGGGGGCCTTGGTGACCCATAAGTACCTTCCCGCGACCCCGGCAGCCATCGGCCCTAGTGGACCCCTACTATGTGCTGACGACATCTCTTTGAGGCGCGCGTGGAATACAACGCGCCATCGACCCGGGCCTTACATTACCGGACGGTGAGCTACCCATTACTCACCGTCCGCAAGCCCGCGCCTACGGTGGCCGGAAATCCGCCCGGGATTCCCGACGCCCTGGGCGTCTCCTGCGGCGGCTAGGGGCGAGAGGGCGCGAAACTTGCCTTTCCCTCAACCGTCCCGCCTCCTCCTTCGCGAGCATTACTGCTTCGCAGAAGGAGGTGACGGCTGCCCATGCCCTCTCGCTCCGTACCATGGCCTGAACCAGGGCTGGACGCGAGAGGTCTCTGCCGCCGATTGCCTCCACGAGGACACGGCGGTGCTCTGCCCAAGCCGGGCAGACCTCCACCGTATGCTCCACCGTGTCCTCCGGGCGATCCACACAGTGGTGACACCCGGACGTTTCCTCCCGCCATATCCGACACAGGAACCTCCCGAAGCTGCCATGTCCGGTGAGGACCTGCGTCACGCGGAAGGTGAGGACGCCGTGGCGCCTCTCCAGCCACTCCTCAAAGAGGGGACTTATCGCCGCAATCGTGGCGTGCCCAGCACTGGGTTGCGACAACCGTACTTTCCATGATGCCATGAGATCCCGCCGGAGCTCCGTCCGCTGTGCCGCGATTTCTCGCGGCAGCGGACTTACGCCCCGGCGTTTCGCCTCCTCGCGCCACTCCCATACGTGCGCGAGGAGTTTTGCCTCCAGATCCCATGGCGGCAATCCGGCAAGGAGGCTCGCTGCCTCACAGGAGACCGTGCGGTATCCTCGGACCATCCGGATGGCCATGACCCTTTGGGCCGCGCTCAACCGGCGGGCTGGCCGCAGCGCCAGAGAGCGCGCCCATACAGGAGCCCCGTAGAGGGCCATGGACCGCACGACCCCCGCGTAGAGCCTCCGGCAGGAGGCGTTTGGACCCCCTAGATTGGGCAGGAGCCGCTTCAATGCAGCGCCCGCCCGCTCCAGTTTGGGAGCCAAACGTCGGAAATGCTCCACGAAGTTCCACCGGCTGTCGAGGACGAGTCCCAGGTACTTCATCGTCGACTCGACGCCGATAGAAACCCCTCCTACCGTTATTTGGGACCCCAACGGTGGCGCGTTCCGAGGACCATGAAAACACATGGCCTCGGACTTGTGCAGGGCCACCTCGAGTCCCAATTGCCGGATCCTTTCGACGATTGTCGCAACCCCGCGTGCCGCTAATTCGGCCGCCGCCTGGTGCGACCTCCCCTGCGCCAGGACCAACGTGTCGTCAGCGTAGCACACTACGCTGACGCCGCTAGGGAGGTCGGCGCGCAGCACCCAGTCGTATCCGATGTCCCACAGATGCGGCCCCAGGACCGATCCCTGTGGGACACCGCACGACATCTCTTGCCGGTTCGACACTCCCTGGTGACCGGGGTAGATGACGGCCCTGTCCGTCAGATAGGCCTCGACCACACGACAGAGGTAGGTCGGCATCCGGTGATACCGGAGTGCCTCCCTGATGCAACTCCAAGGCAGGGTATTGAAGGCATTGGCGATGTCTAGAGACACCGCCAAGACGACCCCACCCTGGGCAACAGCATTCCCCGTCGTCAGGGCTCGCACACGCATGATGGCGTCCACCGTAGAGCGCCCTCTGCGGAAACCAAACTGGCTCTCCGCCAAATCCGGCCCCACCCGCACCAGCTGGCCGACGAGGCGGTCTGCAATGACTCTTTCAAAGAGCTTGCCCACCTCGTCGAGCAGCACGATGGGCCGATAAGCGGACGGAGAGTCTGCAGGGCGCCCTGCCTTCTTTATGAGGACCAGTTTCCCCGTCTTCCAGCGAAGCGGGAACTGGCCCCTCTCCATGCATGCGCTTAGGAGCCCCCTAAGTCGAGGCCCGAGAGCCTCCAAGGCCAGGACCCAGGCCTTCCCAGGTAAGCCGTCGGGTCCTGGGGCGGTATTTTTGGCATTAAGCCTGCGTACCGCCGCTCTCATTTCTACCTCAGTCACCTCCGGAGCATCGTCGTCGTCGGCGGTGTGGTCCGCATCGGGCACCGCAGTAGGCGGAGCCATAGGCGGGGAGGTGTGTTCCCCTCGGGAAGGGAACAGAGCGCTTTCCCGGGGACTAAGATCGTAATCGTGAAAAAAAAAATCTGTCGTCCCATACATTTGGTCGAGTAAGTAAGTATTGAAGTTATGTATGGGATGACTGATTTTTTGACACAGTGTATTTACTATATTAGTTAGGTTAGGTTATTATTGTTTTTGTTTTTCACTATGACCATAATGTCTCCCGTGGATCCAAGTGCTTACTTACTTACGTGCGCACTTACTTACTCGAAATGTATAGGTCGAGTAAGTAAGTATTGAAGTTTTGTATGGGATGACTGATTCTTTTTTAACGATTACGATCCTAGTCCCCGGGAAAAAGTTGCTCAGTTTGATGGTCTGCGCCTCACCCTTAAGTTTCGGACACCGTACACAGACACAGTTTATTTAATTAGTTAGGTTAGGTTATTATTGTTTTTTTTTTTCACTATGACCATAATGTCTCTCGTGGATCCAAGTGCCGGCGGCATACAACGGGTAGAGTGAGAAAAAAGTAGACTTAAAAATCATAATTTTGTTAACAAATTGCCTTGTTTCCGTAGAACTTGAACTATTAATTCAGTCGGCAAGAACTGCATTTCTCAGAACACTAGACCAACAGACTGACCAATATTGTTATCGCAAAAATAGAAAAAAAAAAGGTTCTGTTAAATAGGTTCGTAAAGTTCATGAATGTCTTTGGCTTTAAGCCAAAATGTACTGTCACCAAATATGCTCTGCATTACAATTTAGACTACCTACGGTCCCGTAGGTAGTCTCAGGGACACATAACGCGATAATGTGAGAAAATGCACAACCTTATATCATCTAACAGTTTGGGGAAAAATATTTATTTAGACCGCGTTCATCTGACTATAATATTATAAAGAAGTAAAATTTGTTAGTTTGGATCTTCGAAACTACTCATCACATTTAAAAAAAATATTTTACTGATAGAAAGCTACGCTATTGCCGAGAGCCATAGGATGTGTGTTAAAACACGCAGATGAAGTCGCGGGTAGATGCTAGTTGTGAATATTACGGAAATAGGTAGTAATAAAGAACTAATGATTTATAAACCAAATAATGCTAATGAGCTATATAATTATTTAGGCTTTGAATATGCGATATTAAAAGACCTATTTGTTTATTAATAAGATTATGCATGAGTCCTTGCTAGTAGGCAATCATGTGCTAAAATTCTGTCTGTTCCAAATATATCTAATAAAAATGTAAACAGGATTTGTTATAACTTTGGATCTTCTATCTTTTGTTCAGGTTACTTACTAAAGGGAATTAATAACACTTTCATCTGTATTTCGAGGGTTTCAACTATAAATGCCACTTTTACAACGATTACTGTTTGAATAACATTGTTAAAATGTAATTCAAAATCTATCGACGAAGATTGAGGTTATAAAATTAAACTCAATTATTAAATGAAAAATATATTTTAGGTGATTTAAAATTAGAGTTAAAAGCATTCAGACAAAGCAAAGCACTCCAGCAATAATCAATTTGTAAGTGGTACAACAAATTGTCATGCACGTACCTACGTTTTCTGACCCATTTGTTTACATTTTAATCACATATTTGTGGAACAGACCATACCTTTAAGAAGCCAGAAATATACACGGTATTAAAAAAACCGGCCAAGTGCGTGTCGATTCATGCAAAATGAAGGGTCCCGTTGTTGGGATGAATTTAAGCCTGTTAAGTCCCGCGCGACACCGATTCAGAGTCAAACAATAGAAAATCAATTGCGTCTCATTAGGTATCCTTGACCAATTAACGAGCCTTTTCATTTGATATGTCACACGGTACAGTTTGCAAAATTTTTTTTAAATTTTCTAATTTGCCCGTCAAAAGTGAACCTCATATACAAAATTCATTTATTTACGTTACACATCCGTGTTTGGGTCACAGAAATTCATATGTGTACCAAATTTAAACTTATACGGTCTAGTAGATTCGGAGCACATTGGCTGTGACAGACGGACAGACAGACACGAGTGATCCTATATAGGTTCCGTTTCTTCCTTTTGAGGCACGGAACCCTAAAAACACGTTAATCGGGTAAGTTTTTTTTAAATTAAGTATTATTTCGCATTAATGGATAGTCATAGGTATCGTGTTTCGTAATAATGACGGTACGGTGATGACATGTTTTTATGTTTATCTCTTGTTTCTCTATAAAATGTGCATGAGATAAAACGTGGTGTAATTAATTAACAGGACATTTAAAGAGATACTAACTGAGACAATAGTGCTTGCATTGTTGCACGTTGTTTTAAGTCGAGTTGTTCAACGTGATCATCTAGTTACAACATAATTACTTATTATCGTATTACTAAGGTGCAAAAAGTATAGGTTTGCAGTATATTGCGTCAATGTAAAACAATTAACAAGTAATTATTTTGTATTTTTTTGTCATTTGTCCGAGTGTTACTATAGGTATGTTAGTCTAGTATGTACAGTTGCCAGCACATCAAGTTACCACAAACTGTCGAATTTTTCCAAATGGTTTTAAACCTTAAAGAGTTCAAAATCGAATGAGAATATTTGACAGTTTGTGATAACTTGATGTGCTGGCTGACTGTACAGTCAGCCTCAATAAGATATATGTAACTATACACGGACAAAGTTCAATTTTATTGTCTGCTAGGTGCTGCTCGCTTTTTGTAAAATAAAATTACTCCTAACCAAGTTACTCATCAGTTAACATCAGCTTTCTGCCAGTGAAAGTCTTGTCAAAATCGGTCCAGCCCTTTCGGAGATTAGCCCGAACGAACAGATAGACAGACAGTCAGACATTTTTTTTGTTATAAGTTCCATATATACTTTCATATGCATTATGTATAAACCCGTTATTTTGAAATTACAAACAGACACTTCAATTTTTTTATTTGTATAGAAAATCATTATTCCATAATATTGTTACATACCTGAAATTAAGTGCATATATAAGTATATATATGTCATTTCTGTAAGTAGCACAATGCTGCAAAAAATACAAAACTATTTCAAAAGACTACTCTATTGTATTTTGAGTAGATACTTATAAAAGATTAAACCAAAACTAGGAACAAATTATTTTTTATTAATTATTAATTAGACTGTAAAAAGTCACTTTAACATTGTTCCATTCAATTTCTATTTTATTTTGGACTTTTTAATTTGCACTTTCGCTATTAATCTTGAAATATATAAAAATAAATTTATAATGGAGCTAATAATTTTTGTTTTTAAATCACGTGTCGGGTAGCTACTACCTAGCTAGTTGAATCATGCAATATTACCTGTTTAAGACCACACCTAGTCATTAGACTGCTCGAAGAAGAACTAAGAAAAATTTAGGACTACTTAAGAAGAAATGATGAATTTTCATTGACAAAGAGATCTTTGTTTTCAAAATTGCCCGACTTACATGTCGTAGCATAATCAGCCTATAATGTTCCCACTGCTGGGACACAGGCCTCCTCTCTGTGAGAGGGAGTGGTCCGTTATCCATCACGCGGGCCCAGTGCAGGTTGGTAGATGTCACATGTCTTCGAATTTTTGGTTCTAGGATATGCCAGTTTCCCCACGATGTTTTCCTTCACTGTTTAGAGAACAGTGGTGATGAAATAATTTACACAAAGTAAAACGACTGTCTGGTTTCGAACCTACGACCTTACTCGTAACTCGTTTCGAACTTACTCGTAAGTCGCAGCCGTTACCACTGGGCCACCACTGCTCACGTGTCGTAGGTCGTGGGTTAATTATTGTATGTGGGTAATTTATTTCATTACCCCTGCTCTCAATACCGTAAAGGAAAACATTGTGAAGAAACCGGCATGTCCTAGAACAAAAAAATTAAAGGTGATGATGTCCACCAACCCGCATTGGGCCCACGTGGTGGAACATGGCTTACTCCCTCTTACAGAAAGGGGAGCTGTGTCCCAGCAGTGGGAACGTTCTAGGCTGATTAGGTATGCTTAATCTCTTTAGGATCATTTAATTAATAGATAGCTACATCACAGATCTGACCCAGAATGGTTTCTTTGGCTTAGTGTCCCAATACACAGCTACGTTTGGAACACAATGGAATGTTTAGCGTTCATACATTTTTATAGGTCTTTGTTATCCAAAGCTAATTTGACCAACAGTTACCTACAATATAAATCAAGAATCATTGAACTTGCCAAAACATAAATGTTTTGTGTTGACATTGTTAATTGGTCAAGGACAGCTAATGAGACACAATTGATTTTCTATTGTTTGACTCCGAATCGATGTCGCGCGGGGCTTAAAAGGTTAAAACATAATATTGCTTTAGTATTCGATGTGTTCAGTGTCAGTTATTTGAGATATATTCATAAATCATTGATTGCGCTCCCAAAATGAGTCAAGCGGCAGGCTTTTTGGAAAGTATACAGAGTCGATAGATACATCACCCTCATTAAATCATAGCTTGGGCTGCAAAGTACCACTAGGGTTAAAAATTAAAATGCAATCTTCCCTTTCTTTGACAATTTCAGACTAATTGAAACTTACAGTTCTAAAACGATCCAAACTGAAAAAAATGATCCAAAATAAACAAACAAACGTTCGAAAGTGCCTTTTATGTGCCTGTTTCAAATAAATGATTTAACTTTGACTTTGATTTTTCTCCCAATTCCAGTACCACCGATCCAAAAATGCACTTTAACCGACTCAAGCTGTATAAAGAAGTCGGCACAGAATGCTCTGGCGGTGTTTGCTGCTGGCATCCCTGAAATAGGCACAGAGGTCTTGGATCCGGTCCACATTGACGTCATCAAGATCGATCTGTCTGGACTGAAGCTAAATATCAAAGAAGCTGATATTAAGGGGCTCAAGAATTCTGTGGTTGATATAACGAAGTAAGTTTACCACCTAAATATCTGCATAGTTTAACAAACAAAAAAATTGTTAAAATTATCATACACTAAATGGGCTTATGTTAAATTCATGTTCAAGAACATTTGACAACAGTTATGTGCCTGCCTATTATTTGTGGATTATTACAGATCAGTTGAGAACAACGATTATAATTCCCAATATTCTATTTTTCTACATTGTTTGTACTTACATTAGGTATTTCATTTTGGCCAAGCTAACGGTGCTTTGCGATTTTAAATTGAGAACCTCCTCACAATGTTTTCCATATCGAAGACTAACTGTCTTCTGAATCTTCTGTATTGTAAAGAAATTCTTTGAAATACCTATTCTTACAGGATTGATACTGCGAATAAACAGATCGAGTTCGCCTTCCACGTAGCTCCCCTCACCTTGAAGGGCGAGTACAAGGCAGCAGGCATGCTGCTCATTCTGCCAATCAATGGAGACGGAAATATCTCTATAAAGATTAGTAAGTTACAGGTTTTTCTTAGCTACAAGCTTTTGATGAGGTCTAAGGGAGAAGGAACTTTCAAGAATGATAGTGAAGCGTGTAGTGTCTCTGAGCAGTCAGTTCTATTGCTAACCTTATTGATGGCGAAATCCGTTCGCCGAGGAATGAGTTCTTCTCGAATCGTGCTGACATGAGAGAAATATAGATAGTGATTTCTATAAAGTTATTTAGGTTCTTGTAAAGAAAGGTTTGCTTAATTGGAATTGAGAATAAAATAAAGGTCTCTTGAAAACTCGTCCGCTAACATTCCATGCCCGTTCCTAATGTAAGTAACTAAAGTACCTTCAAAGAAAGAGCGGTAGTGGCCCAGTGGTAACGATCGCGACTTACGAGTTGTAGGTCATACGTTCGAATCCGGACAGGTGCTTTACTTTGTGTAAATAATTTCATCACCACTGCTCTCAAAACGGCGAAGGAAAACATCGTGAGGAAACAGGCAAGTCCCAGATTCGAAGACATGTGACATCTACCAACTCGTACTGGGCCCGCGTGGTGGATTACGCCCCACTCCCTTTCACACAGAGGAGGTCTGTGTCCCAGCAGTGGGAACATTATAGGCTGATTATGTCAAGTACCTCAGTACATAAGGGCATTTACTTATATAGTTTTTAGATCATTTAGACATTATGAGGGCAACTGCAAGCAAAATATATTCTCTAACCAATATTCACGTGCCATATCAATCCTTTTCCAGAGAATCTCAAGATCTCCATGACAATTCCATACGACATCATCAAGAACGAGAACGGAAAAGACGTCATCGACTTGAAGAGCTACAAGTACAGCTTCGAGAACAACGAGAACACACAGTTCAAGCTGACCAACTTGTTCAATGGAAACCAACAGCTGAGTAAGTATCCAAGATTATCAGTTTTGGTTGATTGGGTATTTGAATAGGAGTCGAAGATTGGTTGATGTAGAGATTAGAACCTAATACTTGGTATTTTGGTGGGTAATGATTGAGATATACGAGTAGGTAAGACTAAGTACCTTAGTGCAGGTCAATATCTGCTGTATATTTCATAAACCAGTACGGTCAATACCGGACAATATTCGCGTATATTATTAATGACACCGTGGTCATAGCTAAGCGTAGGAGACTATTAAGGTCAGGTTTTTGAATTGACAATTTGAAGTTGGGAACTTATTGAACTATACTTTGGCATTACCTTTAAAAGTAAAATTGATCTAGAATGTTGACAGAAACATAGTTGTGTATGGAAACCAAGGAGCCTTTGTCCTGCAGTAAATTGTAATAGAAAAGAACTACACGATATTACAAGATTTTCATCAGTTGTAATTTATATTAATATGAGTGCATGCAGTAGGTACATATTCATATTATTTTTTATCAGTCAAACAGCACAAAATAAAAGGCTATTTTATTTTATTTTTTTATAGATAATAGATTATATATAGATACAAAACTGTTTATTGTACACCATAAAAATTTCAAACAAAAACGAGAGATATATGTATGTTACAAGATGAGAGATATATGTTTTTAATAATTTCAGGTGACGCAATGCACACATTTATAAACGAAAACTGGAAGGTGATCTCGCAGGAATTCGGCAGCCCCATGCTTGAGAAGCCGATGCAGAAAGTATTTACCGCCATCAAAACTTACTTGCGGTCACAGCCCTTGGAAGAAATCGCTAATGTTTAAGTTATTGCCCACAATTAAGCTTTTAGAGTGTATGTACAGTTTTGGCTTCGGTTAAAATTTAAATATTTTTCCCTTGGTTTTTTTAATCAAATGTTTGATCGAATCTTTGCTCAGTCTACTCAAAATAAATTAATGATGGTTAACATGAAATGATTTTAAATAATTTACACTTAATTTTTAACATCTTTAAATATTATCAAGATGTCCAAACTAAAAGATAAAGATGTCGTGAACAGGCATGGTTTATAATTGTACATTTTAATTAATCATTATACTGAATAAAGTAAACATTACAAGACACCCTCTCCTAATCCAAGGAATAAACTTTTAGTGCCTAAACGATGTTTTTTAATTAAAAACCTACCAGCGACAAAGGAAACTAACTATTGCTAATAATATACGTGTTAGATTGAGATGGAAGAAAACTAATCCTTTTTTAAGACGCTGACAAGAGCTAAAGCGTGGTCACTGTTGGATTGCATAGAAAAGAAAGAGAAGCGCGCTAACACAACGCTTGTAATTTGTTACAAAATTTCTTCTTTCTTCATTCTTTTTTCGATTACTCTAGTCAAAAATGAGTAGAGTAATCGAAAAAAGAAAAGGCAACCAAGTTCTTTTCTGCATTCAAATATTCAATACCAACATACGTTGATATTTAATACAGATATTTTGGATTGGAATTCAAGGTAAAGGTTAGTTTACAGGACCTACTGTTAATTTGTATCGAGTTTTTTTTTTGAAAACGTGTTTTGGTAACAACAAAATTCAGCGAAATAGTAGGTTCAAGATTAACATATATTTTTCACCTTAGCACCTCTGTTTAAAAACAGTGACCAAAATTCAATTTTTTTGTGAGCGTGAGACACAGTAACTGTTAATTATTTGTCTTTTTAATGGCGAGAACCATGCTGGGTCTCCTTATACAATATGAAAGATTTGAACTTCACTTCATTCGAAGTTCGATTTTCCAATTCCATAATTCCTAGTAGGCCTAAAAAATAATCAAATAATAAAACGTTCAGATACACATATAACGGGCGTCCGCCAGATGGCGCTTACGTGTAAAAATTGCTTTTGACTTTGCTCCTGCTGAAGTAATTATAAAAAAATTGTTAAATGTGACTTGAGACAGTGTAACATATTATATTACAAAGAGAGACTTAAGATATAAAGGATCTATGACAGTGTTTTCGTCAATTATTGTGCACGAACATCTGAAATAACAGTGTTTCTACGTTACCCAAATAGTGACTTGCATAATACGGAACTAGACATTCACACTCACATTAGATAACTTATTGTAACATTTAAAACTTAATATTACAAACTTAAACCTAATTACTGGCATACATTTCACTACCGTAGTGATTTGAGTGAAAAAAGTGAAAAAGCATAACTGCAACGCCATCTTACAGCGAACTAAACAATTAACAGAATTAGTCACCATCCGTTAAACAGTGTTGACAGTCCATAAAATATATTTATTTATTTATTTATATATACTTTATTGTACACCACAAAAAATACATGACAAAAAATAAATCAAACACTACAAAATATACAATGGGCGGCCTAATCGCTTTCTGCGATCTCTTCCAGGAATAACCATAGGATGGACAGTGATTTGCCTGGACATAAAGTGGGGCTGTCGTTGGTGTAAAATAAATAAATAAATACAATATACTAAAATTGATACACAGATATATACATATATATATATCTATATATTTATGTATGTATATATTATGTCTATGTATTTATGTATAAATTATTTAGGATATATATATATCCTAAATAATATATACATAAATACATACATATTAAATGTATAAGCAAAGAAAATAAATGAAGACTATAGATAATTACAGTTACGAGAATAAGCTCACAGCGACAAGTAATGTTCCTTTACGAGTCTTTTAAATGCGAGTAACGATTGCGCGCGTTTTATCTGGCAAAGCATTCGACAAACGAGTGGCCTGTACAGTAAAGGATTTGTCGACGAACGTTGTGGAATGCATAGGCATTTTAAGCTTCAAGTTATCTGATGACCTTAAAAACTTCGTGTGGGAGTCGCCAAGAAACTGGAAACGTTCCTTGAGATAGAGAGGGGTGGAAGGGGAAAAGAGGACATTATACAAAAGGGAAAGAATATGAGCATTCCGGCGAAGGCGAATTGGTAACCACTTGAGCTTCACACGAAATTCGGAAACATGGTCAAATTTACGCAAACCGAATATGAACCTTATACAAAAATTTTGAAGCCGCTCAAGTTTATCAAGTTGGTCTTGGGTAAGGTCAAGATAGCTGGTATCAGCATAGTCAAGGATGGGTAGAAGAAGCGCTTGTGCAAGCGCAATCTTGGTGGCAGTCGGTAGAAAATTACGCAATCTCTTCAAAGCTGCAGCGGATGCATATAGCTTGCGGCTAACTTCCTGTAGCTGGGCAGTCCAAGATAAGTTCTTATCAATCAATATTCCTAAGTTTTTAACTTTCTCACTGAAGGGAACAACTGAGTTGTCAAAAGAAACTTGGGGAAGAGTCGTCCAGTCGATCCTTGAGATCATCCTAGAACTGCCCACCACCACAACCTGCGTCTTTATGGGGTTGACCATAAGTCCATATCTCTTGCTCCATTCGCATATACGGGCCAAGTCACGATTAATCGTAAAGATAGCCTCGGACAGATTTCCCAAAGGAGCTCGCGAGTAAATTTGTAAATCATCTGCCTAAAGGTGGTAGAAAGAAATGAGTTCGTCAGAGATAGAGTTAATAAAAATTGCGAAAAGTAAAGGGGATAGAACGCCACCCTGAGGTACACCGGCAGAAGTATTACTCCAGGAAGACGAGGTCTCTCCAATTCAAATACGTTGCCGGCGACCGAACAAGTAAGTACGAAACCAGTCAATTACCGATGGAGATATGTTAAGGGAGCATAGGATGCCAAGCAAAACATCAAAATCAACAGTATTAAAAGCATTACTGTAATCTAGCAAAGCTAAGACCGTTAGATTACCGCTTTCCATGGAAGACCTTATATCATCCGTAATGTTCAGAAGCGCTGTAGTTGTGCTGTAGTGTTGTAATATACTTCATTATTAAACTAAGTACAGTGACATCTTTTGACTAATCAAGAAATCACGTTACAATTAGATTAGCGTCGCCTACGCATATTGCGAACGCTAATTTCAACAGAATTTACTAATACCGTTTGTCTTGGCGATGTAACGTGCTAGATTACACTCACGAACCCAGGTTCAAATCTCTTGGAGAAATTTTTTGAAAGTTTATTATTTTCTCAAAAGGAACTTCTTAAAGAATATAACGTTCCGGCGTACCCGTACACGATTGGAACCATCTAACGATGACAGTGACATTATTCTACCAACTCCTAACTATACGACGAGTACTTTACCCGACGTATCAGAAGACGAGGACATCCTCCAAATTCAAATATTAAAAGATGAGATCGCCAATCTAACATCTGAACTAAAAATTGCTCTCAAGAAAATATAACTGCTATCAATAGAAAACAGCAATTTAAAAAAACGAAATGGAGAAGGAAAGGTCAGCAGTTTAGAAAAAACAAAAGAAAAAACGCCACAAATCAAGATACAGAAAACCAAAAAATCAAAGCAAACAGAAAATAATTGAGAATATGAATAACGACCCCTCTTCATCAGGCTAATGCACACTAAAGAATGGCAAACTATTCGAGGATAAAAACGATCCTATTGAACCAAGTCAACCTAGCATTAATTTGAATCAGTCACTTGTAATGAGTCAGTCAACTTCAATCCCCGTACCTTCACAAAAACAAGATATGTCTAATAAGCAAAAATGATCAGAATAAAGTCTTATCGATAGCTGACGATTGATTTATCGACAAATATCACATAAGTCGTTATATTACACCGAGCGGAACATTTAGTTAGAGCATCTACTCACCGGGATCCAATCAAAATTGCGTGATTATTCTATGAGCGACTATTGTGTATTATTAATTGGAGAGGAGGACTTTAAAATTACAAGCAACTATTTTAATACTATTGGTTACATTCGAAATACTCAGAAACAAATTTCTCATACAAATGTAATAATCTGTACCCCCACCTACAAACTACGAAACTACAGCAATATTTATAGCTGGAGAATTGAGACGTTTAATAATTTATTGTACTTGGATATATTATTTCATGAACATGCGTATTTCTTAGATTGTATTTGTAATTTAAATTATGACCACACAATGTTTGACTCGTTAAAGGGCCGTATTAATAACTATGGTTATATGGGAATAACAATATTTTTGAAAATTTGTTACATTTAATTAATGATATTACTATGAGCTACATGACTAAAGGAGATGTTGGAAATGCTGCAGAAGAAGCAAATTCATAATTTTTTCGTTTTTAAATATCTTATGTTCTGCGTCAAAATATTGCGGGACTGTTGAACAAATCTGACCCACTATTAGTAAATATAGAAGAGCTAAAAGACAAAGATATTGACGTGGATGTGATATGTGTCACGGAACACTTTATGTTAGCAGGTTATCAACATCATCTGAAAATAAATAACTATGTACTCGCGGCATGTTATAGTCGTACTTGCAGTAAAAGAGGTGGTGCCTGTATTCTAGTTAATAAGGTGCATAAGTTTAAAAAAAAAATCTCAGATTAATCAATTGTCCATAATTAATGTAATCGAATGTTGTGCAATAGAATTACTTAATACCGAGTACCGGTACCAAGTAATCTCAATTTGTTTTTTGGTAGGCTTGACAAGGTATTAAAATGTATTTCTAGACAAAAAAATCATAATACTGTAATAGCTGGTGACTTCAACATAGATGTCATGAAGTGTAACAATGTTATCTTATTATATCTTAGATTTCGAGTGTTTATTGTTAAAATATAATCTTACATAATACATTAAAACTTAAACAGCCCACAAGATTATCCAGTAATACTTGTCTAGATAACTTTGCCCATAACTTTAATAAAAAGTGTAAGATGGATGTGTTGGAATTTCGCTTATCTGACCATACTGCACACCTAATTAAGCTACCTGTTAAGAAAATATTACAATATACTGGCTATTCTATACTGCTTAAACGAATTATAAATCTTACTAAGCGCCCACAAAACAACTACAAAATAAATACATCGACTAACAAAAGTAGAACGGCATGGCAAATTATAAATAATAATAAATTAAATATACCTAAGGAGTCCCCTCTCCCTCCCTCTCACAGAGAGGAGGCCTGTGTCCCAACAGTGGGAACATTATAGGCTGATTATGTATGTTATGTACCTAAGGAGTCGTCAGTCGAATTAAAAATTAACGATAAATTGACAACTAATCCTAAAAAAAATGCCAACGCATTTAATAACTATTTTATTAAAAAGTAAAACCTCTCGCAGGAGCTGGTAAGGATGCCACAGCTCTCATCAATCACCAACCCAACTCAATGTTTTTATCACCAAGTTTGCCTTATCATAATATGCAGAATATTATAACTAATCTTAAAAATACGAGTAGTGTAGGGTATGACGGTATTGCAACAAACATGATCAAAGCAGTGAATAAAGACATTTCTCAACACTTAAGCCATATTATGAACCTTTGTATACTAAGTGGGACATTTCCAAAAGATCTCAAATTGGCAATAATTAATTAAGAAATATGATTATAACGAACTCAACAGATACTTAGAACACCATAAAATCTTATGTGATGAACAGAAAGGTTTTAGAAAAAATAGAAACATTAATAAGGCAGTTTACGACTTTATATACACTGTCTCATCACATGTGGACAAGTCTTTACCTGTTTGTTCTATTTACTGTGACATGTCCCAAGCCTTCGATTATGTAGAACACAATATTGTGCTCGATAAACTTGAAGCCTACGGTATAAGAGGTAATATCACGGAATTTTTAAAATCATATCTAACAGACCGTCAACAAATAACTCAAATATCTAAATTCAATATTAAAGCTAAAAAGGTGCAGATCTTCTCCTCTCAAAAGCGTCTCATTACACATGGTGTGCCCCAGGGAAGTGTATTGGGCCCTCCCCTGTTCTTATTTTATATTAATGACCTACCAAATGCAACTAAAGAACCCATGACATTATTCGCTGATGACAGTACTGTAACTATTGCATCCAAAAATTTATCTATCATTTTGACGCAAACAATTAATTAAACTCAATAATTACCTGGCTTACGAAACGTATTAATTATACAAAGTAAAAAAAATATATGTAGATAAATCGGTACACACTGACTTTACAAACGATAAAAATACTATAGAGACCGAAAATGTGGAAGAAAATATTTGTAATAATAACTCATCTAGTAATAATCAGTATTTAGAGGATAATACTATTCATAGTGATCTTTTTCGTGAATAAATACCTATGTGTTCTACACCAAAATATAGCGGGACTGCTTAACAAAGCAGACACCCTCTCTATATGTCTTAATGAATTGTCAGAAAAAGGCCTGTCCGTTGATGTACTATGCATAATTTCAACTAAGATTATGAAACATGTTGCTGATTTAATTGCTAATTACTTATGTCATATTCTTAACCTGAGTATTAGACAGGGTGTTTTTTCTGAGGGTCTGAAGATCTCCATAGTTAAACCTATATTTAAAAAGGGTAATAAGCAGCTAATGCAAAACTATAGACCTATTGCACTTTTGCCAATTTTTTCCAAGATTTATGAGAAATATATTTATAATGAGCTATACATATACTTAGAAAAACATGATTCTTTGTAACGAGCAAAAAGGTTTCCGGACGAATATGACTATCAATATGGCTATTTATGACTTTCCAAATAAAATTATGACAAATATTGACAAAAAGACACCAGTTTGTGCTGTGTGTGTGATATGACGCAAGCTATGCACTTATTATGCAGTTACATTTCAAAAAGAAAACAATTTACTGCTAAATCAGACTTAAATTCAAAGACTAAAGAAGAAGTTACATACCTGTCCAACGAACGCACAGTGTATTTTGGAGTACCACAGGGTAGTGTATTACCCCTTACTGTTCTTGATTTATATTAATGATCTGCCCAAAGCCATAGACTTCCCCATAACACTCTTTGCTGACGATAGTACTGTAACAATACCTTGCAATAGACCTGAAAAATATGAATTTGATGTCAACGACGCGGTCAGTTCATTAATCTCTTGGCTGAATTATAATAATTTAAGAATTAATCTTGGAAAAACTCAAATATTGCATTTTGGCCATTAAAAAACTAGTTCGAAAATGGAGGTTCAATACCAAAGTAACAAAATTCACGACGTAGATGTGGAAAAGCATATTCTGCATTGCCCCACAGGTTTATAACAAAGTACCAAAATCAATCAAATAGTTAAATTTAAATAGATTTAAAAAGAAACTGAAAGACTTGCTATGTAACAAAAAAATATTATAATTTGAACTACACGACTATTTGAATGATACTTTGACATCCTAATTGAATAGTATTTATTTTTTCCTATAATTTGACATCTAACTCTTTGGTATTGTGACATTAAATGATACCTTAACATCCTCAATGAATTCTGTGTGTATAGGACATTATTTTTAACTGAAATTATTTGAGAACATTTTTGCAACGCGCAATTATTGCGGGTGGCACTATCTTGAATTTTTATTTTGAATCAAAATGACATGGAAACGACACCCATGACGAAAAAGTTGCAAATTTTCGGTGGCGCTGTCTTGATTTTTGATCATGACTCCATTTGTAGTTATCAATGCTCTCGAAAACCATGAATGTACCTACTTTACTCTTAACATAATATGTCATCACGCCTGTATTCCCCGAAGGGTGAGGCAAAGTAGTACTTAGAATAATAGTACACCCACATTTCGTCAGTTCATCGTACGCCATTCTGTTTTTCTCATTATACCGCATTAGGGTTCCCATCATACCCCCATACCACATTCGGGTTCCCAGAACCATAAAAAAAAAAAATAAGAAAAAATCGAGCTAGGGTCATAGCTTCTTATACAGACAACTGTATGTCGCTTGCTTCCGCGGCACCGGTCCTCTCTCATCATCCGGTCTCTCTCAAGTCTCTGTATATTTTGGCTGCTGAGACCAAAACTAAGAACGTAGTATACAAAGAATTTCTGTGAGCCCGTTTTGCACGGTTATTACGACTTGTAAAACATCAAGCTTTCTTTATTAAGTATATTTTAGTTTAATATCATGTATTATACATATAAACCTTCTGAAATACATTATCTAAATAATAGTGAAAATCCATTGCGTAGTTTAGAAGAACCACACGGTCACACAGAGAGACACTAAAAGCGGCTGAAATTTATAATAATATGTATTGAATATAATCAGTGGCGTGCAGTGGTTCTCCGCGAAGGGTAGGCCAGGCATACTGACATCGAAAAATAAAACTAATTCACGCAACATCACTGTTTCTAAATAATTACCTCTATTCAGTGATGATAATGATGCATCGTGGTCGCGAAAAATTAATTTTTGTTTTCCCGGAATTCCTATCTACTTTAGAATTATTCCTTTCTATATCTAATCTTAACTGGCTGTTAATACTAATTTCAATACGTGATTTACCAAATGTATTTAACTTTGAGCAAGCCTCTAGATGTTTTTCGGATTGGTCATGCTTTTTTGACGAGGAATGAAAATGATACAAATCACTATATCCCTCACTCCACTTACTGGAAGTATTAAACAAAATGCACGGCAAACAAAATAATTTATTTGTGTGTATACAGCCACACAGTCAGTTATACGTTGCATAATTTTGAGGATTGAAATGACATGTACGAGATGAATTACATTTTTTTGGATTAATTCTCGTAATTCGGGCACAAATCTACCTTTAGACACAACTTGAATCTTATCATTAAACGATACTGGCGAAACCTTACTGCTTTTAACTTCTAACAAAAACACATTATCGGCGCAAACTTCACAACGGAACACCATTCTTAGGTAAATAAATAAATAATAAACACAACAAATCATATTTACACTACTGTACGTTCCAAAACGAATTACTTATAACTTAATAAGATATAAAAAAGCAAAACATTCAAGATCGGATATAGATTACTTGTCACATGAAACAATATGGCTCTATAAAAAAAATATAATTCCTAATTTGTCGATAAAAAACACTACCAATTAAAATTGCATCATTGTCATACCGTGTTTTTCTACAAAAGGGATTAGCAAAATTTAGCCGGATAATACAGTCCAGGGTTGCCGATCCACGGCATCCTCACCTTCCGCCTGACGCAGGTCCTCACCGGACATGACAGCTTCGGGAGGTTCCTGTGTAGGATAAGGCGGGAGGAAACGCCCGGGTGTGACCACTGTGTGGATCGCCCGGAGGACACGGTGGAGCATACGGTGGAGGTCTGTCCGGCTTGGGCAGAGCACCGCCGTGTCCTCGTGGAGGCGATCGGCGGCAGAGATCTCTCGCGTCCGGCCCTGGTTCAGGCCATGGTACGGAGCGAGAGGGCATGGGCAGCCGTCACCTCCTTCGGCGAAGCAGTAATGCTCGCGAAGGAGGAGGCAGGACGGTTGTGGGAGAGGCAAATTTCGCGCCCTCTCACCCCTAGTCGCCGCAGGAGACGCCCTGGGCGACGGGTATCCCGGGCGGATTTCCGGCCACCGTAGGCGCGGGCTTGCGGACGGTGAGCAATGGGTAGCTCACCGTCCGGTAAGGACCAGGCCCGGGTTGACGGCGCGTCGTATTCCACGCGCGCCTCAAAGAGATGTCGTCAGCATAAATGTAGAGGTTCACTAGGGCCGATGCCTGCCGGGGTCGCGGGAAGGTACTAATGGGTCACCGAGGCCCCTGGAAACACAGGCAACAGGAAGGAATACGGGTGGGTTTTAGTCAGTAAGAGTCTGACACACCCTCCCACTCCGCCCAGAGCGGGAGAAGTTATTTGATGATTTCCCATCCCAAAAAAAAGAAAGGGTTGCTGAAAATACTTATTTTCATAACTCCCCAAAAATCAAAGCGAAATTTCCCAAATATGAGGAGAAAAATAAAAATTATGAAGTTTTTAATTATTTTTAAAGAGCTTTTGCTATTCCTTACAATTTATAATTTTTTTGGAAAGTATAAATTCGACAATACCACCCTGTTTTTTTATTTGTCTCTAGTAGTCATTGAGGAAACTATCGTGTCTGTGAGTAGTCAGTTTCTCAAATTCCCCGTAATTCGGGGAATTGTCCAAAATTAGGAACCTTGGTCTTCAATACTTTTCATTCATTTAATCTTGACTTTACACACAGCTAATCATAACACGCGGTGGCCAGCTCCTGTCGCAGTAGTTACGCCCATAATTTAAACTGTAGTGACACAAGTACCAAGGAACCACAAACCTTACCAGATACCAAGAGCCTTACCAGATACCAAGAACCATACCGTTACGTTATTGACACTCTGACAAGAAACAAGAAACAGACCGTCTTGAAAAAGACGCGTTCACGACACTCTGGCAAGAAACAAGAGAACGCTCTGAAAAGAGCGGTTGGTACTCAAGGCTGACGACGTGCGTGAAAATCATGAGGCAGCAGAGGTGGACACACGGTGACACGCAGAGATCTTCACGCAACGACGGCAGCCCGAGAAAAGGATCGACGCGCGCGCGCTCTCGCGTTTTATAGTGTCGCGAGTACTTGCCCTGCGCGGACGACCTCTCCCGCGCGCCCCGCGGCGCGGCGGATCGAGCGCCCTCTTGTGATTGGTGGGTTGTAAATCGTAAACACTGTAGGCTAAGAAATACTTGTAATATAATAAAAACGAATATAAATAGGCATAATTCCAAATAAAATTTAACCATCAGAACTACAATCGACTTTTATTAGTTACCTCAAGAAGCACCTCACACGCAACTAAACTGGTGACCCCGAACCCCGAGAACCGCAAATCTGGTTGAAATGTCGAAGGAAAAAGTTGAAGAATTTTGCGACGCCCACGGCATCTCAACAGACAACAGCAACGTTGCCGCCGTATCGCTGCCTGCGCGTTTGCCACCATTTTATCGTCAAAATCCGCGGCTATGGTTCGCGCAATTCGAAACCGCCATAGCCGCCAGCAAAATCAGTGAAGACCAAAAATTCAACCTCGTCGTTCCACTCCTGGGATATAGCGACATAGAACAGGTCAGCGACATAATCTTGAGCCCACCGACTACGGGCAAATACAGCACACTGAAGAACAGGCTAATATCAACGTATCAAGAATCGGACCAACGCCAGCTACAGAAATTACTCGCTGGACTCGAACTCGGCGATCAGAAACCTAGCCAGTTACTCCGCAAAATGCGCGATTTGAACGGCAAATTAATGTCAGACGAAGCACTCAAAGTCATGTGGCTCAATCAGCTGCCCACGCAAATTCGCGCCATTATCTCAGTGAACACGGAATCCACGCTTGATGTCCTAGCTGCAATGGCCGACAAAATTATGGAGCACTACGAACCAGCATCAGTCGCCGCAATCACCACAGCAAATACGTCAAGCTGCGGAAATCATCACTCACCGTCAGCCATCATGAATTTGGAGGTACAAATGCTGTCAAAACAAATAGAAAAGTTATCGCTCGAAATCGCCGAGCTACGCACCAGCCAACAACAGCGCGACTCTCGTCCCCGTTACCGCTACCCGTCATCTTCACGCCGACGCAGCAATTCGCGCCAAAATTCCCGCGGATCAAGCAAACCGGGCGACGCTGATTGGCTGTGTTATTATCACTACCGATTTGCTGACAACGCACGCAAATGCGAATCACCTTGTTCGAAAATCAAGAAGGAAAACTAGAACGTACGTCGACTGTGGCTGAAGTCGATGTAAGCCAACGAAGCCACCGCCTCTGCATCATCGATACCAAGAATCGAGAAAAGTTCCTTGTCGACACCGGAGCCGACATATCAGTTTTAGCAGCAAGAAACACGAAATATGCAAGACCAGCAGACAGTACCTACAAACTATTCGCAGCAAACGGCACACAGATACGTACCTACGGAGAACGTACACTCGAACTCAACTTAGGTTTACGTAGAAGCTTCAAATGGACATTCGTCGTCGCCGACATCAAGACATCGATACTGGGCGCAGACTTCCTCGTACATCACAAATTACTAGTCGACTTGCATCAAAGGAAACTCATCGACCGCGTTACCAACATCACAGTAAACGCCGTAAAAATTCAAGCTACAGAAGAAATCGTCTATTTAATCGACCGCAACAACGTATACCACGACATATTGAAACAGTATCCAGACGTTTTGCGACCAATCTCACTCAAGACTCCCGCAAAACACGACGTGAAACATCACATCGAAACAACAGGCCAACCGATTTACTCAAGGCCACGCCCACTTCCTCCCGACAAGTACAACGCAGCAAAACTAGAGTTCGAGAAGATGATGGACATGGGTATTTGTAAACCATCGAAAAGCCCATGGGCCAGTCCATTACACGTTGTTAAGAAAAAAGATGGCTCACTACGTGTATGCGGAGACTACCGAAGACTAAACGCTGTGACAATACCCGACCGCTACCCAATTCCGAGAATGCAAGACTTTACGTACCAATTACACGGGAAGAAAATCTTTTCAAAACTCGATATGAAAATGGCCTATTATTCCATACCAAACGAAGAAGAAGACGCTGCGAAGACCGCCATTATAACACCATTCGGTCTCTTTGAGTTTACCTGCATGCCGTTTGGCCTACGCAACTCAGGCCAAACGTTCCAACGATTCATGCATGAAGTACTACGCGGACTCGACAACATCGTATATTGTTTCGTCGACGATTTGCTCATCTACTCGAATAATGAAGAAGAACATCAGCACCACTTACATCAAGTACTCGAGCGATTGAATAAGTACGGAATTACCCTCAACATTCAAAAATGCGAGTTCGGCACGAACAAAATACAGTTTCTCGGATACGAAGTTACGCAGGATGGAATCAAACCCACACAAGATCGCATCGAAGCCATACTTAACTATCCAAAACCAACAACAATACAAGAACTACGAAGATTTTTGGGCATGATAAACTTTTACCGCAGCTGCCTACCTCATCAAGCCGAACATCAAAACCTACTCAACAAATACCTTCATAATAGCAAAAAGAACGACAAATCACCAATCACCTGGACGCCGGAAGCCGAAGAAGCATTTGAGACATGCCGCCAAAGCATACTCGAGGCAAGTACGCTAACGCACCCGATACCCAACGCACCGCTGTGTTTGTTTACCGACGCATCGAACACTAGCATCGGTGCCGTCCTGCAACAGAAAATCGACAACGTGTGGAAACCTCTCGCATTCTATTCAAAAACTATGAGCGAGACGCAGCGACGCTACAGCGTGTACGATCGCGAATTATTAGCAATGTACACCGCTGTGCAACATCTACGTCGGCTAATAGAAGGCAACGATCTCACAATATTCACGGATCACAAACCTCTTACGTACGCACTGACAAGAACGCCGAACAGCAGTGATACACCGAGAAGAGAGAGAAAACTTCACTACATAAGCCAGTTCTGCTCAATCATAAAGTATATTCACGGCGATAAGAACGAAGCAGCTGACGCGTTATCACGAATCGAAGAAATCGAACTACTGAACTCGACAATTGACTACAACCAACTTATTCAAGAATATGAAAACGACTCCGAACTGCAGTCGTGTCTGAACAACCCCAAACTCAAGTTCACCCGCATAGCTATACCTGGAGTTCAGCGGCCGATACTGTGCGAAACGTCAACAAACAACATTCGACCGTATGTACCGCCGACCTACCGTTTTGCCGCCTTCAAAGCGCAACACGATTTGAGTCACCCCGGAGTTCGAACGTCAAGAAAAATTATCGCAACAAAATACTTCTGGCCTTCCATGAACAAAGACGTAGCTACGTGGGCGAAGTCTTGTATCAGCTGTCAACGCGCGAAAGTTCAACGACACGTGAAGAGCCCGCTCAGTGAATTTCAAGAATCAGCACGCTTCGAACACATACACGTTGACATCGTCGGACCACTACCTCCCTCAGGTGACTACAGATACCTCGTCACGATGATAGATCGTTACACCAAGTGGCCCGAAGCGATACCCACACATGACATCACCGCCGAGACAGTAGCAAAAGCCGTGTACGACGGGTGGATTTCACGTTTCGGATGCCCGCTACGGCTCACAACGGATCAAGGACGACAGTTTGAATCTGCGCTATTCACATCACTGATGAAGAAGTTCGGTATCACACGCATTCGCACCACTGCATTTCACCCGCAAGCGAACGGTCAAGTCGAGCGATGGCACCGCTCACTAAAGGCCGCACTGATGACGAGAGCAGCCGCAACACGCTGGAGCGAGGAATTACCCACAGTTCTTCTAGGACTACGTACCGCACTTCGTGAAGACACCTCCGTCAGCGCAGCCCTAATGACGTACGGTACCACATTACGTATTCCGTCCGACTTCTTCGTGCCTACAACGCCGAAAATTGAAGACGCCGAATTCGTTCGACAGCTGAGCGAAACAATGACCTCGCTATCGCCGGTAAGAAGAACGCACACATCAAACACGAACACATTCGTGTACAAGGACCTCGCTACGTGTACGCATGTGTTCGTACGTAACGACACTGTGCGCCCCCCACTCACACCACCTTACGACGGCCCGTTCGAAGTATTACAACGCAGTGAAGACGGGAAGTTGTTTACGTTGCGGTTACCTCTTCGCGCCGCCATTATATCAGTCGACAGATTGAAGCCGGCGTACATGTACAATGAAGACACAGAAACATCAAGCTTGTCGTCATCTCCGACGCATACGCCGACTCAAGGTCAACACAACGCAACAACCGAACCGCCTACACCGACAGCAGCGAGTAAGAAACATACCTACGTCACAAGAACCGGCCGCACAGTGAAACCGAACGTACGTTTCACTTAGGGGGGAGTAATGTAGTGACACAAGTACCAAGGAACCACAAACCTTACCAGATACCAAGAACCTTACCAGATACCAAGAACCATACCGTTACGTTATTGACACTCTGACAAGAAACAAGAAACAGACCGTCTTGAAAAAGACGCGTTCACGACACTCTGGCAAGAAACAAGAGAACGCTCTGAAAAGAGCGGTTGGTACTCAAGGCTGACGACGTGCGTGAAAATCATGAGGCAGCAGAGGTGGACACACGGTGACACGCAGAGATCTTCACGCAACGACGGCAGCCCGAGAAAAGGATCGACGCGCGCGCGCTCTCGCGTTTTATAGTGTCGCGAGTACTTGCCCTGCGCGGACGACCTCTCCCGCGCGCCCCGCGGCGCGGCGGATCGAGCGCCCTCTTGTGATTGGTGGGTTGTAAATCGTAAACACTGTAGGCTAAGAAATACTTGTAATATAATAAAAACGAATATAAATAGGCATAATTCCAAATAAAATTTAACCATCAGAACTACAATCGACTTTTATTAGTTACCTCAAGAAGCACCTCACACGCAACTAAACTGTGGTGATTCCGGCCAGGATCGAACTGGCGGCCTTCTGCGTGTAAAGCACATGTGATGTCAACCATTTGTGCCGTTCATACATACGAAAATATACACCAGTGTGCGTAAATTTAACATAGATGCCTGCGTTTCAAACAATTGTATCGCTGCCAATACAAAATGATTAACTGTAGATTTTATTAAAGCTTTTTTAATAACAGCATACAAAAAACAAGGGAAGAACAAAAATGTATGAAATTATAAGTCATAATATTATTGAAATTAAAGTCAAATAAAACAAAAGTAGCTTAAGTTATTCCTTATAGCAACAGTTATCTGGACGAAATAGTCCCGTCAAAATCAGTCAAGCCGTTTCGGAGATTAGCTGGAACTAACGGACAGACAGACAGACAAACATAAAAAAAAAATGTTTTTGTTATAAGTACCGTAAATACTTTCATAATATATGCATTTAGTAAAAAGCTGTTATTTTGTCATTACAAACAGACACTACAATTGTATATACTGGTATAGATTTAGTATGCAAATAATTGAACTGATCAATTATAAAATACAAGATTTTTGTTAATTTGTAATTTTATTAGACCCGTGGTGGCCCCTGAGAAACATTTACATATTTTGTTATTACTATGCAAAAATCAAGATAAGGCATGAACTAAATTACACAGATAACCGCGAATACTAGGATGTCACATTTAATGATACTATTAGTAGTCTCGTTTATAGATTTCTGTTTGTTTTAAGTACTTGTGGTCACGGTTGACTGGGTTAGGATTCTTCCAAGTCTTATTTACCTTATCACTTGAATAAGTTATTAAGTGAGAATCTACATATACATAGAGCAAAATTTGTGCTTATTAGTTATACAGTGGTTTGTGGGTCAGTTTATTCAGAATTTAACTCCGCGACAATAACGCAACTTTAATTTTTTGCTATATTATAGTACCTACTTATTTGCGAAAAAATATGTACCCAGTTAAATTCTCCCGCATTAATAAATAATTTAATAATAATAATTAATTATTAATATAACAATAATAATAATGAAATGAAAGAATTATTCAAAGAAAAACAATTTAAACCAAAAAATAAACAGCATTATGATACATATTGTACACATATATAAAAGTAATATAAATATTTAAGTATTTTTGCAGATAAAATAATACATAAATAATAGATAGGCGAAATGTTAGTATCTTATTTCGCGATCTCCTGACTATGAGTATATGAAAGTTAAATCTCCTAAAACATGGCTTTCTCTCTCCTATCCTCTTGCCGTGCCCTTTTTTTTTTTTGCTCTGGGCGGAGCGGGAGGGTGTGTCAGACTCTTACTGACTAAAACCCACCCGTATTCCTTCCTGTTGCCTGTGTTGCGGGGGCCTCGGTGACCCATAAGTACCTTCCCGCGACCCCGGCAGGCATCGGCCCTAGTGGACCCCTACATTTGTGCTGACGACATCTCTTTGAGGCGCGCGTGGAATACGACGCGCCGTCGACCCGGGCCTGGTCCTTACCGGACGGTGAGCTACCCATTGCTCACCGTCCGCAAGCCCGCGCCTACGGTGGCTGGAAATCCGCCCGAGATTCCCGACGCCCAGGGTGTCTCCTGCGGCGGCTAGGGGCGAGAGGGCGCGAAACGTGCCTTTCCCTCAACCGTCCCGCCTCCTCCTTCGCGAGCATTACTGCTTCGCAGAAGGAGGTGACGGCTGCCCATGCCCTCTCGCTCCGTACCATGGCCTGAACCAGGGCCGGACGCGAGAGGTCTCTGCCGCCGATCGCCTCCACGAGGACACGGCGGTGCTCTGCCCAAGCCGGGCAGACCTCCACCGTATGCTCCACCGTGTCCTCCGGGCGATCCACACAGTGGTGACACCCGGACGTTTCCTCCCGCCTTATCCGACACAGGAACCTCCCGAAGCTGCCGTGTCCGGTGAGGACCTGCGTCAGGCGGAAGGTGAGGACGCCGTGGCGCCTCTCCAGCCACTCCTCAAAGAGGGGACTTATCGCCGCAATCGTGGCGTGCCCAGCACTGGGTTGCGACAACCGTACTTTCCATGACGCCATGAGATCCCGCCGGAGCTCCGTCCGCTGTGCCGTGATTTCTCGCGGCAGCGGACTTACGCCCCGGCGTTTCGCCTCCTCGCACCACTCCCATACGTGCGCGAGGGCTTTTGCCTCCAGATCCCATGGCGGCAATCCGGCAAGGAGGCTCGCTGCCTCACAGGAGACCGTGCGGTATCCTCGGACCATCCGGATGGCCATGACCCTTTGGGCCGCGCTCAACCGGCGGGCTGGCCGCAGCGCCAGAGAGCGCGCCCATACAGGAGCCCCGTAGAGGGCCATGGACCGCACGACCCCCGCGTAGAGCCTCCGGCAGGAGGCGTTTGGACCCCCTAGATTGGACAGGAGCCGCTTCAATGCAGCGCCCGCCCGCTCCAGTTTGGGAGCCAAACGTCGGAAATGCTCCACGAAGTTCCACCGGCTGTCGAGGACGAGTCCCAGGTACTTCATCGTCGACTCGACGCCGATAGAAACCCCTGCTACCGTTATTTGGGAACCCAACGGTGGCGCGTTCCGAGGACCATGAAAACACATGGCCTCGGACTTGTGCAGGGCCACCTCGAGTTCCAATTGCCGGATCCTTTCGACGATTGTCGCAACCCCGCGTGCCGCTAATTCGGCCGCCGCCTGGTGCGACCTCCCCTGCGCCAGGACCAACGTGTCGTCAGCGTAGCACACTACGCTGACGCCGCTAGGGAGGTCGGCGCGCAGCACCCAGTCGTATCCGATGTCCAGTCCCCTGCGGAAACCAAACTGGCTCTCCGCCAAATCCGGCCCCACCCGCACCAGCTGGCCGACGAGGCGGTCTGCAATGACTCTTTCAAAGAGCTTGCCCACCTCGTCGAGCAGCACGATGGGCCGATAAGCGGACGGAGAGTCCGCAGGGCGCCCTGCCTTCTTTATGAGGACCAGTTTCCCCGTCTTCCAGCGAAGCGGGAACTGGCCCCTCTCCATGCATGCGCTTAGGAGCACCCTAAGTCGAGGCCCGAGAGCCTCCAAGGCCAGGACCCAGGCCTTCCCAGGTAAGCCGTCGGGTCCTGGGGCGGTATTTTTGGCATTAAGCCTGCGTACCGCCGCTCTCATTTCTCCCTCGGTCACCTCCGGAGCATCGTCGTCGTCGTCAGCGGTGTGGTCCGCATCAGGCACCGCAGTAGGCGGAGCCATAGGTGGGGAGGAGTGTTCCCCTCGCGAAGGGAACAGAGCGCTCACCACGTCCTCCACAAGCTGGAGCCGGAGACTCTGCGTTAGCGGGGGAGCCCATGGGCGGAGTTTATCCCGCACCACCTTGTACGGGCGTCCCCACGGGTCCCTGTCTAGAGTCCCCAGCGACTCCTCGCGGGCCAAACCCCTGGCCCGCAGGATCTCCGCTTGGAGGGCGGTCTTCGCCGCTCTGTACCCCTCGTACAGCTCCGCCTGAATGGCTTCCGTATCCGGAGGTTTGATACGGAGCCTGCGGTGCCTGGTGTACCGGCGTCGCGCAGCCACGCACGCAGTGCGCAGAGCCGTCAGCTCCTGCGACCACCAGTACACCTGGCGCGAGGCACGTCCAGGCTGGACCCGGGGCAATGCCACGTCACATATGTCGGACATGGCCTCCCGGAACCACTCCGCCTCGTCGTTGATGTCGGCAGGCCTGTCCGGTGGTGACACCCAGGCCTGCACGATCGAGGCTTCCAGGAGGAGCTCCCGGTCCAGCTGCTTCAGCGCCCACCGCGGACCACTCGGGGCCCGTCGGACCGGCGCGTCTGAGGTCTGGGCGGAGACGTCGAACCGGTGATCGGAATAGGTCTCCACCCCCTCCATGACGCGCCAGTCAACTACACGCGGCGACAGAGCGGGGCTGGCAAACGAGATGTCCACCACTGATTTCCCCCGCATCCGCACACACGTGGGGACAGAACCCCGGTTTAGGACGACCAGGCCTGTCTCCAGAGCCCAGTCCTCCACCATCCTGCCCCGTGTGTCCGTTAACCGGGAACCCCAAGCCAAATTCTTGGCATTGAAGTCCCCAAGGACGAACACGGGGAGGGAACCAAACCCGACGACGACGTCTCTCAACTCCGCAAGGGAGTTGTGGAACTCGGCAAGAGTTCGGTTCGGAGAGAGGTAGACCCCTACCACGACAATCTCCCCGAACCGTGCTGCTACGCAGCCCCGTCCTCTCTTGACGGCCTCGAGGGACGGGGTACCGGCGGCGGCCGACGAAATTAGGGTCACTGAGCCGCTCAGGTCCTCCACCCAGTCATCCCTGGGCGGGACAAAGTACGGCTCAGCGACCACGGCGATGTTAATCGACCACTGCGCCATGCTCTGGAGCAACAGATCCTGAGCGGCGGCGCAGTGGTTGATGTTCGCCTGGAGGAGGCGTAATGGGGCCATTAATGGCACTCCATGTCAGCCCCCTCTTGGGCCTCCTTCCCAGCCCCCTGAGAGGGGCCTGCCGCAGCGGCCACGGTGGCGACGGCGACGACGGCGGTGTTGGAGGCGGCAGCGGCGGTGACGGCGGTGGCGGAGGGCTTGCCTCTGGCCCTGGCTTTGGCTTTGGCGGGTGGGGTGCAGGCCTTGCCCCCCATTCGGTGGTCGGCTGGCTTGCCAGCCGCCGCACATACGGCACAGTGCGGCGTGGCGTTGCAGGAGCCGGCCTTGTGCCCTGGCTGACCACAGCGGTAGCAGAGACCGCTGCGGTCCACCTCCGAGGTGCAATTGGCTTGCACGTGGTCGCCCACCTGGCAACGGAAGCACCTCAGAGGTCTGGGCTCCAGCAGTTTGACCTGTGCGGACACCCAGCCCACCAATAGCCTTTGGCCCTCTCTCGCGATATTTTTGGCCGCCGACACGGGGCAGCTCACCGTAACGGTTTGCAGCCCCGCGGAGTCAGGATGGATGGTGCCCACCCTCACCTGTTCGGCAGAGCACCCCCCAGTCCTAACTACTGCGGCGACCACCTTGTCCTCCGTCACGGAGTCGTCCAGGCCCATGATGCGCATGCTAGCGCACTTGGTGGGCCTGGACACTCGGACCTCGTCCGCATTTAGGGACGCCCTAAGCCTTTCGGCCAGAGCGTCAGCGGCCGGGCCACTGGCCGCGCCGGGGACCTCCACCATTCGGGCCCCAGTCGCCGTTATCTTCATTTTCAGGCCGGTGGCAGCGCCGAACTCCTCGAGGCGCACCACCTCACCCACCTTCGCCATAACGGTCCTGTAGGACGCGCCCTTCTTTTCTGCATCCGGCTGTAGTGTGATTACTACAGCTGCGGAATTCGTGGCGCGGAGCCTAGCCGCGGCGGTTCGCTCCTTGTGCCGCTGCCGCCTCTCCCTCTTTTTGGCCGCCCTTTTTGACTTAGCCGCCTTCCTCTTCTCCCCGGCTACTTGCCATTCGGCATCAGCCGGAAGAGATTTAGGAGGCGGGGGCGGCCGTCTCGCCACCGGAGCCCTCGCCGCCAGGGCTGGGGCCCTCGCCGCCGGGGCCGGAGTCCTCGCCTCTGGGGCTGGAGCCTTCGCGGCCCGCGCATTCGCCCCGCCCTTTGGCTGCCCCGACGACCCCGGTTTGGCCGTGGCAGCTGTGGCAGCAGAATACGACGGGGCTTTACGCTGGCCCGAGGTCGGCTGGCTCGCCGCTAACGGGGGGCGCAGGACTATGGCCTCAAGAGCGGAGAAACGACTCCGCAAGGAAGCCATCTCCTGCCGCACCAGGGTCAAAACCCGGTCTTCAGCAGGCACAGGCCGCCCCTGCCCATGCTGCTGCCCCCCCTTCGGCTCCCCTTGGGAGTCGGCTCTTCTGAGCCCAGCCAGGTCCGCTCGGAGCTCCTCATTCTCCTTTTTGAGAAGCTCCATGGCGGCTGTCAGGCGGGCGACCTCCGCCCGCATCTCCGACATGCCGTCTGAAGGAGGCCCTAGGTGAAGGGCCTCCGCTGCCGCCGTGCCCTACAGGGTCCATAATGATCTCAATTATATAATTACCACCTAAGTACACATTATGGTAAAACAATAAAGATATTGAGGTATAGAATATTTCGCCTATCCCTATTAACATTGTCGGATGCGAAAATCAGCAACATTACAAGAGAGCGTCTCAAAGTTTGAATTGCAGTTTTTTTTCATATAGAAATTAGATTGTCAAAAATCAACAGAATTTTAATATATGTTCTGGACTCCACTAAAACAAGGGACTTTTTAAGAGTGATTAATGAAATAAAAAGAAAATGCCAAAAAAACATATACGACAATGTTAATAGGGATAAGCGATTTATTTAGACCGCGTTCATCTGTACTATATTAATATTATAAAGAGGTAAAGTTTGTTAGTTTGTATTTCGCAATTAATCTTCGAAAGTACTCATGCCATTTCAAAAATTCGTTTATTTCTCGAAAGCAACGCTATTCCCGAGTGCCGTAGGATATGTTTTATGTAAAAACGCGCAGACGAAGTCGCGGGCAGTGGCTAGTTATTAATATTACGGAAATAGTTCGTATTATAGAACTGAAGATTAATAAATCAAATGATGCTAATGAGTTACAAAATTATTAGGGCTTTGAATATACTATATTAAAAGACTTGTTTATTTATTAACTAGCTTCTGCTCGCGACTTCGTTCTTGCGGAAGTCGCAAGACACAACAATATATTAAAATAACAGCCACATTTTTATAAAAAACTGCCTCCTTGGTCTAGTGGTCGCTAACGCTACTGTTGGACGTGAGGTCCTGGGTTCGATTCCCGCGTCAGGCAAGGTGTTATTGGGTTTTCCATCTGGAATTTTTCAGTAACAGTCCGAAGTCTGGATTTGTGCCCGGTTAATGGCAATAGGCTCGCCCCTATTAAATGGGACCTAAACATAACTGGTGAAATGTACCCTTCTGCTGAATCCTTCGAAGAATACACGGGTATGATTTTATGTAATTTTTATAAAACTTCCCTGCACATTAAGTTTGTAGTTTTGGTCTCAGCAGCCAAAATATACAGAGACTAGTGACACGAAGGCAAGCAACGTACAGTTGTCCGTGTGAGAAGCAGTTAGTCCTGATGCCGACTGCGTAGTCTTCAGAAGCAATGTCACATGGTCAGCTACGACCCTGGCTTGAATTTTTCATATGACTATATTTATATGATGGGAATCGGAATGCGGTATAATGAAAAAAAAGAACGACGTACAGTGAACTGACAAAATATGGGTGCACTATTATAATTATGTACACCTCTGCCTAACCCTTCGGAGAATACAGTCGTGATGATATGTTGTGTTAAGAGAAAAGTTGGTACATTCATGGTTTTCGAAGGCGGTGATATCGAAAATCTCCATGACGCCCATGACGAAAAATTTTTAAATTTTCGGAGGCGCCATCTTGAATTTTAATTTTGAGCTATATTGAAAACCATGAAAACGACACCCATGACAAAAAAGTTACAATAAAAAACAGCGATAAAAACTATTGGAACTTAACTGGCGAATTGTGGATGTACTATTCACAGCATACACCTATAGCACCTACACCTACACATATAGCATATAGCTTGCGTACGGTGAGCAATGGGTAGCTCACCGTCCGGTAAGGACCAGGCCCGGGTCGACGGCGCGTCGTATTCCACGCGCGCCTCAAAGAGATGTCGTCAGCAAAAAGTAGGGGTCCACCAGGGCCGATGCCTGCCGGGGTCGCGGGAAGGTACTTACGGGTCACCGAGGCCCCCGCAACACAGGCAACAGGAAGGAATACGGGTGGGTTTTAGTCAGTAAGAGTCTGACACAGCCTCCCGCTCCGCCCAGAGCGGGAGAAGTTATTTGATGACTTCCCACCCTAAAAAAAAAAAAAAAAAGCATACACCCCTGCCCCAAACCTTTGAAATAATGCAGGCGTGTTGTTATGAAGAAATCTCATTACTAATTTTTTTCGCGCAACTGTCCTTTCGCGCAAATGTCCTTTCACGCAAAAGTCCATTCGCGCATAAGTCCATATGCGCATAAGTCAATTCGCGGAAATGTCTTTTCGCGCAAGTGGCTTTCGGCTTGTGTCCCATTGCGCAAAAGTCCATTCGCGGAAATGTATTTTCGCGCAAGTATCTTTCGTGGAAATGTCTTTTGCGCAAGTGTCCTGCTAACACAAAGAAGGGTTCCATAGTTGGGATGAATTTATAGCAAGAAAAAACTCAACACTGTAGTAGAAAAAATGTTCTGCCATACATCGATATACGTCACGGTCAATTCTCCATCTGCAAATATGAGATTGTAATCGCAAAAAAAATAATTATGTGATAAATCTCGTTAATTAACGAATTTAGGACCATTTCCTTTAATTATTGTGCTGTGATCTTGCTTCTTGCCAAATTTCATGATTCTAGGTCAACGGGAATCAAAACTTATAGGACACCCCCTATAAGTTTTGATTTATTTGCGAGTATTACAATGTCGTAGGCCGTATGTTTATTAATGTACCCCTTTTATTTTGATTTCTCTCACCGAGTACGGTATACTCGTATAAGCACTAAAAAGTAAAGGAGCACTAAAAAGTAAGTTTGAGTCTCATTTCCCCACGAAATGTATGGGAAAAGTTTTTGCGATTTACATCTCTTCTAGTACTCAATCCCAGTTGGTCTAATAAAGTTTTTTGATCCTCATAAGAATTAGGATATATTGGCATCAAAAAATTGTTTGTGAAAATTGCCCATTTTTTTGCTAACTGTATTTTTTTTTCAAAATCTGTGGATGCAGAAAAAAAATTAAAAACAGTTTCCTAAGATCGATTTCGTGTAGCTACAAAGGTTAAAGTACCTGCCCTTACTGCCCCATCTCAAAAATACGCGCTGTATATGTCATGATGATTGACTGCATGCTTAGCCCCATGGAAATATAGCGTGATGATAATCATTCAAAATGTTAAATCTGTAACTATCTAAAATGTTCTAATCGTGTGGTTCATCTTTTTACAATTTGCTGTAAACTATAGAGCAGCAGGCTTAGCATGACACTCTCTATTTCTTCGAAGAGCAGACACACGGACGGCTCTTTCTATACAAAGTGACATTTCGTTTCTCAGTTTTTGACATCTCACCGTAGAAATCCTTTTACAATCTGTCATCTTGTCTTTCGTTTCTAACGATCTTTGTCTAGGTCTTTTTTTATGTAGAAAGATTTCTACGGTGGGATGTCAAAAAGGAGAAACGAAATGTCACTTTGTATGGAAAGAACCTTGTCTATTCTTCAACTTCTTCAACCGGTCGATCGTGGCTATTAGTCCAGTCGATCATGGTAAGGCATAAAACATATAAGTTTCATATACTCAAAAAGAATACTTATAATGTAAAAACAAACATTTAAAATGGACCACATGATATTTCAAAACGAAATGATTACTCTGCGCAGAGATATATTTCTAAAAGCAAAGTCATCCTCTGGTCTAGATATCTGGGCATTGGTTTCCAACGAGAAATACCCAAACTTGATGAAATATGTTGAACAACTCACACTCACACATTCGTGTCTTGGTCCAACATACATACGTGAATCAGCATTTTCCTATTCAAATCAAACAAAAAATAAACACCGGCTTCGCTGACAGACGCTCATACATTGGATTCTTTAAGGATGGCAATATCCAACTACAAACCTGATTTTGCGCATCTAGCAGGAGATGCTCAGATGCAATGCTCAGACTAATAAATAGTTACTAAGAATAATTTTATGTTTTCCCACATATAAAAATAAAACGTAAGTACTACATTTGTATACAAAACTATATTGTTTCATTTTACATTCCAAGAAGTTCTGGTAGATCGCACAGGATTTCATAAGTTAAGAGTAGATGTTTGGTCTAATCAAGTTGGCCACCCCTGCTATAGAGGAATACAAAGATAATGCAATATTGCTAGAGTTGAAAATCCAGTGAGCGATAAAATCCCGCCGCGAGATCTTTACGTCGTCCGTGCGAACGTGGGTTCGCCTAGGTTGGCCAAGAGTTGCCTTTTTTTTTTTTCCCGAGGTGGAAAATCCTCTTGGATGTCCTCCGCCCTGGGGTAGGCGGAGGGGTCTGTCAGACTCTTACTGACTAAAAACCACCCCGGCGTTCCCCTCCCACACTTGCACCGGGGATCATGGGATCTAATGCGACTTCCACGATCCCCGGCTAGTGCCGGCCCGCCTCTGCGGGCCACTACAAGTCTGGGGGGGGGTGAGGTGTTTAAAACCCCCCCGCGACGTCTGAAAGGGGCGCGCGTGGAACACTACGCGCCGCCACCTCGGGTCCAGTGTGATGGGGGGCGGCGGACGTCCCCAAGTCCGCCGTCCCTAGACCCATTTAGGGGGGCCGGAAGAGGGCGTTGTCTGCCCTCTGCCGACGCCCGGTGCGCCTGCTGCGGGCCGGATGAGCGGAAGAGATCTCCCGCTCCCGTTCCGCAGCCTCCTTCTGCGACACGACTGTTTCGCAGAAGGATACCACCGCGTCCCAGGACTCCTCGCTGCCGACCATCGCCTCGACCACGGCCGGCAGCGACAGGTCACTCCTGAGGTGACGGCACGGCGTGGCTCCTCCCAAGCGGCACACTCTGCCAGCGTATGCCGCGCCGTGTCCTCCCGACAGTCGATGCAGTGGTGACACCGGGCGTCCGGCTCCCTGTTTATGCGACACAGGTACTTCCCGAAGCAACCATGCCCCGAGCGTCACCCGAAACGACAGGGAGCCGTGCCTCCTCCCGAGCCAGGGCTCGAGCACTGGCCGGACCGCCTCGATGGTGGCGAGGCAGGGCGTGAAAGCCTGTCCCGCCATTCCGCCACCAGGGCTGCGCGGAGCTGTGACCGACGCAACTCCGTATGTCGCTGCATCAGCCACTCGCCCCGCGCCCTCGCTTCCTCGCGCCACTGGAACAGTGACGCGAGTACTTTCGCCTCGAGGTCCCAGGGCGGGGATCCGGCCAGTACGCAAGCCGCCTCGAAGGAGATCGTGCGATATCCCCTGATGACTCTGACGGCCATCGGTCTCTGCGGCTTTCGCAGGACAGCGATGCTGCCGGCCGTCAGGTCAGCCGCCCAGATCGGGGCCCCATACAGGGCCATCGATCGCACGATCCCCACGTAGAGCCGCCTACAGGCGGCGCTCGGGCCCCCCAGATTGGGAAGCAGCGTTGACAACGCCCCAGCCGCGCCCAACAACTTGGGCGCCAGCCGCCGGAAGTGGGGGCCAAAATCCCACCGGTTGTCGAGCACCAATCCTAGGTACTTCATGGTGGACTCGACAGCGATTTGAGCACCCCCAACCACGATGTGTGATCCCGGCGGCGGCGCCCGCCGGGGGCCATGAAAGATCATGGCCTCCGACTTATTGAGGGCAACCTCCAGGCCCAGGCGCCGTATGCGGCTCACCACCTGTGAGACCGCAGCCGTCGCCAGCAACGCTGCCTCCCTATACGAGCTCCCCCGGGCCGTGACCAGTGTGTCGTCTGCGTAACACGTCAGGTCCACGCCCGGCTGGAGCTCGCCCCGCAGCACCCAGTCGTACCCGATGTTCCACAGGAGCGGGCCCACGACCGAGCCCTGTGGAACACCGCACGACATGCGGCGCTGACTTCCGCCATCACGTCCCATGTAGGTGACACACCTCTCTGCTAAATAAGCCCCAACTATGCGGCGGAGGTAGGAAGGCACCCGATGATAACGCAGTGCCTCCCTAATACAGCTCCAGGGCAGGGTGTTGAAGGCGTTGGAGATGTCCAAAGACACCGCCAACATCACCCCGCCCCGGGACACCGCTTCCTCCGCCAGGACTCTTACCCGCGATATAGCGTGGATGGTGGAGCGCCCGTGCCGAAAGCCGAACTGGCTCTCGGCCAGGTCAGGCCCCTCTCCGCACAAGTGGCTGACGAGGCGGGCAGCGATTATACGCTCAAACATCTTACCCACCTTGTCTAGCAGCACTATAGGCCTGTACGCGGACGGTGAGTCCGCAGGGCGCCCCGCCTTCCTGAGCAGGACCAGACGACCAGATTTCCACAAAATGGGAAACTGGCCCTGCTCAAGGCACGCTGTGTAGAGTCCTGTCAAGTGGGGCTCTAGCTCCTTCAGAGCGAGGGCTAACGCTTGGCCGTGGATCCCGTCGGGCCCCGGAGCCACGTTCTTGGCCCGGAGCCGCACCACGGCTGCCCTCATCTCTGCTTGTGTCACCTCTGGGACGCTGATGGCGTTCTCGTTTAACTCTGCAAGCTCTGCGGCTGTGGGCAAAGCCATCGGCGGTGGAGTACGCTCCGCTCTTGCCGGGAAGAGGGCTGCGACTACCTCCTCCAGCAGCTCCGGCTGGAGACTCTCCGTGAGTGGAGGCGCTGCGGCTCGAAGTTTCCCTCGAACCGCACGATAAGGGCGCCCCCACGGATCTGCGTCGAGAGTCTCCAACATCTCCTCCCTGGCTCGCGTTCTCGATTCGCCAATGGCCAGCCACAGGGCCTGCTTCGCCGCGCGGTACACCTCATACAGCGCGGCTTCTTCGTCAGGGACCTGACTACGTCTCCTCCGGTGTCGGGTGTACTGGCGTCTGACCGCTACGCAGTCGACACGTAATTGTGCGATCTCGGCAGTCCACCAGTACACCTGGCGCCTTGCTGGGTGGTTGCTGACGCGGGGCATGGACGCGTCGCAGATTTGCGTCATCGCCCCGCGGAACCACAGCGCCTCCTCTTCGACGTCGACGGGTCCGTTTGTTGCCGACTCCCGAATCCAGGCCTGGATGATAGCGGCCTCCTCGAGAAGTTCCCTGTCGATGCGCTTACGCGCCCAGCGCGGACCATCCCTTCGCGGGGCCGATGGACTACGGCCGCCGGTGGTCTGGGCGGAGACGTCGAATCGGATGTATCGGTGATCCGACAATGTCTCCACCTCCATGGCGACATGCCAGTCGTGGACACGGCTCGCGACAGCAGGGCTAGCGAACGAGACGTCCACTACAGACCCACTCCGCTGCCGCACGCACGTGTAGACCGAGCCCCGATTGAGGATGGTCAAGCCTGTCGTGACTGCCCATTCCTCCAGCGCCTCACCCTTAGCATCGGTCACCGGAGATCCCCACGCCGCAGACTTGGCGTTGAGATCCCCGAGCAACAGCACCGGGTGAGGGTGGAGTCGGCCTACGACGGCACCCAACTCGACAAGGAAGTTCTCGAAGTCGGCGAGGCTCTTGTTGGGCGAGAAATACGCCCCAACCATGCCAATGCCATCCGCGAAGGCGGCCACCCAGCCGTGCCCTCGGGACGGGTTGACGAGAGCCCCGCCAATGATAGCCACCAAACCGTCCAGGTCTCCCACCCAGTTATCCCTGGGGGGGACAAAGTATGGCTCGGCGACCACAGCCACGTCAATCGACCACTCTGCCATGCTCTGGAGTAAGAGATCCTGAGCCCTGGCAGCGTGGTTGATATTGCCCTGGAGAAAATGGTAGAGCGCCATTATGCGCAATCCATTCCCTCCAGACCATTCCTAGGCCGGGAGTCGGCCGTAGGGCAGCCAGGCTGAGGGGGGGGTAAAGAGCCCCCGGCAGCCTTGGCACCCCTTCTCTTCTTTTGGGCGGGCGCGCCACAGGCCCTTCCACCGGCTCTGTGCTCAGCGGACCTCCCTGCAGCTGTACAGAGGCTGCAGTTTGGCGCCGCGGAGCACTGGGCCGCTTTGTGGCCGGGCTGACCGCAGCGATAACACTGCTCGCTGCGGTCTATTTCGGCAGTACACCGTGCCCTGACATGCCCAATGTCCAGGCACCGGTAACACCGCAAGTCCCTGGGTTGCAGCAACTTGACCCTCGCTGCAACCCAGTCCACCAACAGATTCGCCCGTCCGCACGTCCTCAGGTGGACATCCACCGGCTCTGGCCACGGCCGCCACAACCTCAGCCGGGGTTGCTGAGTCGTCCAGTCCATCGACACGCAGCTCGGCGGTCTTCATCGGCCTGGACACTCGAACGTCTTCCGGGTTGAAGACCTCCCTCAGCTTGGCGGCCAGAATGTCCGCCTTCTCGCCACTAGAGGCACCCGACACCTCGAGCAGCCGCGCCCCCGTGATCGCCGGCCTCACTTTGAAGCCGGATGGTGTGCCAAGATCGCAGAACGGGATTTTGGCCTTTGCCTCAGTCAGGACCGCCTGGTAGGAGACGGCCCTTGCGACGGCTCCAGGCTGCAGTGTGATTACCACAGCCGCAGAGCGTGGGGCTCTCGTCCTAGGCGGCCCCTGCGTCCTCTTTGTTGCCGGTGCCGGTGCTCTTACAGGTGCCGGCGGTGCCACCTTCTTTTTTTTTTTTTTCCCCTCTTGACGACCGTCGTCCAAGTCTCCGAGGTGGGCCCGGGTGCGGTCGCCAGGGGAGGAGCAGCCGCCGTCCGGGAAGTGGGCGCGGACTTAGCCTCCGCGGGCTTTCTGGCCCTCACCACGGGCTTTTTGGCCCCTTTCCCGGACTGGCTCGACTCAGCCGTCGCGGTCATTGGCCCCGGTTTTGCGGGTCCCTCCTTCCTCCGCTTGTCCGCAGCGAGCGGTGGGCGGACGATTTCGGCCGGGGGGAGCCTTAGCTCCATGGCCTCTAACCGAGCCCCCACCATCTGCCCGCACTGAATCATACAGATGCGAACGATCTTCTCGACCTCTGCATCCGCAAGTGCAGGAGCCGACGATGGGGCTTGCAATGGAGCCGATGACGGGACCAGCGTAGACTGACCAACGGTGGCCGCTGGAGCTGCCCTCTCGGCGGCAAACTGCCGCTTTAGCTCCTCCAACTCGGATTGGAGACGGCTGTTCTCCTCCCATAGCTTCGCCGTCTCCTCCGTGCTCGTCCGAGTGAGGAGGACTTCATCTGCCTCCCTGATGTCGTCAGCCGCCTTCTTCAGAGCGCGCGTGAATGTGCCCTTCAGGTTGCCCGATTTGGTGGCAACCTTCAGGACGACACCCACGCCGTCCAAAATTTGGCGACTGAGTGCCACCGCCGAAAGGCTCCCCCCGGCAGCCATCCGGGCTGAGCGCTGCTCCCGCGCCTGACAGGCCAACTCGCTGACCTCATCAGCTGCCACAGCCTTACGCTGCGCCCGCCTTGCGGCTTTTGCCTCCGCCTTGTTGGACCCCAGCAGGGATCCCTCACTGAGGTCCGCGATCATGTGCACGGAGTCGCTCTCCACGGTCTCCACGTGCTCCCCTGGAGCCGGCATATCGGGCCGGGATACCGGCACGAACCGACCCCGCCGATCGCGCTCCGGCAAACGAACGGGGGCTTCACTCGCCACCATGCGACCTCGCCCTCTTCCGCCCGTGGGCACCTTAGCGGCTGGCAGGCTCTCCTCACTAGAAGAGAGGGTGAGTCCCACGCGCTTCTCCTCGTCCCTACGCGAGCGTTTCTTCCTATACTGGGAAGGACGCCCAGCCACCTCCTTTTCGGTTTGCGAACGCTTTGAGCCTACGCTCGCCACGCTCGCCACGCTTATCCTATCAGATGTGGTGTCAGATTCTGACACCACTGTGGCACCGGCAAGTGGTACCTCCGCCAACAAATTTGGCACATCATTAATTTTATTTTTATTTTGGTTTTCCATTTTGTTCCCACGAGTAGTGAGGAAATAAATGTCCACCTAGGCAGAGCCTCTTGCACTAGGTAAGCCTATATACTGTAGGGCCAAGAGTTGCCTGGCTTAGGTATGAACTCAGGTGCTAGCTTTTTCAATACACTAACAGATACTTCATTGCTTTTAAAATATTGCAGGCATCTTGAAAAATTAATGCTTAGGGTGAATCCGCAGTGGTAACCCGCGAAATTAGTTAGTTTTAGTTAGATTTGTTCCTTAAGGGTCGGGTTAACGCCGTTGACCTTGGCCTAAAAATGCGCGTCGCACTCACGTCACACTGCCGTTCTGTTTCAAAAGGAATGTTTATTTTTTGTAACGAAAATATGAATATTTGAAAAAACACAGATTTAATTTTAGATAAAAAAATATTATCTTCATACAAAAAAAAAACATGAAAATATCTGAAGTAAGTAGTTTGTAGTATCGTTTTAAGATTTCCGTAGTAAATAAGGAACCCTTATAGTTTCACCATGTCCGTGGTCTGTCTGTCTATCTGTCCCCGCTGTAGCTCAGAGTCGCTTAGTAGGTACTAGAAAGCTGTAATTTTGCATAGGTACAATAATATACATACTCGTATTAATTACGCCGACAAAGTGGTTAAAGATATAGAAAAACATTTTTTTTAAGGTAAATCTTGCACGTAATGTGAGGATGATATTTTTTTTCCTCGTCTATGATGTGGGGTACAGTTGGATAGGCCGTTCAAACATATTGCGGGTCTGTCTATTTTTCGATTCAAGGATCCATTTGCGTAATATTAAGCTTTAGAGTTGCATGGCAGTAGTACATAATAATATAATGAAATCAAAAGGAAAACTATCCCAGCTAAGTAGTAAGGCTAAGTAAGTAAGTAAGTAAGGTAAGCTAAGTAGTAGGCTTTACAAGCTAACTAGTAATATTTGACCAACTTAAATTTGCATTTAGAGAATTGACCGTGACGTATATCGATGTATGGGAGAACATGTTTTTCAACTACAATGTTTGTTGAATAATTTTGGGATAAATTTATCCCAACATTCCCAACTACGGAACCCTTGTGCATGGTCCAACACGCACTTGGCCGGTTTTTTATACTTTAATAATAAATAATAATAATATCGTTTATTTATAGACATTACTTACTGAATTTATTTCATAAAGTATTTTGCTACAATACTTAAATTTTCACATATACAATTGGTGTCCACGCATTCTAGTTTAACATAGATTTTTTTCTTATTTTACTTGCGTTATTTGTAGGTAATAACAGAATAAAAAAAATAATAAAATCTACGCTCGAAGAACAAATATTTTATGGAACACTTATTATGGAACAAATCTAGCTTATAGAGACTTATTAATGATTTTAATGATCATAATTCTGTAAAGACATATTTATTATGGTCGGGAATCATAATTTGATCAAGATACAACCTGGCACTGATCTGCAAATTGCTACCACTGCGGGTTCACCTTAAGACGCTGACAACACCTAAACCGTGGTCCCTGTCAGATTGCATAGAAAAGAAAGAGAAGAGCGATGACACAACGCTTGTAATTTATTGCAAAATATGAAGCAATTATCTATTTACTCAAAATTGAGTTGAGTAATCGAAAATAAAAACCAACCAAGTTCTGCATTCAAATAAGACGTTCTTGTTATTAATTAAATACGTAACGTATGTTGATATTTAATACAGATATTTTGGATTAGAACTCAAGGTATGAGGTTACTTTAACGTTAGTTTGTAGCGAGATTTTTTTACAAAACGTGTTTTGGTAACAATCAAGTTCTGGGAAATATGTTCAAAATTAACATATATTTTTTTCCGTTACCACAAACTACACAGATTTGGCAATTTTTTTTCTTAAGAGAAGCCTATTTTGGTCAATTGGGTCTTGTCAGCGCCTTAAGACACAGGTTTATGCCGGGGTCGCGGGAAGGTACAAAAGGGTCACCGAGGCCACTGGCAATACAGGCAACGGTGGTCACGGGTGGGTTTTAGTCAGTAAGAGTTTGACACACCCTCGCGCTCCGCCCAGAGCAGGAGAAGCTATTTGAAAATTGCCCACCCAAAAAAAAAAGACACAGGTTTAGGGATGTTTTGCATTTCGTTTATGTTTTTATATTAGGTACGAGGGTGACACTGAAAGTTCTTAGAAAATCAAAAACTTAACAAAAGCAAGTTATTAGTTTTATTATATATTTTCAAAATAGTGTCCATTTATATCAATACATCGCTGCATGATGGAACCACTGAGAAAAGCACTTTACCCACTTGTCCTTAGGGGTCTCTTCAACGGCATTTTGAAACGCAGCCACTGCTTCCTCGTCGTCCATAAAACGTTTTCCTCGAAGTTTTTCTTTTATTTTCGGATATAAATAAAAACCGCAAGGTGCAAGATCGGGGCTATTGGGCGGGTGACCCAGTAATTCCACGTCTGACGTCACCAAGTAGTCGATTGTTGGCTTAGCGGTATGCAACGAGGCGTAGTCGTGGTGAAGGAGGATCACAAGGAAGACAAGTGGCAAACAATTGTTAGTGTACCACTCTGCAGTAACTGTTTTTCGATCATCTAAAACAAATGTTGCGTAATGACCTATCCTTTCGAAGAACGAGGCCACCATCTTTTTTCTCACGCTTCGATCTCTCTTCACTTTAGTTGGCAACTCCTCGGAAGGAAACACCCAGACAGCAGACTGTCTCTTAGTTACAGGATCATAACAATAAATCCAGCTTTCGTCATCCGTAAGTATGTAGAACACAACATTTGAGTCACCTCCGTTAAATCTTTGAACCATTTCACGACGCCAATCAACACGACGGAGTTTTTGGGCCTCTGTCAAATTATGAGGTATCCACCGGGCACAAAGCTTCCTGACCGCTACATGTTCACAGAGGATTTTGTGCACTTGACTCACACCGATGCCTAGGCTTGTCCGAATCTGCTTATAAGTCACTCTTTTGTCAGTCTCTATCATACGCCGCACAACACTGATGTTATCTTCAGTCGTCGCCGTAGAAGGCAGTCCCTCACGCAGATCATCGGTGAGATTAGTGCGACCACGTTTAAACTCATTAAACCAGTTGTAAACAGTGGCACAATATGGGGCTTCATTGTGAAAGGCCCATCGAATTCTATCATAACTTTCATGTTGACTTAAATGACAGTCATCAAAAGTCATAAAAAATCATTTTACGAAAATTTTCTCGCGTTAAATTCATGCTGACGTGGCACAGACAATTTTCAGTTTGCCGCCAAATCATAAACAAATGATAAATTAATAAAATACATACAATAGTATTGGCAAGGAGTTCCATTTTCAAAATTTGAACTGTGTTTTTTATTATATCGTTTACAAGTGGCCAGTTCTAAAAACTTTCAGTGTGGCCCTCGTATATATTTTCGACTATATAAGCGTTCAGTCAGTATAAGAAGTTTTACAAAATTACTTTAATATTAACTATCAAGTAGGTAGATATACTTAGTTGTATTTAAATATGTGTAAAAGAATAAGTTATCAGTCTTCATTAGAACTCAAAATTACATTTACACTACGACTGTTCTTGAAATTATGTAAGAACGAGACAGTTAATAGCCAGGCCGATTGAAATTCTGACTTGCCAAGAGCACCGACGAATGTACTGCAGTCATAAATAATTTTGAACCATTGTTCAACGGTTTTGGTACAACTAATCTTGCCTCTGTACTATTGTTTAAAATAAAGCTCATTTTGTTGTAACTATTCTCCCTAGTAGCGTTCATTACATTCGATTTTATACAGACCTTAAAGATGAATGAGTTCCAGTACAGAAAAGAGCAAGTCGAAATCAATAAAATCACCAATTTTCAAAACTCCCGGAAATCTTTCCAGGTAAAACTACTAAATGACTGGACTACGCCCACAGGTAACCGATTGCTATTTTAATTTAAAAGTCAAGTGTGCGAGTGCAGTGCTGCGATTCAAACATGCTAAGATAGATTAGTTCTACTTAATTATGGTGTTCATCATTCAATTTTCTTTTCAGTAGAGTGAGCTTCAGGCTAACGAAATAAGCGTCACAATTTTAAACCAACTTATATGGACCTCCGGTAAATATCCTGACAATCTGGAATCATTATTTGGTATTATAACTGCCAGTGGTGACTGCTGTGATAAACAGCCCCAACGTGACGTTACGTGACACACAAACTCTCCAAGGATCGGAGAGTAGGTGCTCGAAGTGTAAATAGCAATCAACAAGAATTGACCGAGACAGAGTATGGCTATAAGCATAGGGACAGTTCTCACGAGATCCCTTTTAGATATTTCCATTGCTAGTAACAGGTACTTTAAAAAAGGGACTTTTACTAAATCTCTTACCAGACAGGACCTCCGTGTATCCAACTTAAAGGCTCTTACAGACTGGTGCTATATCGCGGGCGCGACAGGCAGCAATATGCCTGTCGCGCCATCGCCTCAGTATGCAGAAGTCTTAATTGCAACTTCTGTATTTTTTACGTGGCATAGTACCTATTTCAATTGATGCCTTAGTAGGCACGGTGCGGTGTCACTATAGTTAGTGACACCGTATTAATATGGACAGAATGGAAACCAGGCCTAATAGTTGAAATTACCTACGCTCTTTTAAAGTGTTAGGGTTGTCACTCTTCTACCGGGGTCGCGGGAAAGTCCGAAAGGCAACACACGCAACGGAAGGAACGCGGGTGGGTTTTGGTCAGTAAGAGTTTGACACACCGAGCTCCTCCCAGAGCGAAAGAAGTTATTTGATAATTTCCAAACCAGCAAAAAAAAAAAATTGGTTTGTCACTCTTATTGCTTGTAAAATTTAAAACTGTTTTATTGGAACGAACATCTTTAAAGCGGCTTATGGAGTTTACTCCATGCTGATCTTGAAAAGTAAGAATGATTTATTGTTATCATCGATATCGAATTATGGTCCGTGTGATCAATCGAAATTTGTTCATTTATTTGTAAAACCAAACTGGCTGCAGTGATTTTTTATTAACTTTTCGACATGACTGTCGATTATAACAAAAAATCATTCTTACCTTTCAAGATTACCAGGGTGTTTAAAAAACGAAAGCTCTAGTTTTGAAGAAGTCGAGTTTAAAGAGCCATGTACTACGAAAATTCGCTCGTGGCATTTTTAAAAAGATCGCGGCGACCACTCCTTTCGACACGGCAACCGCGACTGGACTGACAGCACCGCGACAGCCGCTTTGGGGTCTCGTCAATGAGTGCGTCTGAGTGAGTGTGAACGTTTACTACGTAGTTTCTGTACTGTCACATAATTTATACTATGGTAGTGACTAGCCGTCTTTGTGCGAAAATAATGGAACTATCCGAAACTGCTTTTTCGGAAAAAGTGCTCCACTAGGCGTAAGTACAACTGTCTTATACAAAAAATCTTAAAACATGTTCTTGTTAAAAGTCCTTTAAAAACGTAGGCACTTTAAAACCAATTAGAAAAACGCAAAGTGTGTTCGTAAGTGGTTTATTATAAGTACGATATCTTTTGTTGTAGACTACATAATTACCGTAGAGTGATGGAACAAGCACTCAAGTGCTTCATCATTGTAATTACCTAGTACTAATAATATTCTTTAACATCTCAAATAGTTTGACCTTTGTTATACAATTATATGGCATGAAACGGTTTTTTTATGATTTACGACTTGTGTTTTTACAATCGAATGGAAGTGTTAATGAGTATTTTCATGTTAAACAATGTATGTTAATAGTACTGCGCCATAACTAATATCTAATTGTAACACTACATAGGGTTGACATAATATCCATTCAAAATATTAACAGTTGTAATGAAAATCATGCCATTTGGATTACAGGTTTTTTTATTTTCACTTATTATCATTTTCTTTTCATTTCTTTTATATAGATTCTTTTCTATTTTATATAGTTTCTTTCCAATTGGAACCGTGTCCCTAAGATTCTGAGGTTTCCTAAGTGCCCATTGTAGAATTATTAATTATACATTTTTTTTTTGTATTTGTCCTTCGTTCTAACACCACACATTCAACCTCTTTTGTGGATTCCTACTGGCACATGATGTGTATATCGTTTGAATATTAGAATGGAAATTCTTTAATTTTTGACGCAATCGTTGAACATCAGATAATTTTAGTCTGTTATATCAGTTACCACGTCGTGCTCTTAATAATTTTTTTACGAATATTTCTTGGATTTGTACACGTAAATTTAAAGTGAAAAGGCATCGCCACATCTATCGATATATATATATATATATATATATCGAGGGGTGAAAGGCTATTTGTTTGAAGCGACATTTTGGTCGATATTGAGTTATATACATATTCGGATTCAGCGAATTTTTCTGCGTCGGCTGAGCCGGGTTTCGTACAATTCTGAGCACTTTTATGGCGCTTAAAACAATGCAATTTTAGTGCATAATTCTCAATCATGATGTATGATCCGACATCAAATTTGCCATATTTTTTTATTATTTCATTTAAGCTGTACACAAAAACATAGAATCGGAGCATAAGCCGTTATTCTCGTCCTAAAATTTCAGTTCGATGGCAGATAAATCGTTTTTCGATATAGCTAACTTTAGATGAAAAGTCCCTTCATACATTTTGCTTCCGACTACTTACACTATGCAATGTCGCTTTAACCAATCTGCCGTCAGCCAAATTCATTAAGACATGTCGATTCAACCCTTTTCGCTGCAACTGTTTTGCACTCTGTTTGGAGCTTCAAACAATATTTCGGTTCTCAAAACTGGGTTCCTTAGTCGCTTGAACAGTTTGTCAACCGAATAGAATAAGCTTGTAAGTATGAAAAAAAAATATTTTTTTATGTTTGATTTACTGTGCTGTAATTTTTTATATAAGGAAACTTACGATATCATTAAGACTGAGTGTTAATTAAGTTAAAGATACCTAATAAAAAAAATATAATTAACAGAACTATTTTTTTATTCCTGACATAGTAATTATTCACCCATTTCAATACTACAACCTCTTAACTTACTATAAATCTGTCATTATTAACTTGTATCAACAACCAAGATATATAAACTCCTTTCGAAACCTGAGACATCAAACAACTTATTAAGAATGTTCGTCGTTGCTTAAGCCAACTTGCCTGTATCGTTAACAAAACCCAATTGGTAGTTAAACAAAATAGCCTATTCCTATTATTAATGAGTAACGTCGACTCAATCATTTTGCTTTCTCCTGCATAAGTACTGTAAAGTCACTTAGACCATTTTGCCTGCTGCTGATTAGTGACAATGTTGGAAGTTGAATCATTTTTCTTTACTCTAAAAATAAGGCGATACAGATTATTTTGTATTAAGCGACATTTATCTTGGAATTCTTAACTGTTTTTTTATTGAAAATTATACCAAAACGTTAAGGGATTTTTTTGCAATAAAGATTTGCGATCCCCATTAAAGTAAGAGACACAGGTGTGACGGTATTAAGTTGGGTGATAATAAACGACCTAATTGGATGATTGCAACCAAACCACTTAGGTGCGTTCAAGATTCCCATATAAGGTGAGATTATAAAATACGTAATTAACAAAGTAACGAATTTTACGGTGAAGATCCCAATAAAATATGACTGTTTGCCAAATTAGAATAAATATAAAAATTTAAATAAAAATAGAATGAAAATTTAAAAGGTTATCTGGAAATCCCGTAGCAGTAGCCGCAACACTAGCGCCAGCAGTTCGACTTGACTGGCTGAGATAGGACACGCCACGAAGTCGCGGATCACGTAACGGTGCTCAGCCTGGGCACCGCTGGGGAGTGGAGATGGGGACCGCTGCGAGGTAGCGAGTCACGCGATGATATTCGGCCAGGGCGTATAAAGATGGGAACTGCCAAAGCCGAATACTAGGTAATTTCCCTAGAGTAAAGATTGTGGCTAAAATATGGAATTACCAAGCCGGGACTTTACTAGAAATATCAAAAAGGAGAATTACATACCACTTCGTCACACAGACTCATTAGGAGTCCCATAAATTAAGTCCCACGACGAAGTGGTATGTAATTCTCCTTTTTGATATTTCTAGTAAAGTCCCGGCTTGGTAATTCCATATTTTAGCCACAATCTTTACTCTAGGGAAATTACCTAGTATTCGGCTTTGGCAGTTCCCATCTTTATACGCCCTGGCCGAATATCATCGCGTGACTCGCTACCTCGCAGCGGTCCCCATCTCCACTCCCCAGCGGTGCCCAGGCTGAGCACCGTTACGTGATCCGCGACTTCGTGGCGTGTCCTATCTCAGCCAGTCAAGTCGAACTGCTGGCGCTAGTGTTGCGGCTACTGCTACGGGATTTCCAGATAACCTTTTAAATTTTCATTCTATTTTTATTTAAATTTTTATATTTATTCTAATTTGGCAAACAGTCATATTTTATTGGGATCTTCACCGTAAAATTCGTTACTTTGTTAATTACGTATTTTATAATCTCACCTTATATGGGAATCTTGAACGCACCTAAGTGGTTTGGTTGCAATCATCCAATTAGGTCGTTTATTATCACCCAACTTAATACCGTCACACCTGTATCTGATATTTTTTTTAATAATCAAATTGTTTATTTGTACTTAAAAATTATATATGTACATGCCACGTACAGCGCGTTTCATTAAAACCACACTACACCATGTAGTGAAACAAAATAATTTGATTTTTTGTCGACTGAAAGTCATAAATTGCATTATGGACGAAATCGGATAGATGGCATCATAGCATTGTCATCATCTATTGGACGTTTTGCTGAAATTTAAGGCTAAGGCTAAGCGCTCTATTTTACAGGGTGGCGATTTAGTCACCGTCCGTCAAGGGGGTGATCTTATCCGTCAAACTTAACAACGTTTGCTATGAAACTCATATCCGATTCATAAACAATGAAATTTTAAAGGAAAAAAATTAAAAACACATGGTGTCTTCAGCTGTCTTGTCTTCACATGTAGGTGTTGTCCAGTTAAAGTCACGCTACCATTGGATGGGATTCAAGCAGCCCTCTTCTTTTTTAATTCTTTTTTTTTTGCTGATTCAGGCGTGATCATGGTTAAGGCGCTGACAAGACCCAATTGACCAAAATAGGCTTCTCCTAAAAAAGAAAATTGCCAAATCTGTATAGTTTGTGGTAGCGGAAAAAATATATGTTAATTTTGAACATATTTCCCAGAACTTGGTTGTCACCAAAACACGTTTTAAAAAATAATCTCGATACAAACTAACGTTAAACTAACCTCTTACCTTGAGTTCTAATCCAAAATATCTGTATTAAATATCAACATAAATTACGTATTTAATTAATAACAAGTACGTCTTATTCTAATGCAGAACTTGGTTGTTTTTTATTTTCGATTACTCAACTCAATTCTGAGTAAATAGATAATTACTTCATATTTTGCAATAAATTACAAGCGTTTTGTCGTCGCGCTTCTCTTTCTTTTCTATGCAATCTGACAGTGATCGCAGTTTAGGTGTTGTCAGCGTCTTAAGAGCAGCTTCCGCTCGCAGTAGTGGGACGGGATCGGCAGGCAGTAGTGAAACAGGGCTAGCAGATGAGGCGGAGCACAAAGACGAGGCTGGTATTTCCCACTTCATAGTTGATCTTGCAGCCGCAGACAGCAACTCTGTCCCAGGAAGTAAAACGTCCTATTGTAAGCAAGAGGTATTGTTCTATGGTGGTTTGGTTGTGTATTGGTGTGTAATTGGTGTGAGCTAACTAGCAGGAGAGTTGTGTTAGTGTCAAACGCCACGTTACTAGGGCACTAGTATTAGAAGGGCTCTCCGTCCAGGAGTGGACAGGTAAGAGGATGGCGTTGTCTAGTTCCCGCCGATATAGCAGACAGCGGAGGCGCCCTACAGCACTTCACGCTTCTCGGGAGGAGTGTCTCGGCTTCCCATGGCACACAGGAGTGGTCGGTTGTTGCTTCCCACGCCACGTGACTAGAGGTCTTTGCCTCCGGAGGCAAATACCTCCCAAAGGTGTAGGAGAGAGGGCTGGAGGCAATGGAGGACGAATCACAAATCACACACTTTGAGTTTCATTAAATTATTATATTTGAGCACATTACATTAAAGTTTGTAAAAAATAAGAGTCAACTGAACTGGCTTAAGAATAAAGATACTGAATAAGCCTAAGCATCTAGACTAGTCAGTCTAGATGCTTAGGCTTATTCAGTATTCAGTCAGTTTCAGTTCTCAAGCTAATTCAGTCGAATTAGCTTGAGAACTGAAACTGACTGAATTGAGTTAGAAGTAAAGGTAGACTCAACACATTTAAGAACCACGATTGACTGAATCCTTGTCAGGACTGATGACCGCTTTTATAGATTCTGGCAAAAGTGCTTGAAGTTTCTGTTAAGCTATTCAAACATTATTCAAATTATTTGTTTGAATGCCTGCCCGGATCAATAAAAACAGTTTACATGAGTACATAGCTTAACTAAAGGTAATCTGAACTAGCCTTATTATGGCAGCTTTAAAGCATAGCGAAAGACATCTGACAAATGTCAATTTATGATGGAAGATGCAATGGATAAAAATATTTTACAACAACTACTTATATTTTACAACAAGATAAAACTAATAATATAAAATACAGTTTTGAGTGTAAAAACAGTTAATTGTGACTAAAGTTTTGCTTTTCAGCTGCAGTGTTCAAACATATGTAAGAAAGTGAGAGACATAACAATATGATTGCATATTACAAGTGAACAAAGTACAGAGCGATAATAAGAATTGTTGGACATAGCAGCTCTTTAAAAGGTAAATTTATAAATATAATAAAAGACTGCTTGTTCGACTCGTTGGTCTAGTGGTTGCAAGCGCTACTGCTGAGCACGAGGTCTGGGTTCAATTCCCGGGTCGGGCAAAGTGTTATTGGGTTTTTCTATTTGGAATATCTCAGCAGCAGCCCGGAGTCTGGATGTGTGCCCGGTGGCAAAAGGCTCGCCCCCTATTACATGGGACTTAAATATAACTGGCGAAATGTGGGTGTGCTACAGGTACACCTCTGCCCAACCCTTCGGAGAAACAAGGCGTGATGTTATGTGTATGTTTATGTTTTAATAAAAGATGTGGCTTTGTGTAGCAAAATACCACACCCTCTGGGCCGCGTTCGACCGGCGGGCAGGCCACCGCGCCAGAGAATGCGCCCACACCAGTGCCCCGTAAAGGGCGATGGACCGCACACCCCCACGTAGAGCCTCCGGCAGGAGACGTTTGGAAGCTGCCTGCCCTAGATTGGGCAGGAGCCGCTTCAAGGCAGACTCGGCCCACTCCAGACTGGAAGCCAAACGTCGGAAATGCTCCACGAAGTTCCACCGGCTGTCGAGGACGAGTCCCTGGTGCTCTTATGGCCCTAAGATTCAAATACTTAAACTGCACGGAAAAACTACCTGCGGGCCTTGAACGTATAGCGGCCAGATAGGATCGTTTGCAAAGAAGATAGGGTTGCTCTTTGCTAAGGCATTTATATTTACTTATTATATATTCGACTAATTATAGTAAGATTCACGAAAGATGACCACGGTGCAGAAGGCATATTTTAGGTCCCTTTGGAGGTGCGAGGTGAGGCGCGGGCGGAATGCGTCAAGACCGGAGCGACGCCATTGGTGCGCGCATGTCTCGTGATAGGCCGCTCAGTCGCTATTCGTCTATCGCGGCGTTGACGCGCTCACACTGCTCTCGAGTACAGTCGAAAAGAAGTGTTTCTTTAAATTGTTTTTTATTTGTTAAGTTTCGTTGTTTGTTGAGTTTTTTGTTGAGATTTGTTATTGTGTTGAACTTATTTGCTATTTTAAGCCATCACAATGCCGCGAGGAAAAGGCAATGCTTTGAATAGACAGTCGAGAAGTTTGGTGTACAACGTGTTTCAATATTTTTCACAAGATTTTAAAATACTCGAAGCTTACAAAAATACGGCCGCGTAAACAAAGACGTCTGTATCGACAGTACAAAGAATTATAAAAGAAAGTAAATCTTCGCCGTTCTTAGTGGTTTTTAGAACTTCTGGTAAAAAGAGAGCGCGCCGTAACCCTGCCTTCGACGTTGACGACTTTGACAAAGGGGTAATTAAGAGATGTATCCATAACTTTCATTTAACTGAAAAAAAATTGCCAACTTTAGAGAAGTTACGAGCAAAATTAAGTCAAGATATTAACTTTAAAGGATCCAAAACAAGTTTGGGTCGATTAATAAAAAGAATTTAAGTGAAAAAAAAAAACAGAAAATAACCGAAATATTTTAATAGAAACATCAGCTATTCGGTTGTGGCAAATCAATTACATAAAAAAACTTCAAGAATATCGAAGACAAAATAGACCAATCATTTATACTGATGAATCGTACGTCCATGTTACACATGCAATACCCATGGGCTGGGCTGACAGTTCTACAGCAGGTCTGAAAAAGCCTATTTCAAAAGGCCAACGTGTCGTAATCATTCATGCCGGGTCAGAGGCTGGATTTGTGCCCAATGCATTATTAACTTTCAAGTCGGGCACAAAATCAGGAGATTGTCATGACGACATGAATTTTGAAAATTACCAGAAATGGATTCGAACTCAATGGGTACCCAATCTCCCACCGAACTCCATTGTTGTGGTAGACAACGCCCGATACCACAATAAAGAATATGATATGCTCCGACATCTAATTCCCGAAAATCCGACATGCAAGCGTGGCTTACTAAAATGGAATCAGCTTTGATTCCAATATGTTGAAACCTCAATTGTACGACATAATAAAAAATAACAAATCTCGTTTAAAGAAATACTCAGTAGACAAAATTTTGATGGAAAATGGTCACGATGTTCTCCGTCTCCCACCGTACCATCCGGATTTAAATCCGATAGAAATGGCTTGGGCCTCTATAAAGGGTTACGTGAGTAGTGAAAACGTAAAGTGGAATATTGGCTGCGTTATAGATTTAATTAAAGAAAAAGTTAATCTGATGGGACCAGAGGAATGGAAAAAAACTATGTGACAAAGTAAAATCTATAGAAGAAAGCTATATAAAAAGTGACCACATCGTGGATGTCCTTACGGAGGAATTAATTATACGTGTGGGAGAATCTGACGAGAACGAAGATTCGACAGATGTGGATTTTCCTGAATCATCGGAAGATGAAGCGGAAGACTTTAATATGGAACCCGGCCCCAGTTCCTCAAGTTCCACGATTCCCTCAAGTTCCATGATAGAGGGAATCATGGAACTTGAGAATATCGATAGCGACTAAATTTAATGTGTTTTACATATTTATAATATTTTTAGTTCAATTTATTTTAATAAACATTTTAAATTACTTAAGTACGTTTGATTTATTTGCATAACCAGCATTTACAACATTACACAAATTATTTAACTAACATTAAAATATTATTTTGTCTTTTCTTCATGAGTGTACGTGCGCAGACGGCCGCCATTTGTGGTCATCTTTCGTGAATCGTACTGTACTTAGGTAACTATAATTTTGATGGATAGTCGACTGCACGTACATGGTAAAAACCTTACATTGAAATGAAATGTTTATTTTCCAAATAAAAATCCACATACAACTTTAAATAAATACACACAACAATGATAACGTAATAAATATACAAGATCATAAATAAATAAATATGCGTGCACACACACACACGTCGATTACCCAATTCGCTGCCTTTGGAGCAGTGAATTGACCGCGTCTCTACGTCGTAGCTGCAACCGTGATTTTCATGATTACTTACCGTTTGGTCGACTGTACCGACTGTACTGACTGTAAAAAAATTCAACACAATGTATTTTGTTAAGAAATAAATGACTTATAACTTATTATGACTTACGATCCGATTCCTATCGGCTTCCCTTCGGAACAATCACTCTTCTTAGTGTCTACTATTGCCAAATAATATGGTAGAGTAGGTAAACCTGTCGGTATATCATATAATTTGTAAGTTATTTTTGTGTATCTGTGCACCACATCACAAGATATTTAAAACTCGTTTAATCCTTACTAATATTATAAATGCGAAAGTAACTCTGTCTGTCTGTGTGTAACGCAGTCACGCCTAAACTACTGAACCGATTTAAATGAAATTTGGTACAGAGATAAAAAAAAAAGGAAAAAGAGAGAAAGAGACAGAGAGAAAGGATATAAGCTACTTTTTAAAGCGAAAAAAGGGCTGTGAGGGGTTGAAATAGGGGATGAAAGTTTGTATGGAAATTACGTATTTTTTAAAGCTTGAAACTTATTGTTTAGGCTTTTGATATAATTTTGTGTGATGACGTCGGAAAAAAAAGCTTACGGCCCAGAAAATAAAAATATAGAAGAAATTCTTAATAGCGCGCACTGAACTGCAAGCCTCGACATTTATATGGGCGTTAAACATTTATGTCAAAATAGGTGAATAAGGAACCACCCAACCATTATCTATAGTAACGTAACTACCGTTTCGGAGATTTACAGATGCTGTTCTACCTCCGTCTGCTGGCGCCCTTCTACGATACAGCGGATATCCTTTATCATTGTAGACAGTCTCTTTAATAAGCTCGCGAGGATATTTTTAGTGCATTTCCCATCCTTCATGCAAGGGAATTGGGGATTTTCAGGACCGCATGGACCATGAATCATATTTTTAACAATAATTTCATATACCAGTGAGCGCGGAAGAATGTTGCAGCAGTGTAAGTTGTTGGTTTAGGATGAATGTACGATATCCCACAAAAGAGGAATCGAAGCAGTAGATCGCACAATGAAAGACATCAAAGGCAACCAGGGTATCATGGGAGGGATGGTGGTACTTTTAGCTGGTGACTTTAGACAGACCCTCGCGGTTATTACTAGGGGTACGCCGGCAGATGAAATAAATGCATGTTTGATAGCATCTGTATTATGGGTACACGTAAAAAAGTTTTGTCTTACTACAAATATGCGAGTACAACTTCATAAAGATTCTCAAGCAGTGCAATATGCAGCTGCTCTTTTAAAAATCGGAGAAGATTGTATGCCAACAGACAGTAACGACATGATTACACTGAGACGTGAGTTCTGTCAAATTGTCGATAACACAGATGATATAAAAAATAATGTCTATCCTCACCTCTACCTTATCTTCAAATAAATATGGGCAATCGGCAATGGTTGTATGAAAGGGCAATTTTGGCACCGACTAATGAGATAGTTAACCATATTAACGAACAAATCATGTCAGACGTGGAGGGGGATGTTGTCGAATACCTCTCAGTAGACAATGTTATGGACACCGAATAAGTCACATTATACCCTATAGAGTTTTTCAACTCTTTAGAATTATCAGGAGTGCCTTCCCATAAGTTGAGGCTGAAAGTTGGTGTTCCAGTCCTATTAATGAGAAATATAGAAGCGCCAAGACTATGTAATGGTACACGGCTACAAATTACAAACTAGGATACGACATTATAAAAGCTAGAATCATGACTGGAATGGCAAAAGGAGAAAATGTTTTGAAATAATTCCGACTGATTTGCCATTTCAGTTTAAAAGATTGCAGTTTCCCCTGCAAGCAGCATTTGCAATAACAATAGATAAAGTTCAAGGACAGACGCTTAAAGTTGCAGGTGTTTATTTAGAAAAAAAAAATGTTTTCACATAGGCAACTCTATGTGGCATGCTCGTGTGTATCAAACCCGCAAAATATTTATGTTTTGGCAAAAGATGGAAAAACTAAAAACATCGCCTATAAAAATGTACTTAAATAAGCTATTGGCAATAAAATACAATAAATAGCTTATTTTAGTCTATGTATGTGTTTTATTTGCAAAATAATTAGCCTAAAAAAAATAAAAATGCTGCTGAAAGTCACTATTCCGTGCGGACGAAGTCTCGGGCATAACTAGTACATCATAAGACTAAAAACATTAGAAAAGTACAAGGTACTAAATTCGTAAGTGCACACGTGACTTCGTGTCCCACAGCACCGCGTCGTAGGGAACTAAGGAAGCCGAAGTATAGCGGGTTATGACAGGGGCATAAATATAAAAGTACGTAAGCGAGAACGAGATAATGGTTGAATGATTTTTTTTTGTATTTGTATTTTTTCTTTGCGTCATGTTTACCGCTAATGTGTATTTTCTTCCTTTTCATTTACTTAATTTTTTTTATGATATTCCTCTGATATTAGTCAAGCAAAAAACAGTCATTGTAATGATTTACGTGTTCCCGCCAAACCATTGGTACAGCAATAGACATACATAGATACGGGTTATCCATTGAACCAGTCATTTAAAACAACGTAACAGGAAATCCAAAAGTTTTGGAGTCCATTCTTTACAACCCATTCCCAACCATTGAATAACCAAAGTAATGTAAATATGCTAGTTTTACCTTTTCAGTTGGAACTCTTCCTTGAGATTTAATAATATACTTCCTACAAACATAACAAACTTTATCTGGGTGGTTTTTGCATGTACGACGCTCACTTTTCTCCCTAATTGTATAAAAATAAAAAATAAAAATTAACCGTTACTATATTATAAACACCAACCACTTAAAATATTATCAGAAACACCGAAACTTAAGACTTATAGTTAAATAAATTCTATCGTATTATTAATGCCACATGAAAATAATAAAGATGGCGTAACTAAGAAATGTGACGTGTTAGACACGTATCATGGGGCAATTTTTTTTTATAATTTAATAAATAATGCAATACCCGCAATATTATTGATGTTAGAAAAATTGTGTCACATACCGTGTAATGCAAGGTGTGTGTCAAAACCGATGACCCAGGTTTCATACCCGTTCAAATCGGAAAAGATAAGGAATTGGCAAATATGATATCTAGATCACAATAAGAATAATTTAGTTAAAAAATTAAATAAGGTCGAAAAGAAAACCGGTTTGGAGGAGGAAGCGCTTAGGCTGGCGGAGGGCGACACGTCGTGCAGTAATCTGGCCTCTCTGACGTAGTCCATTCACGCTGTCACCGCTTCACCATCAGGTCGCACGCACCGCCGTTGATGCGCCGGGACGACCTTAGCGCAACTCATGCCAGGCACAGCTGGCGCTACGCTTAGCCTAAGGGGCTAACAAGGGGGAGATGGTAATGAAGCCAAAATTTGGTCGTATCAATCTGAATCCAAGACAAATAAGAGTTTTAGATCAGAAAAAGGCAAACTTAGAGAGGTAATTAGAGTACTCACTACTGAATCCAGTAAATCTTCTTCTTCTATATATGTAAAGGAACCGTGACTGACTGGTTTATCAACACATAGCTCAAGCTACTGAACAGATTGGGCTGAAATTTGGCACACAAATAGTTATTATGACGTAGGCATTCGCTAAGAAGGGGTTTTTGGAAATTCGACCTTTAAGGGGGTTAAAAGGAGCGATTATATTTTTATGAAAAATCTTATTCCTTGAGTTAATAAACTTGAAACTTGGCACGAATACTTAACTAAGTAAATTATAAAGCATGTCGTTTTTTTTTTTAAACTACCCCGTAAAGTGGAATTGGTGGATGAAAAAGTTTCATTATCAAGGATCAGGACAAATTATCCATTTTACATAGATCTTCGTCTCGTATATAGGGATATACGGCTTGGGGATTGTCACATATGGACTGCAATGCTATTCTTTAAGTATACAACGCTGCCGCAGCGGTGAAACTCAGTTTATTATGGCACTGATTTAAAGAGGCAGTTGTAAATAGCGGTTTTGGTAAGTTAAAAAATATAAATGGCACGTTTAATAACTAGGTAGTTCAGCAGTTAAAACTAAGCAGTAAACTAAACAAAAATAAGTAATAAAAAATAATGAAATGGATCAGTGAATATATAGCAGGAAAATAATTAAATGGGCGGTAAAGATTATTGAACGAGCGGTTACGTGTGGGTTGTAATAAATCGGAATTTGTCGGTAAGAAATCTCATTCTAAGCAATGCTATAAACAATGAGGTGGTAAAGTAGTTTTCGAAATTACCCTGAATTAGAGTAATAGAGGGGATCTGGCGTTAAGGTCACTGTTCTAACCTAACCATCCGCCACCCGCGCTAATAAGCTCCGCCCAACTAACGAACATTTACCTCTCTTTTCAATGAATTTGAGTTTCGGGTGTCACCGCTCGCTATGATCTACCGAACTATTTATCGAACCGCTCATTCCATCATTTTTACCGCTCATTCAGTTATTGGACTGCTCAATTATTTTTAGAATTGACATTGTATGATAAAATAACCGACTAATTGATTTTTTATTACTGTCCATGTTTTACTGTCGCAATAATTAATCAACCGCCATTAACCCTTAACTTGATTTGCATATATCGTACTGTCCATACATTAAAAAAAAAAATTCTCGTTACTACTGGGGAAAAAATCGTTCTGTTTTTTACCAATATATTGTCAATTATAGTTGAATTGGTAGAAAATTATTTCACTGTGACAACACAATAAAACATATGTCAAAATCAAAGTGTCCGCAAAGCAACAAGCTGTGAGTGTGAGACGATAAGTGTTTTATTTTTTATGAAACTTTTTGTCACGAAACTTGGCAATGTTTTGTGTGTGCTTTGATGTAAAGTATATTCAGAATTCAATTAGTGCATTTTTACGTAGCTACCTAGATACTAACTCACGCTTTTGATTGAAATAAATGAATGTACATCGCACTGCACGCTGCCAATGACACGCTAAAGTACTGACCGTAAACTATGGTAACCACACTGTACATCGCCAGGTTTACGAAGTATTGGGTTTTCGATTGTTTTGGCGGTATTTGCTCGTTTGTTTTTTGTAACACTTTGATAGAAGGTGTTTGTTTTGACTTTTGTTTTCTGTTTTGCCTGCAGAATTTAAAACTAACTCGCTCGCACAAAATTTTGGTTTTGGTTCCTGCAAAAAGTGCATGTTCTGAGGGTAGTTCTTCGTCAGATGAAGAAAACAACTCTGCGAGGTAGAACAGACATATTTGCACCACTATCCACTAAAAAGTTCAAACCTGAATTCCTGTCCCTGACGCATAGACGGTGATTGTCGTGCACGCGGTCACAGCCTCCCGTTGCTGACTGCACCGACTCTAGTTTTCCGATGGCTTGGCGTCCTTCCTCTTCCAATTGCATGGTTGAACGCACTTAACGAAATTAACTTTTGTTTCAAGGCTTCATATTTCTTTTCCTGTGGCGGGTCTAAAAGGATATCCGCGACTTGCTCTGTGACTTCGAGGTTTAATTTCGACAATATTATCCGATACTTAGAATCGTCGGACATCTTCCAGCAATTAATTATCGCCTCTGCCTTGGTGAACCACAATTCTGGTGCTCTCGGCCAAAAATCTTCTAACTTATCGGTGATGGAGACCGGTGAAAGGGAACATTCGTCGGCTGCTACTTTGTCTTCGCAGATTATTCGCTTCTTTACGCAGATTATTAAAAAAAAAAGAAAAAAAAAAGAGATTCCGCACTATAGACGCTGATGTTGAGTGAGTTGCCCGTTCTCGATCACGTACACACAATATCTTTAAAAATCACTGATGATAAAGTCACGTTGCTAGATTTTATATCACGACACCACTTTTAGGTCACGTCGGGTGCTTTTTAATCACGTCGGAGTCACCAATTTTGTGTGGTGTATATAATGTCTTTGGGTTGTGTGTACGGAGAGAAATGAAATGCTGTGAAAACTCTGTGGTAACTTTACTTATTAAACTTGTTACGAAATATTACAGAGGAGTAGCTTATCAGTTTGTGAGTGCGTCTATAGTTAACGTCGGTTACGGGCGAACTGTCGTGTCGCCGGGCGCTGCACGAATCTAGAATACAAAACGATGTGTCAGCGCTCCTACACTCTTCTAGAGGTTCAATGTGTAGAGGGCTTAATATACAAAGTCAGCTACTAGTGCCAGTTTTCCCTTCAGTAGTAACTATTAATTTCTGCCATCTTTAAATGTCATATACTGTTTACTCGTTGGTTTACTGTCATGGGGTCTGTTTATACGAAGCCACCTGCACTTTAAACAACGTTTTTCAGGCGAAACCCTATATGAAAAAATTATGTTGTGATTACCTTTTATCTTTATTTGATCAAGATCTATCTTTTGAAAGCATTTGTACGAATGTACGCGAAGTCTAAGTGCGTCACTCAGATAACATGGAGTCCTGCCATTCTTCAAATTTGTTCTTGATTATCATTGGTCCAAAACAGTATTTCGTCATACGAGTAGTGCTTGTCTTGAAGAAAACATCAAACAGATATTGATACAGCACTGGATTATTTTTATAACTTTTTTTCACCTGACATAATTACTGACATTGTTCTTAATACAAATTTATACTCAGTGCAACAACTAGGGCGATCTGTACAGTTGACAGAAGATGAGATAAATAACTTCTTAGCCATCCAAATGTTGATGGGTATAGTGCAGATGCCAGCCTATACAGATTATTGGGCTAAAAGGACAAGATACCCTTTCATAGCTGATCTTATGCCTCTCAAAAGGTATCAACAAATTCGTTGGTATATTCACTTTGCTGATAACACCTTAGAAGACTCAGACCGTTACTTCGAGGAGGAGAGCGATGCGGGGTCGGAATCCGACGCTGCATCCGGCGCAAAGAGCTCCAGGAGCTCAAAGCGCGAACAGATCGCGGACAGGAAGAGAGGGTCTTTAAGAGCCCCGAAGCGCCCCAACTCGGGGTCTTCCTCCGACGAAGGGGTCGGGCGGAGGACGAAGAAGATACACTACAGCCGGCGGAGTGGAGCCCGAGGAAGTAAAGGGGTGGACAGAGGGCCCTCCACTAGGGACCCCAGCAAGCCGAGCCGAGCCAGCCCAGCCGAGCCAACCAGCCCAGCTCAGCCAGCTCAGCGAGCCGAGAAGCTCGCCATGAAGGGGCCCCTCTCTGAGGTTTCCGGCGGGGGGCCGGACGCCGCTGGCTCCAATTCGGAGCGTGTGGATGGGTTTGCGGAGGTGGTAGCCGCGGCGATCAAGGCTGTATCCGTTAAGAGGCTCAGGTCCTCTAAGGATCAGGCCATAGCCGCGGCCACGGCCTCTATTGTGGCGGCAGCGGAGGCCCTCCACGTCGGGCCTCCTCCGGGCGGCATGTCAGAGATGCGGGCGGAGGTCGCCCGCTTGACAGCAGCCATGGAGCTTCTCCGAAAGGAGAATGAGAAGCTCCGAGCGGACCTGGCTGGGCTCCGAGGATCCGGCCCCCAGATGGAGCCGCAAGGGGGGCAGCAGCAGGGACAGGGACGGCCCGTGTCTGTGGGGGACCGGATTCTGACTCTGGTGCGGCAGGAAATGGCTTTCTTGCGGAGTAGTTTCTCCGCCCTGGAGGCCATCGTCCTGCGCCCCCCGTTGGCGGCGAGCCAGCCGGCCTCGGGCAAGCAGAAGCCCGCCTCATACTCGGCTGCCGCGGGTATCACGGCCAAACCGGGGTCGTCGGGGCAGAGCAAGGGCGCGGCGAAAGCGCAGGCGGCGAGGGCTCCAGCCCCAGCAGCGAGAGCTCCAGTCCAGGCGAACCAGGCGAAGAGGGCTTCGGCCTTGGCGGCGAGGGCATCGGCCCTGGTGGTGAGACGGCCGCCGCCGCCTCCTGAATCTCTTCCGGCCGCTAACGCTTGGCTTTTGCATAGACGGGATGGAAAAAATATTATGTTGAAGGATTTTAGATTTCAATTGTTCGAAGGATTGACTAAATCAAATAGAACAGTAAAAAATATAAACGTCACAGAAGACATAGGCGAGGATCTAAAAATCCATAAACCAGTCTCTGTTCGTCCAACAGACAGCGTCCGATTCGATGATAAGGGTCATCTCCCAGAAGCAGGGGATGAAACAATGCGTTGCAAGTATTGCAAAAGTGGTAGGACAACTATCTTCTGTACAAAATTTGGTTCTGTGTATCTGGTTATTTAGAAATATGACCAGATCATTAGGGGTTTCGCTAAATCACCACATTGTAATTTTTAACATCATCAATCGAAAAGCGACTTTGTACGACTGCCTTCTGTCAACCGATTTTTTTTGACAAAGCATCAACCAAAAGTAGAATTTGAAGATATTCAAACAAGAAAATTAAGAATAAAACATATTTGACCGTTTTTGCGCACAAGGATGTCTGTACAGCAGAGGTAACGCTGCAATACGGAGGTAAATAAATAACAATTACAAAAAGCGTAATAATTTGGGGCGCAAGATTCAATAATAGTTGCAAAACTGTGTTAAAATATTTTTTTATGGCAGTTTTTACACCAAACACTCTGACAAGTGATATTACAAGTTTCAGCTTCGTTTATTCCATAGCGTGTATAGACACGCTAATCACGCAGACATATTTTTTGTCATTATAGAATGACAAAAAAATATGTCTGCGTGATTTAAGAGTATACAAAAAATATGTCTAATTTTATTCTAAAACATTGAGTCAGTCGTTCGTCAATGATGCACAGACAGCGGCCCGCCAACAAATTAAAAAAAATAAAAGAAAATGAAAATATAATGAATGTTGACAATGTAGTATACCTAATTACCTGCATTATGCGTACACGTAATGCGAGCACAGATGCAAGCTTTTTTTTTTTTTGGGAAGTTATCAAATCACTTCTCCCGCTCTGCGCGGAGCGGGAGGGTGAGTCAGACTTACTGACTAAAACCCATCCGTGTCCCTTCCATTGCCTGTATTGCCAGGGGCCTCGGTAACCCTTTTGTACCTTCCCGCGACCCCGGCAGGCATCGACGACATCTCTCTCTGTTGCCCTCGAGAGAGCAACACATAATTAAAATTAAGAATACATAATAACAAACAATATAAATGCTATTATATAAGTTTAAATTTTCTACTTGCTGTATTGTATACCAAGCATTATCTTGATTTTCAATATTACCTATATCTGAATGACTTAATACAAAATAAAAATTCTGAAAAAAAGAGAAGAGTTTAAAATATAATTATAAATTTAATTTAATTGAATAAAAAAATACAAGTTTTAAATTCAACTAATTTAGTAATGTAGTAATAATTAGTTTTAAAATAATTTTTCAATGATTTAATTATTGGAATGATAAGTCAAATGTCCTCTAACCGAAAGTATGCCCGAGTGGTCCTTATTTTCCATAAGTATATGCATCTCTTTAATGTGTATGATAAGGTTAAAGTTAATCGGAATGATTAAAGTACCCTACGCATGTATTATAGGATCCATAACAGGCATGTCTTTTCTTTTTTCTACTTGTTACAGAATCACCCACTACGGTTTTCGTCTTTGATAAACCAATGGATTTTAAGCCGACCAAAACATCTAAACTTCATTATTGTTCATGAATTGATCATTTTTAAATTAGGAAGTATCTTTGTTTAATCTATCGTATTAATCGAAATCGCTGGACGGAAACCTTGACTTTGTCAGTCAAGGTTTGTCAAGTAGGTGCTTCGCCCGGGTTATTCACCTACAATACTTACTGATGCAGCGCGACTTGGACGCGGAGGTGCAGACACCAGCCGTACATACCGGACAAGTGTGAGTTGAACTCGCGTGGTGAGGGTTCCGTACGATGATTATGTTATCTACTACGTTTTTATCCCAAGAACAAACTTAAGATTGTAGTTGAAAAACATGTTCTCCCATACATTCCAACTGCGAATGTAAGTTTGTACGCACAATATCGAGTGATTTACCATGTTATTTTAACACCATAGACTTCTTATAGGTTTTGTAATCTAAAAGTAAAAAACTATCTTCTGTATTTTTTTTTTAATTTTAGGCTCACTAATTTTGAAGATCATAACTTTAAAACTATTTATTTTACATATTTGACATGTCACGCGGTATATTTTGCAAAACTTAAAAAAAAAACCTAATTTGCCCCTCAAAAGTGACCCTCATATTCAAAATTCATTTATTTACGTAACACGTCCGTGTTTTGGTCACAGAAATTCATACCTACCAATTTTCAACTTAATCGGTTCAGTAGATTCGGAGCAAATCGGCTGTGACAGACGGACAGACACAGAGTGATCCTACAAGGATTTCGTTTTTCTAATGAGGTACGGAACTCTAAAAATCATAATGTAAATAACCTATTGACCGCCACGACAAAAAAGCAAAAACGTGCCCTCGACGCCAAGCTACGAATTATTCCTTAAAATCTGTCATGTTGTCGTGGCCGTGGCGTGCTGGGCACATTTTGGTCTGTCATCTATACATGACTGTGGCGGTCAAAAGGTTAAAATAGCCGATTTGAATTTAGACATAAATTGTTATTTCTCCTGTACCGTGTGTTGTAGGTACTTTTTAGGATAAAAGTACCTACAACACACGGTATACAATTTTCTCTTCTTAAGGCACGCATTCAGAGCGCTGATGGGGCTGCCGCGACACTCACACACTCGCTAGCGTCGACCGCTTTTATGCAACGATGCGTAAGCGCTGCGCGTCCCTGGTACGCAGAGTTCGCGGCAGCTCCAACAGCGTGCTGGTGATGATAGCCGACAGGCTCGACTGTCCATACATCAGACGCTGCAGTGACTTGCACGTCACCTACAGTGGTCGGATGTCAGTATGAATATGTTTTGTGTGGTTATTATGTTTGTACCTATTGTAATGTTTAATGTATTGTGTGTGTTTTATTGTATCATTTGTGCTATATTTTTAATTTCTGTATTTTAATGAGTCCTTGTTACTTGCAAAATAGATGAATTATTATTATTATTAAGGCTCCTGCATACTGAGGCGATACTCGTTCAAATGTTCATTTATTTTAGAATATATTAGGAAGTATAAAGTCCAACAGAATATTTAGTTCCTTGAGGGCAAAATACCTTCATTTGTGTAAAATAATAGGCTGACGAAAACTACAGGCTTACGATTTTGGTATGATTTAGTTAGTTTTAATGTTCTTTTTAGGGAACACTAAAAAGAACATTAAAACTAACTATAAACGATCACGTTGTAAACAAGGAACCCTTATAGTTTCGCCATGTCTATCTGTCTGTCCCCACTGTAGCACATAGACGCTTAGTACTAGAAAGTTGTTATTTAGCATAGGTATACATATTAATAAATCATGCCGATAAAGCGCTTAAAATAAAATCTTGAAAATATATTTTTTTGGGGTACCTCCCTTGCTCGTAATGTGGGGATGGTATATTTTTTTACACCATGTATCGTTGGATAAGCCGTATAAAAATATTGCGGGTCAGTGAACACCACTTTTCAATCAAGGATCCGCTTGCGTAATATTAAGCATTAAAGTGCAAATTTTTGTTACAGTCAAGTGTCCTCCCCCTTTTTTTTTTGGATGGGAAATAATCAAATAACTTCTCGCGCTCTGCGCGGAGTGGAAGGGTGTGTCAGACTCTTACTGACTAAAATCCATCCGTGTTGCCAGGGGCCTCGGTAACCCTTTGGTACCTTCCCGCGACACCGGCAGGCATCGGCTAATCGGCGCGCGTGGAACACAACGCGCCGTCGACCCGGGCCTGGTCCTTACCGGACGGTGAGCTACCAATGGGTAGCAAGGCGCGAAAAGGTCGTTACAAAAGGTCTTACAAAAGGTCGTTCGACTACAGATGCAGGTGTTGCACTGCTGAAACACGTATTTAACGCATGGGAGAACTCGCAAAATGCTATTGGAGTTTTCTGTGATCTCTCCAAAGCTTTTGATTGCGTGCAACATGACACGCTCTTGCGTAAACTACATCATTACGGTGTCCAAAATGAAGCTCTTAAAGTAATAAGTTCATATTTACATAATAGGTTGCAATGTGTAGATGTTAATGGTATGAAATCTTCCGAGCTTCTAGTACAGTTAGGTGTACCACAAGGCTCAATACTGGGTCCATTCTTATTCTTAGTATATATTAATGACTTACCATTCTATTTAAAGGGTATCTGTGACGTTGTACTGTTTGCAGATGATACCTCTCTTATTTTTAAAGTAGAAAGGAATAGACAAGATTTTGACGACGTAAACAGTGCACTCTCAATTGTGACGGATTGGTTTACGACAAATAACTTAGTTCTCAATGCTAAGAAAACAAAATGTATAAAGTTCGCTTTACCAAATGTTAGAAATCTAGGACCCAACATCGTCTTGGATAAAGAGGTTCTTGGAACTGTAGACTCGGCAGTTTTTCTGGGCATAACAGTAGATGCCAAACTTCAGTGGGGCCCTCATATATCAAGCCTAGCGGGAAGGCTCAGTTCGGCCGCTTACGCCGTCAGGAAAGTAAGACAATACACTGACGTTAATACAGCTCGGTTAGTATATTTTAGTTATTTTCATAGCGTTATGTCCTACGGTATTCTGCTGTGGGGCAAAGCCGCTGACATTCAAAATATATTTGTTCTTCAAAAACGAGCTGTTCGAGCAATTTACCAGCTAGGTGCCAGAGTTTCTCTGAGAGATTTTTTTAAAGATATTGGTATTCTCACGGTGGCATCACAATTCATCTTCGCCAACATCTTATATATTAGGCAAAATATACACTTATACATTAAAAACAGTGATATTCACAATATTAACACCAGAAATAAGGACAAATTACGTGCTCCATTTCACTGGCTTCACAAGGTTCATAACTCGTTTGTTGGGCTTGGTATTACTTTTTATAACAAGTTACCCTCTTCTTTGCTAGATTTGCCTTTTAATGCGTTTAAAACTAAAGTAAAATCCAAACTTTGTTCAAGGGCATACTATTCTATCAACGACTACTTAAATGATAAGAATTGTTGGTCGCTCTCAAGACAATGTTTATGTTCTTTCTCCAGAATTAGCCTACCTAGTGACAGGTTATATGAGTTCATATAATTGTTTATTTTATTTGACTGTATAAGTCAATTTATTTTAAATTTTATTTTCGTTTATTATTGACATAATCTTCTCATTACAATGTTTTTTGTTGAGTTGTATTGCAATATGTGGTTAGCTAGCGACCTCGATAACTGATTATATTATTCTTACAACCGGCAGCAAGTTCGTCATGCTCCCTTAGTTGTCACTGCTTGCGGTAGCGTCGGGGGTCGGGTTACCTCCTTCCCTCTAATATGGCGAGGGGGGTAATGGCTGATTTTTGCGTTATGCTCGTGAACGGGTGCTGCTTGTGGTGACTGGTCGTCTTGCTGACCATTGTTTTGTTTTGTTATTAGTAATTAATTGTTTATTTATTTTACTTTGATGGTCCTAGTTCATCATTTGTGACTGTTACAGCTATAGCTATACATATGTAAGCGGGCACGCCTTTTATGCTTGGAGGCTTTTATTTGGGCATTAAGTTCTGTTTACGTTTTTATCTCTGCTTGAGAATTAATAGTTTTCGGTGTTTTGCTTTTCTTTTTTTTTTTGTTGGTATAGTGGTGTGCTAGCTGACATATGGCTAATAATTTAATGTTTTATGTTGCACGTAATGTAAATTGTTTTGCAAACTGTTGTATAGAATCCATTTATTTTCCCTCTAACTGAACAGACAGCTGTGCTGCTGGGGAGTTTGTTGACCACTTCTTCTTCCCAGCTAAAGCACTAGGAAGTGGTGAAGGGTGGGCGTTTTGGGGGACTGTCTTATGTAATTTTGATGTTCGAAAAGTGCTGATTCTCAGCCTAGTTTGAATAAATGACTTTTGATTTTGAATTTGAAATTTCCCTCAACCGTCCCGCCTCCTCCTTCGCGAGCATTACTGCTTCGCAGAAGGAGGGGGCGGCTGCCCATGCCCTCTCGCTCCGTACCATGGCCAGAACCAGGGCCGGAGTGTCCTCCCCCTGCCAGCTAAACGGTTGCTTATGGAGATGTGAAAAAAATCATGGCAGTAGTACATATAATGACAGATGGACATGTCGAAACTATAAGGGTTCCTCTTATAGTTTCGCCATGTCCATCTGTCTATCTGTCTGTCCCCGCTGAAGCACATAGACGCCCACACCATGTATCGTTAGATAGGCCGTATAAAAATATTGCGTGTCTGTGAACACCACTTTTCCATTCAAGGATCCGCTTGCGTAATATTAAGCATTAAAGTGCAAATTTTTGTTAGAGTCATGTGTCCTCCCCCCTTTTTTTTTGGGTGGGAAATCATCAAATAAGTTCTCCCGCCCTGGGCGGAGCGGGAGGGTGTGTCAGACTCTTACTGACTAAAACCCACCCGTATTCCTTCCGTTGCCTGTGTTGCCAGGGACCTCGGTAACCCTTTGGTACCTTCCCGCGACCCCGGCAGGCATCGGCCCTAGTGGACCCCTACGATTGTGCTGACGACATCTCTTTGAGGAACGCGTGGAATACAACGCGCCGTCGACCCGGGCCTCGTCCTTACCGGGTGGGCTTGCGGACGGTGAGCAATGGGTATCTCACCGTCCGCAAGCCCGCGCCTACGGTGGCCGGAAATCCGCCCGGGATTCTCGACACCCAGGGCATCTCCTGCGGTGGCTAGGGGCGAGAGGGCGCGAAATTTGCCTTTTCCTCAACCATCCCGCCTCCTCCTTCGCAAGCAGTACTGCTTCGCAGAAGGAGGTGACGGCTGCCCATGCCCTCTCGCTCCGGACCAAGGCCTGAACCAGGGCCAGAGTGGCCTCACCCCTGCCAGCTAAACGGTTGCTTATGGAGATGTATAAAAAATCATGGCAGTAGTACATATAATGAAATTAAAAGGAAAACTGTCACAGCTAAGTAGGCTTTACCAGATCGAGTAATAGACGACCAACTTAAATTTGCAGTTGGCGAATTGACCGTGACGTATATCGATGTATGGGAAAACATGTTTTTCAATGTGCGTGGAACAACACGCACTTGGCTGGTTTTTTTGCTGTTGTATTTCCTGTGCGTGTCCCGAATAAAATATTTTTCTTTCATTCTTTCGTCATCTGCCTAGCCTTTTCCCAACGATGCTGAGGTTCTAGTCTAACCGGATACAGCTGAATACCAGTATTTTACATGGAGCGACTGCTTATCTGACCTCCACAACCCCGTTACTGGGTAAAACGATACCCCTTGATAAGACTGGTTGTCAGAATTTCGAGCTACTCCTGACTACCCGTGACTGTCAAAGATGTACAAATAATAGCCGGGACTGAGGGCTTAACGTTATTTCCGAGGCACGGAAGAGTCTCGATATATATTATTATTATGTTAATATCTATGTAAATATAACAACTCGATGGCTATGCGGAAAGCCTTTGAATTTTACCAGTAAGCAGTCCAAAGTTTAATAAAACTATACGAATCTATGAGTTATTTTCCATAGCAAACTGTCATAAAACAAGTTTGATAAAAATAAAGCCAGCGTAAACAAATTAAACATAGGTAAGTATTCATCAATGATTTATTATATTTATTAGTTCTTCTTACCTAGCGCAACTACTCGTAAATTTTGTATGTAAAATACTGTTTTTCATTCTTGCAAAAACTATAATTCAACACGGGAAGCCGTCAATAAAAATAAAAACTTTAATAAGATAAATTGACCTGATCATGAACTTTGGTCAACCTTCACAACTTTTGACTAAAACTTTGACTAAACACACAGACGCAGACACTAAACTAAGTAATAATATACATACATAAACTACATAAACTCACGCCTTCTTCCCATGGGGGTAGGCAGAAACTATAGAACGCCACCTGCTACGCTCCTTACATACTCCTTTTGCTTCGTTCACGTTCATACATCTGGTCATACACGCACGCCGGTTGCGAGTACTATGCACCTGACCTTTTTGAAGAACATCATTAATGAATAATGAGGTCAATATATGTCTTTCTGGGGCGTCCCCTAACTATTTCCACTCACATCTGCCTTGTAAACATAATTTAGTAATAATATAATGTATGTTTAATAGACCTTACTAGTTAATTATTATGTAAGTATCAATAAATGCTTAACTAATGTTAATAACATATAAAAAAATGTTTCTGTTCCCTATTTTTATTTTTACTTTAAGGATTAATTTTACACTTTTTGACCCTAGGGGTCCGTAATTGTACCTTAGCTTAAAAACCTTTAAACATTATGGAATGAAAATAAAAAACATGAGAATGGATATGACTATGACATGAAAGGTTTTTTGCTAAGTTTCAATCTTTATTCACGTGCAAAGTTTGAACCGATGTTTAGAAGAACTTATTCATATTCATTTACAAGAATAAAAAAAAACAAACTGTTATTTAATTGGTATTTTTAGGGTTCCGTACCTCAAAAAGAAAAACGAATACCTCGTATGTCTGTTGGCCGTCTGTCACAGTCGATTTGCCTCGAATTTACGGGACCGATTAAGTTGAAATTTGGTACACATATGAATTTCTGTGAGCCAAACACGGACGTGTAACGTAATTAAATGAATTTTGAATATAGGGGTCACGTTTGGGGGACAAATTAGAAAATTATAAAAAAAATGTTTTACTAATTGTAGCATGTGACATATTAAATGACAGGACTTACTGTAGGGTCTCCAATATATTTTAAAAATAATTTTAAAATATATCTACTGTATACTGTAGGGTCTCCAATATATTTAAAAATAATTTTAAAATATATCGTTTTAAGTTATTTAAGTAAATAGATGAAAATTTACCGTTCGCCGCCTTATCTCCGAAACTACTGAGCCTAATATTTTATTTAATTTCAGAAAATAGTTCTATACTTATAGTCTATGGTCTTCAAGTAACATGGTTAATCTCTGAATATTGTGCGTACAAATTTACATTTGGAGTTGGAATATGGATATGTATGGGAGAACAAGTTTTTCAACTACAATGTTAAGTTTATTCTTGGGATAAATTCATCCCAACCGCGGAACCCTTCATTGTGCGTGGTCCAACACGCACTTGGCCAAAGTCAAAGTCAAATTATTTATTTCAAATAGGCACATAAAAGGCACTTTTGAACGACAAAATTTACAAAAAAAAAATGGGATTGATTCTAGTCGCCCTTTCCAAAAGGTAGTTTCGTATGGAGAAGAATGGGCAAGTAACCCCACCGTTACTCTTTTTAAATGTTTTACAATATTTTGTATAGGTACATTCATTATATAATTACATGTGAAGACGATGCACCTAGAATAAAATTGCTGTACCACAATAGGTAAAAATAATTAAAAATCAAACAATGGCAGATAAATTAATTAAGTGATAGATACATGGTGCTCACATATTTACAAACATTGAGAAAGTATAGTAGTTTTCCTAAAAAAATAAAGTAATAGGTCAGTGTGTGAAATAAGGTAATCACAGAATGTAAAATCAATGTCATAAAAATAATAAATTATACAATGAATATAGCAACCACTTTGATTTTGTCTAGACTCTAGATTGTCCTATTGAGCTGGACCAGCATGTTTCCAAGCATTTTATCTTGGATATAATCCTCTAATTTCTAATATGCTTGTTTACAAAGTGTATTTTTAATATGAGTTTTAAATTTTCTTACATTTAATTGCAATATATCACATGGTATTTTGTGGTAACATTTAACGCAGTACCCCATAAAAGATGTATGTACTTTAGATAATCTCTCGCGGTCGTGTAGTTATACACTCTGCCTACGCACGCACCTCGCGCGGTCGTGTTCTTAAAAATGGTTGATATATTTTATCTTTATTTCTAGTATTAAAATTATGTCTATCACTTACATAATCAGCCTATAATGTTCCCACTGCTGGGGTACAGGCGTCCTCTCTGTGAGAGGGAGTGGGCCTTAATCCACCACGCGGGTTGTGTATCACTTATTTTACTAAGAAGATGTAATTTTTTTCTTACAGGTACATAATATTTTCATAAATGAATTGGCAAGGTACCGTCATAATATTATTCTTTTTTAATAGTTCCTTAAGATATTCACGGCGACGTAGATTATAAATGGCTCGGACAGCTCTCTTTTGCAAAACAAAGATGGATTTAATGTCAAGCGCCCAACCCCACAGTAAAATTCCATACGACATAATGCTTAGGAAGTAGCTAAAATAGATCAAACGCGCGGTATCTATATCTCTTAAGGCGCTGACAAGAGGCAAAAAGCCAAAATAGGCATGTCTTAAGAAAAAAATTGCCAAATCTGTATTTGTGGTAGCGGAAAAAATATATGTTTTTTTGATCATACTTCTCAGAACTTGAATTCATGTGAACTAAGGAAGGTACCCAGTATCGAACCTTGGGAATGCCCATTGCCATTTCAGACTCTAATGAGTTTATGCACTTTAACCTTTCTATCTTTCAGGTATGATCTTAGTAAATCAAGAGCTGTATTCCTAATCCCATAATGCTCTAGTTTCAGCAGAAGTGTCTCATGGTTTACGCAATCGAACGCCTTAGATAGGTCGCAAAAGATTCCAATGGTGCTTGTCCTTCTTCCTGTTTTCTTAAAAAATTTCTTTATTTGGGTAACACAGGCGTCAGTGGTACAACAACCGAACTAATGATCATCAAAGATGGATTTTTTTGATTGATCATCAACTTTTCAAACACCTTACTGAGAACTGGCAGAATTGACATAAGCCTATAATGGTTGGGTTCTTTACTATCAACGGATTTGAACAAAGGAATTACTTTATTTTCATGAGATCCGGAAAGACTCCTTGGTCCACAGTGGTGTTAAATATGAAAGGTATATGTTTGCGCAATGGTTTCGATGATAGATCTACAGACTTTTACAAACATTCTCCTGAGATCTTCTGTTGATTTAATTTTAAGATCTTTAAGCTCTTATAACAGCCTGGGGGCTTGTGTGCTGAAACATAAAAAAAACTAAGGCTGCAGAAAGCGTGTGTGAGGTTTTTAAAGTTTCAGTAGTTTTAAGGGGAATACTAGCAATTTTTTTCAAATTCCTGAGCTATTTCTATATCTGAAGAGATGGGCCCATGTGCAGTCTCTAAATTAAATTCAGTATTATGCTATTTTTCCTATCAGTCATTATTTATTGATTTCCAAGTAGTTTTTATTTTATCATCAGCTGATTTTATTTTATTGCTAATATAAAGAACTTTAGCTATTTTGCACACAATTTTAAACGTTTTACAATATTTTGCAACATACTGATGAAAACTTGTATTATCCATAATATGTTGCTTTAGGCCATAAAGTTCAAAAAGTTTTTCCCTGCTTTTACGAATACCTGCAGTCGCCCATTAAATAAGAACTTTGTGTCTTTAGTGGAAAAGTGTCATTAAATTGCGTTTTTAACAGTAAAAAGAACTTGGCGTAGAACTCGCGTCATTTGGATTACATATATTATTAAAACTCTGAACACATAATTTACTGGCCAAAGAATTATTTAATTTCTCTATATGTTTACAAGTACCTGGCCTAAATCTTAATTGGATTTTTTGTAAAGACATATTGGAGCAAAGTGTTATTGTTTGTCCATTGTGATCAGATGGCAACTTATTTACAATTTTTTTTTGTGTTAGTAATCATAATTACAAAAAATATTATCTATACAAGTAGCCGAAGCTGTCACTCAGGTTAGTTCAATAAAACATTTTGACAAATCAAATAACCTAAAAAAACAGCATTCGAGTTATTTTCTAATAAATTCACAAAAGCACCAAGTTTCTTTAGCAAATCTTCCATTACAAAATCAAACATATTAAAATTTTATAATGGAAGATGTGCTAAGATTCTGGTAACTTGGAGGTCTGTAGACACATACATACATCTTATCAAGCTCATCATAGGATAATTCAATGGTGTGTTGAACAGACAGTTCGACGATGTCTTTTCGTGCTTTCGATTTAATACAATTTTTAACTGATATTAATCACCCGCCATGTATCATACGTTTTCGGCTGACATGGCTAACTACACAATAATTTTCATAGTTAATTGACATTACTTGATAATCTTTTAGCCAATGTTCTATTAAACAAATGACATCAAAAAATAATTGGAAGACCAACTTTAGATATTTTTATTAAATAATTTTAAAGTATGTTGCAATCCCTTTGGTTTTTTATTATTATGAGTAATATTACCAGAAGATACCTTTTTATTATTCTCTAATAATAATAGGTTATTTGAAGGGGTAGCTTCTGTTGTCATACTAACTACTTTAAAGTGTTATCTGGAATGCACAACTACAACTGAAGAGTGTAGAATGCCCGTATGAGTTCAAGCAAAAGGAGAATACCCTATCTGACTGGTAGTGGCCTCCAAGGATGTTGGTATTATAGGTAGACCGGTTTGGTGGGCCGGTTTTTATAATTGTAAAAAAATGTTTGCAATAATATTTAATTTATGGACGTATGTAATTATGGTCGGTGACGAGGTTTCGTCTAGTATATTAACGCATTCACTTCAAGTTCACGAACAGTTCGCAGTTAACTGTTGAATGGTTTGTGTCGAATTTAACATGGTGTTCAAAGTAACGTGTTTGGCTGTGCTGGTGTTCGGCTTTGCTCAAGCGGCAGGTAAGAATACTTTTAAATTATTTGAATTTTCTATAATAATATATACTTACAATAAAATAAAATACTCTTTAATATATAAAAAATACAAATATAAATGTAGAACTTTTACATAGGGTGGCACACATGGCGGTCTTATTGCTAAAATAGGTCTTTTAAAAAATCAAAATCCATTTATTTAAACTAGGCTGAGAATCAGCACTTATCGAACGTCAAAATTACATAAGACAGTCCCCCAAAAACGCCCCCCCCCCCACTTCCTAGTGTGTTCTTCCACTTGTTCTTCCCAGCTAATGAGCTGGGAAGAACAAGTGGTGCAACAAACTCTCCAGCAGCACAGCTGTCTGTAAAGCAACCTTTGGATGGATTAAAGGGAGAAACAGAGGCAATACTATATATAGATCGACCGTTTATTTCGTGCACATAAAAGACAGCACAGCATACAAAAGCACGGTTAAATAATAAAGAATTACAAAGAATATATAGCTAGGTAATAACAGCCGCACGGGTCGATCGATCAGGTTAAGCTACGCTTGCCGCGGTTGGTCCGTGGATAGGTGACCATCTTTACATACCAAGACCCCTCCGTGCCTCGAAAAACACGTTAAGCCGTTGGTCCCGGCTGTCATTTGTAGATCTTTGACAGTTGTTACGGGTCGTCAGAAGCTCGAAATTCTGACAACCAGTCTTACCAATGGGTATCGTGTTATCCAGTAACTGGGTTGTGGAGGTTCCATGTAAAATACTGGTATTCAGCTGTATCCGGTAAGACTGGAAGCCAACCCCAAGATAGTTGGGAAAAGGCTAGGCAGATGATGATGACTGTGTTTTGTCTATACAAATAATTGAATAGCAGCACAGAAAACTATCAATAGAACACGCATGAGGAAATGAGATGCGGGTTCGATTTTTCCCGTAGGTACCTGTTTCTGTACTCAGCACAATACGCCAAATTATACTAATTAAAAATGACATAACATCACTCCTGACTCACTAATGACAATACATTCATTTCGCCAGTTATGCTTAAATCCCATGTAATACTTCCCGAGCTTATTGCCATCAACCGGGCACAAATCCAGACTTCGGGCTGCTAATGAGCCTTACATAGAGCGAGTACCTATCTGGCTTCCACAACCCAGTTACTGGGTAACATGATACCCCTTGGTAAGACTGGTTGTTCGACTCTCGGGCTTGGGCTTCTGACGACCCGTAACAACTGTCAAAGATACATGAATGACAGCCGAGACCAACGGTTTAACGTGCTTTCAGAGGTACGGAGGGGTTTTGGACTCTTGGTATGTAAAGGTCACCCATCCACGGACAACCCGCACCAAACGTAGCTTAACCTGATCCATCGACTCGTGCGGCTGTTATTACTTAAACACAAGCCATATACTGTGTACCTATGTCAAATAAATTCTATGATTTTTCTCAAGAATTACCTAGATAAGATTTTGTAGTACAAAAGAACTTAATCTCCTTAAATCCGATACTTAAATAAATTAAATAATTACAAAGATTGGATAGTAAGGATAAATTAAACCTATCATCATAAACTTAATAACAGGTTGTAAAATACTTATATTAACAACTCTACGGGTTTTTACGTCAATGTAAAATGCAATTGTTGTCATCAAACTAGGAACCTAGAGACAATCTTAGGCCATTCGCGAACTTGCAATTCGGTAAGTAAGACGGGGTCACGGCAGACTTCGTAGGAGATAGCGGGACGAACTGGATATGTTCCTTCAAAACTGGAAGGAGGAGGCGCAGGCTCACGAAAGATGGAAGGTGTGGAGTCCAAGAGTGAGATAGCGCAGGCTAGAAAAAAAACTGGCGTGTAGGGTTCCGTACCAATTATCTATCATGTCTGCAAAACAATCATGTCTGTTATATGGGAGCCCCCTAATTTTTTTTTTGTATTTGTTGTTATAGCGGCAACAGAAATACATCATCTGTGAAAATTGCAACTGTCTAACTAACACGGTTTATGAGATAGACGGACAGATAGACGGACAGCGGATTCTTAGTAATAGGGTCCCGTTTTTAGGCCGACGGTTTTACAAAAAGAAATACCTAAGTAACATAAGTAATAAGTAATCAATAATAATTGATTGCATAATGTGAGCTGCCGTGCAATTAATCACAATAATTATCAATTATTTGTAAATTAATGGTTAACTAATTAATTTGATGGGTCACTTAGGTGAAAAGGGTGTTCTTACAATTTTGGCGTACGTGACACTCGGAGGATACACATAATTATGGTAATCGGGTATATTGCTGAATCATGGATCCTTTATAATACCAGCCTATTATTGTCCCAAGGCAGGGCTTGGGCTGCTTCTCATATGGAGAAGGTATGAGCATTGATCACCACCCTTGCTCAAGGCGGATTGGCGATTCAAGACCAGGTTTCAAAACGATGTTTAAAAAAAAAACAAAATATTTTATTTGACATAAATCTACATGGGCACTTATGAAACGTCAGAAGCTAGATGCACGGTTCCAATTGGTCGTTTCCAATGGAGAAGCACCAACCCGCACTGGGCCCGCGTGGTGGATTACGGCCCACTGCCTCTCACAGAGACGAGGCCTACTGTGTCTCAGCAGTGGGAACATTATAGGCTGATTATGTATGTGTATGTAATGGAGAAGAGCCGGCAAGAAACTCCACGGTTACTCTTTTAAAGATAATTGGCTTTTACAATGTTTTAAAATCACAGTGTCTAATCGGTATGGGAGGACAGTGTGGGCCTGTCAAGAAGTACCAGGTACTTAACAAAAAATAAATGGTCTACAAATCTAGTCTATTAAACAAAAATCTATGTAAAATATTAATAAAATAATAAAAATAAAACCTATTTAAACTAAATGGCATGTCTGCCATTACAACAAGTCTGAATTAATATCTTGTCCACATTTTTTTTCATTTACAAAGGAGGTCAAAGAAACGATGGATGGACTGTGTGAAAGATGATACGGTTAGAAACGGAGTTTGTTTATTTTGTTTATAAGTACTCGTATATACATATAAACAAAATAAACGAACTCCGAAAAAATTCAAAAATAAACATATAAAATTGAAGAATAAATACTAATAATTATGTACATACATATATATGTACGTAGAGGGGCTTGTGGCTAAGTAACAGCCGCACGGGTGGATCGATCAGGTTAAGCTACGCTTGCCGCGGTTGTCCGTGGATGGGTGACCATCCTTACATACCAAGACCCCTCCGTGCCTCGGAAAGCACGCTAAGCCGTTGGTCCCGGTTGTCATTTGCAGATCTTTGACAGTCGTTACGGGTTGTCAGAAGCTCGAAAGTCTGACAACCAGTCTTACCAAGGGGTATCGTGTTACCCAGTAACTGGGTTGTGGAGGCCAGATAGGCAGTCGCTCCATGTAAAATACTGGTATTCAGCTGTATTCGGTAAGACTGGAAGCCGACCCCAACATAGTTGGGAAAAAGGCTAGGCAGATTATGACATATATTATATGTATGTACATAATTAGTTCTTGAATTTTAGAGTTATTTCCGAGCTATCTATCCCGTATGATATCCATGCCATGTTTTGTCTCTGCATCACCCTAAGGTTGACTGGTAGAAAATGCCTCAGGCTAGTCCGCCTTTGTACTTTGTATTTTTTTACTCTTGCATAAAGTTTTAATAAATAATAAATAAATTACCGAGCTGACGACTAATAGAGATGTATGGAAGAAAAAGACATGTGCTAACCCCAAATTAATTGGTATAAGGTCAGCAGAATGTTGATGACGCTTGTCTTGAGGTCTTTTAGTGGCCATAAAACACTTTTTAAATTAAATTATCTAGAAAAACTATTTTTTTTATACAAAAACGAAATTAACATAATAATAACATTATAAAACCGCCATGTCATAGTGTCATCTTGAATAATAGATAGTAATTTATATAATCGATCCTACTTTTTACTTTTAAGTGCGTCCAATTAGTTTCTAAGAGCGAGACATTCGTTCGTAAGTGATATGACATCTTATTACGCACGTGACTCACAGAGGAACTTATAATATGCTAGATGTAATTATTTACAGTATAGTCTAGTGTTTCTCTCGGATGTGTATTTGTTTTTTTTTTTGGTTGGGAAATTATCAAATAACTTCTCCCGCTCTGAGGAGCGGGAGGATGTGTCAGACTCTTACTGACTAAAACCCATCCGTGTTTTTTCCGTTGTCTGTGTTGCCAGGGGCCTCGGTAACCCTTGCGAACTTCCACGCGACCTCGGGTAGTAACAGTATTTGAGATGGGATTCAGACTTGGTTTAGAATCTTAATCTCAACTTAGAAAATGCAAGATGCTGACGAAAATATTTAATGTGGGTTGCGAAATCCTGGATTCAAACCTAAAATAATGTATATCCAATATCGAGGAGAGGAAAAAAAAGGCTTCAAATGAATCTTTTTTTATTGAATGACCTCTTCATTCAATAAAAAAAGATTCATTTGAAGCCTTTTTTTTGTGGGAAATTATAAAATAACTTCTCCCGCTCTGGGTGGAGCGGGAGGGTGTGTCAGACTCTTACTGACTAAAACCCATCCGTGTTTCTTCCGTTGTCTGTGTTGCCAGGGGCCTCGGTAACCCTTTCGAACTTCCACGTGACCCCGGGTAGTAACAATATTTGACATGGGATTCAGACTTGGTTTCAAATTTTCATCTCAACCTAGGAAGAACAAGATGCTGACGAAAAAAATTAATGTGGGTTGCGATATCCTGGATTCAAAACTTAAATAATGTATATCCAATATCGAGGAGAGGTCTTTCAATAAAAAAAGATTCATTTGAAGCCTGAAGTTAGATTAATACCTTTTCAAAAGGTCGCCCCTAACTGGCGAAATATGGGTACACATTACACTGCAACCCCATAGAGGAATTACAGGCGTGATTTTTTGCGGATCCTCAAAACATATTTTTTTTGTTCACAGTTTTACCATCAGTAGAAAAATGCAAGCTCGGCGACAATGCCTGTTTGACTGCGGCATTCCAGAAAATGATGCCTATTTTCATGTCAGGAATATCGGAGAACAACGTTGAAGTATTGGATCCTATGGAAATGGATGACCTGGCCTTCGACCTGGCTGGTCTTCAGTTCACATTGACAGGAGGCATCATGAAGGGGTTGAAGAGTTCCGTTGTTGACAAAGTTGAGTAAGTACCTACCGACTTCGCATGATAAATTATAAATAAGAATACAGTCAAACTTCATAACTTTAAGCAAGATTTTCTTCCTCTTATGCATTTAAATGCTTCGAGAGCCTCAAATAACTAGAAACTGCACAATATTTCGATTCTGAAACTTAATCCACTTCGAGCTCAATACTAACAGAAACTTCGAAACAACTGGTGCATATCTATCTGATACTACTCGTAGTTGTTTCCACGTTTACTCATAGCAACTATTAATAATACGCATGCCTTGGCTGTTAAAAGTTGAAACGAGATACACACTTTATACTTTCTTACAATCCATGATACTTTGCTACATTATTTTTTTTTGGGGTGTGATATCATCAAATAACTTCTCCCGCTCTGGGCGGAGCGGGAGGGTGTGTCAGACTCTTACTGACTAAAACCCGCCCGTATTCCTTTCTGTTGCCTGTGTTGCCAGGGCCTCGGTGACCCTTTAGTACCTTCCCGCGAACTTTGCTACATTTCCTAGACGCATTCAAAAGTTAAATTAATTTGAGTTTTTTGAAGGGACTAATTTAACTATACTGAAAGCTACGATTCTTTCGTCAACTGGTATGGAACCGAGTAAAATATACCGATTTTACTTACCTACTATGAGAGCAGTGGTGGCCCAGTGGAAACAGCCGCATCTAAGAAGTTGAAGTCGCACCTAGTTTCGAATTTAGGTAGGTAGGCACTTTCAATCAATCAATCAATCAATCAATCAACTCAGCCTATCGCAGTCTACTGCTAGACATAGGCCTCTCCCAGGCAGGCACTTTACTTTGTGTACATTATTTCATCACCACTGCTCTCAAAACGGTGTAGGAAAACATCGTGAGGAAACTGGCATGTCCTATAACCAAAGATTCAAAGACATGTGACATTAATCGACCCGCACTGGGTCCGCGTGGTGGATTACGGCCCGCTCCCTCTCATAGAGAAGACGCCTTATGTCCCAGCAGTGGGAACCTTAAAAGCAGATTGTGCTAAACCTTACTTCTACTGCTTGTACTATATGACCCACTAAACCTTATATTTCCTTCATCAGCTGGGACACGAAGAAGAAATTCTTCTCTGTAGACTTCCATTTGGACAACTCGGTGAAGGGTCACTACACTGCTGGAGGTCACATCCTGATCTTGCCCATTACTGGTGATGGACAGATGAAACTGAAATTGAGTAAGTAAATTGGAACATACACACTTTTTTAACCGACTTCCAAAAAGGAGGAGGTTATATGTTCGTCTGTATGATTTTTTTTAATGTATGTTCACCGATAACGCCATCAATTGTAAACCGATTTTGAAAATGCTTTTTTCTTTGAAAAGGTATGTAGGCTCTCGAGGCAAGGGTATGTATACCCCAAAGAACTCGAAGAAAATCCTCAAATTTTATAGGCACATCTAAATAAAGCGACTTGGTAATTTTTTGTAGTAACTCGTGCATTTACTCTCGGAAAGCACCATTTAGTGAAGTGGAACTGATGATAAATACCACAGATGGCCACCGGGACTACTTAATAATAAGTATTTCACTCGTTTCGATTCGATTAGGTACTGTAATATGGTTGCTAAGCAATTTATGCTCTTGAAGTTCTCTTCGTCTTCCAGTTTTCCTGGTTCTTACCAGGAGAACTCCTCAACAATTAACGTCCCTGCATCAGGAAAAGCAATATTTTGTATAAATTGATGAGCAGTTGACATTAGGCTGTACAACAGCCAGCAAGTAAGATAAATTATAAACAGACCCACTAAAAAGTGAAAAATAATAAATTTTGTACAAAAAAACATGACCGAATTAAATTACAGATCCAAAGATACCGACTTCCGAAACAAAAGTTATTTTTCAATTTGCAGTGGTTTTTTTTGCAAGTTGGTTGTTTTATTGTAAAATGTTTTTGTGTAAAAGACTCTTGAAGAATTAACCTTTGCGTTGTCCTAGTCAAAGTGACATTCTATCCGAAATATTAAAAAAATATTGGATGAACCTATGCTACCGAAAAGCATATTGAAATTTTGTTGAAAGTAGTCTTTTCATGATACTTTCTTACTTCCTTTATTTCATGCATGCAGTTAATATATTTTAAGCTCATTAATAACATGTCATGGGTCAATTGTCCTGGAACTGCTCAAAGAACCTATCTTTCTCCGTGCTCCGTGCACGAAAAAACCCTTCTTTAGTCAATTTCTTATCTAATTGTGGCAATGATTTAGATAATTGAAACATTAAGTCTGTGTGACTAAATTACAGTTTTCGTGGCGTTAAACTATTGTGTCAGTCATAGTAGCTGAAGACTAATTTATGATTTTTTAATTTGCTTGACAGTTTTGCTAAATAATAGGAGAATATATTTACATTAGAGTCTGTTTTGTTTCCAAAAAAATGGTTTCTTTAACATCATTTTTCTGCTTTATTTTGTATCGAAGTTGAAAAAAGTAGTCGAGTGACGTGGAAGTAGACCATACAATGAGGTTGATGATTTTTTTTAATGTTCAAAATCAAAAATAGTTTCTTGTAAACCGATAATTAATCAAACATCAGTCTCACGTAATTTTTCGGAAAACTTGTTGCGAATATAAGTGATTTTCCATGAGTGTTTAATTTATTTGCAAAAATCCCTTTGAGCCACACATATAAAACAAACAACTGGACTTTTAAAATCAGAAACAATTTTGTTTAAATTCTTTATCCCTTGCAACCAATGAACAAAACTGATCAAAATCAGTCGATGTGTGCACGGCCCCTTAAGCAACTGCAACTAAATATTCTCTTTCTTTTCAGAAAACCTTCAAATCAAGATCTTCATTTACTACGATGTGATCAAGAATGCTGACGGCAAGGATATCATCAAGCCTAAAAAGTACACCTTCGAATTCGATGTCAAGGATCACGCTCACTACCACCTGACTAACTTGTTCAACGGAAACAAGCAGCTTAGTAAGTGCACTATTTTCATTTAGAAAAATAATCTTATCATATCTAACTAGCCTATATTGGTCCACTGCAAGGTAAAGGGCTCCCTCTCCGTTTTCCAAACAATTTTGGTTTCTGCTAATGCGGGCCAGTCCTCTCGGTAGGAGTCAAGCTCGTCCCGCTATGTTCGCCTTGGTCTGCAACGATGACTTCTAGCGTTTAATGGGACTTGATGGTTTCTTGAACTTTTCTCATGTGGCAGACATAATCAAGAAAAATAACACAATAAGAGCTGGTGGCATCCATGGCAACTAAGCATAATTTGTGAGAATGGTCAAATTATTAATTCTATGGGCACTAATAATAATATGCTGCAAATTTTCAAATGTAACACTTGCAAGAGTGGTCTTTTTGGTTGAATTAAAAGAAAGAGAGAAGAAAGAAAATATGTTTATCTGCTGTAAACATAACGCAAAGAAAGAACACAAACACGAAAGAACAAGTTTGTGGAAAATATGCGTCAGATCCACGCAAAATGGCCATCGCTCAGCATAATGCTATGCGACCCTATGCGAGACTGAGCCCCAGCGCTAGTTTTCAACGACAGCCGGCGTTGACGTGATGACGTCACCCGGTGCAGCATTTAGTGACATAAAAATAACAAAATAAGCAATTTTTATATAAATATTATAATATTTAAAATCTCAACATTCCGTATCGTCGACAACCACTCAAGCGCTGCGCGCCTGCCCGCCGGCTTATTGCAATCTGTGTGCGCAGCTGTCATAAAACTATCAATAATATTATTTGTAGTAGCCTTGAGAAAATCCGTGTTCTACCTATGGCACGTGGTTCATCCGCTAATAAAGTAATCAGGATGATCCAAAATCGAAATAACCATATTTTAATAAATATCCTATTCATTTATCATGTAAAAAATTCGTAACACTGGGTCTTTCAAATTTCCAACGTGTGTTTCGAGACTAGCTTTCCTTACGGTTTAAGGTTTTTAATTTGCAACTACACGTTGTTCACCATGCCAGGCGATAAACAACTAAACACATCGTTAAAGTACCAATAACGAACCTACTCTGCTAACGCAAACATTTAAGTAAAATTAACAAAAATGGTTTAAAGGCACTGAAAATTGAGTTTCTTGATCAAACATCAACAATCTATTCGAATGAATATTGACAATAGATGAAGCATTAATCTTTGTCCAACATAATAAACGGCGCCACATATTGCCATTGCTGTATAAAATGCAAAGCAACCATTTATCCTCTCAGCTTTTCATCAAAGTTTACTATGAAATTGTTAAATTAAATTAAATATTGTTATAGCAAGACTGGTAAACAATTTTACCTATAGAGGCAGTAGCAGCCATTTTGTCTCTTTGGTATTTTTGTCTTACGAAGCGACGCGCTTAGCTTGTGGTAACCAACTGTAAAACCGTGAATGAATGTTTGCGTGAAAACAAGCAGCGTCATCACATAACCCACACACACACACACAAGCGCACGCACAAACTCACACACACACTTCCGACTTCGCCATTGTCTTTGAGGGTACCGAGAGCTCCTGCGCCTCCACACACATTCACAGCGTATTTGTACACTTGATAACCACAAGTAAAGCGCGCGTCGCTTCGTGAGATAATAAAAATACCATACGACATTGTCACAGCGAAACTAAAGGACCAATTTCGGCAAAATTTGTAGGCAAACTAAAAACTGTAAAACTTTATTAAGGAAATACCACGGTGTTGTGAGCACACACACATTTGAATGGGTGAATACATTACATGTTACATATATTTATGGCTCGTGGCTAATTAATACCAGCCACATGGGTCGATCATGGATCAATAAGTTATACTTGCTGAGGTCGGTCCGGGCATCTAGCTTTATATTTATGAACACCGTGGTATTTATCCTTTTCCTTCCTAAAATAAAACTAATACGATTTATTATTTATTCTAGGTGAGGCCATGTTGAGTTTCTTGAACGACAACTGGAAGCAAATTGCGCAAGAATTCGGCAGACCCATGATCGATTTGGCCTCGAAGAAAATGTACAAGAACATTGGCAACTTCTTCGAAGCGCTGCCTATTGAGGAGATCACCAGTGTTTAAACGCTAGTTGTTTTTATTGATGGCGATTAAATAAATTTTGTTGGTTTTTATTTATTTTTTGGGTTTTTTTACTCGCAAAAATAGTCATGAAAGACGTAGGTGTACATTTACAAAAGTGGTAAAACAATTATCTCTTTTCTAAATATTGATGCCTTTTATTTGTAAAAGATAGTCGTAAGTTGTGGTTTGGGGGGGCTTATGGCTAAGTAATAACAGCCGCACGGGTCGATCGATCAGGTAATGCTATGCTTGCCATGGTTGGTCCGTGAATGGGTGATCATCTTTACATAGGTACCAAGATAAGACAAGATCATTAACAGTCGTTACGGGTTATCAGAAGCCTGAAAGTATGACAAAAACTCTTACCAAGCGGTATCGTATTACCTAGTAACCTAATTATGTAAAATATTGGTATTAAGCTGTTAGACTGGACGCCAGGCTAGGCAGGTGATTAGTCGTAAGTTGTGGTTTTAATGAAGATCACAAAGAAGATTGGCAGGACTCAATTTAATCTGGGTGTCGCACTTAGACTTCGGGTACATTCGTACAAATACTCTCAAAAGATAGAACTTGGTCAGATTAAGATAAAAGGTAATCACAGTATTTTTTTAAATTGGTTTTCGCCAGAAAACCGTTGTTTATAGAGTTGTGTTGGTAGCTCCGTACAAACAGACCCCATGACAGTAAACCAAAGTGCAGTGAAGTGCATATGCAGTAAACCGACGAGTAAATAGTATTATGATATTTAAAGATGGCGGAAATTAATAGTTCCAATAACGGCGACTGGAGGGAAAAGTGGTACTAGTAGCTGAATTTGTTAAAACCCGCCACACATTAGACCTCTAGAAGAGCGTCATGTCCATGTACTTCATGCACTCCTAGGCAAAGCAAGCAGACATAATTACGTTATGATTGACAAAATGTCTTTTGATATGACTACTTATTAAAACGTCATTATAACTTAATACTATAAATGTACCCGTTTATTTCAGCTGTCAGTAGACATGTCATTTAACACATAACATAACATCACATCACGCCTTGTTTCCCCAAAGTTTTGGGCAGAGGTGTACCTGTAGTATGTACACCCACATTTCGCCAGTTATGTTTAAGTCTCATGTAATAGTGGGCGAGCCTATTGCCAACAACCGAGCAGAAATCCAGACTCCGGGCTGCTACTGAGAAATTCCAGATAGAAAAACCCAATAACACTTTGCCCGACCCGGGAATCGAACCTACGACCTCATGACTTGACGCCATGGACCCCATGTCATTTACAATATTACCTACTATTATATTTTCTCGTCCCACATACCGCAGTGTCTCAAGACGAAAGTCTTTGACCAGTGCATGTTGCCAGTGATGACCTATGGCACTGAAACGTGGTCGCTTACAAAGGGCCTTATTAAAAGGCTAAAAGTCACTCAAAGGGCAATGGAGAGGGCTATGCTTGGAGTTTCCCTGCGTGATCGAATCAGAAATGAAGAGATCCACAGGCGAACCAAGGTTACCGACATAGCCCGAAGAATTGCCAAACTTAAGTGGCAGTGGACAGGGCACATTGCTCGCAGAACAGATGGCCGATGGGGCCGAAAGGTTCTGGAGTGGCGACCGCGTACCGGAAGACGTAGCGTTGGAAGGTCTCCTACAAGGTGGACCGATGACCTTGTGAAGGCCGCAGGAATCCGCTGGATGCGGGAAGCACAAAACCGGTCGAAGTGGCGGTGCTTGGGGAAGGCCTATGTCCAGCAGTGGACGTCTTCCGGCTGAAATGATGATAATGATTATATTTTCAATATTACTAGGTATTAAAAATGTCTTTGCCTATACCTGATATCTTATTATATTTATGCAATGTTTAAAGGCAAAAAACTGTAAGGTCGGTGCTAGTATTCAGGATTCAGGCCTCCCTAGCTTGAATACCTTCACAGGTCCGCGCATCCCATCGTGTTGTCTAATCTTGGTCGGCTTATTCCTACTATTATGGACTAAGCAAAAATAAAACATTGTTTTGGTAATTGAATAAAGTATATATATGTATTATAATTATTATTAAATTCTAATCTTAGAAGAAATTCTTCGAATAACTGAGTAGCCTGCGTGGGCGTCATGCTTGTCGTCGGCATCACCATACGATGCTAATCACACATACTAGCACCAACTGTAACCTATGCCATTAGACTCGATCATCTCTGTACACCTGGATTACAAGTACAATCCTCGTGTCCGTCCTTCACCACAAAACAAATAAAACTAGTAGGTAAACAAACGAATTTACAACTATTTAGAACGACACATCTACTACAATACTCTTAGTGCAGTTCAAATATGATAATTAAGACATTTCTTGTTTGATGTTGAGATCAATAGATTTTAATGTTGCCATGAAAGCTAAATTCTCCAAAAAACGTATGCATAGGTAGTGGATTCATTTAACTGTCATCAATAATAAGCTAATATATATTTAGTCATTTATAACATGTTGCAAATACAAATACGCACTGGATAAAAAGCTTAGAATAATACTCTTGTGTTTCAAGGGACAGGAGTCTGCTTCTCCAACATGCTTGTGATTTGATAGAGCAGAATTCAGTTATCACAGCAATAATTTATGTTTTGTCCTGTACTATTTCTCTCAAAAAAACGAGGTAGTAAAATAAATATATATAATAGATGATATAGATATATGTAATAGTTTAAACGATGAAACCACTACTACCAAAATCTTGCTAATTAGCATAATTAATTATATCAAATCAAAATCAAAAGTCATTTATTCAAACTAAGCTGAGAATCAGCACTTTTCAAACGTCAAAATTACATAAGACAGTCCCCCAAAACGCCCACCCTTCACCACTTCCTAGTGCTTTGGCTGGAAGAAGAAGTGGTCAACAAACTCCCCAGCAGCACAGCTGTCTGTTCAGTTATAAAGAGAAGTATAGAAATAGAAGTACCATAAGTTCTGGTGAGTATGGTAATTGCATAACTATCGCACCAGGTTCTGCGTTTAAATATTGCCCATAATTGCGTTTTGATTGGTTAGTTAGAAAATATTAGTTTTTTCTTTTTTTTCCTTATTCTGCTTGTTCAAAAAGAATAATGCTTTTTCTATGCATTTGTTCTTTTTTTTTTGTTAAAGCCCTGTAACTGTTTCATATAATGTAAATACTTTCATTCATGAACGCTTCTGAAATTAAGCGACACCAAAACTGCCATTCTTTCCCTAGGAGCACATAGCATCATCAAAAGAGTATTTGGGAACAAAGTAGGTATTACGTTGCATTAAACAGCTCTTAATTAAAATACTTTATTGGTAAAACTATCTCTAAATTCATTTAGTAAACGAACAACAAAAAGCTGAACTACGAATTGTTTTACACTGTCAAAAACAACAGAAATTATTAATTATATAGGCTGTCATATGTAGGGTCCATACGTGTAACTCACATTTTTTACTGAAACATTTTTTTATGAAGAAACCGTTTTAGTAACACCTGCAAAACCCATTCGTCCGCTATATGAATATTTTATTACGACAAATGGGATTACGGGTGAAATGAATCTGTGTGGGCAAACTTCTCTTTCATTACTGGTAAATTGTGTAAGCCCTGAATACCTTAATATTTATATTATATTTATATACCTTATTAAACCCGAACATGCACGGTGGTCTCAATGCATTTTTAATTTTGAGTTTGACTCGTTAATAAATTAAGTTTTGCTATATAAAAACTTTTTACAAAAAAAAAAAAGAACCGACTTCCAGAAAAAAGCACTACAAGGTGAAAAATACTTTAATTTCGGAAGTCGGTGTCTTGGGATCTGTATTTTAGTTTTTTGCCACTGACTTCCAAAATACAAAGTTATTTTTCACTTTGTTGTGTTTTGTTTTTGAAGTCGGTTGTTTTCGTTGTAAAAAGTTTTTATTTTTAACTTTTTAGTGGGTCAGTTCGTAATTTACCTAAGTTACAATAGCTTAATGTCAACTGCTGGTCACCTTTTACAAAAAGTTGCTTTTCTCGATGCAGGGCCGTTAATTTTTGAGGAGTTCTCCTGGTCACCAGGACAACTGGAGCTGATAGTGAAGATAGCATCAGCTCCCCATCACCATATGCATTACTATTATTATTATATTAATTTCATTAGGATTTTCAAAAATAGTTGTTACCAACACAAAAATTATAATAAGAAAATAATTTTAGTAATGACAAGACAAGACACTTTCAAAGGGTCATGGCCATCCGGCTGGTCCGGGGATGCCGCACGGTCTCCTGTGAGGCAGCGAGCCTCCTTGCCGGATTGCCGCCATGGGATCTGGAGGCAAAAGTCCTCAGGCACGTATGGGAGTGGCACGAGGAGGCGAAACGCCGGGGCGTAACTCCACTGCCGCGAGAAATCGCGGCATAGCAGACGGAGCTCCGGCGGGATCTGATGGTGACATGGAAAGTACGGTTGTCGCAACCCAGTGCTGGGCACGCCACGATTGCGGTGATAAGTCCCCTCTTTGAGAAGTGGCTAGAGAGGTGCCACGGCGTCCTCACCTTCCGCTTGACACAGGTCCTCACCAGACACGGCAGTAACGGGAGGTTCCTGTGTCAGATAAGGCGGGAGGAAACGCCCGGGTGTCACCACTGTGTGGATCGCCCGGAGGACACGGTGAAGCATACGGTGGAGGTCTGCCCGGCTTGGGCAGAGCACCGCCGTGTCCTCGTGGAGGCGATCGGCGGCAGAGATCTCTCGCGTCCGGCCCTGGTTCAGGCCGAGAGGGCATGGGCAGCCGTCACCTCCTTTTGGAAGCAGTAATGCTCGCGAAAGAGGAGGCGGGACGGTTGAGGGAAAGGCCAACTTCGCGCCCTCTCGCCCGTAGCCGCTGCAGGACACGCCCTGGGCGTCGGGAATCCCGGGCGGATTTCCGGCCACCGTAGGCGCGGGCTTGCGGACGGTGAGCAATGGGTAGCTCACCGTCCGGTAAGGACCAGGCCCGGGTCGACGGCGCGTTGTATTCCATGCGCGCCTCAAAAAGATGTCATCAGCACAAGTATAGGGGTCCACTAGGGCCAATGCCTGCCGGGGTCGCGGGAAGGTACAAAAGGTCTACCGAGGCCCCTGGCAACACATGCAACGGAAGGAATACGGGTGGGTTTTAGTCAGTATGAGTCAGACACACCCTCCCGCTCCGCTCAGAGCGGGAGCAGTTATTTGAGGCCTTCCCACCACAAAAAAAAAAAAAAGTCAAGACACTTTAAAATACAAACATAACATTATCGGAAACTCCGATACCCATGAGCGTGTTTACTTGACTGCGTGCAGTCGTATCCAGCGCTCGAGCATCGGAGAATCCCACCGGTCAGACAATACACACAGGATGCTGTTGGTACACACGGCTACATATCAAGCTATACATTATAAGCTGACCTCTCATTTTATGGAAATCCTATACAATGGGGGATTAGCTTATACTAGAAATATATAGCTTGATACTCGTATGTAGCCGTGTGTACTAGCACGCATGCGCGTTAGGACGGAGGTGTAACGCTTGCGTATGACTGCACCTACGTGGGCCTCGGCAGACATGCCAGCGGTACTTCAATATTGCAGCAGCCCCATCAGCATCAGAATGCATTGTGATACTGCACTCTCAGGTCACTATACGCCCTCTGCAAATAGTCAACCCATAGGCTTTACGAGTAAAAGGACTGACAGTTTGTCTTTTAAATGTCGCGTGATACACCTTTGGTGCTTATGAACTTAGGTATCCGGAGTCTGGCGTTCAACGTTACTTTAACTACGAGCAGTCATTTTAGGATTTTCCTCGATTTCCATCAGATTCTGACTTGGTGACAATGCCACGTCGAGTGCATACCCTTTCAAACATAAAAATATTTTTCAAAATCGGTCCACAATATTGACGGAGAAATCGGTGAACATACATACACAAAATTAAAAGTCGGTTAAAAATGACAGGTTGTTTGTTGGTAAGCGCATCACTTGAGAATGGCTGGACCGATTTCAATGTTTTCTTTAAAATGTTCGTAATAGCTCGAATCAGGTTTAATGGTATGAAAAATTGGAAAAGTTTCCCGAACTGAACTTCTTTTTTTTCTATGAGATTTTTGTATGAACTCAAGACCATATTGAGTTTTTGACAGGACAACGTTTGTCTGGTCAGCTAGTTAATATATCTATCTCAGCTAGTTAACAAATCTTCATGATGGAGTTAGGATTGAGAGTAAATAGACGTTATCTTCATTATGTACCTGTAGTCTTAAGGCACAAATCTCGGTGGTCTTTGGAAGAAAAAAAGTAGGTATGTCATCGGGAGGTAGAATCAAATAATTCTGTAAAAGAAAGCTGACACGAACAAGAGTTAGACAAACAAACAAGATGTACCTAATAACAAAACATCTACAAAATACAGCGTGCATCATAAATGTAGGGTCATATTTGAGGGTGTGGTACAGACCATCAAACTGAACCATTTTCTACATGGGACCAACATCGTAATCGCGAAAAAAATATCAGCGTCCCTTACATAATTAGGTCGAGTAGGCATTGAACAGATGCTAGTGAACTGCACGACCAACCGTCCCATCTTTTTACTCCGATAAACAATAGCCGTAACTTGAGGCACAGATTGTTCGCCGTGCCTCGGAGTCGAACCGTCGTCACTCGAGGCCAGTCTCCTGTCCCTCGCACACTCCATGCGCTCAACGCTCTCTTGGTTGCTAAGCCTGAATGTGATGTGTTCGCGGGAAGATCTTGTCAGTATGTCTGAACTATTTTGAAACAAGCGTATGACTGTCGAGTAGTTGTATACTTTTGTTATTGTACATAAATAATGTGTTGAAGTGTATTTAACTACGTGTCTTTAACTAATGTAAAAATAAATATCTTATATTTATTTTAACTTGAAACGGTTGGCGGTTGAAGACATTTCTTATCATATTAGGCGTAATAATAAAACACGAATGTGTTGCTTCTGAAATTAAATAATTTATTTATCATTTCAGTTTTACTAAATTAAATTATAAACTAAAATTATGTACTACGTAATTATATACTAAAACATACCTGAAATTTCGAAGAAACGACATTTAAAGTATTTTATTACACCTATTCGACTCTCCTTCTAATAAATTTTAAATAATAAAATCTTTAAAATTAATATTGTATTTTTTCATGTCATCTTGACATCTCTCCCTTTTTCTAGTTTATGCCCGGTTTACATTATTCCAGTCCAGTGATCTAGCGAGATTCCAGTCCAGTGCTGGACTGGATCTGTAACGTCTACATTATTCCAGTTATTTAGAAGCCGTTGAAGTGTGAACACTATAGTGACAATGATTTCCGGTGTGAATCCTTCAATTTCCATACCAATGCACAGATTTTGCAAAGCAGTTTGGCGCATAGGTTTGTTTTTATAATGTTCTGATGTTATATCCCATAAACACGGATTTTCTCTGTATATAGTGACAAACTTTACAGTTTCGTCTTCAGATAACTTCTTCACCATTGTTAAATCCTTTTTCTTTGCAAAAAAGTCCGCAAAAACAACCAACACGTGTGTACTTCGTCAGCACTGGAATGGCACTGGATTGGCCGTCTACATTATTCCAGTTGCACTGGATTGGTCGCACTGGATTCAAAAGTAGACCGCGAATCCAGTTACTGGACTGGAATGCTTACTGGATTCAGTTCATTCCAGTGCCGGTTTACATTTTTCCAGTAAGCAATCCAGTACTGGACTAGATCGCTGGACTGGAATAATGTAAACCGGGCATTACATTGGTAGTGTCTGTATCCGAGCTATCATAAAGAAACTCTTTAGTGTTAATGAGCAAAAAGTATTAATATTTACGCAGAACGCGATTAAATAATAGGAAATACATTTTCTTTACTTAAATAAATACATTTATTGAAGTTTTGCATTGGCCAGCTGATCATTTTTCCGTAACCATGATTAATGATTTTTTTAACTTAGCAATCATTTTCTAAATCCATTATTAAATCCCCGATTACATTGTCACGTCTATTCGAAAGGACCATCGACATTTAGGGGTTGACAATTAAAATGGGTGTCACTTCAACCAACGAGTCCATTCCGTGTTTTTAATTATTTTTATATCCTGCGGGGAAGCTATCGGGATGAAAAACTCGTTAACTTTCGCGAGCTTTGCGATTGATTGTAAAGCCATTGCAAGTAAGATAAATATCAATATTTGATGTGTGTTTCACTGGGTAGCCTGGAGGTTTAATTTGGCACATTTTTAGGGTTCCGTATGTCCCAATGAAAAAACCGAACCCTTCTAGATCACTCGTGTGTCTGTCTGTCTGTATGTCCGTCTCTCACAGTCAATTTGCTCCGAATCTAATTGACCGATTAAGTTGAAATTTGGTATAGGATGTATCACTTTCTGTGACCCAAACACAGACGTGTTACGTACGTAAAATTCATTTTGAATATGGAGATTAACTTTGGGAGACAAATATGAAAATTTAAAAAAAAGTTTTGCACGCTGTACCATGTAATATGTCAAATAAAAGGACTTACTGTGAGGGTCTCCATTATATCTTTATTGTCATTTTAAAATAAACAGTTTTAAAGTTATTTAAGAAAATAGTTGAAAATTGACTATTCCCCTTATCTCCAAAACTACTGAGCCTAACATTTTGAAAAAAGTATACTTTTTAAAGATTACAGGAATATTTATAAGAAGTCTAAGGTCTTAAAGTAATGTGGTAAATCTCAATAGGCTATAAAAGTTGCCAAGTAATAGTCGACCAACTTACATTTGCAGTTAGAATGTACCGGAGAACATTTTTTTCAACTACAACCTTAAGTTTGTTCTGGGATAAAAATTATAGTTTTAATGAGTATTATCGTGCTGTAATGCCAAAAAACGCTTTCTACTTTCTTTAGAAAAAAGCGTTTTTTAAATTAAGCTTACACAGAAAGTTAACTTTTGCCTATACAAAGGTTAACTTTCTGTGTAAGCTTAATTTAAAAAACGCTATTTTAACAAAAGTTACAAAAAAAAAAGGTAACAAAAGTTACCTTTGATTAGCCAATAGTATCTATAGCCTAAATGTAATCATATTACGTTTCACTTCAGTTATGTGAAGACGGATTCTTGCAAGCTAATTTTGGTCAAATTCCTCTTGATTAGTTTAAGATAAGTAAATGAAATAATAACAAAACTAATTTATTAAAGGCCTCCGTTTATCAGTTACAGATGAGCAGGTTCTCTTATTGACAAAGATTCGCATTTCGTTAAGGCGCTGACAAGACCTAATTGACCAAAATAGGCTTCTCTGTATAGTTTGTGGTAGCGGAAAAAATATATGTTAATTTTGAACATATTTCCCAGAACTTGGTTGTTGCCAAAACACGTTTTGAAAAAAAAAATCTCGATAGAAACTAACGATAAACTAACCTCTTACCTTGTAGGTATTCTAATCCAAAATATCTGCATTAAATATCAACATACATACATAGCATTAAGTCTGCCTCTGATAATTTGTGTGCTTAAAGTATTAAATAAATAAATCTGTTGCGAGATTTTTGCACCATTTTAAACTTTTTTTTTGTCCAGTTTAATTGACGATGTCAGAACAGATAAAGTTAACGGCTCGGGAATGGACAGGCCATTAAATTCGCTGATCATAAATAGGGTAAAAGTACGAATTTTACGTGAGTGATTATTGGAGGCATGGCGTCACCTGTTCTACGGTCACTTTACTTTAAAGCTGATAAACACTTAATCGTACGGTGACGACCGTACGATTAAGTGTTTATCAGCTTCGTTGAAAGGTTTAAAACAGACGATTCTCGACGAAGCGCTACTGCTGAGTATGAGATCTTGAGTTCAATTCCCAGGTCGGGCAAAGTGTTTTTGGGTTTTTCCATTGTAAATTTCTCAACCTGGAGTCTGGATTTGTACCCGGTTGCTGGCAATCGGCTCGCCCTATATGACAAGGGACTTAAACATAACTGGTGAAATGTGGGTGTGCTATAGGTACACGTCTGCCTAACCTTTTGGGGAGAATACGGGCGTGATGGTATGTTATGTTTCTTTATTTATCCTCTTCATTCATCTGTATTTTAATATTCGTGATGTTAAAATTAATTGCACAAAAAACGGAAAATCTCGAAAATCGTTGAATTTAAATTTTCAAGTTTAATTAAAGTTTTTGCTAAACAGGGATTTTCATATCTGTACACTTTTCATTTTCAAGCTGCTCCTAACTTTAAATTTCCGGCGTAATTGTTTAAAACTTAAAGATTTTTTCTAGGTACTTTTAGGGACATCTTATTTAATAAGTTTTACAACCCACTGCTCTATGTTTATTTAGTGTCAAATGCATACAGGATGCTACCTATATTCTCCAAATATTTACAGGCAACCTTATTTACAGGCTTTCCAGGTTATAAAAAATCTTCTAAAATGCTACAAAAATACGTCCAGCAAACTCCGTTTCATTGCGTCAATGTATAAACCAGCCTTTACCCTGTAGGAGTTTATATTATTTTTTCCAGTCAAACGCCCATTGATATGACTGCAGTATTAATATTTTATTTTGACGCAGTTGGTGTACACGAACGGACATCGCCTTACAATGTTGGTGTAAATTTTTTATCGTGTGCCCTGCTGTCCAAATGACAGCGTGTTTTGGTGCTAAATATTACGTGAAAGGGCGAGATTTTAAATTTTATTATTATTTTCTGAATTTTAGGGTTCTTGTGTTTATATTTGTTTTGCAAAGTTAACTTTTCCAGTTTTCCGGGAAGAGTAATATTATGATTTACCCTTGGAATCATCATCATCATCATTTCAGCTGAAAGACGTCCACTGCTGGACATAGGCCTCCCCCAAGCACTGCCATTTCGGTTCTGTGCTTCCCGCGTCCAGCGGATTCCTGCGGCACAAGGTCATCGGTCCACCTTGTAGACTACTGCTACGTCTTCCGGTACGCGGTCGCCACTCCAGAACCTTTCGGCTCCATCGGCCATCTGTTCTGCGAGCAATGCGCCCTGCCCACTGCCTCTTAAGTTTGGCAATACTTCGGGCTATGTCGGTAACTTTGGTTCGCCTGCGAATGTATTCATTTCTGGTTCGATCACGTAGGGAAACTCCAAGCATAGCTCCTTTCCATTGCCCTTTGGGTGACTTTTAGCCTTCTAATAAGGCCCTTTGTGAGCGACCACGTTTCAGTGCCATAGATCATCACTGGCAACACGCACTGGTAAAAGACTTCTGTCTTGAGACACTGCTGTATGTGGGACGAGAAGAATGTTAACAAGTATACGTATAAGTCTATTGGGCCTTCTGGCAGCTTGTTTAACCATTTACCGTAAAAACCTATCATCCAGTTACAGATTCCGATAAAGCCACATTTTTTATTCAATGGATTCACCCATTTTAAATCGCCGTTCAATACGAAAACAGCTTGCCTACATACCCCGCGTTAAACAATTAAAATCAACATTCATAAAACAAACACACAAATAACTGCCAAAAACAATTGCCGTACGCAAATTGATTACAAACTTCGTGAAACAATTAACTGAGTTGGCCGACTTGAAACCAATGGGCAATGAGGTGAACATCTTGTCAAGTCAATGTCCCAACCCCTATTCTATCGATGTAACGGACATTGATTAATACGCCTACCCTACCTTGAAGGCTGTCTCTAATTAGGACAGATAACGTTATCATTACAAGTTGGGAACTGACAAGGGATTGTACGAGTATTAATGAGTAAGTTTAACGCGCTTGTTGTCATAGTTTGTGAGGGTTATTATTGAGTGATGTGAGTATAGATAACTATTATACAATGTCGCAAGGGATGATGATGATTACTCTCCGATGTACAGTCACGAGGATAAACATCATACAGTTACGAAAAATTCAAATGCATTTTTCTCGTGAAATAACAGTCGCAACCTGAAGAAAAGACCTAATTCATAATAGTATGGTTACGTAAATACTATTTATTATTCGTAACACCATAAAAAATCTATCAATACTATATGAGAAATCTATTTAAATCTTGCGTAAGTGTAAGGTATTTATGCTCGTGACCGTACCTGCCTAGTAGCGAGAAGATTTACTGGTTTTACGTCATAATATTATAATGGAAGATTACAAAGGCTTGGTAGCAGACTGTCTGATTCTCAGAATGTCTGTTTTGGATAAAGCTTGATTTTCTCGCCAGTACAAACGTGACCAATACGTTTAACAACTTCTTGGTTTCTAGCTGGTCATCAAGTTTATATTCTTAAATATTTTGATATTCAAATTTGATATGAGTCCAAACAAAGCTGTCAATTATATTAAAAAAAAATCATTAGTTGTAAAATATGTATTGAATCAAGTCGTATTTATTATTTTGGCCATTTAATTCTAAATTGTACCAAGTCTGTGTCTCTAATCAAGTAACGTGTTATCTGCAGAATCATGTAAAGGTTGATATTACTGTTTATTGTTGAGTTCTGAAAACGAAGGTGCAAAAATATGTGTCTCTTTCTTCGAATTTCGTGTAGAACCAGTTGAAGGGCCTCTTTCTGCCTTTTTTTCTGGGTACCGACCTACTAGACATCCGTACATGTCTTGGAGTCCGTAGACCGGCTTCTCCGTATTGATGTGCGTCGCATGACCGTCGCGGTACCCGCTGTTCAGTTGAGGCGCACTACGCCTTGCAGTTGGAGGTCCATAAGGATTTTTTTTTTTTACAGAAACATAAAAAAATAACTTTTTAGTTGTAGTTGATATTTTTTAAACCAGTTCATTTTTGGTCGGGATAACTTAGGTTCATCCTTATAAGATAATACTCATTTGACAGGTTACGTTTTTTAGGAGACTCGAACCTAAAAGCGATTGCAGTCGATTTCTTGGTTCGTAAGCCAAATGCGTGACAATAATTTTACCATCTGATGTACCTTAAGTTTTCTCGTAGTCTCTCTTCAATTAGGCCAAATTTCCGCTTCAATAAAGGCGCTATTCCTGCCATGAGTATTTTCGCCCGCGCGCAAATTTAGTCCACGTGCAGGCTGTCCACATCCTATTATTTTATACATGTTTTTCCTATCATGCGGGTAGCACGCGCTCGGAACGCGGATTGATCGCGGGCGCGCAGCGCGCGTGCTTGCTAACCGGATGCGGGCGGCGTTCTTCTGCCTTCGGTGTTATTTTTACTTTGACGCGGGCCGCACATATGGAGTACGCATATAATCGCAAACAAAAATTAAAATTGATACAGAAAGAGTTATTTTTGAAGTGCACGAGTTTAGTCACTGTCGACACGCACGACACTGTAGCAACAAACACAATCTTTGTCCTGCGTGTGGCCAGGAGCGTGTAATCACCCGCACGCGGACAGGATCCGCACGCGGGCGATAATACGCATGACAGGAAAAGCGCCCTAACTGTTTTGATCATTTGATCCGTCTGCCCTAGAATAAGGTTAATGTTACTTAACTCTTTTTATATTTTCTTGTTCGATTTTTTTTAATGCTTAAATTAAAATACGTGTTAAAGTGGTTAATTCTCTTTTTTATTTCACTACAATACCTAAAGAGTGCAAAAAAATCATCTTGTATAATTGGTATACAAGATGATTTTTTTGCACTCTGTTGTCGATTTGACTAACAAGCTGAGACTTGAAGAACTTATCAAAGTAAACGTTAATAATCAAAAGACGCCAATTTAATAAATTGTCGCGACAATCAGTTTTATTGATGTTTCATATTCAAAATCGAAGTTGTTTCTGCTAAGGTCTAATACAAACGACCGATTTCATCTCTATTCCTCGACTTTGTCGGAATCCAGCGGTTCCCTATTATTCAGCTCAACGCACACAAGTCTTAGCACACATGTCCTGCATTAATACCTGTCCCAGTGGTCTGATTCATCCCTTTCTTCGTGTAAGTGCTGATAATAATCGCTAGAGATCGACAAGATTCGGACGGATTCGGGCGTTTTTGTGGGTGACTGGTTTTTGTTAGCAATTCGTCTTACAATAAAATGTCAGACAAAAAAATGTTTTAATCTAATAGCCACAAAGTCTGAGGAACCGACAAGCAGTCTTACTAAGGGGCATCGTGTTACTGGATGTGGAGGTCAGATCGTCTCGCTCCAAGTAAAATACTGATATTCAGCTGGATCCGGCTATATTGGAAGCTGACTTCAACATAGTTGGGAAAAGGCTAAGTAGATGATGATTAATTAATTAGTCAATTATGATAATAGGACATTATACCATTTTCTACAAAAAAATATAATTGCCTATACTGTTAATAGACGGCCGTGTGCGCCTTAAATAATAGAGTTCTGAATCAATTCGTTAAAAAGATAAACGAAGAAGGAAATAAGGAAACCCAATAAGTTTAACAATCAACTGGTTTTATTGTTGTTTTATGATTTGTTTAATATTCATTTCACTGTGAACTGTTTAAATACTCGGAGCTTTTTAGTTACATTTGCTAATGCTGCGTTACATCTTTCATGAATACTTTGACGATAAGTGATTGTTCACTCATTTGAATTTTTAAGAATCAAGGAACGGAAATTGTTTTAAAAAAAATAAATAAAAATAAAGGATATTCAACTTAAAGAAAAAAAAAATATTTAAAGGATTGGATTAGATTTTAGTTTTTTTTAAATTTAGTTTCCCTTTATTATTGCACGCTTGTTTTTTTTAACGAATAATTGTATGATGAAAAGTCCAATCTGCCTCTACCAACAAAACTTAACAGCCTGTGTTTCCCGAAGGGTTAGACAGAGGCGTATCTATAATACACTGTAGCAACTTCAATTTAAATAACATGCAAAATAAATAATAATGTTAATGTTTTTAATATTTCAATTAGGTTTAGAGTTAATTATGTTCTTAATCGTAATTAGTTTGTATTGCGATAAAAAGACCTAAATAAAATAAAGAGCTTGAAAAGCTTCTAAATATGCAAAAATGTTTTCATTCCCAACTTGGATACCAAAAAGGTTTGTGTGGGTCATTCTAAAACATTTAAATCCAACGTTTCATATTTATATTTATTCACCTTAACGGATTAAGCATTTAAGCACAATTTTGTGCTTAATTCAATTATATAAGCCCTCGTTTGACTTCCCAACAGAAGCGTATGTTGTCTCTCCAAAGATAAGGGATGCTGATTTGCATAAAACAATTATTAATTATATCTCATGGGATGCTACCATTACGCTAGAATACCAAACATGGGTACTATATCGCATACAATTGTTATGCAAATTTTATTAATTAAGGTGACATATTCATAGTTAGTTTATGGCATTTTCACTGAGACTTGGTCATAGTCTTGTTCAATTTGTGGTTATGTTACACGTTTTACATATGACTGTTGGAGATTGTTAAAGAAAACATGATAAGATTTATTGAATTATTTTAATAATATACTTTATTGTACAATGTACACCACAAAAATACGTACAGACTAGCGCAATACTATCGCGGGCGCGACAGGCATATAATTGCTGCCTGTCACACCCGCGATATCGCGCTAGTCTGCATGAGCCATTAAATACTACAAAACATACAAAGCCTTATCGATTTCTGATAAACGTAATAAGCCAGCGGGTTAATTGCGTAACACGCTTACAGTAGCAATGGCTTTCATTGTTAATTGCGTAACACGCTTACAGTAGCAGTGGCTTTCATTGTTAATTGCGTAACACGCTTACAGTAGCAGTGGCTTTCATTGTTAATTGCGTAACACGCTTACAGTAGCAATGGCTTTCATTGTTAATTGCGTAACACGCTTACAGTAGCAGTGGCTTTCATTGTTAATTGCGTAACACGCTTACAGTAGCAATGGCTTTCATTGTTAATTGCGTAACACGCTTACAGTAGCAATGGCTTTCATTGTTAATTGCGTAACACGCTTACAGTAGCAATGGCTTTCATTGTTAATTGCGTAACACTCTTACAGTAGCAATGGCTTTCATTTTTAATTGCGTAACACGCTTACAGTAGCAATGGCTTTCATTGTTAATTGCGTAACACTCTTACAGTAGCAATGGCTTTCATTTTTAATTGCGTAACACGCTTACAGTAGCAATGGCTTTCATTTTTAATTGCGTAACACGCTTACAGTAAGTAGCAATGGCTTTCATTGTTAATTGCGTAACACGCTTACAGTAGCAGTGGCTTTCATTGTTAATTGCGTAACACGCTTACAGTAGCAATGGCTTTCATTGTTAATTGCGTAACACGCTTACAGTAGCAATGGCTTTCATTGTTAATTGCGTAACACGCTTACAGTAGCAATGGCTTTCATTGTTAATTGCGTAACACTCTTACAGTAGCAATGGCTTTCATTTTTAATTGCGTAACACGCTTACAGTAGCAATGGCTTTTATTGTTAATTGCGTAACACGCTTACAGTAGCAATGGATTTCATTTTGACAGTTCAACAACATTCATTGCGTTATTTACGTTGTTGAGCAAACAATTTTTTCGAACATATGAAGCAATGGATTAGCAATATCTCAGCGATCAGCCTCTTGCCTGTCCAAGCTGTGCACGACCAGAATCGATTCCTGATAACCTTTTATTTTACACTTTGGACTTTTTTATTTCTAAATTGATAGCTGCTAACACGTAACCAGAACTTGCCTTATTTTTTTTGCAAAACGTATGCAACGCTTTATAAATATAAACTGCTTTTTAGGTTACGTGGTCGTTTTAAATATACCTGGGAGTCTGATTGCAATCACACTGATAGGACGTTTATTTTTACCATCCACCTTAAAACGTAGTCGATTTATAGATTATAACAGCATCTGGAACTGCCTATTTAGATCACATATTTATTTCTTCTATTTTTCTTCCATATTTGTTTTTTTTTAATTATACGTATTACAAGTGACGTATGATGATTTGTTTATTTAATTACGCCACAGTAAGTATTACTTTTCCGAAGATAAATAATATACTATAATAGCTATGAAATGTTGAAGTAGCAAAACCTCTCATAACTCAACCAATTTTCCTCCTCAAACCAGACGACCGCAATCCTCTGTCGAACGAATTTATCACTTTACTATTTTTAACATTAATTTTCATTATGAATGCCAACTAAAATCCACGAAATTAATACTCAGCCGAAATATGGACAGTTCAATTTTAAACTCTTTCAACTTTGCCCATTATTCATGAAGCTCCCTGTTTCAAACTCGTCGTGTCAGTGGTCCATACAAAAAGTTCTACGGAAAATACCAGCTATGTAATAAGGGAATTGTAAAATGAATGATGAAAAACCGTACCAAATATTTTTTCCATTTGCTACTGCAAAAAGGAAAAAATATTTGTTGCAGCGATGAGCATTTACCGAGTCTTTTTTGCGGACCTATTTTATTAGTTTTGAATATAATATGAAATAGTTTTTCAGTTGTCTGGCCGTGTCTGCATAATCATCCTACAATGTTCCCACTGCTGGGACTCAGGCCTCCTCTCTGTGAGAGGGAGTGGGCCGTAATCCACCACGCGAGCCCAGTGCGATTTGGTAGATGTCACATGTCTTCAAATTTTTGCTTCTAGGACATGTCGGTTTCCCCACGATGTTTTCTGTCACCGCTCGGCCGTGTCTGGCCAACCATTAATTATAGTTGTACCTACAATGATCTTTTGGCGCGTGGCAATTATCGAAGCTAAAGCCGCTATCTTTTTTTTTTAACCATATAGTTCTCAAAACAGCTTCACATACTTTTACCAACAGCGCCCCCATGTTAACGTCATTCGAGCGTTAAAAGATCTTTGTAGCACTGTATGTACTTATATAATCGACCTCGTAACTGCCACTTTTGACAATAATCCCCAGTAAATTGAAACTTCACAAAGGTTGAATCCATCTAACTGTCACATAGACCAATAGACCTCGTCGACTCTTAGGTTGAATTCAAACTCAAAGCATTTATTTCAAATAAACCAATTACAGGCACTTTTGAATTGTCAAGGGGTCAGTCGGTCAGACAGTAAGATGAAGCTAGTTGCCCATTCCAAAGCGTAATAGGTACCTATGGAGAAGAACGGGCAAGACACTCCATGGACACTCTTTTAAATCAACGTATTATGGTTACAAAATATTGTTTACATCATTCATTTTGAAATTATACATCTGAGAACGATGCAAAACGTCAAAGCGTCCGTAAAAAAACTACAAACAAAAAAAAAATTGCGATTCAAAAATTTAAATAAGCCGTGGCAGGTAAGAGATGACCAGTCTCTACTGACGGCGCCCGTTCACTAACATGATGAATGTCACTTGTATGTCATAATTTGCAAGTGACATTCAACCTAAGAGAGCATGGTAAAGGAATTATGAGGTCGACTATATCTACCAATGAAAACTTGCCCTCATCCGATTTTTTCCCTTGTTTAAGGGGTATAAAAAGACACTTAATGAAGCAGAGAGTCACTTGTTCTCCTCTTACTCTTAATTAAGATATTTTTGAAGTGAATACTTCTTTAGGCGCGTTGAGCGATTTTTGGTAGGGAAAAACGTACGGGTTCGCGTCACCGACATGCCCACGCCGACATGCTGTAGTAGCAGTAAGTGAAGCTAAATTGACCACGTGAAAAGTTTAATTAGTGTATACTGTGCATTGTTTAAATTTTGTTTTAGGTAATCATTGAGTCCATTTAGACTTACTCGCTTTCGTACCCAGGGCGTCTCCTGCGGCAGCTAGGGGCGAGAGGGCCGCCTCCTCCTTCGCGAGCATTACTGCTTCGCAGAAGGAGGTGTCGACTGCCCATGCCCTCTCGCTCCGTATCATGGCCTGAACCAGGGCTAGACGCGAGAGATCTCTGCCGCGGATCGCCTCCACGAGGACACAGCGGTGCTCTGCCCAAGCCGGGAAGAACTCCACCGTATGATCCACCGTGTCCTCCGGGCGATCCACACAGTGGTGACACCCGGGCGTCCTCCCGCCTTATCCGACACAGGAACCTCCCGAAGCTGCCGTGTCCGGTGAGGACCTGCGTCAGGCGGAAGGTGAGGACGCTGTGGCGCCTCTTTAGCCACTCCTCAAAGAGGGGACTTATCGCCGCAATGGTGGCGTGCCCAGCACTGGGTTGCGACAACCGTACTCTCCATGTCGCCATGAGATCCCGCCGGAGCTCCGTCCGCTGTGCCGCGATTTCTCGCGGCAGCGGACTTACGCCCCGGCGTTGGAGGACTTTTGCCTCCAGATCCCATGGCGGCAATCCATCAAGGAGGCTCGCTGCCTCACAGGAGACCGTGCGGTATCCCTGGACCATCCGGTTCGTGCGCGCCTAGAGCGAAGAAGGGGCGATGTGGGTGGAGAGGTGGAATTGCGCGAGTGAGAGAGGAATAGTATTATTGGGCGAGTGAAAGAGTAAACAATATTATCCCGCACGATTGCGCGAAGGAAAGCGCGTGTGTCTAAATGAGCCCAATATTTTATTGAAGTGAAAACTTTAATAAGCGCGTTGAGCGATAATTTTTCACTTCTGCTTATATTTTTGTATTGATACCTGGGAACCTTTTGGCTATGGTGATATTGTAGGTAAGTACCAATATTTTACTCGAAAAAGGTTTTTATTACAGGCAATAACTTAACTTTTCCCACAACTCTTGTATCGTTGGATGCACCCCCATAGGCACAATGTTTTGCGTGCGCCACATGTCGCGCTGCTGTAAACAGCGATTTTCCACAACAAAAATAAAAGTAATTTCCCAGCAATGATGTTTGCTCAGTATTTATTTAGTTTGATGTACAGAATGCGTAAATAATGGTTATGTGATGGGTATTCAACTTAGTGTCGTGTGAACGTTTATTTCAAGCACTCATTATGTAACTTAATTATTTCATAATAATCCCATTGACTAGAGTCCTTGCCTAGAAGCCTTGGTACCTAATCTAAGGGATTACTACCACACGCAATATGTTAACGAGGATCAACCAATTACAGGCAATTGAATTGTCGAAATCCAATTATATAATTATGGTAATCTGTATGAAAAATGACATTGGTAGGTATTCAATGTAATAGAGTAACAAAGAGAAGATAGTTTTTCTCAATTAGTCTTGAGTTATTGCGAGCAGTGGTGGCCCAGTGGTAACGGCCGCGACTGACGAGGTTCGAACTCCTACAGACGCTTTACTTTGTTTAAATTATGTCATCACCACTGCTCTCATAACGGTGAAGAAAAACATCGTGAGGAAACCGACATGTCCTAGAACCAAAAAATCGAAGACATGTGACATCTACCAACCCGCACTGGGCTCGCGTGGTGGATTACGGCCCAGTCCCGCTTACCGAGAGGAGGCCTGTGTCCCAGCAGTGAGAACATTGTAGGCTGATTATGTTAGTACGAAAATAATTATGTACTATCTTAGTACGAAAATACTTATAAGTACAATCTGCGCTATTACCAACCTATTCAAGGAAAAACAATTCGAAACACTATTTTTTTATTTTATTTCTTTCTTTCTGTTTTTTTTTCTCTCAGTTTTAATGATAGTCTGGCATTTTGAGTACTTTATGCGGCCTACCCAAATGTCCTTTCCTTGGTATTGTTCGTCGAGTCGTTGAGCTCCTTAAGTTCTGAGTTGAGCAACACGATTACTGACAAATGCTTGCACTGACTCGACTGGTCCACTCAAATTTGTGTGGTTCTTTCCTCAAAAGACCATTTCAGACATGGATCTACTTGGTCCTCACATAATCTGGCCAAGATGACCCTTGAGTTTGTTTCGCCATTTCTTCTCAGGGGTAGTCAGATAGGAAGTGTCGACTCCATCTAGCTTATTTTTTAATATGACGTGTAAAAGTGATTCTCATATCCTATTTACAGAATAAACAATTTCATTTCATTTCATTAATTAAAAACAAACTGAGCGCTATAATCATGTTTAGTCAATTTTGTTATTGCATTATTTTATTTTGACAGCACTCCCAAGAAAATTTATTTATGTATTTAAAATTTCTCGCACACAATTAGGTACAAAGGCGGACTTAATGCCTTAGGCATTCTCTACCAATCAACCAAGAGTGGTGAAGAGATAAGATGACAGGTGCTCCGAGAGGAAATAATAATAATGATAAATATTAAAAGATAACATAAGCAGCAGATTATAAATAAAATAGGTACAGAACTACATAAATACAAACTTAGAATACATACATAAACTCACGCCTTCTTCCCATGGGGGCAGGCAGAAACTATAGAACGCCACCTGCCTCCTTACATAGTCCTTTTGCTTCGTGTACGTTCATACATCTGGTCATACACGCACGCCGGTTGCGAGTACTATGCACCTGACCTTTTTGAAGAACATCAACAATGAGGTCACTGTATGTCTTTCTGGGGCGTCCCCTCCCGGCGTTTAGTACAATATATACCTACACTATATATTATTTAATTATTAGGCCTTTATTGCTGAAACTAAGCATACATTGTATACAGGGTGTCCGGTAATTAATGGATAACCTTGAAATGGTTCATGGTAGAACTAATGGCCTTTCAGAAAAAAAATACAAATAAAAAAAAACAAGTAGTACCAAAGATATGTTTTTTTTTTTAAATAATATCGATATTTTTTGTTACCTTATTTTATATTCTTGTACACCACGACCACAAATTAATGAATTCCATTAGATTACTGTGCTGATAGATAAGCAATAAATAGTATGACTGCTAATACACAGTTTTTTTTAAACAAGTTGAATTATTGTTCTAGCGATAAATTAGTGAAAAATATTCATTTTGACAAAGTTTAAGCAACTGCAGCATAAAAAATAAGTATCGAAACACAAGTGACCAATAATTTAAAAATAATATGTGCTTAAAGCGAATTTCAAATTGGTATTAATAATTTATTATTGTACCTAATGTAAATAGTGAATAACATAGTGAAGAACATTTTAAAGTTTAAGTATATATTAAATGAACACGATTGGAATTAAAATCCTACCTAAAAACCAAAATATAAATGATAATTATAAAGCATTTCATGATACATTAACAAATGTCCTTAACTTTTGTATACCAATATGTAAAGTAAAACTAAAAACCAAATTCAAAAAATACTGGCTAACGACAGGCATCAAGATCTCCTGTACAAACAAAAGATTGTTAAAAATATTCACACTTAAAATAAAAAAATCCTATAATTACAAAGTATTATAAAAACTATGAAAAAATGTTAAAAAATCTAGTTACTGCATCAAAAAAGACACAATATATAAATAAAATAAAAAATCTAACAATAAGGTTAAAACCATGTGGAGTATCATAAATGAGAGAACAAACAAAAAACATAAAAAGGATCATAATAATATTAAATCGCAAATAGATAACGACCTTATAACCGAACCTAAACAAATAGCCAACATTTTTAACAATTTCTTTGCATCCATTGGAGAAAACAGCGCAAATTCATCTAGTAGCAAACCAAGGTGCACCTCTGTACTAAATCCCACAGAGAACACGATGTTTCTTAGCCCAATAGATGCTTGGGAAGTAAACAAAATAATTAAAAACCTAAAAAATAAAAGTAGTCACGGAATTGACGAAATACCACCAGATGCTTTTAAGACAATGCGCAGATGAACTTACCTTACCTTTTTACCTGCTACTAAACCAGTCATTTGACGAAGGTATATTCCCTGATTTATTAAAAAAGTCTGTAATAAAACCCATCCACAAAAAAAAAATACGAAAACAGACCCAAACAACTATCGCCCAATAGCTCTCTTACCATCAGCTTCAAAAATCTTTGAAAAAGCTGTGTGACCGCATTTATACGTTTTGCGAAAAATACAATATATTTGATGAATGCCAGAACGGCTTTCGAAAAAACCGTTCCACCACCTTAACAGTCTATAAGTATATCCAAGAAGCCCTTAATATTATTAATAACAAAAAATACGCAATAGGAATATTACTAGACATGACCAAAGCATATGACAAAGTACAATATGGGACATTGCTAAATCAATTGTACGGAATAGGTATTCGTGGAAAGGCTCACGAATGGCTAACATCTTATCTTAAGAATAGGGAACAATTAGTTGAAATAGAATACTTTGACTCAAAAAATAATAAAATCGAAAAAATTCGTTCACATAGTAAAATAATTAACGCCTCAATTCCCCAAGGAAGCGTCCTAGGATGTCTCTTATTTTTAATATATATTAATGACCTACCTAAGACCATAGAAGGGCCATGTGTCTTATTCGCGGACGATATTTCCATATTAGTCTCTTGCCAAGACAATGTAAATATAGAAGAAACTCGCACTTCCATATTTACTAAAACATGCAACTGGATAAACGAACATAACCTCGAGATAAACTACTCCAAAACCAAATTAATAACTTTCCACCCTTACCAAAAAACACCTTTAACCTTAGATTTTAGTTTCAACGACTCAAAATTAGAAACTGTTAACGAATTTACCTTACTCGGACTAGTTATAGACACACACATAAACTGGAAATCACACATACAGAAAACTCACTCAAAAATTTCTAAATTCGCTTACGCCCTTCGTGAAATAAAAAAGACCACCAATTTACAAACAGCTTATGCCTATGCATGGCTTAGCTATGGTGTCACCCTTTGGGAAAACAGCACAGATGTACGAACACTCTTCACCCTGCAAAAGAAAATGGTCAGAATCCCAGCAAACATTGAGCAAGCAGATAGTTGCAAACCTTTCTTTCAAAAACATAATATTTTAACCCTCCCTTGTACATATATTTTAGAAACATGCGAATTCGTACGAAAACATTAAGAATTTTATTCAAAACGTGAAGACATCCAGACACGCTATCTACTCAGACACCGATCTAGTCTAAACTTACCAAGTTCTCGATTAAAAATGCACTCAAAAAGTCCCTATGTAATGTCTATTAAATTACATAATAAAATACCCGCATTAAGAAAATGTACATTTTCTTAAAAAAAACTTAGACAATTTTTTAACAGCTACTACTTGGTAAACGAATATCAAAGTGATAGACTTATAAAGTCATAACTTGAGACTAAAACTTTTTGATCTGTTAATTCATTCTTATTACATCTCTCAGTAGATAGGTATCTGTTTAGATTCTATAATTAAAGCTATTCGTTTTTTCTTTTAAGAAAACACCTACATTATTATTTATAAATTAGTTTGCTAAGTAATGTTATATAATTTACAAATGCTTCCTCTCTCCTAACTCACGTATTTTGCTGTGCCCGACAGGGTCCTTTGATGAGTGCTGCTAGCAGCACTGGGGTGGGGGATGTAAACGGTGCGAAATGTCTGTGTGTAGATTGAGTTTTGAATCTGTGTGTGTGTGAGTGAGGAAGGAGCGCGCGGACGCAGGCGATAGATGAGTGGAACATTCCAGTTCAAATTCGAGCCTCACGCTAGCCGCACGCTCCTTTCTCACATTTCTATGTCGTATTTTTGTAAAGATTTCCTACAACAAATTAAACGGAATTATTAAAAACTCTGCATTTGATTCATTGGATCTAATTATAAGTTTACCACATAAGGAACCTACATGTGGAATGCAATAAAAGTATTGAGTATTGAGTATTGTATTATTGCCATTCGTGTTTAAAAGGAGTTAAATTTAATTAAACAAGAAAGTTTGCAAAATTGGAATATTTATTTACATTACATGTACCTGATCATTGGGGTTTAATAAAAAACAACATTTGACATTAATAACACTGTATTCGTTGTAATTTACAATAAATGTTCAAATTGTCTGCCACCCACTCTGATGCAGGCCCTACACCTACGAATAAATGCTCTTCTGAGCAGTCGCGTATAACGTCGATCGCTTATTTTCAATGCGGCTGCCCGGACTCGGCTACGTAAATCTTCCAAGGAACGGATCGGCTTTGCGTAAACTTCTTCCTTAAGACAGCCCCAATAAAAAAAATCCAGTGGATTTAAATCTGGTGAATGTGGGGGCCATAAAATACGCACGAACAGATACAGCATAATGCGCAGGACAGCCGTCATTTTGCAACCAATAAGATCCTCTCCACCTGGGGTACCTCTTGCAATAAATTTGGAAGATCGTTTTCTAGGAACGCTTAATAACTTTGGCCAGTTAGGTTCCCCGGTAATTCAAATGGGCCTATTATTTTTCCATTTATAATTCCAGTCCAATAATTTATTTTAAATTGGTACTGTGACCTGTCTTCACGCATAACACGAGGGTTCTCTAGTTGCCAGCTATGGAGATTGTGTAAATTCATGTAGCCATCTCTTTTAAGTGTTGATTCATCACTCCATAGAATTTTATTGAAAAACTGCGGGTCTTCTTCCATTTTCTCCAGCATTTGTCGGCAGAAACGCAGTCTTGAATTATAATCTTTTGGTTGAAGAGTCTGCACGCGCATAGCGTGGAACGGGTGAAATTTGTTCTTTTTTAAAATATCATGCACTGTCGATTTCCCTATTCCCGTGCGTCGAGCTATTGCTCGCGTAGAAGTTGAAGGATCTTGCGCAATTTCCTCAAGTACCACGTCTTCTACATCAGCACGAGCGGTTCTTCCATTGCTAGTACCCAGAAGGAAGAATGCCTGGTAGAGGACCAGGCATTCTTCCTTCTGAGTAACAAACGTGGACTCTTATAAATACGCGGTAATCTGTATGACGCGCATTAGGGTATCTATGCCTATAAAGAGCTGCGGCTGCATTTCCATTGTCTCTGCATTCCCCATAAATAAAATGCATGTTTGCATATTCTTGTGGCGTATACTGAACACGTGGCATTTTATCCACAATCAAAACAATCAAGTTACAAGCCAAGTCGTCGCAAATATCACCACACAAAACAAGTCCAAATCAGTAAACAAAACAAATAGTCCAGTAAAATAGCCAGGTCGTCGTTTTAACACTGATACACAGTAAATAGCAACTAAATGAAAACGGAAACGAAATAAACACATGCGAAGTCGAGCAAGTCGAGTGACGCACTAAGTCCCTACTTCCCTAGACTCCTTACCGGGTTTTTTACAAGGTAACAGAAAACATCGATATTATTTTAAAAGAACATATCTTTGGTACTACTTGTTTTTTTTTTTGTATTTTTTTTTTCTGAAAGGCCATTAGTTCTACCATGAACCATTTCAAGGTTATCCATTAATTATCGGACACCCTGTATAATAACTAACTTATAAACTAACACATCTGGTTTCCCGGTTTAGTGATCAGCGTGTCTTCTGGCACATAATTATATATACATACAAATTCAAGGAAAAGAGGTACATAATTGGGATGACTCTACGCTGTTTGTTTAGAAAATCTCCAAATTCCGCTGAAATGCATACCGACTGCTGGCCGACCTGATTTCAAGAGGAAGCGTATTCCAGAGAAGAATGGACTGAATATGAAAGGAAGAATGAACAAAGTTTGAGAAGCACAGAGTAGGAGAAGATTGTTGGAAGAACGCAGATTCTTAGCGCATGAAGAACATAGATATTGGAAGGGAGATATAAGATAAGGAGGGATGGTAGAGTTGAGAAGGGAGAAAAGAGAAAAACAAAAAAAAAATTAGGAGAGTTTAAATTTTACTAAGGTTGAAAATATCTTACTGTCATATGAACAAATATACCTTATCGTTTTATGATTTGCAAGTGACTTTGAACCTTAAGGTGATAAAGCAATTACGAGGTTGATTATACAATCTGTACCATTAAGTACCAACTCAATTTATTTACTACCAACCAAATTTACTTATTTTAGGAAAAACATTTTTTCACAGTTTTCAATAAAACAAACTGAGTGATCACGTACAGTTACAAGCATAATTATATACCATTCACTTATGCAAGATTCAAAAGCGTTTTCCTCCAAAAGAGTTGATAGTACTTTAATGGAGTTACAAACATAGTTTTTTCGAATCCAGACTGTTACATAAAACAGTCTGGATTCGAAAAAACTTCTATTCCATAGAATAGAACTTTTCTCGGTATTTTAATCGTGATTATACGAGAAAATCACTTTTGAATTTTGCGTATTGGTAAGCGTAAGCGTGTAAGCGTGTGACTGTACGAGTAGTACTTGATAAAAGATTTTTATGTTTTTTTTTTTACGAGCCCTTTTCACTTTATATTTTCCCCACTGATAAAAGACGACGCTTTTATAATAAGACCTTGCCCCTAAGATTTCCATCTTAGTATGTCGCCCCTGATCTTAGTACAACAAAGAATCGATTCTATAGAGCTATTGTTTTCACGAGGGCCTATACAACCTGGTAACCTTTGGTAAAAAAGATGGCAAACTCGACTTTATGCTTTAGTCAATGAAAAAGAGATGTAAGGGGGAATAGCAGCTTCCGGTTTTTCCAAAATCGTTACCGACTTCACTTGGTAAAACCAAGACCACAATGAGGGCTTTCATGCAAATTCACGCCACCAGATGGCGCCACTTTGACAAGAGGTCTTCCATTTCGACAATGAATATAAAATTTATGACGACGTTCATCATTCGTTTCATTCGTTTGTTCATGATTCAGTTACGACTAAAGAAAATATAGGTGCTTTGAGAATTTTGACAGGGCCTGACCTGACAGTCAGTCAGTCTCAGACTTTTGCAAAGCATTTATTCCAAATAAACCAATTACAGGCACCTTTGAAGTGTCAAGCGGTGCAGTCGGTCAGTCAGAAAGATGATGCTAGTTGCACATTCCAAAGCGTAGTAGGTACCTATGAAGAAGAACGGGCAAGAAAGTCCACAAAGACTCTTTTAAATCATTTATTACAAAATATTGTTAACATCATTCATTTTGAAATTATTTATGAGAGAACGATGTATAATGTCAAAAGCGTCCGTAATAAAATGATTAATCAAACAAAAAAAAATGCCTTGGCACCTAAGAGACGACCAGTCTCTACAGAAGGCGCTCGTGCTGCCAGAAAACTCTCATTACGTAGGAATTTTCAGCATTTTATCTTGTTAGTAAACAAGATAAAATGCTGAAAATTCCTACTAATAACAGTAACTGCTAATCAAAGTTATAATTGAAAAAAAAAATGAATATCTAAGTATACGAGTAGCTACTATAATCCCTTGATGATTTGGATTTTCAACTTTAGGCTCTGCGACCAGCGTTGAAAATTCAACAGTGCCAACCAAATCTTAGCAATCAATATGCCGTAGCCTTTTCTCAACTATGTCGGGGTCGGCTTCCAGTCTAACCGGATGCCGCTGAATACCAGTAATTTACATGAAGCGACTGCCTATCTGACCTCCACAAACCATTAACTGGGTAATACCCTTTGGTAAGACTGGTAATAAGACTAATAGCAAACCTTAGCATTGCCCAGTTATCTTATTACATCAAGCCATTTATTTTTGTCACTAAGACTAAGAGATGTGCCTGCATTAATATTGGTCTAAAGTATTTTAATAAAGCACATGTCAGTACGTCAATATAAGGGGTAGGCTTCACTAGTGCAAGATGGCTGTCCATTTTTTTTTTTTGGGTGGGAAATCTTCAAATAACTTCTCCCGCTCTGGGCGGAGCGGGAGGGTGTGTCAGACTCTTACTGACTAAAACCCACCAGTATTCCTTCCGTTGCCTGTGTTGCGGGGGCCTCGGTGACCCATAAGTACCTTCCCGCGACCCCAGCAGGCATCGGCCCTAGTGGACCCCTACATTTGTGCTGACGACATCTCTTTGAGGTGCGCGTGGAATACAATGCGCCGTCGACCGGGCCTGGTCCTTACCGGACGGTGAGCTACCCATTGCTCACCGTCCGCAAGCCCGCGTCTACGGTGGCCGGAAATCCGCCCGGGATTCCCGACGCCCTGAGCGTCTCCTGCGGCGGCTAGGGGCGAGAGGGCGCGAAACTTGCCTTTTCCTCAACCGTCCCGCCTCCTCCTTCGCGAGCATTACTGCTTCGCAGAAGGAGGTGACGGCTGCCCATGCCCTCTCACTCCGTACCATGTACCTCCGTACGGAGCGAGAGGCTCCGTACCATGGCCTGAACCAGGGCCGGACGCGAGAGATCTCTGCCTCCGATCGCCTCCACGAGGACACGGCGGTGCTCTGGCCAAGCCGGGCAGACCTCCACCGTATGCTCCACCGTGTCCTCCGGGTGATCCACACAGTGGTGACACCCAGACGTTTCCTCCCGCCTTATCCGACACAGGAACCTCCCGAAGCTGCCGTGTCCGGTGAGGACCTGCGTCAGGCGGAAGGTGAGGACGCCGTGGCGCTTCTCTAGCCACTCCTCAAAGAGGGGACTTATTGCCGCAATCGTGGCGTGCCCAGCACTGGGTTGCGACAACCGTACTTTCCATGACGCCATGAGATCCCGCCGGAGCTCCGTTCGCTGTGCCGCGATTTCTCGCGGCAGCGGACTTACGCCCCGGCGTCTCGCCTCCTCGCACCACTCCCATACGTGCGCGAGGACTTTTGCCTCCAGATCCCATGGCGGCACGGTGGCTGCCCTTGTGATAGAAATTTGCGCACCTAACATAGTGTGAACCTACTATTTAGTACTAATAATTGTGGACTACGCTACATTCAACGCAAGCTGAATAAGATTATTCATCCATATTTAATCGAGAAATAAAGACATTTGGAGGAATCTTTCAAGCAATTTTTAGAGAATTTTCAAAGTTATTTAATGAAAGTTATAAATAAATAACATCTTGGAATATATTAAAAACTTAAAATACCTTTGGTATCTAAGTTCAACTTAAAAGTGATTACAGAACAATATTTCTTTCTGTTTTAATATTAATACATAAAGTTGTTGAACAAAGATAAAATGCCTGATACTCCATCAGTACGGTGTACGTACTATCGGCCAAAGTTCCGCATGCTCACCTTAAAGGCGATAATCGCATAGCACGACTCACGACTCGATCGCACAATGCACGAGTTTTGACCAATAGGATGCACAAAGCGTATTTTAGTGGTGTTCGTATTAGTATAATCATGTATAGAATGTGTGACACTCACACTAGGAGCGTACTATGCTCACTTGTTTCTGCTAAGAGACGAGTTTTTAATGGGCACGGCCAGCGCGGCTCGGCGGCGGCGTGAGCTCTTTGTTATTGAATTGAATTGTTATTTTATTATTGACAAGAATTAATTTTAGTACTCATATCTTCTGTTTGTTTGGTTTAGAAAATGTATTATTGATATTGCAGTATTTACAAAAATAATTTGTAATAACTAATAAACTACAATTTATATGTATTAATCCACTTTAATATTTTCCTCTCTCTATCGGGTCTATAGATATAGGTTATTTATGAACACTTTCACTGCCTCTCCAATTTTCACCATATCCTATGTGATGCCGCATGCCGCAGCAACCGCACCATATTCCCTTCACAATAAGATGAGACATTGAAACGAACCGTTTTATTACAGTCCGTTCCACCGATTTTGACTTCTATTCCGTAGGCTTATGGATGGCATTAAAGGCAAAAAAGTGGTTACAATACCAACTGTTTACTGCAGCTGCCATTTGTCATGCCACCAACACAATAGCATTCAAAATCGATTGAACGGACATTTATGGTTTGTTTACCTTTTATCTCACGGCTCCCTGAATACGTTAGGTATAGGTGCGTTGACCGGCACTGCATGAAGGTATCAAATGTTTATATTGAAATTTTTTGTGTTTAATCGACTTTATTAAAAGTAAATAACTATCTAAATTTCTATGTGTTTGTTTATACTTGGGCAATTTGGGAATACTTGAAAATTACAGTAATATTTGAACCAATACTCTGCGCAGTTCATACAATGTTATCAGAGCTTTTTGTTTGTAGCTAACGCAAGGCCGCAAGCCGCACAACTCTTGCAACTGAAATAAAAATAAGTTCATTATCTAAGACCCATTGTTATTTAGTGGGAATGTCTGGAAATTCGGTTAAACAATAGAGGACGGCTTAATACAAGGGCCATACGTTTTTTTATTACCTTAGGATTATCTCAAATGTTTTGCAGTTGTTCCTTGTATTTGGTTTAATACTTTTAACAGTAGGTAATTGTAATATTACCTCTTATTCATTAAAATAATACAGGGTGAAATTCAATTCATGGGCATCCTTTTAAGGGGTCATTGTACTCATCATTATGAACAACTTCAACTATGAGACCATACCTGAAATCGCGAAAAAAAAATCAGCTGTTCCCTACATTTATGTTTGCATAACTCGACAAAATGTAGGGAACAGCAATTTTTTTTTCTCGATTTCATATTTGTTCCCATAGTCAAAGTTGTTCATAATGACGAGTACAATGACCCCTTAAGAGGATACCCATGAATTAAATTTCAGCCTGTATAACGAACAAGGTATCGTTGCAATTAAAATGCCCAGGCATGCCGTGCAGGATGAGCACTTTAAGACTGGATTATAATCAAACCAACACTTTACTCTTTTATAATTCATGCTCTAGTCATAGTTTGACAATTCATGATTTTAAGCGAAATCATGCATGTCAAGTTTTTTTTTGACAAATCTAACAATGATTCAGTTCCTACGCCACTTTAAAATTCAGAAGCTTATCAAGTAATTAAACTGAACTATAATTTGTGCCTTGGCAGCAGTGAGAGTGAAAGGATTGAAATAAAATGTTGGGTACTAGTGAAATATATATTTTTAGTTTGTGTTCATTTAACATTATGCAGGATTAAAGATTTATTTAGGTTGATATTTAAATCTTATCTGTATAATAAAAGATGTATAGTAAGTGCTTTTTGTATGAAACTATCGGCTGTAATCTCAGTGTGAAAAAATAAACAGTTAGTTAAAATCTACTTGAGAACAATTTTAAGGATTTGCTGTTGTAGAAAAAAAAACAATATAAGTAACTTAATTTATTTTTAATAGACTTTTTCAAAACATTAAAGATTCATCCAGAAATTAACATATTATAACAAAAAATTACACAGAAATTATCATCAAAATGCAAAATATTATAAGTGAAAAGATTCTTACTCATAATATCATTTATAAACTGTATTTATCTACACTTATATCGTAAAGTTCAAAATATGAAATCAACACAACAATGACAAACAGACAACACAACAACAACAGGCAAAAAGCCTGTCAGTAAATAAGATTAGGAGAATATTGCTCGTGCAGTTCTAATGAAATTGAAAAGTTTTAAGATTAGTACAATTTAAGAATCTTAATAATTTTTATAATTTGCAATAATTACATTACACTACAGACTAGGTTTATCAAGCAAATGAGATCAATTATTTATGAGGTGGACGGATATGATGACACTACTGAATATGTAAAATAACAAACTAACGAGATCGGGGCTTATGACAACATTGATTGTAAATAAAACAACAAATCCACCAATAAAGGCAACATGACACTAAATTGACATCAATAATTTTACAAGAAGACTTCAAAATCGTTGGCAATATTTTAAACTATGATTACGGTCTACAGTCTACCCTGTGACATTAATCAACGAAGTAATATAATACAAATTGGAATAATAAAAATAAACCTAATAAAAATAGCTATACAGGGTTATTTGCAAGCCGCCGGAGTCGCGGGTTGTTCGAAAGAGATACCATGGCCCTGGCACAGGCAACTGAAGGAACACGGGTGGGTTTTAGTCAGTAAAAGTTTGACACGACCTTCCGCTCCGCCCAGAGCGGGAGAAGTCATTTGATGATAAAACACTAATAAGCTCGTAGGACTATAATACTAACATCATAAATAACAACTTTTGTTGTATGACTTTTAATAATTCATAAAAAAATAATTTCATAATACAATTAAAAATATTTATTTTGATCGCTCTAAATTTGAACAACTCTACGCGGTACCAAAATATGTAAGTAGTTAAATAAACAAACAGTGCGTTGCGAATGCAGGGTCGCAGCGGTACTTACTACAAAATACAGATCTAAAAAGTGTTATTACAAATATTACAACAAAAACTTGAAAGTTTACTTTTGGTATTCTAAAAAGTCATAGATCAAAAGTGGTTGTACTAATATAGTCCTACCAGGTGTTAGAAAAATAACCCTGTATAATGTAATTATACAGTATGTTAATTAACGAAAGGCGTTCCCGTTAACCCGCAATAGTATAGCGTCCACATGCTACCAAAATATGACCATTCGAAAATTCACGAAAAAAAATCTGCTGTTCATTACATTTATGTTCGCATACCTAGCTTAACAAAATGTAGGGAGCAGCTGATTTTTTTTCGCGAATTTTTAAATGGTAATATTAATTGTAGCATGTTTGGACTATTGCGGGTTAACGGGAACGCCTTTCGTTAATTAACATAGTGCATGTTAAAAATTATATTAACTTAATATTTCGTCGCTGCTCCTCCCGCATCTATCACAGCATCGCAACGGCTACGCATGGACCTAGCCAGGACTTCGCACAAATTCGAACCTCTGAATGTGTCCCAAACTTGTTCGCAATGTGTGACAAGTGCTTCCTTCGTTCTTTCTGCTCTACTATCCCATCTCTGGACCATTAAACCCCACAAATTTTCAATGGGGTTTAAGTCTGGCGATCGGGAGGGCCATGGCACTGTTTTAATTTGTGGTTGCCCTCGCAACCACTCTTGAACAACCCGCGCACGGTGTATCGGGCAATTGTCCTGGAAAAAATAAAATTCTGGCACGTCCAGTTGTGGATACACCGTGCGCACTGTGGGTACCATGATGGTTTGTAGCACCTCTAAATACGTTTGGCCGTTTGCCCTCCCTGGTATAAAAGCGAGCTCGCCTGGTCCAGCAGCACTCATCCAGCCCCACATGTTCACTACAATTCTTCCCGATTCTGCATTTGGGTTCACATTTCGAGGTTCGTATCTTGTGTTATCTACACGCCATAAATTCCGACGACCTTGTTGGCTAGACCTAAAGCACTTTTCATCAGAAAATATGGCGTAAGAGAAATCGAAGTCCCTGTAGTCACGAGCGAATCGCACGCGAGCAGCTTTCTGCTCCTGCGTCAAAATATTTTTTTTTGCGGGACGTCTGTGATGGACTCCAGCTCGATGCAACTTGTTTCTAATAGTTTGCATCGAAACTTCGTATTCTTGTGCGAAACTGCGAGTGGGTGTGAACGGGTTCTCTTCATACGTGGCTATCATATTATTTAACTCGTTTTCGTTTATAGCCCGGGGTCGAGGTGCACGAACGCGTTCTGTAATTTCTCCTTCTTCATATCTTCGCACCCAGCGGCGCACCGTTGTTCTCTAACGAAAAAAAAAAAAAAAAAACAATCAGCATCGATTTTTTACATAATATAGGAACTAAGTATAATAATACGAGTACACTACAAAAGTCTTATTCAAAGGGCACAACTAGTACACTATAAATAAAAATTATAAGTATTGAAATACTTAAGGTGTGCATTTTGGTTGACTTCATGATAAATAAACTCTTAACTTTTCTATAACTAATTTAAGTAGTTATAACATTCATAACTATATTTTAAAATACAAGTTGTAAATGCAATAACTGAAAATCTCTTAAGGGGTCATTACTCATCATTATAAACAACTTTTACTATGAGAACCAAACCTGAAATCGCGATAAAAAAGCAGCTGGTCCATACATTTTGACGAGTTACGCGAACATAAATGTAGGGAACAGCTGTTTTTTTTTCGCGATTTCAGGTTTGGTCCCGTAGTAAAAGTTGTTCATAATGATTAGTACAATGACCCCTTAAGAGGTTTTCAGATATTGCAATTTACACCTCGTATACCTATGAGTAAGAAAAATGGCATAGCGTAAATTCCAACATTGTATGAAACTGTCCCAAGCAAATTTGTGCTTTATCTCTACTATTTAAAAGTGTTTATCCCGTGCGGGCTGGCAACGTGGCATTTCTAAAGGTTTTTCGTGGTTAAATACCAACGATCTAGTGCTTGGCCGAAAAAATAGTAAGTACTTGCTATTTTATCGGCCAGCCAAGCACTAAATCGTTAGTATTTAAAACTATGTGTGCAATTTTTTTTAAGTTTTTTTGGTAAGTATTTACGAGCGTTAGCGCACCCCCAGCCAGGGTACCAGTGGACCCCCTGGTTGAGTTACAAATGTACACTTGCCTAGGGACAGGGGGTGAACCTAGGTGTACTTTTTAGATCCCCCACACTCGTGGGAACAGCATGGAAACAAAAAAACTAAAAAAAAAAAACAACTGGAAGACAAGGTGAGGAGAGTGATGCGGGGTCGGAGTCCGACGCCGCATCAGGCGGAGAGAGCTCTGGGAGCTCGCAGCAAAAGGAGGTGTTGGAGAGGAGTCGAGTGTTCAGGCGAACCTCGAAGAGGCCCAACTCGGGGTCTTCCTCCGACGAGGGAGTCGGGCGGAGGAAGAAGAAGATCCACTGCAGCCGGCGGGGTGGAGCCCGAGGTGGTAAAGGTGTGAACAGAGGGCCCCCCACTAAGGAGGCAGGCAAGCCGGGCCGGGCTGGCCCTGCCGAGCTGACCAGCCCGGCCGGGCTACCTGGCCCGGCCCAGTCGGCTCAGCGACCCGAGAGGCTCGCCGAAGAGGGGTCTCAGTCTGAGGTTTCTCGAGGCGGGCCGGACGCCGCTGGCGGCTCCAATTCGGAGCGTGTGGCCGGGTTCGCAGAGGTCGTGCTAGCCCTGATCAAGGGTGTGGCCGTGAAGAGGCTCAAGTCCTCTAAGGACCAGGCCATATCCGCGGCCACGGCCTCGATTGTGGCGGCAGCGGAGGCCCTTCACCTAGGGCCTCCTTCAGACGGCATGTCGGCGATGCGGGCGGAGGTTGCCCGCTTGACAGCCGCCATGGAGCTTCTCAAAAAGGAGAATGAGGAGCTCCGAGCGGACCTGGCTGGGCTCAGAAGAGCCGACTCCATAGTGGAGCCGAAGGGGGGGCAGCAGCATGGGCAGGGGCGGCCCGTGCCTGCTGAAGACCGGGTGTTGACCCTGGTGCGGCAGGAGATGGCTTCCTTCAGGAGTCGTTTTTCCGCTCTAGAGGCCATAGTCCTGCGCCCCCCGTTGGCGGCGAGCCAGCCGGCCTCGGGCCAGCGCAAAGCCCCGTCGTATTCTGCCGCCACAGCTGCCACGGCCAAACCGGGGTCGACGGGGCAGCCAAAAGGCGGGGCGAATGCGCGGGCTGCGAAGGCTCCAGCCCCAGAGGCGAGGACTCCGGCCCCGGCGGCGAGGGCCCCAGCCCTGGTGGCGAAGCCTCCGGTGGCGAGACGGCCGCCCCCGCCTCCTAAATCTCTTCCGGCCGATGCCGAATGGCAAGTAGCCGGGGAGAAGAGGAAGGCGGCTAAGGCAAAGAGGGCGGCCAAAAAAAGGGACAGGCGGCAGCGGCGCAAGGAGCGAACCGTCGCGGCTAGGCTCCGCGCCCCGAACTCCGCAGCTGTAGTGATCACACTACAGCCGGATGCGGAGAAGAAGGGCGTGTCCTACAGGACGGTAATGGCGAAGGTGGGTGAGGCGGTGCGCCTGGAGGAGCTCGGCGCAGCAAAAGGCCTCAGAATGAAGGTGACGGCGACTGGGGCCCGAATGGTGGAGGTCCCCGGTAGGGCCAGTGGTCCGGCCGCTGACGCCCTGGCCGAAAGGCTTAGGGCGTCACTAAATGCGGACGAGGTCCGAGTGTCCAGGCCCACCAAATGCGCTAGCATGCGCATCACGGGCCTGGACGACTCCGCGACGGAAGAAAAGGTGGTCGCCGCAGTGGTTAGGACCGGGGGGTGCTCTGCCGAGCAGGTGAAGGCAGGCATCATCCGTCCTGACTCCACGGGGCTGCAAACCGTTATGGTGAGCTGCCCCGTGTCGGCGGCCAAAAAAGTTACCGGGGAGGGCCAACGGCTATTGGTGGGCTGGGTTTCCGCGCAGGTGAAACTGCTGGAACCCAGACCTCTGAGGTGCTTCCGCTGCCAGGTGGGCAACCACGTGCAAGCGAACTGCACCTCGGAGGTGGACCGCAGCGGTCTTTGCTACCGCTGCGGTCTGCCCGGGCACAAGGCCGGCTCGTGCAATGCCGCGCCGCACTGTGCCGTATGTGCGGCGGCTGGCAAGCCGGCCGAGCACCGGATGGGGGGCAAAGCCTGCGCCCCACCCACCAAAGCCAGGGCCAGAGGCAAGCCCTCCGCCAACGCCGTCACCGCCGCAGCCGCCACCACTGCCACCGCCGCTGCCGCCTCCAACACCGCCGTCGTCGCCGTCGCCACCGTGGCCGCTGCGGCAGGCCCTTCTCAGGGGGCTGGGAAGGAGGCCCAAGAGGGGGCTGACATGGAGTGCCATTAATGGCCCCATTACGCCTCCTCCAGGCGAACATCAACCACTGCGCCGCCGCTCAGGATCTGTTGCTCCAGAGCATGGCGCAGTGGTCGATTAACATCGCCGTGGTCGCTGAGCCGTACTTTGTCCCGCCCAGGGATGACTGGGTGGAGGACCTGAGCGGCTCAGTGACCCTAATTTCGTCGGCCGCCGCCGGTACTCCGTCCCTCGAGGCCGTCAAGAGAGGACGGGGTTGCGTAGCAGCACGGTTCGGGGAGATTGTCGTGGTAGGGGTCTACTTCTCTCCGAACCGAACTCTTGCCGAGCTCCACAACTCCCTTGCGGAGTTGAGAGACGTCGTCGTCGGGTTTGGTTCCCTCCCCGTGTTCGTCCTCGGGGACTTCAATGCCAAGAATTTGGCTTGGGGTTCCCGGTTAACGGACACACGGGGCAGGATGGTGGAGGACTGGGCTCTGGAGACAGGCCTGGTCGTCCTAAACCGGGGTTCTGTCCCCACGTGTGTGCGGATGCGGGGTGAATCAGTGGTGGACATCTCGTTCGCTAGCCCCGCTCTGTCGCCGCGTGTAGTTGACTGGCGTGTCATAGAGGGGGTGGAGACCTATTCCGATCACCGGTATATCCGGTTCGACGTCTCCGCCCAGACCTCGGACGCGCCGGTCCGACGGGCCCCGAGTGGTCCGCGGTGGGCGCTGAAGCAGCTGGACCGGGAGCTCCTCCTGGAAGCCTCGATCGTGCAGGCCTGGGTGTCACCACCGGACAGGCCTGCCGACATCAACGACGAGGCGGAGTGGTTCCGGGAGGCCATGTCCGACATATGTGACGTGGCAATGCCCCGGGTCCAGCCTGGACGTGCTTCGCGCCAGGTGTACTGGTGGTCGCAGGAGCTGACGGCTCTGCGCACTGCGTGCGTGGCTGCGCGACGCCGGTACACCAGGCACCGCAGGCTCCGTATCAAACCTCCGGATACGGAAGCCATTCAGGCGGAGCTGTACGAGGGGTACAGAGCGGCGAAGACCGCCCTCCAAGCGGAGATCCTGCGGGCCAGGGGGTTGGCCCGCGAGGAGTCGCTGGGGACTCTGGACAGGGACCCGTGGGGACGCCCGTACAAAGTGGTGCGGGATAAACTCCGCCCATGGGCTCCCCCGCTGACGCAGAGTCTCCGGCCCCAGCTTGTGGAGGACGTGGTGAGCGCTCTGTTCCCTTCCCGAGGGGAACACACCTCCCCGCCTATGGCTCCGCCTACTGCGGTGCCCGATGCGGACCACACCGCCGACGACGACGATGCTCCGGAGGTGACTGAGGTAGAAATGAGAGCGGCGGTACGCAGGCTTAATGCCAAAAATACCGCCCCAGGACCCGACGGCTTACCTGGGAAGGCCTGGGTCCTGGCCTTGAAGGCTCTCGGGCCTCGACTTAGGGGGCTCCTAAGCGCATGCATGGAGAGGGGCCAGTTCCCGCTTCGCTGGAAGACGGGGAAACTGGTCCTCATAAAGAAGGCAGGGCGCCCTGCGGACTCTCCGTCCGCTTATCGGCCCATCGTGCTGCTCGACGAGGTGGGCAAGCTCTTTGAAAGAGTCATTGCAGACCGCCTCGTCGGCCAGCTGGTGCAGGTGGGGCCGGATTTGGCGGAGAGCCAGTTTGGTTTCCGCAGAGGGCGCTCTACGGTGGACGCCATCATGCGTGTGCGAGCCCTGACGACGGGGAATGCTGTTGCCCAGGGTGGGGTCATCTTGGCGGTGTCTCTAGACATCGCCAATGCCTTCAATACCCTGCCCTGGAGTTGCATCAGGGAGGCACTCCGGTATCACCGGATGCCGACCTACCTCTGTCGTGTGGTCGAGGCCTATTTGACGGACAGGGCCGTCATCTACCCCGGTCACCAGGGAGTGTGGAACCGGCAAGAGATGTCGTGCGGTGTCCCACAGGGATCGGTCCTGGGGCCGCATCTGTGGGACATCAGATACGACTGGGTGCTGCGCGCCGACCTCCCTAGCGGCGTCAGCGTAGTGTGCTACGCTGACGATACGTTGGTCCTGGCGCAGGGGAGGTCGCACCAGGCGGCGGCCGAATTAGCGGCACGCGGGGTTGCGACAATCGTCGAAAGGATCCGGCAATTGGGACTCGAGGTGGCCCTGCACAAGTCCGAGGCCATGTGTTTTCATGGTCCTCGGAACGCGCCACCGTTGGGGTCCCAAATAACGGTAGGAGGGGTTGCTATCGGCGTCGAGTCGACGATGAAGTACCTGGGACTCGTCCTCGACAGCCGGTGGAACTTCGTGGAGCATTTCCGACGTTTGGCTCCCAAACTGGAGCGGGCGGGCGCTGCATTGAAGCGGCTCCTGCCCAATCTAGGGGGTCCAAGCGCCTCCTGCCGGAGGCTCTACGCGGGGGTCGTGCGGTCCATGGCCCTCTACGGGGCTCCTGTATGGGCGCGCTCTCTGGCGCTGCGGCCAGCCCGCCGGTTGAGCGCGGCCCAAAGGGTCATGGCCATCCGGATGGTCCGAGGATACCGCACAGTCTCCTGTGAGGCAGCGAGCCTCCTTGCCGGATTGCCGCCATGGGATCTGGAGGCAAAAGTCCTCGCGCACGTATGGGAGTGGCGCGAGGAGGCGAAACGCCGGGGCGTAAGTCCGCTGCCGCGAGAAATCGCGGCACAGCGGACGGAGCTCCGGCGGGATCTCATGGCGTCATGGAAAGTACGGTTGTCGCAACCTAGTGCTGGGCACGCCACGATTGCGGCAATAAGTCCCCTCTTTGAGGAGTGGCTGGAGAGGCGCCACGGCGTCCTCACCTTCCGCCTGACGCAGGTCCTCACCGGACACGGCAGCTTCGGGAGGTTCCTGTGTCGGATAAGGCGGGAGGAAACGTCCGGGTGTCACCACTGTGTGGATCGCCCGGAGGACACGGTGGAGCATACGGTGGAGGTCTGCCCGGCTTGGGCAGAGCACCGCCGTGTCCTCGTGGAGGCGATCGGCGGCAGAGACCTCTCGCGTCCGGCCCTGGTTCAGGCCATGGTACGGAGCGAGAGGGCATGGGCAGCCGTCACCTCCTTCTGCGAAGCAGTAATGCTCGCGAAGGAGGAGGCGGGACGGTTGAGGGAAAGGCATGTTTCGCGCCCTCTCGCCCCTAGCCGCCGCAGGAGACGCCCAGGGCGTCGGGAATCCCGGGCGGATTTCCGGCCACCGTAGGCGCGGGCTTGCGGACGGTGAGCAATGGGTAGCTCACCGTCCGGTAAGGACCAGGCCCGGGTCGACGGCGCGTCGTATTCCACGCGCGCCTCAAAGAGATGTCGTCAGCAAAAAGTAGGGGTCCACCAGGGCCGATGCCTGCCGGGGTCGCGGGAAGGTACTTATGGGTCACCGAGGCCCCCGCAACACAGGCAACAGGAAGGAATACGGGTGGGTTTTAGTCAGTAAGAGTCTGACACACCCTCCCGCTCCGCCCAGAGCGGGAGAAGTTATTTGATGATTTCCCACCCTAAAAAAAAAAAAAAAAAAAAGAGGATACCCATGAATTAAATTTCAGCCTGTATAACGAACAAGGTATCGTTGCAATTAAAATGCCCAGGCATGCCGTGCAGGATGAGCACTTTAAGACTGGATTATAATCAAACCAACACTTTACTCTTTTATAATTCATGCTCTAGTCATAGTTTGACAATTCATGATTTTAAGCGAAATCATGCATGTCAAGTTTTTTTTTGACAAATCTAACAATGATTCAGTTCCTACGCCACTTTAAAATTCAGAAGCTTATCAAGTAATTAAACTGAACTATAATTTGTGCCTTGGCAGCAGTGAGAGTGAAAGGATTGAAATAAAATGTTGGGTACTAGTGAAATATATATTTTTAGTTTGTGTTCATTTAACATTATGCAGGATTAAAGATTTATTTAGGTTGATATTTAAATCTTATCTGTATAATAAAAGATGTATAGTAAGTGCTTTTTGTATGAAACTATCGGCTGTAATCTCAGTGTGAAAAAATAAACAGTTAGTTAAAATCTACTTGAGAACAATTTTAAGGATTTGCTGTTGTAGAAAAAAAAACAATATAAGTAACTTAATTTATTTTTAATAGACTTTTTCAAAACATTAAAGATTCATCCAGAAATTAACATATTATAACAAAAAATTACACAGAAATTATCATCAAAATGCAAAATATTATAAGTGAAAAGATTCTTACTCATAATATCATTTATAAACTGTATTTATCTACACTTATATCGTAAAGTTCAAAATATGAAATCAACACAACAATGACAAACAGACAACACAACAACAACAGGCAAAAAGCCTGTCAGTAAATAAGATTAGGAGAATATTGCTCGTGCAGTTCTAATGAAATTGAAAAGTTTTAAGATTAGTACAATTTAAGAATCTTAATAATTTTTATAATTTGCAATAATTACATTACACTACAGACTAGGTTTATCAAGCAAATGAGATCAATTATTTATGAGGTGGACGGATATGATGACACTACTGAATATGTAAAATAACAAACTAACGAGATCGGGGCTTATGACAACATTGATTGTAAATAAAACAACAAATCCACCAATAAAGGCAACATGACACTAAATTGACATCAATAATTTTACAAGAAGACTTCAAAATCGTTGGCAATATTTTAAACTATGATTACGGTCTACAGTCTACCCTGTGACATTAATCAACGAAGTAATATAATACAAATTGGAATAATAAAAATAAACCTAATAAAAATAGCTATACAGGGTTATTTGCAAGCCGCCGGAGTCGCGGGTTGTTCGAAAGAGATACCATGGCCCTGGCACAGGCAACTGAAGGAACACGGGTGGGTTTTAGTCAGTAAAAGTTTGACACGACCTTCCGCTCCGCCCAGAGCGGGAGAAGTCATTTGATGATAAAACACTAATAAGCTCGTAGGACTATAATACTAACATCATAAATAACAACTTTTGTTGTATGACTTTTAATAATTCATAAAAAAATAATTTCATAATACAATTAAAAATATTTATTTTGATCGCTCTAAATTTGAACAACTCTACGCGGTACCAAAATATGTAAGTAGTTAAATAAACAAACAGTGCGTTGCGAATGCAGGGTCGCAGCGGTACTTACTACAAAATACAGATCTAAAAAGTGTTATTACAAATATTACAACAAAAACTTGAAAGTTTACTTTTGGTATTCTAAAAAGTCATAGATCAAAAGTGGTTGTACTAATATAGTCCTACCAGGTGTTAGAAAAATAACCCTGTATAATGTAATTATACAGTATGTTAATTAACGAAAGGCGTTCCCGTTAACCCGCAATAGTATAGCGTCCACATGCTACCAAAATATGACCATTCGAAAATTCACGAAAAAAAATCTGCTGTTCATTACATTTATGTTCGCATACCTAGCTTAACAAAATGTAGGGAGCAGCTGATTTTTTTTCGCGAATTTTTAAATGGTAATATTAATTGTAGCATGTTTGGACTATTGCGGGTTAACGGGAACGCCTTTCGTTAATTAACATAGTGCATGTTAAAAATTATATTAACTTAATATTTCGTCGCTGCTCCTCCCGCATCTATCACAGCATCGCAACGGCTACGCATGGACCTAGCCAGGACTTCGCACAAATTCGAACCTCTGAATGTGTCCCAAACTTGTTCGCAATGTGTGACAAGTGCTTCCTTCGTTCTTTCTGCTCTACTATCCCATCTCTGGACCATTAAACCCCACAAATTTTCAATGGGGTTTAAGTCTGGCGATCGGGAGGGCCATGGCACTGTTTTAATTTGTGGTTGCCCTCGCAACCACTCTTGAACAACCCGCGCACGGTGTATCGGGCAATTGTCCTGGAAAAAATAAAATTCTGGCACGTCCAGTTGTGGATACACCGTGCGCACTGTGGGTACCATGATGGTTTGTAGCACCTCTAAATACGTTTGGCCGTTTGCCCTCCCTGGTATAAAAGCGAGCTCGCCTGGTCCAGCAGCACTCATCCAGCCCCACATGTTCACTACAATTCTTCCCGATTCTGCATTTGGGTTCACATTTCGAGGTTCGTATCTTGTGTTATCTACACGCCATAAATTCCGACGACCTTGTTGGCTAGACCTAAAGCACTTTTCATCAGAAAATATGGCGTAAGAGAAATCGAAGTCCCTGTAGTCACGAGCGAATCGCACGCGAGCAGCTTTCTGCTCCTGCGTCAAAATATTTTTTTTTGCGGGACGTCTGTGATGGACTCCAGCTCGATGCAACTTGTTTCTAATAGTTTGCATCGAAACTTCGTATTCTTGTGCGAAACTGCGAGTGGGTGTGAACGGGTTCTCTTCATACGTGGCTATCATATTATTTAACTCGTTTTCGTTTATAGCCCGGGGTCGAGGTGCACGAACGCGTTCTGTAATTTCTCCTTCTTCATATCTTCGCACCCAGCGGCGCACCGTTGTTCTCTAACGAAAAAAAAAAAAAAAAAACAATCAGCATCGATTTTTTACATAATATAGGAACTAAGTATAATAATACGAGTACACTACAAAAGTCTTATTCAAAGGGCACAACTAGTACACTATAAATAAAAATTATAAGTATTGAAATACTTAAGGTGTGCATTTTGGTTGACTTCATGATAAATAAACTCTTAACTTTTCTATAACTAATTTAAGTAGTTATAACATTCATAACTATATTTTAAAATACAAGTTGTAAATGCAATAACTGAAAATCTCTTAAGGGGTCATTACTCATCATTATAAACAACTTTTACTATGAGAACCAAACCTGAAATCGCGATAAAAAAGCAGCTGGTCCATACATTTTGACGAGTTACGCGAACATAAATGTAGGGAACAGCTGTTTTTTTTTCGCGATTTCAGGTTTGGTCCCGTAGTAAAAGTTGTTCATAATGATTAGTACAATGACCCCTTAAGAGGTTTTCAGATATTGCAATTTACACCTCGTATACCTATGAGTAAGAAAAATGGCATAGCGTAAATTCCAACATTGTATGAAACTGTCCCAAGCAAATTTGTGCTTTATCTCTACTATTTAAAAGTGTTTATCCCGTGCGGGCTGGCAACGTGGCATTTCTAAAGGTTTTTCGTGGTTAAATACCAACGATCTAGTGCTTGGCCGAAAAAATAGTAAGTACTTGCTATTTTATCGGCCAGCCAAGCACTAAATCGTTAGTATTTAAAACTATGTGTGCAATTTTTTTTAAGTTTTTTTGGTAAGTATTTACGAGCACTACTAACAAAAATTTACATTATTGTCAATTACTTTCCATCTGCAGTATTATGATAAAATAAATGTTAAAAATAATTATAAAAAACAATTATCTTGTGCTTGGGCGAAAAAAAATTGTAGTTTGAAATATAATGATCAAGCCTCTAGAAATGCGACGAATGCGCTCTGGTTTTTCTAATTAAAATGCGGCAACGACGCTGTGAGATAAGGCACCATTGTTTAGGTTGTTTTGGTTTAGGATTTATTATCGGGTCATAAAAGGCTCCAACAACGTCTTTGAAAGCAAAAATAAATAAAAAGAACAATCTTATTTGAATGCATTACTATAAGTAGGTAATATCTTATGAGACTTTTAAAAAGAATCCATCTGAAAGTTATAATAATTTTATTATTTTTATATATAAATCTGCCTAGCCTTTTCCCAACTATGTTGGGGTCGGCTTCCAGTCTAACCGGATGCAGCTGAATACCAATATTTTTCATGGAATTTGTTTTTAAATTGCAATATAAGGAAAAATGCAAACTATGAAATAATAATATTACTATCACTTTATTTATTTCTATATCTCTCCCTCTATCTGAATACAAAAACATAACTTACTTGCATGTTCAACTCCACTGCTATTTGGGATATATTTAACCCTTGTCTATGCAAAACAATAATTTGATTCCTTTCTTCCTGAATCAGGTTTCGGGTCGTCATGGTTGCACCACGTTAGTCACAGCCCACACACAATACACACACAGTCCAGGATACAAGCTAGGGTCAAGAAGAGGCTTTCGATCACAGTCCGGTATACAAGCAGAGGTCACAGTTAGGCAGGCAATCAGTCCGATAGAAATAAACAGGTCGTAAAATGAAATGGCGATAGGAATTTAAGGGAAGCGTCAACAATTAGCGAGAGCAAATTGGCACTGCCGCGCTCCAGCTAATGTTTGTTATTTTATGTTACTCGCTCATTACTCACACAAATGCATATTGTCTCTAATTGGGGGAAACTAGGAAGGGGTGTGATTTTTCACTAGCTGCGCTCTCGCAGGAATATTTTCTTAAGTGAGCATGCTTAACTTGGGCCGATAGTACATGATTTTTAAATATGTATTTTTAATGCGATAAGTTAGATAATAGGCTCGCGTATTTGCACTTTGATCGCGACCTACATATGGGAGTGCATTGACATACGGCGGAGCCTAAATGATGCATTTTGTGCGTTATTAAATTAGAATATTAATGCAATTAGGCGTGATTTTAGATTCATATCCGTTGAGCATTCATTGACATTCCTTGCATTGTATTGACATTTCCTGCATACTTGCATTTTGCATTGACAGACTGTTTGGTTAACACACCGAACCTACCTAGACTAATAAATACAAACAAACTACTTACTTGATTGAGGTCAATATTATACAACATGAGCCGTGTGTGATAATTATCTCTCAAAAAAAAAACATTCTTTATGTGCGACGAGGTTTAAATTGTAAGACACATTACGTAGATGTTGTTTCCATTTTACTCCTCAAATAGTAATATTATTTATCAAAAGACTATTTAAACTAGTATTTATATAAGTAAACCTAAAATAAGAGGAATAACGGAGTCCTTAAAACAATCCTTTCACAGCTACTTAGAGGTGTCTGTAATCGTAAAACTTGAACATTGAAGATGGAGAATATCTGAAACAAGGCCCGTAATCAGCTTAGCGCAAGTACTATTGGACTTATCTTCACAGCAGCGGGTTGTCCACAGCGATCGTCAAATATTTCAGATTTTCAGCTTCAGTACCATTCAGTCTTCACTGAAACGTCGCGGGGGTAGGACGTTTGCGCGGGCCGATCGCATCGCCCACACTCCGCTCGAAAAATTAACTCGAATATTGAAATTCAAAGTTTAACACCGACTACTTTTAATTACAATAGACAATTACATGTGTTTCGGAGTGGACTTGAAACTTTTTTCTTTAAATTTTTTTTTGGTCTAAATTTTAGTGTTGTAAAAGTGGTGTCGAGTTAATGAATGTCAACGATGTTGACAGATGAACGTGGTAAGTGGCTATACCAAATCACACATCGATTTTTAAAGGATCTGCAATTCCAATTAGGACTTTTGTCGTTTTTGGAGCATTTTGTATCTGAACTATGTATTTTCGTCAAGACTTAGCGAAACTAGGTTTCGGGTTCACGCCCTTTATACTGCTTTAGAAAACGAGATTAACACTGTTTTTCAAAATAGAGCAAGAAAATACGTAGAACTTGGAACACTGAATTGCGACAGCAAAATTGTAGAATTTGTGTTCCGTTCAGACAACGAAATAAAACTTTCGTCCAAGTTCGTCCGAAGGGTTCTGTACAGCCGAGTGATTCGTCAACGTTACAAAGTGGGACCCGAGATTGACGCAGGAGAGAATTTTCCGACTAATTTTTCACTTTAATCACAATGGAGTCGTTGTTTTAATTCGTTTTTTTATTCAATCTTGACTCGAGTAATCAAATTTTGAACCTTGTTCCTTTTCTAAATTGAAAATTCTGATGATTGGATGGAACTTTGATCGTGTTTGTTTGAATTCGTAATTCATTAGTATTCGTTAACTGGGTAGGTTTTGCACAGAGTGAAATCAAAGGGTAGGGTATTATTGTTTTTACTAGGGACTGAATTTTAAGGTATTTCGTTCTAAAAACTATAATGCGTTTAATGAAAATGATGACTTCCTCCAAGTTGTAGCCAAAAATGTTAATTTCATTGAATTCGAGATAGCCAAGAAGCGAGAAATCTCTAAATGAATCCATAATTTCGTTACAACAACACTTTGATATTTCTTACTTCCGAATAATTGGTTTAACTTTTCTTTGGCTTTTGCCACTCCCGATGAAAGGTTCCCCTTAAAGCAATTTTCTTTAGGAACCGAAATATCACGAAATTTATTTTCTGAAGACAATGTTTAATTTGAAGCCTGGTTTATTGATGCTTTCCTCGGAAATAATTCTTATTAGATATTGTTTTTTTTTTTATACGGCACTTATGTAATACAATGTGGAGTGAAATGTATACCGATGAATACTTATATGTAGCAGGGCTAACGGGATATGAATTTTATACTCATTTTATTATGTTGTTTGGGAATGGTTTCATTTATTTTATGAGTCCAGAAGTGTGACCCGAAGGCGAACCATAATGGTAGATTGTACAACTAGTGCATAAAACAAGCCATTTTAAAATAAAATGGCTCGTTTATGCCTGAGTTATACACTCTGTTTTTCACTGCGATTGCGAGAAAATGAAACAGGTATAAAGTCCTATATAACTTCAAAAATTCATTATTCAAAAATGTTGCAAAATTGGAGAAGAGAATAGCTAATTTCAGCCACGATTTTTTTTAAGGTTTTATTTTTTATTTTTAACATATTGTGTCATTCGACTTCATACTGGCAAGTCATAAAAACTTTTCTTTGCGTTTTTAAATATTAATGACGACTATTTTATCTAGTTTTATAGAATAACGATAGAAAACATGGAACTGATATTAATTAAAGCAAATTAAATAAAATAACGAGTTTAGTCTTTTTTTTTTTTTTGAGGGTGGGAAATCATCAAATAACTTCTCCCGCTCTGGGCGGAGCGGGAGGGTGTGTCACACTCTTACTGACTAAAACCCACCCGTATTCCTTCCTGTTGCCTGTGTTGCGGGGGCCTCGGTGACCCATAAGTACCTTCCCGCGACCCCGGCAGGAACGAGTTTAGTCTGCGACGTTTTGTTTGTGCGTGAAAAAATATATACTTTGTGGACTAGAGCATAAAAAGCGACTTTATGTCGCCTACGCACAACATAGAGACGAACTTTTAGAACATGAGAAGTGAAAATAATGTTTCGTACAGAGATCTAATATGCACACATTTGCTAAGAAATGTACTAAGAACTTTATTTAGTGCTTAATTCAATAGTCAGTATTGCTTGCTTGAATTCTATTTAATAAAAATCTTAAATTCACTAACTAACAAACAACGTACAGCATAAACCTGAACTAATCATGACATGTATAACAAAGATGAGCATCAAGGAAGGGTTTTTGGAAATACGGGGAGAATGTTTGTATTTTTTTTTTTTTTTTATTCTATTTTATTTATAGAGAGTTTAATCATGAATTGATTATGCCACCCTCATCGGTACAAACAATTATTCCTTATGATCTAAATCCTATTTTTGCTAACTTATATAAGAGTCTTGCATCCTTTGACAATGGGGACGCAAGAATGCTATTACACCTACCAACATCCAGTGACTTTGATAACAATATGACTCTTTCGGCCTCGTTCCTGACGCACTCCATCAGTATATGGTAAGTGTCTTCCACTATATTACATTCCGGACAATTTGGTGACGTAACTTTACCCATGAGAAATGCAAAACTGTTCATTGGAATGTGTCCCGATCGAAGTCGAAGAGCCATTACAATTTCCGGCCGACTCATATTTGCCTGGTCAAACCATGAACAACGAGAAAGTGCTGGCTGGATCGTCCGATACCAGATTCCCTTGCTCAGTGACCTCTGATCGAAGTGTTCGTGCCACATTTTAGCGCATTCTTCTTTAACTACACACAAAAAGTCACTGTGCACGGGAAAGAGCGTACAAACCAACCCATCATCACAAGCATCTTTTGCCAATCGATCCACTACTTCATTCTCTTCCAAGCCAATATGAGCCGGTATCCATTGCAGTACAATATTCGTGTTCTTAGAAATAAGTTTACAAATAGATTTGATCACGCTGTAAGCAATCGGAGTACCCCGAAAACTCGAGGTACACCGAGCCAAATGTTGAAGAGCGCTTCTCGAATCACTCAAAATAACATAATTGCCACTTTCAAGTGAGTCAATGTAAGATAATGCTTCACCTATTGCCACCAGTTCGGTATACATTATATTGCATTTTGAGTTTACCTTTAATTGCACTGAAATTTTTGTTTGTGGATCAAAAAATGCTGCTCCCGAACCTATTTTGTCTTTGGATCCATCTGTGTATATTTTGTAGAATCCCGAGTACGTGTTATTTAAAAATATGGTACATAACTCACTAAGTTTAGCAATTTGATAGTGCTTTTTAGCCGCAACCAAATCCAATCTAGGAAATATGACCTGAGACAGATCAATCCTGTGAACCCAAGTATCCAATGAGAACATTTCAAGCTTTGGGCTCGTGTACACAGGTAGCAAATCAAGAGACTCATGAATTCTGACTAATAACGGTATCTTTCTTTTCCAATGTGATTGTTGACAATGTGCTTGTAGTTCTTCTAGCACAGCAATAATATTATTATCAGCGTATGATTTTATTTTGAGCCAAAATTTACCCGCTAGATAGTATCTGCGAAACTTCAACGGTTGCAGGTATAGTTCATTTTCCATAACGTGAATTGCCGTGGTTTTAATAAAGCCACCGATAACCCTCATGCAAACGTTTTGGACCCTGTCTAATTTACTTAGGTGAGTTTCACAGCTACTATCATAAAGGAAACAAGCGTAATCGATTCTACTCCGAATTGTTGAGATGTATAACCGCCTCAGATGTTTGGGATGTACTCCCCATCCAGATCCAGCAAGAATTTTAAAAATATTAACTAATTTTAACACCTTTTCTCGAGTCTCATTAATATGCTTAGCCCACCTAAGTGATCGGTCAAGCCAAACCCCCAAATATTTTACATTGTGTACCACCGGCAGCGATACCTCATTAATTTGTATAGAAACTGTCTCTCTTGCCACCCCGTTCTTAAAAATACAGACACTGCTTTTTAGAGGGGATATCTCAAGACCCAAATTCAAAAGGAGATTAGTCATCTTATTTAGAGCGAGTTGTAAACGTTTTTGGGCCGTTGAGACATCACTGCAAGTGGCATACAACACAAAATCGTCCGCATACTGCGACAGAAACACGTCCCCACTGCTATGACACACGTCCATGGTTGCTATATTAAAAAGTAAGGGTGACAATGGATCGCCTTGTGCCAATCCCCGACCGGACGTACGACTAATGACGTTATTACCCACTGTAATTTTAAGGTTTCTCAGCTTGAGAAAGTTCCAGATGTAACTACAAATTCTGGACCCTACACCAATTTGTTGCATAACTTTCAATAGACCTTGTATGTCTACATAGTTATATGCGTTGTTAATATCTATGAAAACAGCCACCGTAATAAGTTTTTTAGAAAAGCCAATTTGAATGCGAGATACTAAAACGGATAAATTATCTATAGTAGATCGACATTTTCTAAAACCTGTAGTGTTATTTGATAAAAACATATGTTTTTCGATGAACCACTCTAATCTGTTCATTAAAATGTTATGAAAAACTTTACAAACGCATGAGATCATTGAAATTGGGCGCAAAGATGATAAACTTTGGTAGTCTCGTCCCGGTTTAGGAATGGGCACAATTACAATATCGCGCCATTGCTTAGGAACAAAGCCCGAAATTAAAATATTATTAAACAGTTGGATCAATATCTTTTTACCATTTTGAGGTAACCTCTTGATCATGGAGTAAGAAATATTGTCGCCTCCAGGTGCAGTATCTTTAGATCGAACACATTTATGAAATTCTGAGGGAGTAACAACGACATCAAGCTCAGAGTTATTCATGTCAAAAGCCAGGTCGCACGGGGATACAAAGTCCGGCGTTAAACTAAGAAGCAGATCAGTAGCTTTATGTTTATCTACGTACTGTGATGAATATTTGTGACCCTTCAGCCACTTCATTTTCCGCCATACGGTAGATTGAGATGTAGAATAATCTAATGAAGAACAAAAGTTCCAAAACCCTTTAGCTTTAGCTATGCGAATCATTTTCTGGGATTCGCAAATCTTATTTTGCAATGTTTGATAATTATGAGGGTTTGGATTACGTCTGAATTTAGATAACGCTAATCGACGCTCAGCCACACATTTAGACAAATTAGGTTTGTATTGAACTTCGTCATTTTTGCCGATGAGAGGTCCCATCGGGCCCACGGCTTGTTAGGTTAATAAATGTATAAAGATTATGCCTTTTAGTCTGTGCTAAATAAATGTATTTTCTTTCTTCTTCCTTTTCTTTTGTTTCAAAGACTTGCTATGGACGACTTGTTCCTAGAATTCTTTACCGCAGAAGTTCTGTGTAGGACGTGGCTTTTAATGTTAAAGTTTTTTCGAGGGGCTTGGGGGCTCCTTGGGTCGGCTCATATGTGACCGTAGGTATATGGTGAATGTAAAATATTCAAGATTTTCATTTTCAAGTCCGTCACTAAAGCGCTAGCTGGAAGGTTATGATTGTTAATTAAGCTCTTAGTTTTAAACTATGAACAAATTACTATGAACAACCTTAAACTCGTCCTGACCTAGTACATACGCCACCTTTAGTGTTGACACTAAACCGACAAGCCAAAAAAGTATGATATACATGAGTTGTCATTTTCTTCGATGACGAAAAATGCTGTCATTGGTTAAATGATGTATCAACAATTAATCGCAGCAGTTTACGCACGCTTGACAATTCGTCACAACAATTTTGCTATAATTTTCGTTCAAGAAATGACCCATAGACTGGACAGGATCTGCCGGGGTCGCGGGAAAGTTCGAAAGGGTTACCGAGGCCCCTGGCAACACAGGCAACAGAAAGAACACGGGTGGGTTTTAGTCAGTAAGAGTCTGACACACCCTCCCGCTCCAATGAAAGCGGGAGAAGTTATTTGATAATATCCCACCCAAAAAAAAAAGCCCACTGTCATAAGGAGCGAAATGTAGGTACATCGATCGGGTTTCAACTACAACGGTTTCAAAAAAAAAGACTGGACAGGACACTGCCCAAACAAAGCATTCCGTTACCTTCAATCTCGTTACATATGTCACAATTAAGGGATGGCGATGTGATTAGCGTTATTTAGTTTGGGTAATGGTATTCATGTTGATTTACACATCATCTAAATGTGTGGTGTTATAATCAAAATATGATGTTGATTTTAATTCTGGATAATCTACCGTTTAAAGATTATAACTATTATAAGTTTTATAACTGCACGTTTACATTTAATAATTAAGTATTTATCATGGTCACTATGATTACTTTATAGAGTTTTCTCACCAAAAAGTTTGGTGCGGCAAGATGAAGCCGTAGATCGTATCGCATTAATTAATTACCTAAGACTTACCAGTATGCTCTAAAATTAGAAGATAAATCAGAAATTTAACACGGCACAAAATTCTATATTTATGTACTAATATTACTTTATAGATATCTTCTCCGGAGAAATCGTAGGCCGAGTTGAATTATTTATAAAACTTCATCAGTTGCCAGAATTCGACACTTGCTTTTTGATTAAAAATTTAGCAATCCTATACATTATTCGAGGTCTGTGGAAATCGGAAATAAAAAAAATAAAAAAATGTCCGTGAATATTGAAACAATAAATACATTTCTCAATTAAAACTCGGAACAGCGGAAATTTTGTGTGGGGAACAATTTGAATTTGGAGCTCGCGAATTGTGGGCTAGATGAAAAAAAAAGAAAAGGAGACAATAAAAAGGCTGGCAACAAATCACAACGCAGGATGCGTAAACATTGTTCGTGGCCAGAACAATGTTCCTTGTCAACTATTAGGAGAATTAACCACAGAGTAACCGATGTCGGTTGTGCGTTTAACGTAAACGAGCGTTTTTACCGAGCTGAATATTGGACAGTTTCCATGCTGATATGGGTTTGGAAAATAAAATGGAGTGCTTGTTTGTTTTAGGGGTGAGGGATTGCAAACATTTTTGCGAAGTTGTTGAGTTTTTGAATTTATAGGTAGTAAGAAATGAAGGCTTTTCGGTGTCGGTTATCTGAACATAATTTTTTGAAATAGTTTGTTGTCCCAGATAACAGAGCTTTCTTCGACTCAATTCTTTTGTGTATAAATATTATTTTAATGAAATCCTGGTTAATGATCATAATAGGGTATTTGACTACTGTCAAAGTAATACCTACATAAATTAATACTTATTTTAAATACATATGTTACTAAAAAGAGACGTTTGTGAAAAAAACAAAAGAAATTAGTGGAGAAATGGAGAAGTTATACGGTTTTGAAATTATTCTTGTATCCTTGTCACACAAAACGATCATTGTACGGAATGGCGCTAAGTTGCTATGGCTCTCCTGTGTTGTGACGTCAAATGCTAGTAGTGCTATTTCTGTCTAGCATAGACCTTAAAACGGAAACAACGTCGCCATTTTTTTATATATTTAAACAATTTTATTTACTGTGACTTAACTTTTTTCTCGGTTTCAAAAAATCTAATTAAAAAATCACAGTCCATTACCCAATTGTAAACCATTGTAGAATATCCTTTTGCCCGCTATGGAGACGTTACGCGGCGATTGTCAAATATTAAGTGCGAATTTCAGCAACAAAAGTGAACGCGATCATCACATATAAACCGCGTTTAAGAGCTGTCAATATCAATATTCCACAACAATGACGACAGACAGCTCTTGTTAAATCGGGTTCAGTTTCATTGGCGAAATTCACCTTCACGGTACCTTCAGCTTTTTGTACCTATGTTATTATTATTTTTGTTAAAAATTTGGTATCATCAGTAGCCAGCATTGCCAGATTTTTTTCGGGCAAAGCGGGATTTTGAAACCTTTTGAGTAAAAAATGCGGGATTCTTTATAATAAAAAAAAAAAACGTAAATAATCAGTAGTATTTAATTTATTACTACTTATCTTTATAGTTGAGTTTTAAATTGAGTTTACAATGTTATTAGATAACCATAAAAAATATTTTTATAAAAAAACGTTGCTTTACTGTAGTAATAACAATAATTGTCTGGTTTGCTCTGTAAGGCAGTTAAGTCTTCAGAGGGATAAAATATAAATAAGTAATACATTCCTTACGAATTACTCTTTTTTTATCCCCGAAGAGCGGGACTGAGCCTGTCCCGCGCGGGTCATTTAATTTTGGGGTAAAATTCGGGACGTCTGGCAACCCTGATCAGTAGGTACCTAAAATTAATGTTAGATTGCTGGATTAGCATAAAGTGCTTTTCGTTCCAGAAAACTAATAACTTTTCAGTGAATCCGCGAACACGGCTAGCTTTATTCTGCCAGGTCAATATTCAAACGACTTTTAAAACTACGCTGCGCTTTCATTGGAAGAGTAACTTACTCTGGCGTTTTGCCTGCTATACGAGTAGTAGCACGGGCTTCAAATCGAATAGTAGTTATATTCACTGCAGTTGCAGTTATCGTGTCGCCATTGACTAATGTTAAGGCGCAGATATATTATTTTAGTGACTCTTAAATCTGTTATTACGCCTTCATATTATAATGAAAGTAAGTTATGCAAAGAAATGTTGTTAAACTAGAACGCATACATATCAATTTTATATGTGAATATTTAAGTATTGTAGTAAAATACTTTATGAAATAAATTCAGGACTGTAGACTTTACTTCCAAAGCATAAAAAACGATATTACTTTCAAACGACTTAAGATATTTTCATGTTTATTTTTTTATGAACAAACTATTTTTTTATTTATAATTATATCAGTGATTTTTTTCAAATATTCATAGTTTCGTAACAAAAAATAAATATTCCCAAAGAAACCGAACGTCGGCACGGCGTGAGTGCGACTCGCATTTGTATGGATAAGGTCAACGGCGTTTAATGAATTGTTATTGCAGCATGTGTACGTACGAGTATATATTTAAACTATATGGAACTTCTTTCGACATGAAGGTTAAGTTAAATTGATAAAATCCTCCTCCTTGAATTAGTCCCTATTTCGTAAATAACGAAACGCAACTTAAATGTAATTTACATAGACTATCTTTTTAACGAATGTTTAGTTTTACTTTTTTTTTTTTGGGTGGGAATTCATCAAATAAAAATCAGCAAAAGCCATCCTTAGTATGTTGAGTTTTACTAAGGATGGCTTTCGTGAAAAGTAACTTTAAATCCATTGATTCGTGCAACAGCAAACTGTCAGGCTGCAAAATGAACGGTTTGACAGCTTCCTTCCCGAATTATCGAGACGTCCATCTTTCTTTTGTCACAGCAGATAAGCTTCTTAATTTCAAGCAAGTATGCTACAAATTGAAGCGAATGTTTGTAACGTCTTGACTAGCGGAAATTAATTTTGGACTTTTATTAACGCCTGCTGTGTTACCGGCTGTGGCCTAGTCAGTGTCTAATAATTTAAGCAGATTATAATAATTAATGAATTTGAAGCCTTAACATTTAATCGAAACACAATTTGAGAAATATTTTCAATCCAGAAAAGAGGTTCTCTTCTTTCATTTTAATTCTAATAATTATTGTATCGTATCAGTAATTCAATGTGGGTTTTTTTTGTAATTCATAAACAAAGCAACTATGAGAAAAATTATGAAATGTTGTTATCATCACGTTCGAGTTCCCATTTTCTTTTACCTTATGCGACATTCAGTGTCTCTCGTTGACTTCTAACACCTACTAAGACTCAGTTCTCTTAGTATTTGTTCATTTAGCTCAGCCAGTAGCTCACTGAGAACAACTGAACATCTTAGATGTAACTAACTAATTTAGCGGTCCCCGGACCAAAACTGATCGCGAGTTTACGTTAACAGACCAAGCTCTGCTGAGCTCCTTGATAGTATCAAGTTTGTTAGACGAAAGCAGCTATATTAGAGGTACACGTTCCAAAGGATTTCAGGTTTGTATCAGATAACTTCCTCTTCAAGTTTAATCATATTTAACAGGTTTAATTTGCGTGAATACGTAATTTACTTGAGATATCTTAGAAGCTCTGCTACTGTTTGTGTTATTGTTTTAGGGCTATTTGAAGTAAGGTAGTGTTTGAAATGTCTTGAGATAACTTTATTTATTTATTTTATTTTATATATTTAACAGTTTATGTACACACATATAAACAGACAAGAAGAAAGGAACAGAAAAATACGAGGTGATGCTTATTTCTAAAGAAATCTCTTCCAGCATATCTGCGATAGGACAGTAGACAAAGAGATGTAGACACCGTGTGTAAGAGTAGAAGAGAAAACAAAATACATAAAAAGAACAAAAAAAAAACTATTTACAAATTTAAATATACAATAAGAGAATATAATTACATAAATACATACTTCTAAAATAAATATCACTAATATACTTATATATAATTAGTATTATAAAATAGGTAATAAATACATAATAAGTATGCAACTATGGCAAAGTGGAAAGATAGTGTTCTTTCACTCTTATTTTAAAACAGCAACAGTTTCGCAGTCCCTAATGTCAGGCGGAAGTGAATTCCACAGCCAAACCGCGTGCACAGAGAAGGAGTAGGAGTAGAAGTAGGTAGAGTGGGGAGGGGATTTAAGGAGATTTCTAAGATGCGACTTGCAAGGTGGATCAGAAGGATGGGCGAAGCGCCCGGGTGTCACCACTGTGTGGATCGCCCGGAGGACACGGTGGAGCATACGGTGGAGGTCTGCCCGGCTTGGGCAGAGCACCGCCGTGTCCTCGTGGAGGCGATCGGCGGCAGAGATCTCTCGCGTCCGGCCCTGGTTCAGGCCATGGTACGGAGCGAGAGGGCATGGGCAGCCGTCACCTCCTTCTGCGAAGCAGTAATGCTCGCAAAGGAGGAGGCGGGACGGTTGAGGGAAAGGCAAGTTTCGCGCCCTCTCACCCCTAGCCGCCGCAGGAGACGCCCTGGACGTCGGGAATCCCGGGCGGATTTCCGGCCACCGTAGGCGCGGGCTTGCGGTCCAGTAAGGACCAGGCCCGGGTCGACGGCGCGTTGTATTCCACGCGCGCCTCAAAGAGATGTCGTCAGCACAAGTGTTGGGTACACTAGGGCCGATGCCTGCCGGAGTCGCGGGAAGGTACTAAAGGGTCACCGTAGCTCCTGGCAACAAAGGCAACAGGAAGGAATACGGGTGGGTTATAGTCAGTAAGAGTCTGACACACCCTCCCGCTCTGCCCAGAGCGGGAGAAGTAGTTGATGATATCCCATCCAAAAAAATAAAAAAAATACCGACGTGATTGTGCTAAACTTTTCAAAATTTTTAGGAAGAATAATAAAAGATTTTTCTAGAAAAATTAAAAACACTTACCTTCTGAAATATTGTTGGTATTTCCTCATATTATTTGAAGTTTAACAGGTATCAGCGCCATGCTCTAGAAAGATCCGAAGACGTAGACGCGAATTACCTGTTTAGGTAGGATATGGTTTAAAGAACTTTTGTTGTATTTATCACCTCATGTACCCATATTGAAGCAAATAAATGACTTGATTAGATTTTTTATTTTCATTCTTTTTAATCTATACTTTATTATTTATTATGATTATAATATTAACAAAATTATAAAGAGAAAAGATTTGATTTTTTGTTTGTTTGTCATGAATAAACTTAAAAAATATTGTAAACATTATTTCACCTATAGAAAGCAACATTATCAGCGAGTTACAGTACGATTCACGAAAGATGACCACAGTCAAATGGCGGCCGTCTGCGCGCGTACACTCATGAAGAAAAGACTTAAGACAAAATAATATTTTAATGTTAGTTAAATAATTTGTGTAATGTTGTAAATGCTGGTTATGCAAATAAATCAAACGTAAGTAATTTAAAATGTTTATTAAAATAAATTGAACTAAAAATATTATAAATATGTAAAACACATTAATTTAGTCAAAATCAAAATCAAAATCAAAGTCATTTATTCAAACTAGGCTGAGAATCAGCACTTTTCGAACGTCAAAATTACATAAGACAGTCCCCCAAAACGCCCACCCTTCACCACTTCCTAGTGCTTTAGCTGGGAAGAAGAAGTGGTCAACAAACTCCCCAGCAGCACAGCTGTCTGTTCAGTTAGAGGAAAAAAAAATGGATTCTATACAACAGTATACAAAACAATTTACATTACGGGCAACATAAAACATTAAATTATTAGCCATATGTCAGCTAGCACACCACTATACCAACAGAAAAAAAAAGAAAAGGAAAACACCGAAAACTATTAATTCTCAAGCAGAGATAAAAACGTAAACAGAACTTAATGCCCAAATAAAAGCCTCCAAGCATAAAAAGCGTGCCCGCTTACATATAGCTATAGCTGTAACAGTCACAAATGATGAACTAGTACCATCAAAGTAAAATAAATAAACAATTAATTACTAATAACAAAACAAAACAATGGTCAACAAGACGACCAGTCACCACAAGCAGCACCCGTTCACGAGCATAACGCAAAAATCAGCCATTACCCCCCTCGCCATATTAGAGGGAAGGAGGTAACCCGACCCCCGACGCTACCGTTACCGCTATCGCTATTCTCAAGTTCCATGATTCCCTCTATCATGGAACTTGAGGGAATCGTGGAACTTGAGGAACTGGGGCCGGGTTCCATATTAAAGTCTTCCGCTTCATCTTCCGATGATTCAGGAAAATCCACATCTGTCAAATCTTCGCTCTCGTCAGGTTCTCCCACACGTATAATTATTTCCTCCGTAAGGACATCCATGATGTGGTCACTTTTTATATAGCTTTCTTCTATAGATTTTACTTTGTCACATAGTTTTTTTCCATTCCTCTGGTCCCATCAGATTCACTTTTTCTTTAATTAAATCTATAACGCAGCCAATATTCCACTTTAAATTTTTGCTACTCACGTAACCCTTTATAGAGGCATAAAACATTTCGGTTATTTTCTGTTTTTTTCCACTTAAATCCAATTCTTTTTATTAATCGACCCAAACTTGTTTTGGATCCTTTAAAGTTAATATCTTGACTTAATTTTGCTCGTAACTTCTCTAAAGTTGGCAATTCTTTTTCAGTTAAATGAAAGTTATGGATACATCTCTTAATTACCCCTTTGTCAAAGTCGTCAACGTTGGAGGCAGGGTTACGGCGCGGTCTCTTTTTACCAGGAGTTCTAAAAACCACTAAGAACGGCGAAGATTTACTTTCTTTTATAATTCTTTGTACTGTCGATACAGACGTCTTTGTTGCCGCGGCCGTTTTTTAGTAAGCTTCGAGTATTTTAAAATCTTGTGAAAAATATTGAAACACGTTGTACACCAAACTTCTCGACTGTCTATTCAAAGCATTGCATTTTCCTCGCGGAATTGTGATGGCTTAAAATAGCAAATAAGTTCAACACAATAACAAATCTTAACAAAAAACTTAACAAACAACGAAACTTAACAAATAAAAAACAATTTAAAACAAAGAAACACTTCTTTTCGACTGTACTCGAGAGCAGTGTGAGCGCGTCAATGCCGCGATAGACGAATAGTAGACCAATGGCGTCGCTCCGGTCTTGACGCATCACCTCGCACCTCCAAAGGGACCTAAAATATGCCTTCTGCGCCGTGGTCATCTTTCGTGAATCTTACTGTACCTGGGCTGTTTTTTATTTAAAAAACAATTGAAATTCCTACGAAAATTGCAATAATGTAACCCAAGATATGAAAAATTTGCCTATAAAAATCATTATTTAGCGTGCGCTGCGAAAACTATTGACGATTCATAAAATGTACTGCATGTTTAAAGTACTCATCATTACCCACAAAAAAGTCCACGAGGCCTAACTAACTAACCGACGATGTCTAACTATTATAGTGAAGTCTCAATAACCATGTTTTTTTTTTATTTTTGTTCAAATGTGTCAATCAAAACACGGGTAGAATCGAAAGACGATGACATCCGTGTCATGATATTAATCCTTATCCAACTAAATCGTTTCATAATCAAGGTTGATGAAGTACATGTAAATTCCTCTTTAAATTATTCGAATCGGATCTTTCGTTTACAAGTTACGACGGATATAAAATGCTAAAAAGATCCGCGTTGTAAGCAAACAGCCCTATGCTTAGTCTAGCTCGCTCCACTCGCCCGTCCCAGCTTTGCACCTGACTACCCTCCGACACGTCCCAACTCGTACGTTTCCGCGTCCGCGTCGGTCATTTCCAACATAAAGCGTATTATCTAGAAAACTACTGCAGCTATACCTTAATAAAAAATCAAGTGTATAGCTGAAACTATGCAAAATCAATAGGTGTTAAAACTAAATTACGACTTCATAGCCCAAAGTACCGTAAAAAAATGTTAAACTTGAGAACGCGTGTTGAAATTTCCGTAAAATATTTGTTCGTGCGGAATTTTTGTTCAGTATTTTTTGGTTTGGGTCAGTAAAACCTATTTATAATTAAACTAGACTATCTAAGCTTTCTTTTGATATCCATATGTCTATACCTGGTTTGTTCAGAGTAGCACAGTAAACCAAAACACACACCCCATTCCCTCACCAATTTGATACCGCCTATAACAAATGTCCTGCCTAAAACGTAATAACTAGAAAACTACTGTAGCTATTCCTTAATAAAAAATCATGTGTATAGCTGAAAGTATACAGAATTTATTTATCTACCTACACATTTTATTTTTTTGTGGATTAATACAAACGGGATTTACTACTTTTTATTATCCCGGTTGTACATGCCCGTGGGATATTTTCCGATATCCACGCGGGGGAAGCCGCGGGCCAAAGCTATTTAATTATAAAACGGTATTCAAAGAAAACATTCTTACATCATGCGGCTTATCCGTAACATTTATCACACACACATAAGTCACCCTTTACAATAGTTTCGTCTTGGCCTCCTCAGACGTGGAACCCTAAAAAGGAACGTAAATTACGTTTTATTGTACGCGGAAAGCGGGTTAACCCATTATTTTTTCAACTGTATATTTTTATGGCAATGATGATGGCTATGCAGACTCTGGTTTGGATATTTATCTATGCTTGTATTGTTTGTCTAAACCAGGGATTCCCAAACCATTTTGGGCAAGAGCCCCTTTTCCAAAATGAACTGATACGAGTACCTCAGACCCAATAGCCAATTTTTTTCAACTTGTACGAACTTGTGCACGCTTATCGACTTATTGAGTTTTTTAAAAGTACAACAATGATACTTCCTACTAAAATATTAGTCATTCTTAAAACAAATTGATACACGTAATACAACTTATACCTACAGTATCTTGAAAGTTTCAGATAAGAACTTGTATTAATTAATAGTCGACCGCCAAAATCAGTTTTCGTTTATGTCAACCCCAAGGGGAAAAGGGGGAAAGGTGAATTCAACCCCAAGGGGTCCATATATCGACCACTTTGGGAATCCCTGTTCTAAACTAATATTATAAAGAGAAAAGATTTAATTTTTGTATGTTTGTTTGTTACGTTTTCACGCTAAAATGGCCGAAAAGATGTCGATGAAATTTGCCACATAGGTAGACCATGATCTGGATTAGGTTATTATATTAAAATGGACGTAGTATGAAATTATAACTTGTCAGACTTCTGGTTTATTTTGACCTACATTGTGGGTCATTTAGAAGTGCAATATATCGAATCATGCCTCCCCGAAGTTTTTATTATAGGGAATTTAAAGCTGAATGGCAAATAAGTCGGGGCGCCCTTAATTCTTCTCTTCGGAGACATTTGTTTTTTAAAGCTTCAGATTTTCTCAATTCAGTAAAAAGTACATTAGGAATCTTATCTAGAGCATCGATTTTATGAATGCTGAACAATGGTTTCGAATTTTGGTGATGATTTCATCAATGATGGTAAGTAAACTTGTGAATCCAAAGTTATATTGTTAATAACATAAAATCGGTTCAGTAGTAATCCAAAATATGTAGAAGATCAAATTTTGCTACGAAGTGTGCTTTGAGCGAGTAGAAATAAATTGCTGTATTAATATTTAATAAGAAGTAAACTCTTAGAAGGAGTTCGTGGCTTAATAATAAAAGCCGCACGGGTCGATTGAAGGTTACGCTACGCTTGCCGCGGTCGGTTCGTGGATGGGTGACCATCCATAACATATTATCGAGACTACGTCGTGCCTCGGACAGCATGTTTAGCCGTCGGTCCCAGCTGTTATTTGTACATCTTTGACACTGGTTCGGGTAGTCAAAGAGCCCGAGAGTCTGCCAACCAGTCTTATCAAGGGGTATCGTATTACCCAGGCACTCGTAAATACCATTGCGCTATTTGATTGTAAGATCGGTGGAGATGAATTTATTAATTCTACTTATTCCGACTTATTTATGGGAATGTTAACTTTACGTTTGAAAGACATTCCAGAAATGCTCTCCAATTGGGGACGTAATCAAACTACTGAGTAAACGATTTACAATGTGCAAAGTATTCATTACTACTTCTTTCTTTCTTTCCTACTCACCTTGGGGGCCTTGTGGAAAAAACGGCATAATTTTATGTTATTAAATCAACACATTCAAAGAGATTCTACGAGGGTCGCAGCAGAGGACCAAAAAGTGCTTATATTTGCTTGCAGAGTTCCAACTTACCTTAACTATTTGATATCATGAACATGATTCAATTCATTCATAGCCACTGTTTAATTTAATTAATCAATAACGAAGTATGAACACAAGATCTTTTTCTAAGGACGGGGTAGCACATTTTTCGTTGTTATCAATCACGTACATATTTATTTTATTTTCATTTACATTTTCCTGAACTAAATGAGACAGAGGATTTTGACATGACGCATTAAGACGTTTAATTTTGATTTCTATTATGTCTTAGTGACGTTACAGAATTTGGCCAGTAGTTTTTTCTGAAAAGTTGGTATTATAGTAGGTAACTTTCCTTCAGTTAGAGATCCAATGCTGAAGAAGTGTAAATGAATATATAATTAAAACACGGATAACTATTTATCATAATTATTTATTTATTAACATACTTATAACTTATGCAAAAACATAAATATCCATATTTAAAAACTCAACCTTTAAACACAGCTGAAAAAAGCGTAAGGTATTAAAGCTCAGACTATTTTTAGGTTAAATGGTCTAAGTATTGTGGCTTGTGTCTAAATAATAACAGCCGCACGGGTAATCGATCAAGTTAAGCTACGCTTGCCGCGGCTGATCCATGGATGGGTGACCATCTTTACATACCAAGACCCCTCCGTGCCTCGGAAAGCACGTTAAGCCGGTGGTCCCGGCTGTCATTCGTGGATCTCTGATCGTCTGACAATGAGTCTTACCGAGGGTGTCGTGTTACCCAGTAACTGGGTTGTGGAGGTCAGATAGGCAGTCGCTCCATGTAAAATACAGGTATTCAGCTGTATACAGTTAGACTGGAAGCCGACCCCAACATAGTTGGGAAAAGGCTAGGCAGATGATGAAATAAACTCTAACATATTTTACCTCCCATCCATATTTAAAATGTTTTCTATGTATATTTGGATTTCATCAACTGATTTTCCACGTCTTACTTCATGCTATTAAATGATACTTTTCCTGGAAGCGTACGATAATATTATTTATGAATTAGGAATATCGCTCATTAGCAAGAAGGGTGACATACCAAAAAATCAGCATTTTTGAGTTGGCTGCAGTTGCCTCTGCCGTCAACGAGTCGACGGCTGCACATACGAGTATGTAATTTCAAAGACGTAAGTATATTCCTATTTCAGAAAGCGTTCTATTAGAGGATTTTATTCCTGTACTTCTTGGTTTCGTATTAAATCTAAGTAGAACCAGGGGGGTAACCATCACCTCTTATAGCAGTATTATTATAATATTACTTCACAGTGGGAAAGTGATGGAGCTATACAGGACTTATAGCTCCATCTCTTTCTCACGCTAAAGTAATATTTAAATAATACTGCTATAAGAGGTGATGGTTACCCCCCTTTTGTTATTAAAAACTAAAGTTACTGACTTAATGGTTCTGTAGTCATTTCTCTGCAGTTACAATTATTGTTTTAAATTTACAAGCCATTAGCCAAAGGCCTCCTACTCTTTTCACTTGTTTCTGTCCAGAGCCGCAGAAGGAACAATCTTTATTAAAGGAGTACATCTCATCCCGCCTTCTCCTCCTTGGCCTGCCACGATGTCGTTTGCCATTAAGCGGGACCCACTGGGTCATAAGGGCCCATTGATCGTCTGACATGCGGCAGATGTGTCCAGCCCAATTCCATTGAAGCGTGGCTGCTTCCCGAGTGTCATTGTTATTTTAATGATGGAACGGATTGTTGTATTTTTAACCCGGTCCACAAGTTTGATTCCCAGAATACTCCGTTCCATAGCTCTCTGTTAAACCTCGAGCAGACATAGTTCTTGGTTGGATACCATAAAGTATAAAGTACATAGTAGTAAGCATGTTTTCTTAAGCAACGTTAAATGTGAAAATTACCCGGGGAACAGCAAAACAAACACGATCGCCCGAAGTTGCTAATCCTGAACAGCAGTGGCTAATCTTGAACTCTCTAATCCTATTACAAATAAGTAGAAATCTGCGCATAAATATACAATTATTATAACGCCCTGCAGCCTGTTCTTTATTCAATTATGTAGCATTTGCTTGAGGATTCCAAGTACCCTCATATTTGTTCTGAGGATGACCTCAATAGCCTCTGGAGACGCGACTGAAGTGGTCAGCTATTGGACAAAAATAATAGGACGTGCCACAATAAGATGGGAAGAAGGTTGTGTATTGGTGAAGATTTTTGAACCGTATATCCAGTGTCAATGGGGTCTTCTATATATATACATAATAATCTATAAATACTCTAATTTAAAGTCGCTTTTCGTGTCTGTCTGTGTGATCGCATTGTTCTTCTAAACTATGCAAAGGATTTTGCCGCCTCTTTTCATTTAGAAAATTGATTCCACAAGCTGCTACACTAATATTTAACTTAGATGTATATAACACAGAAATCTTCATATCTTGTCAAGTCATAAAACTGCGCAGGGGCGAGACTCTATTATTGAATAAGAAGCAGATACAACACAATATTGGCGAGTGGTAGAAAGAAAACAACCTCATTTATCCATCGCTATGAAAGTGAATTGAAAAAAAAATTATTACCTACTGAAAAGTCCGTTCATATCTCAATAGTTATCCCCGTTTTTAGAAAAGATGTTACAGAACAGGATTACCTACAAACCCTACGCTGAAATCCACATGAAATTACGAATTTTACGGAACAAAGAACAAATGGTAACTTTAGAATTTTCTGCTCAGCAGAGCTTAACTTAATATTTTCGATTTCTAAAATAAAAACAGTGAATATAACCCGGGATAAGTTGCAGCATCCATTATCGCACCACACGGTTACCCTTTCACATGAAGTGATGCGGAAAATGTTCTACTTCTAACAAGGAAATTGTAAAATGTTTTGTATATTTATTGTCGTGGGTGGAAAATTTTCCGTTAGGTAGGACAGTTTTCTTAGGGTCGAATTTTCAGTGGTCAGATAACTTGTATCTTAAGAATCAATATGGCGGTTTGAAAGCGTTTGTATACTCGTAGAGATGTCAAACTGTCGTAAATGTTACAGTTTGACATATTTTCTATACAAAAGCTTTCTCCAGATGAAAGTTATCTGACTATTGATAAAAAAAAACAGCCGTTCGTGGAATCTTGGTGTAGTTTTAAGAGGTTTTAGTAACGTGATTATGTTTTCATATAGTGATGTGTGCAATGACGCAGGACTTAGCCTCAAAAGGTTATATATCCCAGAATTAGCAGAAGAAGCACCTGATCACGAGTTTTATAAACAGTGTGTAATAGCGTTGCTGAATTTTTGGGCAAACAAATAAAAAAAATATATACTTTATGTGTTATTTTACCATCGACACGCTAAGAAGAATTGTGAAATGTCACATGCACTTTTTATCTTGGATTCGTAGGTACATACATAAATAAATTCAAGCAATCTTGACTACAGAACGCCTGCTGCGATCCTTACACACTCCTTTTGCTTCATTTACGTTCATACATCTGTTGATTCATGCACGCTGCCCTGGTTACGAGTACTACGCACCTGACCTTTCTGAAGGACTTCACCAATAAGGTTATTGGTGAAGTCCTTCAGAAAGGTCTATACTTTAATGTATTTTTCGAGAGCTATCGTCGTTTCCACTCACATCTACCTTGTTAATAATTTTTTTGTCGATGGTCTAATATAGATAGATAGATAGATAAAACATTTATTCAGTGCACATAAAAGACATAGCACAACACACAATAGCACAATACATGGATAACAAATTACAGGAATATATATAAAAACAAGGTGCCAATATACAAAAAAAAAAGAAAAACATGCTTAAAGAAATAGAGTAACATTATGACATACTTCAATTAATTATCGAACAAGGTGCGGTGTGTGTCTCAAGGTTGCACCAAATGGGAGTCCAGCTCAGCATGTGTCAGGCAAATATACCTGACGCTGATATTCTGCTGGATCCCTGCAGTGACATACGGACGTCGAGCAGACGAGATAAATTGGTGTTGTGACAAAGTGTTATGTGTGGAGTGAAATTGTGTAAGTATACCCGCAACTTAAAATGATGTATTCTACAGTAGAGTTTTGTATTGTATTGGGAAACTTTCTCGTTCATGAATGTGTTGATTTTGGTTTGATTACTTGATAATTTAGAAAGTTATATACCTAAATGAATAATATCGCTGTATCCGGTTAGACCGGAAGCTGACCTCAACTTAATTGGAAAAAAGATAGACAGATGATGATGGTCTGAAATCGCTAGCACACATTGAGAAAGCTTGGTAACCAGTGCTTGTTCTTTAGTGTTAAATATTACTATAATAATTACGTACAACAAAGAACACATCCCAACTCAAGGTACCGCCCAGCAGAGCAGCTTTCAGCTTCTAAAACATAGCCAACGGCGGATAAACTCACTGTATAATAAGTTTGCAGCATCTATTAACACACCTCAAGATAAATCCGCAGAGTTGAGGCGGGAAACATCCTCATGGTTCGGATAATCTCGCAAATTGCCAGCACAGTTTCTCAATACAAGTTTTGCTGGGGAACTATTTGTCCCTAAAGGAGGTAATTATAGTTTCTTCTTCGTGGTCACGATTAAGTGTATCCAATGGCAGGTGTAGTCGTTACTCGCCTCACGATCTCTCTCCATCTGATTCTGTTAGTTGACAGTCTGGTGCATTCATTAACAGGGCCTCCAACCAGGGATTTATTTTGGTCCATTCACCTAATTGCCTATTACCCTCTACTCTGCCATGCATCACGAGATAGTTTATGGAGTCATTATTCCGTCTCGAAACATGACCAAAGAACTTTAGTTTTTAAGGCTGTACTAGTACTGATAGACGCTGTTTGACGCCGAGTTCTTGGAGTATGGAAACATTTATTCAGAATTCCGTTCATGAGATCCCAAGCATTCTTCTCCAGTACCACATTTCTAGAGCGTCTACTTTTTTCTTTTCCAGGTCTCGTAATGTTCACGTCTCAGCTGCGTACAAAAATATAGGAATACGAGTGTACGGACGAGTATGATCTTAGTGACCTTAGTGATGTTGAGATTACTCCATATTTTTAGATTACATACGTGTATTTTAATAGGTTGGATAGTTTTGATTCCTGCTTTATTCTTGTGAAGTATGTATTTGAACAGATTCCAATTTTAGTGCACCTTAAGGTATCAATATTTTGGTAAATTTACCACAACGGATCCAACGTTGTGAGAAAGTCAGTTTTAGTTACTTAAACAGGATTAAAAAAAAATCGGAGTCAATTTTCTCCTTACGGTTGAGTCATAAGGATCCATACTTTTAAAACAAATTAAGCAGATCATATTCAACGAAAAATAAACACTTTTTGTTTATAAAGTAACCACAAATTACATCGAAATGCGAAGACTTTTCGCCCAAGACTTATAATGATAATGTAGGCCGTCGGCAATGTAAATTTTTACAGCGACTCAATAATATTATTATGAAGCGGTTTCAGCCGAAAATTATCTCGCCACGAATTTAGTTACTTCAGATAATTACTTATTCAACATTTTCAATTAAAACGTCAGATTCTACCTTATTCTCAATTCGAGACTTTCTTCATTAGTATGCTAATCTAATTATTGTTGTAGTACTTTGGCTTTAGAGGATTAAAAAAAGGTTCTTTTTGTATATTTTGTTGGGGTCAAGGTAAACGAAGCTAATTGGACCATCTTTTTTAAAAACTTATGCACGGATAATAACACGGATTGCAGGAAAGCGAGAGGAAAAATGTAACACAAAAAAATCCGATGACCACTTTGAACAGAAAATCAAAATTACTCAATCATACTTAGGTATATTCAATGAGATAGTGTGATCAACATTAATATTGGTTATCTGGTCAAACAATTGTATTGGGTAAATCGATTCGATCTAATAGACAGGTGCGGTTTTATTAATTACCGATCTATGTTACCGCATACGTAAATTGAACAGCATAAATAATAAAATAAGTACCTACTTATTTTACCTACCTAAAGACAAATTATTTATTCAGTGGAGTATTCTGACTTGTGCTAGCTGTCACTTTCAAAATGTTCATATTTATTGTAATGTTGATTGTTTAGTTTATTCGATTTATATAAGTGTAAAATAAATGTACAATAATAAGTGTAAAAGTCTAGAATAAAATAAATATGCCCATTTTATTACACAAAGTGACAGCTAGCACATGTCAGATTTACATAATCAGCCTATAATGTTCCCACTGCTGGGACACAGGCCTCCTCTCTGTGAGAGGGAGTGGGCCGTAATCCACCACTCGAGCCCAGTGCGGGTTGATAGATGTCACATGTCTTCGAATGTTTGGTTTTAGGACACGCCGGTTTCCTTACCATGTTTTTCTCACCGTTTTGAGAGCATTGGTGATAATAATTTACACAAAGTAAGGCGCCTTTTGGATGGGAAATCATCAAATAACTTCTCCCGCTCTCCGCTCCGCGGAGCAGAAGAGTGTCAGACTCTTACTGACTAAAACCCACCCGTATTCCTTCCGTTGCCTGTGTTGCCAGGGGCCTCAGTAACCCTTTAGTACCTTCCCGCGACTTCGGCAGGCATCGGCCCTAATGGACACTTGTGCTGACATCTCTTTGAGGTGGAATACAACGCGCCGTCGACCCAGGCCTGGTCTTTGCCGGACGGTGAGCTGCCCACTGCTCACCGTCCATAAGCCCGCGCCTACGGTGGCCGGAAATCCGCCCGGGATTCCCGACGCCTAGGGCGTCTCCTGCGGCGGCTAGGGGCGAGAGGGCGCGAAATTTGCCTTTATCTCAACCATCCCGCCTCCTCCTTCGCGAGCATTATTGCTTCGCATAAGGAGGTGACGGCTGCCCATGCCCTCTCGCTCCGTACCATGGCCTGAACCAGGGCCGGACGCGAGAGATCTCTGCCGCCGATCGCCTCCACGAGGACACGGCGGTGCTGGGTTCGAAGCTACGACATAGAACTCGTATGTCGCGGCCGTTACCACTGGGCCTCACAGGCCTTAGATTACTTTACCTACATATTTTCTCTTTAGTTGCGATGCTCAGTTGGATACAATACATATTTCATATTAGTCAAATAGGGAAAATTCATAATATCTCAGATTGATAAAAAAGAAATGCAGGAGTGCAAAAATTTGAACAGAAAGTTTTCCGTTTGCTACTTTACCGTTTTTCCGTTTGCGTTTGGTAGGTACTGCCCCATTTAAATAAAGCATACTGCATATAATATGTTTGCCAGTGTGACGAAACCTCATTAGTTTCTCCAGCTTATTCCAAAGTATAAACTTTTGCTTTTTGATTGAAAAACGTAAATTGATGAAGTATCTTCTCTATATTTTTGGCACCATCATCGTCACCATCATCGTCACCATCATCTGCCTAGCCTTTTCCCAACTATGTTGGGATCGGCTTCTAGTGTAACCGGATGCAGCTGACTACCAGTATTTTACATGGAGCGACTGCCTATCTGACCTCCACAGCCCAGTTACTGGGTAATACGATAACCCTTGGTAAGACTGGTTGTCAGTCTTTCGGGCTTCTGACGACGGGTAACGACTGTCAAAGATGTACGAATGACAGCCGGGACCAGCGGCTTAACGTGCTTTCCGAGGCATGGAGGGGTATATAAAGACGGTCACCCATCTACGAACCAACCGCAGCAAGCGTAGCTTAAAATGGCTTTAGCTTTACACACATACTGTATCACTCTGTATCACTGTGTTGAATTAAAGCTCATATTTTTATAAAATCAGCCAACTACCTAGTGCAAGAATCCATTTTCTTTTTTTTTTTTTCATGTTTTCTTTTTGACATATTATTTTCACTGTTTGACATTATATACCTAAAATTTTGATTTCAGACTTGTAATGGCAAACTTCATTTGGTTTAAATGGGTTTTTATTTTTATTATTTTATTAATATTTTACACAGATTTGTGTGTACCTTGTGAATGTAAGAACGTTGTAGGCTTAATAGACTAGATATTTTGTAGACCATTTTCTTTTTTTTTTTTGTTAAGTACCTGGTACGTCTCGACAGGCCTACACTGTCCTCCCATACCTATTAACACTGTAATTTGAAAACATTGTAAAAGCCAATTATTTTTAAAAGAGTAACCGTGGAGTTTCTTGCCGGCTCTTCTCCATAGGAAACGACACATTTTAACCGTGCACCTAGCTTCTGACGTTTCATAAGTGCCCATGTAGGTTTATGTGAAATAAAAATATTTTGATTTGATTTGATTGATTCTGAATCGTAGCCAAAGGGTCAAAACCAATAGACAAATTCACAAGCTTTTTACTTTCTTTGTTATTAATTAATCTAAGAATTCCAGACTTTAAACATTCATTCTAATCCAAAATACTACTCCAACTTCCACTAATTAAATAATTACAACTTCCAGCAGAATTCAGCAACCCATTTTTACAAAGATCAAAATGAAAATTAACCGCAAAACTTTTAAATTAAATACGACTTGGAAACACCTTGCGAATACCAAAGCTCTTCAATTTAAACCGGGTTTAGGCACGCCTACACGGTTCTAATCTAGGAACGTCTTCAGAACGCGCTCTGGTGGCTACAGTCCTTAGCCTGGGCTCTTCAAAGTGACGTGTGGGTGCTCTCGCTTTGATTTTATTTAGTACAGCAGCTGTCATGGTTGAAATATGCGCGGGAAAGTGTGCGGTTTTAGAAAAATGGGGACGGTTGGGGTAAACTATGAAATTAGTTGGCTGTTAAAAACGTGCTTGAATAAATGAATAAATGAATATTTATTTGTTAAACACAGGTACATACATTTGGTCTTCACTGCTTAATGCCATGTGTCATACACAAAAATGTACTAAAGCTTAGTTACCTTAAAGGCTGTTATGTTATGCAATGTTCAAAAACCCTACCGAAGATTTGATTTTAATTATGCGATATATTATAAAAACACAGTTTCGAAGATTTATTTATTCACACAAATTTACAAAGACTTTTGGGTGATGCAGAGACAAAGAGTGGTCGTGCAATAGCGGGTATTGAGGAATAAATATTTATTTTAATATAAAGATATAACTATTAAAAACTAAAACACAACACTAAAACACACAAAACAAACACATATAACGATTTGGAGAATTATAACAGTTGAAGGGATAAGTAAATTAAATAATTTGTTATACTTGTGTGTGTGCAAAAAGAGAGATAAATAAAAATAAAAACAATGAGTTCTGCTCCATTAACAATACAAGTGTTTCTGAAAAATACCTAGATATTTAAAGAAGCTCTGTTTTCCGTATTTCTTAGTTTATTTTCTTCATTGCTTGCAGAATCTTTAATGACACAATGATAAACTTTTCTCTTTAAACCTAATGTCCACGGCAATAGTGCCTTGTGCCTTATTTATTGTTGTATTTTACTACCGCTATTTATTACGACCACTATTGTGGTATCAAGAAAATATATACGACGATTTTTCAAAACATACCACAACACATTCTCAACTTAAAACTTCGATTTCCAATTTATACTTCTGTGGTATACACTTTGTTTTAACTCAAAAACAAATTGTTTTATTCATGCAGAGAGTTATAAAGTCATTTATTCAAAAAGTTTTGATACAAAAATTCAACAGATGATATTATAAAAATTCCAGGGATAAATAACATCATACGTAGTTTTTTTCAAGAGACATTATTCTGTTTGACGTTTTCCAAGTTATGTCGACAAAACTCTTCGTGAAACATAGTTAATTTGCAAAACAGGATTTAATTAACACCAACATCGTCATTTAGCATGAAATTTTCATAACTCTCGAAGTTATAAGGCGTCGGCGTCGCTCCTTTGAGGCCTTTTGTGACAATACATCCATGTAAATTTCAGAGGTGTGCGTAGATTTACTCGCTTTTAATTAAGACTAAGTTTGCTCAGTCCTTAATATATTACAGTAATAATGAATAAAATCCCCAGGTTTATTCTTAGCGACGAAGAATTAAATGAAGGCACTTTGGCGGTTATAAATTGTGGATAAATACCATTTTGGTTAGCAACATGTTAGTCTTACTTAGTGAGGCGTACTGATTTTGGGAGATATTTCAACAATGTCGACGTATTATCGACGTTTCGAATAATTTCTACGTTTGTGAAGTTCTTCAGTTTATTTTTGGTCAATTTTGATATGCTTCATTTTAAGACAAATAAAAATAATGTTAGTATCGTGTCAGGGTTTCCGTTGACGACGGTGAGCAATGGGTAGGTCGCCGTCCGACAAGGACCAGGCCCGGGTCAACGGCGCGTTGTGTTCCACGCGCGCCTCAAAGAGATGTCAGTACAAGTGTAGGGGTCCACTAGGGCCGATGCCTGCCGGGGTTGCGAGAAAGTCCGTAAGGGATACAGAGGCCCCTGGCAATACAGGCAACGGAAGGAACAAGGGTGAATTTAGTCAGTAAGAGTCTGACACACCCTCCCGCTCCGTTATTATACAGTACTATAGTATACAAGTTATTTGATAATTTTCCCACCCGAAAAAAAAAGAAGTTCCTGTTGATATGTTCCAAGCCATAAAATATTTAACAGTTTAAGGGTACGAGTATATAGTTTAATTTTTTGTATTGTTCCGGTTTTTCAGTTGACGTACTCTAAGCCGGAGGGAAACAATAATATGCCTTTTAACTTTTTTTATGAATTGACGATTGCTTTGTCAGTCATGTTTCCAAATGATTTAGTAGATTATTATGGAAATAGAGACAGCAAAAACATAACACTTTTAAGTACTTTCAGGAAGCGATATTGCTCCATATGAAAACATTTTTGATTCTATGAGGCAAGGGAATAATGAAACATTAATATTTAAAACAAATTCCCAAAGTTTTCCAATTGACCGAAACATTTAGTCTTAAAAGCTTTGTCCGGCTATACGACGAGTGTAGTCCAAGAGTGACTGAAATTAACCCGCCAACGTTGCATACAAACTGAGTGAAATATATAGGAGCAAGTTGCAGTAGTTTATTTGAAATTTAATGGAATAAGACACTTTGACTACAAAGCAGTTCAGTTCACTAAGTACTTGATAAATAATCTTTGTTTATTTTTTATTCAAGTTTTTGCTAAATACTTCTGTCATGCTACAGGAGCATATAATAATAGCCGCACGGGTCGACCGAAGTTTAACCAACCACTGTTTAAGTGTTAACCCAATAACACTTTGCCCGACCTGGGAATCGAACCCAGGACCTCATGCTCAGCAGTAGCTCTTGCAACTACTAGACCAACGAGGCAGTCCTAATACTAATACGAAGCATCTCGTAAATATTCATTACCAATCCAATTTTATGTCAATATCTATTTGAATCTAATCAAAATCAAATCAAAAATCATTTATTCAAACTAGACTGAGAATCAGCACTTTTCGAATGTCAAAATTACATAAGACAGTCCCCCAAAACGCCCACCCTTCTCCACTTCCTAGTATAATCCAATAACACAATAAGGCTTCAATTAGCCCTATAACCTTTTATCCAGTGAAAGCTGATAACAAAAAATTCAATGTACTCGTTGCAAAACATTTCTAAAGTGATAATAGTCGTTCTTATCGCAGCAGCGACCTTAAATATTTACGAACGAAATTCGTGCGGTTGGTTCGGACTCTGATTTTGACCGCTTATTTCGGATTGCTCTACATTAGTGGGGGCCCTTAATGGACAGACCCATAATAAACTACTAGGGTAGTTTATTATGGGTCTGTCCATGAAGACAAGATAAATGAAAGTATCACGTGTGTAAACGTCTTTATTTTCAGGGAACGCAATGATTTTGATAGACTTGCTGAAATTGGATTTTCGTTTGAAATTATTATTATTATTATTATTTGATTGTTTATAATGGAGTTTTATTAATTTATCCTCTTTTGTGTATTACCTCATTTCAAAAATATGTTATTGTGGCATGTGCCTTAATTACAAATAAGGGTTCAAAGTGTTTAATTAATTTTATCAGAGCAATTTAGTACAAGTTCATTGAGAGAAATCATGCATGCAATGCCAGCATTGCCAATAATTTTAACATTTGTTATGGTAATTTCTACTCCGGGAATTAGGTTAGTTAATTAATGATGGTGTATTCAAATTACAGTTAAAATTGGACAGTAATTTTACGTCGTGTATACATGCAAATGTATTTCGACGAGCCTTTTGTAGGTGTATCAAGATTCAATTTATTATAAAGACAGGTTTACACGAAGCTAGCGCTGGCCGCCAGCTGACTGGCGGCCAGCGATGTTGTAGTTACAGGAAAACGGTCTTAGAAAACCGTCCTTAACTTTTTGAGACATTTAGATCTGCATTCACAGAATTTGGAAAACTTGTCAATTTATTTTCGCCCAGCCTATCCATCGTAAAAATTTAGTTGGATTCTCATTTCCAACAAAATGTATGGGAATAGTTTTTGCAATTTCGGACTTTGCTAGTAATCAAACCTCTGTTGGTCTAATAGAGTTTTTTGATCCCTGTAAGAAACAGAATCGATTGGCACCAAAAAAGGTTTTTGTGAAAACTGCTCATTTTCTTGCTAACTGTACAATTTTTTCAAATTTTTGCAGATCTAAATTTCTCAAAAAGTTAAGGACGGTCACCTAAGACCGTTTTTCTGTAGCTACAACGGTTACGGTAGCTGCCCTTACTGCCCCGTCTCAAAAATCCACCCTGTATATTACACCTTATTGTCTGACTAATAATTTTACCACGGGATGAGATTTTTAGAAACATAATCTAGTTCGTGCCAACACGAGGCGAAAGTACTAGAACAGTAGAAGTATGTAGACGGCAGTTAAAGGAGACTGGGAAAATTTGTATTTAAAATTTGTTGTAAATTTGAAATTTGTAGGGATACGGACTAATAGCGACATTAGCGACACGGTATTGATATTTGTGTAGGGATATTTATCTTATCTATCTATCTGCACCCTTGTGCAAAGGAGCCACAGAATCTGACCCGGCAATTTTGAGAATATTTACCAACTATGAAGCTACCATTTACTGGGTACGTCTTTCATTGACATGAATGTGTCCTGGCGGCTGGGAGTATGCCATGCTCGCTCTAATGTCTCCCTGATGGTGGCACGTGTGTTGGCTGATTTAGCTGCCTTGTAAATGGTGCTAAACCATGCGTCATGTTCGTGAACGGGCGCGATCAGTAGGGAACGGTCATCTTAGTTACCACGGCTTATTTTATTTTAATTTATTTATTATTTATTAAAATAAAACTTTATGCACAAGTAAAAACAAATATTGTACAAAGGCGGACTTAATGCCTGAGACTGAATTTAATTGTTGAATTGTTTTTTTCTTTCTTTTTACAGACGGACGTTTTTAACATTCTGCATCATTCTCGCATGTATAATTTCAACCTGAATGATGTAATCAATATTTTTTGTAACCTTATTTTGATTTAAAAGAGTATCCGTGGGTTTCTCGTCCGTTCTTCACCATAGGTATCTACTACGTTTTCGAATGGGCAACTGGCTTCATCTTTCTGACTGACCGACAATTCAAAAGTGCCTGTAATTGATTTAAAATAAATATGCTTTGAGGTTGAGTTAATTTTTTTCATCCCTACACAAATATCAAAGTGGTATCGCTATTGGACCATAAACCACTTCTGCCCACTCTTCTTTGTGAAATAAAAGATGATCAAATCAAAACTAGAATCAAAGCTGCAAATAATGGAACTTCGTCACAGGATGTGTCTTATAATATAATATATATAATAGAATTCCCAAAGTCCGTGACAAAATTAATTCGAATAAATAGTCTATTTGAAGTCGAAACACAGATAGGCTGCAATAATGAGGTCCTTTAGAACGGGCGACCTTTTGAATATCTGAAATAGCTAGGGACGCGGAGGATGCCTTCAAACGTGCTGGCTCTACGTGCCACATTCATTCTAACCCACCCTATTTCACTCAATTACGAAATAATTTTACCTTCAATCGACCTATTTTTTATGGATTGTGAATAGATTTATTTGGTGTAGTCTCATCATGCGTGTTGTGTTAGTACGCGTATCCTGTGGTATTTTATTATTTCATTAATTAAATTCAAGCTTTTGATAAATCCAATCATTCATTGGCTGTTTCGTTGTATGTTTCTATCTACTTAATTAGTGTTCTTCATTTTTTTTATTAATACAAACTATACCAGTTTTATAGAGATAGATATATATAGCCTATCGGAAGAACTAGGTTCTGGGGTTCCACAGGGGTCTCGTTTGGGCCCGCTTCTAAGTCTACTTAAATACAATACAATCCTGGACAATCTTAGTGCTAGCAAAAGCGGAGAATTAACCGTGTGCAATCAAAAACAGCAAGACAAACCCGTTAAATATTTTAAATTAAGTAGCTATTTTATTCTTTCTTGAGCCACCTAACATAAACTTTAAATTGTTTAAAGTGAATCTGTAGCTGTAGCCCATATCATGATTTCATGATAAATTAATTCAATGGAACAAATCTAACTTAGAAGATGTATTAATGATTCTAGTGATTATAATTCTGTAAATACATATCTGTTATAGTCCCGAATCATATGTATTTTGATCAAGTTACAACCGCCCACTGACCTGCAAACAGCAAAATACGTAAAAAAAAATGAATTTCGCGGGCTACAGCTGCTGATCCACCTTAAAGAAAATCCTTAATTGCCTTTCTAGCGCTAACAAGGTTGTTAAAGATTTACAATACCGAGTCTCGTAAATTTTAAAGAATTGGCCTTATATTATAAATTAAAGTTTATATATTTACATATTAAAGTAAATAAATAAACTTTAATTTTACAAATACCAAATTACAAGATGATTATTAACATTAACTAAATTAAATTAAAACTAAGTTAAGCCTAAAAAAGGCCCTCGGGGCATTGTACCGAGGATGCTGGCGGCATTTCCTCGCTGAATTGCGCGAGAAAGCCGCCAGCTTTTCGGTCACCAGTTACATCAACTAGACCTTATATTATAATTATAGTTTGTCCAATAGATGGCGCTAGGCCCTGTTGATTATTAATAAAACTACTAACTTACAAGCACTCAATAGGTAGACAGAGGTAATGGCGCCTATGTCTATGACTGTAGAAGCTAACCAATTTTGGCAAGAGGTTGCTAAGGTAATGCTACCAGGAGTTAATAATAACAAAGATCATTGGACTAAAAAGATTCTTGACAAAATCAAACTGGTTGCTATTTTAATTGTATAATTTATTATTTTTATGACATTGATTTTACATTCTGTGATTACCTTAACTCTCACTCTGACTTATTACTTATTTTTTTTTAGGAAAACGTATACTTTTACAATGTTTGTAAATATGTGAGCACCAAATATCTATCACATAATTTATCTGTCATTGCTTCATTTTTATTTTTTTTTACCTATTGTGGTATTGGTATAGTAATTTTATTCTAGGTACGTCGTCTTCACGTATAATTATATAATTAATGTACCTATAGAAAATATTGTGAAACATTTTAAAGAAGTAACGCTGGAAAAAATGATTCTAGTCACCCCTTCTAAAAGGTAGTTTACCTTTTAGAAGGGGTGGCTAGAATCATTTTTTTTTGTTAATTTTGACGTTCAAAAGTGCCTTTTCAAAGTCAAATTATTTAGTTCAAATGGGCACACCCATTTGAACTAAATAATTTGACTTTGACTGTTTAGCCGCGTTCAATTATTAAGACGCTGACAACACCTAAACCGCGGTCACTGTCAGATTGCATAGAAAAGAAAGAGAAGCGCGATGATACAACGCTTGTAATTTATTGCAAAATATGAAGCAATTATCTATTTACTCAAAATTTAGTTGAGTAATCGAAAATAAAAAAAAACCAAGTTCTGCATTCAAATAAGATGTTCTTGTTATTAATTAAATACGCAACGTATGTTGATATTTAATACAGATATTTTGGATTAGAACTCAAGGTAGGAGGTTAGTTTAACGTTAGTTTGTATCGACATTTTTTTTCAAAACGTGTTTGGTAACAACCGAGTTCTGGGAAATATGTTCAAAATTAACATATATTTTTTCCGCTACCACAAACTATACAGATTTGGCAATTTTTTTTCTTAAGAGAAGCCTATTTTGGTCAATTGGGTCTTGTCAGCGTCATAAGATTAGTATGTAAGTTTTCTTAAAACAATACGGTCTATTGGTTGTTCGCTAAAATATGGTAAGTACATTTTATCACTGTCGTAATCGACGTTATAAGAATAAGAACATTTTATTGTATACGGAAGACGTGGTTGTGTTGTTTTCTGACTTAATTCACTAAAAGTTGCAATATTTAAAAAAATACTAATAAAAAACTAACTAATAAAAATTAAGTTAAATATTTTTACGTGTCAATTTGTCTCCTTATCAAAGGTTTCAAAATCATATTAATTTGCTTTCAAAATACAACCTGATATTAATTAAATTAATAATAAACAAAGTAGTAATTAAACTATAAAAAAACTTGACGGATGTATATAAGGAAAAGATCAAAACTTGACGGATGTATATAAGGAAAACATCAACTTTGATGCGAACGGATTGTGTTACCAAGTTAATCTTTCAAGTCAACAAAAGTTTGTGGAAATGATTGTCCTTATAATCTACACTCAGAGAAATTTTATCTTATTCCTAAAGATGGATCTCAGTTGGTTTTCTTTTGCCAATCTTTTCGTATTCATTCGACGGTGCGATATTTTTTAGGATTCCGTATCCAAAGAGTGCTAACGGGACCCTATTATTAAGGCTCCGCTGACCATCCATCCATCCATCCATCCGTCTGTCACAGAGCTGTATCTTTTTAACCGTAATAGGTAAGTTTGATTGACTGTGACCGCTATAACAAAAAATAATAAAAAAAATTAAAGGGAGGTACATGAAACGTGTTTTTTTTTACAAAAGTTTGAATAAATAATATAGTGTTAAATATTGTATTGTGGTACGCGGAACCCTTCGTGTGCAAGTCCGACTCACACTTTTCCTTCACTTTTTTTTTTACTTTGAAAGTATTTCTGCGTTAGCAAGTCCAATCCTCTCATTCTAAATGTTCCCATTCTTTATAAAAAAAATAATCGTGCTCTCTAGATTTATTTGAGTTTATATTAATCCATTCATCCACATATTTCGGTGTCTGCGTCTTGGAGTTTGATTTAACATTTCATAAGAAGCAATAACTTATTTGAATATATCTCGCAGATATTATGCTTGCGTAAGATGGTCTAGATGGGACATAATACACATTCATGAATACAAATATTCCGGATCTTGGTTTTAGATCCGGACAGTGTGGTGCCGGCTTTATTATTAATGCTATTATAAGAATAGTATTATAAACTAGCTTTTGCTCGTGACTTCGTTCGCGTGAAAGTCGTAAGACACCACAATATATTAAAATAACTGTGCTTTTATAGCATTCAAAAAAATGTTAAATACATATACAAAAACGGATAATATGTTGGGGATTGAACTTACGAACCGTGGCTTCAGGGTCGTGGAAGCAATAGGCTGTTTATTTCGCTGACAATTTGACTAAAATTAACGGCTTAGTTCCTTGTATAGCGTGTTCGGAGGTTCATCTAACAATTTTTTTTTTGTGAAAAAATCCCTTTTTCTTGCTGACTGTATTTTTTTTTTTCAAAATCTGTGAATATCGCTCTAAATTTCTCAAAAGTTATGGACAAGTAGTGTAAGCAAGACCGCAGTGCAGTTAAGGTACCCTTACTGCCCCGTGTCAGAAATCCACCCTGAATAGCTTATACGTTGACCAGACTTTTAAGAAATATGTGTGCAAACTTTGAACAGAATCTATTCAGTCGTTTTTCAGTCGTTGACAAACAGACAAACGGATAACAAAAAAATATTTTCAGCATCAGAAACGTTCGCATCTCATAGCAAATACTTAAAAAAAATGCACAGTTTTGACTTCGCTACTACTTTATTATGATATAATATGTATGGATAAAGATGTTGAAGGTATCCACAGCAGTCGTTCCGGTTTCTAAGATATTTCTTGATTTTTATTTAAATAAACACGATCTAGAACGTTCAATCCATTCTATCCACAAAGTGAACAGGAATTTAAATATAAAATACGACTTTACTCATTTATTATTTTCTCGCGATATACTCTCTAAACACAACAAAGACACTCGTTTTACACGAAGTAGGGAGGAAGGAACAACATGACGCCATAGAGCTGTTATCTGTCTCTGTTATCCCTTATTATATAGATTGCCATTTTGGCCAGTATCACCCGCAACGGTTTCGTGAAAATGAGTTACTTGAAACCGTATGTCGTGTAATAAATTATTTGTAATATATGTTTTACCCTATGTAACAGCCGGGGTACGCTTATAAATGGCAGGCGGAAGAGTCAATGTGTATTTCGAAATTAGGTGAATGGAATCTTTTGATGTTGACAACGACTTTATGTTTGCTGATGGTGTTTTACCTACAGCCACTCTTATTGCAAAAGTACTGGGTGATGTGATTAAGAGAGACTTCACAAGCAGTTGTAATATTATCTACTGGTATATTCTACTACCAACATTATCACATATTATAATATCTACTACTAATATTTTCACCTGTTGATGAAAATGTTGGTATAGTAGATAATATTACAACTGCTTGTGAAGTCTCTTAATTATACAGAAACTGCGACATATTTATGGCACTAAGCAAAATTCTTCTAGTGTTAAAGCGTGTGCCGGTAAAATTACAGGTTCTTAAGACTTTTATACTGTTATATACACATGACGGCACAATACCACGAAACGAAGTATATAACATAGGCAGACGTAGTATTATATAAGTAAGTGCCATAGAGACTCGGTTTTAATAGGCAAGTTACCGCTTAAATTCAGATGGGTCAATTGCCACTTCTCTCTTTCAGAAAGCTTATTGAATTGATTTCTCTCAGTCGTCAAAATATCATGTGATATCATTAGAGCGACATTTAATTGTGTTAGTATGGTCAATCAATCAAAACCTTTCTGATTACATTACATTTACTGATAAGAAGCATCATCAGACCCTTAAAAAACCAGTTCAAAAGTTACATAACGGGTAGTTATACATATAGGAATGGTAATATTACCAATTATTACAATATATAGACAGCTCAGAAACAGAATACGGCTTCTACATCTAGTATTACCAATTATAAATCCATCTGTAATTTGCAGCATTATTATTGTTGGGTTTTGTATTCCCTAATAGAATGTATAATTAAACCCGTGTCAATAATATAGTAATGATCACTTTACATACAGGATCATCTTTAACATATGCTTGGAATAAATTAAAGCTATTACCCACGTTTGTAATTTTAATTGAGTATATCGTATCATGTATGGATGTCATACATTGGGAGGGAAGAATAATGATCTTCGGAAAATCAAAAGATATTGGGAAAATTTTGCGTTCGTCGAGCTCTGCATACCGAGCGCTGTGCGGTGTGGTATCGTCGGTTACCGATTTTGTTTTGTTTTTGTGCTGCGTTTTGTACAAATGGATTTAAAATCGATGGTAGATACCAAAAAGCTATCCACACAGCATCGTTATATCTTTGGTTTGAAAACCCGGGAAAAGAGTCATCTATCAAATGTAGTGATAACGATTGTTCCCGTATAACCGTGAAATACAGTTAAGTTTTTGGCATACCACTTTAGGGAGATTACCGTTTGGTCCTTTTTTAAAGGCTATATATTAAGTGTTTTGTCGTCGTTGACGGATACCACGGTAATTGTTGTGGATAGGTTGTCAGTTAGTTTACACCGAACCACTGTTAAGTTCAATAGTTTATTTATGGAAACAGTTTAAAGTTATGTTTGTTTAGTTATCTGAGCCGCATTTAATGTTATGTTATTATTGAACGACCCGCGCGTTAGCAAGTTACGGAGTTTTAGTAACGACTGAATTTAACATAGCATATCATCACGCCTGTAGTCCCCGAAGGGTTAGGCAAAGATGTACCTATAGTACACCCGACAAGCAAAAAATGATAATTTTGCACAAGAGTTAATTCTAAATTCTAAGAGGGGATGAAAGTTTATATGGTACTTCATAATGTTTGCAGATTTACGTGCTAGGCAGGTATCCTACAAATTTTGACATGAATACCTCTTTAAAATTACTTCCATAGAATTTTGGGAGGCAATTCAAAAAAACTAATGATAACAAAATCGGGGGATACAGTTTGGTGTTGCAGCTACATATCTTTCATCTCCATCCAAAATTCAATTACACCACTGGATAGCTAAAGTATCAAAGAATTTATTACGCTAAGTAAGGACTGTGATACATTGCACGCGGTGGAGGGGGCAGCGCCGCCATTTTGAGGTCATTTTGCTGCGTATAGAGATTTCCATTTAGTATAACTTTTGACTCGGAGAAGCTACGACGTTCGTTCGAGTTTCAATCGTCAGCTCTCGTCAAAATCTAACAATTATTATATAAAATGTATATAGAAATTTTTACCCGTTACGAGACATATTCACGTACAACACACGGCCGTGTCCATGACACAGCCATACCTCATTTTTTTTTTCATGATTGTGTTTTACCACTTTTTCGGCGTGATTAATATGTATCTACTGTTATGTTAATATTTTTATTCTCTCTTGAGGCACACTAACATAAGCCCAGAGGCCAGGTGGTTGGGTATTGAAATGTAAAGAAACAACAAACTATCTTAAACAAAGTATAATTATAAAATTAAATCTTCACCATACAACAACACACGGTAGCCGATACGGGTCTGCCATCTTAGACATAAGGTAGGTGACTACAGATAAAACCTACTATTGCTAGCCAGCTAATATTTCAGCAGATAGAGCTACGGTCATGGGGAGTTGGAGATAAACCCAGTACTGTTCCGTTACCGTTAAAAGTTCAAATGGAATATTATAAATTTAAATATTATGATTTAACCTTCCAGTTAAGAATGTTATTAATTAATAAATGGGCGCCAGGGACTTTGAGAGTCCCGGATCCCGGAGCCGACGAAAGTGTCCAATATACTTCTGGATGAACGTAGAATGTCGAACCCAAGATCCTCAATTTAAATTTAGTTGAAGACCAGTTTCCACTATTGAAAACCGGACTATGATAAACGATTGGTTCTTACGGAAACCGTATTAAGATGTAAGAAATATGTTAAGGTATAAAAAAAAGTCCCGCCTGCGCTATCGCTAGACGGACTCTGCCAGTCGCACAGTCGTCTCCGCAAGAGGCTTCGAGCTGACTCGAGGAACGGGTCTCGCGTCCAGGCCCCAGACGCTTCTCTAGATCCTGGCGGCGAGACGAATCTATCGAGGTGCCTCTCCTGGAATTGACAATACGGAGACCTAATAATATAAGGGAAACTAATCTACTTTCCTGGAGGTGACCGGGCTTTGAAATCTAAAAGGCTAACACATTAGCCGGATAACATGGCCTTGTTCAAATACCACATAAGGAGTTACGACTTCTGTTTGCCTGATCCTGAGTGGTGGGACAATAGGAATGAGGATTACCCACGTGGCATCCATCAACTCCACAACAAGGACTCGTTGCGTTCCCCTGAACAAGAATTTAATACCGTTGGTAACACTGAGGAATATCCTGTGGCATATCTATGGCAAACAGTCAGCGGGTGAAATACTCACGGTTGGCTTAGGGAGAAAGCATTGACTGTAAGGTCCTCGACTGGCTGGAAAGGTGTCTGCGTAAAAAAAATCTGTCTGCGTATGCGCAATTTGGAATCCTGTTATAAATATCCATGGATCACGAGACTATCCTTTTAACAACCAGGGAAGGGCTCACAGAGCACTTTTACCACAAAAGCCTTACCTTTCAAAACATGGAATAAGTTTTGAAGTATCACTCAAGCGTGTTCAAGGGCAAATAGACGCCACCACTGTTTAATAATCCTGTCATGGATAACAAACCGGAATTAGACTGAGTAAGTATCTCCCCTATTTCGAAATGATTATAAGATCACTGAAGATAAATACTACACCAAGATACTTAATTCTTGAACACCAAAATCACTAACAACTTTCCAACGTGACGTTTAAACTCTGAAACAATAAGAATCTTCATGATCTAGATCAACTAACAAATTATTTATAGTTCTCAATACTACAACTTGTCTTGATCGGGGTAATTATTCCGAAATATTCATTCGGCTAATTAGCAACGTACATACATTACATACATATACACCTACATTATCTCCAAGACAATTCACAGATTAAAAATGGATTTATTTGACAACGAAGTTTCTAGAAAGAAGTCTATATTGAAAAAACTAATTTCATTTCCGCTTTCGGTGTTTAGTTTATTATTATTTTTTACTGAAAGCTGAAAATTATTAAGGATTGCTCCATACCATATTAATTCGATGGTTGGCAATCTATAAGTTCAAATATCGATTAAACTACAACTGTGAATCGGCGACCACCAGATGTCGCCTCTAACTGTCAGAAACTGACGTTCGGCTGTATGACAGTTGGAATGTAAACATTATATTTATTGATCTAATTAATTGTGCAAACCTGTATAACAGGGTTTAGAAAAGTGACTTAATGTTAGAAAGTGTTAACTAAAGAGTCCAGTGACGAAATATAGTTGAAGGAATGAGTCCTTCTATCAAGTGCAGGCCAAAGTCACTTGTACAAACTACAATGAAATATATTACTCAGACACCTCCTATTGTACTACTAATATTTTCAGGTAAATGCTACTTTACTTATTAGTAATGCAGCTGTGTAATCCAACCCATGGTAGGTACACACATTAACAACGTAACACTACCAATGCCAAATTACAGCTTTCTAGTACTAAGAGTCTCTGAGCTAATCCGGTGACAGACAGACGGACATGGCGAAACTATCGGGGTTCCTTGTTGACTACGGAACCCTAAAATGCTTACCATATAATCTAAACTGATATTTAAATACGTGCTCGACCATCACATGTTTCATTGCCCGACTACAGCGAAGGAAAAACGAGCTAATTACTAGCGAATAACGCTTAGTTTCGTTTCGTAGCGTTCTATTTCCACAAACCTCTCTAGGTTTGCGGAAATAGAGCGAACGTAGTAGGTATTTAATATAATGAATCAGTGTGAATGTTTCCTATGCGGTCAGTACAGACTATTGAAACAACTACAATTTCGAGTGCCGAATTAAACAAGCTGGCAGGAAACGATACCCGATTTGTGTGGATTCAAGCTACTGATATTAATGAAACCCGCAAATGTATTGGGAAATGTACATGCATGCAGTACATGGAAGTGAGTCTGATACTTTGAGTCTGACCATTTCTAGGGAACAGATATTTTTTGTTTATATATTTGACTCTTAAACGCTCTTAAAGGGTGATATCGCGGCCACGACAGGCATATTGCTGCCTGTTACGCCCGCGATATCGCGCTAGTCTACACGAGCCTTTATGCGTTGGAGGCAAAAAGTTCACAGGACAAAGCTGTCACTGCTTGTTCCGCCTTGTCACAGCCAAAGTCAGTCTAGTAATATTATTTGAAATAATGTTTCCTTTAAAAAAATAAAAAAATTGCAGCCATGGGGACTGCCCCGACAGAATTGAAAACTTATCGCTTAATACGCGTGAAGAAGTTTTCACTTCAATAAAATAATGATTATCTAAAACACAATTAAAATAATGTATATGTCGCAGCCATCTGGTTAAATTAGCCAGCTAATTGGACGCCTAGGCCGTTCATTAAACGCTGGCACTGACGTCGCAGCCAACTACTAGCCAAAAACCTAACCGTTAGAAGTACCGCTCGCTGGCCGCTGCCGCGACACCGCTCGCTTCGCTCGCTCGGCTCGCGCGCAATTGGTTACAGTTCTAACTTAACCTAACCCATTTGATCGGAGTGCCCTGGCTTAGTTACTGCTACCACTTCGGCGTCGTTGGTCAAATTTCTGGTTGTCCTTTAGCTATTTAATTGGGTGCCAGCGTTTAATGAACGGTCTAGGCGTCCAATTAGCTGGCTAATTTCACCAGATGGTTGCGACAGAGTTAAGATGTTAACTAAACGGCTAATTAAGCTAGTTGCCTGCGACATATACACAAATTAATTTTTTCACGCGGTCAGTTTAACTTCAATTACTGCTTCTACAGCATGTCAGCGCGGGCATGTCGGTGACGCGAACCCGTAAGTTTTTCTCCTACTAAAAATACCTCAACGCGCCTAAAAAAGTTTTAACTTAAAAAATACGTGTTTAAATGTACTTACATAAATTTAGTTATTTAGGTAAGCTAGCATCTTCTGGAGATATATTATTCTAAAAGCAGTTATCTACAGCATTTTTTTTAATTAGTACTTCTATAAATTGACGGTCTTGTTCAAACTGTGTCTACAAGAAAATGCGAAAAGTTCACTTGTTATTTTTATGCGGTCATTATTTTTTGTGTTGTATGTTCCTTTTCTAATTTGTCGGTGGGTCAGCGGTGCGGGATCAGCTCGGTATACCCGGTACCGAAAGCTCACCGAGCGCCTATATTTCAATGAGGTTGGCTGATTGGCTTGGTATGCGTGAGAGTGGGGCAGGATCGTTTCGGGTTACCGCGTCTCGGTACGCGTCAGTCGGTGTAGAAAAATCCAGTGCCCACTCGGTATTTATAGAGACACGTCACGTGTTTTAATTGAAAAAATATAATATTTTTTTCCAATGTACGGTTGTCGCTCAAATCTGCGCTTTCGTTTTTTTCGTAAACGGAGATATATACAGGTTGAAATTGAAAACTTGCGACAAACTGAAATGGGACATTGTATACATCATTATTAACAACTTTTACTAAGGGACCAAAGCTGTAATCCCAAAAAAAAAAATCTGCTTTTCCTACATTTTGATGAGGTATTGCGAACATAAATGTAGGGGACAGTATATATCACACACACCACAACATCTCGCGAGGATATATGCGATACTGCACAAATTGTGCCGAAAACATAATGTTTGGGGTCTACTCTCTCAGTCCGTCAGTTCGTCCGAAAGTTATTATTTTGTCAAAACAAGTGACAAATTCAATTTTTCAGACCGGCAAATACGCATTGGAAGTAGAGACAACTGTCAAATCGTGTAGTCGTTCATTATTAGTTCAGCCCCGAACTACCGCCGCAGGAGACGCCCTGGGCGTCGGGAATCCCGGGCGGATTTCCGGCCAGCGTAGGCGCGGACTTGCGGACGGTGAGCAATGGGTAGCTTACTGTCCGATAAGGACCAGGCCCGGGTCGACGGCGCCTCAAAGAGATGTCAGCACAAGTGTAGGGGTCCACTAGGGCCGATGCGTGGCAGTTCAAAAAGGGTTTCCGAGGCCCCTGGCAGCACAGGCAACGGAAGGAATACGAGTAGGGTTTAGTCACACCCCTCCCGCTCCACCCAGAGTGGGAGAAGTTTTTTGATAATTTCTCAAACAAAAAATAAAAAGCCCCGAACTAATCTTATGTCCTTAAGTGATACAGAGTAGGAAACGTCCGTAACTTCGAACGAAACTACGAATTTCGTGCTTAGGGAGTAGACCCCTGTTCCGCAAATGAGAGCAGTGCTCGTTTCGCTATACAGACAATACTATACCGAACTGCTGCCTCACCGACAAAACAGGAAAAAAGGGCTTAAAAAGGTATGGTAAGGCATGTGATTTTGTTTCGGCTAACAAGTACCCCGAGGATAAATCATCTACGCTGTTATAAAAATGTGAAACAAAATTTTTGTAAAAATATATATATATATATATATATTGTTTCGTTTTTTTTTTTGTAAAAATGTAGAATGTCGGCCTAGAGTAAGGGTAGACGTTTGGTCTTATTAAATGTACGCTTCTGAGCTCCTTTAGATCACTTTACGGTTTAGTGCCGTTTTACTCTAGATGTCCGGTGTCCGCGGCTCGTCCGCATTCTGTTTGTGCCGGTGTGACTGCTCCTTTAGTCATGAGGCAAATGACAACGAAACGTAAGTTTGAAGTTGGCGCGCTTCGACAGAGTCTAGCCTGACGTTCGTGCGAGTCGACGAGGGCGCTACAGCAGCGTGGAGAAGCCCTCTTAACCATCGGACTTCGTATGGACAACAAGTGCATAGAAACTGTCCAATGTTTCATTTTATACATTTTGTCAAGTTCAAAAATAACCTAAAAATCAATAATCAACTTCAAAATTTTTCTTCTCGCCCGCTGCACACATCTACGTCCAGTAAAATGTTCAACGGTTAAGAATCAAGCTCCAATCGGCCCCCTGTCCTTGCTTCTCGCCATCAAACTAGAAAGTTTGGCTAGTAAAATTGTATTAACAACAAATAATCTATGTTTGAGAATAATAAAAAAAAACAGGAAAATAAAATAAAAAATACTCTGCTTGGCTTGGCAATTCTGATATGCTATTTAAACAAAGCCCATTACCCATTTATGACTGCATCCTCTGATCTTTTATCTGATATTTTTATAATATTTCTCGATAATTTTCTTCTCAGTCGGCACGCCAGCATAGCTAATGATGAGGTTAATTAATTATTATTCATGTTTGTAACTTGATAAACAAGGTGCTTCGGAACACAGTGTTTGAACAAGGTCTCGTCGCGAATTTGATGTCTTCCTGGACGAAAATAATTATGAGCTTTAACTGAATAACTGCCACTTCTTGTTATTTTATTTTTTTGCTCTGAATCTCATGAATGTTTTATTTTAACTTTTCTTTTGTTTGAAATAATTTAACTTCCTCAAACTGTAACATAATCCGGAATATTTTTGTGAAATACACAGTCCTGAGCCACAAGATATTTTCACATATTTACTTTGTGGAGTTTAATATATTATATTATTTAAATTATTGTGAATGTGGGGCATATTTTGTTTTGTGGTAAGTGAACTGTTTAAATACTCGGAGCTTTTTAGTTACATTTGCTAATGCTGCGTTACATCTTTCATGAATACTTTGACGATAAGTGATTGTTCACTCATTTGAATTTTTAAGAATCAAGGAACGGAAATTGTTTTAAAAAAAATAAATAAAAATAAAGGATATTCAACTTAAAGAAAAAAAAAATATTTAAAGGATTGGATTAGATTTTAGTTTTTTTTAAATTTAGTTTCCCTTTATTATTGCACGCTTGTTTTTTTTAACGAATAATTGTATGATGAAAAGTCCAATCTGCCTCTACCAACAAAACTTAACAGCCTGTGTTTCCCGAAGGGTTAGACAGAGGCGTATCTATAATACACTGTAGCAACTTCAATTTAAATAACATGCAAAATAAATAATAATGTTAATGTTTTTAATATTTCAATTAGGTTTAGAGTTAATTATGTTCTTAATCGTAATTAGTTTGTATTGCGATAAAAAGACCTAAATAAAATAAAGAGCTTGAAAAGCTTCTAAATATGCAAAAATGTTTTCATTCCCAACTTGGATACCAAAAAGGTTTGTGTGGGTCATTCTAAAACATTTAAATCCAACGTTTCATATTTATATTTATTCACCTTAACGGATTAAGCATTTAAGCACAATTTTGTGCTTAATTCAATTATATAAGCCCTCGTTTGACTTCCCAACAGAAGCGTATGTTGTCTCTCCAAAGATAAGGGATGCTGATTTGCATAAAACAATTATTAATTATATCTCATGGGATGCTACCATTACGCTAGAATACCAAACATGGGTACTATATCGCATACAATTGTTATGCAAATTTTATTAATTAAGGTGACATATTCATAGTTAGTTTATGGCATTTTCACTGAGACTTGGTCATAGTCTTGTTCAATTTGTGGTTATGTTACACGTTTTACATATGACTGTTGGAGATTGTTAAAGAAAACATGATAAGATTTATTGAATTATTTTAATAATATACTTTATTGTACAATGTACACCACAAAAATACGTACAGACTAGCGCAATACTATCGCGGGCGCGACAGGCATATAATTGCTGCCTGTCACACCCGCGATATCGCGCTAGTCTGCATGAGCCATTAAATACTACAAAACATACAAAGCCTTATCGATTTCTGATAAACGTAATAAGCCAGCGGGTTAATTGCGTAACACGCTTACAGTAGCAATGGCTTTCATTGTTAATTGCGTAACACGCTTACAGTAGCAGTGGCTTTCATTGTTAATTGCGTAACACGCTTACAGTAGCAGTGGCTTTCATTGTTAATTGCGTAACACGCTTACAGTAGCAATGGCTTTCATTGTTAATTGCGTAACACGCTTACAGTAGCAGTGGCTTTCATTGTTAATTGCGTAACACGCTTACAGTAGCAATGGCTTTCATTGTTAATTGCGTAACACGCTTACAGTAGCAATGGCTTTCATTGTTAATTGCGTAACACGCTTACAGTAGCAATGGCTTTCATTGTTAATTGCGTAACACTCTTACAGTAGCAATGGCTTTCATTTTTAATTGCGTAACACGCTTACAGTAGCAATGGCTTTCATTGTTAATTGCGTAACACTCTTACAGTAGCAATGGCTTTCATTTTTAATTGCGTAACACGCTTACAGTAGCAATGGCTTTCATTTTTAATTGCGTAACACGCTTACAGTAAGTAGCAATGGCTTTCATTGTTAATTGCGTAACACGCTTACAGTAGCAGTGGCTTTCATTGTTAATTGCGTAACACGCTTACAGTAGCAATGGCTTTCATTGTTAATTGCGTAACACGCTTACAGTAGCAATGGCTTTCATTGTTAATTGCGTAACACGCTTACAGTAGCAATGGCTTTCATTGTTAATTGCGTAACACTCTTACAGTAGCAATGGCTTTCATTTTTAATTGCGTAACACGCTTACAGTAGCAATGGCTTTTATTGTTAATTGCGTAACACGCTTACAGTAGCAATGGATTTCATTTTGACAGTTCAACAACATTCATTGCGTTATTTACGTTGTTGAGCAAACAATTTTTTCGAACATATGAAGCAATGGATTAGCAATATCTCAGCGATCAGCCTCTTGCCTGTCCAAGCTGTGCACGACCAGAATCGATTCCTGATAACCTTTTATTTTACACTTTGGACTTTTTTATTTCTAAATTGATAGCTGCTAACACGTAACCAGAACTTGCCTTATTTTTTTTGCAAAACGTATGCAACGCTTTATAAATATAAACTGCTTTTTAGGTTACGTGGTCGTTTTAAATATACCTGGGAGTCTGATTGCAATCACACTGATAGGACGTTTATTTTTACCATCCACCTTAAAACGTAGTCGATTTATAGATTATAACAGCATCTGGAACTGCCTATTTAGATCACATATTTATTTCTTCTATTTTTCTTCCATATTTGTTTTTTTTTAATTATACGTATTACAAGTGACGTATGATGATTTGTTTATTTAATTACGCCACAGTAAGTATTACTTTTCCGAAGATAAATAATATACTATAATAGCTATGAAATGTTGAAGTAGCAAAACCTCTCATAACTCAACCAATTTTCCTCCTCAAACCAGACGACCGCAATCCTCTGTCGAACGAATTTATCACTTTACTATTTTTAACATTAATTTTCATTATGAATGCCAACTAAAATCCACGAAATTAATACTCAGCCGAAATATGGACAGTTCAATTTTAAACTCTTTCAACTTTGCCCATTATTCATGAAGCTCCCTGTTTCAAACTCGTCGTGTCAGTGGTCCATACAAAAAGTTCTACGGAAAATACCAGCTATGTAATAAGGGAATTGTAAAATGAATGATGAAAAACCGTACCAAATATTTTTTCCATTTGCTACTGCAAAAAGGAAAAAATATTTGTTGCAGCGATGAGCATTTACCGAGTCTTTTTTGCGGACCTATTTTATTAGTTTTGAATATAATATGAAATAGTTTTTCAGTTGTCTGGCCGTGTCTGCATAATCATCCTACAATGTTCCCACTGCTGGGACTCAGGCCTCCTCTCTGTGAGAGGGAGTGGGCCGTAATCCACCACGCGAGCCCAGTGCGATTTGGTAGATGTCACATGTCTTCAAATTTTTGCTTCTAGGACATGTCGGTTTCCCCACGATGTTTTCTGTCACCGCTCGGCCGTGTCTGGCCAACCATTAATTATAGTTGTACCTACAATGATCTTTTGGCGCGTGGCAATTATCGAAGCTAAAGCCGCTATCTTTTTTTTTTAACCATATAGTTCTCAAAACAGCTTCACATACTTTTACCAACAGCGCCCCCATGTTAACGTCATTCGAGCGTTAAAAGATCTTTGTAGCACTGTATGTACTTATATAATCGACCTCGTAACTGCCACTTTTGACAATAATCCCCAGTAAATTGAAACTTCACAAAGGTTGAATCCATCTAACTGTCACATAGACCAATAGACCTCGTCGACTCTTAGGTTGAATTCAAACTCAAAGCATTTATTTCAAATAAACCAATTACAGGCACTTTTGAATTGTCAAGGGGTCAGTCGGTCAGACAGTAAGATGAAGCTAGTTGCCCATTCCAAAGCGTAATAGGTACCTATGGAGAAGAACGGGCAAGACACTCCATGGACACTCTTTTAAATCAACGTATTATGGTTACAAAATATTGTTTACATCATTCATTTTGAAATTATACATCTGAGAACGATGCAAAACGTCAAAGCGTCCGTAAAAAAACTACAAACAAAAAAAAAATTGCGATTCAAAAATTTAAATAAGCCGTGGCAGGTAAGAGATGACCAGTCTCTACTGACGGCGCCCGTTCACTAACATGATGAATGTCACTTGTATGTCATAATTTGCAAGTGACATTCAACCTAAGAGAGCATGGTAAAGGAATTATGAGGTCGACTATATCTACCAATGAAAACTTGCCCTCATCCGATTTTTTCCCTTGTTTAAGGGGTATAAAAAGACACTTAATGAAGCAGAGAGTCACTTGTTCTCCTCTTACTCTTAATTAAGATATTTTTGAAGTGAATACTTCTTTAGGCGCGTTGAGCGATTTTTGGTAGGGAAAAACGTACGGGTTCGCGTCACCGACATGCCCACGCCGACATGCTGTAGTAGCAGTAAGTGAAGCTAAATTGACCACGTGAAAAGTTTAATTAGTGTATACTGTGCATTGTTTAAATTTTGTTTTAGGTAATCATTGAGTCCATTTAGACTTACTCGCTTTCGTACCCAGGGCGTCTCCTGCGGCAGCTAGGGGCGAGAGGGCCGCCTCCTCCTTCGCGAGCATTACTGCTTCGCAGAAGGAGGTGTCGACTGCCCATGCCCTCTCGCTCCGTATCATGGCCTGAACCAGGGCTAGACGCGAGAGATCTCTGCCGCGGATCGCCTCCACGAGGACACAGCGGTGCTCTGCCCAAGCCGGGAAGAACTCCACCGTATGATCCACCGTGTCCTCCGGGCGATCCACACAGTGGTGACACCCGGGCGTCCTCCCGCCTTATCCGACACAGGAACCTCCCGAAGCTGCCGTGTCCGGTGAGGACCTGCGTCAGGCGGAAGGTGAGGACGCTGTGGCGCCTCTTTAGCCACTCCTCAAAGAGGGGACTTATCGCCGCAATGGTGGCGTGCCCAGCACTGGGTTGCGACAACCGTACTCTCCATGTCGCCATGAGATCCCGCCGGAGCTCCGTCCGCTGTGCCGCGATTTCTCGCGGCAGCGGACTTACGCCCCGGCGTTGGAGGACTTTTGCCTCCAGATCCCATGGCGGCAATCCATCAAGGAGGCTCGCTGCCTCACAGGAGACCGTGCGGTATCCCTGGACCATCCGGTTCGTGCGCGCCTAGAGCGAAGAAGGGGCGATGTGGGTGGAGAGGTGGAATTGCGCGAGTGAGAGAGGAATAGTATTATTGGGCGAGTGAAAGAGTAAACAATATTATCCCGCACGATTGCGCGAAGGAAAGCGCGTGTGTCTAAATGAGCCCAATATTTTATTGAAGTGAAAACTTTAATAAGCGCGTTGAGCGATAATTTTTCACTTCTGCTTATATTTTTGTATTGATACCTGGGAACCTTTTGGCTATGGTGATATTGTAGGTAAGTACCAATATTTTACTCGAAAAAGGTTTTTATTACAGGCAATAACTTAACTTTTCCCACAACTCTTGTATCGTTGGATGCACCCCCATAGGCACAATGTTTTGCGTGCGCCACATGTCGCGCTGCTGTAAACAGCGATTTTCCACAACAAAAATAAAAGTAATTTCCCAGCAATGATGTTTGCTCAGTATTTATTTAGTTTGATGTACAGAATGCGTAAATAATGGTTATGTGATGGGTATTCAACTTAGTGTCGTGTGAACGTTTATTTCAAGCACTCATTATGTAACTTAATTATTTCATAATAATCCCATTGACTAGAGTCCTTGCCTAGAAGCCTTGGTACCTAATCTAAGGGATTACTACCACACGCAATATGTTAACGAGGATCAACCAATTACAGGCAATTGAATTGTCGAAATCCAATTATATAATTATGGTAATCTGTATGAAAAATGACATTGGTAGGTATTCAATGTAATAGAGTAACAAAGAGAAGATAGTTTTTCTCAATTAGTCTTGAGTTATTGCGAGCAGTGGTGGCCCAGTGGTAACGGCCGCGACTGACGAGGTTCGAACTCCTACAGACGCTTTACTTTGTTTAAATTATGTCATCACCACTGCTCTCATAACGGTGAAGAAAAACATCGTGAGGAAACCGACATGTCCTAGAACCAAAAAATCGAAGACATGTGACATCTACCAACCCGCACTGGGCTCGCGTGGTGGATTACGGCCCAGTCCCGCTTACCGAGAGGAGGCCTGTGTCCCAGCAGTGAGAACATTGTAGGCTGATTATGTTAGTACGAAAATAATTATGTACTATCTTAGTACGAAAATACTTATAAGTACAATCTGCGCTATTACCAACCTATTCAAGGAAAAACAATTCGAAACACTATTTTTTTATTTTATTTCTTTCTTTCTGTTTTTTTTTCTCTCAGTTTTAATGATAGTCTGGCATTTTGAGTACTTTATGCGGCCTACCCAAATGTCCTTTCCTTGGTATTGTTCGTCGAGTCGTTGAGCTCCTTAAGTTCTGAGTTGAGCAACACGATTACTGACAAATGCTTGCACTGACTCGACTGGTCCACTCAAATTTGTGTGGTTCTTTCCTCAAAAGACCATTTCAGACATGGATCTACTTGGTCCTCACATAATCTGGCCAAGATGACCCTTGAGTTTGTTTCGCCATTTCTTCTCAGGGGTAGTCAGATAGGAAGTGTCGACTCCATCTAGCTTATTTTTTAATATGACGTGTAAAAGTGATTCTCATATCCTATTTACAGAATAAACAATTTCATTTCATTTCATTAATTAAAAACAAACTGAGCGCTATAATCATGTTTAGTCAATTTTGTTATTGCATTATTTTATTTTGACAGCACTCCCAAGAAAATTTATTTATGTATTTAAAATTTCTCGCACACAATTAGGTACAAAGGCGGACTTAATGCCTTAGGCATTCTCTACCAATCAACCAAGAGTGGTGAAGAGATAAGATGACAGGTGCTCCGAGAGGAAATAATAATAATGATAAATATTAAAAGATAACATAAGCAGCAGATTATAAATAAAATAGGTACAGAACTACATAAATACAAACTTAGAATACATACATAAACTCACGCCTTCTTCCCATGGGGGCAGGCAGAAACTATAGAACGCCACCTGCCTCCTTACATAGTCCTTTTGCTTCGTGTACGTTCATACATCTGGTCATACACGCACGCCGGTTGCGAGTACTATGCACCTGACCTTTTTGAAGAACATCAACAATGAGGTCACTGTATGTCTTTCTGGGGCGTCCCCTCCCGGCGTTTAGTACAATATATACCTACACTATATATTATTTAATTATTAGGCCTTTATTGCTGAAACTAAGCATACATTGTATACAGGGTGTCCGGTAATTAATGGATAACCTTGAAATGGTTCATGGTAGAACTAATGGCCTTTCAGAAAAAAAATACAAATAAAAAAAAACAAGTAGTACCAAAGATATGTTTTTTTTTTTAAATAATATCGATATTTTTTGTTACCTTATTTTATATTCTTGTACACCACGACCACAAATTAATGAATTCCATTAGATTACTGTGCTGATAGATAAGCAATAAATAGTATGACTGCTAATACACAGTTTTTTTTAAACAAGTTGAATTATTGTTCTAGCGATAAATTAGTGAAAAATATTCATTTTGACAAAGTTTAAGCAACTGCAGCATAAAAAATAAGTATCGAAACACAAGTGACCAATAATTTAAAAATAATATGTGCTTAAAGCGAATTTCAAATTGGTATTAATAATTTATTATTGTACCTAATGTAAATAGTGAATAACATAGTGAAGAACATTTTAAAGTTTAAGTATATATTAAATGAACACGATTGGAATTAAAATCCTACCTAAAAACCAAAATATAAATGATAATTATAAAGCATTTCATGATACATTAACAAATGTCCTTAACTTTTGTATACCAATATGTAAAGTAAAACTAAAAACCAAATTCAAAAAATACTGGCTAACGACAGGCATCAAGATCTCCTGTACAAACAAAAGATTGTTAAAAATATTCACACTTAAAATAAAAAAATCCTATAATTACAAAGTATTATAAAAACTATGAAAAAATGTTAAAAAATCTAGTTACTGCATCAAAAAAGACACAATATATAAATAAAATAAAAAATCTAACAATAAGGTTAAAACCATGTGGAGTATCATAAATGAGAGAACAAACAAAAAACATAAAAAGGATCATAATAATATTAAATCGCAAATAGATAACGACCTTATAACCGAACCTAAACAAATAGCCAACATTTTTAACAATTTCTTTGCATCCATTGGAGAAAACAGCGCAAATTCATCTAGTAGCAAACCAAGGTGCACCTCTGTACTAAATCCCACAGAGAACACGATGTTTCTTAGCCCAATAGATGCTTGGGAAGTAAACAAAATAATTAAAAACCTAAAAAATAAAAGTAGTCACGGAATTGACGAAATACCACCAGATGCTTTTAAGACAATGCGCAGATGAACTTACCTTACCTTTTTACCTGCTACTAAACCAGTCATTTGACGAAGGTATATTCCCTGATTTATTAAAAAAGTCTGTAATAAAACCCATCCACAAAAAAAAAATACGAAAACAGACCCAAACAACTATCGCCCAATAGCTCTCTTACCATCAGCTTCAAAAATCTTTGAAAAAGCTGTGTGACCGCATTTATACGTTTTGCGAAAAATACAATATATTTGATGAATGCCAGAACGGCTTTCGAAAAAACCGTTCCACCACCTTAACAGTCTATAAGTATATCCAAGAAGCCCTTAATATTATTAATAACAAAAAATACGCAATAGGAATATTACTAGACATGACCAAAGCATATGACAAAGTACAATATGGGACATTGCTAAATCAATTGTACGGAATAGGTATTCGTGGAAAGGCTCACGAATGGCTAACATCTTATCTTAAGAATAGGGAACAATTAGTTGAAATAGAATACTTTGACTCAAAAAATAATAAAATCGAAAAAATTCGTTCACATAGTAAAATAATTAACGCCTCAATTCCCCAAGGAAGCGTCCTAGGATGTCTCTTATTTTTAATATATATTAATGACCTACCTAAGACCATAGAAGGGCCATGTGTCTTATTCGCGGACGATATTTCCATATTAGTCTCTTGCCAAGACAATGTAAATATAGAAGAAACTCGCACTTCCATATTTACTAAAACATGCAACTGGATAAACGAACATAACCTCGAGATAAACTACTCCAAAACCAAATTAATAACTTTCCACCCTTACCAAAAAACACCTTTAACCTTAGATTTTAGTTTCAACGACTCAAAATTAGAAACTGTTAACGAATTTACCTTACTCGGACTAGTTATAGACACACACATAAACTGGAAATCACACATACAGAAAACTCACTCAAAAATTTCTAAATTCGCTTACGCCCTTCGTGAAATAAAAAAGACCACCAATTTACAAACAGCTTATGCCTATGCATGGCTTAGCTATGGTGTCACCCTTTGGGAAAACAGCACAGATGTACGAACACTCTTCACCCTGCAAAAGAAAATGGTCAGAATCCCAGCAAACATTGAGCAAGCAGATAGTTGCAAACCTTTCTTTCAAAAACATTATATTTTAACCCTCCCTTGTACATATATTTTAGAAACATGCGAATTCGTACGAAAACATTAAGAATTTTATTCAAAACGTGAAGACATCCAGACACGCTATCTACTCAGACACCGATCTAGTCTAAACTTACCAAGTTCTCGATTAAAAATGCACTCAAAAAGTCCCTATGTAATGTCTATTAAATTACATAATAAAATACCCGCATTAAGAAAATGTACATTTTCTTAAAAAAAACTTAGACAATTTTTTAACAGCTACTACTTGGTAAACGAATATCAAAGTGATAGACTTATAAAGTCATAACTTGAGACTAAAACTTTTTGATCTGTTAATTCATTCTTATTACATCTCTCAGTAGATAGGTATCTGTTTAGATTCTATAATTAAAGCTATTCGTTTTTTCTTTTAAGAAAACACCTACATTATTATTTATAAATTAGTTTGCTAAGTAATGTTATATAATTTACAAATGCTTCCTCTCTCCTAACTCACGTATTTTGCTGTGCCCGACAGGGTCCTTTGATGAGTGCTGCTAGCAGCACTGGGGTGGGGGATGTAAACGGTGCGAAATGTCTGTGTGTAGATTGAGTTTTGAATCTGTGTGTGTGTGAGTGAGGAAGGAGCGCGCGGACGCAGGCGATAGATGAGTGGAACATTCCAGTTCAAATTCGAGCCTCACGCTAGCCGCACGCTCCTTTCTCACATTTCTATGTCGTATTTTTGTAAAGATTTCCTACAACAAATTAAACGGAATTATTAAAAACTCTGCATTTGATTCATTGGATCTAATTATAAGTTTACCACATAAGGAACCTACATGTGGAATGCAATAAAAGTATTGAGTATTGAGTATTGTATTATTGCCATTCGTGTTTAAAAGGAGTTAAATTTAATTAAACAAGAAAGTTTGCAAAATTGGAATATTTATTTACATTACATGTACCTGATCATTGGGGTTTAATAAAAAACAACATTTGACATTAATAACACTGTATTCGTTGTAATTTACAATAAATGTTCAAATTGTCTGCCACCCACTCTGATGCAGGCCCTACACCTACGAATAAATGCTCTTCTGAGCAGTCGCGTATAACGTCGATCGCTTATTTTCAATGCGGCTGCCCGGACTCGGCTACGTAAATCTTCCAAGGAACGGATCGGCTTTGCGTAAACTTCTTCCTTAAGACAGCCCCAATAAAAAAAATCCAGTGGATTTAAATCTGGTGAATGTGGGGGCCATAAAATACGCACGAACAGATACAGCATAATGCGCAGGACAGCCGTCATTTTGCAACCAATAAGATCCTCTCCACCTGGGGTACCTCTTGCAATAAATTTGGAAGATCGTTTTCTAGGAACGCTTAATAACTTTGGCCAGTTAGGTTCCCCGGTAATTCAAATGGGCCTATTATTTTTCCATTTATAATTCCAGTCCAATAATTTATTTTAAATTGGTACTGTGACCTGTCTTCACGCATAACACGAGGGTTCTCTAGTTGCCAGCTATGGAGATTGTGTAAATTCATGTAGCCATCTCTTTTAAGTGTTGATTCATCACTCCATAGAATTTTATTGAAAAACTGCGGGTCTTCTTCCATTTTCTCCAGCATTTGTCGGCAGAAACGCAGTCTTGAATTATAATCTTTTGGTTGAAGAGTCTGCACGCGCATAGCGTGGAACGGGTGAAATTTGTTCTTTTTTAAAATATCATGCACTGTCGATTTCCCTATTCCCGTGCGTCGAGCTATTGCTCGCGTAGAAGTTGAAGGATCTTGCGCAATTTCCTCAAGTACCACGTCTTCTACATCAGCACGAGCGGTTCTTCCATTGCTAGTACCCAGAAGGAAGAATGCCTGGTAGAGGACCAGGCATTCTTCCTTCTGAGTAACAAACGTGGACTCTTATAAATACGCGGTAATCTGTATGACGCGCATTAGGGTATCTATGCCTATAAAGAGCTGCGGCTGCATTTCCATTGTCTCTGCATTCCCCATAAATAAAATGCATGTTTGCATATTCTTGTGGCGTATACTGAACACGTGGCATTTTATCCACAATCAAAACAATCAAGTTACAAGCCAAGTCGTCGCAAATATCACCACACAAAACAAGTCCAAATCAGTAAACAAAACAAATAGTCCAGTAAAATAGCCAGGTCGTCGTTTTAACACTGATACACAGTAAATAGCAACTAAATGAAAACGGAAACGAAATAAACACATGCGAAGTCGAGCAAGTCGAGTGACGCACTAAGTCCCTACTTCCCTAGACTCCTTACCGGGTTTTTTACAAGGTAACAGAAAACATCGATATTATTTTAAAAGAACATATCTTTGGTACTACTTGTTTTTTTTTTTGTATTTTTTTTTTCTGAAAGGCCATTAGTTCTACCATGAACCATTTCAAGGTTATCCATTAATTATCGGACACCCTGTATAATAACTAACTTATAAACTAACACATCTGGTTTCCCGGTTTAGTGATCAGCGTGTCTTCTGGCACATAATTATATATACATACAAATTCAAGGAAAAGAGGTACATAATTGGGATGACTCTACGCTGTTTGTTTAGAAAATCTCCAAATTCCGCTGAAATGCATACCGACTGCTGGCCGACCTGATTTCAAGAGGAAGCGTATTCCAGAGAAGAATGGACTGAATATGAAAGGAAGAATGAACAAAGTTTGAGAAGCACAGAGTAGGAGAAGATTGTTGGAAGAACGCAGATTCTTAGCGCATGAAGAACATAGATATTGGAAGGGAGATATAAGATAAGGAGGGATGGTAGAGTTGAGAAGGGAGAAAAGAGAAAAACAAAAAAAAAATTAGGAGAGTTTAAATTTTACTAAGGTTGAAAATATCTTACTGTCATATGAACAAATATACCTTATCGTTTTATGATTTGCAAGTGACTTTGAACCTTAAGGTGATAAAGCAATTACGAGGTTGATTATACAATCTGTACCATTAAGTACCAACTCAATTTATTTACTACCAACCAAATTTACTTATTTTAGGAAAAACATTTTTTCACAGTTTTCAATAAAACAAACTGAGTGATCACGTACAGTTACAAGCATAATTATATACCATTCACTTATGCAAGATTCAAAAGCGTTTTCCTCCAAAAGAGTTGATAGTACTTTAATGGAGTTACAAACATAGTTTTTTCGAATCCAGACTGTTACATAAAACAGTCTGGATTCGAAAAAACTTCTATTCCATAGAATAGAACTTTTCTCGGTATTTTAATCGTGATTATACGAGAAAATCACTTTTGAATTTTGCGTATTGGTAAGCGTAAGCGTGTAAGCGTGTGACTGTACGAGTAGTACTTGATAAAAGATTTTTATGTTTTTTTTTTTTACGAGCCCTTTTCACTTTATATTTTCCCCACTGATAAAAGACGACGCTTTTATAATAAGACCTTGCCCCTAAGATTTCCATCTTAGTATGTCGCCCCTGATCTTAGTACAACAAAGAATCGATTCTATAGAGCTATTGTTTTCACGAGGGCCTATACAACCTGGTAACCTTTGGTAAAAAAGATGGCAAACTCGACTTTATGCTTTAGTCAATGAAAAAGAGATGTAAGGGGGAATAGCAGCTTCCGGTTTTTCCAAAATCGTTACCGACTTCACTTGGTAAAACCAAGACCACAATGAGGGCTTTCATGCAAATTCACGCCACCAGATGGCGCCACTTTGACAAGAGGTCTTCCATTTCGACAATGAATATAAAATTTATGACGACGTTCATCATTCGTTTCATTCGTTTGTTCATGATTCAGTTACGACTAAAGAAAATATAGGTGCTTTGAGAATTTTGACAGGGCCTGACCTGACAGTCAGTCAGTCTCAGACTTTTGCAAAGCATTTATTCCAAATAAACCAATTACAGGCACCTTTGAAGTGTCAAGCGGTGCAGTCGGTCAGTCAGAAAGATGATGCTAGTTGCACATTCCAAAGCGTAGTAGGTACCTATGAAGAAGAACGGGCAAGAAAGTCCACAAAGACTCTTTTAAATCATTTATTACAAAATATTGTTAACATCATTCATTTTGAAATTATTTATGAGAGAACGATGTATAATGTCAAAAGCGTCCGTAATAAAATGATTAATCAAACAAAAAAAAATGCCTTGGCACCTAAGAGACGACCAGTCTCTACAGAAGGCGCTCGTGCTGCCAGAAAACTCTCATTACGTAGGAATTTTCAGCATTTTATCTTGTTAGTAAACAAGATAAAATGCTGAAAATTCCTACTAATAACAGTAACTGCTAATCAAAGTTATAATTGAAAAAAAAAATGAATATCTAAGTATACGAGTAGCTACTATAATCCCTTGATGATTTGGATTTTCAACTTTAGGCTCTGCGACCAGCGTTGAAAATTCAACAGTGCCAACCAAATCTTAGCAATCAATATGCCGTAGCCTTTTCTCAACTATGTCGGGGTCGGCTTCCAGTCTAACCGGATGCCGCTGAATACCAGTAATTTACATGAAGCGACTGCCTATCTGACCTCCACAAACCATTAACTGGGTAATACCCTTTGGTAAGACTGGTAATAAGACTAATAGCAAACCTTAGCATTGCCCAGTTATCTTATTACATCAAGCCATTTATTTTTGTCACTAAGACTAAGAGATGTGCCTGCATTAATATTGGTCTAAAGTATTTTAATAAAGCACATGTCAGTACGTCAATATAAGGGGTAGGCTTCACTAGTGCAAGATGGCTGTCCATTTTTTTTTTTTGGGTGGGAAATCTTCAAATAACTTCTCCCGCTCTGGGCGGAGCGGGAGGGTGTGTCAGACTCTTACTGACTAAAACCCACCAGTATTCCTTCCGTTGCCTGTGTTGCGGGGGCCTCGGTGACCCATAAGTACCTTCCCGCGACCCCAGCAGGCATCGGCCCTAGTGGACCCCTACATTTGTGCTGACGACATCTCTTTGAGGTGCGCGTGGAATACAATGCGCCGTCGACCGGGCCTGGTCCTTACCGGACGGTGAGCTACCCATTGCTCACCGTCCGCAAGCCCGCGTCTACGGTGGCCGGAAATCCGCCCGGGATTCCCGACGCCCTGAGCGTCTCCTGCGGCGGCTAGGGGCGAGAGGGCGCGAAACTTGCCTTTTCCTCAACCGTCCCGCCTCCTCCTTCGCGAGCATTACTGCTTCGCAGAAGGAGGTGACGGCTGCCCATGCCCTCTCACTCCGTACCATGTACCTCCGTACGGAGCGAGAGGCTCCGTACCATGGCCTGAACCAGGGCCGGACGCGAGAGATCTCTGCCTCCGATCGCCTCCACGAGGACACGGCGGTGCTCTGGCCAAGCCGGGCAGACCTCCACCGTATGCTCCACCGTGTCCTCCGGGTGATCCACACAGTGGTGACACCCAGACGTTTCCTCCCGCCTTATCCGACACAGGAACCTCCCGAAGCTGCCGTGTCCGGTGAGGACCTGCGTCAGGCGGAAGGTGAGGACGCCGTGGCGCTTCTCTAGCCACTCCTCAAAGAGGGGACTTATTGCCGCAATCGTGGCGTGCCCAGCACTGGGTTGCGACAACCGTACTTTCCATGACGCCATGAGATCCCGCCGGAGCTCCGTTCGCTGTGCCGCGATTTCTCGCGGCAGCGGACTTACGCCCCGGCGTCTCGCCTCCTCGCACCACTCCCATACGTGCGCGAGGACTTTTGCCTCCAGATCCCATGGCGGCACGGTGGCTGCCCTTGTGATAGAAATTTGCGCACCTAACATAGTGTGAACCTACTATTTAGTACTAATAATTGTGGACTACGCTACATTCAACGCAAGCTGAATAAGATTATTCATCCATATTTAATCGAGAAATAAAGACATTTGGAGGAATCTTTCAAGCAATTTTTAGAGAATTTTCAAAGTTATTTAATGAAAGTTATAAATAAATAACATCTTGGAATATATTAAAAACTTAAAATACCTTTGGTATCTAAGTTCAACTTAAAAGTGATTACAGAACAATATTTCTTTCTGTTTTAATATTAATACATAAAGTTGTTGAACAAAGATAAAATGCCTGATACTCCATCAGTACGGTGTACGTACTATCGGCCAAAGTTCCGCATGCTCACCTTAAAGGCGATAATCGCATAGCACGACTCACGACTCGATCGCACAATGCACGAGTTTTGACCAATAGGATGCACAAAGCGTATTTTAGTGGTGTTCGTATTAGTATAATCATGTATAGAATGTGTGACACTCACACTAGGAGCGTACTATGCTCACTTGTTTCTGCTAAGAGACGAGTTTTTAATGGGCACGGCCAGCGCGGCTCGGCGGCGGCGTGAGCTCTTTGTTATTGAATTGAATTGTTATTTTATTATTGACAAGAATTAATTTTAGTACTCATATCTTCTGTTTGTTTGGTTTAGAAAATGTATTATTGATATTGCAGTATTTACAAAAATAATTTGTAATAACTAATAAACTACAATTTATATGTATTAATCCACTTTAATATTTTCCTCTCTCTATCGGGTCTATAGATATAGGTTATTTATGAACACTTTCACTGCCTCTCCAATTTTCACCATATCCTATGTGATGCCGCATGCCGCAGCAACCGCACCATATTCCCTTCACAATAAGATGAGACATTGAAACGAACCGTTTTATTACAGTCCGTTCCACCGATTTTGACTTCTATTCCGTAGGCTTATGGATGGCATTAAAGGCAAAAAAGTGGTTACAATACCAACTGTTTACTGCAGCTGCCATTTGTCATGCCACCAACACAATAGCATTCAAAATCGATTGAACGGACATTTATGGTTTGTTTACCTTTTATCTCACGGCTCCCTGAATACGTTAGGTATAGGTGCGTTGACCGGCACTGCATGAAGGTATCAAATGTTTATATTGAAATTTTTTGTGTTTAATCGACTTTATTAAAAGTAAATAACTATCTAAATTTCTATGTGTTTGTTTATACTTGGGCAATTTGGGAATACTTGAAAATTACAGTAATATTTGAACCAATACTCTGCGCAGTTCATACAATGTTATCAGAGCTTTTTGTTTGTAGCTAACGCAAGGCCGCAAGCCGCACAACTCTTGCAACTGAAATAAAAATAAGTTCATTATCTAAGACCCATTGTTATTTAGTGGGAATGTCTGGAAATTCGGTTAAACAATAGAGGACGGCTTAATACAAGGGCCATACGTTTTTTTATTACCTTAGGATTATCTCAAATGTTTTGCAGTTGTTCCTTGTATTTGGTTTAATACTTTTAACAGTAGGTAATTGTAATATTACCTCTTATTCATTAAAATAATACAGGGTGAAATTGAATTCATGGGCATCCTTTTAAGGGGTCATTGTACTCATCATTATGAACAACTTCAACTATGAGACCATACCTGAAATCGCGAAAAAAAAATCAGCTGTTCCCTACATTTATGTTTGCATAACTCGACAAAATGTAGGGAACAGCAATTTTTTTTTCTCGATTTCATATTTGTTCCCATAGTCAAAGTTGTTCATAATGACGAGTACAATGACCCCTTAAGAGGATACCCATGAATTAAATTTCAGCCTGTATAACGAACAAGGTATCGTTGCAATTAAAATGCCCAGGCATGCCGTGCAGGATGAGCACTTTAAGACTGGATTATAATCAAACCAACACTTTACTCTTTTATAATTCATGCTCTAGTCATAGTTTGACAATTCATGATTTTAAGCGAAATCATGCATGTCAAGTTTTTTTTTGACAAATCTAACAATGATTCAGTTCCTACGCCACTTTAAAATTCAGAAGCTTATCAAGTAATTAAACTGAACTATAATTTGTGCCTTGGCAGCAGTGAGAGTGAAAGGATTGAAATAAAATGTTGGGTACTAGTGAAATATATATTTTTAGTTTGTGTTCATTTAACATTATGCAGGATTAAAGATTTATTTAGGTTGATATTTAAATCTTATCTGTATAATAAAAGATGTATAGTAAGTGCTTTTTGTATGAAACTATCGGCTGTAATCTCAGTGTGAAAAAATAAACAGTTAGTTAAAATCTACTTGAGAACAATTTTAAGGATTTGCTGTTGTAGAAAAAAAAACAATATAAGTAACTTAATTTATTTTTAATAGACTTTTTCAAAACATTAAAGATTCATCCAGAAATTAACATATTATAACAAAAAATTACACAGAAATTATCATCAAAATGCAAAATATTATAAGTGAAAAGATTCTTACTCATAATATCATTTATAAACTGTATTTATCTACACTTATATCGTAAAGTTCAAAATATGAAATCAACACAACAATGACAAACAGACAACACAACAACAACAGGCAAAAAGCCTGTCAGTAAATAAGATTAGGAGAATATTGCTCGTGCAGTTCTAATGAAATTGAAAAGTTTTAAGATTAGTACAATTTAAGAATCTTAATAATTTTTATAATTTGCAATAATTACATTACACTACAGACTAGGTTTATCAAGCAAATGAGATCAATTATTTATGAGGTGGACGGATATGATGACACTACTGAATATGTAAAATAACAAACTAACGAGATCGGGGCTTATGACAACATTGATTGTAAATAAAACAACAAATCCACCAATAAAGGCAACATGACACTAAATTGACATCAATAATTTTACAAGAAGACTTCAAAATCGTTGGCAATATTTTAAACTATGATTACGGTCTACAGTCTACCCTGTGACATTAATCAACGAAGTAATATAATACAAATTGGAATAATAAAAATAAACCTAATAAAAATAGCTATACAGGGTTATTTGCAAGCCGCCGGAGTCGCGGGTTGTTCGAAAGAGATACCATGGCCCTGGCACAGGCAACTGAAGGAACACGGGTGGGTTTTAGTCAGTAAAAGTTTGACACGACCTTCCGCTCCGCCCAGAGCGGGAGAAGTCATTTGATGATAAAACACTAATAAGCTCGTAGGACTATAATACTAACATCATAAATAACAACTTTTGTTGTATGACTTTTAATAATTCATAAAAAAATAATTTCATAATACAATTAAAAATATTTATTTTGATCGCTCTAAATTTGAACAACTCTACGCGGTACCAAAATATGTAAGTAGTTAAATAAACAAACAGTGCGTTGCGAATGCAGGGTCGCAGCGGTACTTACTACAAAATACAGATCTAAAAAGTGTTATTACAAATATTACAACAAAAACTTGAAAGTTTACTTTTGGTATTCTAAAAAGTCATAGATCAAAAGTGGTTGTACTAATATAGTCCTACCAGGTGTTAGAAAAATAACCCTGTATAATGTAATTATACAGTATGTTAATTAACGAAAGGCGTTCCCGTTAACCCGCAATAGTATAGCGTCCACATGCTACCAAAATATGACCATTCGAAAATTCACGAAAAAAAATCTGCTGTTCATTACATTTATGTTCGCATACCTAGCTTAACAAAATGTAGGGAGCAGCTGATTTTTTTTCGCGAATTTTTAAATGGTAATATTAATTGTAGCATGTTTGGACTATTGCGGGTTAACGGGAACGCCTTTCGTTAATTAACATAGTGCATGTTAAAAATTATATTAACTTAATATTTCGTCGCTGCTCCTCCCGCATCTATCACAGCATCGCAACGGCTACGCATGGACCTAGCCAGGACTTCGCACAAATTCGAACCTCTGAATGTGTCCCAAACTTGTTCGCAATGTGTGACAAGTGCTTCCTTCGTTCTTTCTGCTCTACTATCCCATCTCTGGACCATTAAACCCCACAAATTTTCAATGGGGTTTAAGTCTGGCGATCGGGAGGGCCATGGCACTGTTTTAATTTGTGGTTGCCCTCGCAACCACTCTTGAACAACCCGCGCACGGTGTATCGGGCAATTGTCCTGGAAAAAATAAAATTCTGGCACGTCCAGTTGTGGATACACCGTGCGCACTGTGGGTACCATGATGGTTTGTAGCACCTCTAAATACGTTTGGCCGTTTGCCCTCCCTGGTATAAAAGCGAGCTCGCCTGGTCCAGCAGCACTCATCCAGCCCCACATGTTCACTACAATTCTTCCCGATTCTGCATTTGGGTTCACATTTCGAGGTTCGTATCTTGTGTTATCTACACGCCATAAATTCCGACGACCTTGTTGGCTAGACCTAAAGCACTTTTCATCAGAAAATATGGCGTAAGAGAAATCGAAGTCCCTGTAGTCACGAGCGAATCGCACGCGAGCAGCTTTCTGCTCCTGCGTCAAAATATTTTTTTTTGCGGGACGTCTGTGATGGACTCCAGCTCGATGCAACTTGTTTCTAATAGTTTGCATCGAAACTTCGTATTCTTGTGCGAAACTGCGAGTGGGTGTGAACGGGTTCTCTTCATACGTGGCTATCATATTATTTAACTCGTTTTCGTTTATAGCCCGGGGTCGAGGTGCACGAACGCGTTCTGTAATTTCTCCTTCTTCATATCTTCGCACCCAGCGGCGCACCGTTGTTCTCTAACGAAAAAAAAAAAAAAAAAACAATCAGCATCGATTTTTTACATAATATAGGAACTAAGTATAATAATACGAGTACACTACAAAAGTCTTATTCAAAGGGCACAACTAGTACACTATAAATAAAAATTATAAGTATTGAAATACTTAAGGTGTGCATTTTGGTTGACTTCATGATAAATAAACTCTTAACTTTTCTATAACTAATTTAAGTAGTTATAACATTCATAACTATATTTTAAAATACAAGTTGTAAATGCAATAACTGAAAATCTCTTAAGGGGTCATTACTCATCATTATAAACAACTTTTACTATGAGAACCAAACCTGAAATCGCGATAAAAAAGCAGCTGGTCCATACATTTTGACGAGTTACGCGAACATAAATGTAGGGAACAGCTGTTTTTTTTTCGCGATTTCAGGTTTGGTCCCGTAGTAAAAGTTGTTCATAATGATTAGTACAATGACCCCTTAAGAGGTTTTCAGATATTGCAATTTACACCTCGTATACCTATGAGTAAGAAAAATGGCATAGCGTAAATTCCAACATTGTATGAAACTGTCCCAAGCAAATTTGTGCTTTATCTCTACTATTTAAAAGTGTTTATCCCGTGGGGGCTGGCAACGTGGCATTTCTAAAGGTTTTTCGTGGTTAAATACCAACGATCTAGTGCTTGGCCGAAAAAATAGTAAGTACTTGCTATTTTATCGGCCAGCCAAGCACTAAATCGTTAGTATTTAAAACTATGTGTGCAATTTTTTTTAAGTTTTTTTGGTAAGTATTTACGAGCACTACTAACAAAAATTTACATTATTGTCAATTACTTTCCATCTGCAGTATTATGATAAAATAAATGTTAAAAATAATTATAAAAAACAATTATCTTGTGCTTGGGCGAAAAAAAATTGTAGTTTGAAATATAATGATCAAGCCTCTAGAAATGCGACGAATGCGCTCTGGTTTTTCTAATTAAAATGCGGCAACGACGCTGTGAGATAAGGCACCATTGTTTAGGTTGTTTTGGTTTAGGATTTATTATCGGGTCATAAAAGGCTCCAACAACGTCTTTGAAAGCAAAAATAAATAAAAAGAACAATCTTATTTGAATGCATTACTATAAGTAGGTAATATCTTATGAGACTTTTAAAAAGAATCCATCTGAAAGTTATAATAATTTTATTATTTTTATATATAAATCTGCCTAGCCTTTTCCCAACTATGTTGGGGTCGGCTTCCAGTCTAACCGGATGCAGCTGAATACCAATATTTTTCATGGAATTTGTTTTTAAATTGCAATATAAGGAAAAATGCAAACTATGAAATAATAATATTACTATCACTTTATTTATTTCTATATCTCTCCCTCTATCTGAATACAAAAACATAACTTACTTGCATGTTCAACTCCACTGCTATTTGGGATATATTTAACCCTTGTCTATGCAAAACAATAATTTGATTCCTTTCTTCCTGAATCAGGTTTCGGGTCGTCATGGTTGCACCACGTTAGTCACAGCCCACACACAATACACACACAGTCCAGGATACAAGCTAGGGTCAAGAAGAGGCTTTCGATCACAGTCCGGTATACAAGCAGAGGTCACAGTTAGGCAGGCAATCAGTCCGATAGAAATAAACAGGTCGTAAAATGAAATGGCGATAGGAATTTAAGGGAAGCGTCAACAATTAGCGAGAGCAAATTGGCACTGCCGCGCTCCAGCTAATGTTTGTTATTTTATGTTACTCGCTCATTACTCACACAAATGCATATTGTCTCTAATTGGGGGAAACTAGGAAGGGGTGTGATTTTTCACTAGCTGCGCTCTCGCAGGAATATTTTCTTAAGTGAGCATGCTTAACTTGGGCCGATAGTACATGATTTTTAAATATGTATTTTTAATGCGATAAGTTAGATAATAGGCTCGCGTATTTGCACTTTGATCGCGACCTACATATGGGAGTGCATTGACATACGGCGGAGCCTAAATGATGCATTTTGTGCGTTATTAAATTAGAATATTAATGCAATTAGGCGTGATTTTAGATTCATATCCGTTGAGCATTCATTGACATTCCTTGCATTGTATTGACATTTCCTGCATACTTGCATTTTGCATTGACAGACTGTTTGGTTAACACACCGAACCTACCTAGACTAATAAATACAAACAAACTACTTACTTGATTGAGGTCAATATTATACAACATGAGCCGTGTGTGATAATTATCTCTCAAAAAAAAAACATTCTTTATGTGCGACGAGGTTTAAATTGTAAGACACATTACGTAGATGTTGTTTCCATTTTACTCCTCAAATAGTAATATTATTTATCAAAAGACTATTTAAACTAGTATTTATATAAGTAAACCTAAAATAAGAGGAATAACGGAGTCCTTAAAACAATCCTTTCACAGCTACTTAGAGGTGTCTGTAATCGTAAAACTTGAACATTGAAGATGGAGAATATCTGAAACAAGGCCCGTAATCAGCTTAGCGCAAGTACTATTGGACTTATCTTCACAGCAGCGGGTTGTCCACAGCGATCGTCAAATATTTCAGATTTTCAGCTTCAGTACCATTCAGTCTTCACTGAAACGTCGCGGGGGTAGGACGTTTGCGCGGGCCGATCGCATCGCCCACACTCCGCTCGAAAAATTAACTCGAATATTGAAATTCAAAGTTTAACACCGACTACTTTTAATTACAATAGACAATTACATGTGTTTCGGAGTGGACTTGAAACTTTTTTCTTTAAATTTTTTTTTGGTCTAAATTTTAGTGTTGTAAAAGTGGTGTCGAGTTAATGAATGTCAACGATGTTGACAGATGAACGTGGTAAGTGGCTATACCAAATCACACATCGATTTTTAAAGGATCTGCAATTCCAATTAGGACTTTTGTCGTTTTTGGAGCATTTTGTATCTGAACTATGTATTTTCGTCAAGACTTAGCGAAACTAGGTTTCGGGTTCACGCCCTTTATACTGCTTTAGAAAACGAGATTAACACTGTTTTTCAAAATAGAGCAAGAAAATACGTAGAACTTGGAACACTGAATTGCGACAGCAAAATTGTAGAATTTGTGTTCCGTTCAGACAACGAAATAAAACTTTCGTCCAAGTTCGTCCGAAGGGTTCTGTACAGCCGAGTGATTCGTCAACGTTACAAAGTGGGACCCGAGATTGACGCAGGAGAGAATTTTCCGACTAATTTTTCACTTTAATCACAATGGAGTCGTTGTTTTAATTCGTTTTTTTATTCAATCTTGACTCGAGTAATCAAATTTTGAACCTTGTTCCTTTTCTAAATTGAAAATTCTGATGATTGGATGGAACTTTGATCGTGTTTGTTTGAATTCGTAATTCATTAGTATTCGTTAACTGGGTAGGTTTTGCACAGAGTGAAATCAAAGGGTAGGGTATTATTGTTTTTACTAGGGACTGAATTTTAAGGTATTTCGTTCTAAAAACTATAATGCGTTTAATGAAAATGATGACTTCCTCCAAGTTGTAGCCAAAAATGTTAATTTCATTGAATTCGAGATAGCCAAGAAGCGAGAAATCTCTAAATGAATCCATAATTTCGTTACAACAACACTTTGATATTTCTTACTTCCGAATAATTGGTTTAACTTTTCTTTGGCTTTTGCCACTCCCGATGAAAGGTTCCCCTTAAAGCAATTTTCTTTAGGAACCGAAATATCACGAAATTTATTTTCTGAAGACAATGTTTAATTTGAAGCCTGGTTTATTGATGCTTTCCTCGGAAATAATTCTTATTAGATATTGTTTTTTTTTTTATACGGCACTTATGTAATACAATGTGGAGTGAAATGTATACCGATGAATACTTATATGTAGCAGGGCTAACGGGATATGAATTTTATACTCATTTTATTATGTTGTTTGGGAATGGTTTCATTTATTTTATGAGTCCAGAAGTGTGACCCGAAGGCGAACCATAATGGTAGATTGTACAACTAGTGCATAAAACAAGCCATTTTAAAATAAAATGGCTCGTTTATGCCTGAGTTATACACTCTGTTTTTCACTGCGATTGCGAGAAAATGAAACAGGTATAAAGTCCTATATAACTTCAAAAATTCATTATTCAAAAATGTTGCAAAATTGGAGAAGAGAATAGCTAATTTCAGCCACGATTTTTTTTAAGGTTTTATTTTTTATTTTTAACATATTGTGTCATTCGACTTCATACTGGCAAGTCATAAAAACTTTTCTTTGCGTTTTTAAATATTAATGACGACTATTTTATCTAGTTTTATAGAATAACGATAGAAAACATGGAACTGATATTAATTAAAGCAAATTAAATAAAATAACGAGTTTAGTCTTTTTTTTTTTTTTGAGGGTGGGAAATCATCAAATAACTTCTCCCGCTCTGGGCGGAGCGGGAGGGTGTGTCACACTCTTACTGACTAAAACCCACCCGTATTCCTTCCTGTTGCCTGTGTTGCGGGGGCCTCGGTGACCCATAAGTACCTTCCCGCGACCCCGGCAGGAACGAGTTTAGTCTGCGACGTTTTGTTTGTGCGTGAAAAAATATATACTTTGTGGACTAGAGCATAAAAAGCGACTTTATGTCGCCTACGCACAACATAGAGACGAACTTTTAGAACATGAGAAGTGAAAATAATGTTTCGTACAGAGATCTAATATGCACACATTTGCTAAGAAATGTACTAAGAACTTTATTTAGTGCTTAATTCAATAGTCAGTATTGCTTGCTTGAATTCTATTTAATAAAAATCTTAAATTCACTAACTAACAAACAACGTACAGCATAAACCTGAACTAATCATGACATGTATAACAAAGATGAGCATCAAGGAAGGGTTTTTGGAAATACGGGGAGAATGTTTGTATTTTTTTTTTTTTTTTATTCTATTTTATTTATAGAGAGTTTAATCATGAATTGATTATGCCACCCTCATCGGTACAAACAATTATTCCTTATGATCTAAATCCTATTTTTGCTAACTTATATAAGAGTCTTGCATCCTTTGACAATGGGGACGCAAGAATGCTATTACACCTACCAACATCCAGTGACTTTGATAACAATATGACTCTTTCGGCCTCGTTCCTGACGCACTCCATCAGTATATGGTAAGTGTCTTCCACTATATTACATTCCGGACAATTTGGTGACGTAACTTTACCCATGAGAAATGCAAAACTGTTCATTGGAATGTGTCCCGATCGAAGTCGAAGAGCCATTACAATTTCCGGCCGACTCATATTTGCCTGGTCAAACCATGAACAACGAGAAAGTGCTGGCTGGATCGTCCGATACCAGATTCCCTTGCTCAGTGACCTCTGATCGAAGTGTTCGTGCCACATTTTAGCGCATTCTTCTTTAACTACACACAAAAAGTCACTGTGCACGGGAAAGAGCGTACAAACCAACCCATCATCACAAGCATCTTTTGCCAATCGATCCACTACTTCATTCTCTTCCAAGCCAATATGAGCCGGTATCCATTGCAGTACAATATTCGTGTTCTTAGAAATAAGTTTACAAATAGATTTGATCACGCTGTAAGCAATCGGAGTACCCCGAAAACTCGAGGTACACCGAGCCAAATGTTGAAGAGCGCTTCTCGAATCACTCAAAATAACATAATTGCCACTTTCAAGTGAGTCAATGTAAGATAATGCTTCACCTATTGCCACCAGTTCGGTATACATTATATTGCATTTTGAGTTTACCTTTAATTGCACTGAAATTTTTGTTTGTGGATCAAAAAATGCTGCTCCCGAACCTATTTTGTCTTTGGATCCATCTGTGTATATTTTGTAGAATCCCGAGTACGTGTTATTTAAAAATATGGTACATAACTCACTAAGTTTAGCAATTTGATAGTGCTTTTTAGCCGCAACCAAATCCAATCTAGGAAATATGACCTGAGACAGATCAATCCTGTGAACCCAAGTATCCAATGAGAACATTTCAAGCTTTGGGCTCGTGTACACAGGTAGCAAATCAAGAGACTCATGAATTCTGACTAATAACGGTATCTTTCTTTTCCAATGTGATTGTTGACAATGTGCTTGTAGTTCTTCTAGCACAGCAATAATATTATTATCAGCGTATGATTTTATTTTGAGCCAAAATTTACCCGCTAGATAGTATCTGCGAAACTTCAACGGTTGCAGGTATAGTTCATTTTCCATAACGTGAATTGCCGTGGTTTTAATAAAGCCACCGATAACCCTCATGCAAACGTTTTGGACCCTGTCTAATTTACTTAGGTGAGTTTCACAGCTACTATCATAAAGGAAACAAGCGTAATCGATTCTACTCCGAATTGTTGAGATGTATAACCGCCTCAGATGTTTGGGATGTACTCCCCATCCAGATCCAGCAAGAATTTTAAAAATATTAACTAATTTTAACACCTTTTCTCGAGTCTCATTAATATGCTTAGCCCACCTAAGTGATCGGTCAAGCCAAACCCCCAAATATTTTACATTGTGTACCACCGGCAGCGATACCTCATTAATTTGTATAGAAACTGTCTCTCTTGCCACCCCGTTCTTAAAAATACAGACACTGCTTTTTAGTGGGGATATCTCAAGACCCAAATTCAAAAGGAGATTAGTCATCTTATTTAGAGCGAGTTGTAAACGTTTTTGGGCCGTTGAGACATCACTGCAAGTGGCATACAACACAAAATCGTCCGCATACTGCGACAGAAACACGTCCCCACTGCTATGACACACGTCCATGGTTGCTATATTAAAAAGTAAGGGTGACAATGGATCGCCTTGTGCCAATCCCCGACCGGACGTACGACTAATGACGTTATTACCCACTGTAATTTTAAGGTTTCTCAGCTTGAGAAAGTTCCAGATGTAACTACAAATTCTGGACCCTACACCAATTTGTTGCATAACTTTCAATAGACCTTGTATGTCTACATAGTTATATGCGTTGTTAATATCTATGAAAACAGCCACCGTAATAAGTTTTTTAGAAAAGCCAATTTGAATGCGAGATACTAAAACGGATAAATTATCTATAGTAGATCGACATTTTCTAAAACCTGTAGTGTTATTTGATAAAAACATATGTTTTTCGATGAACCACTCTAATCTGTTCATTAAAATGTTATGAAAAACTTTACAAACGCATGAGATCATTGAAATTGGGCGCAAAGATGATAAACTTTGGTAGTCTCGTCCCGGTTTAGGAATGGGCACAATTACAATATCGCGCCATTGCTTAGGAACAAAGCCCGAAATTAAAATATTATTAAACAGTTGGATCAATATCTTTTTACCATTTTGAGGTAACCTCTTGATCATGGAGTAAGAAATATTGTCGCCTCCAGGTGCAGTATCTTTAGATCGAACACATTTATGAAATTCTGAGGGAGTAACAACGACATCAAGCTCAGAGTTATTCATGTCAAAAGCCAGGTCGCACGGGGATACAAAGTCCGGCGTTAAACTAAGAAGCAGATCAGTAGCTTTATGTTTATCTACGTACTGTGATGAATATTTGTGACCCTTCAGCCACTTCATTTTCCGCCATACGGTAGATTGAGATGTAGAATAATCTAATGAAGAACAAAAGTTCCAAAACCCTTTAGCTTTAGCTATGCGAATCATTTTCTGGGATTCGCAAATCTTATTTTGCAATGTTTGATAATTATGAGGGTTTGGATTACGTCTGAATTTAGATAACGCTAATCGACGCTCAGCCACACATTTAGACAAATTAGGTTTGTATTGAACTTCGTCATTTTTGCCGATGAGAGGTCCCATCGGGCCCACGGCTTGTTAGGTTAATAAATGTATAAAGATTATGCCTTTTAGTCTGTGCTAAATAAATGTATTTTCTTTCTTCTTCCTTTTCTTTTGTTTCAAAGACTTGCTATGGACGACTTGTTCCTAGAATTCTTTACCGCAGAAGTTCTGTGTAGGACGTGGCTTTTAATGTTAAAGTTTTTTCGAGGGGCTTGGGGGCTCCTTGGGTCGGCTCATATGTGACCGTAGGTATATGGTGAATGTAAAATATTCAAGATTTTCATTTTCAAGTCCGTCACTAAAGCGCTAGCTGGAAGGTTATGATTGTTAATTAAGCTCTTAGTTTTAAACTATGAACAAATTACTATGAACAACCTTAAACTCGTCCTGACCTAGTACATACGCCACCTTTAGTGTTGACACTAAACCGACAAGCCAAAAAAGTATGATATACATGAGTTGTCATTTTCTTCGATGACGAAAAATGCTGTCATTGGTTAAATGATGTATCAACAATTAATCGCAGCAGTTTACGCACGCTTGACAATTCGTCACAACAATTTTGCTATAATTTTCGTTCAAGAAATGACCCATAGACTGGACAGGATCTGCCGGGGTCGCGGGAAAGTTCGAAAGGGTTACCGAGGCCCCTGGCAACACAGGCAACAGAAAGAACACGGGTGGGTTTTAGTCAGTAAGAGTCTGACACACCCTCCCGCTCCAATGAAAGCGGGAGAAGTTATTTGATAATATCCCACCCAAAAAAAAAAGCCCACTGTCATAAGGAGCGAAATGTAGGTACATCGATCGGGTTTCAACTACAACGGTTTCAAAAAAAAAGACTGGACAGGACACTGCCCAAACAAAGCATTCCGTTACCTTCAATCTCGTTACATATGTCACAATTAAGGGATGGCGATGTGATTAGCGTTATTTAGTTTGGGTAATGGTATTCATGTTGATTTACACATCATCTAAATGTGTGGTGTTATAATCAAAATATGATGTTGATTTTAATTCTGGATAATCTACCGTTTAAAGATTATAACTATTATAAGTTTTATAACTGCACGTTTACATTTAATAATTAAGTATTTATCATGGTCACTATGATTACTTTATAGAGTTTTCTCACCAAAAAGTTTGGTGCGGCAAGATGAAGCCGTAGATCGTATCGCATTAATTAATTACCTAAGACTTACCAGTATGCTCTAAAATTAGAAGATAAATCAGAAATTTAACACGGCACAAAATTCTATATTTATGTACTAATATTACTTTATAGATATCTTCTCCGGAGAAATCGTAGGCCGAGTTGAATTATTTATAAAACTTCATCAGTTGCCAGAATTCGACACTTGCTTTTTGATTAAAAATTTAGCAATCCTATACATTATTCGAGGTCTGTGGAAATCGGAAATAAAAAAAATAAAAAAATGTCCGTGAATATTGAAACAATAAATACATTTCTCAATTAAAACTCGGAACAGCGGAAATTTTGTGTGGGGAACAATTTGAATTTGGAGCTCGCGAATTGTGGGCTAGATAAAAAAAAAATAAAAGGAGACAATAAAAAGGCTGGCAACAAATCACAACGCAGGATGCGTAAACATTGTTCGTGGCCAGAACAATGTTCCTTGTCAACTATTAGGAGAATTAACCACAGAGTAACCGATGTCGGTTGTGCGTTTAACGTAAACGAGCGTTTTTACCGAGCTGAATATTGGACAGTTTCCATGCTGATATGGGTTTGGAAAATAAAATGGAGTGCTTGTTTGTTTTAGGGGTGAGGGATTGCAAACATTTTTGCGAAGTTGTTGAGTTTTTGAATTTATAGGTAGTAAGAAATGAAGGCTTTTCGGTGTCGGTTATCTGAACATAATTTTTTGAAATAGTTTGTTGTCCCAGATAACAGAGCTTTCTTCGACTCAATTCTTTTGTGTATAAATATTATTTTAATGAAATCCTGGTTAATGATCATAATAGGGTATTTGACTACTGTCAAAGTAATACCTACATAAATTAATACTTATTTTAAATACATATGTTACTAAAAAGAGACGTTTGTGAAAAAAACAAAAGAAATTAGTGGAGAAATGGAGAAGTTATACGGTTTTGAAATTATTCTTGTATCCTTGTCACACAAAACGATCATTGTACGGAATGGCGCTAAGTTGCTATGGCTCTCCTGTGTTGTGACGTCAAATGCTAGTAGTGCTATTTCTGTCTAGCATAGACCTTAAAACGGAAACAACGTCGCCATTTTTTTATATATTTAAACAATTTTATTTACTGTGACTTAACTTTTTTCTCGGTTTCAAAAAATCTAATTAAAAAATCACAGTCCATTACCCAATTGTAAACCATTGTAGAATATCCTTTTGCCCGCTATGGAGACGTTACGCGGCGATTGTCAAATATTAAGTGCGAATTTCAGCAACAAAAGTGAACGCGATCATCACATATAAACCGCGTTTAAGAGCTGTCAATATCAATATTCCACAACAATGACGACAGACAGCTCTTGTTAAATCGGGTTCAGTTTCATTGGCGAAATTCACCTTCACGGTACCTTCAGCTTTTTGTACCTATGTTATTATTATTTTTGTTAAAAATTTGGTATCATCAGTAGCCAGCATTGCCAGATTTTTTTCGGGCAAAGCGGGATTTTGAAACCTTTTGAGTAAAAAATGCGGGATTCTTTATAATAAAAAAAAAAAACGTAAATAATCAGTAGTATTTAATTTATTACTACTTATCTTTATAGTTGAGTTTTAAATTGAGTTTACAATGTTATTAGATAACCATAAAAAATATTTTTATAAAAAAACGTTGCTTTACTGTAGTAATAACAATAATTGTCTGGTTTGCTCTGTAAGGCAGTTAAGTCTTCAGAGGGATAAAATATAAATAAGTAATACATTCCTTACGAATTACTCTTTTTTTATCCCCGAAGAGCGGGACTGAGCCTGTCCCGCGCGGGTCATTTAATTTTGGGGTAAAATTCGGGACGTCTGGCAACCCTGATCAGTAGGTACCTAAAATTAATGTTAGATTGCTGGATTAGCATAAAGTGCTTTTCGTTCCAGAAAACTAATAACTTTTCAGTGAATCCGCGAACACGGCTAGCTTTATTCTGCCAGGTCAATATTCAAACGACTTTTAAAACTACGCTGCGCTTTCATTGGAAGAGTAACTTACTCTGGCGTTTTGCCTGCTATACGAGTAGTAGCACGGGCTTCAAATCGAATAGTAGTTATATTCACTGCAGTTGCAGTTATCGTGTCGCCATTGACTAATGTTAAGGCGCAGATATATTATTTTAGTGACTCTTAAATCTGTTATTACGCCTTCATATTATAATGAAAGTAAGTTATGCAAAGAAATGTTGTTAAACTAGAACGCATACATATCAATTTTATATGTGAATATTTAAGTATTGTAGTAAAATACTTTATGAAATAAATTCAGGACTGTAGACTTTACTTCCAAAGCATAAAAAACGATATTACTTTCAAACGACTTAAGATATTTTCATGTTTATTTTTTTATGAACAAACTATTTTTTTATTTATAATTATATCAGTGATTTTTTTCAAATATTCATAGTTTCGTAACAAAAAATAAATATTCCCAAAGAAACCGAACGTCGGCACGGCGTGAGTGCGACTCGCATTTGTATGGATAAGGTCAACGGCGTTTAATGAATTGTTATTGCAGCATGTGTACGTACGAGTATATATTTAAACTATATGGAACTTCTTTCGACATGAAGGTTAAGTTAAATTGATAAAATCCTCCTCCTTGAATTAGTCCCTATTTCGTAAATAACGAAACGCAACTTAAATGTAATTTACATAGACTATCTTTTTAACGAATGTTTAGTTTTACTTTTTTTTTTTTGGGTGGGAATTCATCAAATAAAAATCAGCAAAAGCCATCCTTAGTATGTTGAGTTTTACTAAGGATGGCTTTCGTGAAAAGTAACTTTAAATCCATTGATTCGTGCAACAGCAAACTGTCAGGCTGCAAAATGAACGGTTTGACAGCTTCCTTCCCGAATTATCGAGACGTCCATCTTTCTTTTGTCACAGCAGATAAGCTTCTTAATTTCAAGCAAGTATGCTACAAATTGAAGCGAATGTTTGTAACGTCTTGACTAGCGGAAATTAATTTTGGACTTTTATTAACGCCTGCTGTGTTACCGGCTGTGGCCTAGTCAGTGTCTAATAATTTAAGCAGATTATAATAATTAATGAATTTGAAGCCTTAACATTTAATCGAAACACAATTTGAGAAATATTTTCAATCCAGAAAAGAGGTTCTCTTCTTTCATTTTAATTCTAATAATTATTGTATCGTATCAGTAATTCAATGTGGGTTTTTTTTGTAATTCATAAACAAAGCAACTATGAGAAAAATTATGAAATGTTGTTATCATCACGTTCGAGTTCCCATTTTCTTTTACCTTATGCGACATTCAGTGTCTCTCGTTGACTTCTAACACCTACTAAGACTCAGTTCTCTTAGTATTTGTTCATTTAGCTCAGCCAGTAGCTCACTGAGAACAACTGAACATCTTAGATGTAACTAACTAATTTAGCGGTCCCCGGACCAAAACTGATCGCGAGTTTACGTTAACAGACCAAGCTCTGCTGAGCTCCTTGATAGTATCAAGTTTGTTAGACGAAAGCAGCTATATTAGAGGTACACGTTCCAAAGGATTTCAGGTTTGTATCAGATAACTTCCTCTTCAAGTTTAATCATATTTAACAGGTTTAATTTGCGTGAATACGTAATTTACTTGAGATATCTTAGAAGCTCTGCTACTGTTTGTGTTATTGTTTTAGGGCTATTTGAAGTAAGGTAGTGTTTGAAATGTCTTGAGATAACTTTATTTATTTATTTTATTTTATATATTTAACAGTTTATGTACACACATATAAACAGACAAGAAGAAAGGAACAGAAAAATACGAGGTGATGCTTATTTCTAAAGAAATCTCTTCCAGCATATCTGCGATAGGACAGTAGACAAAGAGATGTAGACACCGTGTGTAAGAGTAGAAGAGAAAACAAAATACATAAAAAGAACAAAAAAAAAACTATTTACAAATTTAAATATACAATAAGAGAATATAATTACATAAATACATACTTCTAAAATAAATATCACTAATATACTTATATATAATTAGTATTATAAAATAGGTAATAAATACATAATAAGTATGCAACTATGGCAAAGTGGAAAGATAGTGTTCTTTCACTCTTATTTTAAAACAGCAACAGTTTCGCAGTCCCTAATGTCAGGCGGAAGTGAATTCCACAGCCGAACCGCGTGCACAGAGAAGGAGTAGGAGTAGAAGTAGGTAGAGTGGGGAGGGGATTTAAGGAGATTTCTAAGATGCGACTTGCAAGGTGGATCAGAAGGATGGGCGAAGCGCCCGGGTGTCACCACTGTGTGGATCGCCCGGAGGACACGGTGGAGCATACGGTGGAGGTCTGCCCGGCTTGGGCAGAGCACCGCCGTGTCCTCGTGGAGGCGATCGGCGGCAGAGATCTCTCGCGTCCGGCCCTGGTTCAGGCCATGGTACGGAGCGAGAGGGCATGGGCAGCCGTCACCTCCTTCTGCGAAGCAGTAATGCTCGCAAAGGAGGAGGCGGGACGGTTGAGGGAAAGGCAAGTTTCGCGCCCTCTCACCCCTAGCCGCCGCAGGAGACGCCCTGGACGTCGGGAATCCCGGGCGGATTTCCGGCCACCGTAGGCGCGGGCTTGCGGTCCAGTAAGGACCAGGCCCGGGTCGACGGCGCGTTGTATTCCACGCGCGCCTCAAAGAGATGTCGTCAGCACAAGTGTTGGGTACACTAGGGCCGATGCCTGCCGGAGTCGCGGGAAGGTACTAAAGGGTCACCGTAGCTCCTGGCAACAAAGGCAACAGGAAGGAATACGGGTGGGTTATAGTCAGTAAGAGTCTGACACACCCTCCCGCTCTGCCCAGAGCGGGAGAAGTAGTTGATGATATCCCATCCAAAAAAATAAAAAAAATACCGACGTGATTGTGCTAAACTTTTCAAAATTTTTAGGAAGAATAATAAAAGATTTTTCTAGAAAAATTAAAAACACTTACCTTCTGAAATATTGTTGGTATTTCCTCATATTATTTGAAGTTTAACAGGTATCAGCGCCATGCTCTAGAAAGATCCGAAGACGTAGACGCGAATTACCTGTTTAGGTAGGATATGGTTTAAAGAACTTTTGTTGTATTTATCACCTCATGTACCCATATTGAAGCAAATAAATGACTTGATTAGATTTTTTATTTTCATTCTTTTTAATCTATACTTTATTATTTATTATGATTATAATATTAACAAAATTATAAAGAGAAAAGATTTGATTTTTTGTTTGTTTGTCATGAATAAACTTAAAAAATATTGTAAACATTATTTCACCTATAGAAAGCAACATTATCAGCGAGTTACAGTACGATTCACGAAAGATGACCACAGTCAAATGGCGGCCGTCTGCGCGCGTACACTCATGAAGAAAAGACTTAAGACAAAATAATATTTTAATGTTAGTTAAATAATTTGTGTAATGTTGTAAATGCTGGTTATGCAAATAAATCAAACGTAAGTAATTTAAAATGTTTATTAAAATAAATTGAACTAAAAATATTATAAATATGTAAAACACATTAATTTAGTCAAAATCAAAATCAAAATCAAAGTCATTTATTCAAACTAGGCTGAGAATCAGCACTTTTCGAACGTCAAAATTACATAAGACAGTCCCCCAAAACGCCCACCCTTCACCACTTCCTAGTGCTTTAGCTGGGAAGAAGAAGTGGTCAACAAACTCCCCAGCAGCACAGCTGTCTGTTCAGTTAGAGGAAAAAAAAATGGATTCTATACAACAGTATACAAAACAATTTACATTACGGGCAACATAAAACATTAAATTATTAGCCATATGTCAGCTAGCACACCACTATACCAACAGAAAAAAAAAGAAAAGGAAAACACCGAAAACTATTAATTCTCAAGCAGAGATAAAAACGTAAACAGAACTTAATGCCCAAATAAAAGCCTCCAAGCATAAAAAGCGTGCCCGCTTACATATAGCTATAGCTGTAACAGTCACAAATGATGAACTAGTACCATCAAAGTAAAATAAATAAACAATTAATTACTAATAACAAAACAAAACAATGGTCAACAAGACGACCAGTCACCACAAGCAGCACCCGTTCACGAGCATAACGCAAAAATCAGCCATTACCCCCCTCGCCATATTAGAGGGAAGGAGGTAACCCGACCCCCGACGCTACCGTTACCGCTATCGCTATTCTCAAGTTCCATGATTCCCTCTATCATGGAACTTGAGGGAATCGTGGAACTTGAGGAACTGGGGCCGGGTTCCATATTAAAGTCTTCCGCTTCATCTTCCGATGATTCAGGAAAATCCACATCTGTCAAATCTTCGCTCTCGTCAGGTTCTCCCACACGTATAATTATTTCCTCCGTAAGGACATCCATGATGTGGTCACTTTTTATATAGCTTTCTTCTATAGATTTTACTTTGTCACATAGTTTTTTTCCATTCCTCTGGTCCCATCAGATTCACTTTTTCTTTAATTAAATCTATAACGCAGCCAATATTCCACTTTAAATTTTTGCTACTCACGTAACCCTTTATAGAGGCATAAAACATTTCGGTTATTTTCTGTTTTTTTCCACTTAAATCCAATTCTTTTTATTAATCGACCCAAACTTGTTTTGGATCCTTTAAAGTTAATATCTTGACTTAATTTTGCTCGTAACTTCTCTAAAGTTGGCAATTCTTTTTCAGTTAAATGAAAGTTATGGATACATCTCTTAATTACCCCTTTGTCAAAGTCGTCAACGTTGGAGGCAGGGTTACGGCGCGGTCTCTTTTTACCAGGAGTTCTAAAAACCACTAAGAACGGCGAAGATTTACTTTCTTTTATAATTCTTTGTACTGTCGATACAGACGTCTTTGTTGCCGCGGCCGTTTTTTAGTAAGCTTCGAGTATTTTAAAATCTTGTGAAAAATATTGAAACACGTTGTACACCAAACTTCTCGACTGTCTATTCAAAGCATTGCATTTTCCTCGCGGAATTGTGATGGCTTAAAATAGCAAATAAGTTCAACACAATAACAAATCTTAACAAAAAACTTAACAAACAACGAAACTTAACAAATAAAAAACAATTTAAAACAAAGAAACACTTCTTTTCGACTGTACTCGAGAGCAGTGTGAGCGCGTCAATGCCGCGATAGACGAATAGTAGACCAATGGCGTCGCTCCGGTCTTGACGCATCACCTCGCACCTCCAAAGGGACCTAAAATATGCCTTCTGCGCCGTGGTCATCTTTCGTGAATCTTACTGTACCTGGGCTGTTTTTTATTTAAAAAACAATTGAAATTCCTACGAAAATTGCAATAATGTAACCCAAGATATGAAAAATTTGCCTATAAAAATCATTATTTAGCGTGCGCTGCGAAAACTATTGACGATTCATAAAATGTACTGCATGTTTAAAGTACTCATCATTACCCACAAAAAAGTCCACGAGGCCTAACTAACTAACCGACGATGTCTAACTATTATAGTGAAGTCTCAATAACCATGTTTTTTTTTTATTTTTGTTCAAATGTGTCAATCAAAACACGGGTAGAATCGAAAGACGATGACATCCGTGTCATGATATTAATCCTTATCCAACTAAATCGTTTCATAATCAAGGTTGATGAAGTACATGTAAATTCCTCTTTAAATTATTCGAATCGGATCTTTCGTTTAGAAGTTACGACGGATATAAAATGCTAAAAAGATCCGCGTTGTAAGCAAACAGCCCTATGCTTAGTCTAGCTCGCTCCACTCGCCCGTCCCAGCTTTGCACCTGACTACCCTCCGACACGTCCCAACTCGTACGTTTCCGCGTCCGCGTCGGTCATTTCCAACATAAAGCGTATTATCTAGAAAACTACTGCAGCTATACCTTAATAAAAAATCAAGTGTATAGCTGAAACTATGCAAAATCAATAGGTGTTAAAACTAAATTACGACTTCATAGCCCAAAGTACCGTAAAAAAATGTTAAACTTGAGAACGCGTGTTGAAATTTCCGTAAAATATTTGTTCGTGCGGAATTTTTGTTCAGTATTTTTTGGTTTGGGTCAGTAAAACCTATTTATAATTAAACTAGACTATCTAAGCTTTCTTTTGATATCCATATGTCTATACCTGGTTTGTTCAGAGTAGCACAGTAAACCAAAACACACACCCCATTCCCTCACCAATTTGATACCGCCTATAACAAATGTCCTGCCTAAAACGTAATAACTAGAAAACTACTGTAGCTATTCCTTAATAAAAAATCATGTGTATAGCTGAAAGTATACAGAATTTATTTATCTACCTACACATTTTATTTTTTTGTGGATTAATACAAACGGGATTTACTACTTTTTATTATCCCGGTTGTACATGCCCGTGGGATATTTTCCGATATCCACGCGGGGGAAGCCGCGGGCCAAAGCTATTTAATTATAAAACGGTATTCAAAGAAAACATTCTTACATCATGCGGCTTATCCGTAACATTTATCACACACACATAAGTCACCCTTTACAATAGTTTCGTCTTGGCCTCCTCAGACGTGGAACCCTAAAAAGGAACGTAAATTACGTTTTATTGTACGCGGAAAGCGGGTTAACCCATTATTTTTTCAACTGTATATTTTTATGGCAATGATGATGGCTATGCAGACTCTGGTTTGGATATTTATCTATGCTTGTATTGTTTGTCTAAACCAGGGATTCCCAAACCATTTTGGGCAAGAGCCCCTTTTCCAAAATGAACTGATACGAGTACCTCAGACCCAATAGCCAATTTTTTTCAACTTGTACGAACTTGTGCACGCTTATCGACTTATTGAGTTTTTTAAAAGTACAACAATGATACTTCCTACTAAAATATTAGTCATTCTTAAAACAAATTGATACACGTAATACAACTTATACCTACAGTATCTTGAAAGTTTCAGATAAGAACTTGTATTAATTAATAGTCGACCGCCAAAATCAGTTTTCGTTTATGTCAACCCCAAGGGGAAAAGGGGGAAAGGTGAATTCAACCCCAAGGGGTCCATATATCGACCACTTTGGGAATCCCTGTTCTAAACTAATATTATAAAGAGAAAAGATTTAATTTTTGTATGTTTGTTTGTTACGTTTTCACGCTAAAATGGCCGAAAAGATGTCGATGAAATTTGCCACATAGGTAGACCATGATCTGGATTAGGTTATTATATTAAAATGGACGTAGTATGAAATTATAACTTGTCAGACTTCTGGTTTATTTTGACCTACATTGTGGGTCATTTAGAAGTGCAATATATCGAATCATGCCTCCCCGAAGTTTTTATTATAGGGAATTTAAAGCTGAATGGCAAATAAGTCGGGGCGCCCTTAATTCTTCTCTTCGGAGACATTTGTTTTTTAAAGCTTCAGATTTTCTCAATTCAGTAAAAAGTACATTAGGAATCTTATCTAGAGCATCGATTTTATGAATGCTGAACAATGGTTTCGAATTTTGGTGATGATTTCATCAATGATGGTAAGTAAACTTGTGAATCCAAAGTTATATTGTTAATAACATAAAATCGGTTCAGTAGTAATCCAAAATATGTAGAAGATCAAATTTTGCTACGAAGTGTGCTTTGAGCGAGTAGAAATAAATTGCTGTATTAATATTTAATAAGAAGTAAACTCTTAGAAGGAGTTCGTGGCTTAATAATAAAAGCCGCACGGGTCGATTGAAGGTTACGCTACGCTTGCCGCGGTCGGTTCGTGGATGGGTGACCATCCATAACATATTATCGAGACTACGTCGTGCCTCGGACAGCATGTTTAGCCGTCGGTCCCAGCTGTTATTTGTACATCTTTGACACTGGTTCGGGTAGTCAAAGAGCCCGAGAGTCTGCCAACCAGTCTTATCAAGGGGTATCGTATTACCCAGGCACTCGTAAATACCATTGCGCTATTTGATTGTAAGATCGGTGGAGATGAATTTATTAATTCTACTTATTCCGACTTATTTATGGGAATGTTAACTTTACGTTTGAAAGACATTCCAGAAATGCTCTCCAATTGGGGACGTAATCAAACTACTGAGTAAACGATTTACAATGTGCAAAGTATTCATTACTACTTCTTTCTTTCTTTCCTACTCACCTTGGGGGCCTTGTGGAAAAAACGGCATAATTTTATGTTATTAAATCAACACATTCAAAGAGATTCTACGAGGGTCGCAGCAGAGGACCAAAAAGTGCTTATATTTGCTTGCAGAGTTCCAACTTACCTTAACTATTTGATATCATGAACATGATTCAATTCATTCATAGCCACTGTTTAATTTAATTAATCAATAACGAAGTATGAACACAAGATCTTTTTCTAAGGACGGGGTAGCACATTTTTCGTTGTTATCAATCACGTACATATTTATTTTATTTTCATTTACATTTTCCTGAACTAAATGAGACAGAGGATTTTGACATGACGCATTAAGACGTTTAATTTTGATTTCTATTATGTCTTAGTGACGTTACAGAATTTGGCCAGTAGTTTTTTCTGAAAAGTTGGTATTATAGTAGGTAACTTTCCTTCAGTTAGAGATCCAATGCTGAAGAAGTGTAAATGAATATATAATTAAAACACGGATAACTATTTATCATAATTATTTATTTATTAACATACTTATAACTTATGCAAAAACATAAATATCCATATTTAAAAACTCAACCTTTAAACACAGCTGAAAAAAGCGTAAGGTATTAAAGCTCAGACTATTTTTAGGTTAAATGGTCTAAGTATTGTGGCTTGTGTCTAAATAATAACAGCCGCACGGGTAATCGATCAAGTTAAGCTACGCTTGCCGCGGCTGATCCATGGATGGGTGACCATCTTTACATACCAAGACCCCTCCGTGCCTCGGAAAGCACGTTAAGCCGGTGGTCCCGGCTGTCATTCGTGGATCTCTGATCGTCTGACAATGAGTCTTACCGAGGGTGTCGTGTTACCCAGTAACTGGGTTGTGGAGGTCAGATAGGCAGTCGCTCCATGTAAAATACAGGTATTCAGCTGTATACAGTTAGACTGGAAGCCGACCCCAACATAGTTGGGAAAAGGCTAGGCAGATGATGAAATAAACTCTAACATATTTTACCTCCCATCCATATTTAAAATGTTTTCTATGTATATTTGGATTTCATCAACTGATTTTCCACGTCTTACTTCATGCTATTAAATGATACTTTTCCTGGAAGCGTACGATAATATTATTTATGAATTAGGAATATCGCTCATTAGCAAGAAGGGTGACATACCAAAAAATCAGCATTTTTGAGTTGGCTGCAGTTGCCTCTGCCGTCAACGAGTCGACGGCTGCACATACGAGTATGTAATTTCAAAGACGTAAGTATATTCCTATTTCAGAAAGCGTTCTATTAGAGGATTTTATTCCTGTACTTCTTGGTTTCGTATTAAATCTAAGTAGAACCAGGGGGGTAACCATCACCTCTTATAGCAGTATTATTATAATATTACTTCACAGTGGGAAAGTGATGGAGCTATACAGGACTTATAGCTCCATCTCTTTCTCACGCTAAAGTAATATTTAAATAATACTGCTATAAGAGGTGATGGTTACCCCCCTTTTGTTATTAAAAACTAAAGTTACTGACTTAATGGTTCTGTAGTCATTTCTCTGCAGTTACAATTATTGTTTTAAATTTACAAGCCATTAGCCAAAGGCCTCCTACTCTTTTCACTTGTTTCTGTCCAGAGCCGCAGAAGGAACAATCTTTATTAAAGGAGTACATCTCATCCCGCCTTCTCCTCCTTGGCCTGCCACGATGTCGTTTGCCATTAAGCGGGACCCACTGGGTCATAAGGGCCCATTGATCGTCTGACATGCGGCAGATGTGTCCAGCCCAATTCCATTGAAGCGTGGCTGCTTCCCGAGTGTCATTGTTATTTTAATGATGGAACGGATTGTTGTATTTTTAACCCGGTCCACAAGTTTGATTCCCAGAATACTCCGTTCCATAGCTCTCTGTTAAACCTCGAGCAGACATAGTTCTTGGTTGGATACCATAAAGTATAAAGTACATAGTAGTAAGCATGTTTTCTTAAGCAACGTTAAATGTGAAAATTACCCGGGGAACAGCAAAACAAACACGATCGCCCGAAGTTGCTAATCCTGAACAGCAGTGGCTAATCTTGAACTCTCTAATCCTATTACAAATAAGTAGAAATCTGCGCAGAAATATACAATTATTATAACGCCCTGCAGCCTGTTCTTTATTCAATTATGTAGCATTTGCTTGAGGATTCCAAGTACCCTCATATTTGTTCTGAGGATGACCTCAATAGCCTCTGGAGACGCGACTGAAGTGGTCAGCTATTGGACAAAAATAATAGGACGTGCCACAATAAGATGGGAAGAAGGTTGTGTATTGGTGAAGATTTTTGAACCGTATATCCAGTGTCAATGGGGTCTTCTATATATATACATAATAATCTATAAATACTCTAATTTAAAGTCGCTTTTCGTGTCTGTCTGTGTGATCGCATTGTTCTTCTAAACTATGCAAAGGATTTTGCCGCCTCTTTTCATTTAGAAAATTGATTCCACAAGCTGCTACACTAATATTTAACTTAGATGTATATAACACAGAAATCTTCATATCTTGTCAAGTCATAAAACTGCGCAGGGGCGAGACTCTATTATTGAATAAGAAGCAGATACAACACAATATTGGCGAGTGGTAGAAAGAAAACAACCTCATTTATCCATCGCTATGAAAGTGAATTGAAAAAAAAATTATTACCTACTGAAAAGTCCGTTCATATCTCAATAGTTATCCCCGTTTTTAGAAAAGATGTTACAGAACAGGATTACCTACAAACCCTACGCTGAAATCCACATGAAATTACGAATTTTACGGAACAAAGAACAAATGGTAACTTTAGAATTTTCTGCTCAGCAGAGCTTAACTTAATATTTTCGATTTCTAAAATAAAAACAGTGAATATAACCCGGGATAAGTTGCAGCATCCATTATCGCACCACACGGTTACCCTTTCACATGAAGTGATGCGGAAAATGTTCTACTTCTAACAAGGAAATTGTAAAATGTTTTGTATATTTATTGTCGTGGGTGGAAAATTTTCCGTTAGGTAGGACAGTTTTCTTAGGGTCGAATTTTCAGTGGTCAGATAACTTGTATCTTAAGAATCAATATGGCGGTTTGAAAGCGTTTGTATACTCGTAGAGATGTCAAACTGTCGTAAATGTTACAGTTTGACATATTTTCTATACAAAAGCTTTCTCCAGATGAAAGTTATCTGACTATTGATAAAAAAAAACAGCCGTTCGTGGAATCTTGGTGTAGTTTTAAGAGGTTTTAGTAACGTGATTATGTTTTCATATAGTGATGTGTGCAATGACGCAGGACTTAGCCTCAAAAGGTTATATATCCCAGAATTAGCAGAAGAAGCACCTGATCACGAGTTTTATAAACAGTGTGTAATAGCGTTGCTGAATTTTTGGGCAAACAAATAAAAAAAATATATACTTTATGTGTTATTTTACCATCGACACGCTAAGAAGAATTGTGAAATGTCACATGCACTTTTTATCTTGGATTCGTAGGTACATACATAAATAAATTCAAGCAATCTTGACTACAGAACGCCTGCTGCGATCCTTACACACTCCTTTTGCTTCATTTACGTTCATACATCTGTTGATTCATGCACGCTGCCCTGGTTACGAGTACTACGCACCTGACCTTTCTGAAGGACTTCACCAATAAGGTTATTGGTGAAGTCCTTCAGAAAGGTCTATACTTTAATGTATTTTTCGAGAGCTATCGTCGTTTCCACTCACATCTACCTTGTTAATAATTTTTTTGTCGATGGTCTAATATAGATAGATAGATAGATAAAACATTTATTCAGTGCACATAAAAGACATAGCACAACACACAATAGCACAATACATGGATAACAAATTACAGGAATATATATAAAAACAAGGTGCCAATATACAAAAAAAAAAGAAAAACATGCTTAAAGAAATAGAGTAACATTATGACATACTTCAATTAATTATCGAACAAGGTGCGGTGTGTGTCTCAAGGTTGCACCAAATGGGAGTCCAGCTCAGCATGTGTCAGGCAAATATACCTGACGCTGATATTCTGCTGGATCCCTGCAGTGACATACGGACGTCGAGCAGACGAGATAAATTGGTGTTGTGACAAAGTGTTATGTGTGGAGTGAAATTGTGTAAGTATACCCGCAACTTAAAATGATGTATTCTACAGTAGAGTTTTGTATTGTATTGGGAAACTTTCTCGTTCATGAATGTGTTGATTTTGGTTTGATTACTTGATAATTTAGAAAGTTATATACCTAAATGAATAATATCGCTGTATCCGGTTAGACCGGAAGCTGACCTCAACTTAATTGGAAAAAAGATAGACAGATGATGATGGTCTGAAATCGCTAGCACACATTGAGAAAGCTTGGTAACCAGTGCTTGTTCTTTAGTGTTAAATATTACTATAATAATTACGTACAACAAAGAACACATCCCAACTCAAGGTACCGCCCAGCAGAGCAGCTTTCAGCTTCTAAAACATAGCCAACGGCGGATAAACTCACTGTATAATAAGTTTGCAGCATCTATTAACACACCTCAAGATAAATCCGCAGAGTTGAGGCGGGAAACATCCTCATGGTTCGGATAATCTCGCAAATTGCCAGCACAGTTTCTCAATACAAGTTTTGCTGGGGAACTATTTGTCCCTAAAGGAGGTAATTATAGTTTCTTCTTCGTGGTCACGATTAAGTGTATCCAATGGCAGGTGTAGTCGTTACTCGCCTCACGATCTCTCTCCATCTGATTCTGTTAGTTGACAGTCTGGTGCATTCATTAACAGGGCCTCCAACCAGGGATTTATTTTGGTCCATTCACCTAATTGCCTATTACCCTCTACTCTGCCATGCATCACGAGATAGTTTATGGAGTCATTATTCCGTCTCGAAACATGACCAAAGAACTTTAGTTTTTAAGGCTGTACTAGTACTGATAGACGCTGTTTGACGCCGAGTTCTTGGAGTATGGAAACATTTATTCAGAATTCCGTTCATGAGATCCCAAGCATTCTTCTCCAGTACCACATTTCTAGAGCGTCTACTTTTTTCTTTTCCAGGTCTCGTAATGTTCACGTCTCAGCTGCGTACAAAAATATAGGAATACGAGTGTACGGACGAGTATGATCTTAGTGACCTTAGTGATGTTGAGATTACTCCATATTTTTAGATTACATACGTGTATTTTAATAGGTTGGATAGTTTTGATTCCTGCTTTATTCTTGTGAAGTATGTATTTGAACAGATTCCAATTTTAGTGCACCTTAAGGTATCAATATTTTGGTAAATTTACCACAACGGATCCAACGTTGTGAGAAAGTCAGTTTTAGTTACTTAAACAGGATTAAAAAAAAATCGGAGTCAATTTTCTCCTTACGGTTGAGTCATAAGGATCCATACTTTTAAAACAAATTAAGCAGATCATATTCAACGAAAAATAAACACTTTTTGTTTATAAAGTAACCACAAATTACATCGAAATGCGAAGACTTTTCGCCCAAGACTTATAATGATAATGTAGGCCGTCGGCAATGTAAATTTTTACAGCGACTCAATAATATTATTATGAAGCGGTTTCAGCCGAAAATTATCTCGCCACGAATTTAGTTACTTCAGATAATTACTTATTCAACATTTTCAATTAAAACGTCAGATTCTACCTTATTCTCAATTCGAGACTTTCTTCATTAGTATGCTAATCTAATTATTGTTGTAGTACTTTGGCTTTAGAGGATTAAAAAAAGGTTCTTTTTGTATATTTTGTTGGGGTCAAGGTAAACGAAGCTAATTGGACCATCTTTTTTAAAAACTTATGCACGGATAATAACACGGATTGCAGGAAAGCGAGAGGAAAAATGTAACACAAAAAAATCCGATGACCACTTTGAACAGAAAATCAAAATTACTCAATCATACTTAGGTATATTCAATGAGATAGTGTGATCAACATTAATATTGGTTATCTGGTCAAACAATTGTATTGGGTAAATCGATTCGATCTAATAGACAGGTGCGGTTTTATTAATTACCGATCTATGTTACCGCATACGTAAATTGAACAGCATAAATAATAAAATAAGTACCTACTTATTTTACCTACCTAAAGACAAATTATTTATTCAGTGGAGTATTCTGACTTGTGCTAGCTGTCACTTTCAAAATGTTCATATTTATTGTAATGTTGATTGTTTAGTTTATTCGATTTATATAAGTGTAAAATAAATGTACAATAATAAGTGTAAAAGTCTAGAATAAAATAAATATGCCCATTTTATTACACAAAGTGACAGCTAGCACATGTCAGATTTACATAATCAGCCTATAATGTTCCCACTGCTGGGACACAGGCCTCCTCTCTGTGAGAGGGAGTGGGCCGTAATCCACCACTCGAGCCCAGTGCGGGTTGATAGATGTCACATGTCTTCGAATGTTTGGTTTTAGGACACGCCGGTTTCCTTACCATGTTTTTCTCACCGTTTTGAGAGCATTGGTGATAATAATTTACACAAAGTAAGGCGCCTTTTGGATGGGAAATCATCAAATAACTTCTCCCGCTCTCCGCTCCGCGGAGCAGAAGAGTGTCAGACTCTTACTGACTAAAACCCACCCGTATTCCTTCCGTTGCCTGTGTTGCCAGGGGCCTCAGTAACCCTTTAGTACCTTCCCGCGACTTCGGCAGGCATCGGCCCTAATGGACACTTGTGCTGACATCTCTTTGAGGTGGAATACAACGCGCCGTCGACCCAGGCCTGGTCTTTGCCGGACGGTGAGCTGCCCACTGCTCACCGTCCATAAGCCCGCGCCTACGGTGGCCGGAAATCCGCCCGGGATTCCCGACGCCTAGGGCGTCTCCTGCGGCGGCTAGGGGCGAGAGGGCGCGAAATTTGCCTTTATCTCAACCATCCCGCCTCCTCCTTCGCGAGCATTATTGCTTCGCATAAGGAGGTGACGGCTGCCCATGCCCTCTCGCTCCGTACCATGGCCTGAACCAGGGCCGGACGCGAGAGATCTCTGCCGCCGATCGCCTCCACGAGGACACGGCGGTGCTGGGTTCGAAGCTACGACATAGAACTCGTATGTCGCGGCCGTTACCACTGGGCCTCACAGGCCTTAGATTACTTTACCTACATATTTTCTCTTTAGTTGCGATGCTCAGTTGGATACAATACATATTTCATATTAGTCAAATAGGGAAAATTCATAATATCTCAGATTGATAAAAAAGAAATGCAGGAGTGCAAAAATTTGAACAGAAAGTTTTCCGTTTGCTACTTTACCGTTTTTCCGTTTGCGTTTGGTAGGTACTGCCCCATTTAAATAAAGCATACTGTATATAATATGTTTGCCAGTGTGACGAAACCTCATTAGTTTCTCCAGCTTATTCCAAAGTATAAACTTTTGCTTTTTGATTGAAAAACGTAAATTGATGAAGTATCTTCTCTATATTTTTGGCACCATCATCGTCACCATCATCGTCACCATCATCTGCCTAGCCTTTTCCCAACTATGTTGGGATCGGCTTCTAGTGTAACCGGATGCAGCTGACTACCAGTATTTTACATGGAGCGACTGCCTATCTGACCTCCACAGCCCAGTTACTGGGTAATACGATAACCCTTGGTAAGACTGGTTGTCAGTCTTTCGGGCTTCTGACGACGGGTAACGACTGTCAAAGATGTACGAATGACAGCCGGGACCAGCGGCTTAACGTGCTTTCCGAGGCATGGAGGGGTATATAAAGACGGTCACCCATCTACGAACCAACCGCAGCAAGCGTAGCTTAAAATGGCTTTAGCTTTACACACATACTGTATCACTCTGTATCACTGTGTTGAATTAAAGCTCATATTTTTATAAAATCAGCCAACTACCTAGTGCAAGAATCCATTTTCTTTTTTTTTTTTTCATGTTTTCTTTTTGACATATTATTTTCACTGTTTGACATTATATACCTAAAATTTTGATTTCAGACTTGTAATGGCAAACTTCATTTGGTTTAAATGGGTTTTTATTTTTATTATTTTATTAATATTTTACACAGATTTGTGTGTACCTTGTGAATGTAAGAACGTTGTAGGCTTAATAGACTAGATATTTTGTAGACCATTTTCTTTTTTTTTTTTGTTAAGTACCTGGTACGTCTCGACAGGCCTACACTGTCCTCCCATACCTATTAACACTGTAATTTGAAAACATTGTAAAAGCCAATTATTTTTAAAAGAGTAACCGTGGAGTTTCTTGCCGGCTCTTCTCCATAGGAAACGACACATTTTAACCGTGCACCTAGCTTCTGACGTTTCATAAGTGCCCATGTAGGTTTATGTGAAATAAAAATATTTTGATTTGATTTGATTGATTCTGAATCGTAGCCAAAGGGTCAAAACCAATAGACAAATTCACAAGCTTTTTACTTTCTTTGTTATTAATTAATCTAAGAATTCCAGACTTTAAACATTCATTCTAATCCAAAATACTACTCCAACTTCCACTAATTAAATAATTACAACTTCCAGCAGAATTCAGCAACCCATTTTTACAAAGATCAAAATGAAAATTAACCGCAAAACTTTTAAATTAAATACGACTTGGAAACACCTTGCGAATACCAAAGCTCTTCAATTTAAACCGGGTTTAGGCACGCCTACACGGTTCTAATCTAGGAACGTCTTCAGAACGCGCTCTGGTGGCTACAGTCCTTAGCCTGGGCTCTTCAAAGTGACGTGTGGGTGCTCTCGCTTTGATTTTATTTAGTACAGCAGCTGTCATGGTTGAAATATGCGCGGGAAAGTGTGCGGTTTTAGAAAAATGGGGACGGTTGGGGTAAACTATGAAATTAGTTGGCTGTTAAAAACGTGCTTGAATAAATGAATAAATGAATATTTATTTGTTAAACACAGGTACATACATTTGGTCTTCACTGCTTAATGCCATGTGTCATACACAAAAATGTACTAAAGCTTAGTTACCTTAAAGGCTGTTATGTTATGCAATGTTCAAAAACCCTACCGAAGATTTGATTTTAATTATGCGATATATTATAAAAACACAGTTTCGAAGATTTATTTATTCACACAAATTTACAAAGACTTTTGGGTGATGCAGAGACAAAGAGTGGTCGTGCAATAGCGGGTATTGAGGAATAAATATTTATTTTAATATAAAGATATAACTATTAAAAACTAAAACACAACACTAAAACACACAAAACAAACACATATAACGATTTGGAGAATTATAACAGTTGAAGGGATAAGTAAATTAAATAATTTGTTATACTTGTGTGTGTGCAAAAAGAGAGATAAATAAAAATAAAAACAATGAGTTCTGCTCCATTAACAATACAAGTGTTTCTGAAAAATACCTAGATATTTAAAGAAGCTCTGTTTTCCGTATTTCTTAGTTTATTTTCTTCATTGCTTGCAGAATCTTTAATGACACAATGATAAACTTTTCTCTTTAAACCTAATGTCCACGGCAATAGTGCCTTGTGCCTTATTTATTGTTGTATTTTACTACCGCTATTTATTACGACCACTATTGTGGTATCAAGAAAATATATACGACGATTTTTCAAAACATACCACAACACATTCTCAACTTAAAACTTCGATTTCCAATTTATACTTCTGTGGTATACACTTTGTTTTAACTCAAAAACAAATTGTTTTATTCATGCAGAGAGTTATAAAGTCATTTATTCAAAAAGTTTTGATACAAAAATTCAACAGATGATATTATAAAAATTCCAGGGATAAATAACATCATACGTAGTTTTTTTCAAGAGACATTATTCTGTTTGACGTTTTCCAAGTTATGTCGACAAAACTCTTCGTGAAACATAGTTAATTTGCAAAACAGGATTTAATTAACACCAACATCGTCATTTAGCATGAAATTTTCATAACTCTCGAAGTTATAAGGCGTCGGCGTCGCTCCTTTGAGGCCTTTTGTGACAATACATCCATGTAAATTTCAGAGGTGTGCGTAGATTTACTCGCTTTTAATTAAGACTAAGTTTGCTCAGTCCTTAATATATTACAGTAATAATGAATAAAATCCCCAGGTTTATTCTTAGCGACGAAGAATTAAATGAAGGCACTTTGGCGGTTATAAATTGTGGATAAATACCATTTTGGTTAGCAACATGTTAGTCTTACTTAGTGAGGCGTACTGATTTTGGGAGATATTTCAACAATGTCGACGTATTATCGACGTTTCGAATAATTTCTACGTTTGTGAAGTTCTTCAGTTTATTTTTGGTCAATTTTGATATGCTTCATTTTAAGACAAATAAAAATAATGTTAGTATCGTGTCAGGGTTTCCGTTGACGACGGTGAGCAATGGGTAGGTCGCCGTCCGACAAGGACCAGGCCCGGGTCAACGGCGCGTTGTGTTCCACGCGCGCCTCAAAGAGATGTCAGTACAAGTGTAGGGGTCCACTAGGGCCGATGCCTGCCGGGGTTGCGAGAAAGTCCGTAAGGGATACAGAGGCCCCTGGCAATACAGGCAACGGAAGGAACAAGGGTGAATTTAGTCAGTAAGAGTCTGACACACCCTCCCGCTCCGTTATTATACAGTACTATAGTATACAAGTTATTTGATAATTTTCCCACCCGAAAAAAAAAGAAGTTCCTGTTGATATGTTCCAAGCCATAAAATATTTAACAGTTTAAGGGTACGAGTATATAGTTTAATTTTTTGTATTGTTCCGGTTTTTCAGTTGACGTACTCTAAGCCGGAGGGAAACAATAATATGCCTTTTAACTTTTTTTATGAATTGACGATTGCTTTGTCAGTCATGTTTCCAAATGATTTAGTAGATTATTATGGAAATAGAGACAGCAAAAACATAACACTTTTAAGTACTTTCAGGAAGCGATATTGCTCCATATGAAAACATTTTTGATTCTATGAGGCAAGGGAATAATGAAACATTAATATTTAAAACAAATTCCCAAAGTTTTCCAATTGACCGAAACATTTAGTCTTAAAAGCTTTGTCCGGCTATACGACGAGTGTAGTCCAAGAGTGACTGAAATTAACCCGCCAACGTTGCATACAAACTGAGTGAAATATATAGGAGCAAGTTGCAGTAGTTTATTTGAAATTTAATGGAATAAGACACTTTGACTACAAAGCAGTTCAGTTCACTAAGTACTTGATAAATAATCTTTGTTTATTTTTTATTCAAGTTTTTGCTAAATACTTCTGTCATGCTACAGGAGCATATAATAATAGCCGCACGGGTCGACCGAAGTTTAACCAACCACTGTTTAAGTGTTAACCCAATAACACTTTGCCCGACCTGGGAATCGAACCCAGGACCTCATGCTCAGCAGTAGCTCTTGCAACTACTAGACCAACGAGGCAGTCCTAATACTAATACGAAGCATCTCGTAAATATTCATTACCAATCCAATTTTATGTCAATATCTATTTGAATCTAATCAAAATCAAATCAAAAATCATTTATTCAAACTAGACTGAGAATCAGCACTTTTCGAATGTCAAAATTACATAAGACAGTCCCCCAAAACGCCCACCCTTCTCCACTTCCTAGTATAATCCAATAACACAATAAGGCTTCAATTAGCCCTATAACCTTTTATCCAGTGAAAGCTGATAACAAAAAATTCAATGTACTCGTTGCAAAACATTTCTAAAGTGATAATAGTCGTTCTTATCGCAGCAGCGACCTTAAATATTTACGAACGAAATTCGTGCGGTTGGTTCGGACTCTGATTTTGACCGCTTATTTCGGATTGCTCTACATTAGTGGGGGCCCTTAATGGACAGACCCATAATAAACTACTAGGGTAGTTTATTATGGGTCTGTCCATGAAGACAAGATAAATGAAAGTATCACGTGTGTAAACGTCTTTATTTTCAGGGAACGCAATGATTTTGATAGACTTGCTGAAATTGGATTTTCGTTTGAAATTATTATTATTATTATTATTTGATTGTTTATAATGGAGTTTTATTAATTTATCCTCTTTTGTGTATTACCTCATTTCAAAAATATGTTATTGTGGCATGTGCCTTAATTACAAATAAGGGTTCAAAGTGTTTAATTAATTTTATCAGAGCAATTTAGTACAAGTTCATTGAGAGAAATCATGCATGCAATGCCAGCATTGCCAATAATTTTAACATTTGTTATGGTAATTTCTACTCCGGGAATTAGGTTAGTTAATTAATGATGGTGTATTCAAATTACAGTTAAAATTGGACAGTAATTTTACGTCGTGTATACATGCAAATGTATTTCGACGAGCCTTTTGTAGGTGTATCAAGATTCAATTTATTATAAAGACAGGTTTACACGAAGCTAGCGCTGGCCGCCAGCTGACTGGCGGCCAGCGATGTTGTAGTTACAGGAAAACGGTCTTAGAAAACCGTCCTTAACTTTTTGAGACATTTAGATCTGCATTCACAGAATTTGGAAAACTTGTCAATTTATTTTCGCCCAGCCTATCCATCGTAAAAATTTAGTTGGATTCTCATTTCCAACAAAATGTATGGGAATAGTTTTTGCAATTTCGGACTTTGCTAGTAATCAAACCTCTGTTGGTCTAATAGAGTTTTTTGATCCCTGTAAGAAACAGAATCGATTGGCACCAAAAAAGGTTTTTGTGAAAACTGCTCATTTTCTTGCTAACTGTACAATTTTTTCAAATTTTTGCAGATCTAAATTTCTCAAAAAGTTAAGGACGGTCACCTAAGACCGTTTTTCTGTAGCTACAACGGTTACGGTAGCTGCCCTTACTGCCCCGTCTCAAAAATCCACCCTGTATATTACACCTTATTGTCTGACTAATAATTTTACCACGGGATGAGATTTTTAGAAACATAATCTAGTTCGTGCCAACACGAGGCGAAAGTACTAGAACAGTAGAAGTATGTAGACGGCAGTTAAAGGAGACTGGGAAAATTTGTATTTAAAATTTGTTGTAAATTTGAAATTTGTAGGGATACGGACTAATAGCGACATTAGCGACACGGTATTGATATTTGTGTAGGGATATTTATCTTATCTATCTATCTGCACCCTTGTGCAAAGGAGCCACAGAATCTGACCCGGCAATTTTGAGAATATTTACCAACTATGAAGCTACCATTTACTGGGTACGTCTTTCATTGACATGAATGTGTCCTGGCGGCTGGGAGTATGCCATGCTCGCTCTAATGTCTCCCTGATGGTGGCACGTGTGTTGGCTGATTTAGCTGCCTTGTAAATGGTGCTAAACCATGCGTCATGTTCGTGAACGGGCGCGATCAGTAGGGAACGGTCATCTTAGTTACCACGGCTTATTTTATTTTAATTTATTTATTATTTATTAAAATAAAACTTTATGCACAAGTAAAAACAAATATTGTACAAAGGCGGACTTAATGCCTGAGACTGAATTTAATTGTTGAATTGTTTTTTTCTTTCTTTTTACAGACGGACGTTTTTAACATTCTGCATCATTCTCGCATGTATAATTTCAACCTGAATGATGTAATCAATATTTTTTGTAACCTTATTTTGATTTAAAAGAGTATCCGTGGGTTTCTCGTCCGTTCTTCACCATAGGTATCTACTACGTTTTCGAATGGGCAACTGGCTTCATCTTTCTGACTGACCGACAATTCAAAAGTGCCTGTAATTGATTTAAAATAAATATGCTTTGAGGTTGAGTTAATTTTTTTCATCCCTACACAAATATCAAAGTGGTATCGCTATTGGACCATAAACCACTTCTGCCCACTCTTCTTTGTGAAATAAAAGATGATCAAATCAAAACTAGAATCAAAGCTGCAAATAATGGAACTTCGTCACAGGATGTGTCTTATAATATAATATATATAATAGAATTCCCAAAGTCCGTGACAAAATTAATTCGAATAAATAGTCTATTTGAAGTCGAAACACAGATAGGCTGCAATAATGAGGTCCTTTAGAACGGGCGACCTTTTGAATATCTGAAATAGCTAGGGACGCGGAGGATGCCTTCAAACGTGCTGGCTCTACGTGCCACATTCATTCTAACCCACCCTATTTCACTCAATTACGAAATAATTTTACCTTCAATCGACCTATTTTTTATGGATTGTGAATAGATTTATTTGGTGTAGTCTCATCATGCGTGTTGTGTTAGTACGCGTATCCTGTGGTATTTTATTATTTCATTAATTAAATTCAAGCTTTTGATAAATCCAATCATTCATTGGCTGTTTCGTTGTATGTTTCTATCTACTTAATTAGTGTTCTTCATTTTTTTTATTAATACAAACTATACCAGTTTTATAGAGATAGATATATATAGCCTATCGGAAGAACTAGGTTCTGGGGTTCCACAGGGGTCTCGTTTGGGCCCGCTTCTAAGTCTACTTAAATACAATACAATCCTGGACAATCTTAGTGCTAGCAAAAGCGGAGAATTAACCGTGTGCAATCAAAAACAGCAAGACAAACCCGTTAAATATTTTAAATTAAGTAGCTATTTTATTCTTTCTTGAGCCACCTAACATAAACTTTAAATTGTTTAAAGTGAATCTGTAGCTGTAGCCCATATCATGATTTCATGATAAATTAATTCAATGGAACAAATCTAACTTAGAAGATGTATTAATGATTCTAGTGATTATAATTCTGTAAATACATATCTGTTATAGTCCCGAATCATATGTATTTTGATCAAGTTACAACCGCCCACTGACCTGCAAACAGCAAAATACGTAAAAAAAAATGAATTTCGCGGGCTACAGCTGCTGATCCACCTTAAAGAAAATCCTTAATTGCCTTTCTAGCGCTAACAAGGTTGTTAAAGATTTACAATACCGAGTCTCGTAAATTTTAAAGAATTGGCCTTATATTATAAATTAAAGTTTATATATTTACATATTAAAGTAAATAAATAAACTTTAATTTTACAAATACCAAATTACAAGATGATTATTAACATTAACTAAATTAAATTAAAACTAAGTTAAGCCTAAAAAAGGCCCTCGGGGCATTGTACCGAGGATGCTGGCGGCATTTCCTCGCTGAATTGCGCGAGAAAGCCGCCAGCTTTTCGGTCACCAGTTACATCAACTAGACCTTATATTATAATTATAGTTTGTCCAATAGATGGCGCTAGGCCCTGTTGATTATTAATAAAACTACTAACTTACAAGCACTCAATAGGTAGACAGAGGTAATGGCGCCTATGTCTATGACTGTAGAAGCTAACCAATTTTGGCAAGAGGTTGCTAAGGTAATGCTACCAGGAGTTAATAATAACAAAGATCATTGGACTAAAAAGATTCTTGACAAAATCAAACTGGTTGCTATTTTAATTGTATAATTTATTATTTTTATGACATTGATTTTACATTCTGTGATTACCTTAACTCTCACTCTGACTTATTACTTATTTTTTTTTAGGAAAACGTATACTTTTACAATGTTTGTAAATATGTGAGCACCAAATATCTATCACATAATTTATCTGTCATTGCTTCATTTTTATTTTTTTTTACCTATTGTGGTATTGGTATAGTAATTTTATTCTAGGTACGTCGTCTTCACGTATAATTATATAATTAATGTACCTATAGAAAATATTGTGAAACATTTTAAAGAAGTAACGCTGGAAAAAATGATTCTAGTCACCCCTTCTAAAAGGTAGTTTACCTTTTAGAAGGGGTGGCTAGAATCATTTTTTTTTGTTAATTTTGACGTTCAAAAGTGCCTTTTCAAAGTCAAATTATTTAGTTCAAATGGGCACACCCATTTGAACTAAATAATTTGACTTTGACTGTTTAGCCGCGTTCAATTATTAAGACGCTGACAACACCTAAACCGCGGTCACTGTCAGATTGCATAGAAAAGAAAGAGAAGCGCGATGATACAACGCTTGTAATTTATTGCAAAATATGAAGCAATTATCTATTTACTCAAAATTTAGTTGAGTAATCGAAAATAAAAAAAAACCAAGTTCTGCATTCAAATAAGATGTTCTTGTTATTAATTAAATACGCAACGTATGTTGATATTTAATACAGATATTTTGGATTAGAACTCAAGGTAGGAGGTTAGTTTAACGTTAGTTTGTATCGACATTTTTTTTCAAAACGTGTTTGGTAACAACCGAGTTCTGGGAAATATGTTCAAAATTAACATATATTTTTTCCGCTACCACAAACTATACAGATTTGGCAATTTTTTTTCTTAAGAGAAGCCTATTTTGGTCAATTGGGTCTTGTCAGCGTCATAAGATTAGTATGTAAGTTTTCTTAAAACAATACGGTCTATTGGTTGTTCGCTAAAATATGGTAAGTACATTTTATCACTGTCGTAATCGACGTTATAAGAATAAGAACATTTTATTGTATACGGAAGACGTGGTTGTGTTGTTTTCTGACTTAATTCACTAAAAGTTGCAATATTTAAAAAAATACTAATAAAAAACTAACTAATAAAAATTAAGTTAAATATTTTTACGTGTCAATTTGTCTCCTTATCAAAGGTTTCAAAATCATATTAATTTGCTTTCAAAATACAACCTGATATTAATTAAATTAATAATAAACAAAGTAGTAATTAAACTATAAAAAAACTTGACGGATGTATATAAGGAAAAGATCAAAACTTGACGGATGTATATAAGGAAAACATCAACTTTGATGCGAACGGATTGTGTTACCAAGTTAATCTTTCAAGTCAACAAAAGTTTGTGGAAATGATTGTCCTTATAATCTACACTCAGAGAAATTTTATCTTATTCCTAAAGATGGATCTCAGTTGGTTTTCTTTTGCCAATCTTTTCGTATTCATTCGACGGTGCGATATTTTTTAGGATTCCGTATCCAAAGAGTGCTAACGGGACCCTATTATTAAGGCTCCGCTGACCATCCATCCATCCATCCATCCGTCTGTCACAGAGCTGTATCTTTTTAACCGTAATAGGTAAGTTTGATTGACTGTGACCGCTATAACAAAAAATAATAAAAAAAATTAAAGGGAGGTACATGAAACGTGTTTTTTTTTACAAAAGTTTGAATAAATAATATAGTGTTAAATATTGTATTGTGGTACGCGGAACCCTTCGTGTGCAAGTCCGACTCACACTTTTCCTTCACTTTTTTTTTTACTTTGAAAGTATTTCTGCGTTAGCAAGTCCAATCCTCTCATTCTAAATGTTCCCATTCTTTATAAAAAAAATAATCGTGCTCTCTAGATTTATTTGAGTTTATATTAATCCATTCATCCACATATTTCGGTGTCTGCGTCTTGGAGTTTGATTTAACATTTCATAAGAAGCAATAACTTATTTGAATATATCTCGCAGATATTATGCTTGCGTAAGATGGTCTAGATGGGACATAATACACATTCATGAATACAAATATTCCGGATCTTGGTTTTAGATCCGGACAGTGTGGTGCCGGCTTTATTATTAATGCTATTATAAGAATAGTATTATAAACTAGCTTTTGCTCGTGACTTCGTTCGCGTGAAAGTCGTAAGACACCACAATATATTAAAATAACTGTGCTTTTATAGCATTCAAAAAAATGTTAAATACATATACAAAAACGGATAATATGTTGGGGATTGAACTTACGAACCGTGGCTTCAGGGTCGTGGAAGCAATAGGCTGTTTATTTCGCTGACAATTTGACTAAAATTAACGGCTTAGTTCCTTGTATAGCGTGTTCGGAGGTTCATCTAACAATTTTTTTTTTGTGAAAAAATCCCTTTTTCTTGCTGACTGTATTTTTTTTTTTCAAAATCTGTGAATATCGCTCTAAATTTCTCAAAAGTTATGGACAAGTAGTGTAAGCAAGACCGCAGTGCAGTTAAGGTACCCTTACTGCCCCGTGTCAGAAATCCACCCTGAATAGCTTATACGTTGACCAGACTTTTAAGAAATATGTGTGCAAACTTTGAACAGAATCTATTCAGTCGTTTTTCAGTCGTTGACAAACAGACAAACGGATAACAAAAAAATATTTTCAGCATCAGAAACGTTCGCATCTCATAGCAAATACTTAAAAAAAATGCACAGTTTTGACTTCGCTACTACTTTATTATGATATAATATGTATGGATAAAGATGTTGAAGGTATCCACAGCAGTCGTTCCGGTTTCTAAGATATTTCTTGATTTTTATTTAAATAAACACGATCTAGAACGTTCAATCCATTCTATCCACAAAGTGAACAGGAATTTAAATATAAAATACGACTTTACTCATTTATTATTTTCTCGCGATATACTCTCTAAACACAACAAAGACACTCGTTTTACACGAAGTAGGGAGGAAGGAACAACATGACGCCATAGAGCTGTTATCTGTCTCTGTTATCCCTTATTATATAGATTGCCATTTTGGCCAGTATCACCCGCAACGGTTTCGTGAAAATGAGTTACTTGAAACCGTATGTCGTGTAATAAATTATTTGTAATATATGTTTTACCCTATGTAACAGCCGGGGTACGCTTATAAATGGCAGGCGGAAGAGTCAATGTGTATTTCGAAATTAGGTGAATGGAATCTTTTGATGTTGACAACGACTTTATGTTTGCTGATGGTGTTTTACCTACAGCCACTCTTATTGCAAAAGTACTGGGTGATGTGATTAAGAGAGACTTCACAAGCAGTTGTAATATTATCTACTGGTATATTCTACTACCAACATTATCACATATTATAATATCTACTACTAATATTTTCACCTGTTGATGAAAATGTTGGTATAGTAGATAATATTACAACTGCTTGTGAAGTCTCTTAATTATACAGAAACTGCGACATATTTATGGCACTAAGCAAAATTCTTCTAGTGTTAAAGCGTGTGCCGGTAAAATTACAGGTTCTTAAGACTTTTATACTGTTATATACACATGACGGCACAATACCACGAAACGAAGTATATAACATAGGCAGACGTAGTATTATATAAGTAAGTGCCATAGAGACTCGGTTTTAATAGGCAAGTTACCGCTTAAATTCAGATGGGTCAATTGCCACTTCTCTCTTTCAGAAAGCTTATTGAATTGATTTCTCTCAGTCGTCAAAATATCATGTGATATCATTAGAGCGACATTTAATTGTGTTAGTATGGTCAATCAATCAAAACCTTTCTGATTACATTACATTTACTGATAAGAAGCATCATCAGACCCTTAAAAAACCAGTTCAAAAGTTACATAACGGGTAGTTATACATATAGGAATGGTAATATTACCAATTATTACAATATATAGACAGCTCAGAAACAGAATACGGCTTCTACATCTAGTATTACCAATTATAAATCCATCTGTAATTTGCAGCATTATTATTGTTGGGTTTTGTATTCCCTAATAGAATGTATAATTAAACCCGTGTCAATAATATAGTAATGATCACTTTACATACAGGATCATCTTTAACATATGCTTGGAATAAATTAAAGCTATTACCCACGTTTGTAATTTTAATTGAGTATATCGTATCATGTATGGATGTCATACATTGGGAGGGAAGAATAATGATCTTCGGAAAATCAAAAGATATTGGGAAAATTTTGCGTTCGTCGAGCTCTGCATACCGAGCGCTGTGCGGTGTGGTATCGTCGGTTACCGATTTTGTTTTGTTTTTGTGCTGCGTTTTGTACAAATGGATTTAAAATCGATGGTAGATACCAAAAAGCTATCCACACAGCATCGTTATATCTTTGGTTTGAAAACCCGGGAAAAGAGTCATCTATCAAATGTAGTGATAACGATTGTTCCCGTATAACCGTGAAATACAGTTAAGTTTTTGGCATACCACTTTAGGGAGATTACCGTTTGGTCCTTTTTTAAAGGCTATATATTAAGTGTTTTGTCGTCGTTGACGGATACCACGGTAATTGTTGTGGATAGGTTGTCAGTTAGTTTACACCGAACCACTGTTAAGTTCAATAGTTTATTTATGGAAACAGTTTAAAGTTATGTTTGTTTAGTTATCTGAACCGCATTTAATGTTATGTTATTATTGAACGACCCGCGCGTTAGCAAGTTACGGAGTTTTAGTAACGACTGAATTTAACATAGCATATCATCACGCCTGTAGTCCCCGAAGGGTTAGGCAAAGATGTACCTATAGTACACCCGACAAGCAAAAAATGATAATTTTGCACAAGAGTTAATTCTAAATTCTAAGAGGGGATGAAAGTTTATATGGTACTTCATAATGTTTGCAGATTTACGTGCTAGGCAGGTATCCTACAAATTTTGACATGAATACCTCTTTAAAATTACTTCCATAGAATTTTGGGAGGCAATTCAAAAAAACTAATGATAACAAAATCGGGGGATACAGTTTGGTGTTGCAGCTACATATCTTTCATCTCCATCCAAAATTCAATTACACCACTGGATAGCTAAAGTATCAAAGAATTTATTACGCTAAGTAAGGACTGTGATACATTGCACGCGGTGGAGGGGGCAGCGCCGCCATTTTGAGGTCATTTTGCTGCGTATAGAGATTTCCATTTAGTATAACTTTTGACTCGGAGAAGCTACGACGTTCGTTCGAGTTTCAATCGTCAGCTCTCGTCAAAATCTAACAATTATTATATAAAATGTATATAGAAATTTTTACCCGTTACGAGACATATTCACGTACAACACACGGCCGTGTCCATGACACAGCCATACCTCATTTTTTTTTTCATGATTGTGTTTTACCACTTTTTCGGCGTGATTAATATGTATCTACTGTTATGTTAATATTTTTATTCTCTCTTGAGGCACACTAACATAAGCCCAGAGGCCAGGTGGTTGGGTATTGAAATGTAAAGAAACAACAAACTATCTTAAACAAAGTATAATTATAAAATTAAATCTTCACCATACAACAACACACGGTAGCCGATACGGGTCTGCCATCTTAGACATAAGGTAGGTGACTACAGATAAAACCTACTATTGCTAGCCAGCTAATATTTCAGCAGATAGAGCTACGGTCATGGGGAGTTGGAGATAAACCCAGTACTGTTCCGTTACCGTTAAAAGTTCAAATGGAATATTATAAATTTAAATATTATGATTTAACCTTCCAGTTAAGAATGTTATTAATTAATAAATGGGCGCCAGGGACTTTGAGAGTCCCGGATCCCGGAGCCGACGAAAGTGTCCAATATACTTCTGGATGAACGTAGAATGTCGAACCCAAGATCCTCAATTTAAATTTAGTTGAAGACCAGTTTCCACTATTGAAAACCGGACTATGATAAACGATTGGTTCTTACGGAAACCGTATTAAGATGTAAGAAATATGTTAAGGTATAAAAAAAAGTCCCGCCTGCGCTATCGCTAGACGGACTCTGCCAGTCGCACAGTCGTCTCCGCAAGAGGCTTCGAGCTGACTCGAGGAACGGGTCTCGCGTCCAGGCCCCAGACGCTTCTCTAGATCCTGGCGGCGAGACGAATCTATCGAGGTGCCTCTCCTGGAATTGACAATACGGAGACCTAATAATATAAGGGAAACTAATCTACTTTCCTGGAGGTGACCGGGCTTTGAAATCTAAAAGGCTAACACATTAGCCGGATAACATGGCCTTGTTCAAATACCACATAAGGAGTTACGACTTCTGTTTGCCTGATCCTGAGTGGTGGGACAATAGGAATGAGGATTACCCACGTGGCATCCATCAACTCCACAACAAGGACTCGTTGCGTTCCCCTGAACAAGAATTTAATACCGTTGGTAACACTGAGGAATATCCTGTGGCATATCTATGGCAAACAGTCAGCGGGTGAAATACTCACGGTTGGCTTAGGGAGAAAGCATTGACTGTAAGGTCCTCGACTGGCTGGAAAGGTGTCTGCGTAAAAAAAATCTGTCTGCGTATGCGCAATTTGGAATCCTGTTATAAATATCCATGGATCACGAGACTATCCTTTTAACAACCAGGGAAGGGCTCACAGAGCACTTTTACCACAAAAGCCTTACCTTTCAAAACATGGAATAAGTTTTGAAGTATCACTCAAGCGTGTTCAAGGGCAAATAGACGCCACCACTGTTTAATAATCCTGTCATGGATAACAAACCGGAATTAGACTGAGTAAGTATCTCCCCTATTTCGAAATGATTATAAGATCACTGAAGATAAATACTACACCAAGATACTTAATTCTTGAACACCAAAATCACTAACAACTTTCCAACGTGACGTTTAAACTCTGAAACAATAAGAATCTTCATGATCTAGATCAACTAACAAATTATTTATAGTTCTCAATACTACAACTTGTCTTGATCGGGGTAATTATTCCGAAATATTCATTCGGCTAATTAGCAACGTACATACATTACATACATATACACCTACATTATCTCCAAGACAATTCACAGATTAAAAATGGATTTATTTGACAACGAAGTTTCTAGAAAGAAGTCTATATTGAAAAAACTAATTTCATTTCCGCTTTCGGTGTTTAGTTTATTATTATTTTTTACTGAAAGCTGAAAATTATTAAGGATTGCTCCATACCATATTAATTCGATGGTTGGCAATCTATAAGTTCAAATATCGATTAAACTACAACTGTGAATCGGCGACCACCAGATGTCGCCTCTAACTGTCAGAAACTGACGTTCGGCTGTATGACAGTTGGAATGTAAACATTATATTTATTGATCTAATTAATTGTGCAAACCTGTATAACAGGGTTTAGAAAAGTGACTTAATGTTAGAAAGTGTTAACTAAAGAGTCCAGTGACGAAATATAGTTGAAGGAATGAGTCCTTCTATCAAGTGCAGGCCAAAGTCACTTGTACAAACTACAATGAAATATATTACTCAGACACCTCCTATTGTACTACTAATATTTTCAGGTAAATGCTACTTTACTTATTAGTAATGCAGCTGTGTAATCCAACCCATGGTAGGTACACACATTAACAACGTAACACTACCAATGCCAAATTACAGCTTTCTAGTACTAAGAGTCTCTGAGCTAATCCGGTGACAGACAGACGGACATGGCGAAACTATCGGGGTTCCTTGTTGACTACGGAACCCTAAAATGCTTACCATATAATCTAAACTGATATTTAAATACGTGCTCGACCATCACATGTTTCATTGCCCGACTACAGCGAAGGAAAAACGAGCTAATTACTAGCGAATAACGCTTAGTTTCGTTTCGTAGCGTTCTATTTCCACAAACCTCTCTAGGTTTGCGGAAATAGAGCGAACGTAGTAGGTATTTAATATAATGAATCAGTGTAAATGTTTCCTATGCGGTCAGTACAGACTATTGAAACAACTACAATTTCGAGTGCCGAATTAAACAAGCTGGCAGGAAACGATACCCGATTTGTGTGGATTCAAGCTACTGATATTAATGAAACCCGCAAATGTATTGGGAAATGTACATGCATGCAGTACATGGAAGTGAGTCTGATACTTTGAGTCTGACCATTTCTAGGGAACAGATATTTTTTGTTTATATATTTGACTCTTAAACGCTCTTAAAGGGTGATATCGCGGCCACGACAGGCATATTGCTGCCTGTTACGCCCGCGATATCGCGCTAGTCTACACGAGCCTTTATGCGTTGGAGGCAAAAAGTTCACAGGACAAAGCTGTCACTGCTTGTTCCGCCTTGTCACAGCCAAAGTCAGTCTAGTAATATTATTTGAAATAATGTTTCCTTTAAAAAAATTAAAAAATTGCAGCCATGGGGACTGCCCCGACAGAATTGAAAACTTATCGCTTAATACGCGTGAAGAAGTTTTCACTTCAATAAAATAATGATTATCTAAAACACAATTAAAATAATGTATATGTCGCAGCCATCTGGTTAAATTAGCCAGCTAATTGGACGCCTAGGCCGTTCATTAAACGCTGGCACTGACGTCGCAGCCAACTACTAGCCAAAAACCTAACCGTTAGAAGTACCGCTCGCTGGCCGCTGCCGCGACACCGCTCGCTTCGCTCGCTCGGCTCGCGCGCAATTGGTTACAGTTCTAACTTAACCTAACCCATTTGATCGGAGTGCCCTGGCTTAGTTACTGCTACCACTTCGGCGTCGTTGGTCAAATTTCTGGTTGTCCTTTAGCTATTTAATTGGGTGCCAGCGTTTAATGAACGGTCTAGGCGTCCAATTAGCTGGCTAATTTCACCAGATGGTTGCGACAGAGTTAAGATGTTAACTAAACGGCTAATTAAGCTAGTTGCCTGCGACATATACACAAATTAATTTTTTCACGCGGTCAGTTTAACTTCAATTACTGCTTCTACAGCATGTCAGCGCGGGCATGTCGGTGACGCGAACCCGTAAGTTTTTCTCCTACTAAAAATACCTCAACGCGCCTAAAAAAGTTTTAACTTAAAAAATACGTGTTTAAATGTACTTACATAAATTTAGTTATTTAGGTAAGCTAGCATCTTCTGGAGATATATTATTCTAAAAGCAGTTATCTACAGCATTTTTTTTAATTAGTACTTCTATAAATTGACGGTCTTGTTCAAACTGTGTCTACAAGAAAATGCGAAAAGTTCACTTGTTATTTTTATGCGGTCATTATTTTTTGTGTTGTATGTTCCTTTTCTAATTTGTCGGTGGGTCAGCGGTGCGGGATCAGCTCGGTATACCCGGTACCGAAAGCTCACCGAGCGCCTATATTTCAATGAGGTTGGCTGATTGGCTTGGTATGCGTGAGAGTGGGGCAGGATCGTTTCGGGTTACCGCGTCTCGGTACGCGTCAGTCGGTGTAGAAAAATCCAGTGCCCACTCGGTATTTATAGAGACACGTCACGTGTTTTAATTGAAAAAATATAATATTTTTTTCCAATGTACGGTTGTCGCTCAAATCTGCGCTTTCGTTTTTTTCGTAAACGGAGATATATACAGGTTGAAATTGAAAACTTGCGACAAACTGAAATGGGACATTGTATACATCATTATTAACAACTTTTACTAAGGGACCAAAGCTGTAATCCCAAAAAAAAAAATCTGCTTTTCCTACATTTTGATGAGGTATTGCGAACATAAATGTAGGGGACAGTATATATCACACACACCACAACATCTCGCGAGGATATATGCGATACTGCACAAATTGTGCCGAAAACATAATGTTTGGGGTCTACTCTCTCAGTCCGTCAGTTCGTCCGAAAGTTATTATTTTGTCAAAACAAGTGACAAATTCAATTTTTCAGACCGGCAAATACGCATTGGAAGTAGAGACAACTGTCAAATCGTGTAGTCGTTCATTATTAGTTCAGCCCCGAACTACCGCCGCAGGAGACGCCCTGGGCGTCGGGAATCCCGGGCGGATTTCCGGCCAGCGTAGGCGCGGACTTGCGGACGGTGAGCAATGGGTAGCTTACTGTCCGATAAGGACCAGGCCCGGGTCGACGGCGCCTCAAAGAGATGTCAGCACAAGTGTAGGGGTCCACTAGGGCCGATGCGTGGCAGTTCAAAAAGGGTTTCCGAGGCCCCTGGCAGCACAGGCAACGGAAGGAATACGAGTAGGGTTTAGTCACACCCCTCCCGCTCCACCCAGAGTGGGAGAAGTTTTTTGATAATTTCTCAAACAAAAAATAAAAAGCCCCGAACTAATCTTATGTCCTTAAGTGATACAGAGTAGGAAACGTCCGTAACTTCGAACGAAACTACGAATTTCGTGCTTAGGGAGTAGACCCCTGTTCCGCAAATGAGAGCAGTGCTCGTTTCGCTATACAGACAATACTATACCGAACTGCTGCCTCACCGACAAAACAGGAAAAAAGGGCTTAAAAAGGTATGGTAAGGCATGTGATTTTGTTTCGGCTAACAAGTACCCCGAGGATAAATCATCTACGCTGTTATAAAAATGTGAAACAAAATTTTTGTAAAAATATATATATATATATATATATTGTTTCGTTTTTTTTTTTGTAAAAATGTAGAATGTCGGCCTAGAGTAAGGGTAGACGTTTGGTCTTATTAAATGTACGCTTCTGAGCTCCTTTAGATCACTTTACGGTTTAGTGCCGTTTTACTCTAGATGTCCGGTGTCCGCGGCTCGTCCGCATTCTGTTTGTGCCGGTGTGACTGCTCCTTTAGTCATGAGGCAAATGACAACGAAACGTAAGTTTGAAGTTGGCGCGCTTCGACAGAGTCTAGCCTGACGTTCGTGCGAGTCGACGAGGGCGCTACAGCAGCGTGGAGAAGCCCTCTTAACCATCGGACTTCGTATGGACAACAAGTGCATAGAAACTGTCCAATGTTTCATTTTATACATTTTGTCAAGTTCAAAAATAACCTAAAAATCAATAATCAACTTCAAAATTTTTCTTCTCGCCCGCTGCACACATCTACGTCCAGTAAAATGTTCAACGGTTAAGAATCAAGCTCCAATCGGCCCCCTGTCCTTGCTTCTCGCCATCAAACTAGAAAGTTTGGCTAGTAAAATTGTATTAACAACAAATAATCTATGTTTGAGAATAATAAAAAAAAACAGGAAAATAAAATAAAAAATACTCTGCTTGGCTTGGCAATTCTGATATGCTATTTAAACAAAGCCCATTACCCATTTATGACTGCATCCTCTGATCTTTTATCTGATATTTTTATAATATTTCTCGATAATTTTCTTCTCAGTCGGCACGCCAGCATAGCTAATGATGAGGTTAATTAATTATTATTCATGTTTGTAACTTGATAAACAAGGTGCTTCGGAACACAGTGTTTGAACAAGGTCTCGTCGCGAATTTGATGTCTTCCTGGACGAAAATAATTATGAGCTTTAACTGAATAACTGCCACTTCTTGTTATTTTATTTTTTTGCTCTGAATCTCATGAATGTTTTATTTTAACTTTTCTTTTGTTTGAAATAATTTAACTTCCTCAAACTGTAACATAATCCGGAATATTTTTGTGAAATACACAGTCCTGAGCCACAAGATATTTTCACATATTTACTTTGTGGAGTTTAATATATTATATTATTTAAATTATTGTGAATGTGGGGCATATTTTGTTTTGTGGCTTTCTCAGTTAGCTTTGATGATAGTCTGGCAGTTTGAGTACTTTATGCGGCCTACCCAAATGTCCTTTCTTTGGTATTGTTCGACGAGTCGTTGAGCTCCTTAAGCTCTGAGTTGAGCTACACGATTACTAACAAATGCGTGCGCTGACAGGACAGATCCACTCAAATCTGTGTGGTTTTTTCCTCAAAAGACCATTTCAGACGTCAACCTACACGGTTCTTTATACACATCGGTATTGATGAATTTTATATATAAAATGACATAAATATTTACTTGTAAAGTATTATATTGTTTTAAATTATTGTGAATGTGAAGACTATGTGGGTCATAGTTCTTTTTTTGTTTTCCTCATTTAGTATTAATCATGGTCTGGCAGTTTCAGTAATATATGCGGCCTACCGAAATGTTCTTTCTTTGGTTTTGTTCGTCGCATCGTTGAGCTCCTTAAGTTCCGAGTCAAGCTGCACGATTACTGACAAATGAGTGCACTGACTGGACAGGTCCACTCAATCTGTATGGTTCTTTCCTCAAAAGGACCATTACTAATCTATGTGACCTTCGCATGATCTGACCAAGATTATGTCTGGACTTAAAAAGAGACTGTCACCTCTGAGTTTGTTTCGGCATTTCTTCTCAGAGTAGTCAGATAGGAAACGATGATCTCATCTAGCTTTATTTAAAAATATGATTGACGTGTAAAAGTGTTTGTATAAACCTACATACAGAAATAAAAATCATTTATCATCATTTATTTATCATCAAGATACAAGTGTCACTCCTAGGGCTCACCGAATGTATCACATAATATTATTTTTATATTCTTACTTTTTTCATGAATAAACGTTTATCATCATCATCATTTCAGCCGAAAGACGTCCACTGCCTGCAGTGGCGGTACTTGGGGGCGGCCTATGTCCTGATGTAGGCCGCCCCCAAGTACCGCCACTTCGACCGAATCTCTGCTTCACACATCCAGCGGATTCCTGCGGCCTTCACAAGGTCATCGGTCCAACTTGTAGGAGGCCTTCCAACGCTACGTCTTCCGGTACGCGGTAGCCACTCCAGAACCTTTCGGCCCGATCGGCTATCTGAACGAATCAGAAATAAAGAGATTTGCAGGCGAACCAAGTTTACCGACATAGCCCGAAGAATTGCCAAACTTAAGTGGCAGTGGGCACGCCATTGCTCGCAGAACATAATAAACGTTAATATCATTCATTATAAGCTGATATAGTTTTCTTCTTGTCTTTAAAAACTTAGCTACTACAGACTCAAAACAAAAAAATATTTTAAAACGTCAACTTACACCAGAATAAAACATGAAACCGTGCTTATTATTCACTCGCTTAAGTACCGAAACGCTAGGAAAATAAAATTAAACGGTGGCGAGTAAATGACCCGTAAAACTGATTTCCTTTTAGTGTATAGTGGCCGCGTAAAAGTAAATGTCATGTTTTTCAGTCGCTTCAATGAAAATCCTTTGATAATCGATGTAATGTTGGTCCTTTAAACAGTTCTTTCATGTGGTGAGTAGAAGGGTAACTTTATTAAGTATCTGTTCGACCTTCACTCTTTTCATTAGTATAACAAGATTCGGTTTTTTAGGGTTCCGAAGTAAACAAGGAACCCTTATAGTTTCGCCGTCCGTCTGTCTGTCTGTCTGTCTGGCCCCGTTGTTATAGCTCAGAGATGGTTAGTACTAGAAAGCTGTAATTTGGCATAGGTGTACATATTAAACACGCCGACAAAGTGCTAAAATAAAATCATAATTTTTTTTTTTTGGTCTTGCACATATTTTTTTTTTTCTTCTATCCAACGATATCCCGCACCATGGGGTGTGGGATATCGTTCGGGCAACACGCGAGTTCAACTCGCATTTGTCCGGTTTTTGTTTGAATAATGACCACAATTAACATCGAAAACAATTCTTAGTTATTGTTTATTGGATGCCATTACACAATAAGTGGTGGTGATGACGTATATTCGTTTGTAAGTACCTATATATATAACCAATCACCGATCAAAAAGCTTGACATTAAAGTATCTTCTTTCCTTTTCGTGTGGTTAATAACTAACCTGGTGCCAGATTTTTTATACCGCCCACTGATCTTTGACTTGGCTTCACATGCCGTCAAGATATATGTATCTGGTTTCTTCAAGATGTTTTCCTTCACCGTTTTTTAAACAAGTGATGATTATACAAAACGCACTTGAATCCGAAAACTCGCGTGTCTTGGGTTCGAACTCGAGACCAGACTTGGCAGTCTGATGGCCACATCACTAGGCTATCACTGCTTTACGTGAACGTATCATAAACCAACTTAAACAGGTAACATCTCGTTCAGAAGTCTTTTACAAAAATCTTTCTTTAATTTGGTAAAATCCACGTCCAACACTATTCCGGAGTGATCACAAAACTTTTTTATAAGATGACGTTCCGTTCTTAGGGAGTAATCTAACTTCGTATAAACTTGCCTACCTAAAAACCTTTTCAAAGATGAGCGCCTATAAATTATTACTGGGCATCACTTTGCTTCTTTCCTCGTTACGTAAGATGTTGAAGTTAGCTTATCGATTTGTTGTATGTACAATCACGAGTAAAATTATGTAAACATTTTAAATTCAACAACGTGACTTCTTTTATTATTAAATAAACATTTTATTTCTCTTCCACAAAGGCAACTAATAATAGTTTAAAAAATAATCAGCTCATAATTTCCTTAAGGCTGGGACTCTCTGTGAGAGAGAAAATGGACCAAACTCAATCCACCAGTTCCTCCAAAGTTTTGGTTCTAGGACATCCTAGCTAAATTATCCTCAAAATGATTTTCATTTTAGGAGTGGACATGATTTTTTTTCTTTAACTGAAAAAACTAACTACTTTTGAGCAGGCAAGAATAAAAAAAAACGAATGTGGTTGGTTCGTATTATATTTCAGCATTTGAATTAATAGTCTTCGAGAAGACAGCTATCGAATTACGTAAAGACCAGTGTGTACATATTTTAGTTCGTGACTGTACCTACACTTTGGGTACAGTCGCGAACCAACAATGCGGTCGGGTGTGTTAAATATTTATTCAGTTAACAGGTCACGTGTAGACCTTGATTAAATGCTGCTATTTTGATAACGAATTAATAAATTAAGTTATTATATTATCAGCCCGTAATTGTCGCATTGCAGAGCAAGTACCTCTTCTCATTTAGAAAAGAGACGAGAAGATTATTAACGTTTTCTTTCTAACTGTTGGTGATTTCAGATATTATTAAAGGCCGATTTTTCAGTTGGAAAATAGACAGAATAATAAATATGACAGTTTGACATACAAAAGCTGTCAAACAGCAATACTTATTCCTCAAACGAAATCTGACTATTGAAAAGTTTGCTCTATGTCGAAGTTTTCTCCAGATATCTTCTATAACCCTTATTCATAGAATACCTAAACTTGCTTAATTCTATGCCATAGCTCAGATATCCCAATAACTGAGTAGGAACGATAATATGTTAAACTGAAAATGTCATAATATTGTTATTATTTGCCAGACCTGAAATTTCTGAGCACGATATTAAAATCAAATTAAAACATCATTTTAATTGCTGCAAACATAATAAAAGAAGTGCAATTGTGAGTTATTAAAGCTATCGCGAGCGTGGTGAATCCTATTAAAAATAATGCTTTGTACGTAGAGAAATTAGATTTGCAGCATTAATTTATTGTTCGTCTTCCTGCTTCAGTATAATTATTTTTTAAAGATATTCTCTTATGTTTATACGCATTGTAAGAAGGAAATTTGTCTTGTTTATTCTAATTTTAATTTGAATAAATTAAATACCTGCTACAGCATACTATATTTATAGTTAAACAAATACTTAAATATACATGTGTATATGTATTATGTGGGTACTTATCTATGTGGTTATTTTGAAAGACCCAATTTTGTCAAACACTAGAAATAGACGCTAAGGTTTGCTAAAATAATAATAAAAAACTAAAAAGCTCGTAATAAAATCTATCCCAAAATGTAAAAATCCACTTTTCTTGCCAACTGTATGTACAATTAACTTGACAGTCACAATCTGTACATCCGCTTCACAAACTAGATCATATTCTGGCACTATCGACTTGAGCCCACACATCAAATACAAGCCTATCTGTTATACCTATTACATACTATACGGTCCACATTAGCAAAACGACCTGACGTCACGGCTTGTCAAAACAAGACGATTTGCGATCACACGCTGTGAGCTTGTCTCGGCGGCCATTGTTCTAAGTGTTGAATGATATATTCTAGTTATTGTTTCTAATGATCAATGGGGAGGTATGGTATTGACATTGGGATTTTATTGTGTCGAGAAATATAGTTTGATTTCTGTTTTAGAACGTGATATTGGGAGATAAAAAGTTGTGTTTCAATGAATGATTTTGGAGTTATTCTGATTTAATTTGTTACGTTTTGATTCTATTTAATTTAATTTTAGTTGATTGAGTCTGATTTTATTTTATTTTATTGTAATGGTGTTTTTATCTTTTATTAATTTTTATTTGGCAATGGGTGATAATTACCTGAAATAAATGAATTTTATTATTATTATTATTATTATTAATGAAAAGATAAAGTATTTGGAAAAGGTTGATGCTCAATAAAATTATCAGACTCAAAAAGTTATTAATAGGTAAATGTTATTACAGTGTAAATGAATATTTAGATGATAAATCCTTAAAACTTATATAAAACACACAAAAAAGGTTTTTTTTTTAGAATAAGATAAACGATAAGTCCTCATCTCTACCTACTATCTTTAATTTGCTGTGCCCGACAGGGTCCACGATTGTTCTAAAGCCAATGATTACCACCTAAGCATATAGACAACGAAATCCCTTTTAAACTGTCATCAACAGTCTTTTGATTCCATCTTAAAATCAGTTCGCCAGGCAAGGTACTTTAGAGTTGCGTTGAAGGTAAGTAGCACCACAAAGCAAGATTTTCTTAAAAATATTCCACATCGCTGTATATCTTTGTTATGAGCCAATGTACATTTACCAAAGCGACAAGATTTAAATAGGTGAGTTCTGCATGCTGACGGTATATTTTATTTTCTGCCCTTACAATTCCGGAAAATATACAACCACATCACGATTTATCTTCATGCGTAGATCAAGATGTCGAATAACCGAATTTTTCTTTCCATTTTCATTCTAGTTACGCATTTTTATCGCACGTGACGTTGGGAAAAGGTACGAAAATGTACGAAAAATGTCAAACGATACAATACCTATTCGAACGTTGCACGTGTATAAGCGGTAAATTCGAAAAGTTGGTGCCAAACTTGGTCGCAAACTTGGTATGAAGAAAAAGTTTGGTACGTGTGGCTTGGAAATCGCCGAAGGGAAAAGAAATGTGTTTGTTACTTAAATAATTATCTGACAACGGAATCTTGTTAAGTGAATAACGAGTTGCTTGTATGTTTGCTTATTTTGGCCCAATATATTTCTTATTTATAAACACTAGTGATTGAATCATATATCTGCGTCTTAATGGAACGTTTTATAAACTTTCTATTTACCATGTTATAGGAAGGTTGGTACCCAAGTATATTTTCTACCAACATTTAAAGTACCTAACTAATCGTCTAGACTTCTCGATCTATCCCTGTTCAGACCTCTTAAGTACCCATTACTTAGCTACAACGGTGGTGATTCAGCGCCATTAAGTGACGTCACAAAGGTGCGGACAGCTGTCCAGATACCATTGTCTCTTTGATTAATGTTTACAAGCAGTTCAGACTATAATCGCAGTGATAGGTGTACTGATTTGTAGAGATTTAGTACCTCCCTGTAGCTTTTAAATGTGGATTTATAGTTTTGTTTGCACAAAATTTAAGGCTATACTAGCTTTTTACGTGGGTTTCATGATTATTATTTGATTGTCAAAAAAATAAATAAGAGTGGTATGTCTTTATCGTACAAGGGTTTATCCAGTGAATTTACTGTTGCCAAACCAATTTTTGGTGCAAAGCCGCAGGATTCTTTAGCAGTAACTATAGGAAATTGCACGCAAGAAACATTTAAAGGAGACGGATGAAAGTTGGGCTGACGTTACAGTAACGATTACTGCATTATTTTATTTAGATATTAATACAAAAAATGTGTATAAATACTTTAGTAGTCAATTTATTTTTACGACTTCTTTAGAATCGTTGATAAATGTCACTGGGTAACCATTATTTAAAAATATGTTTCTCTAAACTTATCTAAAGAAGAAATAATATCTTATTTCATAAAAAGAATGAATGTATTATTATGAATACTATAAATCGATAAACTTATTTCACCTGGCAACATTGTTTTAAAAAAGGGAAAATAAGGAAAGTCAGTGTACTTTTATTAAAATTTTAATTTCTTAAGTAATTATAAAACTGCTTAATATTTCCTGAATACCTGCAAAAAGAAACTGAAAGAAATATTGATAAATATTTAATTTGTGTAACGTTAGGCCCAGATTCGCCCATCTCCTTTGTCTCTAATTTCAACAGTGTCAATGTTTTGTTTCCAAGCTATTAGAACAGTTATATTAATAAAATACTTTGGAGGAGCTCGTGGCTAAGACATAACAGCCACACGGGTCGATCCATCAGGTTGAGCTACGATTGCCCGTTAATCCGTGGATGTGTGACCATCTTTACATTCCGAGACTCCTCCGTGCCTCGGAAAGCACGTTAAGCCTTTAGTCTCGGCTGTCATTCCTGGATCTTTGACAGTTGTTAGGGGTCGTCAGAAACTCGAAAGTCTGACAACCAGTCTTACCAGGGGGTATCGTATTATTCAGTTACTAAGTTGTGGAGGTCAGATAGGTAGTCACTACACGTACTCAGCTGTATCCGGTTAGACTGGAAGCCGACCCCAAAATAGTTGGGAAAAGGCTGGGCAGATTGATTGATTGATATTGATAAAAGACTTTGACGGATGGATGACATTATTGTTTTTGCGATTTTAGGATTAGTTAATCCATGCCTGTTATCAGGACTTTGATTATAAATGGAAATGCTAGCGACTGCGGCAACAACTAAAATGAATCCGTCGACTTCATAACTAGCCCACACTAGCATGTTCCCACTGCTGGGACATAAGTGTCCTGTCTGTGAGAGGGAGTGGGCCATGATTCACCGCACAGGCCCAGTGCGGGTTGGTGGATGTCACATGTCTTCGAATTTTTGGTTCTAGGTCATGTCGGTTTCCTAACGATGATTTTCTTCACCTTTTTGAGAGCAGTGGTGATGAAATCAAATACACAAAAGTGTCTGCCTGGGTTCGAACTTATGACCTCAACTCGTAAGTCTGGGCCGATATTACTGTATCACCACTGCCTTCCATCGACTTAATTGTCGGTACCTACTGGTATGTGTGGCAATTGTTATTTTCTTGTGAAATTTTGTTGTCTGTTTAATAGAAAGCAAAGGCCCTGCTATTATTAAAGCAAATAGTGAAAGTAACTAAATTACTTTAAAACCCGTAGGGCAGCATGTGGCGAGCTGTTGGGCAGTAGCGAGCCCACGGACCCTATCTCCCGGGAGAAGTCTTGTTCCTCATCTCTGGCTTGGTTTTATCGGCTGGAGTGAACACTGACGAGAAACAGAGCTCCCACCTCATTTTTGCCTGTATTGGCCGGCTTATGTGGAGATTCGCAAGAGAAAACGTGCTCGTAGGAAGGAAGTATTCCAGTAAGTGCTGGTAGGGATCTTGACCATCTTCCGGGCTCTGGGATAGTTCTGATAGCCATGGAATACCTCTCTAGTCCTCAAGCACCACAGGATAATTATGTTGCCCCCTTGTTGCTACGTCACTCGTCGTTTCCGGGGGCCCATTATTGAGTGTGCAGTGTCCCCCTGCCATTTTCCGCGTTTATAAGAAAACATAGATCAGGCAGGGGTCATAGTCCTTTTATAGTTCTGGTAACTAGTCCACTTTAGCCATCCAAACACATATTCTGTTATCTTTGTTCCCATATCCTGCAACAGTCCTACACCAACCTGGGGTTGTCCTTGGGTGCACTTGTATTGCGCGTACAGGGATAATCGTCTCCTCATTTAATTTAAAGTGTCTTAACGGGTCTGCGAGTTGGCTTCGGCCCCTCGTACGCCTTCTAAAGGTCAGGGACCCCAAGGTCCCGAGATATGTCGAAGAACTTAAATAGTGACAATAAAAAAATAAAATATGTATAATAATATACATATAAATATATATAATGAATGATTAATATAGAAAAAATATGCCTGCAATATCTACATATCATTTGTTATTTATGCCCTCTAGTCACATCGAGTACGTACCGACATTGACATTTGACAAAGCACTGCTTAACTTAACTGTCACGTACAAATATTATATTTTCCGAACAGAAATTCAACAAGCCGTCGACGACTTTCTCATGAAAGCTACTCTTATTTTTACGAGCCTTGGCGTTAAAGAGACAAGTTCTAAGTCTCACAGCTTAGAAAAATATGAAGCCATTTATACTCAGAAGTACGAATAGGTCATACGGTCTCACATAAGTCTAATTTCGTTGACAAATACACATGTTCTTGAATAAATTTCACACAAAATTGAATACACGCTCCCCTCCATTACGAGGTATAAATATCAGTGAAGATGCGAGTTGACGCGAACTTCGTACCACAAATAGACAAGTACAGAAAGGTTGGTTTCATACAACGAGCAAAAACTCACACACACAGACACGATTCATGTACAGCGAGTGCAAGCGACAGGTATTCAATCGAGATCGCCGTACTTGTGGTCTGTTTCAAAAATATATTATGAAAGTGTACAAACCCTGTAACAAACCCTGATCAGGTTAAATTTTTACTTAGGGGAATCAGTAACACACTCATCTGTATTTAGAAGGGTTCAACTTTACATCAGGTGAGATGTAAAGTTGAAACCTTAAATTTAAAAAAAAAATATATAAATGTATATTAATTATTTATTTAAAAACAACTTTATTAAGGTGATCTAAAATTAGAATATCGGGTTCAAAGGTATTGAAATATTCAAATCAAAGCACTCAACTTGTAAGTAGCACTACAAATTGGCACCCACAGGTACATTTTCAGATTGTTCTTTTTACATTTGGAACACAATTTACACGTCTACTTCTGCGTATGCCTGTTTTCCCTCATTGTATAGAGGCGACCTTCTGTAGTATTCCGTGCTCGTACCATGCATTATCACTTGTGTGAAAGCAAGTGACGTCGATTCGCCGAGTACGGACCATTAGTCGTCTGTCTGTTTTCGCACTCTACAACGCTTCCTTTGTGACGGTGAGAGACAAACGATGCGATTATAGCACGGAAATGGACACCAATTTAGGGTATCCAACGTTTTGGTTCTCGAAAAATATCATATCTATTTGATGGGTCAAAAGGCTTTTGGTTAGAGGATAAAATATTATGAAGATTTCTTATATTGGAGACGGTTTATAAATCTACTACAGCATAATATATTTTGGGACTTTTCAAAATCTATTAAATTCTAAGTACATGTACTAAACTAAAGAAAAGACGAAGAACGATTCAGAAAACAATATGTACTCGCGAGGTTTCAATGATCGATTTGTTCCAACAAACCATTTTGGTCCTTAGGGACTTCGAAACTTTTGCGACTATTAAGAATACAGCAAATCCAGTCCAGTCCAAAATGTCTTCATCAGAACACGTAATTTCAAATGCCACTCTCAAATCCTAAGTCCCAATTTTACCCACAGAATGTATGTAAGCGATTGGTAGGTAATTAAACTACGTTTAAACTACTTACTGCAACCTGTTTCTCTCAAGGATTTTTGATACTTTAAGAATCTTCCCAATAAGCCTAAAAAAATCAAAGATATTTCTTCAATAGCCAAACGGAATTCACAAGAATCGTACCGAAGTTTTAGTACGCACTTAATGAATAAAATGAACATATATCAGTAAATATTATATATCCCGTTGTTAAGATATGCAAATACAGTTATTGATTTTCCATCAGGTGTGGGAGCCTCGTCCGTCTTCGTAGAGAATGCCTCTTGAATGCCTTTAACTTCTATACTGAAATGTATTAATGAAATAGCTGTGTCATGTAGAAATGTTGGTGTAGAAACTGGAATAATATTAGATGTTCGGTTGACTGGGAGTGATGTATTGATAAAAGTTGAACATGATACATAGATAGAAACAAGTAATTAAATGGGTGTATGAAATGGAATTGAATACAGTCTACAGGGTGACATTGAAAACATGCGACAAATCGAAATGGGAGATTGTACTCATCATTATGAACAACTTTTACTAAGGGGCCAAAGCTACAATCCCAAAAAAAAAAACTGCTGTCCCCTACATTTATGTTCGCAATACCTCATCAAAATGTAGGAAAAGCAGATTTTTTTTTTTGGGATTACAGCTTTGGTCCCTTAGTAAAAGTTGTTAATAATGATGTATACAATGTCCCATTTCAGTTTGTCGCAAGTTTTCAATTTCAACCTGTAGAAATAGACTGCGACTAATTCTTAATAGAAACATTACTTAAGCAACTACTAAGATATGAAATGCAAAACAATCAGACAAACAAACACTTTCGCATTTATAAAATTAACATATGAATAGGCTTTGAGCGTACGAAGATTATTCGCTTCAGTCTTACGATAAACAAAAATATGCAAATGATGTTCAGCAGGCATGGAAAACAACAGTACTACCAAAGTGAGTGGTAAACAACACGTACATTCCATTCGTCGAACTATGATCGTACTCAAAGATGAAATCAACATTCTGCTGGTTAAGGTAAATTAATTCTGTAATAATGATGAAGTATATTTGATACTTCATCATTATTACAGAATTCATTTCAATTCATTATTACAAAACTCGAATAAAAAATATTAAAAAAACGCCTTTAATTTTGTTATAAAAGATGCATGAGATACAAATTCTCTAAAGTTAACGACTGGTGGGCAGGGCATTGCTCGTAGAACAGATGGCCGATGGGGCCAAAAGGTTCTGGAGTGGCGACCACGTACCGGAAGACGTAGCGTTGGAAGACCTCTTACAAGGTGGACCGATGAACTTGTAAAGGCTGCAGGAATCCACTGGATGCGGGAAGCACTAAAACGGTCGAAGTGGCGGTGCTTGGGGGAGGCCTATCTCCAGCGGTGGACGTCTTTCGGCTGAAATGATGAAATTAATGATGAACGACTGGTAATGTTAGTCCTAGTTCATAAGATCCGGTCTCTTATCTACATAAAACGAGGTTCCCATTATGTGTGCCTAATAAGTGCTCTCTTCATAACGTCATCAGTATCCGTATTGAGGTCATCTTTAGTGCAGGTAAGAGCACTTGGACTAGTCGAGATATCGTAGTCAGGTTAGCAAAGATCATTGATATTAACAATCCTAGCAAAAGTAGCTCTAATATATCTCACCCTTGTATATTAGGTGTCATGTCAAATTGTGAGCAAAACTGCACCGTTTAAGAGTCAAAATGATTGATTAATAAAAAATACAAATATGAAGGGACAACGTAGTTTAAAGTGAAACAAAATAAGCTGAAAAGAGAACAGAAAGGGTTTAAAAATTGACAACTTTAAGTCACAAAGTAGTAGAAATGTAAAAGGCAAATTATTATTTTTCCAATAAATGCTCTAAAGCTTGTTCTAATGAACAATACTATATGCAAAGTGAAAAAAAAGGAAATATAACAGATGTTGATTCTCACACAAAAAAACAAATCCAAAGTAGGTATTCGTTTAATAAAAGGTTTGAGACATCTGTGTACTCGGTACGAAGCCTTGGAGTACCTATTCACGTAATTTATCCATCGTTGTCTTCGTGGGACTGACATGTCATGTTCCCCGAAAGAACGTTTTTTCGCTTCGCGCTCACGATGAAGTTAAGGGAACATCAATCGTGTGGGTGAATCGTATATTATGTTATATAGGAAAAGTCAATTGTTTACGAATTGTGAGTACAAATAATGGAACAAAGAAACGGTATTAGTTTGCGTAGTCTTGGCAATATTTCAGTATGGAACTGTTACATGTTGGAACAGTAAAAATAATGGACGTTGTTTCCTTAGTACACGTGTAGGAATAATAGTTTCGTATCGAGTTTTTATGTAATGTCGTTTTCCCTTCTTTTTTTATGTAATAATGTTGAGTAAAATCAAATTCTTTGTTCTAATGGCATACCTTTTCTTTGTCAACATAGTTTGATAGCTACTAAAACTTTTTAGGGCTCTTTCATGTTACGTACTCTATTGTATTTGGGTATATTTTTTCAGAAATCTATTTTGCGAGCCAATTTATTATAGTAACCAATCGTATGAAATCCCAAATTAATGACATTTTCCAGTCTCTAAAATATTCATGAACATTATTACAATCAGATTATACTGATTCTCATTGAATTTCACGCATGAGTTATCATAATACTTGGATGTGGTTACTTTTCTACTCGTTTAGCGGTGAATTTGGCATATCTCATATTCGATTACTGTAGCGGAGGTTTCAGTAATACGATCAACGTCTTTCTTTACTTTTTCATCTCCGAGATTTTATGAGCCCGAATATTGTTTGTTACAGAAAAATATTTGATATTTTGAAGAGATAAAGTTTCGGGTATTACAATATTTGTTAAAGATTCGTGTAAAGCGACTTAGCATACATATTTTACTTTTATTATGGACAGTATCAATTTTAAGTACGTTAAAGTAAATGCTACATAGTAGGTAGGTACTTACATATTTAATTATTTAATTTTTACGTATAATATGCGTTCTACTATTTCCGTACAAAATTAGTAGTATTCAGGAAATGGGTCATAGACATTGTGGTCGATGAAAATGCTATTTAGATAAAAATAACACAAGCCAAACCATAGCGTAGGTTCGGAAGTTTAATTCCGAATACATTTAATATTCGGCTTTCATTGTGTGGTAAGGCTCGTGCAGACTGCGGTGATATCGCGGGCGCGAAAGGCATATCGCTGCCTATCGCACCCGCGATATTGAGCTAGTCTGCACGAGCCTCTAAGCTACAGTGTTATCCCCATTCTCAATGGAAAAAACGAAAATTCACTAATTCCAAGAAAACGTGGTTAATTTTAGGAGTGCCGTCGGCAGACGGCTTTGAGTGGTAGCTACCGTCTCTATTCAATCGTAATTAAAGGAACTGATCAGACGATCGTTAATGAACACTTGAAAATCGCATCTCCTGGTTCGAGTAATAGAGACAAAACAAGAACAACGAAAACATAGCAGCAAAATATGAAAAAATATGAATTCATCAGCTGCTTACGTATATAGATTAGAGGTCTAAATGCGATAAACGTGACGGACACATTTACACATAATCCCACTTTAGGCGTGATATTAATAATATTCGGAATTGTCGGAAAGTAAAAATTATCAAACAAATTGCCTTTATTTTTTCCTTGTAGGATTTGTGTGGGAGTCATATCTCAACATTTTGCGATTAGCAGGGAGCGTGAATATACGTATATACAGACTTATGTGAGTCTACATATGGCACTTCTGTAATCTTTATTTATCTATTCTCTTTGGGGAAGCGATCATAAAAACACAAAGAACATTACCCCGGCCGCGATTTAAAGAGCGAGACGAACTTGGTGCCGTTTCCTGATACGATGTTTATTTGTTTTTCGCTTCGTATTTGCGTTGGCAAAAGTTTTGACAACTGTCAGGGTAATCAAATTTAATTTGCTTGCGAATGTTGGGAGAGTTTTAAGACGATTTTCCACAGTGGGTACAGGTATATATAAAAAAAAAAAACGGCCAAGAGCGTGTTTTTTTTTTCAAAATATAAACACTTTGTCGGCGTGATTCATACGTATATCCATGCCAAATTACAGTTTTCTAGTACTAAAAGTCTATGAGCTAAACCACGGACAGACAGACAGACAGACATACAGACGGGCATGGCGAAACTATAAGGGTTCCTTATTGACTACGGACCCTAAAAAAATGTCTTAGTTTCTTGCATGAGTTTGACATATAATCCCTAAGTGTATATCTTGTATAAAAGCTCTAAGTGTATATCGATGGGTCCTACGTATAAGGGCCAATGCAACATTTTGAGCATTTTCACTTTTTTGTATTAAATGCTTCCTTTTACTGTGGTTGATAACGTGCACTAAAAAAAAATACACATTTATAGTTAAAAATACTATTTTTTGCTACAGTAAAAAGGCCTATATGGCACAATTTTAAACGTATAAAGGCCAAACGGTTATTCGAGACTTGTACGCGGGGAGATCCCGCGTCTTTGTTTACTGCAACGGCTAATCGGTCAGTTGAGCACTTCTACGTCTCACGGAACGATGTCGCGCTGTGATAATAACCAATTATTTTAGTGAATAATATTATGTTATTAGATGTAACTTAGTGAAATATGACGTCCAAATATCATTCTAAGTTTAGTAGAAGTCGGAAATTACTTAATTTAGCAATTGGTAATGTAAATAATAGTGACTTTGTGGTTTAAATCGAAACCAAAGCAATCAAAACAACACATTGCAACATAATGTTTCCATAGCACCTATTCAACTGACTCAACCCCTGGATAAAGAACATTATACTGATTCACACCTAAATAACCATGAGCCAAATGAACCCACTATAGAAAATGAATAGTCCTATAATAATATCAACTAGTAACTCGTTACATGAAATTAGCGTCAGTTCTCATGGGTTTGACAGCCAAGAGTCAATTCGAATGTCAAATGTGCCTGATCTTCAAGATATACGTAGCGAATATACCCCTATGCCGTCAACCAATGGCAGTATTAACCTTTTTGGTGATGAAGAACCAATCCCATCAGTTGCGTGTGTGCTAACGGATGACAATGTGTCCTCTCCAATTTCACAATACTCACCGGAGAGGTTTCTGTTCAATTAATTCCAAGAAAAGAAGATTTACAAAAAAAAGAGAGCGGTAAATTGCGAGATTTTTTTTGTTATGAATGGATAGATTTAAAGAGAAAAGACTGACAAATACTGGAAAGTCATACTATAGTCGAAGTGATAAGATAAGAACTGGAAAAAAAATTGGGTGAACCATGTCAAAACACATGTAAATTGAAATGTTTTCAAAAACGAGATGAAGACACAAGAAGTGAAATATTTAACAAGTTCTGGGAAATCGGCGCCCATTCTAAACAGTATGATTTTATTAGTAACCATTTTATTAGTTTATGTTACAACAAGAAGACAAATGGCTGATAGATCTACGGAAATACCCTTAAAACTATGTTAAAATCAGTTATTACGAATACATCCATCCAAAAAAAAGACAATTGTTTTATGTCGCAAAAATATTATTCCACCAGTTTATCATGAGTATTACGAAAATTTGGTAGCATCTAATGATAATTCAATGATTAATACTAGTGATAATGATGACAATGAGTGATTTTGTTCTGTTTTTAAAAATGTTTATTTTTTTTGTTAAGCATTTTGTTATTTTTTATTTTATTAAGTTTCCTCTTCATATTCTAAGAATCTTTAATTATGTTTAATAAGTTTTGATTTTATAAAAAAAATATAACTTGTTATTATTTTAAACTTTTACTGACCTAGGTTGAGGTATCTACAATAAAAAGCTGATTGATCTTAAGTCCAATGTGATTTTGTCAGGTTTTTAACATTAAGTATTGATTATTTGACTGCCTTTCGATTACAGAAACTTCGATAATTCATTAGAAAACAAATAAAGAAGTCAAATTGTTTTATAATCGATTTAATTTTTGTGGCCTAACTGAGGTTTGAGAATATTACAACACCAAGTAAGATAACGTATAAGTGTCAATGTGAATTATGTCATAAAATAATCATATTATTATTGTCTGTCTTAGTTATTTATTTATTTTAAATACTTTCTATAAATAATGATATTCAAAACTATTAAAATACACGTTTTTTTCAAAATTTGCTAATGCCAAGTAAATCGTCTAAAGTGACACTTTGGCCTTTTTAATAGTTTTTTTCAGTATAATTAAAATAAAAAAATAACGTATATAGGCATATCTACATTAATTAAAAAACTAATATATATAAAAATAAATCAATGTATCTATAATAAAGAACATATGTTTCATAGTAACTATGCAAAGTTTCACAAACATCAGTTGAAGCATCTAAAAAATATATCAAATTGAAACTTTGAGAGCCTCTATTGAAAAGTTGTCAATTTGCTCATTGGCCCTTATACATAGGACCCATCGATATCTTGAATAAAAGCTATCTCTAATTTATTCGTAACTTCAACCTAATAAATAATCATGTCCCTAGGCGAACGTTTACAAGTTTACCTACTAGAATAATACAATGCAACTGTGAATACATAAAAACGTCTTATTTACCTCTCTATTATCTAAAGTGGTTACAAAGAAGTAACAGACACTCGCACCTCTAGAGACTTACCTGAAAACGATATACGGGCGTGAATGATATTGCGTACGTAAATTGCTTAAAATTCTTACTGTCTAGGTCCTTCGCTTCAAGGCTCGTGCAGACTGGGGCGATATCGCGGATGCGACAGGCATACCTACTGCTGCATGTCGCGCCCGCGATATCGCGCTAGTCTGCACGGACCTTCAGCGGTATAACACATTATTGATTATACACGATGAGAATTTCGTAGCCAATCTGATTATCCTGCTTTCTTAAGTTAATTTATTATCGTTCGATAATTGCGTTTGTAATAAAGAAATTTAGGTTTTTAGTAATATATCCTTAAAGTAGGTATCTCTATCAGGTCCAGTTGAAAACCAGCGTCAGGCACTAGTTGTCTGACATTTTTGCTGAACAGGGGGGTAACTATCACCTCTTATAGCAGTATTATTTCAATATTACTTAGCGTGAGAAAGAGATGGAGCTATAAGTCCTGTATAGCTCCATCACTTTCCCACTGTGAAGTAATATTATAATAATACTGCTATAAGAGGTGATGGTTACCCCCCTGGGCCTTTTTGACGTATTTGCCTCGCAGCCGTGAGGCAAATACTCCTGCTAACTTCTTAGAATAGAATACTCTTTATTATGTACTATTGGCAAAACTTAAGCATGCTCACTTAAGAAAATATTTCTCCGGTAAGCGCAGCTAGCGACAGACAAACCCCTTCCTGGTTTCGTCCAATTAGAGACAATATGCATTTGTGTGAGTATAGGGTATGTAACAAAAAATGTACAGATACAAGTGTGCTATTTTGGTCACCCACTACACTCGAGCCGGTATTACTCCGATAAAGGAGCCAAGTGTGTAATGATCAATACACACGCATTTCATACGACGGTTTTCAACCTGAGAGGAATAAAACAGACTTGTTAGTAGTTTCGTAGGCTGCTAGGTATTTCTCCCTAGTTTTTGGTGGCAACAGGCTGTCACTCGCGTTTCGTGCCTCGATTAGTATTTCCTGGGGGGTCAAATCTACGTGTTGCTCCTCACTCTTCTTTCCTACTTGAAGTCAACATTTTTGATAATAATAATTAACCACAATGAAAACGTACTTATGGATAATGGCGACCTGGTTTTGCTTCTTCAGCGCGCCGCGCTAGCAATTCGCGCGCAGGTATAAATAAAGGCACTGGCAAAACGCTAAACAGCCAATATAAAAAATATAATAAACACAAAATAATGTTTTGAATAAGCAAATTATTAGTATGTAGTGAAAAATATATAATTTTATGAAACGATGGTAATTTTGATGATTGATTTATCATAAGTAACCTAAAATAGTTTATTTATTCACAAAAATATTCATTGTAATTAGACATAAAAACTTTGCGGAGATTAATGATTGATTGATTGGAAATAAATGTAAAGTAAAAACACTACTGTATAATAAGCTGAATTATGAATCTAAATGCGTTGCCATAAGAGTCACTTTTCAAGCAAGTGTGTTGAAGAAATATTTCGTCATTTTTTGTAACTGTATTTTATGATCCTTCTATTATGCCGTCCTATTGTTTAACCGGATGTTCTGACGTTCCCACTGAATAACAATGGTACTTAGATAATGAACTTATTTTTTAGCAGTTGCAAAAGTTGTGACAGCAATAAACAAAAACTCTGATAAGTTTGTTTGTTTGTTTGTTTGGGTTTGTTATCAGAGTGTTTTGTTATGTTTTTGTTATCAGAGTTCAAATACTACTGTAATTTTGCTATTTCAATCAAAACAGCAATAAAAGAAAAAGGCACCAAATGTTGTCAATTTCTAACAAAACTACGTAATTTGCTTCTTTTTGGGGTTCTGTAGTCAACAAGGAACCCTTACAGTTTCGCCATGTCCGTCTTGCTCTCTGACTGTCTGTCCTCGGCTTAGTTCACAGACTCAGTACTAGAAAGCTGTAATTTGGCATGGGTATACATATTAATGAACTGAGATAGGAGCCTTTTGGCCTCGTACAGGACTTCGTTTTTATTTTAATTTAACTTTGTTTTTTTTTAATGTTTCTATGAGAGTTTTTTAGTTTAATTTATGATCTCCTGTGCGAGTCCCAATAAATACTTTTTCTTTCTTTCCTAATCACGCCAACAAAGTGGTAAACTGTAATCTTGAAAAAAATGTTTTTTTAGGGTACGTTCCTTGCAGATAAAGTGGGGATGATATATTTTTTTTCTCGTCTATCCCATAGTGTGGGTGTATCGTTGGATAGACCGTTCAAAGATATTGCTGATTTGTGAAAACTATTTTCGATTCAGGGATCCGTATGCATACAATTAAGCTTTAAAGTGCTCATTTTTGATAGTCAAATGTCCCCCTCCCCCTGCCAGATTAATGGTTGATTTTGGATATGTGAAAAAAAATATGGCAGTAGTACCTATATATAATGAAATAAATAGGAAAACTATCACAGCTAAGTAGGCTTTACAAGTTTACGAGTAATAACTCGTAAACTTGTAAAGCCTACTTTTCCTATTTATTTCGTTCGCAATTCTCCAACTGAAAATGTAAGTTGGTCGACTATTGTCGACCAACTTACATTTTCAGTTGGAGAATTGACTGTGACGTATATCGATGAACATGTTTTTTGACTACAATATTAAGTTTGTTTTTGAGATAAATTTATCTTAACTATGGAACCTTTCATTGTGTGTGGTCCGACTCGCACCTGGCTGATTTTTTATATTATTGTTTCCAAGTTTAAACACATTTAAATGTAGTTATTTACTTTGCAATAGTACTGCACAAGTAACACCTCACGCTGATAAAACACAAAAGATGACAATATAAACATTTTATAGCTTTATGCGGTGCCTGTTAACGCGCCTAGCGCGTTCGTTGCGATTTGTCTGGTGGCATCGCATAGGACATAGCGAAAATTGGGGAGGCAGTGAAAGTGTTAATAAATAACTAAATTTATAGACCCGTCAGAGGAGGCCATGTGTCGGAGAGAGTTAAATATTATAGTGGATAGAATAGACATGATTTTTGTTGTTTGACATTCCTTATTCTAAATTATTATATTTTTGTGGAAATATTTTATTATTGATACTAATTAAATATAGCAATACCAATAATACATTTTCTAAACCAAACGGAAGATATGAGTACGAAATTACTTCTTGTCAACAATAATAATTCATAGAGCTCTCGCTGGCCGTGCCTATTAAAAAAATATCTCACAAACAAGTGAGCATAGCCCGCGCCTAGTGTGAGTGTCACACTTCTATACATAATTACACTAATACGAACACGACTAAAATAGGCTTCGTGCATCCCATTGGTCAAAACGCTTGCATCGGGCGATCGAGTCGTGAGCTGTGCTATACGATTATCGCCTTAGAGGTGAGCATGCGGAACTTTGGCCGATAGTACACCATAAAAATTACTGTTATAAATGTAGAAATTTTACATAGGGTGACACAATGGGCGGTCTTATGGATAAAAGCGATCTTTTAATGACAACCTTTGGATGGATTAGAGGGGAAAGGAGAGAAAATACTGCAGGTAGTCTGTGGTTGGCCATTCACATATGTACAATAAATACATACATACATAAAACATAATTATTAAAATTATCTATATAATATATTCAATAATAATCATAAAACTAGCGCTAAGAACCAAAACAGGTGTAAAGAACAAAGAAAATATAAAACATATGTTTAAGGAGAGTAGTGTTTTTCTTACATCGTACTTTACACTTTTTATTAGATTTTATAATTGTTTTTTATCTGCTGTGCTTTATATTGTGTGCCTTTTGGTCTGTGCTAAATAAATGTATTGTCTTTCTTTCTTTTATTTCTATTATTAGTATTCCTAATACTTACCTAACTCATAGCTTCCTACAAATAAGTGGGCACATAAAACAAAGCCAAATATCTCCGTTTCAATACGACGCGCGACGCAATCATTTCGGTATCGGCATAACAATTTCTTAGAATAGAGACCTATTCTGAACAACTGATCGTAAAAATGTGAGGTTTCCCCAAATACAAGTGTACCAGACCGTATCAAATGTTGTTTTCGTCTCAGCAACTTGCAATTTGAGAACATAAAATAGGTGGATACAGAAGGTTGGCTCAATACAACGAGCGAAAGTGCCCGCACACAAAGACACGGCTAACTTTTAGCGAATTCAAGCGCGTTCGCGACTGGTATTTGTTTAAGATCACCGGACGTATGCGTCTATGTGTGCATGCGCCTGTTATACGTCCGTTGTATATAGCTAGCCTTCTGTGGGTACCTGTGTTCTGAGTGAACCCCGCTCTCGCAAATTGTCGTGTCGCTACGAAAATAAGCTTCGTAAGTTTTCCGCTTACTTCTAAAGTTTGCCCTTTATTGCCATGTAATGCCAGATAGCCCGAAAGAAAAGGAGTTAGTGTGGTGTAGTGCAGGAAAACTGACCATTACAGTGATTGTTGTGCTCGTTAGTTTGTATATTAGGATCTGTGATTTGATTGTAGTCTGTACAAAGTTATTGGTGGTGTAATGATCATTGCGGAGGAAATGAACGATTCGTTGCAGTTGGAATGGTTTTATTTTGTGATTTTTACTGCGTCTGCGATGAACGAATAGTCACTCCGCATTCTGTGAACACCAGGATGAGTCTATTAGCTTGATTGGTTTTGTGCTTCTGCAATGGGCACTTCTGTAAGCGTTGATCGAACATTTTCTCTTTCACAAGTTCGATTGTTCGCAATGCATTTTGATTTAATTAAATAGACGAGAATGATTAATGCAAAATGTTTTGTTAAAGTAATTAAACATACTGAATGCACACTCGCAGAATTTAAACACAAATATACCAAAACATAAGGGAATATTATACAGTGCTTTACTTCAGAAAGCACTACACTCATTACTCTCAGTTGACGTTTATAAATTGCGCAGAATAATAAACAAACAGATACTGTTCCCCTTTTTATCTGAACATTTACATAAAACAGTGCTCAATTACTTTTTCAATCCAAAACAATGTCAATTAAAAACTCCGCAACTTTATTCAAATATAATTTTGATGTTCCCTTTTTCGTTGCAAAATATGTGAGTATCTACAAAAGGTTTTTACTTTTTAATCAGCAAACGTGGTGCAGTTGTCGCATAAAGCCAGTGTATACGTAGTAAGCACAAAGAAACTAGGAGAATAATTTTCATACTTATAATATAGGGGTTGGTTTCGCTCACTCGCTCTAGTCTTGGCCGTCCAGCCAAGTTCATGCTGCAGCCAAATGGGACGACATATCCCTGACCTGATTTGTACGTTTATTTTTAGGGACACTTAGTTGAATTTGTTGTTTTTATCTTCCACTAGTGATGCGCCAATGGTAGTTGTTTATTGTTACGAAGCTGTGTAATTAAGAAGGTTTATGGATATTTTTTTTTTAGGAAATTATTGTTACATTTTACGACAGTCTCATTGGTAGAGTGATTAAATAAAAATTGTCCTGAAATTATTTAATTAATTTCATACTTGATACGAAAATGATAACTCATTTATTGAGTTTATACCTACATATATTATTTAATTGTCGATAAGCGCCCGGAGAACGTCGGATGGATTACTTGCTATGAGTACATAATTGAATTCGTGTCTCTCAAAATTAATGGAACCATGTTATTCATAATTATTTAAATCATTCAGCATTAAGGCTTCATCATTTATTAAGGCTTCAGACTTGTAGTTATATGGATTGGTGTTTGTTTTTCTCATAAAAACAGTTTGTAAACTAAGTTATAGGTAGAGATCGGATATTCGGATGCATATTCACCTAAAGTTGAGATGTTGGCTATTATGGAATGCACTTTTGTATCGATCGTAAAAATCCCGCGTTTCCGGAATTTTGAGTTTTTTTCTGACTATCGAATCGGATGCATATCTACCTACCTAATATTGTAAGGTAGTACCTAATAAGGTTGATAGGTAAATACCAAACTGGAATAGCAAACAACGTCAAGATAACGGAATACATATATTTGGAATAATTTTATCTAAATAGTTATGTAATCCTCTTGGATTGTGGATTGCAGAAAAACAACACAAAAAACCCCGATTCTTTATTTCTTGGTTTTGTTTAATAAATATTTTGTTTAGAGGTCGCATCCATACTATACACCCGGCTAGTTATGCATTCCCAGTGTTCCTGGCATATACATTTTTTTTACAGAAAAAATATTTTAAGAAGCCGCTTCCATACTTTCATACTTAAAAATTCACTTTAGGTAAATATGCATGCCGGGGTCGCGGGAAGGTACTAATGGGTCACCGAGGCCCCTGGCAGTACAGGCAACAAGAAGGAATACGGGTGGGTTTTAGTCAGTAAGAGTCTGACACACCCTCCCGCTCCGCCCAGAGCGGGAGAAGTTATTTGATGATTTCCCATCCATGAAAAAAAAAAAACAAAGGTAAATATGCATCCGAATATCCGATCTCTAGTTATAAGGTTTTTGTTTTCCACTGTACTGCAAATACAACGAACCAGTCTACTTTTTGTATTTTATTTTGTAGACAATGTAAATAAATATTTTTTTATATTATAAGTTGTACTTTAGAAAATGCTAAGATTGCCCTTAGAAAATAAGTAAAACTAAACAAAACACTAGAAAAAAGGTTATTTAATTTTATCAAAGCTACGAGTATGCTTATCGTTCTATTGAAAACCAGTAAAAAAGTTAAGATTTATGACAGTTAACGGTTGTCAATATCTTTAGCGCCATCGCCATTACGTCACAGTAATGGATATAGTTTGACGATAACTTTTCTGTTAGAGAAGTGTTGCCGATGCCTGAAAGTAATAAAGTTGTTGCAACTTTAAAGATAGTAGACGTAGCTTTAAAAGTAACAGAACATAATATTATACGTTCCCTGTGTCCCTATCCCGAGATGTTTATTACATCTTAATAAGCATCAATGTGCCTGCTCTTCTTGAGCCGACTGGCATTGTCAGAGATGATGGCAAAAGACCTGATGGTGTGTCTTTGGTCCCGTGGAGTTTGGGACGGATGCTTGTGTGGAACGCTACCTGTGTAGACACACTGGCACCGTCCCACCTCCAACGGACTACTTCTAAAGCGGATGCAGCGGCAGAAAATGCCGAAAATCTGAAAGTTATTAAATATAGTACAACTTTGTGCCCTTTGGCGTCGAGACCCTCGGTCCGTGGGGTCCCAGTGCGCATAAGTTATTTGCGGAAATCGCGAAACGTCTAGTTGATGTAACTGGTGACCGAAAAGCTGGCGGCTTTCTCGCGCAACGCATCAGCATTGCAATTCAGCGAGGAAATGCCGCCAGCATCCTCGGTACAATGCCCCGAGGGCCTTTTTTAAGCTTAACTTAGTTTTAATTTAATTTAGTTAATGTTAATAATCATCTTGTAATTTGGTTATGTAAATAAATATATATTTCATAAGCAACTCACCATAAGTATTTTCTTGAAATGTCTCACCATTGTCTTTTCAGCCGAAATATAGAATAGCATAGAATAGGATAGAATAAAATACTCTACACCATAAAAATTACAGATTTATAAATGTAGAAATTTTACATAGGGTGACACAATGGGCGGTCTTATCGCTAAAAGATAAGTTTTAAAGACAACCTTTGGATGGATGGGGGAAAGGAGAGACAATACTGCAGGTAGTCTGTGGTGTAATATGTCCACTGTTGGACATAGGCTTCCCTGAAGCACGGCCACTTCAACCGGTTCTGTGCTTTACTCATCCAGCGGATTCCTGCGGCCTTTACAAGGTCATCGATCCACGTTGTGGGATGTGTCTTAATGTTTCATCATAATTTAATTACAATTTCAATCCCCTATTCGGGAAAATTGTTATTGGGTTTTTCTATCTGGAATTTCTCAGTAGCAGCCCGGAGTCTGGATTTGTGCCCGGTTGGTGGCAATAGGCTCGCCCCCTATTTCATGGGACTTAAACATAACTGGCGAAATGTGGGTGTACTATTGCTACACTTCTGCCTAACCCTTTTGGAAAATAGGCATCTCTCGTAAAATAACCTGAAAATTGGAAAATACAGCCAATTTTAGATACAGCCATATAAAGATAGAGGAAAACATGATTACACGAAATAAAGCAAGCACCCACTAGAGTGAGGAAAATTGTTAAATGAATCGTGATTTCGTGAGTTTGGTTGTAAGTTGCTCTGTGGGTGGTCTATCCGAAGCTAAGTCCTTATTTCCGGGGTTTTCCTTTAGCTTATACAAAAATCTCATAATTATGTCGAATTGGTATCTTGTTTTAATTACACAAAATAAAGCATCGACCCATGAGAGTGAAGAAAATTTTTAAATGAATCGTGATTTCGTAAGTTTGGTTGTAAGTTGCTCTGTGGGTGGTCTATCCGAAGCTAAGTCGATATTTCCGGGGTTTTCGGTTAGCTTATACAAAAATCTTATAATTATGCCGAATTGGTATTTTATTTTGATTACACAAAATAAAGCATGGAACCACTAGAGTAAAGAAAATTGTTAAATGAATCGTGATTTCGTAAGTTTGGCTGTAAGTCGCTCTGCGGGTGGTCTGTCCGAAGCCAAGTCAGTATTTACGGGGTTTTCCATTGGCTTATACAAAAAAATCTCATAATTATGTCGAATTGGTATTTTGTTTTTGCAAAGGTACTAAATACTTACTTGAATAGATAACACATATTAGTTAGGAATGTAAGCTAGTCTAGATTTTATCATTTATTTGTTTTTAGTGTTAATTATTACTCTGTTTCCAAACAATCAATCATAATTTCTATTTTGCGTGATGTAATTAATTATTATTAATGTGATGTTATTATTTATTATCTATCTAGTGGCACTCATAATCATATTTTCTCTTGTTAATATGCGGATAATGTAGCGGGCTGCAATATTGTTAATATTTTGTATTATCTTTTTTCTGTTCCAACACATATTGTAGATGTTTATTGTCCCTGAATAACAAAAAAAAAAAACACTTACCTATACTTTAAAAAATCCAAATGGATTTTTTAATTATTTGTAATATTTTAATTAAAAATTCTTATGTGTGTTATTATTTAATGTTATTTGCTTGTATAGTTCGACAAATAATTCTAGTGAGTAACTTGACACTTCAAAGCACAATAATGTTACCTTACTAACACTAATAGTGTTGGGGTAGTGAACGAATTTGTGAATAGAATGGTTTGTCAAAATAGTTGAATTTAAATAAATCTCAAAATAATGTGTTGTTCTATTGGAATTTTGCAAATCATAATTTTGCCAGTCTTTTAATCTTAAAAAATAACGTTTTTATGTTTAACTTAAAATAGCCTAGCGTAAAATATTTTAAATTTGTTGATTTGGCAAAAAACGTAAAATCGGTCATTACTTAAAATTAAGGTATGTTAGGTTCATTCAATTTCGCTCATTCCATTTTTCAACTCACTACCTTATTTTTTTGTCAGAAACTGGTGTCCCTTCAAACTGTTTTTCGGCATTTACTTGTTGTAATGTTAGAGCAAATAAATGGATGTTACGATATATTGAGATTGAAGATAATTGTGAAATGAATCGTGAGCTTTGTTATTGTAAGTCTTAGTGGGCGATCTGGCCGAAGCCTACTCGGTATTCGGTACGTAACGCTGCCGGGAAGGTGGCGGACCAAGTCAAGAAACCTAATAAATATCCAGTAGATATTAAATATTATGTATACGTCATAAAGATATTTATTGAGAACTATGGCTATTTAGTATCCTTACATAAAAGGGATGTAAGTACCATTGCTAGTACTCTTCGTGTTAAAATATGTACATTCCCACATATAAATGAAGTCAAATTCTAACATCTTTATAACGAACTGAAAAGAAATGGCAGTCATTTGTAACCACTGTCTGTTAATAAAACTTATTGACGGTCTTAAATCTTTTAGTTTTAAGACATCTTTATTTTAAGCTCAACGGTTTCGAGACCATAACGTTTTTCAAATATCTCAGTCGTTTGAGGTAACAAATAAAACAAGATTACTCAATAAGATTTCAAAGAAAACCGGCTGACTGGATTTATTCGAAGTAAAATAATTTTAGAAGCTATCATCGCACGAAGTCGTGTGAGCGCCGAAGCATAAAAGACGGATTTTACGATTGCGACTGTGCAAATAACACATTTTGTGAAAATATTATTCGGTTTCACGCCGCGACACCGGGTTACTAGGCAGAATACACGTACGCGTAACGAAATCGAACGAACCCGCATGAAATCGGGACCAACCCGATACGCAGCGATGACGCGCCAGCGTTGCGTGATATCGCCACAACTTTTTATACCAATACAATTATTTTTATTGGCCATTTTTTTTTTATATTTCGTGAAAGCTGGCTTCGTTCCAACATAAATGATACGGAAACATAGGGATCAAAACCTAAAACGACAGCAACAGTAAAAGCTTTCTCGTGTTTGTCGTACAATATCAGTATTGAATGAACTGGGACCAAAGCAGAAGTTTATCTATTGTTGTTGAATTCACATTATAACAAACTGTTTGGCAAGAAAGTATTGGTTAGCGCTCTCGCCAAGTCGGTATCATAATTTGATATAGTGCGCGATTACGTATCCGTATTGTGGGTGCAGTGAAAAAGTGTGCATTGCTCTTTACAATATCTTTATGGTGATTCTAGTTTATCGTTTTGGCAATGTGCCTGTGGAGATATAACGTCTACATTTCGGTCTAATGACTTATCTCATGGTGTTAAGCTGAGTATCAAAAATCTATGATAATTTAATATAATGCAATTTTTGCTCAATTATTCACATAAGCATATATGCTTTTTTTTTGTTTTTGGGTGGGAAATCATCAAATAACTTCTCCCGCTCTGGGCGGAGGGTGAGTCAGACTCTTACTGACTAAAACCCACCCGTATTCCTTCCGTTCTCCTCCTTTCGACTCCTCAGAAAGGAAGGTGAGGACGCCGTGGCGCCTCTCTAGCCACTCCTCAAAGAGGGGACTTATCGCCGCAATCATGGCGTGCCTAGCACTGGGTTGCGACAACCGTACTCTCCATGTCGCCATGAGATCCCGCCGGAGCTCCGTCCGGTGTGCCGCGATTTCTCTAAAGTGAATAATTTAGCAAAAATTGCATTAGAGAACTTATAAGTTCTCTTGATTTCGATTGCTTGTTCACATTTTTTATAAATCACTGGAACTATAAACAATGCAAGTGACATCTTATTTTTGTATCAAATAAAACTTTTAAACTTTTCTCTTGATTTAGTCAGCATTTTTTCAGCTCAAGTTTTCGTTCAAGCGAGTATAAAATGTATCCGTTTGCTTATTTTTATCCCTAAACCGATGTGATCTTTGGAGTCTATAATCATTAACATCAGGTCTCTGGTGGCTGTTTGTCATAAAAAATATGGCACGGTTGAAACCAGTCCTATTTTACACAATAAACGCATTATCTTTAACGTAGTGCTGCAAGAAAGACATATGCTAATAGTTGGTATTAATTATATAGAAAACTAGCCCAGAACACTCATTTACTTGTAAAATAAAGTACACTATTGTCTATGAATGGGCCTTTCCTAGAGGACTCCGCTGCTGTAGGTACCTACCCAAAACTAAAATAAGAAATAAGCTAGCAAAGCAAAATAAGCTATAAAATAAGCTAGCAAAGTATTACTGTCTGTTTAATCAGTTACTGTTAAGTAGATTATTTACAAAATAATACCGGAAGTCTAGGTCAGTATTCTCTTACGTCCTATTAATCTACTCTCCAATGGATGAACTGTGATACTGATAACTTATTATTTTTTTGCACCATTTGTTTGTGTCTTGAACATTGTGTTTAAAATCAGAAATCTACAGGTTGATATTGTCAAATTAACAAAACTTAGTGACCAGGGACCATGAAATTATTACCCAAATTTACCCGTGTGTTTCAGTTGAATTCCCAGGATTTTTGAACGAACCTAAATTTTTGTAACCTTTTTTCGCGTATCCCAAATATCATGATTGTAGGTTGAATATACTGAATACCAAACAAATATATATTAATCAATGATACGTATATTTGTTAAATATACGTACCATTCAATGAATGCTTTTCAATAGGTAAAAAACAAATATACGTATCATTCAATGATACGTATATTTGTTAAATATACGTACCTACCATTCAATTAATGCTTTTCAAAAGGTAAAAAATCGCACGGCTTTGCGCTTCGTATCCCATTATAGCTCCAGATTACAAAGCTTACAGTCAACTCTCATAAAAACTAAGATTTATAGGTCCCTAGCGGCAAACCCAATAGCTTTTATTAGATTTAAGCGATGCTCACACGTAAAATATTATGACAAATTGACCTTACTAGAGAAAAATTGAACCTAACTTTATAAACAAATTAGTTTATTATGAACTACTTCAGCTTCTGCACGCGACTTCGTCGTGTGGAAGTCGTAAGACACCACAATATATCAAAATAACAACCACTATTTTATAAAAAAAACTGCCTCGTTGCTCTAGTGGTCGCAAGCGCTACTGTTGAGCATGAGGTCCTGGGTAGGATTCCCGGGTTAAATACAAGCGTGATTAAATGTTATTTTTATAAAAACTTGTACCGTGTATTCTACGTTTTGTAGTTTTGGTCTCAGCAGCCAAAATATACAGAGACTCAGGACTGGTGACGTGGAAGCAAGCGACGCGCGACGTACAGATGTCCGTGTGAGAAGCAGTTAGCGACTCCACAGTCTTCAGTAGCAATTTCATACGGTCAGCTACGACTCTGGCTCAAATTTTTCATATGATGGAAACCCGTATGCGGTATACTGAGAAAAACAGAACGGCGTGCGGTGAACTGACGATTAGTGGGCGTACTATTTTATACAGGGTTATTTTAAATTGGCTAGCTCAACTTCGCAGATCTAAACTCGCGTTTAGATATTGATACCTACCCAGTATTAAATATCTAAACACGATAAAATATAAAAAAAAACAGTTTTTAAGATTTTAAACTGATATTATAACTGCGGTCATCCCACACAAAAAAAATCATATTTTTTTTTGTTTTATCATGTTTACCCATCATCGTGTCTGCGGAGTTTTGCTAGCCAATTTAAAATAACTTCGTATGTTCACCTCTGCATAACCCTTCCGGGAATACAGGCGTAATGATATATTATGTTAAGAGCAAAGTAGGTACATTCATGGTTTTCAATGGTGTTGATAACGACAGCCACGGTCAAAATCAAAAAATCAAGATGGCGCGCGCGAATAAAATTTTTGGTGGCGCCATCTTGAATTTTGATTTTGACCCAAATTTTGTTATTACCGACCTAACGATCAACGACCGACGAAAATGACACTCATGTCGAAACTAAATAAAAATAAACAAAAGAAGGTACAATAAAAAAAAAAAACTATGAAAACAGCTATTGGAACTTAACTGGTGAATTGTGGATGATATTCACAGCATACACCCCTGCTACCCCAAACCTTTGAAATAATACAGGTGTGAAGTTGTGAAGAAATCTCGCAACTGTCCTTTGGCTCAGATGTCCATTTGCGCAAAAATCCATTCGCGGAAATGTCTTCATGCAAATGTCCATTCGCGCAAAAGTCCATTCGCGGAAATGTATTTTCGCGCAAGTGTCTTTCGTGGAAATGTCTTTCGCGCAAGGGTCCTGCTACCACGAACAAACTTAACATGGTAGTTGAAAAAAAATCTACACTAAACCTTCAATAATCTTTTTTTTTTCTTAATCTTTTTTTTTTGCAAAAAAATATTTTTGATTTGATAAAACTACAAATTAACGATTTTCCGACTATTTAATTTAATTGTGCTGTGATACTTTGCTTTTTGCCAAATTTCACGATTCTAGATCAACGGGAAGATTACCCTATAGGTTTTGGTTTATTTACGAGTATCAAAATATGTTACATTAATAGCCGTATTTATTTTTTTGCGTTGACTAAGAAGATTGATTTTTTAGAGCTCCAAAGTACCGTAGACCTGCGTATATGATATTAATTTCAACTTGATACCCCCACGCGCTCCTGAAAAAAGAGTTTTGACAGAAAGACGGACGGACGGACTACGAAGTAATCCTATAAGGGTTCCGTTTTTTTCCTTTTGAGGTACGAAGCCCTAAAAAGTATGTTGGAGTCTCATTTCGCTCGAAATGTATGGGATTTGTTTTTTTGCGATTTTCGTCTTTTCTACTACCTCAGTGGGCCTAATATAGTTTTATGATCCTCATCATAACACAATCTATTGGCATAAAAAAAGAAAACTGACAGTCGTAGGACTGCACGTCAGAGGCGAAAACTTCTTAGCTTCACAAACTTGTAAAACAATCTTTAAATATGTATCTGAGAGTGAAGGTCACGTGAGTTCAGTACTTTCTCCCCATCCAAAAAGTGCCCAACGTCCCTAGTTTTCATTTATTTCAAGAACATTGCCAATTTTCTTACTGACTCTACATTTTTTTTCAAAATCTGTGTATGCAGATCAAAATGTCTCAAAAAGTTAAGAACAGTCTTCTAAGACCGATTTCGTGTAACAACAACGGTTAGAGTATCTGCCCTTACTGCCCCATCTCAAAATTCGACGCTGTATATTTCATGACGATTGACTGCTTTAACCCCATAAAGTAATATGATCATTTCAAAGGTTAAATCTGTAACTATCTGAAATGTTCTAATCGTTTGGCTCGTCTTTTTACCAGACTGCACAACGCAAAGGAGGGTAATGTGTTTATCAGTCTATGTATGTATTTATGTTTGTTCCTTTGTGGCACTATAGAGACCAAACGCGTGGGTCGATTTTGATGATTCTTATTCGATTTGTCTTAATCTTCTGAGTGTCACTAAAGACATGACAGTAATTAAAATTCAATATGGCGACAAGCAGACGCCATATTGTGAAAAATAAAAAAGTTTAAGTCGACGAACTATGTCAAGTGGGGTATCATTGAATGAGGTATCTGAAAATTTTTAGGCTTCACGAATCATTTTTCGTTTTGAATGACTATTTAGGATCTTTAACGGTTTAAAGTTGGTTAGCACACTCACTTAAATTTTAAAAACTTATAATAAAGCTCTGATAAAGTTCTTATTTTTTTGCCCCAGTGGTAACGGCCGCGACTTACGAGTTGTAGGGCGTAGGTTCGAACCCGGACAGGCGCTTTTCTTTGTGTAAATTATTTAATCACCACTGCTATCAAAACGGTGAACGAAAACATCGTGAGGAAAGTGGCATGTCCAAGAATCAACAATTCGAAGTTAAGTGACATCTACCAACCCGCACTGGGCCCGCGTGGTGGATTACGGCCCACTCCCTCTCACAGAGAGGGAGCCTGTGTCCTAGCAGTGGGAACATTATAGGCTGATTATGTATATTTATGTTATGTAAAGTTCTTATTTATGATCGTATTATATTAATGTGAAAAATATTTATTAACAAGTGTAAAATAAAAAAAATTAAAAAAAAATTATAATCAAAAACCCGACTGCGTAATGAGGGAACTTTAAAAAAGATGGAAACAAGATGACCTATTTATATATAGAAATAGGTCATCTTGTTTCAACCTGACTTGTTGTCGGACCTATTGCGTCCGACAACAAGATGGTTATATAAACAATCTTGTTGTCGGACGATTGATTGACGACGTAAGATTGTTGATATGGATATCCATATCAACAATCTTATGCAGTCGGACGCAATAGGTCTTTATTGTTAAATTTAAGAAGATGCCTCCGCGAGACAGAGCCCCTGCACTGGTTTTCAGGGATAGCCGGCGTTGGTGTTGTTGACAGCTTAACGTTGATACAGTATTGTCCAATCATATCAACAGACCATGCATAATATATAACGCGACGCCTATTATTATAGCAATACATATAATTCCCCGAAACTATCAATTGCAATAGTTAATATTTACGTAAATTAAGTTTTAAAATGCTATGTTTCATTTGCGCACGCTTCATTCGATTTCTGAATTGTGCTGAGAAAAGTCACGTCACTCATATACAATGTGACTTCAAACGCAAATAAGATTCATTTCTTGCGGTTTCAACTCAGAAAAAAAGAAAAGATAGACGTTTAGTATGAAGAATGGTATAAACTGAGATGAGACGTAGGTCATGTGTACTGGCGCGGTCTATTTTAAAATAACCATCGAGATTTGATGTCATTGAACATTGTCAATACACGGTGCGTCATTTGCCATCAATCATTTTTTTTTTCATTTGCTGTCAATCACGTAGTAATATTGGCAATCGCTTCAATTGTATTTGGTAGACGATCAATTTGCGCATCAATGTGTATCAATCACGTAAAAATTGACAATTGTAATTTATATTTTCGGGGACCCTTAACATGTACCTACTATTTATTGCACAAAATTATTAGAGTCAGTCGCCACCGTAATCTCTAAATTAATTTACCCTGAAGCTCTAGCAATACTAATTACACTATCAACGCCGTAATGCCCCATTTAGTAGTAAGTGTGGAGGTAAGGATGGCTTCACTGGAGTGACGTAGGATATGTCTAATGTAGAATGTAATGTTACGTTTAGCCTCGGAAAGATGTTTCAGGTATATTTTTGTAACGGAGATTATTTGTTATCAGTGTTGGGTCTTATTTGGTCTCAAAATAGATACTTAATTATTATCATTATCTTATTGATGATTATAGGTAGTCGCTCCATGCAGAATAATGGTATTCAGTTACATCCAGTTTGACTGGAAGCCGCGTCGAACATAGTTGGGAAAAGGTTAGGGTAGAACATGATGATATTATTGATGATCTTTAGTGAGATACCGATACTAACTGGTCAAAGTAATTATAAATGGTTGCCTTGTAAAAAACCTTGACACGGAATTATCCAACTTAAACATAAAATATAAATTAATTTAAAAACTTAAATATAATTAATATTAATAATAATTATTATTATTATAATTATTAATATTAATTATTATTTATTAATTTTATAATTAATTTATAATACAGAGTATGCTATTCTATTCTATTCTATTCTTAAATATAATTATATTTTCGATGTGCGGTAAAACCAAAGTGTAAAAGGCTAAGTAAGTGCTTTGGAAATAAATAAATAATAATAACAATATTTGAGCAACTTCCTACAAAAAGATTTCATAAAAATCTGCATCATAAAACAAATTAGTCGAAATAGCGCATACAGTAAGTAACTGTATCTGCGAAAGATTTTGCAGGGATTCCGACCATACGATAACCAACCACATTCTTTAATGGAAATTAGGCTTGAAAAAATGCATGAACGTAAGATTTTAATAATTGTTCAGACAATAAATTCCACTTTTTATGTTCGATATTTCAAAGTTATTATGCTGCTCCGGAGGTTACCATTTAAATAGTGTTATACAATATCGAATGACAGACAATGCCTTAGGTAATAAGTTTTCCTCAGTAGCGTCAATCCTTTTGGAAAATAAATATTTTCTAAAAGGATTAACAAGTATTTCGGAGTAATTCATGTATTTTAACGCCAGAATTTTCAGTAAATTCAGTAACAGTTGTAGGTATCAATTATCTCTTTGTGGTTCCCTGAAGAGCTACGTAGAAGTAGGGCCTACCAATATTATTGCATTGTATCAGTGTATTCACTGGTGTCTAGTTTTTATTGGGTAAAGGACACTTTTCTTAAAATTTAATTTACCCAGTGTTTTTTTTTTGTGATAACGCAGGTAGTCCTTTACTCCTTCGTATGGATTCTCTGAGTAGATACCTAAATATGTATATTAATACAGATATCAAAAACTATCACACGTTTTCTTTGGTTTCACGACCTTAGAAAATGCCGTCAAGATACTGTAGAGGAACTAATAAAAAAGTATACATTTTTTATTCAAGCCGCGTTCTCAATAAAAATATGAAAACCAAAACAAAGGTCACCACTGAGGCCAGACACGCTGTCGCCAAATGTGACATTAAGTTTGGCCGAACCGAGGATATTATCGCAAGAATATAATGGAACTTATTTTGTAGCAGTTTTTATTGTTTATCATAGATTTATTGGTGGGAGAAAATTAAATGTAAGATAATAATCTTTTCTATCAAAATCTTTTAAATATTTGGTAAACTTGCCAAAATTGGACGGCTTATCTATCCTTAGTGAAATTAGAAGCACTATACAGAAGTGCTCTAAAAATGTATTCATATTCTAAGAACTGTCTAAGATTATTTCTCTCTTTGGAAAATGTCTCTGGTATCTAACGAAAGATGAACACCAGAATTATAATCTACCACCCTTACTCTTCCATTAGTAATAAAACGGAGCTACTAAAAGTAAGTGAACCCCCGCAGTGTCCCTGAGACATTTACAACATGTTAAGGTCACATACACTACAAAATGAGGACTAGTTTCATAGGAAGAAAGGAACTTTAGTATCAATAATATAATTAATTTATACCACACCACTCTCCGTTATTCTGGTACAGTCGAGTGCTACACACATCAGTGGAAACAAAACCAGTATAAGCAGCTGGCTTCGTATAAACAATGAAACTTCGTACAACGTTAGCCCAGCTCAAGGTCAAAGTGTTACCACCAACTTGCGGCCTACTGTACGTCTTGTGTAAAGAGCTTTAACTTATTTACCTTAATGAGTATAACGAAGTATCTAAAGATAGTAGAAAGGTAGGCTGTCATTCAACCTCGGAAAGGTCACAAATTCCTTTGATCTTAGATGTAATCAAAGGACTATTTCACGTAAGTTGGTCTTGTAGACCTTGAATTGAGGATAGAACCTACCATTATTTGTAACGAATTCCTTTTAGATGGGAATGTGACTGAAGAGAACTCATTGCTAACAGTATCTAGTATCGAATTTGAACAAATACGTTTGAATGTCTTTAGGTAAGGCCTTTTGCAATTTCATAATGCTTATTGAGTTTTTTTTTTTAATATATAATCAAATTATTTCTGAAACTACAAATATTTAGAAAAATGTTATTTTCTTGCTTCTTATTGGATAATAGCCAACCAATAATTGAAATGCCCATAATTATATGTACGTATTTTTATGGGAGCCAACAAATATTTTCGTCTTTATATTGACTTTTTCATTGTTTACAAACATACCAGTTCTCAGGCCTTAGCACTTTTTATGTGAAAACATCAACGACCTTCTGACCTTCCAAGTGCTCTAATGAAGGTTTTTTATTATGTTTTTCTACTTTGGCACTAGGAGTCGAGATCCTTGTATTTACAAGCCAAGCTCTTGAGAGCTAATAAAGTTGGCGACCCAAGATTTCAATTTGAGCTCAAAAGTATTTTGATGTTTTAGTGCTTTTTTAGCCTTCCTATAGGAAGGACAGCAATTCGTTTTTAATGTTCTGTAACTATTCTCTAATTTGAAATGTCAACTGATAGTTTCCTAAAAGTTTTACTAACTATGCCATTGTTAATTGTATCGCCTTGCTCTGTTAAATCATTATCAAAACTTAATTTAATTGCAACATAAAGGAATCTATTATTGTGAAACCAATAAAGTCATCAATCCCATTGTCTCTCGATACAACCAATTTTTCTAGTAAATTGAATGTGTCCCTGGCAATGGTTCTCTCAAGTTCATCCCTTCAATCTATAAAAAGGTCCATGTATATAGTTAGACCTTCACGGACTGATGTGTTGTAGATACAAAAAGAAGTAAGCACTCAATATTTTATAGACGCTACTTCTCCATCAGATGGATCAATCTACTTAGCATTAACTTCCTAATATATCTCGTCTCTTGACAAAACCAAATTTATGAGCGCCAGTAAAATTTCGCTTCTGGATCCCTTTTCCCTTATTGGTATAAGGGTGTGTAAAACTTCGTACACTGTTTGGCCAGTATTAAGACTACAGAGTTATTTATTAGGTATGTTTTTTTCTTCAGTTTTTGTGTCCATTCTTTGAGCTTTGATAAGAATTATTTTCTTTTGGACTCTTGTCAATGACAACACTTGCCAAAATATTGACTAAGCTTCTTTACTATACAACAATTTTAAGAATAAGCTTAATAGGCTCTTATAATAATTAACACAGAATTGATGAAGCGATAAAAGGCACTTTACCCTTGACACAAGACTCTATTTCCTCCAGGAAATTGACAGAGCACTCGCCACCAATCTGAGGAAAGTTCCGATTGGAAAAATATATCTCAAGGAAAAGATTCCAAAGACGTGTCTTGTCACGCACGCTCCATATAATATGACCTTTTATTTTTCCTCTCTTTAAACTACGGCGAAGAATTCTTGCTATCATAAAATGTTTTACAGTAACATCGCACATCGTGAGTCAAGGTTTTAGTCCTTAGGGAGCTTCACAAATGACTTCCAAGAAAGTATTTGACTTCAATTAGATTGGGTATATTAAATCCGTTTCTTTTTTGCCTTTAGAAAAACATAAACCATTTGAAATATTATTCAGCTTCCAGAGTACAAAAACATATTCTAAGTATTATCTTGAAAGCTAGGAAATGTAATTGATTCCCCGAAACATCACTTAATTTAGGTGCCAGCCCTCATTATCTAACCTTTTTATGACATAATGACATGAAAATGAGTAGTTACCTAAATTCAAATTAATTTACCTGTTGTACAAATAATTGATAGTAGTAGAACTTTATCGAATTTAAAGCTGAATTTCTTGTTTGTTCCAGGTGAAAAATGAAGACAAGGCGAGAATTGAAAGCAAATAATTCCGACACTACACATTTATGATGGTAGCACACCTCAAAACAATCCCATGATAAAAGAAAAGCAAGTGCTTCATATTATGCTTTATAAGAACAAAACCCAAGAAAGTCTGAAGACAGTGTACATAATATGATCTAAATGCCTTATTTAAGAGAAAAGTGCGCTGCCGACAGGCGCCGACTATGTTTGACTCGACCAAAGGCGCACTACTCGTAGCGCCATCTTTATCCAACAGCTCCTGTTGGCTGAACGGCAAAGGCTGGCCTTCAACATTCCCTGCACCAGCTGATATTTTAAAAGCATTCTTCATATTTGCTTTGTCTATGTCAATTGTTTTTGGCAACTTGGTTCTGATCTGCGTTCTGAATAATAGGAGGTATATCAAGTATATTGATAATCAGGTATGTTTTTGCATGATCATCAACATCATTGTTTATTTTTTCAATATTAACTATGCTAATATTATTCCCCTTGCAACCGTTTAACCGTGTTGTTTTATACTAAAACCTTTTTAACTCAATAAAAAACCAGTTTAACTTTCCACAGTGGGCAATTACCATTTGTAAATATACAGTGGCTATTTTAATATAATTTACTTTCATCATTTTCTGTAAAGCAAAAAATTGAGAGAACTCTCAATTTTTAAACCACCAATGTATAGTTAAATCTTGGTTGTGTCTGAATAATTGCTTGTCAGATAATAACAATGTTAGGCTGCTGAATAATGTTAGAATATTACTAGGTTCTAACTAAGTTATTTGGCATCATAAGACATCTTTCTTGGTCATTAATTCACAATGATAGTTCTCAACGAAAGTAATTTATATGGTACCATATTTTACAGCCGAGATACTTACTGACCTCGCTCGCACTCAACGATTTATTCACGGGAATCTTGATCGCGCCAGTGGCTCTCCTCCCGGCTTTGTACAAGTGCTGGCCATACGGAGAGATATTCTGTCAAATACAGGTAAGTTACTTTTGCAATGAAGTAAGTTTGATTGTTCTATATTCAAGTTCGTCCCCGTTAAAGGTTATTTGGATGATTCTATTCTAATTTGTTCAACACTGTCTTAAAATACTATTGAAAAGTTGACTTGCACTCCAACTAAGTACACTAAAATTAGTTTGCCATCAAAATTTCAGAAGAGTTACGTCATTTAGTTAGCGCTAGGCGGAGTTACGAGGTCCTTGCAAACTTTGTTTAAACAAGAGATGAACAGAAAATGAGTAAAGTTACCTCGAAGGAAAAAAGTTTGCTATTTGCAAAGCAAAGTTAAATGGTAATCGGATGTCAGGGCTAAATTGGTATAATATTAATAACTGCTGATGCTTGATGATAATTTAGAAGTCGAATTTTTATGTTTTCGAATAAAATACGGATTTGATAAAATTATATTTAAAAAATGAGAAACAACACAACAATATGGATCAACGCGTTAACAAAAGAAAAACATCTGAAGGCCTTTTATAGTTACAAGATCAACTTTATAAAAGGGTTATTGTTGACGTTCCGGAGAAGCGGCGATCCGTGAACAATATAATTGCTAAAACTTCTATGAAAGCACATAAAGCAGTATCAGCTAATGGGTTATAGTGACCAAGCACAAAGTAAGGATGAAGTTTAAGCTTTGTAAGTTACGCCCGACGCCTGCTGACTCGTTATTCCTTTTACGAAGTGGCCCTTTTGTTTCGTACATCAAGGCTACTTAGATGCCCAGCAATGTTTCCTCATCTTTGACGTGACCTGTTTATGAATTTATTTGTATTAAAACCTGTTTGTTTATTTCAGGCCCTTCTCCGTGGAGCTGTGAGTCAACAAAGTGCGGTAATATTGGTCTGCATGGCTATCGACAGATATTTGTACTTGTTGCATCCCGACACCTATCATAAACACTCGAGTAAAAAGGTGAGTAGGAGACTGTTTTTCTATTGGATTTAATTTGCTATTCGTTTCTTTCCACTATGTTGCTGCGATATACATATTTCATTTTTGATTGCTTTAATACTTATAATAAGCCCCACAGTTTACAAACGTTCTTTAACAGTATCTTCGACAACCTTACCTCGAAAAGTAAATTTTTGTGCAACTAAGTCCCAGTAAAAATGTAGTAGAAAATATTAGCTTATCTAAAATTAAAATCATTCACGTAAGAAGTTAAGCGTTTAAATATTTGATATATTTTACTAACTTGTGAGTAAGGACTCACAACTCAGGACTCTTTAAAGGTGTCTCTTGTAAGCTTTATTTGGGGACACATTCTCGTTTAAATCTCAGAAATCTCTCTTTGAGCGGCTTAGGAAGTTGCTCAAAGTATCAAGACAAAACTTACTTAGATGCAAAGGGTAGTTCAGTACGTGATTAAAATGAACTTTTTCGTGCTTTAAAATAAGATGTTTTGTATAATTTATTAGGTTTATGCTGAAACTTTTAGTCTTGTATTTTAAATCAGTTAAAGCTGACTTTAAAAAGATTTAGAGATTCAAATTGTTTTGAGACCTGTTCAGTTTTTAAAACTTGTACATATGACGATAAAAGTTAGTTGTTTTTATAAGAGAGCACTGAAATGTTTTCACAGACCTGACAGCTAATAATGTTTCACTGACCTCGAGTGTCCAGATTTTTAAAAGGATTATTATTCACAACGTTGACGTAAATTAAGTTCTTGAATATACAGTCTAGTGACCCAGTCGACTGTATAAAATATGTAGACAATACAATTTATATTATTCTGAGGTTGAAAACGACAAGGTTACTTTATTGAATTAGGTTTTTCATGAATTTTTTGGACTAGAAACTAATATGTCATTTAGGAATATTAAATGAAAGTTCCAAATGTTGTGAGAAATAAGCTTTCACTGATGATTTTTTTTGTTCAAAATTCATAATATTTTATTTCATATAAACCTACACGGGCACCTATGAAAAGCTAGGTGCACGGTTCCAATTAGTGATTTCCTATGGAGAAGAGTCGGCAAGAAACACCACGGTTACTCTTTTGAAAATAATTGGCTTTAACAATATAAAAAAAAAATACAGAGGTTATGGGAGGACAATGTAGGCCTGTCATAACGTACCAAGTACTTAAATATTTTTTTAAAATTTGTTATTTTTTATTTTTCTACAGGGTTGCGTCCTAGTAATAAGTATAACTTGGATACTATCAGTGTCACTGTTTGCTATCATGGTGCTACCCAGATCAGGATATTACTTCAACTCAACAGGACTCATGGCTTGTGATGTTTTCCATAGCAGGGTCGCTTTCAGGTAAGTGTAACTTACCTAATTCATTTCAAAACGATTTTTTCACCAGCACTAAGATTTTGTCTCTACTATCATCATCATCTGCCTAGCCTTATCCCAACTATGTTGGGGTCGGCTTCCAGCCTAACCGCAGCTGAATACCAGTATTTTACGTGGAGCGAGTATCTAGGTATCTGACCTCCACAACCCAGTAACATGTCTCTACTAATATTCATTAAAAGCATGCGTCAGAAAGAGGATGTGAAACTTTCATATTCTTAGCGTGTCGATGGCAAAATAACATCATAAAATATATTTTTTTGAAATTTATTTGCCGCTTAGAAGAAGCAAGCTTTGAGTGTCAGAATGGTTACCTACTAGTTAGAAGATATAAATATGGTGTGTAGGGAAAGGATTTATGAAGAAAAGCACAACTACAAAGACAACACTAGGCATTTATTTTAATTAGGCTTGTCAGTTAAGGCCTTCATACAACGCAAGTAAGTTATGCAAAAAATGTATGGTAAACTTGAACACATCAATTCTATATGTGAATATTTAAGTATTGTAGTAAAATATTTTACGAAAAGTGTTTTTATTTTTAAGTAAATTGTTTTATTTCAAGCTTTGTCATTTTCTTATATATATTGAGGTTTCTAATATATATTGATTAATTACTAGCTTTTATTTAATATCAATATTGTCGTTATTTATTTAAAAAAAAACCTTCCCCTCCCTTTTTTGTATTTGCATATGCAATATGTAAATATTATATAGCCTATGTCACTCACACAATTATTTTGTCACTAACACAAGACGAATGTAAGGACACCTCTTATGTTAAAAGCTATCAAGCCGTTTAGGCTACAGAGCGTGCCAAAGAAATAGATAAACATAACAACATTGTATATGGGTAACATTATAAAATTTAAAATCTATGTTCTGTACCAGGATCCTGTCATGCTGTGCCTACTACTTTCCCACAACTATGGCACTGATGTACTGCTACGGATCTGGGTTCCATGTCAGCAAAAATAGAGGAAAATTTGATCCAGAACCATTGAGACCCAACGGAGTGCCTGTACCTTGTGCGAAAACATCGCATACTGAACATGAAGTAGTGGTAAGAAATCATTTTGAGCTTAGGTATGACTTGACAAAACATGGAGATTATTCTATTATATGTAAGTTTAATCTTAATGTATTATGCACACAAATACATAGGCAGCCACGAAAAGTAACTTTAAATTATAATACGTTTAGATATACTCGTAGACTATGGTATGGTATGGTACTACTATGCTAGCTACTATGGTAGCCTGTACGCGCAAGTAGTAGGCCTCTACAATTGCAGACCAACAAGCCAATCTTAACCAACTCGGCCATTTTCCAGTCACCCTTAAAATATTGTCATTTCATCTCTGAGGGTGTTCTACGCTACTTTGGTCGATTTGTGGTATCAACACAAGGTCTTCGCCAGAGCTTCTATGCTCTTTACTCTTTGATATGTGTTTCGATCTGCATTATCATCATCCTGCCCTAAGCCCATTTTTGGACCCATCCATTTCTACACCACGTTCGCGATTTAGTTTCCAAACATGTAAACAAATACGATTTTTTGGAGAAACAACTTTAATTCCCACACATAAAGTTCAATTTGTGCTACAAGTTCAAATATTTTTAACCTTTTTCAAAAGTACTAGTCATTCGGAAATGAAATTAATTAACATTGGCATATAGTTCATTACTTTATGTGGTTAAAGTAATGAATGTTAACATCAATTCCAAACAGGATTTGAATAGACTTGACCATGCGTTCTTTACTTTATTGAACTGTGGTTCGAGCGGCCATATCAGTTTCACGAATTCAAAATGTTCCTTGATATTTTATTTTCTAATATTATTCCTCCTGGAATTTCTAAAGTAAACAATTTCCACCATGATTACATTAAATATTTGTTTCCCAAAACAGGTCACGTAGGTAGCGTATACCTATTCATAATTTACGTGAATACCTTGTTTTGCTTATTCGCAATATATCTCCATTCTAAGATAAAATAAAAAATACAATAAGCATTCGTTATACAGATAAAGTTACTTTTATAAATCAAGATGATAAATAAAATCTGGCACACAGTAATCGTATCAAGAAGAATAAAATTATTCCGTGTGCTTCATCCCTTCCTATCTTTTTTCAAAACTTAGTTACCAATGTACTCGAGTTATGATATATTGTCTTTCCTTTTAAGTAAGGTAGATGCTTTCCCGGTTTCATTGATTTAAGTGCCGCGTTCTCGCCGAGATTGTATTAGATCGAGTGAAACATTAGTCTAGAATTACGACTCTGCTTTAGAAATCGAGATTGTTGTGAAGATTGGATTAGATAACTCTCTCTTTTAGTCGTAAAAGTGAAGTAAAATATTCAATTTTAGATTTTGAGAATGTTTTGGTGAAGGCGGAAATATAGGTTCATCAATTTGGCGGTTATGGTATACCCGTAGTGATGTCTTTGTAAAACCAAATAGTGAATTGATATGTATAATAATACCCTTACGATTAAATGATTTCTGATACTGATTGCCATCCTTTACGTTGATTACACAAATATAATATATACATAAACTCACGCCTTTTCACACGACCGTCCTTACGTATGGCGTGTGTATGTGTGTTTTCAGTATGTTGACTACATCATATGTATAGCAAATACAGTTTCCATAAAGCTAAAACCATTATCCTACATCCAGTAGCAAATATTATTACAATAATAAATGATGACGATATAATTTTCCGTGGTACAGATTCAAGCCCCAGTAAGACCACACAGTGTGAGTACATCACGGACTATGGCAGCGATGTCATTAGGTTTCATCGTTATGGTCACTCCGGCTACTATACAGGAAGTGGTAGCGGCTTGTACCGGGTGCAAGGTATGGATTTCTGCTTTGATATTGTTTAGAGCTAATATTTATTTGATTATCATAGTCTTAATATCTGTTTTGACACAAAAATTGGCATCATTTGCCTAAGCTTTCTCAACTGTGTTGAGGTAGACCTCCAGGCTAACCATGTGCAGCTGCATACCCATATTTTATACAGAGCGATCAGGACCTTCATAAGACGGTAAGATAAGACTCCTTGATATTTACGGGCTTCTGACTAACTGTAACGATTGCCAAAGATCTATAAATGACAGCCGGGACCAGGACGGGGTAATCACAGGCAACGCAACACCATTTCTAAAGGTTTCCGTTTCATAACATGTCAATTACAAGGTGTCTATCTATTTTCGCCTGACCAAAGAAACATGTTTCGGAACCGTCTTTTCCTTTGAAAGCGTTTATTACTTCTTTCTTCTTCTAAATAATAACCAACGTCTTTGTAGATAATAATGGGAACGAAAATAATGCAATTGTGCATTTTTCTCACTCATCTTTTATTTCGCAATATTTTTCTTATTGCTGTGTTGGATTTTTAAATATCTGTGTTATTTTAGGACTAAGACGATGCGAGTCTTCTATGTTTCTCATTCTTATCTCGAAATAAATTCATTTTAAAAGGATATAGTTACAGGGGTTGATTATTTAGAATTAGTTTTTGTATTATACTAATTTTGGTTTTTATCATACAGGTTCCGCCTTCCCTGGATTTCATTGTCACATGGCTGGCTCTAAGCAACAGTTTTTGGAACCCGTTTCTGTACTGGCTATTAAATAGTCACTTTAGGAGGATTAGTCATGAATTACTACAATACTATGTGAGTATTAAACCATTGCGGTGTGTTTTGATATTGGTTGAGTGTTTTTCATATTTATTGTGTCTTATTCGTTTTTGATTTTCTTCGTGAAATTGGAATTAGGTTAAGTCTTAGGTGAATCTGAAAATTAGTTTCGTCTGCATTAAAAATTCTACTGGGTTGGCTGAGAACTCAATCAAACCTGTTTCTTCAGCGTATGAACGAAATTCGTCAAACCATCCCCTTATATCTTTTTCATATACGCATGAGCTGGCTTTAGTCAGTCCTTCAGAAGTTCTGATACTTAATCTAGGGTGCCTCTTTAAAAAAGCCTTCCACCATCCATTGCCAGGCCTGTTATTTGAAAACGGATTAGGTTTTGGGTTCTCCATAAGAAACTTTTGAATGCTATCTAAAATAGGTGATATACCCAAACTGTTTTTATGGCCGGGATAACAAAACCTTAGTGTTGGTTAAACTCCTTGGTGTTAATCTGGGTACACCATATTTCTGAGCTATTTGGCGATCTGCAATCGCTGTTAATTATTTTGAACTTCAGCAATAGCTTTTTTTAGGTTATCTTGGGTGTATTTTAATTTAGGCGCTTTTGGCATTCTGAAATAAACAATTATTTTTAATTCAAAAATTAAAATGGAACAATTGTACAAATATTGACCGAGCAATAGCTGTATCTATTGCCAATGGCAATAACTGAGTAATGGCATGGCAATAACTATAATTATGAAATTTTTATACAGCGATGGGCAACCGCTGCATCAAAATTATCCTCTTTTAAAACTGTACGAAAAAAGTAACTATTACAACAATTGATTAAATAGACACTAGAATAACTCTTCTAACTTATTGATTAAATACAAATTACACAAAAACGAAAAAAGCTAGCAAATATTGTAAATTCAGAAATGTTGTTCTTAAGAAAAATCACAAGAAACTTACTTTTTTCGAAGACCTGCACACCTATTACAATAAAATCACCCATGAAACTTTAAAAACATAAAATGTTGCCAGTTATATAAATTTAAAATGCTGCCACATTTCTAAAAGTAACATTTATCGTATTTAATTTGAACTAGTTCCTTTAGAAGTCACAAAAACTGGGTTATTACTTGATGTTGGCAATCACTATATGCTGGGCAATGACTATAGTGGTTACCCTATATAAAATTTGGGTTCTATGAATTAAATAAGTAGGTATGAAATATTTTTCTAATAAACAGGATAGGACAACATAACAGACACAGACCAGGACAGGTACAAGTAGGATAACTCGCATACCTTTAACGTACCCATACATTTTTTTTTTCTTACAGTTATGCTGTCGGAGATCAAAGTCGTTCCCAAGCTACGAGAAACCTACAACAGGATGTTGTGGGTCCCCAGTCACATCAGATGGTATACATTCAAAAGGCGAGTTTGAAGGCCTCGGTGAAAAATACTGGGGTGAAATATTAGAACGCACTGTATCATCTTCATCACTTCATGCTATCCAGAAGGCATGCCATCGCGATCCTCTAAGATGTTCCGGTTCCTTTAAAGGAACTGGCTGCCAAAGTAGTGCTTGTAAACAAGATCCCAGATACTTCGACGGCTATGGCCCATCAGATTACAGACACCTGGATAGATCAGCCTTTCAAATAGAATCTTGTTCACGTCAGTGTAGATTGAAGAACTCAGACTTGTGCCTGTTTAGACCTAGTCCTGGTCTTGAATGTGGTCGCTCTCGTTCCAATTTAAGCTTGGATGAGGGCAACTTCAACAAGACTTGTAATGGTAGGCATCCGGAGTTGTGAGAGTTCCGAAACTGTCCGGTTTTCGGACATAGAAGTAATAGCATAAGTATGTACCCAGGAATGGAACATTTTAATTCAAATATTAAGTGGAAGTTTGATGACTCGCCCGGTGTTGACGATGATATGCAAAATTTAGAACAGAATCTCGATAGAATACGCAGTTTAAGTCACGAGAGAAGCTTTAACGCTTACGGACTAAAAGAACACGATAATTTATTAGAAGTTGAAGTGAATGATATAGTGGACGACGATTCAGATGAAAACAAAGACTACGGTAACGGCTGTGGTCATGACGGTCATGATGAAAAAAGTGAATATAGTGCTCACAAATTCTCTCGTACTTCATCGCTATCTAATAGAGAACTTGACGTTATCAAAGAGAGCTCGAGGAGCTCGAGTGACACTGAAGTGACGTTAACGCGATGACTTCCGAGGGTTACCTTTGATAAGGCCGTAAATGTTGTTCATTTGGATTTATCCCCGGAACATAGACACAATTGCAAGCAAAAGTGTATGTTGTCAGTTAAAAGACATTCTTAGTTGTTTCATGGTTTAGAAGAGAAATATTAGTTTTAAGTACATGTGGACCAGTAGCTTCAGGTCTGATTTGTGTAAATGATTCAATAGTGTGTGAATGTGATTTATGGACGTTGAAAAACAATTGTGCCAAGAAAATAGACGTAGAATTTTGTGATCTCCAACTACCTCCTCGGGAGACATGAATGTTTGTGTAAATAATTTTCCCAGAAGAATAGTATATTGTATAACGTAAAATAATATTTATACTACGATTTAGTAACCGAGTGTTAACGAGATGTTTTAGTATCAAATCAGGTAAAGGAAGTTTTGTATTTTTTGTAATAGTTGAATTGGAGATTATGCAACTATACCTATACATTAATGTAAAAAAGAGATTTTGTGTATTTCTAATTTTAATGTCTTATAAAATTAGTTCGTCTACTATATTTCTTTATAACTTCATGTATAAAACTTTCACTGATACTAATGTGAATTTATTCTGTATGTATATAATAATAAGACTGTTTGAAGGGAAAATCTTAAAGTTATTCAGATCGCACAATACTTTTCTTCTATACATATTGAAGTAATGATTAAACATTGTTGATGTCTACTTAAATGTTAAATCAGCAAACGGAGAGAAAATAAATTGTTTGTATAACTTTCGTGTTTTATTTTAAGTAACAAGAAAACAAAATATCCTCCAGCTTCCCACAGAGAGGGACACAAAAGAACCCGTGCTAAGTTCTGAAAATCTTAGAGCTTAGTTAGACCAACGACTAATACCCACTATTGTTCTTATTCTAATTCCGAATTTATCTTAGTAACGAAACATTAAATATGAGAGAAAGACAGCCTTAGTAATCATCAGACTTATCAAGCAGAATAGTCGATGCTGTAATAAGCTATAACTATTCGTACACGTCTAGAAGTCGAGACGAGGATGTAACATAATCATGATTTGTAATCCATCGTGTCATTATATTATACCTCCTCTGCTCACGTATTTGTTAGAACATGTAAGAGACAAGTAGGTATTCGACAAATGTCTGCAATACGTCTGCATCAGTCTCGTCATGCAATTATGTCTGAATAGTTATTATATATATATTTTATCAAATATTTTTGCAAATCTTTCAAATCTGGGGTAGCCAGCTCGGATATATACACTCTTTATTTAGCTACCATTCTGATTTGGCGCCATATTTTAGAGTCGTTTGATATCTATTTATTAGTTAAAATGCGGCTAATTCGTTATACATAGTATATAAGACCATGACCACCGTTATACCTTTAGTAATTTTATCCTGAAGTTCTTAGACGGTTTGAAAAACTTTACGAGTAACGAATACAACACGTCCTGTTTTTTTTATGTGTGGTTATCTAAAGTGACGTGTCGTGGTCACTCTCTAACACAAAAACTCGATGTATTAATTTAAAATATTTATTTTTCGGTAGCATGTACATCCGCTATAATTATGCCGCCATGATTGATTTTATGTGAGGTCATATAACCTTTAACCCGCGGAACAACATGACGTTTCCGACAATACCTCGTTTATCAAATACGACGCGTAGTTTAGGAGTTATGAGGGAACAGATGAACACACATACACATATACCTACTTTGTAGTAGTCGGGTAAAGTAGAATATTTGTGATTTTGTTAGTAAGATCAAGTAGGTATGCGAAAATTTGAAGAGACACACGCTGTATTTTAATATTTGGCATATTATGTTAAAATGTTGGCCATATAAAATTGTTGAGCTTCAATAATACAATAATTGCAGAAAAATATTGGGTAATTTTCGCTTGTTATCAAAACAATAAAGGCTCGTGCAGACTAGCGCGAAATCGCTCCAGTCTGTACGAGCCTTAACAGTGCCTAGTAGGTAAATAATATAGTGCCTGTAATCCTGTTGACATCGACTTCGTGGAAGGCTTATGATATGTTACATTGTTAGTCACGCTCTAAGTAGCTAAATAAACATAGAAATATGACCGACAAGGTAAAACTAATTTGAGAATTAGCAGCACTCAATGTTTAGACTTGTCCTACAGAAAGGTTCTTAAAAAGGTCTATCCGCAAAAATCGATTAAAAATATCGATCCATAAATCAATATATGTTTGCTCGTATATACAAGATGTCGTTTTGCATCCTCGATAATTAATAATAATTAATACATACTTGTTTTTTTTAGTTATTTAAGTTTGACAGTATTTTAGAATACTCCACTTTCACACAACATAATCACCCCGTTGCGTATGCGGTAGTGTGTGTGTAAAGGGCAGTTACAGTGCGGTATCACACGGGCCGCGTTTTAACATGCATGTCCCACACATGCCAATTTCCGAAGATTAGAAAAAAATACATACTTATTTTATTATGGATTAGTGTCGAGAATCATTCGCATAATTACCTCCTTGAATTTGACGAGGATGCAAAACGACATCTTGTATACACATAATTAATCAATGGTTTGTCAAAATCTTCCATTGATAAACAAATCAATTGCTTTGGACTGCAACGACGCCCGTATAAACAATATCACCTCAACACAACTGAACTATTCCATTTATGGTTTATGGCTATTTTTTACGGCCAAACTACGGTTTACAGCATAAACCGGACGGCTAAGCGACAGTAAACGTGTTGATGTTGGGTCTTTATCCCGGCTTATCTTGTGGACCTGTCAGCAGTATCTTTATAACACAGTTCTGCAAGGTTGCGATTTAGGAGCTTGAACCACGGGCTAAATTCATTTAATTAGGGTAGGTATCAAGTGTGACGGTAACGGCCCCGACTTAAGACTTGTAGATCGTAGGTTCGAACCCAAACAGGCACTTTACTTTGTGTAAATTATTTCAACACTACTGCTCTCAAAACGGTGAAAGAAAATATCGTGAGGAAACCAGCATGACAGCCAGACTTGTGACATCTACCAACCCGCACTGGGCCCGCGTAGTGGATTACAGTCAACTCCCTCTGACCGAGAGGAGGCCTGTGTCCCAACAGTGGGAACATTATTGGCTGATTATGGTATCCTGTGTTCGCAATTTATTTTACAAACATATTAAAAATAACTTTAAAGCCCACAATGTAAGTCCATTTTGCTCTACACATTTTTATGATTGGTTCTATAGTACTAGTCATTTTGAAATCAACTTAATGTACACTAGCATATAGTTGGTATTTATTTAAAAGTGGAGATAATATCAATTGGCAACAAGGTTTTGAATATGGATTAGGCCTCCTGATAATTTATTGCGTTAATACTTGAAATAAAAATAAAAGACAGCATACAGTTATATGATTGACTGAAGCAGAGAACAGAAAAATTGCATAAAGTAGGTAGTTATAGTCCTAGAGGTGCACACAACGTTATTTCTTCTGTGGTGTTCACTAGAATCATTACTTAGGGGCTTAAAGTAAAACCACTGAATTATCATTAAGTACACAACAGCTCAAAGGGAACGTCTAGTCGCCACAGGCGATAGAGCGGGACTTTCTTGAGGCGTTACCATTAAGTTGTGCGCTACATTTAATAGTAGGTTAATCACATTTTCTAAACTAAGACTTCTAAGACTAAAACTTCAAAGATAAACCAACATTCAGTTTGTATGGGAGAGGAGATGCGGACACCAGGCTCGTTTGTAAATAAATGTAAGTACTACCATGCAAAGCATAAAAACAAGATAATACGATCATAAATACAGATTTTCCTAAAGGAAAATCACACACAACATTTTTTTTTATTGGTAAACCAATAAAAAAAATGTTAAGTAAAGAAAGCCTAAATTTCATCAAACAATCTATATACGTAGGTATACCTGGGACACTCAGAAAGATTAGCGAAAATTAAAAAAAAATTTCTTAAGTAAATATGTTTACTTACAAATAATCATATTACGAGTATTTTCAAAATAGATTATAACTGGCCAGTCTTGCAAAAAAAGTTTTTATAAATGTATGAACATAAAAACTTTTTTTCGCAAGACTTTCTGAGTTGCCTGGTATTAAAATGAATCCCTATTTCCCTTAGTCACGCGTGAAAGGCTGGACCGATTACGCTAATTCTTTTTTTGTTGTGTTATTTATTGTCAGGAGAAGGTTCTTATGTAAGAAAAAAAACCTCCACGCGGGCGAAGCCGCGGGCAAAAGCTACTCGTAGTCAAACAATAAAAAAATTGAAACTTCCCTATTTCCGATAAACAGAATCCATTTAAAGAGCATTCCAGCATAAGTGCCCGTTTACACGCAGCGTGTGTAATTTGGAACGTGATAACAGCATAGACAGGTCGTCTCGCCTCTGTCGTATGAAAATTATATTGTTTGGAGCATTCAAGTTGTTAAGAAAGAAATTATTTTGTAGGTAATCGATAGTTAGTGTGTACTTATATAATATTATTAATATTTTGATTGTCTTTGACATATCTCAGGACCCTCGAGTCCCGGATCTTTGGGAGGCGTACGAAGGGCCGAAACTAACTCGCAGAGGCTCGTTAGGCGTTTTTAATAAAATGAGGCATCAACCAACGATTATCCCCATTTGTACTATGCAAGTGTACCTAACGACAACCCCCGGTTGGTGTAGGATTATTGCAGGATATGGAAACAAAGATATTGGGGCTATGGGTTTGAATGGCTAAAGTGAACTGGTTATTTAGGCCTATGGAAAGACTATGGCCCCTGCCTGACCAGTGTTTTGCTATATAATATTAATATTAATAATATAAAATTAAGCCGTAGTTATAAGTCGTAAGAAACCCGAAAGTCTGGCAACCAGTCTTACCAAGGGGTGTCGTATTACCCAGTAACTGGGTTGTGGAGGTCAAAATAAATATAATATATCTGCATCATGATCCAAAAATACCACCAGATCACCAAATCAGCCTATAATGTTCCCACTGCTGGGACACAAGCCTCGTCTCTGTGAGAAGGAGTGGGGCCGTAATCCACCACGCGGGCCCAGTGCGGGTTGGTAGATGTCACATGTCTTCGAATCTTTTGATTCTAGGACATTTTCCTAGGCCGATTTCCTCGCGATGTTTTCTTTCACCGTTTTGAGAGCAGTGGTGATGAAATAATTTACACAAAGTAAATCACCTTTCAGGGTTCGAACCTACGACTTACAACTCGTAGGTTGCGGCCGTTACCACTGGGCCACCACTGCAAAAATACCAACAAACCTTTAATTTACTAAAAACTCACTTCCATAATTACATTGCTTTTTGTCTCCAAGACATAATAATCTGTCACAATTTGCAATAGGATGTTTTTTATGTTCTCACCGAGGCGTATTTAGTCAGAAAATTATAACAAATGGTTGCAGCCGCGTAGACAGGGAAAATCTTTAGCGTGAAATACGTGTACCGTGTTTTATTGTCATTGTAGTACAAGAGCCTGTCTAGCATCGGCCTTCACTCATCTTTTTTGGGAAATTTAACACAATGACAAACCTGGCAACCAGTGGGGTAACACACTTAGATACAATGGCAGTGCCTTCTATTTTGACAACATTCATTGCCTAATTTACGTTGTTGAACAGACGATTAAAAAAAATATTATTATATTAAACTTAAGAAGAAATGGATTAGCAATTTCCTTCAAAATCCTTCGCATTGTAATTGAAAGCGAGTAACGCAATAAAATTCTGGTCCTACTAGGACCAGAAAACAAAGAAAAAAAGATCCATTTCAGGTTTATTATATGCTAATGCTGTTTAGGAAATTAAAAGACATAATTTTTGTAGAGTTTTCCTTGATCAGATTTTTCAGACGACTCATTACCGATGATAAAGTTTTTGGTAAACACATGAATTATTGTTTATGTTAGACGGGCTCTTAGACTATTAAGACTAACTGCGCCACACGGCGTTTCGCGTCTGTGTCATTTCGAGTTTCACCGTGAGAGACACTATTTCATTTGTCTGAACTAAGCTTTAATCTTGCAAATTACGAGTGTTTTAATCATAAATTTAGAAATAACACCGTCTCGGAGAAATATCGTGAATAAAGATAAATTAATACGTTGAATAAAGTTTCAAAAACATTCATATTTTTATTACGTTATAAAGTTTTAAAATATTACTCTCACTTAAAGCAAAATGAGAGATCTAGTCCAGTAGAAAATAATAACATATTTCACATTTAGCTTTAGAATAATAAAAGCGTTCAAGCGCGTACAATTTTTGATGAAACACTTTTAGAAGTGTTTGGTGATTTTTTTTCAGTGTGTAAAGACACACACTGAAAAAAGGACTTTGCTAACTAAAAGCGTGAATATGTTAATAGTTAATTAATTTCTAAAATCCGTACCTTCTATTTTGTTTTATTTAAACTCAAACAGTATAACATGCTTAGTATTTACGGAAAAGCGTTAATCATCCGTACACACGGCTACATATCAAGCTATACATTTCCAGTATAAGATGACCTCTAATTGTAGGGATACCAACACAATGGGAGATCAGCTTATACTGGAAATGTATAGCTTGATATGTAGCCATGTGTACGTGATAATGATAATTCATAAGTATTTCCTGCAAGAGAATTTCTTACGTGACGATACGTAAAGCTTCAGAAAGATGAAGTCTAACACATAATAAAATTCTATTTATAATACCTTTTGATAATTCTCCCCTTATACACGTACGGACCCCGGAGGACACGGTGGAGCATACGGTGGAGGTCTGCCCGGCTTGCGCAGAGCACCGCCGTGTCCTCGTGGAGGCGATCGGCGGCAGAGATCTCTCGCATCCGGCCCTGGTTCCGGCCATGGTACGGAGCGAGAGGGCATGGACAGCCGCCACCTCTTTCTGCGAAGCAGTAATGCTCGCAAAGGAGGAGGCGGGACGGTTGAGGGAAAGGCAAGTTTCGCGCCCTCTCGCCCCTAGCCGCCGCAGTAGACGTCCTGGGCGTCGGGAATCCCGGGCGGATTTCTGGCCACCGTAGGCGCGGGCTTGCGGACGGTGAGCAATGGGTAGCTCACCGTCCGGTAAGGACCAGGCCCGGGTCGACGGCGCGTTGTATTCCACGCGCGCTTCAAAGAGATGTCGTCAGCACAAGCGTAGGGGTCCACTAGGGCCGATGCCTGCCGGGGTCGCGGGAAGGTACTAATGGGTCGCCGAGGCCCCTGGCAACGCAGGCAACAGGAAGGAATACGGGTGGGTTTTAGTCATTAAGAGTCTGACACACCCTCCCGCTCCGCCCGCGCCAGCGGGAGAAGTTATTTGATGATTTCCCATCCAAAAAAGAAAAAAAAATACACGTACGGACAGACGGGTCGTTTTATAATACACAGTATAACGAATGATATTATTATTTTATATGTAGGACCTAGTCTCGGTCACACTGAATGTTTCAGACGTGACCTGTGTGGCTATGGAGTATAATCTTACCCCATACGTGTATGTGATATCCGCGTAAAATGTTTCTCTTGTTAATAGAATTACATTCATGAGATATTCATTGACTGCAAGAGGTTTTTGTTTTGAGCTGGAAATTCTTTTGTTTTTCGTTTTATTTTGAATACCAGCAGCCTAATTGCGTAACACACATTCACATCACAATCACATTCCAAGATTTTTGAAGCATATGCTTCATAGGTTTGAAAAATTCGTCTGGCCAACCAAAAACCAAAAATAATGCAATGAACGTGGGTGAACTGTCAAAATGAAACGGATTACGATCAACTGTCATTTTATAGGTTACCTGTTTTATCATTATGATGTACCTTTATTATTATTATTATGTATATTAGTTATTATGTACCTTTATTATTATGTCGTTAATTCTTTTTTTTACATATAAAATATATTTTTAAATATTTCTTAAAAAGGTATAAAAAAGATTTAAAAATATAGTAAATATTGGTCGGCCGGTGTCTGGAGCAGGGTCCAAGCTACCGGTGGTTAGGGCTCCAGAGATAGGAACCTCCTCACAATGCGAGCCGTATCGAGGAGTACTGCCTTCTGAATTAGACCCTCGACCCAGCCGCCTAACGAGAGCCTCGAGAGATGTTGGTTGAGGCTTTCGGCCATCAGGCCATTAGCCGTTACGACAATCGGCACAATGATAGCCGAGTTCACATTCCACATGTTAACAACCTCGTGTGCTAAGTCGAGATATTTTATTTGTTTCTCTTTCTCAGCTTTCACGAGGTTTTCGTCATGTGGAATGGTAACATCGACTATCATTGCGCGGCGCGCTAATCGATCTATCAGGCTTATTGGCGACAATAGTCATGTCAGTAATGATAGACCGATCCCAGTACAACGTGACATGGTCATTTTCGAGAACTGGGTCGGGCACATACTTGTAATACGGTACCCCAGAGTTCACAAGTTTATATTTCAAAGCAAGTTGCTCGTGAATAATCCTAGCCACTTGGTTATGTCTGTGCAAGTACTCGCCGTTAGCCAAACGAGAACAACCACAGATAATATGTCTGATAGACTCACCCGGACGGTGGCATGCCGACACACGTCAACCGTCCCGTCCTTCATAATATGTCTCGATAACTCAAGATTCGTCAAGATAACTTCGTCCATAATTGCATAGACAAAACCTTCAGTTTCCCCGAAAAGGTCCCCAAAACATAACCAGGATACGGACGCTAAGAAATCTATATCGGGCTCATGAAGAGCCCGATAGAAGCGCCCGTGTAGTTCCTTGCTTTGCCATATCTCCTTGCGGTCATCCGTGGTAAGTACCACAGGTTTGCGCCAGATCTCTTTAGCCATGGAAAGTGGGGTGAGCCCCTTGTCCACTGCGACCATATTATGGTGCATACCCACTTCGGTTTTCAAAAAATATTCCCTGAGACTGCATATCTCGCGGTTGTGGAGGGTCTTTGCATTTAAAAAGCCTCGACCTCCGCACTTCCTTGGGATGTACAGTCTCATCACCGATGATCGTGGTTGATGCATCTGGTTTGCGGTCAACAGTGTACGGACCCTCCTATCTAGGGTGTCGAGTTCAGTCTGAGTCCATTTGAATATGCCGAAAGAGTACATCAAAACCGGCATGACCCAACCGTTGAAGGCGCGCACCTTGTTTCCGCCTGAAAGAAGACTAATTACTACCTTCTTCAGGCCACCAAAAAAGCGCTCCTTCAACGATTGCTTCATGTCAGTAACGTTGATGCCTAACGCTTTCGACATACCCAAATACTTATAGCTTTCGGATAAGGAGAGGGATCTAAGGTGTATGGAATCCGAAAGTTGAATTCTCTCGGATTCCATAATTTCCCCTCGCTTCACATGCATGATTGCACATTTGTCCACACCAAATTCCATTCTGATGGCGCCACTGAAAGTTTCAGTTAGCTTCAGTAGCTCCATTAGTTGCAATTTGTAGGGGGCAAAGATTTTCAAGTCATCCATGTAGAGGAGGTGAGATATGACCTGACCACCTCTCCTCAACCGATAGCCTAGACCTGAATCCTCCAACAATGCGCTTAGAGGGTTAAGGGCTAAGCAGAACCAAAGTGGACTCAAACTGTCGCTCTGAAATTATTACCCTTTTAATTATTATTATTATTATTATGTATATTTGTTATTATGTTGTTCAAAACTCTTGGATTGTGATTCAAACTGTGTTACGCAATTACAGTACCGGTTTCTAAATGCCTGTTCAAATTATTGTTTTGTCAAATCTTTAACTTTGAAGTCTTTTTATTGAGTGTTGTTATTGTCGACGACCAATTACAACGTGAGATTCGATCTAAGATTTCAACGGCCTTTTAGAAATCGGGAACACTCGATCGGGAACTTCTGAAAGGCTGCCCCTGAGAAATTAACGAAGCTGATATGTTAAAATATGTATTAAAATAAGGTACTTACTTACGTCTAGTTGATGTAACTGGTGACCGAAAAGCTGGCCGGCTTTCTCGCGCAACGCATCAGCATAGCATGCCGCCAGCATTCTCGGTACAATGCCTCAAGGGCCTTTTTTTAGGTTTAACTTAGCTGTAATTTAATTGAGTTAATGATCTCGTAATTTGGTTATGTAAATAAATATTATTTTTTATACGTAGGTCATCATCTGCCTAGCCTTTTCCCAACTATGTTCAAATTCAAATTCAAATTCTTTATTGCAAACTAATTGTACAGAATTTTTGAAGATGTTAACAATAGGTAGGTTCTTAGAACTTAGTTGCCTGATAAGGCAGTGCAATTTAAATGGTTATAAATATAAGAACAAAAATAAAAATGTACATGCCCAATATAACCGTTACATAGTTTACATTATATTATATTAATTATCATTATTCATACATTTTATATTATCTCATACTATTCTACTACTACTACTCTTACTTACTGTTCTCATAATTTATATGTCATTATATTAAGTATCACAATCATTTTAATATTAAATAGTTATTTATCATTAAGGAATTCTTTAACTGAATAATATGCCTTTTTAATCAGGAAGTCCTTTAGCTTCCGTTTAAAAATGCTAATTGAATGTAGGTTCTTAATGTCGATGGGTAATTATATATTTTTATGCTCATACAAAAAATACTATTACTATATACTGCAGTGTGGGATGCTTTATTGCGTAGTGTGTTTTTGAGTCTACTGCTTGTTAATGTGTTATAGCTACTGATGTTTGATTTAACTAAAATTGAGCCCGCGTAGATGTATAGAGCAGGGAGGGTTAATATCTTAAGGTTTACGAATTGAGGTTTACATGAATCTATTTGGTGTATCCCACATATTGATCTAATACACTTTTTTTGTGCCTTGAACGCAGTTTCTTTATCAGTTGAGTATCCCCAATATAGTATCCCATAAGAAAGAGTGGATCCCACATAGGCATGATAAGCACTCAGTAGTGTGGTTTGGTTAGATACTTTTTTGAGCATATGTAGGGCATAAGAGAATTGGTTTAATTTACTACATACACTATTTACATGTGTTTTCCATGACATATTAGAATCTATATAGATACCTAGAAATTTGGTACTTGTGACCTCAGATACAGTTGCATTATTGTACTCAATAGTTAATGGAATTAATCTTGCGTTTTTATTCTTGAAATTCATATAATGTGTTTTTGCAAGATTTATTTTTAAATTATTTATTGTTAGCCAATTTATTAATTTAGATAGGGAATCATTTATTTCTAGTTCATGATTTTTATTTTTGTTATTTATGAAAAGAGCCGTACTGTCATCTGCAAATAAAACCATAGGGTGCCGAATAGCGTTAGGTAAATCATTTATATAAATGAGAAATAGTAGTGGTCCTAGTATCGACCCTTGAGGTACACCATATTTTACAGATCTTGGGCTCGATGTATATTTAATTTCTGTTTTTGTGAATGGACATAATTGTGTTATTTCAGTGAACTGTATTCTATTACTGAGATAGGCTTTGATTATTTCCAGTGCTTTACCTCGAACTCCGTATATTTCTAGTTTATGTAGTAGTAGTCCATGGTCAACATAATCAAACGCTTTTGTCATGTCCATATATAGAGCTGTGACCTGATTTTTTTTATCTAGTTCCGTTATAATCTTTTGTAAAAACTGATGCATTGCTGTATTAACCGATTTCCCTTTTCTGAATCCAACTTGATTATCTATTATTATTTTATTTTTTTCGAAATATTCATTAAGATTATTATATAGTACTCTTTCAAATATTTTAGCTATTATAGGAATGAGAGCGATAGGTCTATAACATCGTACATCTTCCATGTTTTCTTTTTTGAATATTGGTGTCACTACAGTAGTTTTCAAATATGTCGGGAAAATACCTCCCTCAAGACACTGATTTATTATGTAAGTGATGATTGGAGCAATTTCGTAGACTACACATTTTATTATTTTTGTGGAAATTCCATCATAACCTTTACTGTTAGTGTTTTTTAGTGTCATGATTATTTTGACAACATCGTAAGGGGTAACTGGTGTTAAGAAACAGGAGTTTGGTTTGTTATAGGTTAGAATATTAGCGTAGTTTATTTCATTATTCGTTAGTTTTGAAATGTCATCAATGAAGAAATTGTTGAATGTTTCTGCTATAGCATCAGGAGCAGTTATAAGTTGGTTATTATATTTTATTCTATTAATTTTTTCCGGGGGGTTATTGTTTTTGTATTTATTGATTATTTGACACACTGCTTTAGATTTATTTGTGGCTGTTTGGATATGATAGTTGTTTTGCGACCGTTGAGTGAGTTTTATGATTTTTTAAACTTTTTTGCATATATCTTAAAATTACTCCTATCTCTATTTTTACCTAATAGTCAATATGTTTTAAGTAGCATTCTTTTACGGAGAGAACATACTTTTACTCCTTTACTGAGCCAGTTTGTATTACGTATGATTGGAACCCTAATTTTTATGTTTGGAAAGCAGAGGTTATAGAAAAGTTTAAACAATTTATGGAATTCTTCAAAAGCAGCATTTGGATCATTTTTTTCATAGCAATCACTAAAACTCAGGGCTTTTAAACATTTGTAAATTTTTCAACATTTTCGTTGCTATAATCTCTTCTAAATTTGTACCAGTGGGTTATTGAGAAAGATTTCCTAACAGGACATGATAGTATTTGTGCTGTATGATCAGACAATGCTAGTTCTAAGACCCTTTGTTTACAGCCTCTTATATTATGTGCAATGTTATCAATGCACGTTTTGCTTTGCAAACGAGTTGGTTCATTAATTGCAAGTTTTAAGTTAAAGCTCCGTAATAAGTCTTCAAACTCTCTCGAAACAGGAGTATCTTTTAGTCGATCAATATTATAGTCACCACAAATACCAAGCTTCTTACATTTGGTACATAATTTTGCAAGCATAGCTGTTAAACGGTCAAAGAATATTTCTAAACAGTCCCTTTTAGTCGTTGGAGGCCTATAGATACATATGATAATTAACTCATGCTCCAGCAATTCAATAGCCGAACACTCTATGAGGTTGGATATGCTTACAAGCTTTGCTTCGTGTAGAATCCTAAATTTATGATTTTTTCGTACTAGAATACATGAACCACCATTTCTATTTGCTCTTGAGAAATTTGCCGCCATAGTATAATTGGGAATTTGGAGAAATTTAGTATCATCTGTTATCATATTATGCTCGGTAACACACACCACATCAATTATATTATTGTTGTTGTTCATATTATTTAAATTTACGGTAAATTCATCAGCTTTGTGTAGTAAAACATTAATATTTTGATGAAGTACATGTATTCTATCATATACGAAAAAAAATGTTATCATCACATTTATCATTTACATTAAATTCAATGTATTATCAGATTTTGTTAGTTGTATACTTGCATCATCTACATTCAATGTATTTAAATCTACGATTAGGTCTTGTAGATCGTTTAAAATAATATTCAAGCCTTTATTATTTAAGCTTCCATACCTTTGGTTATAAGTTTCGTAGGTGTATGGAAGATTTAAGTTGGAATCCAAAATATACGCATATCTACGAGTATGTGTCTCAACATCCATGTAGATTAAATGATTAAAGGTGTCGATTCTACTATTGAACATAAAATTTTTGCTAACCATATATTTAAAAGATGGCAGACATACTATAAAGTTTGTGTGTGTTAAGTTTTGTAACTTTTCGCGAACGAAAGTAACTAATTCTATATAATTTTGCGTCCTTCTGAAATCTTCTTCCCCAACATAGATAACACAGTAGTCGGAGTAAGTGAAATTTTGTATTTTCTTATCGAGATTATGTAATAGTTGCTTCAATCCACAATTTGGCATGCGATAGTGACATATATTAAAATTACTTAAGTTAGTTCTTTGACTGATTGTGTATAATCTGTTAGAGGTTTCACTTCTTAAAATACATATATTATTCTTAACAACCGGCAACAATGACTTATTTTTATTAATATTTCTGTTTGGTGATGTTTTGTTTAGCGAGTTTTCAGTACGGTCTTCAGCAGTGGATGTGCAGTAATCAGGAATTTCTAAAGTCTGAAGTTTACTGGTCCTCCTTTCCGTAGAACTAATTTTATTTTTCTTTGGCGTTTGTATTTTCTTCTTTAGAGGACTACTAGTGACTTTTTTATACATCTCATTTTTCTTTAATAAATCGGCGATTGTTTGCTTCAGGGAGCCATTTTCCAAAGATAGTATTTCTATTTCTTGATGTGAGCTTTTTAATTGAGACCTAAGGTTCTCAATCTCTGTTTGAAGAATGTTTAGCTGCTTATCCTCCTGGATAGTGGGGTCGGCTTCCAGTCTTATCAGATACAGCTGAATACCAGTATTTTATATGGAGCGACTGCCTATCTAACCTCCACAACCCAGTTGCTGGGTAACACGATACCCCTTGGTAAGACTGGTTGTCAGACTTTCGAGCTTCTGATGACCCGTAACGACTGTCAAAGATCTACAAATGACAGCCGGGATCAACGGCTTAACGTGCTTTCCGAGGCACGAAGGGGTCTTGGTATGTAAAGATGGTCACCCATCCACGGACCAACCGCGGCAAGCGTAGCTTAACCTGATTACCTGCCCCTATTTTTTATACGTAGGTACTAAATAATATTAAAATGTATTTAAAATCACCCAAGCACGAGTAGTAGGGACCTAAGTGCTACAGAAAAATCCTCAGTGTTGTAGGTAATATACACTTCCCCCTTCTCATATGGCAAGAACATACAGGCATGTCTAAATTTTTAATCACTCTATGATCAGTGAGAGCAGTATTTAATTACTTTTCCACTTCATTCTGTTTTTAGCCTCCGCTTACTTTAAAAATATTTGATAGAAGTATGCGTTTGCTTTTAGTAATGGAAATGCGAACAATCTCATAGTTCCAAAAATGATTAAAGTTTTACTAATCTATTGGTTATTTGATATAGATACTTCTACTGGTTATTTGTCGCTGACTGATAGAATATAAAGTTTTTTTTCGCCACATCTTCATGTTCCTTTTAAGGTGAACGTCCACTGCTGAGGACCTCACCGAACACTACCCACGCACGGCACGCAACGGATTTTGGTTTATATTTATATGAATTCGTATAGCACTGCGTCCACTATCGGTTACACTACCGCTCGCACGGAACGCCGGCTATGTATGAATTCACTTTTATTTTTATTAAAAGAAAGATATGAAAAATTGTATAATCTGAAACATCGACAATATTCAAATTTGCAAAGAAGAGGTAATATCCGGATACAGTGGAAGCGTGCCGTCGGCAAATCCGTTCAATACGTTGCGTGCCGTGCCTGCGTTGCGGCCGGGGCAGACCAGTAGACGTTCACCTTTATAGTGCATGCTCTGTATCGTCGTTAATACAAGCTGCTGTTGCTGATATTCCTAGAATCTTCCTGAATAAATAGAGACGTATGTATTCAGAGTCAAAGACCTTTGGATGACCGACACAACTATTTTCAGTATCAGTTAACCGGTTCATGTAAGTCAAGGGCACGGCTGCACGATTTTTTCGCAGAAATCGCTTTCTTGTCTTTTAGTATCTAGACTATTGTAAATTTGATGTACAAGAGTGAGATAGAAAACTTTTCTATTTATTTTCTATTGATAACAGATGTGTGCCATTTTCTAAGGATCGCTTGTCTTTTTCAGTCCTGACAATTGAACTTAGGCTACTTACATAGTTGAAATAGGCGTTGTAGATAATTATGTTGCTTTGTATGTAAATAAAAAACCAAAATTTTAAATTCGTAATGATTTATTTTAAAATATCAATTTTCTGCCTGTCCGTACATATCACCGTAATTGAGAGTGACATAATAATATCTGGTATTTTTATTCGGGCCGAGTTGTCTCAGGTCGAGCTGTCACTGACCCTTTGGTGTGCAATGACCGCAATAGTAACTTAATCACATCTATTTTCGCCATTAAGACGCTGACAACACCTAAACCGCGGTCACTGTCAAATTACATAGAAAAGAAAAAGAAGCGCGATGACACAACGCTTGTAATTTATTGCAAAATATGAAGTAATTATCTATTTACTCAAAATTGAGTTGAGTAATCGAAAATAAAAAACAACCAAGTTCTGCATTCAAATAAGACGTTCTTGCTATTAATTAAATACGTAGCGTATGTTGATATTTGATACAGATATTTTGGATTAGAACTCAAAGTAAGAGGTTAGTTTAACGTTAGATTGTATCGAGATTTTGTTTTCAAAACGTGTTTTGGTAACAACCAGGTTCAGGGAAATATGTTCAAAATTAATATATATTTTTTCCGCTATCACAAACTATACAGATTTGGCATTTTTTTTTTCTTAAGCGAAGCCTATTTTGGTCAATTGGGTCTTGTCAGCGCCTTAAAAGTTCTTATTATTACGCCTTCTCAGATGTATTATGCATCCTAATAATGGTTGCTCATGCATTGTTGCCACTACACTATTACTTCTGTAATGATAGCTGTAAGCCAAGTACCCAAACACAATAAAATAAAATAAAATAAAATGTCAAACCGCAACACTCACTATCTTACTATATTTAGGTAAGTAAGTACCTATAGAAAAATGATATGCCAAAACCACGACGTCCTGGTAGGTATTTTCATAAAATAATCCTCCCATCCAATTTATCGCTGTTATAGAAGGAAATTAATATCCAATAATTCAAAAATGCCTTTTTCCTTCACATAATGGAGGAACGTTCAGGTATGGAATCTCATAGCGTCGAGATTTCATATTACACAGTGCAATGATTCGTAGGAAAATAATAAGTACCATTTTGTATGGATCGTTTCACTAATTGAATCCACGATGTGTATAGCAAAATTGGAAGTAAAATAAGTATTGGTGAAGAATGATTCTATGAAAGTAATGTGACTATCTGTCTATATGGTTTTGACTACAAAAAGCAGGGATACTAAATATGACGAAACGTTTCGAGAAAAGGTACCTTTTCTCGAAGTGTTTCGTCGTATTTTTAGAACCTGGATTACATCTTCGGTCTGGATATTGCTAGAAAACTCAAATTCTCAGGATAAGAAGTAGTAGCCGTACATTTTGACCCACATGTAAGGACTGTAGAGTTAGGGGCTTAGCTCAGCATTAGATCTGATAACTTTTTAACATTGAACGCGTTATGTAAGTCTTGGCAACCTACTTTACATGTAATGTTTTTGGTGGGTAAATATTTACAGTGCCTAATTTAGACTTCTGACAGACCTAGGCTAAATGTGAATATCCCCGGCCTGTCTGCCTGCGCCTGCCTAACCCACGACTATACTTATCTACTATATTTGTATGAAACCTTTTTTTTCATGATTTTTTTTACACTTTGTCGGCGTGATTAATGTGTATACCTATGCCAAATTACAGCTTTCTAATACTAATCGTCACTGAGCTACAGCAGAGACACACAGACAGACGGACATGGCGATATTAAGGGTTCCTTGTTTACTACGGAACCCTAAAAATGTCATTTTAATATTTAAAGTGGTCGGTAGGTATCGCTGGAATATTATTTTGGAATTATTTTGAAATTAATGTAAAAGCATTTAAAAAAGTCAAGAATGTAGAACTATTTATAAATTAATAAAAATGCGAAAAAAGGAGTGAAAATCAACGGTAATTCTCAGCGCCACCTCGGTCCTTGTGCCCTAGGCTCTAGCCTAACTAGCCTGTGGGTAAATCAGGCCCTGAATATTTATGTATGGAAGAGAAAATTATAGTTAAGAATAATAAGAAACTTGTATGCTCGGTTGTAAATTTAAGAAATATTTGAACAATTAAATTATTACAGATTTAGAGAGAAGTGTAAAAGTCTATGGGGATGGATGACAAAAAACTACGTATTATCACTTTAGTTGTAGACAGAAACGTCACCAGCCTTAACTTATCTCCAAAAACAAAAAGGTAGGTAATAATTATAACGACGTGAATGACTAAGAAAAAACATGACCTAAAAACTACATAGCTAAATTGTAAGCGTTTGTAATGAGTAAACAGTAATTAAGGACAGACTATGAAAGCTGTACCTATTCAAGAGATACTCAGTCACCTCACCGTAGACTATTAATAGATAAACCTGTTTATTTATCCAACAGTAATGGCTCTCAGTCCCGTCGAGGAAAACTTCAAGAGCTCTTTTATTCACTTTTCTGTCCTTTTTCAACCGAATCGGGAAACGAGCGGCAGTGAAAGAAGTGTAATATTTCACTAGACGGCTAATAAATTACTGCAGCTTTAAAATCTATACTGCATTGAACATGGTAGTTTTTTCTTTGAAAAAAATTGCCTTAAGATTTGCTTGATGGATCAATTTTTTTACAACTTGTAATCTTGTTTAGCTCGAGCGATAGAAAGTGATTATTGTGGGGTAAACAAATACATTAAGTTATTTTTGCCCGCACGCTTAATTATTTTAAATTTGTTTTAGTTCCTTAATTTTAAATAACTAAACCTCTGTAGTAGTATTCTAGAGTTTTCAGAAATTGTTATCGTCGCGATAATGAGTTTTTAACTTAATATTAGGGATGGGCCGATAGTTGTTTCACATTCGGTTTATCCGAAATTTGACATTCGGTCGAAATTCGGTTCAAATGCCGAACATTCTAAAGAAGAAATAAAAAAAAAAATTGGTTAAATAATAAGTTATTTGTTACTTATTTATCAATTCAATATATTCTAAACATTGTCAGAATGTTGTCAACATTCGAATAATGTTTAGAATACATTGAATTGATAAATAAGTCTAAGCATTGAAACAATTATCGCTAAAAATTAGTGATGCAACGATACCGATACGATAATCGTATAACGGCGATTATCGTTAGTTTTTATGATCATTCGTTATCGTAAACATTGCAATTCATTCTTTTCCAATATTTTTTATAGTTTAGAGTGAGAGAAACATATATGTATACATATATACATCGTGATAAGAGAAACCGACTTAAGGGAAAAACTTATGGAGAACTAATGCGCCATGATCAGGTCGCCTGTCGCGGTGACTCAGGTTCAGGGCACTCTGACCAAGCCCTCCGTCGTGGTGTCTAAGGTATTGTCTCGGGCGGAGAGCGAACAGAGTACTGATGGAGAACCCTCGCCGGAAATGCAACTGACTCTTAGGGAGGAAATCAGGCTCTTCCGTTCTGAGCTGCGAGAGGTTCGGGATGAAATGCCGGAGTTCCGTCGTGAGATGGCTGGCCTGCACTCGTCAATGGGAGTCTGCACCGAGCGAGTTGACAGCCTGGAGGCCAGGATCGAGGCTCTTGAATGTAGGCAAAGTGCTGTAGTGCCAGACGGGAAAGTGGGTCGGCTCGAGCAGGTGGTGCTTCAACTGCAGCTTGAGCTCAACGACCGCGAACAGGACTTACTGGGCTCCGATCTAGAGATCGCAAACATCCCGGAGATTCCCGGTGAGAATGTATTGCACACCGTCGGGCTGGTGGCGGCAAAGCTGATGGGCCTGCGAGATGATCGAGAGGTACAGACGAGCTCTGCGGGCGGCGTGAGTCCGGTCGGCGGAACGAGTCTAGTGGGAGCAGAAGCGGCGACGGTCGACGCGGTCGGCGCATCGTGGAGCGCCTGACGAGGCGCGCCCTGCGCGACGACCTGCTGCAGAGCGTGCGCGTTCGACGCGGAGCCACCACCACGGATCTGGGACTCCCCGCACCTTCACGTCGCTTCTATCTGAAGGAGAGGCTCACCAAACCGAACAAGCACTTGTTTTACCGGGTGCGTGAAGCTGGCAGCCGGCTCGGGTGGAGGTATATCTAGAAAAAGTTCGGCCGCATTCTAGCAAAGCAGGCTGACGGCAAGCCTACCAACTGCATCCGCTCAGAGGAGGATATAGCGCGTGTTTTTGGTTGTGAGGTGCCCTTCTCTTCATTCTCTACAGTGCTGACATTGCCAACTGTCTGATCAACACCAAGTTCCATCTTTATGCCGACGATCTGCAGTTGTACCTTTCCTTTCGCTCCCAGGATACTGCTGTAACTGTAAACAGAGTAAATGAAGATTTGGGAAGGATCTCGGCTTGGTCCAGAAGAAACTACCTGGTCCTGAATCTGACTTACTTGAAGTCCAAGTATACTTATTGCGATGGGATCTAGGGATTTCCTGAACAAAATGCTTGCTTGCAGCCTTGACCTCAGGATTGATGGTTGTGGTGTGGAGAGGGTTCTAGAAGCTCGTAATCTTGGGGTATTTGACGGGCAGCTGCATTTCGAAGCTCACGTATTGGAGGCCGTGCGCAACTGCTTCTACCGACTCAAGCTCTTGTAAAGTGTGCGTCCCTACATAAGTGTGGATATGCGTGTCATGCTGTGCGAGTCCCTTGTTCTATCAAAGCTGAATTACGCTGACACTGTGTATGGGGCGTGCATTCTCGGTAGAAGCGAAAAACTAATCCAGCGAGTGCAGAATGCTTGTGCAAGATTCTGCTACAATGTCCCACCACGCTCCCTCATCACTCCATTTTTAAATGAGGGTAATTTGATGAGAATGTCAGCACGCAGAAAGTTTCACCTGGCTACCCTACTCTTTGGCATAAGTCTGACAAAGAAGCCAGATTATTTATACAGGAAGCTGTCTTGGTCGCGCGATGTTAACAAAATTAAAACAAGAGCATCTTCGTACCTCATGTTAGCCTTATCGCAGAGAACTGCTGCATTTCGTGGAAGTTTTAAATTTGCTGCCTCCCGCTGCTGGAACGACTTGCCCCCTCCTTTTCGTGCTCTAAAAACAGTTGGTACTTTCAGATACAAATATAAACAACACTTGCTTCGATTACAAAATGAAACCAGTCACTAAACTCACCCTAGGACTGCACGCATTTAGTATTGATGACCTTAGCGGAGTCTTTTGTTCCTTGGATTTGCTTCTGTCACTATGTTTTGTTCGGTGATATAATCTTTTTCTTTCGACTCAGACTGCACAACACAGTCAATAAAACACAGCGATACATTTTACTACATATTTGCACCACTTTCTTGTCTTATCTTTAAATATTCACTCTAATCTCAGCTAGTGTTATTCTGATGCTGATAATTATTGTACGCTATTTTTCTATTTACTTCTTCTGGCAGGAGTCAGTTATGTTTTTGTTCGTATAGGTACATGTCCTGCCTCTGAGAAAAGTCACTCAGAATATACGGAGCTTCCAGGAGGCGATAAAAATATTCGTGCCGAAGTTCGTATTCGGCTCAAACCATCCCCATCCCTACTTCATATCATTACCTACCCACGAAATAAATATATATATCATTACCCACCCAACTCTAGGATTCGACATAACGAATTAGTTATTATACTCGTACAAACAAATATAATAAAATGATCCAATTTTCACCCTTCCCGTATTTATACGCTTATTTCCTATTTTCTACTATAAAATTGTAACAAGAAACCGTAAACGGGACGTATAGGCACCGACTTTAATACACCGCATCACCGGATAACGATGGTTTCGTTATAGCTGATAGAAACTATAAAACTGTTTACTACCTCTGGCTTCGGATTCTAGCTGACTAGATGCAATAAAGTGTGAATGAGTGATGTAGGCTGGTCATAACCTGGGTACTGAAACATTTTGAGATATTATTTGAAATGAATTTAACTTTAAATCACAATTTTACCGGTTCGCGAATTATGAATACGTTGGCTGAAAAATGGGGGTGGCCTATACTTAGTAGTTCTTGGAACAAGGCTGTCAATGATGAGGCTGCAAAACTGGACAACTGAGTACCCACAATGTCCAGTTGTCTATGTCAAGTGCGTTTCAATGCACATGAAGCAGAACAATACCTAGATTTAAGACATTCACACACATTGGACTACCTTTATTTTTGGTGGGAAACCGTCAAATAACTTATCCCGCTCTGGGCGGAGCGGGAGGGTTTGTCAGACTCTTACTGTCTAAAACCGACCCGTATTCCTTCCGTTGCCTGTGTTGGCAGAGGCCTCGGTAACCCTTTTAGTACCTTCCCGTGACCGCGGCAGGCATCGGCCCTAGTGGACCCTTATACTTGTGCTGACGACATCACTTTGAGGCGCGCGTGGAATACAACGCGCCGTTGATCCGGGCCTGATCCTTACCGGACGGTGAGCTACCCTTTGCTCACCGTCCGTAAGCCCGCGCCTACAGTGGCCGGAAATCGGCCTGCGGCGGCTAGGGGGGAGAGGGCCCGAAATTTGCCTTTCCCTCAACCGTCCCGCCTCCTCCTTCGCGAGCATTACTGCTTCGCAGAAGGAGGTGACCGGGGTAGGTGATGGCCCTGTCCGTCAGATAGGCCTCGACCACACGACAGAGGTAGAGAGGTAAAATCAAAATCAAAATCAAAATATTTTTATTTCACTTAAACCTACATGGGCACTTATGAAACGTCAGAAACTAGGTGCACGGTTCCAATGGGTCGTTTCCTATGGAGAAGAGCCGGCAAGAAACTCCACGGTTACTCTTTTAAAAATAATTGGCTTTTACAATGTTTTCAAATTACAGTGTTAATAGGTATGGGAGGACAGTGTAGGCCTGTCGAGACGTACCAGGTACTTAACAAAAAAAAAAAAAAAGAAAAAGGTCTACAAAATATCTAATCTATTAAGCCTACAACGTTCTCACATTCACAAGGTACACACAAATCTGTGTAAAATATTAATAAAATAATAAAAATAAAAACCCATTTAAACCAACCGGAGTGCCTCCCTGATGCAACTGCAGGGCAGGGTATTGAAGGTATTGGCGATGTCTAGAGACACCGCCAAGACGACCCCACCCTGGGCAACAGCATTCCCCGTCGTGAGGGCTCGCACGCGCATGATGGCGTCCACCGTAGAGCGCCCCCTGCGGACATTGGACTACCTAGATTTAACAATACCTTGATTTAAGACTTGGCAAAGAGAAAAAAACCGGACAAGTGCGAGTTGAACTAGCGTTGTGAGGGTTCCGTACAATGAATATTTTATCTAGCATGCTTTTTATCCCAAGACAATTTATCCCAAGAACAAACATAACATTGTAGTTGAAGAACATTTTCTCCCATAAATTTTAACCTGCAAATCTAAGTTTGTACGCACAATATTGAGAGATTTGCCATGTCATTCTAACTCTATAGACTTAAGTTTTCCTGTAATCTATAAGTAAACAATTAATTTCTGTAGTTTTTCAAAATTTTCGGTTTTTAGTTTCGGAGATAATGGTAAATTTTCATCAATTTTCATACATAAATTTAACACTTTTTATTTTAAAATTATAAAAATAAAATATTTGAGATCCTCACAGTAAGCCCTTTCATTTGGTAGGTACAGGTTGCAAAACTTTTTTTTTGTATGTCTAATTTTCCCCTCAAAAGCTTATGTATATGTGCACATTAAAAATCATTTATTTACGATACAGATCCGTATTTGGGTCACAGAAATTCATATGTGTACCAAGTTTCAACTTAATCGGTCCAGTAGATAGGTAGCAAATTGCCTGTGGCAGACGGACAGACAGACAGAAACACGAGTCCTATACGGATTCCATTTTTCCTTTTGAGGTACGGAACTCCAAAAACAGAATTCTATATTAAACTTCAAAAAGAGCATTATACGTTAAGTAACAACGTGAGTTAATGGGTAAAACAAGCAATACATTAGAGAGCGCATTCCCATATATTGGTTCACAAAAATACACCCCTTAGGGCCGATTCACACCGGAACGGCAGAAGCCGGCAGCGACGCGACGCGGGCAGTACCGCTAACAAGACGCGCATGGCCACGAGCGACCTCACGGCACAGCGGGCGGCCGCACGACTGTTCGAGCTTTTCAAGCGATACTGGTCTTTTAATTATGTAGATAGAGATTAAAATTATTTTACACTGAAAGTACTCGCCGCGTCACTGCCAGCCGCTGCTTTCCCAGTGTTAATCGGCTCTTAGTGGGTCTGAAGGTTTCCCAGTGTGTCTGAAATATTATGAGGAAGTAAGGATAATGATTAACCAGAAAGTCTCTCCGACTAGTGTCACTTAGATAAGTTCAAATCTGTGATCGAGATACTTAGCTATACCTATATATTCATGTGCTTGTAAACATTAGAGACGAGGCTTTAAGCCACTTGGTTTACCAATAAAGCCCAGTTGGTCCAAAAATCACTAAATGCATTTATTGCTAAAGTTAGTTTTTGTCAACCGTTTGAACATGACAGACAGAGAGAGAATGATTTTTTAAATTTGTTAAGCGCTAAAAGCATTTAGTGATATATGAAAGAATGTCGAAAAGTAGCTCAAATCTCAGAAAATAAAAACCTAGCAGTCTGAGAGCGTGCAAGGAATTAGCTCTTGGTCATTCTTCATCTCAATTAGGTAGAGTACTTTACATAACTCCAACAACAGCAGTTATAAATTTCTTCAATCGCTCGAGAACACTCCCCATTGCCATCACCAAAGCTACCAATCGTAACAAGTGTTGACCTCAATAAAACATTACAAATGGCCTACGATTGACAATGGCGGTATAGATAGTGTTGACACAAGCAACCTCGGTTATATACCGTTTATGTAAGATTGTGAGCTGAAATAACACATTCTCTTAAAGCTCGGTTCCTATTCTTTACGGCCCGTCATTAACAAAACTTTGCAGGTACTACTCGTATTTTATTATAGCACACAAAAAAATAGCATACGTTAAAATATCGATTTTGTTCTCAGTTTTTTTAATTTAGAAATTAAAATCGAAAATCGCATGAAATTATTGCTTCGCCCGCAGCGAGATGTTATAACTTATGGTGGTTCCCAGAATTACGTACCTGATAGTCTGGATTGTTACAACGTGATAATAGTCATGTTAGTCTCCTATTAAACGTCACATAAACTAAACTTCCCAGAGTAGGTATTGTTAATGGTGCAGTGAGCGTTTTGAAGACAATCAGAATCAGTACATCCCTATGAAAAACATCGTGATGGGGCGTACGGCAAGACACTGCATTCGGCCGATGACGTTTATAGGAGACTTATCCCTTATGGAGCCTACCCCGTATGAACTACGCTTTTTATTTTGGGTGGGAAATTATCAAATAACTTCTCCTGCTCTGGGCGGAGTGGGAGGGTGTGTTAGACTCTTACTGACTAAAAACCACCCGTGTTCCTTCTGTTGCCTGTGTTGCCAGGGGCCTCGGTATCCCTTTCAGACTTTCCCGCGACCCCGACAGGCATCAGCCCTGGTTGACCCCTACACTTGTGCTGACAACTCTTTGAGGTGCGCGTAGAACACAACGCGTTGTCGACTCGGGCCTGGTCCTTATCGGATGGCGAGCTAGCCATTGCTCACCGTCCGCAAGCCTGCGCCCACGGTGGCCGGAAATCTACCTAGGATTACCGACGCCGACGCCGGGCCGTGAGGGCGCGAAATTTCATGAGCATTAATGCTTCGCAGAAGGAGGTGACGGCGGCCCACGCCCTCTCGCTCCGTACTATGGCCTGGACCAGTGCCGGACGCGAGAGATCTCCACCGCCGATCGTTTCCACGAGGACACGGTGGCGATGAACTACGCTAATTGGCTATTTATTTCATTATTATATGAGCATGAGCTATTTGCTATATATAGCCACTGCCTTTCAGGTCACAGTTGAGGAGAATAAGTAACGAAGCATTATAAACAGTAGCGTGCATAACAGACTTACCGCCGTTCATTAAATACGCAGGTAAAATATAGGAATAGTTGAAAACCACAATGATTGTAAAATATCGAAAATTGTAATTAGTCGACACTTTTGTCATAAAATCTGGTAACGAGCTAATTTTCCTCAGTCTGTAATCGTCGTAAAATATACAAGTTAACATATAACGATGAAGGAAGCTGTTTCTAAAACTTTTAATTAGTCGAATTTCTAAGAAACTCCTGCGCTAAAACGATTCAGAAATGTTGAACTTTAGTTCTAATTTTAGCTATTGACAGCAATTTAGTGGCTCGATCCGGTAGAATATTTTTTAAACTGGTTATATAATTTTTAATAAGGACTTTCTCGATCTTTGCAGTAATGTAATTAATGTGAAGAGTTGTTCAGCGTTATTTAAATATAGGGACGTGCGGAAAAGACATTTTTCTTTGCTGCAACGCTGTCTACTAAAACACGTGCACGTTTTAGTTACAACGAAACAGCCATGACAAGTCATAATGACGCTAAATAAAATTAAGACGGTATAACAGTCACTTTAAAATCCAAACTGCATCATCATTATCAATGATCGAACTCAAAATACTAATCGATAGACCCCAACCACATCACATCTAGTGGGAAATTGTGATCGGTATCCAATAACGTCTGTCTCGCGATACGCCCAATTTGTGTCAATCATTTCCTATATGTACATTGCTAACAGGCGTCACATGAGACTACATGTGACGCCTGCGCCTGTGCCACACGTGCTTGTTATGCAGGCAATGTATAAAATTTACTTTAAAATTCGCATTATTAGAGTAATTACGTCACGAGATTCCATAGTGGATTTGTGGAATTTGATGTAACTGAGGTTTGAGATATTTATCTGTTAATTACTTAAATGTTATTATTTAACTCATTGTCAGATGCAAAGAGCAACGAAAGGTCGTAATTAATTAAAAAATATGACAACTAAATACTAAAACTGTCTATAAATTGCAAACTAGAGTAGACTACGAGATTAGTTGGTCGTTAAAAGTAAAAAAAAACACTGAAAGGACCTGAGGTGCTAAACGCCATGAAGTCGTAACTCACATAATCATTTCTGTTGCTGGCTGTACATCCTAACTTATATCCTAATAGGATTCCCTCTTTCTGGCAGAATCTTGATGCTCCGAAATTTATCTGGCATAACACACTTGGCATAATTTTCTTTAAAATAATATTATTTAATTTAATTATTAGTTTTAATTATTAATTTAATTTAATTATCTTTAAAATAATATTATTAAGGCATAAAAAATATTTAATATAATTATTGTTTGGCCGAATGTTTATATGTCCGAATTTACAATGACATACCTTTAAGATGGCAGAATTTTATTTGGCATAATTACGTTTGGCAAAGTTAAAATTCCGCATAATTTCAGCATAACTTTTATTTAAAGCGACGATTATTTGGTTAAAAAATCATTAAGTTGTGCTACAAAAGTTAGTGACAGAAGAATCGCTGCAAAACCGACTCCACGTAGTCTCGCCTGCCCTACACCTTCTTGGGTGGGAAATCATCAAATAACTTCTCCCGCTCTGGGCGGAGCGGGAGGGTGTTTCAGACTCTTACTGACTAAAACCCACCCGTATTCCTTCCGTTGCCTGTGTTGCGGGGGCCTCGGTGACCCATAAGTACCTACCCGCAACCCCGGCAGGCATCGGCCCTAGTGGAACCCTACCTTGTGCTGACGACATCTCTTTGAGGCGCGCGTGGAATACAACGCGCCGTCGACCCGGGCCTGGTCTTTACCGGACGGTGAGCTACCCATTGCTCACCGTCCGCAAGCCCGCGCCTACGGTGGCCGGAAATCCGCCCGGGATTCCCGAGGCCCAGGGCGTCTCCTGCGGCGGCTAGGGGCGAGAGGGCGCTAAATTTGCCTTTTCCTCAACCGTCCCGCCTCCTCCTTTGCGAGCATTACTGCTTCGCAGAAGGAGGTGACGGCTGCCCGTGCCCTCTCGCTCCGTACTATGGCCTGAACCAGGGCCGGACGCGAGAGGTCTCTGCCGCCGATTGCCTCCACGAAGACACGGTGGTGCTCTGCCCAAGCCGGCAGACCTCCACCGTATGCTCCACCGTGTCCTCCGGGCGATCCACACAGTGGTCACACCCGGGCGTTTCCTCCCACCTTATCCGATACAGGAACCTCCCGAAGCTGCCATGTCCGGTGAGGACCTGCGTCAGGCGGAAGGTGAGGATGCCGTGGCGCCTCTCTAGCCACTCCTCAAAGAGGGGACTTATCGCCGCAATCGTGGCGTGCCCACTGCTCAACCCCTAGAGTGTAATTTAAGCCCGCGTAGGTGCGCAGGGGCGAAGCGGCCCGCGAGCTGAGGAGCAGGTGGTGAGCACTAAAACCATCTGCAACGATAACCTTGCGTAGGACCGCCGAAGCCCCGCAGCGCCGGAGCCGTGACAGAAACCATGCTTGCTGCATGTTATATGCTCGCTTGCTTGCATGCTACATGCTCGCTTGCTTGCATGCTCGCTTGCATGCAGCATGCAATGCTTACTTGCATGCTGCATGCATGATGTATGCTTGTTTGCATGTTTTCATGCTTCTTACAGGGAAATAAAAACCACATAAGTTCAATATGAGCTGTTTTAATGAGTGATAAACTGATGTGTAAAAACTGCAACGTAAAAATAGTGTTCAATCAATTTTATTATTATGGTAAGAATTACAAAATTGATCTAACTATAAATTTTCTGTAATGTGATAGATGAGTTTTTCAATTTTATAGGTATGATATATATGCCAAAAGATGATCCCAACTAAACTTTCTGAAAAATTATAGTTCTGCCTTTACTGAACTGACTGTTGATATGAAATATGTACCAAAAGACGATTCTGACTGTGAACTTTCTGTGATGGTTCTACTTTTTAATTATAATGGATGTAAAATGTATGCCTAAAGATGATTCTGACTTACAAACTTATGAGTTTTGAATGTATGATAAACGAGTGTCTGCCAAACGATTTTCTGCATAATGATGTTTATGCTGTCCGCTGTTTAGCAAAATAAAATTATGACAAAAAAGTTCTGCCATAAAGGGTAGACCGATCTTAACATTACAATACTCACTTTGGCATTAATACATACTAATACTCGTAGACTTACTTTCGCATTAATTATAACTAATATTATAATTAATGCGAAAGTGAGTCTGTTTGTTACTCATTCACGCGAAAGCGGCTGAACGGGTTTGGATGAAATTTGGCATACTGGTAGACCATGACCTGGATTAGGACATAGGATATAGTTTTTATCCCGGTAGCACGTTTCCGTCGAATAATTTAAGACATGCACGCGGACGAAGCCGCTGGAAAAAGCTAGTACTCCAATAAGTTAGATATATAATATAATGTGCTGATCCGATTGCTGACAGCAGTATATAAGTGTTAGTAGCAAAACAGAGAGAAAGAGAGGATACTGGCCGCCCTCTAGACATTCCCTAATGATTGAGTGTTGTTTTGACTCATAAATTGATGAGATTTACGATTAGAGTTCAAGAGTCAAGAACTGGGGAGAAAGATATAGATACTCTACACCAAGGAATTCTTCCCAACTAAACCGCAGAAGGCTTTAAAAACACAAAACGAGACGTGGTATAAAATTGATCTTAAAACGAATCATTCTAAGCAAAAGTTTTTAAACGCTAACTATGTGTACCTAAAACTATCACCTCGCAATAACAATGCGCCAACCTAACCCACATTGCTATCTTTAACCCCAGCATTCAACCCTTAACATAAATAAGTGCTCAATTTTCCTTTTGAACCGCAACCTATAAAACCGTGCGACACAAATTGAAACACATATCAGCGGCAGTGACACGCGCTTTGTAAGATTTACACCGCCTGGGCCGCGGTGCAGCACGTCGTAGCAGATACGCGTGCACGTGGTGGCAGCCGGCTGCGTCTGCCCGACTGCTAAAATCCACTGGCACCTGGGCGCGTCATGGCTAGATCAATCAGTAGTGCTTCAACTTGCCGGTCGGTGACGCCAACCGAGCGCACCCGGCAGTAGCCGAATGCCACCGTCTAAACGCGACGGCAGCCGAACGCAGCCATCTCCGTACGCGAGGAGCCGATCGGCTACCGCGGCATGCGCGCGGACCCGACCGGGTTCTAACGTGCTATGTAAATTTCATGCAAAGATGGCATTTAACTACGTCGTAAACGCTTAAATTTCCTTTAACACAATGTAAAATGTGCTCCGAAGCAGCCCGACGCGCACCTGCCGGTGTAAATCGTACTGTACACGGAACTCCGAGCCTACTTTCCGTAATGTTGGAAGGCTGTTTCCTTCCTTTCCAATATCCTCATATATACGAGACTATAGTGCCTTGGAAATAGCGTTCGACTTCAACTTGAGCGCATATTTGCACAGTATGATATTAAATTATGATTGTGTATCTACATATGAATTGATTTCTGGAACTCATGTTTGTTCGGTATTGTTTGAGGAAAATGACGGGTTCAAAGAAGAAAATAGGAATGATTATTTGTCGGGATGGTATAATAAATTGTCGAAATTCGTATGTTTATGATGTCAGATTTTATTGTGAGATTTAGTAATTATGTATGGATGCAAATCCAACTAGTCAAGAAAGCGGTGAGCAATGGGTAGCTCACCGTCCGGTAAGGACCAGGCCCGGGTCGATGGCGCGTTGTATACTACGCGCGCCTCAAAGAGATGTCGTCAGCACAAGTGTAGGGGTCCACTGGGGCCGATGCCTGCCGGGGTCGCGTGGCAGTCCAAAAGGGTTACCGACGCCCCTGGCAACACGAGCAACGGAAGGAATACGGGTGGGTTTTAGTCAGTAAGAGTCTGACACAACCTCCCGCTTCGCCCAGAGCGGGAGAAGTTATTTGATGATTTCCCACCCAAAAAAAAAAGTAGTCAAGAAATACGCCGAAGGCACTGCACAGCCGGCACAAACCACCAAACGCTACAAACTTCTTTTCTCTATTCCGTGTTTTAGTGAAATGAAATGAAATGAAATTGTTTATTCTGTGAATAGGATATGAGAATCACTTTTACACGCCATATTAAAAAATAAGCTAGATGGAGTCGACATTTCCTATCTGACTACCCCTGAGAAGAAATGGCGAAACAAACTCAAGGGTCAAAGTCTCTTTTAAAGTCCAGACATAATCTTGGTCAGATCATGTGAGGACCATGTAGATGGTCTGAAATGGTCTTTTGAGGAAAGAACCACACAAATTTGAGTAGACCTGTCCAGTCAGTGCAAGCATTTGTCAGTAATCGTGTAGCTCAACTCAAAACTTAAGGAGCTCAACGACTCGACGAACAATACCAAGGAAAGGACAATTGGGTTGGCCGCATAAAGAACTCAAACTGCCAGACCATCATTAAAACTAAGAGAAAAAAAAAACAACAAGAAATAAATAAAAATGACCCACATAGTGCTCACATTCACAATAATTAAAGTAATATAATACTTTTCAAGGTACATAAATATTCACTTAATTTTGCTTATAATATTCATCAATGTCAATATGTACATATAGTTGTATATAATGATGATTTTGCATAATTTTAATATCAAATTTTATGGTTTTAGCACAAAGCTTATCAGAGCGAGCAGCTCAATCCCAAGCTTTTTTGTCTTCTAAATAATCTGAAATTTTATAGTACCCTTTTTTACAAAGTTTGGTTTTAATACAGCTTTTAAATCGTTTAATGGGTAAATTTCGAATAGCAATATGAAGTTTGTTGTAAAAGCGTATACATTGACCCATGAACGAGTTGCCTACTCTGTGGAGGCGAGTGTAAAGTACAGCAACATTATGTTTATTCCTGGTATTTAAACTGTGGATATCGGACATTTTCTTAAAATTTGATATATTTTTGTGTACATACATAAGATTATCAAATATATATTGAGAGGCTAGTGATCTCATTTCCTCATTTTTATAAATTCTGGCTTCCTCAATGTACCTAATTTCATCATCACATTATAAAGCAAACTCTGCTGAACTAACTCTTCTCGGTAACGCTCTAACAAAATGTATCTTTTAATTCTTATGAATTCTAAAATCATATCTTATTAAATTAAAATTCTTATGAAACTAAAATCCTCTGAAAAGACTCAGCGGTACCTTTATGTCCATTTTGTCTACACCTACCTCCACAGACATCCCGAAGGGGTACCCAGACAGACTAACGTACGGCCGAAATATACCGACTCTACCTATATTGCAATCCCCGGTCTGTAGCTGAGAATTTTCTGACTCAAAAGTTCAATTTTATTTCTTTTTATCCGATTTCAGTATCGACCAGGTGCGTCCTTTCAGACTAAGGACCCATGAAGTAAAATGAAAGAAGAGATTTTCACGCGATATTGGGACGAACATTTAAATTGAATGAAAGCTTAGAATGTGAAGATGGCAACCGGTGACGACTTGTGTCCACCCATCAAAGCCGAATCGACCGGTCGAGTTCGAATTATGACTGGCGCATTATGCCGATGTTGCATGACACTGTGTATTGCATGTAGTGTCTTTCTTCTCCTTTATTCTACTGAAAAATTACTTAAACCTACCCCCGGTTTCTTCTCAGAAACCGGGGGTAGGTTTAAGTAATTTTTCAGTACTTAACTTTTTCATTACTGATTAAGCTCTCGCTTAATCAGTAATGAACAGTGATGGCCCAGTGGTAACGACCCCGTGTTACGAGGGTCCGACTTCTAGGTCGTGGGTTCGAACACAGGCAGGCGCTTTACTTTGTGTAAATAATTACAACATCACTCCTCTCAAAACTGTGAAGGAAATCAGCGTGAGGAAACTAACATGTCCTAGAACCAAAAATTCGAAGACAAATTAAATAAAACAATTCATGGCATCAACCAACCCGCACTGGGCACGCGTGATTTGATAAGATTACAGCCCACTCCCTCTCGAAGAGAGGAGGCCTGCGTCCCAGGAGTGGTAACAATATAGGCTAATTATCAGTAATGTGTTGTCAATTCTCACAGCCCTTATTCTGTGAAAACTGAAACTAGAAGCTATTTAACTACAAGTTTGAAATGTCGTTTGACAACTGAAAGCCTATTTTTGTACTTAAAATACGATTCAATTCAAGTCCCAATCATGTCTCAGCTACATTAAATGTCATAATTATAAGTAAATTAGAGGTGTTTTTCATAAATTGAGCTGAGATTTGAATGTTCTTAAAAAATAAAGTGCGTGTCGGACACGCACAATGAAGGGTTCTGTAGTTGGGATGTATAATATATATAATATAATATAATATAATATAATATAATATAATCCCAAGAACAAACATAACATTGTAAGTAGTTGAAAAACTTATTCCCCCGTACATTCCAACTGCAAATGTAAGTTTGTATGCAGAATATTGAGTGATTTACGATGTTATTATAAGACCAAGGTCTTCTTATAGGTTTCCTGTAATGTATAAGTATAGAACTATTTTCTGTTCTGTTTTTAGGCTCAGCAGTTTCGGAAATAAGGGGAATGGTCCATTATCATCTATTTTATTTAATAACTTTAAAACAAATGATTATAAAATTATAAAGAAAAATATATTTGACATCCTCATATCATGTCCTTCTATTTGATATGTCACACGGTATAGTTTGCAAAACTTGTTTTTGTGAACCGTATATTGAAAATTCATTTGTTTACGTTACACTTTCGTGTTTGGGTCACAGAAATTCATGTGTACCAAATTTTAACTTAATCGGTCCAGTAGATTTGGAGCAAATCAGCTGTGACAGATGGACAGACAGACACACGAGTGATCCTATAAGGGAATTTTTTTTTTCCTTTTGAGGCACGGAACCCTGAAAAATACTGGAATGCCCCTCTGATAAAAATTTATTAGGCTTTTAGAAACAAATGAACATTAAGATAAACGCTTGCTCACCACAATAAACGATTATTCACCGTATAACAATCCATTTGAATCACTCCAGAAATATCGTTTCATCAAATTAATATCGCTGTTAGATGAGAATAATTTATTGCCTTTTGTACACAAATTAAGTTATATCTATTTCGGCTAATTGATGCTGTCTGCTAATTGCCTTAGACAATTGATATCAATAACCAGAAGTCAGATTGTGTTGAAATGTATTCATTGGTCTCTAGTGGTAATTTAGCTTTGATTATTATTCTTAAGCGTGAATAATTAAGACAATATTTTCTAATTTTATTTTGGAATTACTTAGTTAATATATAAAGTCACGCCTTCTTCCCATAGGGATAGGCAGTCCTTTTGCTTCGTGTATGTTCATACATTTGGTCGTACACCCACGCCGTTACCGAGTACTAACCACCTGACCTTTCTGAAAGACATCACAATAATTGGTTCCTTTTGAATAAATTGTTACAAATCACAAAGTGTTTTGGTATTGCCTCCTTGATCACCCAATAACGTTCCCACAGCTGGGACACAGGCCTTCTCTCGATGAGAGGAAGTGGGCCTTAATCCACCACGCGGGCTCAGTGCGGGTTGGTAGATGTCACATGTCTTCCAATTTTTGGTTCTAGTACATGCTGGTTTCCTCACGATGTTTTACTTCACCGTTTTGAGAGCAGTGGTGATTAAATTGTTTACACAAAGTAAAAGCACATAGTTCTTGTGCTTTATTTAATGTTAGGTGAATTAATTAATAAGTAGTTGTAAGGTACTAACATAGTTTTTAAGCCTTACTAATAACTTTATATGGATTTTGTTCTGAAATAAATTATTATTATTATTTCGTTTATTAAGCTTTTTGCCTTATAAAATACATTTTTAAATATTTCTTAGAAAAAATATAAAAAAAAAACATTTAAAAATATATTATTATTATTATTATTAAAAGCGCCTACCTGGTTTCGAACCTACGACCTACAACTCGTAAGTCGCGGCCATTACCACTGGGCCACCACTGCTCTGTTGTGTGTATCTACATCGCTGTAGTTCATATACAACAGTAGACAAGACCATTTCGATGCATCTATGAAAATATATTTTTGTTTACGAATCGTATATGAGTTTCATAGCCAAACTTGTTCAGTATGATAAGTAGAATCACCCCGTTGACGGATGCAGGTCACTAAATCGTCACAGAGAGGTGAAGAACTAAAGGCCAACGTAACAAAAGATGATATGGCTTGAAAAGAGGTGAATACTAACATGACGGCTGATACAGATCATGGATAAAGAAGACCTACCTACTAGTAAACCCAAATAGATATGCTATGGGAGCGAGGAGTTTGACAATGAAGAGTATTTTTTAAGTATCTACAAAACAGTGGTTTTTATCGTGGAAATTAAGCGCCTATCAAGGTTCGAACCTACGACCTACAACCCGTAAGTCGCGGCCGTTACCACTGGGCCACCACTGCTCACTATTGCCATTTTGGTACAAATACACAAAGAAAAAGAAAGTTATGTTTCAGCTAAAACATATTAAAGTCTAGATGATGTTGATACGATGTTCATGTTTTATTCCAAAGTTTTAGGTAACTATTAAAACCAATTTAACTTCCCTAGTTTTGTTAGTAACTTTGTTGTTAGTACGATCGTGGGTCTATCGCTTTATTTTACTTTTAGCTTTATTTTTCTATACACTGATTCTCAAATTAAATAGTTTGTACTAGAACGTGAATTTTGCTGATTGTTTTTAATGAAGAATAACAGAACGTTATCGTCTAGTTTTTCAGCTGCATTTGCTCTTCTTTTTTTGAAGAAGTGAAGCTGAATTTTTCCCATTTTAAATCACTTAAAGTTAAAAGTCAAAATTATAGGCAAGCGAGAAAAATCCTACGATAATTAGTCCATAATATTCCCATTCGTACATATTTTTGTCCTGTACCTAAGCCTTCGGTGATTACGAGTGTTGGTAAGTAATATTCATATTATAAGGAAATACGCAAAGCACAAAAGAACTTCCTCAAGAGTTCGACAGAGGATCTGTACTGTAGTGTTCACATAGTCTTCTTACTCTCGAAGTATCAATGGGTTAAAAGTATAATGATTGATATATGCCGGTAAAAATCTTTAATATCTGGTTAGTCAATATCTATGTTGCGGAAGGCTTTCAATTTTTCCAGTCTTGCTAGCTTTATCTTCGATTTTTACACGAACAAACTGACAAATCCAATTACCCTACCAAACTAAAAATGTGAAGTCATTTGTCAGACTTTCGTGAATATATTCTGTACTGATCAGAATATATTAAACCCCAGCACATGAGCGATGAAGTCTCGAACAACTTGTTCTCGCCAAGACTAAGTTACCAAGTCACGCAATATGGCGGCTAGCCAAGGCAATAACATTTCCGTTTACATAACAACACTTGGCATAGGTTAGTGTTGTGCATAACTTGTCGATGAATGATCAAATTACAATGTAATAGTAATGGGAGGTGGCTTTAAAGGTCCAAGGTATTAGCGATACTGTAATTAGGAATGGCTAATGCTGAATGAAGTGGTCCAGTAGGTACATAAAAGCATTAAAATAGTGGTTCATATTTTGTGTTAATCGGTAGGTAAAATACCAAGACCCGTTTGTACCACCATTCACTAAATACATTTACAAAATACACATTTTACAAAACATTTTTTAAATACATTTAACGTCAAATGTATTTAAAACATCTCCCTGTCTCTGTCATCTTCCAATGACTGTCAGAAATATTTTAGTGTTAAATGTCTTTAGCAATTTGTAGATTAGGTGGGCCTTATACACCACCATTAAGTATTAATGAAAAAGTCTCTAGTTCTACGAGTATCAAAGCTTTTTTCACCAGCTCTGTGAATTTCGTGATTTTGCACCGTCATCGTCGCATGAAATATAAATCCCATTATTTTGGCTGTAGCAAAAAGCAATAAAAATAATCTTTGGACTGCTACTAAAGTGTTTATTTCATTTTTTAAGGATCACTTCATGTTTTTTTAAACAATTTTTGTACAGTGAGAAGATGCACTTTATAAAAAATTCATCCAGTTTGTCGTCACATCATGCAGATAGATTAACAGAAGGTGATCTTTTGATTGCTTTATTAACAAATATTTTGATCTTTAAAAGGAGAAAATAATGTATTGATCACTTTCAATATCCACTGAAATAGTTTGCAGAATTGTTCGTTATGATTTTACTTAAAACAGTCGATAAATTATTGACTATATAAACTTACAATTCTCAGGAGCAAAATGATAACAGCCGCACGGAGGTTCGGAGGTTAAGGTACGCTTGCCGCGGTCAGTTCGTGGATGGGTGACCATCCATTACATATCGAGACCTAGGGGAAGTACGCTAAGCCGTTGGTCCCAGCTGTCATTCGTAGATCTTTGACAGTCGTTACGAGTATTCAGAAGCCCAAACAGTATGACAGCTAGTCTTGCCATGGGGTATCGTGTTACCCAGTACTGGGTTATGGATGTCAGATAGGCAGTCACTCCATGGTACTGGTATCCAGCTGCATCTGGTTAGACTATAAGCCGACCCCAACATAGTTGGGGAAAGGCTAGGCAGATAGAATGTAAACTTACTACGAGTATGACTATGCACTGCAAACTTTAATGCGGCTAAAGCCCGGAAAAACCGTCAGACTTGTCACTTTGTCTATCCCAAAAGTCTTGTTTGTACATATTTGAGTCTAGTGTATATTATATACAGACCTACTGCAATATCTGTCTACTGAGGGTCATATTGACCGGCTGCCGTCTGATGCAGCCGCCAGTGTTTTGTTTTGCTCGCTTTCCATTTTCTCCGAGTGACGTTATAAGCTTGTCCTGTGATATTTTCAGATGCTCTCACTAGTCCCCATTATCCGAGGATTTTAACATTTTAACAGTATTCTTGAAAGCTGTTGTAGACGTTTTTTTCAAAAGAAAAAATTAAACCTCTCTTTGCAATACAAATATTCGAGTTTTTAGTGCAATTGCAGACTTTGGAATGAACATCGGTATCTTAATGATTTCAAATAATAATATTATATAAATAACAGCCGCACGGAGGTTCGAAGGTTAGCTACGCTTGCCGCGGTCAGTTCGTGGATGGGTGATCATCCATTACATATCAAGACCTAGGGGAAAATCTTTTAGAAAACTGAATCAAATGATCGCTCTTGTGTTGTCGGTCCTAGACTGTGGTCCCAGACAAATCCCTTGAAATCTATTACATGACGTAGTCATTTGAAACGAGCTAGATGTTCTTTTTTATGGCTCTTAGCGCACTAGAGGATAAAAACAGAGGCCATTTACTAACAGTTGTGCATGCCTACTGAAGATCAATGAGAAATCTTTCGTACCATTAACGTCCAATATAGTTCGCTAACTGATTGCATGCATGCGGGCCCCCGAGATTGGAAACTGTGCCTGTGAGATTTACGATCCTGGTATGTAGCACCCATAAGGGAAGGGAATTGAAGTGAATCTTATGATTTTATGCACAAACTTTTTAATAATAAAACATCACGCTTGTATTCCCTAAAGATTTAGGCAGAGGTGTATATCTAGTAAGTACACCGACAATTTGTAAGTTCTGTTTAAGTCCCTTGTAATAGGGGTCGAGCATATGAGCAAATATTTAAATAAATGGATATTACTAAGAAATCACAAGAATAAAACAGTTTTTTATTAACTATTTAAAGTTTCAAATTGATAGGTGAAGATGAAGCTGCTAAAAATTGTCGGGATAAAAAGTACTTAGTGGCAATAACCAATAAAACTAGGTTAAAATATTAAACTTACGTAATATTAAAAGAGACAACTCATCGATGTAAAATGAATACAAAAGAGAATTAGAAATAGTCAAGATTTTAAATGTAAAAGACGTTGCTGTACATGACTTCAAAGTGAATGCAACGTAAAGTTACCTCGCAGTTAAGCTTAGCTCCGGAATCTTGAACTGCTTTTCGTTTGAGAAGCTTATTACAAGTGCGACTAGCATAAATACCTGTAGCTCTGCAAAACAGTCTTAGGGCAAAATTCGTAAAGCGCACTGTGAAGTTATTTTGCTAAAGTAAGTGTTTCGTATGAAACAATAATAACAATGACTCTTCTTTTATATACGGGACTCTCTTTAATTATTTTTTGTGCAAAGTACTTATCGACCCGCACTGGGCCCGCGTGGTAAATTACAGCCCACTCCCTCTCGAAGAGAGGCCTGTGTCCCAGCAGTGGGAATATTATAGGCTGATTATGTGTGTTATATAAAAAAAATATTATATTGAGTAAATTCACGAAGTTTCAAGTTTAGGAAATAAATACTTTTGAAAATAAAAAATATCAAACTGATAAATATAACCTCAATTTTAGCACTATTTTTTATTGCTGTTGACGTAGTTTTGACAGAAGGTATTGCTATTTTAGGGAGTTTTAATTATGCGTTTTGATTTTGCAAATAATAAGTTGACGGGCACTTTAATTTTCTTTTTGAACATTCATATTATTTTTTGTTACTTTATTTGGGTTTAAGAATGTCACAGTATTTTGACCTTTTTTTGGGCAAATAACTACGAAAATTTTGATTTTGTCACAATCTAAAATTATTATTTTTATCCTGGTGGTAGCTGCTAAAGGTGAAACAAATCGCAAATGCATTGGCAGCCATTTTGCGGATGTTCGTGTCATGTCATTTAATGTCTGTAACTCTGTACTCGCGTTTGAGAGCATCTGTCATCGCGCTAGAGAATATCATTGAATACCTGCCATCATGTCTTCATCCTCTCGATCAAGTCCGCTAAGAGCAGCAGGTAATGCAAGTGAAGTGACGCGTGTTTTGGACTAATAACTTCAGATGCAATCCTTCGTAACTATTTTTTTAAACTAGTCAGAAGTAGGAGCCCCATAAATCAGGCAAGATTAAAATAAGTTTTTTTTAAATCAATAAAAAAAACTATGCATTTTCTAAACTTCCCCCTTGTTGAGGAGGGGGGGGGGGGGCACCCCTTCCCCCTCCTTAAATATATATAAAGTCCTTCTTACTTCCATAAATTACGTTTCAGCGACGTCATTGGTTGGTAAATGCGAATGCTATGTAGCGGCCACCGTAGTCTTATAAAACCAAACTTAAATAATATGAACGGTAACGTTATTCGTATAATGTTCATAATCGCATGCGATGTTTACTTACCACGGTAAAGTCAAAATGCGACCTGTGAATCTTGCCCTCTAAGAACGGTGAAAAGACAAACAGTTTTACAAGACAATGGAAAACATTTTTCTTTTTCGAATTGGACCGGCAAACACAGCGATAAAAAGTTTGTATAACTATTTCTTGCAAAGATACTTTTTGTACATTAAACTTTTTTGTTGGTTCGAACTGATTGACAGAAAAGATTCTTGTCTTATTATACCATAGAGCCCGTGTTGCTAAATGTATTATACAATCCTGTCAGACTTATTTTATCTGAATTTGCATCACAGTGATCTTGCAATAAGGTTGCTATTTGGTTGCTTTCAGAGGTAAATAACTGTAAAAGGACAGTTAATATTATTGCGTAGTCTTTGACAGAATACTATTTTTGGAATCGCAATTAAGTTTTCTGAGTAATTCGTTCTGATTTATAGTCGTGTTAGCGCCATTGAGGCTCGTTACAATGACCACGAATGTTTTCATATTATTTTCTTAAAAGTTTAAGAATACCTAAAGCTATTCTTTCAGTAGCACCAGTTTATTAGTTTACTCAAATTACGTGGTTCATAGCTAACTTATTCATGCGAAATTAATATTACTCCCTTAAAACAGAAGATAACAATGAAACATTCCTAGATCAAAACTACTAAAACTATACAAAAATCAAAATTAAAAAAAAAATCTAAAAAAACATTCATCCGAAAATATTGAACAATCCTATTTCATTACAAACCGGCTTTCTGCTATATTGTTTTGAATGGTCATTGTAACAACGACCATTCAAAACAATATAGCAGAAAACATGAAAGTACGCACCTTTCCTACGGCGAAATACGAACATGTTTACTTTCTTTCCACATAGGGATTTATGCAGGGTTTAATAAGGACGGCACAGGGGCCGTATACACTATTGTTTATGCGGTTCGCTCCCCAAACCGCACAGTAATGAGTGTCAAGTGCTTGCGACAGCGTCGCGCTTTAAAATCTAATTTGTACGACAAGAATGCTTTTACACAGTTTTGAACATCACACGAAGAATATTACCTTTGAGCCCGCGGACTATAACGGATACCGTATATTCCAGAGGGTACACTTAGAAGCCGACTACATAGAATTTCCATTTTCTTTTTGATCCCACAGTCGTATAAAATCAATGTTCTATTGCTTTGCTCGGTGTTTTAGGAAACTCAAACTAAAGGAAAAGTGGAAAAGTTTTTTGAAACAATATATTTCATTCAGTAGCATACTTATTAGGTAAATTTGTTTTCATGGAAATGATAAGGGTAATGTTTATTTGCCAAAAACAGTGCTTTACATTAGTGCTTTACGTTAGTCTACATTAATAGATAGGTTTACATTTTTTTTAATAAGACGCAAAATAAGTATTTTGCTTATGAACTCCACAGTAAGTCGAACCTGTCTCGTTGGATAGGCCATTTGGTTAAATTAGCCAGCTAATTGGACGCCTAGGCCGTTCTTTAAACGCTGGCACCGACGTCGCAGCCAACTAGCTTAATTAGCCGTTTAGTTAACAGCCTAACCGTTACAAGTAGCGCTCGCCAGCCGCTGCCGCGGCACCGCTCGCTTCGCTCGCTCGGTTCGCGCGCGGTTGGTCACAGTTCTAGCCTAACCTAACCCATTCCACCACCACTACCACCACCACCGCTACCACAACGGCGCGCATGGTTGGTAATAGTTTTAGTTGTCCTTCAGCTATTTAATTGGGTGCCAGCGTTTAATGAACGGCCTAGGCGTCCAATTAGTCAGCACAAAGTAGGGGTCCACTAGGGCCGATGCCTGCCGGGGTCGCGGGAAGGTACTTATGGGTCACCGAGGCCCCCGCAACACAGGCAACAGGAAGGAATACGGGTGGGTTTTAGTCAGTAAGAGTCTGACACACCCTCCCGCTCCGCCCAGAGCGGGAGAAGTTATTTGATGATTTCCCACCCTCAAAAAAAAAAAAAGGCGTCCAATTAGCTGGCTGATTTCACCAAATGGCTGCTACAGAGTTAGGATGTTAACTAAACGGCTAATTAAGCTATTTGGCTGCGACATAATCATATGAAAATGCGTATTACATTATTGGATTGTTATTATTACAATCGAGAGGCATATGAAAAAGTGTTAATATTGTATATCAATTAAAATATGACTGAATGAAATAATATGAATATAAATATAAGTTTGACTAAAAACAGTTAAAAGAATAAAGAAGGTTAAAAGAATATTTTGAGTGCAATGTGCAGTAAGTGAGTAAGTAAGTAGTGTGCAGTATGTGAGTGTAAGTGTGGGTGTGTTAGTATGTTTATGTGTTGGTGTGTTACGAATTTACCTTTAAAAGAGGATTTTGGATTCCCTGTAGGATTGAGCTAGCAGCCATTTGCGAATAATCTTTTTGACCAGGCAAGTTCTAGAGTTACTGATGTCACATATTTTTACCACTTTGTTATGTGACTGAGCATGAAACTGAAAAAGGTAACTTTATCATGAACAACACATTCCTGTTTTAGCAGTAGGTAAATACTTACAACACCCTCGTGCAATGTACACAGATCCTAACACCATTATTTACGGATCCAGTACACCGTAACCGACGCCTAATGAGTGTCAAGTGACGTCACGAACGCCACCATTAGCGCCACAGATAACACACACCCACTTGTTTTGACTCACGAAAAATAAAACCTCGCAGAATGAAAATTTATTTTGAATGATGTAGAAGTATTTTTGAATGAAAATATATGCGTTTTTTTTGGATGTCATGCGTTATATGTCATGGTGTCATGGTTTTCCGGGTAAACAAAAGGGGAAAATAGAGCATGGATTTGACCAGAAATATTCATGTTGATCTCTGTAGGCAGTGATTAAGCATTTATATCGGAAAATGACTGAACTAAAAATGCACAAATACCAGCACTTGGGCACATTTATTAAGCACAAGTTTTCGACACTTTACTTACTACTATAAAGAAATTTACATTAGCGACAATTATACGGAAAGAAAAAATACTTTCTATTTCGAATGAGGATCAAAATACAATTTTTGAAGATTTAACAGTCCCAATGCACATGCTACGGACGAAGGAAGTGGAAAAATGAATTGAATTGAAGTAAAGTGGCAAATGGTTTTACCTTTAAGACCATTTTCTCCAAACTCACTTAAAAACACATTAGCTGTTACTGGCAGTTGCATTTCGTTGGTCATTTATATTCTTGATCCATCTTTCATCGAGTCGTAGTGTCGTTATCTTGTCTTCAGCCTTTTTGATCGTTGAAGAGTAAAACTCATCGAATTACATAAGTTTCGAGGGAACTTGATAAATAATTCATTCGTCAACACTAACAAATATCAACTTGTTCTTGTGAAAAACTTTCACAGTACTTAAATAGACATTTCGTGACTATTATCTGTTATTCTATTACTATTTTACTTTCTTAGCATACCTAAACATGTTACATGAACGCCACCTGCTACGATCCTTATACATATACTCCTTTGGCTTCTTTTATATTCATACATCTGGTCATACACGAAGGCGGAGGACAGAGTTGTGGCGCAGTCTGGGAGAGGCCTATGTGTGTTATGGCCTGAGCAGTGGACTGCTATAGGCTGAGTTGATTGATTGATTGAATTATTGTATATGTAAAAAATATTGTTTCTAGGGCAACCCCGGTGTTTCCAGTCACATCTCCCTTATAAATGCCTTTAGTTGGTCGCCTTTCATTCGTCGTCTTACTTAAGACTGTAGTTATTTTAACTTTCGGATGGGTTGGCTACAGTATCTTAGCACTGCAACTCGTTTTACCCAGAAAAGACCTTAAAACTTGTTTTTTATATTTTTGTTACTTAGGTACGGATGGCATAATTTGGTACGCATAGAAAAATCATCAGGAAAAAACCCGGGTTGATACTTTTGCCACCAAGAATGGTAGGTTTAAACATTACGACGCAAAACGGGACTTAATACATTCAAAAGTTACCTAGTAGTTCACTGAAACGCTCCTTAGACATAGACCCTTAGGACCAAAAATCTAGATCACTGAACTTTACTTAATATTTACATTATAAAAGTCAACACAAGAAACGATATATATTTTGGAACAACCTTGAATTTGTCGTGACCCGGGTTCGGTACAGAGTTTCTTCTTTTTTTAAGCATTCTCTTACGGAAATTGATAATCGTTTCCGATCCCTTTACGATAAAGGACGTCATAGATGCACGTCTTACCTATACATAGAGGTGAAGCTACCCCATTAATGCTTATGACATATTAATATGGGATGCTTCTGACCCTATACTATTATTCAATTATCAATGTAGGTAGGTAAGTAATTATTTTTAGATCTGTATAATGAGGTCTTGCTGGTTTTTTGAAGAGTACTGCTGCCCAACTTGACTCCTCCGTGAAGGCAAGAATAATCAGAAGATTCCGGAAAATTATTAGTGATAAAGAAACAGTCATTTAATGTATGAATTATATTTTATTTATTTATTTCTTTGGGAAAACAAACAGTTACACAAAAGTTTCTTAATTAATAATCCTTAGTATCTAAAGTTAATAGTATATTTGTGTAACTCACAACGTTATCCACATGTTACCTATTCAAATTTGTATATAAGAACTAACTAGGCATGCGAGTGCATTTACATTACAATTATGCTCAGGTTACAGTTATAAAGTAGATTTAGTTTGTTAATTTTTGGATTAGAGTATTTCGAAATTTGTTAGATGATAGTGTGAATAGGTCTATGTCCGAAAAATTTGTGTTATAATTATTTGCTATGCGACGTAGAGGTGCGCGGACTCCAGCATTAGTGCGGCAAGATGGAATCGCGAATAGGGGGCGTGCACGTATCTCGCGTCTCATAACAGTTCTAGGTATAACATAACATAATTTATTTACCAAATCTGAGCAGTAAACATCATCTCTAGGAAAAGGCGTCTAGACTTCAAGTCTATCAACGGCAACAGTAACGCACAGCTTTGAGAAATTTGCGCTGTACATATTCTAAGCTTTCTACGTATCTTTTGTATAAAGGATTCCATATTAATACGGCGTATTCGAGTTGTGACCTAATAAGTGCCTTATAAAGATGTATGTAGGTATCAGGACGCTTAAAGTCTTTTTTTTTTTCATCAAATAACTTCTCCCGCTCTGGGCGGAGCGGGAGGGTGTGTCAGACTCTTACTGACTAAAACCCACCCGTATTCCTTCTTGTTGCCCGTGTTGTCAGGGGCTTTGGTGACCCATTAGTACCTTCCCGCGACCCCGGCAGGCATCGGCCCTAGTGGACCCCTACTTTTGTGCTGACGACATCTCTTTGAGGCACGCGTGGAATACAACGGGCCGTCGACCCGGGCCTGGTCCTTACCGAACGGTGAGCTACCCATTGCTCACCGGCCGCAAGCCCGCGCCTACGGTGGCCGGAAATCCGCCTGGCGTCTCCTACGGCGGCTAGGGGCGAGAGGGCGCGTAACATGCCTTTCCCTCAACCGTCCCGCCTCCTCCTTCGCGAGCATTACTGCTTCGCAGAAGGAGGTGACAGCTGCCCATGCCCTCTCGCTCCGTACCATGGCCTGAACCAGGGCCGGACGCGAGAGATCTCTGCCGCCGATCGCCTCCACGAGGACACGGTGGTGCTCTGCCCAAGCCGGGCAGACCTCCACCGTATGCTCCACCGTGTCCTCCAGGCGATCCACACAGTGGTGACACCCGGGCGTTTCCTCCCGTCTTGTCCGACACAGGAACTTCCCGAAGCTGCCGTGTCCGGTGAGGACCTGCGTCAGGCGGAAGGTGAGGACACTGTGGCGCCTCTCTAGCCACTCCTCAAAGAGGGGACTTATCGCCGCAATTGTGGCGTGCCCAGCACTGGGTTGCGACAACCGTACTCTCCATGACGCCATGGGATCCCGCCGGAGCTCCGTCCGCTGTGCCGCGATTTCTCGCGGCAGCGGGCTTACGCCCTGGCGTTTCGCCTCCTCGCGCCACTCCCATACGTGCGCGAGGACTTTTGCCTCCAGATCCCATGGCGGCAATCCGGCAAGGAGGCTCGCTGCCTCACAGGAGACCGTGTGGTATCCCCGGACCATCCGAATGGCCATGACCCTTTGGGCCGCGCTCAACCGGCGGGCTGGCCGCAGCGCCAGAGAGCGCGCTCATACAGGAGCCCCGTAGAGGTCCATGGACCGCACGACCCCCGCGTAGAGCCTCCGGCAGGAGGCGTTTGCTCCACGAAGTTCCACCGGCTGTCGAGGACGAGTCCCAGGTACTTCATCGTCGACTCGACGCTGATAGAAACCCCTCCTACCGTTATTTGGGACCCCAACGGTGGCGCGTTCCAAGGACCATGAAAACACATGGCCTCAGACTTGTGCAGGGCTACCTCGCTTCCCCTGCGCCAGGACCAACGTGTCGTCAGCGTAGCACACTACGCTGATGCCACTAGGGAGGTCGGCGCGCAGCACCCAGTCGTATCCGATGTCCCACAGATGCGGTCCCAGGACCGATCCCTGTGGGACACCGCACGACAGCTCTTGCCGGTTCCACACTCCCTGGTGACCGAGGTAGATGACGGCCCTGTCCGTCAAATAGGCCTCGACCACACGACAGAGGTAGGGCGGCATCCGGTGGTACCAGAGTGCCTCCCTGATGCAACTCCAGGGCAGGGTATTAAAGGCATTGGCGATGTCTAGAGACACCGCCAAGACGACCCCACCCCGGGCAACAGCATTCCCTGTCGTCAGGGCTCGCACGTGCATGATGGAGTCCACCGTAGTACGCTTAAAGTCTGAGGTGGTTCTCATCACAAAACCATACATACGGTATAAGTTATTAATAATTTTATGAATATGTTGATCAAGATGGAGCTTACCACCTAATATTACCCCCAGATCTTTCGCCGACGGAACATCGCTCAGTGGAGCATTACTGAGAATTTACGGACGTTTTATAATATTTTTGTTTTTTGTGAATGTTATTGATACACATTTAGAAGTGCTTAATTGAATTTTGATCCTAATACAGTACGCAGAAAATCTATTCAGGTCGTCTTGAAGTAAATCACAGTCGGTAAGAGTGCGTATTGCTCTGTATATTTTGAGATCGTCTGCGTAGAGTAAGACCATGACGTAAGAATGTGGAATGCAAAAAACAATTCCAGACGTCATTAATAAATATGATAAAAAGTAAAAGGCCTAAAATTGAGCCCTGGGGCACGCCAGAGGACACGGTGACCGAATTGATATCCCCTAATAACGACTCGTTGAGTTCTGTTCGTTACGTACGATATAAACCAGCGAAATAAATCTCCGCGAATCCCGTTATATGCAAGCTTTTCTAGAAGTAACTCATGGTCCAACTTATCAAAAGCTTTCTGGTAGTCTGTTTTACACAGACTACCGGAAAGCTTTGTCGGCGTCAATTTGTATCTGCTGATCCATATTATTGAATAAATAATTTGTGAAAGTTAATTTTGTAACTGTAGATCTTCTTCGAACAAATCCGTGTTGTTGAGGTATAATAATGTTGTGTAGTGCAGGGTCAATTGCGCCATGTACAAGCCTCTCAAAAATCTTCGATAAGGCAGACAAGATCGAGATAGGTCGATAATTTTCAACATCTTGTTTAGAGCCGGTTTTATGTACTGTATATATTTTTTATATTGGTGTTACATACTAATAATTTAAATAAATCGATATGATTAGATATACATAACTATAAGCTACACTTATATTATCTAGAGTTACACTATATAATATTATAATCGAATTACCAGCACCAGCCTACCACTAGTTCTAAGCTAATTAATTCACTTCGAACTAAATTGTAGCGTGTAATCTGAGTAAACGTGAAATTAGATCCATTTCTGCTTTACTGTGGCAAACTCGGAAGCAAGTTGAAACGTACGTGGAGTTTAATTAGTAATACCCTTAAGCTTGTCTGAACTATGTTTTGATTTGTGCAGAGAGTAAATAAGATTGTCATAAAAGGAAAGAAAGTAAGAAAATAATATAAGAATACAGACTGGCGATGAAGTTATCATTTTTATCCCAAAAATAATTAAAACTAGGTTCTTAAATTATAGTCACACTTCGGCTGTGCAGTCAAAATAAACCAAAATGGACGAAGTACCTGCTACACTATCAGTACAACTAAAAATAAATAAACAATGTTTTATACATATTTCAGTGTATGTATTATTATTATAACATAATGTCCTATTTGGGGTATTGGTGGTGGGCGTTAATTACGGGACATGTTTTACATATGTTAATAAAAAAAAATATAGTATAGTAGGATCTATCTGAAGTCTGAAGAGAGGGGAGGACTCGATAATGCTTAAATCCGGGAACTTGCTCTATTTCCGGGAGGGTGACCAGCAGTCCCAAGGTGGTGTCGACTTTATCGTCCATAAGTCTCTTGTGAGCAAGCTCTTGTCACCGAAAGTTGATTACGCAGGTTTACGCCCTGACCTTGTCACATCCCGACGATGAGGTGGAGGCCATGTATGAGGATATTTCCAGAGCCATTCAAAGCTCTAAAACTCGCTTTACCGTTGTCATGGTACTTCAACGCGAAACTGGGCAAATGAAGCAATAATGAGCTGCGAGTGCGGCTATTCTTAGTTGGACGTTGGAACCACGGGGGTCACCTTCTGGCCAGTTTTATGAGGAAAGAAGGCCCCTTTATGTCATCTTAAAGGGGTCTTCTTTCACAGAAAGTGGACCTGGCAGATCCCTGAAGGTGCAAAAAAAATTGAGATTGACTCCATTATATCGACAAAGAAACAAGCATTCAATGATGTCTCTGTCATCAACGCGGTGAAAACAGGAAATTGATCACTTCTGGTTTTTGCCGCATTTTACATAGAACTTGAATATCAAGCTAGAAAGATCTCGACGCTGCGCCCAGCACCGATCCAAGTCCAAAAAATACTTCGAGAGTTTTCAGTTCAAACTTCAGAATCATTTCTTGTGCCCCCAGATGTGGACGATTATAACGATAGGTTCGTGAAAACTGCCTAACGGTCGGGTCTAAGGTCTTCCATACCCGTCGGATAGATAAAAACAAGGAGCTTTCTTTACAGGTCATGGAGGATAGGCGCGAGATGATTCTGCAGTCTTCAGCAAACGATGCGCTCAAGTACCAGCATCTCAATAGATGGATCTCTAAGTCCTTGAAAAGCGACCAAACAATTCACCGCTTTCATGCAGACCGGTCTGGTCTGCATGAAAGCGGTCAAGGACCTGACCTGAAGAACTGACTCTGCCCAATAGACAGACTATTGGGCAGAGTCAGCTTACGAAACTGAAGATCGATGATGAAACCTGAGCTGTTGAGAGAGATCAAGATATACACAGGAGAACCAAGGTAAACAACATAGCCCGAAGAACTGCCAAACTTAAGTGGCAGTGAGCAGGGCACATTGCTCGTAGAACAGATGGCCGATGCAAGACGAAGCGTTGGAAGGCCTCCCACAAGGTCGACAGACCTTGTGAAGGCCGCAGGAATCCGCTGGATGCAGAAAACACAGAACTTGTCGTTGGGCCCTTGGGGTAGGCTTATGTCCAGTAGCGGACGTCTTTCGACTGAAATGATGATGATGACCTTAATGACAGACTTTATCATCGTGAAAATAAAAAGTGTTAATTACAACACATTTTTCCTTTCTAAATAACTTTAAACTGCTTTAAGATTACTTTTTCTATTAAAAGTATAGTAATTTTCCATGATTTTGGATATCTGTGCTGGAGGCTGCTGGCGAGCGTAACCCCGCAGTGGAATAATGGATTTGGTAACCCTATTAACGATATTATTTTGACGAAATTGCAAGAGTTTAGTTTACACACAACTAGGTGTAAATACACTCGTATGATACTTTTTATTATTAGCCCCGCCTGACTCGTGTTTTAATAAGCCCTGTTGTGTAGGCAACAGTTTCATTATTTACTATAATAAGCGTTCCAAAACACACGAATATTTTAAATACAAGCAAACTGCTTTCAGGTGGAAGTTTCGTGAACTTATTAGGGTTGTGTGTTACCTAACCACTTTATTAAGAGGAAAGTGTTCTGTATTTAACCCGTGATTAAAAGAATTTTAAATTCAATGTCTGTATGGGCTTGCCAATTCGATGCGACGTGCGTGGAAATCGGTAAACCAATTTGTCCTTACAAATTGCGCATCACCATGTGTAGCACACGTGTCACTCGTGCCTGTCTTCGTGGCCAACATTCCGCTCAAAAGAACGACTCGAACAACTCGGCCACCGGAGATAAAAAGTGAGTCGTACATAGATTTCCTTTGTTGAATTTTTTCCGTTATTGGGGTAAACGAGCAGAGCTCCGTCTGTACAGAAATACCTATTTTAAACCTACAACCAGCGTTGTCTTATAGTCCACTCCTATTTCCCACAGAAAGATAATTTTCATATTCGAATTCAACCGGTTTAACATTTCTATACTTAAACAATATTGCTTACTTTGAAAGGTCCACCACGAGGACGCTTTTATTCTCTTCAAATCAACGGAGATAATCTAGAACGCCGAAATAGCTAAAACGAATATTAAAAACCAGATTTAGTTTTCCCAGATTTACCTTCAGTTTTGCTACAACTCATAAAAATCATTAGGTACTTTATATGGAAGCAAACTACAATCAAATCAACTCAGCCTATCGTAATTCACTGCTGGACGTAGCCCTCTCCGAGGTTGCGCCACAACACTCTGTCCTCCGCCTTCCGCATCCAGTCTGTTCCTGCCACCTTTTTAGGTCGTCGTTCAATATAGCTCGGGAGTAGCCCAAACTACGCTTGCAGACCCGCGGTCTCCACTCCAGGACTAGTCTGGTCCACCAGCCATCGGTCCTTCGACAAACATGGACAGCCCACTGCCACTTCAGTTTGCTTACTCTGCAAGCTATGTCAGTAACACCGGTTCTTTTCCGGATAATTTCATTCCTGATTTTATCCTTTAAAGAAACTTCGAGCATAGCCTGCTCCATAGCACGCTGAGGGACCTTAAATTTGTGGACCAGCCCAACTGCCAGTGACCACGTTTCGGCAACGTATGTCATAACGGGCAGGACGCATTGGTTGAAGATTGGTTGTCTTCTTTCTGAAAGTTGTGTCTATAGAGCTGGATGAATTGCCCTAGGTAGACATACTCCTTCACAACTTCGAGAAGTGACCCTTTGATGTGGATTGGACTCGGCAGGACGTGAGAATTGTAAATTACTTAAGTCTTGTCCATTCATGCCGAGACCAACTCGCCGAGAGGCTCCATTTAGGCTGTGCAGCATCTAGTATAACGGCTCCAGTATCTCTGCTATTATAACCATGTCATGAGTAAAGTGAAGGTGTGAGATGTACTCGTCGTTTAAACTGATTCCCAGTCCATTTCAGTCAAGCGTCTTAAAGACGTCCTCCAACTCTCAACTTATCCTGGATCTGGACAGTCATCGTGGCAGCGTCATACAAACATTTCATCACTTCGATATAGCGCCAGTCAATTCGGCATCTTTACAGGGAGGCTATAACTGCCCATACTTCGATGGAGTCGCAGGCTTTCTCGTATCTACAAATGCCATATGTGTATGCCAATGCTGGTTGTGTTTTTAGGTCATCTGTAAAATTTGTCGAATAGTATAATTGTGGTGTACGGTACTGAAGCCTTTTCAAAAACCGGCTTTTTCTGGTGGTTGGATCTCGTCAAGTCTCCTAGCGAGCCGGTTCGTGACGACCCTCGAGAACAGCTTGTATACATGTTTCATACTTTTGGTTGTATGTACTAAACACTATTTCACCATTGTTTTATGTTTAACTAGCACTGTTATCACTCTGAATTTAAGCAATTTTGTGGAAATCAGTAGTCTGTCGGCACGGGTAGCGTACCTTGTACTGAAACTCACTGACAGGTACTACCTGAAAGTGGGATCAGGGAAATCCCATTACAACATTGTTATGGAGGACTTAAATGCCAAAGTGGGATTACAAGAACGCGGCGAATCGAAAGTTGGACTGTTCGTTTTAAGACGCAGGAATCACATGGGGCAAATGCTGGTCTTTTTGGAATCGCAACGGATGAAGGATGAATTATTTCTTCGAAATTAAACCTAAAAGGAAGTGATCCTGGCAGAGCCCTGATATCGTGACAAGGAACGAGGTAGACTTTATTATGATGGATAAGAAGCATATATTTAGATATGTCTCCGTTATCAGTAGGTTTAATACCGGAAGCAATCACAGGCTTGTCCGAGGCACTCTAAATATCAACTTTCAAGCTGAGAAAATCCGCATGCTGAGGCCTGCCTTACGACTGCACGCAGCTCCAAGCTGCTCTACGATCCAAGAAGTTCCAACAGAAACTTCAAAATCGATTCGCTGGAAACCACAGGCACTGTCGACGAGAAACCCAACGACGTGGTCAAAGCAAACTATCCTCGGAGATTCTCGGAATTATGAGGGAAATACGAGAGTTGCCATCCACGCAGGCGTCTTCGTCAGATAAGAGGGCCTTATACCTAAAAGTTAGAAAGCTGACACGATGCGACCTTCGGTTCTCCAACACCCGTGACATTAAAGTCGCGACTGAGCGAAACCGAGAGTCGAAAGTGTTCACTAAGCAATTGGTCCCATTTGATGAAACTAAGAACTGTGGATAGCAGAATCGTGACGTGAAGTCGAGGATTTTTATGTTCGCTTATACTCAATGCGGACGGAGATACCAGCGGGACATAGTGCAGATGGCTATCAAGCCGAATTAACGTGGACATCGAAGATAGATCGGTGGAGATCGTGATTATCGTGGTCATTGAATTATCGTGGATCTATATGAAGGACATTCCGGATGTCGCCCAATGCGAGATTAGGGCGGCACTCGTGCAGCTAAAGAACAGCAAGTAAACCCTAAACTAAAGGATATCACTAACACATTCATCAGTATTTAGAAGGTTTCAACTTTATATCTCACCAATTTTTCCAACAATTATTGTTTGAAAAACATTATAAAATTGTAATTGATAAAGAAATAAGGTGATTTAAAATAAGATGTTCAGGTTTAAGGATTCAAATAATCAAATCGAAGCAGTCAATTTGTAAGTGACATTACAAATTGACATCCACAGGTGCATTTTCTGAATCATTTGCGTTCATTTTCTTCAAACACTTTTGTAACAGACGGCTGCCAGAGCGACTATCATTTGAAGAAACTAATTGAAAGTAAATCGTAACTAATATTATAAATGCGAAAGTGAGCATTCACGCTAAAACGGCTAAACGAATTTGGATACAATTTGGCACATGGGTAGACCATGACCTGAAGAAGGACATAGGTTACTTTCATCCTGGATCGTAGACGAAGTCGCAGGCAACAGCTAGTTAAATAATAAATACAAGAGTGCAGGTCAATAAATGATACATGATAAATCATTTTTATTTCTGTAAGTAGGTTTGTACAATAAGGTCAGACTAACGAAGATTAGCTTCTTCATGACCTATGTATTTTACATTTTGACCTATGATTTCGATTTATGGGCATCCCTAGTAGAAACAAGGTCTAAACGGAATGCTAACACAAGATTGCAGTCGGAGTAACTTTAAATTGACTTGTATGACGTCATGTTTTGAGTTGCGTTGTTAGACGAAAGCGTATATAGAATGTTTAGTACGAATGTGGAAGTAAAACTAGTTCAAATATTTGTCGAATTCCGGGGTCGTAAAAGTTGTGTTTATTTGAAAATTCTACATTTTACTTGCTTACATTATCATTTGTGATTATGAATTTTTAAATAGTAATTTATTAATGAGTAATTGATTCTCATATCCTAAGTATTATCAAATTCATAGCCTAACTATGTTTGCAGTGGTGTTAGGTTTCTCGCGCACGTATGGAAGTGGCGCGAGGAGGCGAAGCGCCGCACTCTGCGAAAGCCCCATACAATTTTTATTTTTTTGAGGTTGGGAAGTCATCAAATAACTTCTCCCGCTCTGGGCGGAGCGGGAGGGTGTGTCAGACTCTTACTGACTAAAACCCACCCGTATTCCTTCCTGTTGCCTGTGTTGCGGGGGCCTCGGTGACCCATAAGTACCTTCCCGCGACCCCGGCAGGCATCGGCCCTAGTGGACCCCTACATTTGTGATGACATCTCTTTGAGGCGCGCGTGGAATACGACGCGCCGTCGACCCGGGCCTGGTCCTTACCGGACGGTGAGCTACCCATTGCTCACCGTCCGCAAGCCCGCGCCTACGGTGGCTGAAAATCCGCCCGAGATTCCCGACGCCCAGGGCGTCTCCTGCGGCGGCTAGGGGCGAGAGGGCGCGAAACGTGCCTTTCCCTCAACCGTCCCGCCTCCTCCTTCGCGAGCATTACTGCTTCGCAGAAGGACGTGACGGCTGCCCATGCCCTCTCGCTCCGTACCATGGCCTGAACCAGGGCCGGACGCGAGAGGTCCCTGCCGCCGAAGCCCCATACAATGCCGTCTCAAAACCGTTTCACGTGAAAGTCGTTGTTATGGAATAAAAATAATAAATTAATATGGTAGTCTAATAAATATGCTTTCTATTCGCAATTTTCTTTCTATTCAAAATTTTTTTTGTACAAGTATTATATATTTTTGGAATGCTTATAATCTTTTTATAATGTTTCATAATTAATATTATATATATTGCATTGATAAAATAAAATTAACCAATATAGTTTAAGATGATATGTTTTTAGGGTATTTTTTTTAACGAGACATTTACCCTTTACCGCTGCTTGCCGCTGTCGAGATATTTATTGTATTACTTTAGTTTACGCAAGGAGAAAAAAAAAATTGCACATACTTGCACTTTTTCTGACACGGTGCCAAAACATATCGCGAGATAAAAATTATATTTTTTTTCAGGTTCTTTTTATTTCTGATAAAATTATTTGTTATCTATAAGGTCAAATTTATAAACAGTTCATTAGAGTGATAATTATTATTAATAGTTCTTTGTGGTTTTGATAAAGTTTTGACCAGCTTACCTGATAAAATATGGTAACTTATCTATTAGGGTCGAAATAAAAACAGGTTGGTTATGGGAAGAGTGCAAATTATTAGTATCTTATCTTTTTGCACATAACACTATTTCATAGGAATAAAAGGATATAAAAGGATTGTGAGCCCTGAAACATTCACAGTTGTTGGTCAAACATTCAGTTGCCCTAAAAAGCAGTTAATACCATATTTTCAACTATTTGCAAAGTTGACTAATTTGAATACTGGGTGAATTTGTTTGTAGTAAACGAGTGTTGTGCAATCTGTTAATAAATGGGTATAATATAGAAGACTACTTACAAGAAAATTTCATTTTGTCACCAGAGGATATGGCTTCTGTGGTCTCCTCCATTCAAAGAAACTTGGTATCTAAATGTAACGAACGCTGGAGAAATGCATCTCGGATGAAAGACCGCTTTGAAAGTAAGAACGTCAGCTGGTTAGATGGTCAATTTCGTGTTCCACTAGAGTGTCGGGTCACGGTTAATGACCCTAATATGCCTGGAAGTAGTGGTGGCAGACCCTCAAAACCATACGAAAAATCTTCAGAAAAAACAAAAAAACGAAAAAACATGGAATTAATAAACTAGCAGCTAGTATTAAATGTATTTAAATTTATCAAAACAAAGCCAAAACCTCACCAAAAACTCGTATGATTACAATTTAGTTGTGTCAATCAGATAGCCACAAACTTAAACACATGCAGAATAGTTTCGAAAAGTTAATTGCACCAAACCAACCTATTGCAGTATAATATACTGCTGATTAATTTTTTTTTGCACGAGAAACGGTTAGTTACTTTTTGCACGCTCAACGTTCAATTTATTTTTATTGATAGATTTTTAAAATTCATTTTGACGAACTTCCAAGAAGCATGTCGAAGAAATTTTCAGATTTTTTCCAATCAGTCGTTCGCGATCACTAGATACTTTAAAGTTTTTTACCATCAACAAGATCAAAATTTAGATTAATTATAAATTATATCGTCAGCAGATACTACTTATTCTGTGTTTTCTTATATGGCCTAGTCTAGCGAATTAATATTATAATAGTATAATGAAGATCAGTCAAAATGCCAAATTTTGGCTCCAAAAACCGGCTACCAAGCTGCCGACAACCGACTGTTTCGACACCGGATACCGTTGTTTGTTACCGTTTCGACGTCGGCTGATTCACGCCGACGAGTGCGTATGGTTCAAATTTGCGGGTCCACGAGGCGCTGTAACGTGCTAAACACCAACAATGGAGGCCTGGAGCGCTACGTCGCTAGGAATATTATTTGCTAAGCATTTCTCTATTTTTGTACTTCTTAATTCTAAATGTATATGTTTTAATTTCGCAAGTTTCCGCATTGGCTATGTTAAAATTTATATATTATGAAAACTTATACCAACTCTCATCTTTCGGAATCAACTCATATCTTTCGGAATAATTTCTTGAATAGCGACGCGAGTTTTGGGTCTGATTTCAATCAAACTGGAATTTCCCGAAGCATAATTAATAATTATACTACATTTAAATTTTCTTTAATTTTTTCTTTTTCTCTCCTAGTATCAACGACTCGACTCAACTTATTTTTATAACCTTTTTACTTATTTCGTATACTTTTTTGAATCTACAAATTAAATTTAACATATTTTTGCACCACAAAAATATTTAAAGTTGTTTGATTTTTCGACATTACCTTGGGGTTCGAACCCTCGGCGTATTACTAACACAAACACGAGGTACTAACCCAAACTCATCAATCTACACTGCACTATATACCTTCAACCTATTATTTACACCCAACTATTAAATGGGCTCATTAATTTATCCTTTAGAAGGATTAGTAAGTGAGACATAAACATAACATCACGCCTGTAATCCTTGAGGGGTTAGTCAGAGGGTTACCTATAGTAACACCCATATTTCGCAAGTTATATTTAAGTCCCATGTAATAGGGGGCCAACCTATTGCCACCAGCGATTCCAGATCGCAAAACCCAATAACATTTTGCCCGACCAGCAGGCTTAGCACGAGCACCTTTTTGTCTACGGAAGAATAGACAAAAATGACGTTCCGTGTAGAAAGTACGACGGCAGCAAAGTATAAAGAGTCAACTGCACTTTTTACGAAATTCAATCTTTTACATAATTCGACTCGGAATTCTTTGTTTTATCATAAGGTTTTTTATCTGTTAGATTCTCAATTTTTACTGATATTAAGTCACGTATATAAAGACAACATCAATTTTTCTCAAAGTGTCGAAGTACCGTATTTTGAAACAATTCAATATTATAGTAATATTGGCATTCACCATATCTTTGGTAATGCCCTATTAACTAAATGATGTAAAATAAGAGAAGATAGCCTTGTTCTTATAATAATATCAGTTTTGCGTTCAAAACGCTCTCCTGTAAAATCATGATTTTGTAGATATCCGTACATACCTTGTGGCCGTCAAGTAGAAAAACGCAAATTGTCTTCACTACCTTAGACAACTGTCAGTTGTCAGTGTAATTTTGACAGTTTGGGATAGAAACTTTCTTCTGAAATAGTCTACATAAAAAAGGACCTAGACAAAGATCGTTAGAAATGAAAGACAAAATGACAGATTGTAGAAGGATTTCTACGGTGCGATGTCAAAAATGGAGAAACGAAATGTCACTTTATATAGAAAGAGCTGTGTCTATTCTTCAAAGAAATAGAAAGCGTCACGCTAAGCCTGCTGGGAATCGAAACCAGGACATCATGCTCAGCAGTAGCGCTTGCGACGAGGCCGTCGATAGTAGTAGTGAGTGACTACTCGCAGAAGAATTAGTAAGTTACGATTGCATAAGTAACGAACCAGAAGACGTAGCGTTAGAAGGCCTCCTACAAGGTGGACCGATGACCTTGCGAAGGCCGCAGGAATCCGCTGGATGCAGTTATCACAAAACCGGTTGAAGTGGCGGTGCTTAGGGAGGCCAATGTAAAGCAGTGGATGTCTTTCGGCTGAAATTACAAAAATGAAGTAACGAACTGTTCTTTTCACTTTTCGAATCGGGAACTAGGTTGCCACTTAGCCACGAATCACTTTTAAAACTCAATCAATCCGTCTCATATAAACAATGAAACCTCTTCAACAGCCTGGCATAGGATGGTGGGACCAGTTTTAAAAGCGCTACTATGTGTAAAATTGCCTTTAAAATGTCATAATTCCAAAAATTAAGATTGGTTAAAAGAATTTATCTTTATGAATAGGGACAAAGTAGCCACTTAGCCACTTTATATCTAAAAAGGAGACTGGATTTATCAGTCAGCCATAGAAAGGTGTCAGCCGACCGAATAGTTTACTAATTGAAATGAACGAAGTTAGTTTGTCAATGTTTCTATTATTTGTTTGCCCTACTCTTCGTGGCCTACGGACGGTAGACCGGACTTTATCGAGGTCAATTTGATATTGAAGGTGAGTTGACATTAAAATTTGGTTGACATTGCGAGAAAGTAGTTTGTTGCTTGACGTACGTAGTTGTAGCAAAATTTTACGCCTTTTTTAAAAGTACTCATTAAATATATTACTATGAACAGCTCGGCAATACCTGATTTCATCCACACATATTTGTCGTCAAGTTGACGGCAAATATATGTGACTATTTGTGGAAGGCGTATACAAGTGACAGCACAGATATGTGACATCGTAGGAACACCAAAACAATCTGACGTGACAAGCAACGCCAAAATATAGGATGTGGCATCGACTTTAGAGAGAAGATGTGTCACCTACTAGTGTCGCCGCGCCCACTGGCGGCACGGCACGGTAAGGGGTTTTTATGCGACAAATATAAATATAACTTAATGGTATGAGAATAAAATTAAAATTTCAAAGGTAACGATGCCGCGGTATCCTTAGGCATACGGCGACGTCCTTATGCATCATCATTGAAATTGAAATTTTATTGTCATACATAAGTATAAGTTATATTTGTATTCGTCGCATAAAAACCCCTTGCTGTGCCGTGACGCCAGTGGACGTCGTCGGCCCTTAGACGCAAAGTCGTTGAGTCGACAGTTTTTCTTGGAATAACAATTGACGCTAAATTACAATGGCGCCCACACATAGAAAAATTGTCAGGAAGGCTAAGTTCGGCCGCCTATGCTGTTAAAAAAAATCGACAGATAACCGATGTAGATACGGCCAGAATTGTTTATTTTAGTTATTTTCATAGTCTTATGTCATATGGGATTCTTCTCTGGGGAACCTGTGCGGACATTAATACCGTCTTTGTTTTACAAAAAAGGGCTGTTCGAGCCATTTACAACCTAGGTCCAAGAGATTCCCTTCGAGAAAAATTCAAAGAAATAGATATTCTGACTGTAGCCTCTCAATATATATTTGATAATCTTATGTATGTACACAAAAATATATCAAATTTTAAGAAAATGTCCGATATCCACAGTTTAAATACCAGGAATAAACATAATCTTGCTGTACTTCACACTCGCCTCCACAGAGTAGGCAACTCGTTCATGGGTCAATGTATACGCTTTTACAACAAACTTCCTATTGCTATTCGAAATTTACCCATTAAACGATTTAAAAGCTATATTAAAACCAAACTTTGTAAAAAAGGGTACTATAAAATTTCAGATTATTTAGAAGACAAAAAAGCTTGGGATTGAGCTGCTCGCTCTGATAAGCTTTGTGCTAAAACCATAAAATTTGATATTAAAATTATGCAAAATCATCATTATATACAACTATATGTACATATTGACATTGATGAATATTATAAGCAAAATTAAGTGAATATTTATGTACCTTGAAAAGTATTATATTACTTTAATTATTGTGAATGTGAGCACTATGTGGGTCATTTTTATTTATTTCTTGTTGTTTTTTTTTTTTTTTTCTCTTAGTTTTAATGATGGTCTGGCATTTTGAGTTCTTTATGCGGCCAACCCAATTGTCCTTTCCTTGGTATCGTTCGTCGAGTCGTTGAGCTCCTTAAGTTTTGAGTTGAGCTACACGATTACTGACAAATGCTTGCACTGACTGGACAGGTCCACTCAAATTTGTGTGGTTCTTTCCTCAAAAGACCATTTCAGACATAGATCTACATGGTCCTCACATGATCTGACCAAGATTATGTCTGGACTTTAAAAGAGACTTTGACCCTCAAGTTTGTTTCGCCATTTCTTCTCAGGGGTAGACAGATAGGAAATGTCGACTCCATCTAGCTTATTTTTTAATATGACGTGTAAAAGTGATTCTCATATCCTATTTACAGAATAAACAATTTCATTTCATTTCATTTCATTTCATTTCAAAAGGTAACGCAACGGTCGCCTACGTGAAAAAAATAATATATTATATTCCGAATTTAAAAATTTTAGAAACAAAGTAAATAAATAACGATCGACAAAAGATTCGTCTGCGGCAATGTCGGATAATGAATACAATACGTTTCCGTTTTATGAGTTCCCAAATTGTCGAATAATTTTTTAGTAGTCTGTATGAATACTTTTCAGTGTGTCGAGTGTGAGTTTCATCATATAGAAAACGCTACTACCACGTTTCTGTATCGTGTATTAAATGTATGTATGAAAACGTAAAAAATCGGCCAAGTGCTTGTCGGACTAAGCACAATGAAGGGTTCCGTAGTTGGGATTACTTGGGAAGAATTTATTCCAAAAACAAACTTAACATTGTAGTCGAATAACCTGTTCTCCCATACATCGATATATGCCACGGTAAAATCTCTAACTACAAATTTAAGTTAGTCGACTATAACTCTTTATCTTGTAAAGCCTACTTAGCCGTGATAGTTTTACTTTTAATTTCATTAAATGTACTACTGCCATGAATTTGTTTACATCGTCCTAAACAACCATTTAGCTGGCGGGGGGAGGCACTTGACTGTAAAAAAAATTAGCAGCTTATTACGCAAGGGGATCCTTGAACCAAAAAGTGGTGTTCACAGACCTGCAATATTTTTGAACGACCTATCCAACGATATCCCACACCATGGGGTAGACGAGAAAAAAAAGTATCATCCCTACATTACGTGCGCCCCTGGTGGATTGTAAACCGAAAGAGCGAGTGTAAGATTTTTAACGGTACTCGTACTAGAATATTTTAGTATTTTATATGTCGTGTTTGGATTCGTTTTTATCAGTATTTTTATTGATTCTATATAAAATGCAATGGCGGCAATACGAGCTGATGCTGCGGCCAGGATATCCATTACACTAGGACACCCTTAAATAAAAATACTACATACTTTATACTCTATCCTGCAGGATACCTAACCTGCCTGAAGAAGTCCTCAACGGTGTACGGTCAACCTTGTGCTTGGGCTCATACGATGCGTTTTGATGAGCACTTGCATACAAGCTAAGCGGTTATAATAGATTATTATAACCGCAGGTCAAGCTAAATCCTGCCGGGGTCGCGGGAAGGTACTTATGGGTCACCGAGGCCCCCGCAACACAGGCAACAGGAAGGAATACGGGTGGGTTTTAGTCAGTAAGAGTCTGACACACCCTCCCGCTCCGCCCAGAGCGGGAGAAGTTATTTGAAGATTTCCCACACACAAAAAAAAAAAAAAAAGGTCAAGCTAAATGTAAACATTTTATTAAATATCGAAGTTCAACAATCGATAAAATTCGGCCGCATTTCCCGTTGTCAGTAATATATAAAGTTTAAAAAAACAGGAAATAAAAGTTAAATTTAAAATTAAAAAAAAACCCGAAAACGTAGTATTAGCGTTTCGGAGAATATTTTGCTGGTCATTGCAAGTGTGAGTTAAAATTTGACATTTCTAAGCGGTGTCCTAGCGTTTGTAAACGTAAACTTTGTAGTCGGTGTGTGTGTCACTCACTTGATGTGTGGCAGGTGAACTGTTTTTATATTAGTTACGTTCGTATTATTTGCGTGTAATTTTGTGGTAAATTGTATTTAATAATGACAGCACGTTATTTTTTCGCATGAAAAGTTATGACAACTGTTAATTATCAAGTTGAACGGAATCATCTCCGAAAAAAAGAACCGTTTCGTTCCTGTTTATCCAGTGGAGGATCTCATCGATACTGAATTTAGGAACAGATATCGTTTGTCAAAGGAAGCCTTTCTATTTCTTAGTCAATAACCAGAATTCTCCGAGGTTATTTATTGATTAACAAAAATCCTAGGAAAAGCATTGCATGATCAACCCGACGATAACATCAGTAATTTCAAGAAAAATGTAATATGTACGAGTATGATATCTCGTATGATTCAGCTAAAAAAAAATATCCGAATCATACATATTACATTTTTCTGAGTCTTTGTTTAATTCTACCTATGTGCATACACGAACAATATATATTTACTTCTTATTCCATACATAGCACATTAAAATCATTACAATAATGAAACACTTAGGTATGTCAAATATATATATTTTTTTATGTATGTTCGCCGATTTTTCGGTCAATTGTGGGCCGATTTTGTTTTTTTTTTAAACGGTATGATGCCGAGGTAGTCCTACTGTCACCAAGTCATAATCTGTATGAAATCGAGGAAAGTCCTCAAATAAAGCCACACCTATAGCCATTTGGGTATTTTTTATAGTAACTTATGTGCATGTGCTCTCGGAAAGCACCATTTGGTGAAGTGGAACTGATGACGAAGACCACAGATGGTCACCGGAACTACTTAATAATAAGTATTTAACGAGTTGCGATTCGATTAGGTACTATAAACAACTGAAATCCATTTTACATTTTTACAACAGTGGATTTTGATTAATATTCAAACGTTGAGTTTATTTTGAAATATACATGTAACAATGCAGAATGTTCTTTATGTGGGTTCCTTTGCAAATATTATAGACATCTGAGTGGCAGAAGTTCGTCAAATCTACATAATATGTGTACAAGGTCGTATTAATATACAATTTAACTAACCAGATTCAACATCACTACAATTGGCTTCTTTGAGTTACGTCCAATAATGGATCTGTACCCTTATTGTTTCATTGCCTCCACTTTGAACAGTACCAAAATTAAACTGAAACATTTCATACAAACGAGGTTTACCAACAGACTGTTTCAATTCACTCATTAATTACTGTAGTTGCGTGGCCGCAGTTAATTTTGTTCTGACTGTTGTCACAGATTAAACAACTATCGCTTTGTTATTTGCCGATTGCGGTATGTGGGCAAATCTGTTGGGTTTTTAATTATTAAATGCTCATTTTCTGCATTCGTTATTATCGGTAGAGTAAAGATGAAAGGATACAATAAAAAGTTTTTCCCAAAAAAATCATAAATAAGAGCACCTAAAGAATAAAAGTTTCAACAAAATGCTCTTTTTTCGCCAAAACTGTTAAAGCTCTGGTAAGACTAAGGCGAATCCTGCGAGATGCGGGATGAAACGCGCTTACACCGCTGATTGTGTCAACTACCTAACTTGTATGGAAGTATTCAAACTGGGGCGAATAGTTGCGTGGCTATTCGCCCTAATCATTAAAACAATAGACGCGCGGGGTACGCCTCAGTTTGACCAGTCCTTAAATTCGTAATTTGTCTTACTGATACAAAAAGAAGAACCTGAACTTAACGTCTTTATAGTCTTACCATACGACCCTTTTTTTTGGGTGGGAAAGCATCAAATAACTTCTCACGCTCTGGGCGGAGCGGGAGGGTGTGTCAGACTCTTACTGACTAAAACCCACCCGTATTCCTTCCGTTGTTGTGTTGCCAGGGGCCTCGGTAACCCTTTAGTACCTTCCCGCGACCCTTTGGTACCTTCCCGTAAACTTAGAGTTTAAATCGCTTCGATAAGACTAATAAAAAGAAAATAGCGCCAGAGTAACTTTACCTTTTTTAGAACACCATGACCTTGGTACGACGAAAACCAGAAAAGTATTTCGTAAAAGAACTGCCAGTAAAATCATAAGTCAGGACTCGGGATAAGCTATGCGGTACACCTGTACGGAATGTTCCTAGGGGATGTTACAAGCTTTAAAATAGAGTAACAACGTGTGAAAAGTATGTTGCTTTAAAATATATGTGGAGTCTGATTTTTCTTCATGATGAGGATATTTTAAACCAGACGATTATCATAAAAGGGAAATAATAAATAATAATAAAATGGGCATTACAAATGTGACTAATTATATTTAGGCAGAGAAATCGGTAGATACCTACCTACTTACGGCGAATGATTATTAATCTTAAATAACCCTGGCAGTTCAGGAATCTCTATGATATTCTGAAATGGCCAACATCCAGTGAAATTAAGAATTACTGTGGATAATAATTACAAGAAGGTATTATATGTTTAAAAACCTCTTTTTGATGGTCAAAAGTTACAAAAGTCAGCCCCAAAATCCCCCTTCACCACTTCCTAGTGTTAAATCTACAAAAAAGTAGCACGAAAACTCCCTAGCAATCATTCAAATGAAATACCTGACTGATATAATTATAATAATAAAATCATCCAATAAAATGTAAAGAATACAATTGAGCACTTGATTGTATGCCTACGCCGAGAGCAGCAAACACTGCGTTACCGTTCTATGACAGATCTCGGCGATAAGCGTAAGTTCAGGGATGTGTGGCCGGTTTTGGGTTTCATCTCGATGGGTTTCTTGAATGCAAAGAATGTCGCAGTGAGTTTTGTGGTAGACATCAGAAAGGATTTAAAATTTGTCTTGTAAGACCCTTCGATGTTAATCGAGACTTGGATTGCCAAGTGGAGTGGTTGGAGTGGCCATTGGATGACAAGAATGGAGTTGAATACAATATTATAAAATCTCTCTCTTTTATAAAATCTATCTCTTTAATATGTACAACATGCGAACTACAGACAAAAATGTAGAAATTTTACATAGGGTGGCACAGTGGGCAGTCTTATGGCTAAAAGCGGTATTTTAAAGACAGCCTTTGGATGGATTTAAAAAGGAAAAGGAGAGACAAAAAAAGATAATATTTCTTAGGCCAAATAGATATCTCGGTGAGTCAGTCCACCCAATGGATTTCAGTGTACATACTGACGGAAATTGAAGTTTCTTTATAGCTGAGTAAACTGTTAAATATTCCAAATAAACCCTCAGATCAAATGTTTGGATACACAGAGTCAATATTGAAACGCTTTTTACGGAAATTATATTTGACGCTATACATTTTAAAAGGCACGAACTCGTTGGCATATTTGTATGCCAAGATTTATGAATGATAAACTATTGATTTTATAAAGAAAAAAGAACAAATCAAAACGTAAAGTCAGGGAAATTAATTGATTTTCCTGACTTCATATTTTTGATTGTCCGTATATTCAAATCACAGCTGTATTCTTTGACAGTTACATGGAATGGCTATAATACAGGTAATTGACGTAGAGACGTAATTTGCTTAGCAATTACTTTCCTAGACTGTATTTACACTTTAATATGAAGCTACTATTTTACCTACAAGACCCAAAAAGAAATGATTGCCCCATTTTAATAATTTTCATGGATCTAATCTGGGATCAAGAAAAGGCTACTTCTGTTAATATAAAAATCAGTAATAATTATTACAGATAAACCCATAATGCGCCACAAATATGGTATTGAAGTAGTTACCGATGCGGAAAATTAACAAATTAACTTTATGTCACTACACACGAAAGTACACAAGAAGAAAATAAGGTAGACGCTACATATAAAGCTAAGAAAAATGTAAGTAAAGAAAAAAGAAAAAAGTATATTTTATTTGGGAAATGAATAAAAAGTACAAACAATAAAAAAAAAACAACTCCTAAACTAACAATATAATATCATGCCTGTATTCCTCGAAGGCTTGAGCAGAAGTTTACCTATGAGTACACCCACTTTTCACCAAATATTTAAAACAAATAAAATGCTGTGTTAACAAAATAATGAAATCAAACAAAAAAGACCTGTGCGAAGCCAAAAGGCTCTTATCTCAGCATAATTCGACGATATTTAAAAAATGTATACCGCGGCGCTGGTATTCTGATAGAGCCTGCTGTGATGCAGGACACACCTGCAGAAATGTATAAACTTCACTAGGGAAATATAAACAAAGAAAACAATAATATATAACAAAATGCAAAAATAAACTGTATTTCGTACAAGATAATAATTGTAAAATAAATATTACGATCGACCCACGCCCGACGCTCCAATATCGCTTGGCCATGCTACAGCCGATTGTCTACAATCTATGATAAACGATGGGACGCGGGTGCAGGCGATGTGGCCGGCTGTCAATGTATGTATTTAAATTCAAGAAATATACAAACTCAAGAATTGATACAAATAAAACAATGAACGTACGACTAATAACAGCATAAGTATAAATAATACTTCAGAGTTGAGTGAATAAAATAAGAAGTGTCGTTGTTGTGTAGTCGACTGTGTTGTGTTGTTTAAATCGGAAGAAAAAAATAATCACAGAACAAAACAAAATGACAGACTTCTCTAAGGTCCCGGTCCCAGGGTGAGTTTTGAGGGAAAGGCACGTTTTTGAGGGAAAGGCACGTTTCGCGCCCTCTCGCCCCTAGCCGCCGCAGGAGACGCCCCGGGCGTCGGAAATCTCGGGCGGATTTCCAGCCACCGTAGGCGCGGGCTTGCGGACGGTGAGCAATGGGTAGCTCACCGTCCGGTAAGGACCAGGCCCGGGTCGACGGCGCGTCGTATTCCACGCGCGCCTCAAAGAGATGTCAGCACAAATGTAGGGGTCCACTAGGGCCGATGCCTGCCGGGGTCGCGGGAAGGTACTTATGGGTCACCGAGTCCCCTGGCAACACAGGCAACAGGAAGGAATATGGGTGGGTTTTAGTCAGTAAGAGTCTGATACTCAGAGAAGTTTGTAAAAAAAGGGTGAGTTTAGAAACTGGTTTCCTTTTGCATTCACAACAAGTGTTATTTTTATATTTATAACTAAAAGTAGGTACCTACCAACTGTTTTTATACCACGAAAAGGAGGCAAGTCGTTCCAGCGGCGCGAAACAGCGAATTTGAAGCTTTTACGGAATGCAGCAGTCCTGCGCGGCGAGGCCAACAGACCAACAGAAGATAAGAAGATGCTCTTGATTTAACTTGGTGTATATCTCGTGACCTACCTCGTGAAATATGGTGTGCATTTACGCCAAAAGTGTCAATTAGGTCATTTAGGAAAAGCGATGATACTCGTATCTACTTATTCTAATATTATGAAGATTTATTTGTGAGTTTGTAAATAGTGGTAATCTTCGGAACTACTAATCCGATTCCGCTTTCACTGATGTGAAGTATAGGGACGTATGCGTTCTCATTTACCCCAGGTGTAATAGATTTGTAAAATTACAAATAAAACACAGATCAACTACTAACACTGAATTTAATAATCGACTTCCCTAAATGTTTTACTCTTATGTACACAACAATAATCATCAAGTGATATGAAATTATAGTGTATTGAAATAATAATAAGAATATTGTTACGAAATAGCATAAATACGCAACACACTTAACACAACGCCTTGAGTAATAAAATTACTTAGTATTTTTTTTTTATTGTATTATAGTCTTAGTTTATGTATTATTTTTATTTTTTAAAGTTACGCATTGATACAGATATTTTTTTTAAATTTATATACATACTTTATTCAGCTTGAATCACAAATATTTCTGTGGAAAATTTTCCCCTTATCTGTTGTATTACTTCACACAGGAGACATCATTACGTCATTCAATAAGTAGGTAATTGCTGAAAATCAGCGCTGTTGACGATAGGCTTGTCCGAAGTCACAGCATTTCGCTGAGCAACGACCTTTTCTTGCACAGATGCGACGCACTGTTTAATTGTTCTAGTTATAGTTGTTTATTTGTTATAAAAGTAGTTATTTCCCCACTCTGCAATCGACATTCTGTTTTTGTTTTGATTGTATGTTGTCATCTGCCAGTGTCGCAACACAGAGTGTAAATATTACGTAATCGACAGGATTGTCAAACTTATATGGGTTGATTACGAGGCTTTTAGCTACTTTATAATGTGTGTATTTTACGTTAATTTTTTTATGTGCATTTTGTTTGTGCAGAATAAACAATTTTTCTTTCTTTCTATAAAGAGGCTGAAATTGAATTCACGGGCTCTTAAGGGAACATTGTACTCATCATTATGAACACTGTTCCCTACATTTTGACGAGTTAAGCGAACATAAATATAGGTAACAGCTAAAGTTAAGCTAAGCAGCTAAAGTTAGTAGGTAAATATAGGTAATGTCCTAAGGGCTTTGCCCACAAACTATGAGACTGCGGGCTTGGAGGATGCCAAGAATGCTTATGAAATTGCTTGCCCGGGTAAAGAATTTCCAGATAACCTCAAAGGAGCTGGGACGATATTTATTGCGATTTAACATACAAATCGATTCTGAGCCGCAGTTCAGGTCCGGATCGCGCAAGACTATTGGCGGTCGGAACCAGAGAGGCCGGTCATGCACATGCCCATCCTTCTTCAAATACCGGTACCTTCTAGCGACTGGTCTGCGGCTTGGGGTCACGGTATGCACTCCACACACATGCCCTTGTGGCACGGACGTGGACCGACTGGGTCACCACGGACTTTGTTGTCAAAAAAGTGCAGGCCGCTTTTCAAGACATGTGACACTTAATGACATAATCCACCGGTCTCTTGCCAGCATCAATGTGCCTGCTCTTCTTGAGCCGACTAGCATTGTCAGAGATGATGGCAAAAGACCTGATGGTGTGTCTTTGGTCCCGTGGAGTTTGGGACGGATGCTTGTGTAGGACGCTACCTGTGTAGACACACTGGCACCGTCCCACCTCCAACGGACTACTTCTAAAGCGGGTGCAGCGGCAGAAAATGCCGAAAATCGGAAAGTTATTAAATATGGAGGCCTTGGCAGAGAGTACAACTTTGTGCCCTTTGGTGTCGAGACCCTCGGTCCGTGGGGTCCCAGTGCGCATAAGTTATTTGCGGAAATCGCGAAACGTCTAGTTGATGTAACTGGTGACCGAAAAGCTGGCGGCTTTCTCGCGCAACGCATCAGCATTGCAATTCAGCTAGGAAATGCCGCCAGCATCCTCGGTACAATGCCCCGAGGGCCTTTTTTAAGCTTAACTTAGTTTTAATTTAATTTAGTTAATGTTAATAATCATCTTGTAATTTGGTTATGTAAATAAATATATTTTCAATCGTTTATAGGTAACAGCTGAATTTATTTCGCGACTTCAGGTTTGGTCCCTTAGAAAAGCTGTTCATAATGAAGAGTACAATGATCCCTTAAGAGGATGCCCATGAATTTTATTTCACCCTGTACATGAACCCTTTCTGAAACTGTTATTCCGACAACCGGAAGTTAGTAGTTTTGTATTTATTGCAGATAATATTAAGAGGAACTTAATGCATGCTCGCAGAAGCTACAGTATTGCCGAGTGTCATTTATGATATATTTCATACTAAAACAGGATATTTCACGCGGATGAAGCCGCGGGTAATAGCTAGTGTATTAATAAAAAGCATAATATTTCTAGCTTTATTTAAGGCAAGACCCAAATGACCAAAATAGGCTTCTCTTAACAAAAAAAATTGCCAAATCTGTATAGTTTGTGATAGCGGAAAAAATATATGTTAACTTTGTACATATTTCCCACAACTTGGTTGTTACCAAAACACGTTTTGAAAAAAAAATCTCGATATAAACTATCGTTGAACTAACCTCTTACCTTGAATTCTAATCCAAAATATCTGCATTAAATACCAACATACGTTACGTATTTAATTAATAACAAGAACGTCTTATTTGAATGCAGAACTTGGTTGTTTTTTATTTTCGATTACTCAACTCAATTTTGAGTAAATAGATAATTGCTTCATATTTTGCAATCAATTACAAGCGTTGTGTCATCGCACTTCTCTTTCTTTTCTATGCAATCTGACAGTGACCGTGGTTTAGGTGTTGTCAGCGTCTTAAGCACTAGCAATATCCAGCACAAACTCACTAACAAACCACGGGGGGACCCACAAACACGATGCAGTTGTTACTTGAAACGGGTCTCCGTCTTTTCGCGCGTCGTATTTTGCCGCACGTTATCGCATTACAATCAGTGTGAGAAGTTCCTTAGTTTCTCACGTTAACAGAGTTAACCCCGAGGGTGTATTTTTAGACAGGTGGAGATTTTCTTCAGTTGTAATATCGTGTGACGTTTTGTGGAAATGGTGTTAATAGAAAGGAAATATATTTTTATATAAGTATTGCTGTAATAATGTGGATATAACGATATACTTAGCTAGATAAAGTACGATCAGGATTAATAAATAATCACACTTTAGTTTACCACAGAGATCGATCGAAACTTTCTCGTAACTTGTCTATTAAATAGTTCGTTCGCCCTTTCAATTAATTGCTTTACAGTTTTCTCGATCAGTGAAACTTTGTTTTAGTTCAAACAGACAAAATTAACCTTATAAAACAATCAAAAAACTGTGAACCGAATGTAGTAAAAGGGATTTATCCAGCAGACGATTTCAATGAGCTGTTTGATTAGTTTTCTATGAGCCATTTTTATTGAATGGTCAATAGAAAGATTAATAAGTATCTTTTTCATCCCATCTATTCAGAAACAGGCGAACGGTTCCTCAATAAGTACGAGCAAAATGGGTCATTCCGGCGCACTTAATATCAGTGACGAAATGACTTTTGAATTTGAAACACTATTTAACTAAAATGTTTGAACGCAATTCGCTTCGATAAAGTTCTAGCCGGTAATAAAAAAAGCGCGCCTGCCAACGCGGCATCGAACAAACAAATAAAAAAAAAACATACACAGGAACTTCTTATTCGTTTTTTCATTATTTTTTTGTCAAAATATTACAGATAATTTTAATTTGATATTAATATAAATTTGTAGTTTGGTTATGTAAATATAAATATTTGTCACTACTAAAATCATCTCTTATTTATTTTTCTCATAAAGGAGGATGAAAAGCAGGTGTGCCACACGGTACCAAAATTATTTAACCTCGCTTAGGAAGAATCCTAAGCGTAACGAGGGATTCAAAGTACTCTAGAATCCTTCGCTTCGCTCTGTATTCAAACAATCGCTCTCTCCCTCAATACATTATTTTGGTCCCTTATGACACAATCTACTATCTATTCTCATATCGTATAATTCAAATTATAAACTTCAAAACAAGTTTATATTGACATAACTACTTTATATACACAATGCCGACATTTTAAAATATAATAATAATTATTATAACACTTAATCTGTAAAAAAAATAATGATAAAAAACAACTTTTTCACTAATAAGATACAGTGCAAATCCAAGTTAATATCATCAAGCAGTTTCCATATATTTTTTTTTGTAGTGGAATGCTGCGGGGCGCGATTTTTAAAGCATTCGCAATAAACTATTTCTTACTCTTTTAACTTTGATCTTTTATTTAGTAGGTTTAATCCCAATGTATGAGAGTAGATACAGCAGTATATGACACTGCACATAACTAGGTGTTAATACCCCTCATTATGCAACAGTTTCATAAACTACGAGTACTATTATTCAGTGCACACAAAAGCACACTTTTTTTTTTGTTGGAGATATTATCAAATAACTTCTCCCGCTCTGCGCGGAGCGGGAGGGTGTGTCAGACTCTTGCTGACTAAAACTCACCCGTGTTCCTTCCATTGCCTGTGTTACCAGGGTCCACGGTATCCCTTTCGGACTTTCCCGTGGCCCCGGCAGGCATCAGCCCTTGTGGACCCCTACACTTGTGCTGACATCTCTGTGAGGTGCGCGTGGAACACACACTTAAATAATAACTAAGTACATGAATATACTGTAGCAAAAGCCCAAAAAATATTATTGTCATTTATCAATTATGTCAAGTATGCCTTAAATTAAATTACAAATTCTACAGAAAAGTTTTACGTTAGAAAACGTTCTTGTTTGATAATGTATAAATTGTGTATTTAATTACTTTATTATTTAAATAGTTATACGTTTAGTATATAACATTTATTTACATAACCAAATTACAAGATGATTATTAACATTAACTAAATTAAATTAAAACTAAGTTAGGCTTAAAAAAGGCCCTCGGGGCATTGTACCGAGGATGCTGGCGGCATTTCCTCGCTGAATTGCAATGCTGATGCGTTGCGCGAGAAAGCCGCCAGCTTTTCGGTCACCAGTTACATCAACTAGACGTTTCGCGATTTCCGCAAATAACTTATGCGCACTGAAATAAATAAATATGTGTATGATAATTATAGCAATAGATCCACAAATGAACGAATTATTAAGTTTACCCTTTACTAATAGGCTTGTGAAGTCGAGTTACGCTAAAAAGACAGAATGACTCTGGAAGTCCATGAAAACCAGTTATATTAATGCCAGTGGCGTGCCTAGGGTTTCAAAATAACGCAAGCCCAATAAAATTTTAACCGATTTCAAAAAAAGAAAGTTCAGTTTTCGACTGAGTATGTAGATACCTACGTATCTACGTATGTATCATCGCAATTTTCTCATAAACTACTGGTTAGGTACAATAAATTCTCTATCGAGCATTTTAGTAGGGCATGCCGGGCTTTTGGGCTTATATGAAGGTACCGCCACTGATTAAAGCTCCCACAGACAGGCGCGACGAAACTCTAATAAAACAAATACTATAAAAACTTTATGGAAATAGTTCTACCAGAAGTTCGTCACATCGTCGCGTAGCGCTTGTCTACGGGAGCCTTTTTGGACGTGTTCGAAACAGTAATTCCAGTTTTTTCTGCGAGGCGATAAGAAACACGTAGATCAACTGCTTGTACTTTATAACCCCAAACGTGACAAACGTTCCCTAGTTCTCCCTACACTACTGTAAACTCCTTAAATCCCCGCTCCGACCAGCTGGGGATTAAGTAAACAGAGCTAATGCGTCAATCTGAACCGCTCACCCACGTCCACCCGAAGCGACTATAAAATACACAACCTATTGACAAATACCCACACACTTCGTATAGCCAGTAGTTTAAAGCGCGCAGCTGTCCCTATCCCCAGGGGATACATTTCTAGTAGGACTGTACCAAAGAAAATAGAGCACAGTAATGCAAACTTTAACTTACGAAGTTTGTGTTTTTTTTTTTGTTGTGATTCTATTCGTATGACGTTCTTTTATTAAGTTATTCAGAATTAAAAGAATATGTACTCGTATAAAACAAATATACCTAATTAATTAAGGAAAATAACAAAATGATATCCTAACTTAACTAAAACTATTCACAAACAAGTTTATGAATAATTAAAAAATCCATGATGAACTTTGTGTGATCTAGAAATAAATTATATTCTTCTTCATCTTGATTTTAGCTGAAAGTCTGAAACATAGGCCAGGATTGCCACATAGACCGGTCTGGCTTTATCCAAATCCAGCGGATTTCAGCGACTTTTGTCAGGTCGACGGTCCACCTACATAGTTGGGATCCTTTCCTTGGTGCGCCTTTCGATAACTCCGGGACTATTTGGGCACCCGTTCTGCAAGCGACGTGCTACGCCCACTGCCACTTAAGTGTGAAAATTCTGCGTGGATTACCTCGAACCTCAAACCTGGAAAATAATTGTCAACAATCTACTACAGTATACGATATTTCGAGAGTTGAGATGATGATTTTATTACAATAACGCAGCAAGTTGAATTACTGTTTTGATTATACTGTGACTATACTCTGTGCTTTACATTCCCAAAGAGACGGTTTCGTTCAGGTCGTGGAGTGAAAGTCTCCGAACTTCAATCGGAAATCTTGTTACAGGGTATTGTATAAAGCTATTTTGCTTTGTTATTAAAATAAGAGCTTTGCGTTTCGTTAAGTTTAAAAGCGCAGATTGTGGAGGTTTTTTATTCGTTTTGTAAGCGGCTGTTGTTGTTATTTTTCTAGTTGATACAATTTCTATTAGAATGATGTAAAAATATTTTCGTACAAAAGTAAATTTGTTTTGTTCCAAAACTTGGATGGTACATGACAAAAACAAGCTAAGTTTAAATATATTGTAGGTATTTCATTAAATGGTATTTAATTTAAATGATGTTTCGGAAAGGTTGTACCAAATTAACATGCACTCGGCCATAACCTTAATCCGTTATTGCTGTTTCGGCCCTAAATTAACATATTTCCTTCGTGCCCATTTACCGAAGCACGCTCACCTTTTTGACGAAATGGACAAATTATCTTATCTTATGTATATACTTCGATTTTAAATGTGACCATGGATGACCGAGCTTGGGCACAAGCTACTCTTTCCATTAGTTTGGGTGCCCTCAGCACCGGTAAAATTTCTAGTATTAGTTTACCAGCTTTCATTTCCTCGGTCCACGGCACCGAGAAATTAATCAGGAAAATCCTAGCCTCCACACTGATTAATTTTGATGTGCCGTACTTCACCGAGGCTATGGATGCCTGGAGACTCGCTTGCCTAAATTCAGATCTACCCGACAATCCTTCTTCCCAGAGACAGTGGTATGAGCCGCTCTGCAGAGCAGTACAGAAAAATTAACTTGACACGTCTGCTACTAATGCGTGACGTGCGTGCCTGCTGACTGTGAGTAAGTGGCAGTTAGGTCTTTGGCTTCAGGCACTACCGTCGTCGAACATACTTTATTCGACGACACTACGTGGTAAGTACGTAGTGTCGTCGAATCTTCCCTGCGACTAGGAGCACACCTCGCTGCTTCCCTGCGACTAGGAGCTCCTTGTTGTACTCCGCTTTAATGTCACTGTGGCGAGGTTGTCAACAGCCTCGGACACCACGGCCTGTCTTGCAGCCGAAGTGCGGGTTGGCACGTGGCACGCAAATATTAATGATATCATTCGACAAGCGTTGCATTTGAGCTGTATTAGAATCCAATGGCTTGGCATACGATGATGGCAAAAGTCCGGACGGTGTGTCTTTAATTCCGTGGAAGGTCGGTAGGCCTTTAAGCGGGACGCAACGTGCTTCTTCAAAATATTTTCGGCAAAACGGCAGGATCCCCTTTAACAGTTATTACGGGTCGTCAGAAGCCCGAAAAATCTGACAACCAAGACTGGTTGTCAGATTTTCGGGCTCGACCAAGAGGTATCGTGTTACCCAGTAAATGGGTTGTGGAGGTCAGATAGGCAGTCACTCCATGTATAAACCGTTTATTAAATATTCAGCTGCATCCGGTTAGACTGTAAGCCGACCCCAACATAGTTGGGAAAAGGCTAGGTAGATGCTTATATTTTTATTAAAATAATTTGTTAGTTTATTTAGTATTTATAAGAAGTTTATCCAGTGTATATATTTTTATCCTCTTTAACCTTTTGATCGTCACCGTCATTTAAAGATAGCAAACCAAAATGTGCCCAGCACGACTACATGACAGATTTTAAGAAATAATTCGTAGCTTGGCGCCGTGGGCACATTTGTGCTTTTTTGACGTGGCGGTCAAAGGGTTAATAAATATGAATATTAAAGGGATATTCGATTAAGCTACCGTTAAAGTCGCTTCTCTATCTTCGTTTAAATAAAAGGTCTCTAAAATTTAAGTTTTTAATAAAATTGACCAAAGTGGAACAAAGTTCTTATAATAATAACATTACTAGCTACCCGCCCCTGCTTTGTACGGTTTTGAAGACTTGACAAAACATCGGGAGTTCTTTATTATAATGTAAGTTTAATAATAATTTGATAAACACATAAACAAAAAAAAAAAAAGAAAGAAAAGTAAGTAAGTAGTAGTAGTTAGTAAAGTATATATAAATAAATAAATAAATAAATAAACCTTTCGGAATAAATTCTCTAAATGATGGTGAAAACCGCATCAAAATCCGTTGCGCAGTTTAGAAGAACAACGCGGTCACACAGACACACACGAAAAGCGAATTAATTTATAATATGTTTAGACTGAGTACATCCGAATATCTACAAAAGTTTACCTTAGAAACCCCCAAGCAAAATCTCATTGGTAGATGAAACTGTAAGTAGCCATTTGAGCTCACATCCTGAACTTAATTAATTGATTACACTCGATGTCCCGCCAGGATCAGATGTTCATTTCCTATCACTAATTGCTCGAACCGTCTTTGAATTAATTCGTTTTACACATGAGGGTTAGCTGATGAAGGACTGGTAAAAGGTAGCATAATATACATAACATACATACATAATCAGCCTATAATGTTCCCACTGCTGGGACACAGGCCTCCTCTCTGTGAGAGGGAGTGGGCCGTAATTCACCACGCAGGCCCAGTGCGGGTTGGTAGATGTCACATGTCTTCGAATTTTTGGTTCTAGGACATGCCGGTTTCCTCACGATGTTTTCCTTCACCGTTATACAATTATACAATTATTTATATGTTTTAGGTTGGTTTTCTTCATGTTATTTTCATCAAAAATCAATCTGCCTAGCCTTTTCCCAACTATCTTTTTTTTTTGGTTGGGAAATCATCAAATAACTTCTCCTTTCGCTTCTTTTCTTTTCGCTCTGGTCGGAACGGGAGGGTGTGTCAGACTCTTACTGACTAAAACCCACCCGTATTATTTCCTGTTGCATGTGTAGCGGGGGCCTCGGTGACCCTTTAGTACCTTCCCGTGACTCCGGCAGGTTTTTTCCAACTATCTTGGGGTCGGCTTCCTATCTAACTTTACCAGTATTTTACATGGATTGACTGCCTATGTAACCTACACAACCCAGTACCTGGGTAACCTAATAACCCTTAGTAAGACTGGGTATTAGGTTATTGGGCTTCTGCTTACTCGTAATTACTGTCAAAATCTACGAATAACAGCTGGAAAAAACGGCTTAACGTGCTTTCCGAGGCACGGAGGGGTCTAGACATATAATGGATGGTCACTCATCCACCCACCCGTCGCAGCAAGCGTAGCTTTACCTTCGATTCCATGCGGCTGTTATTATTTGGCCACGACCCCTCTTATATTGTTTTTGTATTGACACCTTTATTTGTAAGGGTCCTGTAGCTTGTTACATTAATTGTGGCATCAATCATGTTGTACAGTTGGCGGAAAGTCAACAAATTAAAGAACGCAGCTTTGTTTTTGTAAAGAAAAGTGACTTCACACTTGATACCTTTATAGTTATTGGTAAAATGAGAGCGCATAACATAATCAGCCTATAATGTTCCCACTGCTGGGACATCTCGTAGGCCTTCTGTCGATGAGAGAGAGAGTGGGCCGTTATCCACCACGCGGGCCCAGTACAGATTGGTAGATGTCAAATGTCTTTGAATTTTTGGTTCCAGGACATGCTGGTTTCATCACGATGTTTTCCTTCACCGTTTTGAAGGCAGTGGTGATGAAATAATTTACACAAAGTAAAGCGCTTGTCAGGGTTCGAACCTACGACTTACAACTCATAAGTCGCGGACGTTACCATTGAGCCACCACTGCTCTCAAGAGCGCATGTGTAATGTTAAAAGAGCAGCCACTAGTCCATAATTCTCCTATTGTAACAATAATTGCCATTGCATTGCTAAGCTGAGAATCAGCACACTTTTAAGGGCAAAGGCGATCCTTTGACCTTAAAAATGTGCTGATTCTCAGCTTAGTTTGAATAAATGACTCTTGATTTTGATTTATTATAATAAATTAATGTCACAATTTAAAATTACTCATCACTCTCCTGCTCTTATCCCAATTTATTTGGGGTTGGCGCAACATGTCCGTTTGTTTCTTTTTCTTTAGAATTTAAAATGACTACTTTCTGCTATTTTATACCTACGTACCAACCTCCTAGTTATTATGGCAAAGTTGTTAAACTTTAATTATAGACCTTAATAAGCCGTTCATGATTTGCAATAGCCAGGACTGTCCAGAATTACCTACAGGATAATACGAAATTGCATACACTTAACCCTTCATAAATACACGATTACTATCGATCTATAAACCGATAGCATCAGAATATACTGTAAACAAGTCATGTTTAGTATTCAGCGGCGAAATATTGACCGTATCCAGCTTATTGTTTGGGAAAATCAGGTGGTAAAAACAGTAATTTTAAGCTGACCTCTCAAAATCTCTTGCGAAAGCAATTTTGTTAAGAAGTTGTAGTGTTAAAGAAGGTCACCTTATACTGGTTGTATTCGTCTTCAGCGTACACGTTTATTGAACTGGTAAAGTATCAAGGAAATAAGAACAGTATTAAATGGAACTTATTAAAAAATCTATTTAAACAGGCTTTAAATAGATATTTGTCTGTTTTCGTCAGAAAGTGCACAAACCATTCTTCATTCTTCGTCTTTGAAGTCGTGTGAGAGTTTTCTTATTAAAGTAATTTATTTAATTACTCTAACGAAATCTTCAGACTGGTAGAGAATGCCTAAGGAACAAAGTTACGCCTTTTTTTTTTTTGGTTAAAGAAATTATCAAATAACTTCTCCCGCTCTGGGCGGAGCGGGAAGGTGTGTGAGACCCTTACTGACTAAAACCCACCCGTATTCCTTTCGTTGCCTGCGTTGCCAGGGGCCTCGGTAACCCCTTAGAACTTCCACGCGACCCCGGCAGGCATCGGCCCTAGTGGACCCCTACACTTGTGCTGACATCTCTTTGAGGCGCGCGTGGGACACAATGGGCCGTCGACCCGGGCCTGGTCCTTATCGGATGGCGAGCTACCCATTGCTCACCGTCCGCAAGCCCGCGCCTATGGTGGCCGCAAAATTTGCCTTTCCTGCGGCGGCTAGGGGCGAGAGGGCGCGAAATTTGCCTTTCCCTCAACCGTCCCGCCTCCTCCTTCATGAGTATTACTGCTTCGCAGAAGGAGGTGACGGCTGCCCATGCCCTCTTGCTCCGTACCATGGCCTGAACCAGGGCCGGATGCGAGAGATCTCTGCCGCTGATCGCCTCCACGAGGACACGGCGATGCTCTGCCCAAGCCGGGAAGACCTCCACCGTATGCTCCACCGTGTCCACCGTGTGTGTGTTTACGCCTTAAGTCTTATTTTATAGTTGCATAAAAAGTTGAATAAATAAATAAACTTTAAAAGCATTTAAATTAAATTATTTGTGCTACAATTAAACTATAATCTAATAAACTAAGAAAATTTTGAATTTCTATAGAAATACTTCTGAATAGAAATCCCTTATTCATGAATTATTTTGTAAAATAATCGCACTCAATATTAAAAGGAAAACAATAGCATCTTGGTTTCCATTTTATTTCTGAGTTAATTAGTACATTATTTTTCTCATAAATAACTGGATAGTTGGCAGAAAAAGCTTAGTAATAGTTTTCAAGTGAACTTATTGCAGTGTTAAGTGTAAGCACTGCACTCCTGCAAGATTTATAAGCAGTCGACGATATATAAAAATCCTATTATTTTAACGTTTTTACTTTTCTGCTTTATGCTTTGTTTTTATTTTTGCAGTTAATTATTAAATAAGATGGTGGTGGCTCGAGAGTAATTTAAAGCTTGTTGTTGAAAAATACAGAGTGTTGTGTGTCAGTTATTTTAAGGTATTTAATATAGGAAAATATAAATAGAATTTAACAATGGAAAGGAAAATGGGTTTGGTGAATGTAAATGGAAAATAAAAAAATAAGAAATAAAATCAATATATTTATTTAAATTCCACAGAATATACTTATTTACCTCCTATTAAGTTATTTTGATGTTGTTGTCCTGTAAAACTGGGACGGACGTGATTATCGGTATTATCAGTGCGACTGACTGGACGTTCCACTCAAATCTGTGTGATTCTTTCCCCAAAAGACCACATTTCAGACACTTATCTTCATGGTCCTCGCATGATCTGACCAAGATTATGTCTGGACTTTAAAAAAACTCTGGTCCCTGAGTTTGTTTCACCATTTATTTCTTCTCAGTAGTAGTCAAATAGCAAATGTCGACTAAATCTAGCTTTTCTTTTTTTTGTGTTACATCTTTCCTCTCGCTTTCTATGGGAGTGATTTCATGAAAAGGGACGGAAGTGTGTAGACAGGTAATGACAGTTTCAGCATGGAATAAGTAAGTACTATATAGATTGTAAATATAGGGGGTCGAATATCGACTAGTGGGCGACCAATAGTAATTAATAATTATTCGAATAAATATTACAATATTTAGCTTTTTAAATTCTGAGGTTAGTTTCTGTCGCTGCTCAGTTACTTATTACCAAGATGAGATGTCAGATGTTACACATCATATGCGACTACTGTGAGGCTCGCTCGTTTTTAGAGTTCCTTAGTAAACAAGGTACACTTCTCGGTTTCGCCTGTCCAGCTCAGAGACGCCTAAGCGTAAGCGCCTAAGCCTAAGCGATTAATATGTATACCTATGCCAAATTAGTCCACGTAGTCTATGGCAAATTACAGCTTTCTAGAACTAATACCAGAAAGCTGTAATTTGCCATAGACTACGCGACAAAGAGGTAAAATAAAAACTTTTTTTTTAGGGTACCATTGCACCTAATGTGGGGATGATATATTTCTCATTATTTTTTTCGTCTGTCCCATAGTGTTGCACCCCACACTATGGGATAGACAAGAAAAAAAAATATCAATCGCCTATGCAACGACACCTCGTTGGATAGGCCGTTCAAAAATATTGCGGTCCCTCCCCCTGCCAGCTAAATGGTTGTTTATGGAAATGTGAAAAAAATTCTGGGCAGTAGTACATATAATGAAATTAAAAGGAAACATTTCACAGCTGTAGGCAAGTTAACGAGTAATGGTCGACCAACTTAAATTTGCAGTTGGAGAATGGACCGTGATGTATATCGATGTATGGGAGAATATGTTTTTCAATTACAATGTAAAGTTTGCTTTTGGGATAAATTCATCCCAACTAGGGAAGCCTTCATTGTATTTGGCCCGACACGCACTTGGCCGGTTTCTTTTATGTGACGTGTAAAAGTGATTCCGATATCCTATTTACAGAACAAACAATTTATTTAAAACAACATTTCATTTCACTTTTTAAGAAACCTAAATAAGTAGAAGAGCAAAATCTTGGGATCCTAAAAAAATCCTTTTTTTTCAAATACTATGGAAGGTAGGATCTCATGTTAAGGCGCTGACAAGACCCAATTGACCAAAATAGGCTTCTCTTAAGAAAAAAAATAGCCAAATCTGTGTAGTTTGTGGTAGCGGAAAAAATATATGTTAATTTTGAACATATTTCCCAGAACTTGATTGTTACCAAAACACGTTTTGAAAAAAAATCTCGCTACAAACTAACGTTAAAGTAACCTCTTACCTTGAGTTCTAATCCAAAATATCTGTATTAAATATCAACATACGTTACGTATTTAATTAATATCAGGAACGTCTTATTTGAATGCAGAACTTGGTTGGTTTTTATTTTCGATTACTCAACTCAATTTTGAGTAAATAGATAATTGCTTCATATTTTTCAATAAATTACAAGTTGTGTCATCGCTCTTCTCTTTCTTTTCTATGCAATCTGACAGGGACCACGGTTTAGGTGTTTTCAGCGTTTTAATGGTGAAGATAAGCCAATGCCGCGCAATAAATAACCAATTCCATAGCCAATTAATATTAGCTGTAAAATATACCATAAATTCATCTCACAAAGCACACAGTTTGATATTAGCACGTTGCACAAACTAATCCATCATGGGCCAAACATTATAGACAGACTGGAATATTTTTTGGTGAGGACCCTGTTATGCAGAAAAGAACCAGCCAACGTTTTATTACTTTTGAGTAAATGCAGTATAACGTTAGGCAGAGAATAAAAAAAAACGTGTAATGGGCCTAATCAGCCTATAATGTTCCCACTGCTGGGACACAGGCCTCCACTCTGTGAGGGGGTCGTAATCCACCACGCGGGCCCAGTGCGGTTTGGTAGATGTCACATGTCTTCGAAATTTTGGTTCTAGGACATGCCGGTTTCCTCACGATGTTTTCCTTCACCGTTTTGAGAGCAGTGGTGATGAAATTAAATGCACAAAGTAAAGCGCCTGCTTGGGTTCGAACTCACGACCTACAACATGTAAGTCAGGGCGATACCACTAGGCCACCACTCTGCTCTCCATATCATACTTATTATTTTAAGTGTTGTATATAGTGCATTTTCATATGTAGAATATCTGTAATTCCTGAAAAAGTATGCGTGGATCTTTTATGTAAAATACAAGATTAAACATAAGTATCGGTTTAATGTTTAGTTCATTTTAGAAGAAGTGAACGAATATCAAAATAAAGTTATATTTGTTTTTATGCTGAACAAAACACAATTATATATCGAATTTAAAATGTATAAGATCCATCAAAAGTTCCCTTTGAATATTTAATTAATATAACAAATAAAAATATTTTAAGCAGAATACACCTAAACATCATGGGTGCCTCAAACAAAAGCAAACGTTGCATTTAACGTTATGCAAATTACATCATACACATGAAACCAAGTGAGGTATCCACCTATTATGCAAAAAGATCTGAACTGCGTGGTATGAAAAGTATACGACAATTATTGAGACTTTTAAAAGTTTTAAATATATGCAATACGAATACCTATTTCTAATTTCTAATAAAACCCACCCATTGTGAAATATGTGCAAAATGAGTGATTAGGAAATTAATGGTATATTTGACACAGTATAGGTTTTGTTAGGTTAATGTGATCAAACCACCTGGATCTTTTGTGCATGTATAAAATTTGATGAGTACTTATATTCTGGAAACGTAGAGAACTCGATTTTACAAAAAATGTTGGTTGGATCTTTTCTGCTTAACAGGGTTCGAATATTCTCGCCGCGAATCAGCCGCTTTGTGTATTCTAAGTCTGTAAACATTTATAATACTGTAATTTCAATCAATGGTAGTATCTATCTGGTGGTAGTATGGTGGTCTAGTGTTTGCAGATAAGTGATTAGGGAGTAATACTATCGTAATAAGAGCTTTAGATAATAATAATATAGACTGGTAATCGCAATCAGATGCTTATATAATTATGTATACTGATATGTTTCTTGATAGAAATGAGATGTCAATTATATCAATATCAATAGCCAGGCCTCCCAAATGTTAGTACTCTGAGCTTGATCCTTGAACACTCCCATGTAACTAGTATAAGCTAGCTACCTAGGGGTTTCCGAGAAACCGATCCCCTATCTTTAATCAAGAACGTTCGTTTGACCCTACAGCTATTGGTTAGACGGCTAAAAATAACATCGTATCTGATACCTACTTATTTTACTTGTATCGGAAAGACAAAAATAAAAAAACAAATCATTACCGAAACGTCACAGAACTTGATCGTGAAGAAAAAAATGCGTTTTGATATTTCCGAGTGGTCAAAAACTATCCGCCTCCAAGTTCATACTCTGATTGAAATGACAGCCCCCACAAGCGTGAACCTCCACATAATGTTAGGTTACACAACCCTGTAAATGCATTCTGAATCCATACAAAATTATGTTTGAGCTACCGAGAGCCGCTTTCATACGGCGCGATATTATGTTCCACAAAGTGAAACCGCAACAACGAAACGTTGTGATTCCAACATTACAGAGTAGGTGGATGTTAGAACTTGGCCTCGTATGTGATTTTTTTTTTCACGACATTGTGTTTTTATTTCAAATGGGGTGATATCTGAATGCGAGTTCTTTTCTTTGAGGGAATTTAATTCTAGAACTGAGACGTAGTAACGTCACTTTTCACTATCATTATTAAAGTCTGTTTTTGAATCTCGGAGACTAAATTGACACATGTAAATGTCAAACTCTATATTGAAAAAACGAACAACAATCTGACTGAAACTCTGGGATTAAAAACGAACTATAGTGCGTGTAAGATGACGATAGTTTTCGATTTAATTTTCAATATTCGACTTGGGTACTTCATACTGCCAAATCATAAAAACGTTTCTTTGCGTTTTTAAATAATGATCGACAACTATTTTATCAGATTTTATTAAATTAACGATAGAAAACACGGCAGTGATATAAATTAAAGCAAATGAAATAAAATAACCACTTTAAACTGCGACGACGTTTTATTGTGTTTGGCATGGTTATCTTAGTCCTAAAAAAAAACTTAATGCACTAGAGCATAAAAAGCGACTTTATGTTGCCTACGCACCGCATATAGACGAACTTTTAAAGCATGAGAAGTGAAAACTGTTTTCTACCTTTCTTTTTTAACATGTTTGATTTTATGAATGGGATAATCAAGACAGAACAGATGTGGGGACAGAAAGATGTTTTTTTTTACGAATACAGAAACTAATCACGTACCGTCTATGATATTTTTTGCAAATTGAACCGGTAAAAATTTCAACATCGTGGTAATGTCTTCACGATGTTAAAAATATGTTTATGAAATGAAATGAAATGAAATTATTTATTCTGTAAATAGAATATCAGAATCACTTTCACAGGCCACTTTAAAAAAAAATAAGCTAAATGGAGTCGACATTTCCTATCTGACTACCCCTGAGAAGAAATGGCGAAAAAAACTTAAGGGTCAAAGTCTCTTTTAATGTCCAGACATAATCTTGGTTAGATCATGTGAGGACCATGTAGATCTGTGTCTGAAATGGTCTTTTGAGGAAAGAACCACACAAATTTGAGTGGACCTGTCCAGTCAGTGCAAGCATTTGTCAGTAATCGTGTAGCTTTATCTACTCTCATGTCGTAAAATTCGAATTATAAACTTTAAAACTACTTTATATTGACATACTTTATAAACAAAATACCAACATTTAAAAATAGAATCATTATAACACTTTTTCTCTACCAAAATAATTTTATAAAACCTTTTTCTTACCAATTTACGATACGGGACAAATCCGAGAAGCTAATATCACCAAGAAGTTACCATCAAACTTTTTTTTCTTATGGAACGCATATGCGGTTCTGGCCATTTTTATAGAATTACAAAAAAGATTTGATTCCAATTTGTACTTGTCTGTGGCAGCGTCCGCTTTAGCGTATGCGCGGTGATGTGCTAGGTTTATTCATCTTTGATCTTTTATTTAGTAGGTTCAGTTCCAATGTATGAGAGTAGTTAGGTAGGGTGTAAAACTGCTCATAACTAGGTATTAAAACACTCGTTAACACGTACTGTTAACCGTTTGACCGCCATAGTCATATATAGATGACAGACCAAAATGTGCCCAGCACGCCACGGTTACGACTACATTACAGGTATAAATTATAGGAGGAATTTGTAGCTTGGCGCTGAGGGCACATTTTTGCTTTTTTGACAGCCAGTGACTGTTACATTGCATTTACGAATTGTAAGTGTCTTGACGCATTTACGAATTGACGCGCTTCAATTCTAGGTATTCTACTCCATGTGCACGGCTCGCACTCACAGCAAATTGCGCGAAACGGCGAACTTATGAGTAAAATGCTGTACTTTTATTTAATTTTTAGGCATGTATTTTTTTATGCTTACGTCGATTTGTTTTCAAAAAGTTTGTAACGTGAAATTATCATAAAAATAAATACCATTCATCCATTCCATTCCATTTTTTCAGTGGAGGCTGATTGGTCGGTAAGCAAGTACTTGTCAAAGTACCTATGTATTTACAAATTGTTGAAAACAAATAATTAAAAACAAGCTTTTTATTCGTATTTTATATACTTAATAAATTTGTTATGGTATCAAATGCAAGTGGGTTCTCGAATAAAAAAAAGAAAAGAAAGAAGAAATAAACCTACCTACCTACCTACTACCATAAGGTACCAATATACTTATACAACTTTAATTGCATCATAAATGTTTACAAAAATAGTTTGCACGATAACTAAAACAACGCAATGAATATTGGTGAAGTATCAAATTGGAATGGATTGCCATTCCAAGTGTGTTACGCACAAACTTCGCGCCCTCTCGCCCCCAGCCGCTGCAGGAGACGCCCTGGGCGTCGGGAATCCCGGGCGGATTTTCAGCCACCGTAGGCACGGGCTTGCGGACGGTGAGCAATGGGTAGCTCACCGTCCGGTAAGAACCAGGCCCGGGTCGACGGCGCGTTGTATTCCACGCGTGCCTCAAAGGGTTGTCGTCAGCACAAGTGTAGGAGTCCACTAGGGCCGATTCCTGCTGGGGTCGCGGGAAGGTAATAAAGGGTTACCGAGGCCCCTGGCAACACAGGCAACAGGAAGGAATACGGGTGGGTTTTAGTCAGTAAGAGTCTGACACACTCTCCCGCTCCCCCTAGATCGAGAGAAGTTATTTGATGATTTCCCACACAAAAAAATAAAAAAAAACAGACTAGGAGCTAGTAAATGATAAAAATGAATAAAATTAAAGAGAAAACCATTTTTTTTAATGGATTTTTAGTTTTAATATTATATTATTATGACAATGTGAAGAATGTTCCCGTAGTTCCATATTTCTTTTGAATCTTGGATCGATCAATTCTGGAAGGAGGCAGTTCTTATAGTATCGAATTAAATTGTTGTCATCAGAAGTACTACAACTTGTTTGGTTATTGGTTATATCCTTCTGGAAGCACTTCTGGTGTGATCAGTCGCGATATTCGTATTACAATTGTTTTCATTCTTGTGCCTGTGAAAAAAGGATCCTACGACAATAAATATTCACAATTATACAATATGTATTTTTAATAATCATAATTACTAACCGTATTCCCTTTTTTCGTTACGTCTACAGTCACGAAGTTTCTTACGGGAGCTTTTCCCAAACGCCTTAACATCTAAAACAACAATTGAGTCATAAGAGGTATTATAAACTATACACACCCTTATCACCTAGCTCTACTAGTTTATTAGTTCCAGCAGCAGTCTTCAAAGTACACCTTCAGGTCACTCTATCAAGTCTGGAAGTGAGATCTCTACATAACTAACAAATCGAGCCCGAACTCGGCACACCTAGCTCTACTCGTCTATTAGTTCCAGTAGCAGTCTTCGAAGTACACCATCAGGTCACTCCATCAAATCCGAAATGAAATAATAATATGAATTTGTAATCCCTACTTACTTCTAGCAAAAATATAAGAAACTGTGAACAAAATCTTACCTTGGTTGTCTGTAGTCCGTACAGAATGCGTGAAGTATCATGTTTGTTATGTCAATTATTTTGTACTCGTACAGCGATCTTTTTCAACACGAGCTGCTGTTTACAAGCGACACAGTGTTCACTCACGACGACGGCCGAGCACAAACTAATATTTCATTACAAATATTTGTGCAATAAATCAAGACACTGACAAGTAAAATAACCCTTAATTCAATCCAATAAGATTCACGCGTTAAATATGTGAAAATAAATTATTCCATTTTTAGGGTTCCATAGTAGGTACACAAGGAACCCTTATAGTTTCGCCATGTCTGTCCGTCTGTCTGTATGTCTGTCCCCGCTGTAGCCTAGAGACGCTTAGAACTAGAAAGCCGTAATTTGGCATAGGTATACATATTAATCACGCCTACAAAGTGCTAAATCCCATCCTTGAAAAAAAAATTTTTTAGTGTTCCTCCCTTGCACGTAATGTCGGGATGACATTTTTTTTCTCGTCTATCTCATGATGTAGGGTATCTTTGAATAGGCCGTTCAAAAATATTGGGTCTGTGAACACCATTTTTAGATTCAAGGATCCGTTTGCGTAATATTAAGCTTTAAAGTGCACATTTTTATGTATGAGTCAAATGCCCCCCCCCCTGCATGCTAGCCAGCTAAATGGTAGTTTATGAAGATGTGAAAAAACTATAGAACGCCACCTGCTACGCTCTTTACATACTTCTTTTGCTTCATTCACGTTCATACATCTGGTCATTCACGTACGCCGGATGCGAGTACTACGCACCTGACCTTTTTGAAGAACATCACCAATTCGGTCACTATATTATGTCTTTCTGGGGCATCCTCTCCTGGCATTTCCACTCAAATTTGCATATATTTTCGTAAATTACCTAATTTATGTTATTAAATAGCAGAAAAATGTTCCTAAACTCGTCACGATATTGTCAATTTTGTGTGAAGTGGCAACGGAAAGTATTTTTTACAATATTATAAACCAACATATTCGAATAAAAAATTACTACCATTTATTTAAAGATGAATTTATTGATCTATCTATGACAATGTATTAGTTACATTTGGTTTCATTTAATTTTGGCACAAAATGCACTAAAAAACTGCTTATTTTTGTCAGTTTTCCAAACGCGTCCTTAATTATTGCAACAGATTCATAATCTACTATTTCATTACATTCTAGCTCTGCAAAATGTTAACGAGGCCTGAAAGACTGCGTGGGATCTACGTAAGGGCTGAGCAATGGGCATAAATAACTACAGTGGGCGTAATCTGCTGTGAATGACAACGAGAGACAGATTTCTTCATTACGCAACAAGGAATCGACGTAGGAACAAGGCTGAAAGCGTCATATTTTCAGGGTCATATTTTGTGTAATATTTATAATATTTGCGTGAATAATGTCATCTGAACCAATGACATTATACATTATATTCAGGACGATTGGTTGGTTCACAAACACATAGTAAAAATACAAAGTTAGTTTTTAGGTAAGTACGATATTAAATATACAAAAAACCGGCCAAGTGCGTTTCGCGACCACGCACAATGAAGGGTTCGAATGAACCAGTAGTTGGGATGAATAAAATTTATCCCAAAAACAAACTTAAAATTGTAGTTGAAAAACGTATTTTCCCTTACATTCCAACTGCAAATGTAAGTTTGTACGCACAATATTGAGAGATTTACCATGTTATTTTAAGACAATAGACTTCATATCCTAGGTTTTTCTGTAAAAGTATATACGTATAGAACTACTATCGGATATACGGGGGAATGGTCAATTTTCATATACGTATTTCCTTAAAACTTTGAAACTATTTCTTTAAAAATTATAAATAATAATATATCTACATTGAAGATCCTCACAGAAAGCCCTTTCGTTTGATGTGTGGCACGGTACAGTTCGCATTTTTTTGCTCCCAAATGGGGCCCCCATATTTAAAATTCATGTATTTTCGTTACACATCCGTATTTGGGTCATAGAAATTCATGTATTCCAAATCTCAATTTAATCGGTCCATTAGATTCGGAGCAACAGACACACGAGTGATCGTATAAGGGTTCCGTGTTTTCATTCAGAGGTACGGAACCCTAAAAATAATCGTTCTGTATCAAATATAAATAAAACAGACTACAACGACCTATCACCACTTCACGGAGTCTACGTAAAAACTGCTAAAGTACCTATCTACAGAACAAAACACTACACAAAATAATCTAAGTTCGCTGTTTTTATTAAAGACGAGCCGTCACGGTTCCACGCAGTGAGACATAGCGGACATAGTGGACAGAGCTGGAGAACATAGCGGTCATGTCACTGTCATGCTCACAACTCAACACAAGGCAGATGGGTAACTATGTGGCTACGATGTGTACGCTACTTTGGAATACCAGAATCTGTTGTAGCGTAGAATGGCTTGAGATGTGTGTTTTATCTACAAGCGTTAGAGGTTAGCGTTCTTCTAGATAATACTATGTAGGCCCAATAATATATTGGTCCAACCGTATCTACACTAAATGATACCGAATACCAGTAAAATGTATGGAATTGTATGAAATCAAAGCTTAGCTTAGCTGGGAAGAAGTGGCGCAACAAATTCCTCAGCAGAGCTGTCTGTTAAGTAAGAAGAAATTGATTCTATACAATAGTATGCAAAGTAATTAACATTACGTAACACAAAACATTAAATTAAATTATTTGCCATAACTATGTCAGCTAGCCCACGCCAATCAAAGTCAACATATTTTATATTACATAAACCTACAAATGAACACTTATGAAACATCAGAAGCTAGGTGCACTGTTTCAATTGGTCGTTTCCTATGGAGAAGAGTCTGCAAGAAACTCCACGGTAGTAACCGTTAAAACGTTAAGGTTTCATTTAAAAATAATTCCTTTTACATTTTTTTCAAATAACAGTGTTGACAGGTATGGGAGGCCAGTGTAGGCTTTTCAACAAGTACTGGGTACTTAACAAAATAGAAAAGAATATAAGATAAATAAAATAATAAAAGCCTATTTAAACCAAATCGACATAATTTCCATTACAACTGTAACAAATCTGAATAGATACCATGTCCACAATAGCCACAAATAAGGAGTTGAAATTAAATTAAAGGTATATGTCAAATAATGAGATGATTATGTCACTTCCGGCTTACCGGTCGGCTTCCAATCTAACCTAAATAAGCATCGTCATTTGTGAGCAGTTAATAGATACGTACTTAATTATGCCAATAAGGAGGTACGGAACCCATGTGGATTCCGTACCTCCTTAGCGGCATAATTACAAGGAAGTTTTTTGCCAAACTTCCTTGTTTTCAACGTAGTATTTAATTTTAGCACATTGAAGGGCCTGATAGTAAAATTTACTGGAAAATCTACAAACACGATATCAGATATGAAGTGGAAAAAGCATCTTTCAGGTTGGGTAACCGACAAAAACATTGGTAAGTACATATATCTTGAATATAGTGGCCGAGCAGCGGTGGCCCAATGGTAATAGCCTCAGGGCTATACAACTCGTAAGTCAAATTACGAGTTGTAGGTCGTGGGTTCGAACCCAGGCAGGTGCTTTACTTTGTGTTAATAATTTCATCACCAAGGACGCCTTTTCTATATCGCGCAGATTTACCTCATTTGTAATATGAATTTTTTTTGCTACGTCAGCTAGCGATCCGCACAGCAGAACGCCGACATAATACTGTGGAAATAAGCAAATATACTGTTCTAGCTGTGGTTATACGAGTATCAGTAACTGCCTTATTTTTCTTACTGCATTTTCCCCAGTTGAAATTTTGAATTTAAAATAATTCCTAAAAATATAGGTTCCGTAGATGCATAAAAAAAAATAGTTTTCTTCGCGTTAAGTAAATAAAAGAACTGCGAACCATTTCAAAAGAACAGCCAGACTATTGTTGACATGCAAGACATACACAAGTGCAGTCAGCGAATAGAATTATATCCGATAAGTTAGCCATCATGTAAGGAAGGTCATTAATATTATCTAGAAACAGGAAATGGCCCAGAATTGAACCTTGAGGCATGCCCATTTTAACTAGAGACCCCGTGGACATCGCCCCGATAACATTTACTTTTTGCTTTTGTCAGATAAGAAAGAAAAGTAGGTGTAATTTACAGATCAGTGTATTATGGTCAACGCAGTCAATCGCTTTTGAGAGGTCTCAGATAATGCCAACTGCATCCTGTGACTTCTCCCAGGATTCCAAAATGTGACTGATGAGTTTTACTCCCGTGTCAGTTGACGACCTTTCTTTCGTGAAACCAAACTGGCGACTATGTAAAATCCCATTTAAGTAAAAATGTGACTACATCTGGTCTGGCATGATTTTTTCACAGATTTTGCTGGTAGCACAGATAAACCTAGGTCTGTAATTATATTATATTAGAGGGATCACTTTTACTACCCGATTTGAAAATTGGCACTACTTTACTATGTTTAATTAAATCAGGAAACGAACGCTGTACAAACATTGATTAATATGCCTGTAGGACAGGGGCAATTGTGTCAATGATGTCTCCCAGAACCTTAACGAAGAGGCCCCATAGATCTTCAGTATTTTTTGAGTTAAGACTTTTGAATGTTTTTTTTTATTGTGGCAATAGAAATAGACTTGAATTCAAAACTCGGAATGACTTTATTGAAATTATTTTTCAGAAGAGATTTAGCTAATAAAGTTGATGAGGGCAGAGAATTCGTAACCTCTATCTAAGATAAATCTCTTGATAAGTTAAAAATAGCTGAGACACCAGAAAATTTCTTCACTAACATCCCAATGTTGGTAAAGAAATTTTAACTTATCTGAAATGGTTTCATCATTATTTTTAGAGACAATTCATTCGGATCACGTTGTTTTGTGTTTCCAATTTCTTTGTTTTTATTTACCTGCTACAATATAGATACCAACAAAACGTCGAAAACTAGTCAAGCAGAAATAAAACCGTAAACCGAACCTAAATAAAAGCCTCCAGGCATAAAGGGCGTGCCCGCTTACATGTGCAGTTGTGCATTGCTAGATTATGTTCATATAGCTGTAATTCGAAGTCTAACATTTGTTGTTAGACAAGGACCATCGCAGTAAAATTAATGAAGAGTTAATTACTAATTTCTCCATCAACGTTTTACGTCATCAAGCATCATTCCATACATTTTGTTTTCCTATTGTGTCGTGACAATAAAATCGTGACGTATCGTGCTACGGTAAAATTATAAAAGCACCCAACAAATGTGTCATTTCTATAGGAAGTCTCCTAACGATAACGACTTGTCGTTTCAAGTCATCGAGCATCATTCCATAAGTTTTGTTTTTCTAATGTATCGTGACGGTAAAATTGTGACGTACCATGCTACGGTAAAATTATAAAAGTGCCCAATAAATGTGTCTTTAGGAAGTTAGAATTTTATAAGTGAACAGGTCTTCCAGAATATAAACTGATAACTAAATTAACTGTTCCTGATAGCAAAGTAACTAAACTAAGCATAGCTTTTGCGTTGGTACTTCTATAGAAATTAACGCTTCTGAAAGTTAAGTTGTAAAAACCGGTCAAGCGCGAGTCGGACTCGTGCACGAAGGCAAACAACAGCAAAAAAAATAATGTATGTTGTTGTTATTGTAATATTTATTTTATTCTGTTTTTTTAGTATTTTTTATTATAGCGGCATCATAAATATATCATCTGTGAAAATTTCAGCTGTCTTACTCACGGTTCATGATATACAGCCCGGTGACAGACGGACAGACATACAGACATACGGACAGCGGAGTCTTAGGGTCCCGTTTTACACTTTGGGTACGACACCCTAAAAAGTATCGATACTAGTTGTATGCTCAATACAACAAAAACTTGATATTTGCTTAGTAGCAATTGTCAGTCGTCGAGCCAAAAACCAGAGATCGAGAAAACAATGAACGGCTGAAGGCTATCCCCAATATCTGTTTCAAAAGTATCTAATGAAAGTGTAAACAAACCCTGTTCAGGTTAAATTCTTACGTAATCAGTCACTACTTAGAATTAGTAACAAATTCATCTGTATTTAAGAAAGTTTCAACTTTTATTATTCAAAAATCAAATCAAAACGCTACGTAAGTTTTCTGAACCATTTGTTTACATCTTCATCCGATACTTTCGGAACACACCATATCAAGTTTAGTATTGAATTCTAGGTTTTACTGTAACATCCCTTTTATATTCTGTTCGTATTGCAACAATATTTTGATAGATCGGTTATTAAATTACTCTCTTTCACCGCATATCAATCAGCACTATAATAATGGATCACAAAAGGTAATTTGAAATAGGTAGCTATAAAATAATAGAATAGAATACTCTTTATTATGTATACCATAAAAATTAAAAATACAAATGTTGAAATAATAATAATATGATCTGTTGGGCCGTCTTTTTATTTCCATGGTAGTGTACTACATTCGACGACGACGACGATATTCCGGAGGTGACCGAGGTAGAGATGAGAGTGGCGGTACGCAGGCTGAATGCCAAAAATACCGCCCCTGGACCCGACTGCTTACTTGGGAAAGCTTGGGTCAGGACCCAGGCTTGGAGTCTCTCGGGCCTCGACTAAGGGGGCTCCTAAGCGCATGCTGGGAGAGGTGCCAGTTCCCGCTTCGTCGGAAGACGGGGAAACTGGTCCTCATAAAGAAGCCGGGGCGCCCTGTGGACTCTCCGTCCGCTTAACAGCCCATCGTGCTGCTCGATGAGATAGGCAAGCTCTTTGGAAGAATCATTGCAGACCGCCTCGTCAGGCGGCTGGTGCGGGTGAAGCCGGATTTGGCGGAGAGCCAGTTTGCTTTCCGCAGGGATCGCTCTACGGTGGACTTCATCATGCGCGTGCGGGCCCTCACGACGGGGAATGCTGTTGCCCAGGATGGCGTCGTCTTGGCGGTGAAAAAGGGGACTTATTAGGGGGCAATTGTGGCAAGTCCAGACGCCACAATTGCGGCGATAAGTCCCCTTTTTCAGGAGTGGTTAGAGAGGCACCACGGCGTCCTCACCTTCCACCTGACGCAGGTCCTCACCGGAAACGGCAGCTTCGGGAGCTTCCTGTGTCGGATAAGCTGGGAGAAAACGCCCAGGTGTTACCACTGTGTTGATCGCCCGGAGGACACGGTAGAGCATACGGTGGAGATCTGCCCGGCTTCGGCCGAGCACCGCCGTGTCTCTCGCGCCCACCCTGGTCCAGGCCATGGTACGGAGCAAGAGCGCATGGGCAGCCGTCACCTTCTTCTGCGAAGCAGTAACGCTCGCGAAGGAGGAGGCTGGACGGTTGAGGGAAAGGTAAAGGAGATCGGACATTTTAGTATGGACTTTGGTCCAAGTGGCGTCGGATGATGAGACCTGCTTTATTTATTAGATTATTTAATATTGTAACACTAAACTATGCCCGCAAATCAATCGACGCGTGGAGGAAAAGGAATTGACACTTGGTATATCACCCATATTATTTTAAAGAGGTATTATAATATTTTAATTTGTATTATTTATATGCAGATTATTAGAAAAATAAGATATATATATATATTACAGGTATTTATTAAAGCACACATAACAACATAACATAACGCCTGTAAACCCCGAAGTCATAGACAGAGGTATACCTTTAGTAATAATTTGGGTTTTGTATATAATAAAGGTTAAAATAAAAGAAACATGAACGATTAATACGTATTTATTATATTAAAATGTGGTTCAAAAATTTTGCGGGATGGCGTATTTGATCTTGGTAGCGAGCCCACCCTAAATACCATATTTAGTCATAATATGGGCTCAACATCCTAAAGGAGGACTTTAGGATGTTGAGCCCATTATAAAGCTACAATAATAGTACCGTATGGCATCCAATCCTGCAGCTTCTCTATACATTGTGTATAATAGGTTTGTGGCGGACATCTACATCGCCAGATGCGAACTACGTATCGCACTGACGTCACACAAAATCCTGCATCGTGCAAGCAGATTTTACCGCGCAACTAGCATATATGTATATAACATCCCGACATCAACCGTCGGGCATTTGCCCACCAGACACGACACCCGTCTAGTCGAAGGATCCTACCTTTTCTACGGAGGATGAGTGAACATTATACCCTGTTCCTTATGCCTCTATAGGTTCTTGACCTGACGTGGCGTGACTGTATGCGCTCTCGTAACAGTGTTAAGTTTGGTTCTGTAATATTATGTCGCTCCAAACCTGCGGGTGGTGCGCCGTCACGATAAATATCTATGCTGTATATACCATCACGGACATGCTAACCATAGTCGCTACGCGCTAGGTTTAGTTGATATGTTCCGAGAGCGAATATTATTAAATCTTCTTCTGATAGCCGTGGGAACCCTCCTAATTCTGGGAGATCCCCCGAAATCACTGTGAAATCTGCACGCCATCGGTTCATATTACTGGCCGTTACATATTCTGCTAGATTATTAGGCATATTTATACGGTGGTTAATGTTTTCAATAAACCGGTCCGCATATACGCTGTCATGCACTGGCATGTGAAAAGCGCAGCAGCTATTCTAAAATTCGGGAATAGGTGTTTCAGGGCAACGTTGAAATACTTATTCTTGCCTTAGTAGCTTGTAGTTGTACTTGATGCGTCCAAAAACAATATCCACAACCCAGCGGACCATGGTTACGTTTCTGGATTTATTAGCTCGCATGGTGGTTAGTTGAGTTTCTCCAGATTCTACACAACCCATACGACTCAGGCGTATGGGTTGTGTAGCCGAAACTTCTAAAATCTGGCAAGGCGTCCCGAAATCCTCTATCCAAAATAAAAATGTCACCGGATCGAAAAAAAAAATAGAATGCGTCTTGTTCATCGTGGATAACATCTTGCATTATACTTGCATCCGATTTGGTCGCTTTATATGGCCCGTAAATATCTATTATGTAGCTATCCGAACATGTCAGTACCAGTGGTTTTATTAGGTAAATTCCTGTATTTATGAGGGCTTTATGGGCTATATGGCTATATATATAGGGCTATATGGGCGTATGGGCGGCGAGGGGTGAGTGCGAGTACTCGGAAGACAGGTTTTGATCGGACTGAAGGTAGCTTTTTAAAATGTTTGCCTACAATAGGTATTTTAAAATTTATTTTTCAATACATTTTTTTGGATTGTATAACTTTTTTCTCCGTGGGCAAATTGTATGGTGCCCATAGTAAAAAAATATCCTACATTCACGAACTATTATATGGACTAGGTTTCATCAGGGTGGTTTTTAGTCAGTAAGAGTCTGACACACCCTCCTGCTCCGCCCAGAGCGGGAGAAGTTATTAGATTTCTCATAAAAAAAAAGTGTACTACTCGTACATAGTAAGTATTTAAACAATGGCACATGGAATAAAATTTGAGTAAAAATCTTTTTGAAAACAAGCTTTTAATTAGAAAGAAAGAAACACATTACAAAAAAATTGCCCAAATACACATACTAATACAAATTAGCCAAAAGCCTCGTAATCAAACCTTAAAAGTTTGACAATGTTATCCATGACTTGATGTTAGGTTAGGTCACAATTTAATGGTCACCATTCAATTACTATACTCTATGGTCTACACCAAAGACAATACACGGTGCTTAATTACTATGCGTTGCAACACCGGCAAATGACAACACACAAACAAAATAAAATGCCGATTGAAGAGAGGAAATGATCTACTTTTATAACAAACAACAATTACAAGTAGGAACCGTTGCGCAGCTAAATGCTGTGACTTCAGACGAACCTATCGACAACAACGCTGATTTTCAGCAACTACCTCTCGAGTGGCATAATGACGTCCCCCTGTGTATACCCCCATAATAATTCGGGTAAGTACTTTAATTACTCGTACAGAAAAAATGTGATTCGAAATCTAACTGAACACAGTGCGTACTTAGAAGCTTGAGCTTAAAAGCTTGAGGCTTATCTTTAAGTGTAAGAAGGACGGACATTTACGCCTGAAGCTTTTATGAAAGTATTAAAGTTTTATATTTACGTAAGTTTTATTTAGTGGGTACCTACTTTTTAGTTCGTTCAAAGCAAATATTTTATTTTGTACTTTATAGCATTACAATTTGTTTAAATATCTGTTCCATCACCTTCTCATTTCATTCTACACTCGCGAGCAACCAAATTGACTCAAGCCTAGACGGCGCACATATACATTGATTTTCCTAAAACGATAAATTGTAATTACAAAAGTGATATGTCATTCGAAAGCTGAAGAATTAGGCTTAACATCAATACCTTAAAAAAAAACTAAGCGCTGATTTATTGACACATTTTAATTGGCCGTCAGCGTAAATTACCTCTTTAGGAATCCACGACTTGCGCTACCTGCTCCCGCTATAAAACCCCACCCACTTCCGGTTTATCTTATCAGTTGCTTGTTACAAGTTGACCGGTACACATCTCCGTAAATTGCAATTCTTGTTTTCGCTAACCCATGGATACCACACCAGAAGAAGCCGCTCAAGTTGTTGCCTTGTTGCAACAAGGGTTAAGTCAGCGAGCAGTCGCTGCCCAGCTCCACTTGAGCCAGTCTTCTGTATCCCGAGTATACAGACGATTCCAAGAGACTGGTGCCTTCAATCGGAGATCAAGAACGAGCCGCCACCGGTGCACTTCAGAGAGAGACGACCGCTTCATTGTCTCAACCTCGCTGCGTAATCGACACCTTACGGGCGTTGATGTGCAGCAAGAACTGAGACGTGTACGACAAGTGGCTGTCAGCGAGTGGACAGTGAGAAGACGCTTGAAGAAAGCCAACTTGACGCCAAAAAGACAATGGCGATCGGTCCTATTTACTGATGAGTGCAGAATGTGTCTGCATGGCAGTGACAGGAGAGGCCGAGTCTACAGGTGTCCGGGGGACCATTTGCCCAATGTTGTTTCGCTGAAACAGTGGCATATGGCGGCGGTTCCTGCATGATGTGGGCTGGTATCTCTTTAGAGGGAAAAACCGAACTTGTTTTCGTGCCTGGGGGCGGCCGAGGAGGCGGGCTAACAGCTGATCGGTACATCACCGACATTCTACTGGATCATGTTGTGCCCTACGCAGGGTTTGTCGGTGAAGACTTCGTGTTAATGCACGACAATGCCCGCTGCCACACGGCACGAGTCACTCGACAGTTTCTGCAAGAGGTCGAATTACGCACGATGGACTGGCCTGCGCTCAGTCCTGACATGAATTCCATCGAGTACTTATGGGACGAGCTTAAAAGAAGAGTTCGGGCCAGAAATCCAGTCCCTTCAAGCGTAGACGAGCTAAAGATTTTATTAGAGGAGTGGGACGGCATTCCTCAAGAAAATGTCAAAAAATTGATAAGGTCCATGAAAAATAGACTGCGGGATGTTATTAGGGCTAGAGGGGGCAATACGAACTGATTTAAATTAATTAATTTTATTTTTAATTTTTTTTTATTAATTTGTCAAATACGAGACACATACCCTTTTTCCTAAATTCCCGTTTTTCCTACTCTTGCGTTCAGACATCATTTATTTCAAAAATGATGGATGGATTTCAATGAAAATGATCAAATTAAAGCTGACATCTTAAGCTTTCGAATGACATATCATTTTAATAATTTCCATTGATAATTTTAGTTGTATCAATGTATGTGTGCGCCGACAAGGCTTAAGTCGATTTGGTTACTCGCGAGTGTAGTAGAGTGCTAGAGTTAGCACTCTACTTACTATTTACTTAAAATATTACTGAGACATAATAATGCATCACCATCATCATTCAGCGGAAAGACATTCCTCTGTTGGACATGGACTTCAGTAACACAATCGCGAAACACACTTTCTTTCACAATCCGAAGAATTTTTAAAGAAATTCCTAATCCATTGCTTCATATCTTTGAAAAATCGGTTTGCTCAATAGTGTAAATAACGCATTGTCAAATTGTCAAAATGAAAGACATTGTAATTGTTAGTGTGTTCCGCAATTACTTCGAAGGTCTGTCAAGCAGAATGTTTTTCAGCTGTCTTCTGGCAAGATAATGTAAAATATAGAGATTAGGTATTATTTATTTATTAGATACTTTAAGCACACAAATGTATAGAGGTAGAGGTGGGCTTAAGACGCTGACAACACCTTAAACGCGGTCACTGTCAGATTGCGTAGAAAAGAAAGAGAAGCGCGATGACACAATGCTTGTGATTTATTGCAAAATATGAATCAATTATCTATTTACTCACAATTGAGTTGAGTAATCGAAAATAAGAAACAACCAAGTTCTGCATTCAAATAAGACGTTATTGTTATTAATTAAATACGTAACGTGTATATTTAATACAGATATTTTGGATTAGAACTCAAGGTAACAGGTTAGCTTAACGTTAGTTTGTATCGAGATTTTTTCTTCAAAACGTGTTTTGGTAACAAGCAAGTTCTGGGAAATATGTTCAAAATTAACATATATTTTTTCCGCTACCACAAACTACACAGATTTGGCAATTTTTTTTCTTAAGAGAAGCCTATTTTTGTCAATTGGGTCTTGTCAGCGCCCTAATGACATATGCATTTTCTACCAGTCAACCTTTGGATGATGCAGAGACAAACAGTGGTAGACGCAAAAGCGAGAATTGAGGAATAAATATTTATTTATAAATGCATACATACCTATTAAAAACTTTAAACATAATACATATATAAGCGCAAATAAATACACACAAATATACTAAAACAAATAATGCAAACAATAGGACAACAAATTATTCTTATTATTTTTCCAGTCGACGTATAACCAGCGACAAAATACCTCGGTGGCTCGTAATTAAAATTGGCTTAAACTTGCGTCCGCATTGAAAAGCTCTATTAAAACTTTAGCGAACGGAACGTATCCTGACGAAATTAAACTTTTTAAGCATCTCATCAATATAAATCGTTCGGATATAGATGGTGAAGTATAAAATATTATAATCCGCGTATGAAATTGGATGGAAATTCTCGTTGGTCGTAAAACGGGACTTATGTATAAGTCAAGAGGTCTGCTGCACTTTTGTGATACGTTCGGCAGCCTGCTTTCCAGCTTCTTTTTGCAATCACCTAATATTTTACGTGATTTTAAGTTCAAAGGCGGTTCCCCTTTCTTTGTTAGGGTCTTAACTAGGTTAGGTCTGAGATAGGGATGGCGATCTGAAATCGATTAATCGAAGAATCGATTTCTTGAACCAAAATATCGATATCTAGTACGGAATCGATCCAGTGACCCAGAAAATCGAGATTCGATTTTTCTGTTTTGATAAGAACCTGAACCGTAAATTATTTGCAATTAGTTGAATGTGATGTTCACTTAATAACTTAAAAACTCGCTAGAGGGCTGTGTACTTAGTTTCCTTTGTCGCTCGTAAATAGGTAAAAGAAATAAATAAAAAAACGTTTATACTACACACGTTTTTTTTAACATTAACAAAGAAAATACAAACTCAAAAAGCAAATCGAAATAAGTTCGATTTCTGGAAAATCAATTTTTAAAACCTCGATTTTTTGTGTATCGATCTATCAGATTTCGATTCGAATCGATATTTTTTAAAGAACCGCCATCCCTAGTCTATGAGACGTGTTTAAAATCTTTTTGACCATAATCCTTATTTATTTATAATTAATAAAAGCGGTACAACACCAATTACAACCAACCATCTTTGTTTGCTTTAAGTTTCTTCGGACTCTCCCTGCGGACTCTCCGTCCGCTTATCGGCCCATCGTGCTGCTTGACGAGGTGGGCAAGCTCTTTGAAAGAGTCATTGCAGACCGCCTCGTCGGCCAGCTGGTGCGGGTGGGGCCGGATTTGGCGGAGAGCCAGTTTGGTTTCCGCAGAGGGCGCTCTACGGTGGACGCCATCATGCGTGTGCGAGCCCTGACGACGGGGAATGCTGTTGCCCAGGGTGGGGTCGTCTTGGCGGTGTCTCTAGACATCGCCAATGCCTTCAATACCCTGCCCTGGAGTTGCATCAGGGAGGCACTCCGGTATCACCGGATGCCGACCTACCTCTGTCGTGTGGTCGTGGCCTATCTGACGGACAGGGCCGTCATCTACCCCGGTCACCAGGGAGTGTGGAACCGGCAAGAGATGTCGTGCGGTGTCCCACAGGGATCGGTCCTGGGGCCGCATCTGTGGGACATCGGATACGACTGAGTGCTGCGCGCCGACCTCCCTAGCGGCGTCAGCGTAGTGTGCTACGCTGACGACACGTTGGTCCTGGTGCAGGGGAGGTCGCACCAGGCGGCGGCCGAATTAGCGGCACGCGGGGTTGCGACAATCGTCGAAAGGATCCGGCAATTGGGACTCGAGGTGGCCCTGCACAAGTCCGAGGCCATGTGTTTTCATGGTCCTCGGAACGCGCCACCGTTGGGGTCCCAAATAACGGTAGGAGGGGTTTCTATCGGCGTCGAGTCGACGATGAAGTACCTGGGACTCGTCCTCGACAGCCGGTGGAACTTCGTGGAACATTTCCGACGTTTGGCTCCCAAACTGGAGCGGGCGGGCGCTGCATTGAAGCGCCTCCTGCCCAATCTAGGGGGTCCAAACGCCTCCTGCCGGAGGCTTTACGCGGGGGTCGTGCGGTCCATGGCCCTCTACGGGGCTCCTGTATGGGCGCGCTCTCTGGCGCTGCGGCCAGCCCGCCGGTTGAGCGTGGCCCAAAGGGTCATGGCCATCCGGATGGTCCGGGGATACCGCACGGTCTCCTGTGAGGCAGCGAGCCTCCTCGCCGGATTGCCGCCATGGGATCTGGAGGCAAAAGTCCTCGCGCACGTATGGGAGTGGCGCGAGGAGGCGAAACGCCGGGGCGTAAGTCCGTTGCCGCGAGAAATCGTGGCACAGCGGACGGAGCTCCGGCGGGATCTCATGGCGTCATGGAAAGTACGGTTGTCGCAACCCAGTGCTGGGCACGCCACGATTGCGGCGATAAGTCCCCTCTTTGAGGAGTGGCTGGAGAGGCGCCACGGCGTCCTCACCTTCCGCCTGATGCAGGTCCTCACCGGACACGGCAGCTTCGGGAGGTTCCTGTGTCGGATAAGGCGGGAGGAAACGTCCGGGTGTCACCACTGTGTGGATCGCCCGGAGGACACGGTGGAGCATACGGTGGAGGTCTTCCCGGCTTGGGCAGAGCACCGCCGTGTCCTCGTGGAGGCGATCGGCGGCAGAGACCTCTCGCGTCCGGCCCTGGTTCAGGCCATGGAACGGAGCGAGAGGGCATGGGCAGCCGTCACCTCCTTCTGCGAAGCAGTAATGCTCGCGAAGGAGGAGGCGGGACGGTTGAGGGAAAGGCAAGTTTCGCGCCCTCTCGCCCCTAGCCGCCGCAGGAGACGCCCAGGGCGTCGGGAATCCCGGGCGGATTTCCGGCCACCGTCGGCGCGGGCTTGCGGACGGTGAGCAATGGGTAGCTCACCGTCCGGTAAGGACCAGGCCCGGGTCGACGGCGCGTCGTATTCTACGCGCGCCTCAAAGAGATGTCGTCAGCACAAAGTAGGGGTCCACTAGGGCCGATGCCTGCTGGGGTCGCGGGAAGGTACTTATGGGTCACCGAGGCCCCCGCAACACAGGCAACAGGAAGGAATACGGGTGGGTTTTAGTCAGTAAGAGTCTGACACACCCTCCCGCTCCGCCCAGAGCAGGAGAAGTTATTTGATGATTTCCCACCCTCAAAAAAAAAAAAAGTTTCTGCGCCTCGTCTTCTTCTTCCATGATACTCTGTTAGTTGTAATTTCAGAGTTTATTATCTTACTAGCTTTTAACCGCAGCTTCGCAGCCCGTGTGTAGGTCAGAAATTATCCCACGGGAACGTACTACCCGGATAAAAAGCCCTATGCCCTAACCTAGATCATATTCTACCCATGTACCAAATCTCATCCAAATCCGTTCTGCCGTTTTAACGTGAAAGCGTAACAAACAAACAAACTAGCTCACTTTCGCATTTATAATATTAGTTAGAATAAGTTAGGATTGGCCTTATCATCTTTCACAAAATCCTGAAATAATAATTATGTTCTTCATTAGTATCAGCTATCGTCACAAAAGTCGTTCCATAACGTACCTAATGGAGAGCTCCATTGGGTACAAATTGATGATGTAAAAAGGCTCACATATTTTGGCAGAATGTTGTAATAAGCATTAAACTTACAATGACCGTTGGTGGACAAATTCAAAGTTATTCTTTCCATAACAATGACCATTATAATAATGATTCGTGAAATTCTCTTGTTCGTGCTTGTGTCATTCCTGACTCATTATGAACACCGCTTAATTACCTACATTATTAATTAGTTATATGTGTACTCACGCGGTTTGTTAACAACCCTTTAAAATACAAGTAAGTATCATTGACATTTTGAGTTGTTTCCCGTTTTTAAGCCTGTGTTTATCGTATCAATTTTTAATTATAATATCATTATATATTAGCGATTATAGTTGTAAACAAGGCTAAAATTGTTAATTGAGAACGCTCATTGCGAAGAATTTTAAAACAAACCGTGTTTTCAACAATTTAATAGTGACGACTCTCAAATTGCAATCAATGATTCAACAACTAAGTAACTCCCAAAAGTCAGCCACCTAATTATTAAACCATCCATCCGGTCATCATAGCAAATGAAAAGGGAAAAACATTATAATAAAGTGAATAGAACTGAGACTTTTCGTACATAAGTGCTACAAAAAGCGGCCAAAGACATTGACATTGACAGATGGTGTGGACATTAGAGCTGAGCCATTAGTGCCACACTGCTTTGCTTTACTTGTAGCCACAGAATAGATTGGTACAGAAGACTGGCTCCATGCAATGAGAGAAAACTGCGGTGGTACGGTGATCTCAAACAAATGCTATTTGCAAGTGCGCTTGCACTCGCTGTAAGCACACGAGTGTCTATGTGTCCGTGCGTTTTCGTTCGTTGTATGGAGCAGAGCTTCTGCACGTATCTGTTGTGTGTAGCCCAGATATTAATGGTTTTATACAAGCCATGAACCCTTCATTAATTAAGTGTAACACTTCAGCATATTTAGAGGAACATTTGTCGAACTTTCATTAATTTCTCTAGTTGTATGTAGATGTTTGGTTTTAATTTTAATCGTGTTGTGTTTACTTGGTGGATAGCTATACTAGTAGTGTGCTTAATTAGCAACCTTGAGATTATGGTTACAAACGTTTTTGACATTTTTCATTATTATTTACCTACGCGGTTCAAGTTTTATTGACAGGTTATTACCTAATTGTTTCCTTAACGCTCCTCCCAACATAAACTCGTACTTATGAAAGTTCCTGAAGTTAAATGAGCAGTCAGTAAGTAGACGACTATTGGCTGCTCATTTAGCTTCAGGAACAACTTATTTACAAAGTTCAATGCTCTGTTAGTTTTCTATGTTTACTGAAACGGTAATAGATACATTCTGTCTGTTTTATCTCAAAAACAATTCTTGTTCATAAACTTTTCTAGACGTTGTCGCTGTTAACTTGAGTTGTAGAAACACTCATAGAAACTTGTCTAACTTTTATTTTTGTCTCGACAAATAATTTTCAAAGTCGACAAAGTTTTGACGAGAGTATTAGCGATTAGAGTAGGTAGGTAATAAATTAGTGAACTTGGATGTTGATAGAGCTTAATGATACTGAGACATTAATTCGAGTTAGATTCTGTCTGTTTGTTTGGGTTCATATCCTTTTGGTGTCGTTTGTGTTGAACAAGATCAATGATATTAAAGCATTTTCCGTTTTTCTTTTTTTTATCCCTTAATATTTACAAAAAGGCTACAGGGGGCTGGAGAATAGGAATAATTAGCTTTTGTGATTTCTTTCCTACTATGCTAGACAAATAGTTATCAGTATTTATGGGGTTTCATCATCATCTGCCTAGCCTTTTCCCAACTATGTTGTGGTCGGCTTCCAGTCTTACCAGACACAGCTGAATACATGTATTTTACATGGAGCGACTGCCTATCTGACCACCACAACCCAGTTACTGGATAACACGATACCCCTTCGTAAGACTGGTTGTCAGAAATTCGAGCTTCTGACGACCCATAACGACTGTCAAAGATCTACAAGTGACAGCTGGGACCAACGGCTTAACGTGCTTTCCGAGGTATTTTTATAGGGTTTATTTGTAATATTTTATTTGTTAGTTGAATCTAAAATTAAATCGTGAAATTTTTCAAAAACTGCAGAAATGTTATATTTTAACACTGAAAAGAAAGTAACATATATATCAACAGAGAAACATTAAAGCAATGCATCCATATAACAATGGTCATTAGTTCTTAAACTATTGACTCTAAGATACCTCATTAATTTTTTAAATATGATTGACAGAAATACAATCATTAATCATTTTATCATTGCAGTGGTCGAATTATTTCTAGACACAAAACAATAACCAGAAGCGTTACTAGGAACACAAACTTGCGCAATAGACAGATTGCTTCATTACCTAACTATTACTTAACGCAGTCAGTTAATGTGCTAACGAACGGCACTAACCTAATTTATGCTTTGCTGGAGTTGCCTTAATAATATTAGCTAGAAAACACGAAGTTAGTTCACATTTGTACCAATTCCCTAAAGATGTATTTCAGTAGTTATAAATCCTAAATAATAGACGGAGACCCGGTTATGCTGCGGTTTCCTAAAAGACTGGTGGCCGCCACATAGCGTCTCCAATTTACTGGCGAATGACGTCACCGAAACGTTATTACCTACAAATACATCTTTTATAGGGTACTGTGTCAAATGTTACAACAAAATACCTTGTGAAATATTGCAATTAAATGAAAGGAAACTTAAAAGTCAGATTAAAAGTACACTTTGTAAACAAGCATATTACGATTAGAGGAATATATCCAAGATAAGAATGCTTGGAAACACGCTGGTCTCGCTCCATAGGACAATCTAGAGTCTAGACAAAATCAAACTGTTTGCTATTATATTGCATAATTTGTCATTTTTTTTAACCGACTTCCAAAAGGAGGAGGTTATCAATTCGACATGTTTATTTGTTTTTTTTATGTATGTTCGCCGATTTCTCCGTCAATTATGGACCGATTTAAAAAAATGTTTTTTTTGTTTGAAAGGGTATGCTTCCGAGGTGGTCCCATTGTCATCAAGTTATAATCTGATGAGGGAATCCCATGGAAATCGAGGGAAATCCTCAAATTTTAAAGGCACACCTATAGCGATTTAGGTGTTTTTTATAGTAACTTGTCCATTTGCTCTCGGAAAGCACCATTTGGTGGAGTGGAATTGATGATGAAGACCACAGATGGCCACCGGCACTACTTAATAAGAAGTATTTAATTAACGAGTTGCGATTCGATTAGGTACTTTAATATGGTTGCTAAGCCATTTATGCTCTTCACAATGCATATGGTGAGTGACAGTTCTCCTGGTTATTACCAAGAGAACTCCTCAACAATTAACGTCCCTGCATAAATATTTTGTAAAAGGTGATGAGCAGTTGACATTAGGCTTTTGTAACTTAGATAAGTTACAAACCGACCCACTAAAAAGTGAAAAATAAAAAAAAAACATTTAAAAATAAACAACCAACTTCCAAAAAAAACACTAAAAAGTGAAAAATAACTTTAATTTCGGAAGTCGGTGGCAAAATAACTAAAATACAAATCCAAAGACACCGCCTTCCGAAATTAAAGTTATTTTTCACTTTGTAATGTTTTTTTTTGGAAGTCGGTTCTTTTTTTTTTTTTGTAAAATGTTTTTTTTATATGACATTGGTTTTACATTCTGTGATTACCCTCATAAACTATCTTATTACTTTAAAATAAATAGGAAATTTATACTTTTACAATTTTTGTAAATATATGAGCACCACGTATCTATCACATAATTAATTTATCTGTCATTGCTTCATTTTTAAATCTTTTTACCTATTGTGTCATTTTATTCTAGGTGCATTGTCTTCACATATAATTATATAACTAATGTATACAAAATATTGTAAAACATTTTAAAAGAGTATAACGGTGGAGTTTCTTGCCCATTCTTCTCCATACGAATCTACCTTTAACAAAGTGCGATTAGAATCAATTCTATTTTGTTGTATTTTTTTACGTTCAAAAGTGCCTTCTATGTGCCTGTTTGAAATAAATATTTTGACTTTGACTTTGTCATGACTGCGGCTGTTATGTGGCCGCCGCGGCTCTTCTAGGAAATCGCTGCTTTAGTGAAAATACGTTTCCATTGTCGCTACAAAATAGATAAAATGTATCCGTCTGTGATTGTCACTAACCGGGCTTAAAGGCATGCTGTTGCAGAGAAATTCCAAATGAAAAACCGAGTACCTATTATATAATCTTAAATTTAAGTTTTTTTTTAATTACCTGGACTATTGACATATAGGGGAGCAAACAAAGCCGCTCAAATGTTCCATTCAATCCACAATTTTGTTCATGGCAAACAAAAATTACGTAGAACTAAATTGTATAAATAAAATAACAATTTCAGGGGGCCAATTCTCGCGTTTAGACTCGTATATGTCGCATTCGTCATTGTCGCTCGTCTCCTATGTCGCTTATAAAACGGTGACATTATCCAGATTCTTGTACTCTCACTACAAGTCGTTCGTACACCACGAGTCGAAGGACAAACATGTTGCCATTATACGTCGAGCGAAGCAATCTACTCTACATAATGATGCTACTTTTTAAACGCAATCGTTAATGTACTTTTGACCATCTTTAAAAATATTTTTTATGTCAAAAACATGTTTTTAACAGCATTTTATACGTATTTCATAAACATTTATCAATATCATCATCAGTATTGATTTGGTAATTCCATTTTGATTTTATTATTAACATCAAAATAAGTTATCCTTAGTAGTTCCAAAATACATGGCTGAAGCTTATTTGTCAATGTCAATGACATTTGTCATGTCAAATTAAAGCGATAATTTTATTCAAATATTTTATTTCACTTAGACCTATATGAACCGTGAGAAGGTAGGTGCACGGTTCCAATCGGTCGTTTCCTATGGAGAAGAGCTACTTTTTTTTAAATAATTGATTTTTACAATGTTTTCAAATTACAGTGTTAATAGGTATTTTTTTTTTCAACAAGGCAACAGGACATCATCAAATAACTTCTAGTACCCTTTAGTACCTTCCCGCGACAAACACAAGTATACTTGAGTTTCATGCCACAAAAATATAATTATTATCACACTACGCTTGGGTTTGGTCATGCTTCCCTGTAACATCTACACACAACTTCCGCCGGAAAAAAATCTGGGACGACGACAGCCTTTTGCAGCACGGGAACCGAGGATGTAGAATTTAAAATTTGTAGTACTGCTCGACTTCATCCGCGACAGCTTCAGCGACGCCCTTTATGCGGCACTGATTAGACCTTAGCTCATTCTCTCTCGATATCTGTACGTCTCACCGGGAAATATGCAGGAGGATAGTGAGAACTGCAGCTCAAAAACCTTGCTTGTAGGAGTGGTACGGTGTTTATTGTGGCTGCGTCGCGATTGGCCTTTCTTGGCCTCAACCACAGTAAAGCCGTCCTCGTCCATTTGACTGGTTTTAGAAGTCTTCCGCTTCTGTATCTCAGATGTGTCTTATCAATCCAAAATTTTGGCGGAGGCGTGAAGTTTTCTTCGTGTGTTTTTCCTTGTTGAGGAGACCGTAGCTTCTTCGGTAAAAATCTAGTATCTTTTGGCAGGAGAAGGGGGGTGGGAGTGGGGAGTTTGGGGGTTTGGGGGTGGTGCCCCTTGCCCCCTGGCACCACTCCCATGAAAAGGTAACGCACCGTTCTTGAGAACCACAAATTATTGTAACCTAACCTCAAAACTCTTAGTCGCTTAAAAAGCCGTAGTATGAGCCCAGCTTCGCGGGGGAGATTGGGGTCCCCCTGCCCCCTAGCACCATTCCCATGAAAAGCTAACGCACCGTTCTTGAGGAAAACAAATTATTGTAACCTAACCTCGCCATCCCCTTCGAACCTAACCTGTCCGAGTCGGGGTGCCCCAAGTCCCGAGCTCGCTTCGCTTGCTCTTGGATCCTAAGTTCTCCTAGTAACAGTAGTAACATTGCCTTTTGTACACACATACGATCAGTGGAAGTACAAACACAGAAAAAAAAATTCACGCAACTCGAGGAGAAACGGAACGATCGAAAACAAATGACATTGACACATGACGCAAATGGCATACCTGTTTTATTGTTTACGTTCTGTGTTATTGATTTTGCCCGACATTTTATACCACAGACTGACTACAAATACTGATACTGGATACTGGATAGTGACTACAGATACTGGGGCAGATTTGGTTGTCCATAATGTCCATCGCCCATTTTAATCGTTTCGTTTTCGCTTCTTATCAGATTTGAGGTTAGAAACATTTTTTATTAATTTCTCGAAAAATATGCATTACCTTGTAATAAGAGTGGTAGCGTTATAATCGGGGACCCAACCCCTACCAACTTTAGCCCCCTTTACCCCCCAACTCCTGCCAAACGATACTAGATCCAACCCGCTTCTTCTAAGATGTTTATGAACTCGTAACACATTTTCTTAAAAAAATGTTTTTTATTTTCTTCCGCAACTGACGCAATCATGAATGACACAACAACGTTTGACGTTGGTCCGATGGTCGACATGACGTCATGGACGTGGCGACTGGTCCCAACCACTCTTTCCATGTCGCATGTAAACTAAGGCACGTCGCGTGGCTTTCCGGCGAAAAATGCTCGAATCGACATGACGAGAATAGCTCAACGCGATTTGTACGAGGGAAAAGTACGAATCGAACGACAATCACGAATGCTAGAATTGCCTTAATTTCATTGGTTTTTTTACTAATCCACAAAAAGCTTTTGATTTATTACTTACAAGCCAAATAGTTTCAGTCTAGCCCATAAAGGTTGGTACTAAAAAATCACAAACACTCGCGCTTAGTGATAAAACGGGTGTAAAACCATTTGCTACGATTTATGACTGTTGCTGATGTAAACATTTTCACGGTATTGTTACTGTTAACAAAGAATGTGTAGGTGTAGGTAGTGTAGTAAATATTTAATAATGTTGAATAATAATATGATTTGATATCATAATTCTTCCAGTTATGACAAATCATCCAACATCATTTCATCCAAAAGATGTCCACTGCTGGACATAGGCCTCTCCAAGCATTGCTACTTCGACCGGTTCTGAACTTCTCGCATCCAGCGGATTCCTGTGGCCTTCAAAAAGTCGTCGGTCCACATTATGGCTTTCCAAAGCAACGTCTTTCGGTACGCAGTCGCCACTCCAAAACCTTTTGGCCTCATGGCTATCTGTTATGCAAGCAATGTGACCTGCCCACTGTCACTTAAGTTTGGCAATTCTATGGGCTATTTCCGTTACCTTGGATCTCCTATGAAAATCTTCATTACTGATCCGATCACATAGAAAAACTCCAAGCATAGCCCTCTCCATTGCCGTTTGGGTGACGTTCAGCCTTCTAATGAGGCCCATTGTGAGCGACCACGTTTCAGTGCCATAGGTCATCACTGGCAACACAAACTGGTCAAAGAGTTTCGTCTTGATACACTGTGATATATGAGACGAGGAGATATTACGAAGATTTCCGAAAGCTGCCCAACCGAGTCGGATTCAACGATTGATCTCGAAGTTGAACTTACATAACTGGACAGTTTGCCCTAGTTAAACATAATAGTCCACAACTTCGAGTGTAGAGATCTTCATGAGGGTGAGTATTACATGAGCATTTGACATGCCCTTCGTTTTGTTCAAGTTTATTTTAATACCCACTCTTTTGGAAGCTCAATCGAGGTCATCGAGCATTGTAATAAGGTCATCCATAGTCTCAGCCAAGACTATTATATCGTCGTCAAACCGAAAGTGAGTGATGTACTTGCCATTGATGTTGATGCCAACCCCTTTCTAGTCCAGAACCTTGAAGGCATCCTCCGGTGCAGCGGTGAAAAGGTTTGGAGAGAATATAACGTTTCCCTGTCTCACACCTCGCTGCAGAACAATGGGTCCTGGAGTCGGACTAACATAGTAGCGTTATCATATAGACACTGTAACGTTATTGGCCGGAGGGCCAGTCGTAAGTCACGTTATAAAAAAAATAGATTTATACTAGATATTAAAAAGGTTAGAGAGTCCAGTCCTTCCAGTTCGAGTGTCGTAGTACGGGACGCTTGGACAGCAGGATACAGGATCGGTAGGTAGTTGTGAGACTGGATTGACAGGCAACAGTGGGACAGGGCCAGCAGATGAGGCGGAGTACGAAGATGAAGCTGGTATTTCACGCTCTGTAGTAGGCCGGCAACTCTGTCCCAAAGAGTAAACGTCCTTTATTAAGCAAGAGGTTTTGTTTTATGATGGTTTGGTGGTATGTTGGTGTATAATTGGTGTGAGTTGTCTCACTATAGCAAGAGAATTGCGTTAGTATCAAACACCACGTTGATAGATTGCCCTAGTATTAGAAGGGCTCTCCGTCCTGGAGTGGACTTGTAAGAGGGTGGCGTTGTCTAAATTCCGCCAATATAATTGACAGCGGAGGCGCCCTACAGCACCTCACGCTCCACGGGACGAGTGTCTGGACCTCCTATAAGACACAGGAGTGGTCGGCTGTGGCGTCCCATGCCGCGCGAATATAAAGCGTTCGGCAATAGAGTTCTCTCAAAGGCGTAAGTGAGAGGCATGGAGGTTATGGAGGGTGAACCACAAATCACACACTTAGCGAGTTTCTTTATATGATTATATAATATTTGCACATATTACAATAACAAGTTATTAGCATATAATAAGTTTTTGACTGAGTAAGACTGAACAAGACTGAAACAAACTGAACCTAACTGGAGAAGAATCAACCAGACTGAACCCTTGTCAGGTCCGATGAACGCTTTTATAGGTTCTGGCAAAAGTTCTAGAAGTTTCTGTTAAGCATTATTCAAATTACTTGTTTGAATGCCTGCCAGGATCAATAAAAACGGTTTACATGAGTACATAGCCTAACTAAATGTAGCTTAGCTTTATCATAGCGGCTAAAATGCATAGAGAAAGAAAAATCTGACAGATGACAATTTATGATGAAAAATGTCAATGGATAAACATATTCCAAGATTTTACAACAAGAGAAAATTAATAATATAAAATACAGTTTTGAGTGTTAGAAACAGTTCATTGTGACTATAGTTTTGATTTTCACATGTGGTGTTCAAACATATGTAAGAAAGTGAGAGAAATAACAATATGATTTCATGTTTGAAGCAAGGAAATAGTATAGAGATTATAACAAGAATTGTTGGACATAACAGCCTTTTAAAAGGTACATTTATAAATATAATATAAAGATGTGGCTTTGTGTAGAAAAATACCACAACACTTCAGTACCTCGATGTACCAGTCAATCTGGCACGTTTGGAGAGACTGCAGTACAGCCCAAATCTCGATCGTAATAAAGGCTTTCTCGTAGTCCATATATTTTTCGGTCTTCTGTATAGTTTACCGCAGCGTATGTATAACAAATGGAAAACCAAAATTTCTTGAATTTTTTTTCCCAAGGATAATTTTAGTTCATATTTTTTGTTACGTTTGTTAAAAGCATTATGTATAGATATGTAGCGTTATAGAAAGATAAACAGAGTCATTATCAACATTTTGGTGTAAAGACATCCTGCTCCTCTGCCTCAGACAAGCATCAAGACAACGACCAGTCCTGTGCTTCCTACATCAAGCAAATTTTTACGACCTTCCCTAGCCCTTAAGAACTCTGCTCTTAAAAGTAAACAAAATAGAACCTATTCACACTCAAGACATCCGAAGATAACCACAATTCACAGTCAACTTGTCTTATCCTTAACATAGATAATAAGCCCAACAGGCCGTACTCGGAAAAACCAAGTCCCAAAACTTCCGCTACCACTATAATACTCAGAAAACTTTGCAAATAAATAAACCTGTTGTTTACGCAGAACCCCAGGGGCCCTCGTCGTGTGTACAAACACCATCCGTCAACGTCCACCGCTCGTATTCACTCTGATAGTGTAAACACGGCCTTACCCGATGGCCCCGAAATGAACGCCCATAGCGTTTGTAACACTAAGCACTTCTAGAAATAGCCGTCAAGTAGTAAAAAAAAAATGCGTTTGGAACAAATTCATTTGTTTTTTCAAAAGTTTACCTCGTAATTCTAAAATCAACTTAATTTACACAATAGTTAAGTTGATATTTGTTTAAAAGTGTAAATAACATGTTTTGAAATTTTGGAAAAAAGGATTATAATATAATATATATATTTTATAATATTTTTCTTCGTGTCGATAGCACGTCACTTTTTTAAATTTTGTAGGTCTAAAACTTCGCTACATCGACGGGATTGTTGGTGGAAGCGCAGAAATGACAGATTTGATTTTGATTGCAGTTTGATTTGAGTTTTTGAAGCACAGAGAACAGGAAAGGATGTGAAACATAGGATTAGAATTGACTGTGGGTATCTACATAATTTTGAAAATGTAGCTTCTTGTAGGGAGAAACGCCCTATAAAGCAGTATTTTCGTGGCCCAGGCTTCCGAGCCTATTTACCACCACAAAAGCATCCGTAGAGCACTTGTAAGTGATAAGTTTGTTAAGGTCGAAGGGATAATCTGTTCTCGGTAACAGATTTCAGTTTAAGGCTTTAGATGTTAAAGATGACCTATGTAAGTTTTGATAGTTGTTTGATCACTTTGTTCATGATTATGATGGGACTTGGGTACTTGAACAGTAATGGTGTTGTTGAAAAAGTCTAGTGTGTCTGTGACGTAAATCCTCATTGTATCAAGAATACTGAAACAAAATCGATTATAACAATGAACATCTAAAAAAAACACAGTTCCCAATATAAGAGCTTGAAGTAAAATCATACAACTTACAAAATAAATAAATATATATTATATATTGTTTTCAGAGTTTCAGTTCCGCTGACTACTTTTCGTACAACTGCAGCTAGACTTTCGGGAAAAGAAATTACCGGCTTAAAGCATCGATATTTTTAAGTTGTTGTCCCAAAAAGTGATTAAAAGCCCCCAAACAGCATATCATTCGTAACTTTTTCATCCTAGAAGCTATTTTTAGTCTGCAATAAAGTGTAAAAGTGATAAAATCATCCCTGGAAACTATCGTTTGCTATCGCACGATCCGCGATATCTCATATTTATGGGCCAATGATATTTTCATCACTTGCCAAGTTTGCCGAAAGCAAACCTTTTACTTTGTTCTTGCTATTTATTTGGAAATACAAATAATTTGGAAACAAATGTTGGAACAGTTGCTACGCAAATGAATGCACGTAAAGGTTTATGTGACGTTCAAGTGATTAAGTCTAAAAAAAAAATAAGTAAACGAGATGCCTAGTTGGTGTAGTGGTCTTAAGCGCGACTGCTGAGCATGAGGTCTTAGGTTTGATTCCCAGGTCGGGCAGAGTGTTATTGGGCATTTTTATCTAGAATTTCTCAGTAGCAGCCCGAAGTCTGGATCCATGCCCGGGGCTCACCCCCTGTTACATGGGAGTTAAACATAACTAGTGAATGTGGGTGTACTATATTTACTCCCTTACCCAACCCTTCCCAGAAACAAGGCATGATGTAATATGTGTGTGTTTGTAAACAAGATGAAAAGTCTTAAGAATAAAAAAAACGCTCCGCACCCTTTTTTTGAAGTCACTAAAAGAGAAGTGACGAATAAGTACAAAATAAGAATGTTCCAAGATTGTAGTTTCTGAATATTTACTAACTTCTATCCCCGAATAAATACTCAAGTCTTTCGTCCCATTTATGTGTAAGACCCCATCGACCCTTGGGACGTTTCAAAGGCGACAGGTTTAAATCAAATTCAAATATCACCCTTTCAGGATTTCCTTTCCTTGGTACATTACTTTCTGCCCTTTGGCTTACATAGTTTTATCATGAATTAATTATGAGGCAAGCCTACTCCATTTTTGTGTTTTATCATACACAAATAGTTGGAAGCTGGAAGCCGACCCCAACATAGTTAGGAAAAGGCTAGGCAGATGATGATGATCATACACAAATAGTGAGTTTTGACTGAAAATCTGGACGTAGGAAAATCTTTTTAATCGATGTTATTTTATTAATTGCTATCGAAAAAAAAGCGAAAACGAAGTATATGGGTTTGTTAAGCACAGAATTAACACTGTATGGATGAGATGGTGGCAGGTTACGGGAACAATCTGCGACTCCCACATTCCCCTTAAACTTAAGCGGAATATAAACAATGGTTAGACCTGCTGTCTTATCGTATGGATAACAATGTTGGGCCACAAAAGGGATGAATGAAAGACAATTGCATGCAATTGAGATGAGAATGCTAAGAGGGATGTGTGGTGTTACGCGAATGGTATAATAAATGAGTATATATGAAAAGTTGGAAAAGGGAAATGTCGTCAGGAAAGTTTTGAGTATGAATGTAGATGGCTATATGAGTAGGAGAAGACCAAAGAATCGATGGATGAACTGTGTGAAAGATGATATGGCTAGAAAGGGAGTGACTACCAAGATGACGATTAATAGATAGCGCCGACCCCAAATAAATTGGGTTATGGGCAGGAGAATGATGATGAATGGCTATCGAAAAGAATGTTTGAGCGCAAATGAACGAAACAAGTTATTTTAATTAATGCGATGTATTTCGTGCTATAATACGTATATGTAAAATACTGATATTCAGCTGCATCCGGCTAGACTAGAAGCTGACCCCAACATAGTTGGGAAAAGGCTAGGCAGATGATGATTTCGTGCTATAATGTAATAATCAGTTGTTTTGTTTTCTGTTTGGATACGAAGAAAACTCATTCACTCATTTAGCGCTAATTTAGGATTTTTCGACCTGTAGAATCGTCTCACTGCTGGGCACATTAGACCTTTAAAGGTATCCACCATAACAAATATGTATTTACAGAATTATAATTATTTAAATAATTTATCATTAATTAATTAATTTATTTATTATTTTAATATTTTTATTATTTTTTTTTATATTGTTTTTAATATTTATTTTGTCCGTGTGGTGTCGGACGTAAAGAATAGTACCATCCCATTTCTTCCCGTGGGTGTCGTAAAAGGCGACTAAGAGACTTACTAGAGAATGGGCAGCAGCGTTCTCTATGCATATTGACACCATACTGCGATCGCCAACCCGCCTGCCAAGCGTGGCGATTATGGCAACCCCCCCCCCCCTTTTATTGGGGGAGGCCTATGTCCAGCAGTGGACGTCTTTCGGCTGAAATGATGATGATGAAATAATTTATCATCTCTGTAAATTCGATTTCTTCCATGAGAACAAATCTCTCATGGAAAAGTAAATAGTAAAGTTCTTCTAACTAACATCTTGGTGATTTAAAATTATAAATTTAGGTTTAAGTACCTATTCCAAAACCAAATGACACCACAATTTTTTTCAGTAGCTCTAATCAAATTGACATCATCGTTTTGGAACAGACCATATATTTGAGTTTATAAAATGAATCTCAATAATTGTGAAATGACATGACATCTTTAAGGTGATTTAAAATTGCAATTTCGCGTTTATGTATACCTATATTTATTTGTAAGTGGCACTACAAATTGGCATCCACGGGTGCGTTTTTTGACGAAAACGCAAACAAATGGATCACCATTTGTTTGCGTTTTCGTCAGATACTTCTGGAACAGACTATACATACCCTTACTTTTACCGAAACATGTGAATATAAGTACCATTTATCTAAACGAGCTTAGAATAATAATCCTCATAATTCCTAAGTCAGCGGCTAAGCTTTCGCTTCATGCTCCATTAGCATAACACCTGTGGTCTACTTTAGGGCTAATTTAGGTACACAGGTACCTATGGCGATTTACGAGTATACTGCAAAACCACTGTCAACTAAGATGTTAGAACGTATTGTCCCAATATTGTAAATAAGTCTAGATTTATTTACAAAAAAAAAATATGCAACTAACTTAATTTGTTCATAGATTCAAATCACTAGTATCATACTTTGACAGCTGTATGAACTGTCTTTAACACGCTAGATTCTTCTTAGCGTGTAGATGGCAAATATAATTTATATTTCCTGTTTGGCCGAGAAATCAACAACGCTAACACCATTCGCTGACGCACAAATAAAGTCCTCACGTGTACAGGTGATGGGGCTTGTGGTGCCGTTTATTGAAAGCTATTAGATTAGTGATTTGAGAACAAAAAGCAATCTATAACAATAATCCTGTTTCAAGAAACTTGCGTTCTTTTCTCTTCGTTTATAATACTCCGGATTCAATAACTTATGGTATCAATAGTATCGATGAAAAACAAGAATAAAGAAAGAATTTTATCGGAATACAGACTGTGTTCACAAGATTGATTAGCCGTCCATTTTAATTAATAATAAAAAAGGGCATCCTACCGTTTTGGGGGAAATGTGTTCCGGAAGAATGTTAATGACTTGACGATTAATAATTTTGGAAGATGCATCAAAATATTGTGTATTGTTTTATTTTTTTTTATAGAATACCTAATAATAGTGTTTTAGTGATATTTATTTTAGAAGTATGTATTTATGTAAGTATATTCTATTATTGTATATTTAAATTAGTGAATAGTTCTCTTTCTTGTTGTTTTTATGTATTTTGTTTTCTTTTCTACACACGGTGTCTACATCTCTTTGTCTACTGCCCTATCGCAGGTATGCTGGAAGAGATTTCTTTAGAAATAAGCATCACCTTTGTACGTATTTTTCTGTTTCTTTCTTCTTGTCTGTTTATATGTGTGTACATAAACTGTTAAGTAAATAAATAATAAAGTTTACAAAAGTCAAAATAGTTTAAACAGAGTTTAAGTAATCAGTTACTTAAGCGGCCTTCTATTACTCCTAGGGATTCAGCACCATAATTAATTTTTTATCACATCTATTAAAAAAGAGCTAGTTTTTTCTTCGTAAACAGGGGACGGGGTTATTTGAATTTGGAATATGGATATTGTTACTAAAAGTTTCAATCACCAAAAAGACCAATCACGAACATTGTAAGAACAAGTAACAGGCTGGCAAAATAAAAAATACAACGTTGTGAAAAATAAAAAAGCGCGTGAAATGCATTCCTTCATTCGTAACTGTTTCTCAAATTCGGAGGTCACTCAATTTTATTAAAAAATTGTGTCTTCCTCAAGTAGTGATAATGAAAGTATTATATTAACTCCAGAGAACATTTTATGGGATGCTAAAAATGCGATGATGCCATAATCCTAAATACCGTGAACAATATTTATGAAAGCTTATGACAATTTAATCCTTTGAAAAATGCAAGACGAGGGAATTCTTTTTCTGAAAATGTGTTTTGGCCTTTTTTAAAGATTTAGCAAAATCTAAATAACCTACATTATTCATTCGTTCCACTTACTTATTTTCTCATAGAGGATTATAAGAAGTATAGTGTCCACCTCGGGACCAACACTAATTTAAACTCCAGTGACGTACTTTTAATTCACTGCACTCAAGATCCTACTCTAGAATCCTTCGCTCCGCTCTGGATTCAAAGAAACAGTCTTGCCTTTAAAATAGTTGTTTGCTCCCTGGGCAAATAATCTACTATTACGACACTTAAAGCATTTATCGAATTTAAAACGCCTGCGTGTTGATTCCGGAGTTTAAGTAGTAAAAGTAAACCTTAACTTTATTAGATAGTAAAGATTAAGTTCAGCTGCATGTGCAGTAAAAAAAATTAGGCAGTTGACTGATATAGCTACAGCTAGGTTAGTGTACTTTGCTTATTTCACACAGTATTATGTCTTATGTCTTACGGCGTTCTGCTGTGGGGATCAGCAGCTGACGTAGATTCAATTTTAATTTTACAAAAGAGGGCAATCCGCGAGATCTATAAAAGGGGTCCTCGTGAAATCATTGAAATGATGAAATGAAATGATTTTATTTTCTGTAAGTAGGTTTGTACAAACACTTTTACACGTCAATCATATTTAGAAAAAAAAAAATGATGAGCTCGGCGTTTCCTATCTGACTACTCTGAGAAGAAAGGCCGAAACAAACTCAGAGGTCACAGTCTCTTTTAAAGTCCAGACATAATCTTGGTCAGATCATGTGAAGACCATGTAGATTGGTATCTGAAATGGTCTTTTGAGGAAAGAACCACACATTTGTTATCATCAAAATCCGCTATTATAACAAGTTGCCAAAGTCGGTTACAGAACTTAGCGATGGAAAGTTCAAAACCTACATCAAACGTGCCCTTATCCAAAACTCATATTATAAGATAAAAGACTACGTTGAAAACAAGGAGGTTTGGCAATCATTTCTTCTGCACATGTGGCTTCCCTGGTACCTCATTAACGGCATAACTATGTAAATGTCTATTAACTGCTCCCAAAGTACGATGTTTATTTTAAATATATTTTTTTTTACATACTTCCTTGATATAACATACATTATACTACACATTATACATTATATTATTTGACATTATAAACCTACAATTTTGATTTCAAACTATTTATTAGTGGTTTTTGTGGTGTTATATTATTATTTTTGTTCCCTCTTGCGGCAAACTAAAATAAGCCCAGAGGCCAGGTGGTTGGGTATAGAAATGTAAAGAAACAACAATCTATCTTAAACACAGTATAATTATAAAATGAATTCTTCACAATATAAAAATACACGGTAGCCGATACGGGTTTCCGGCCACCGTAGGCGCGGGCTTGCGGACGGTGAGCAATGGGTAGCTCACCGTCCGGTAAGGACCAGGCCCGGGTCGACGGCGCGTCGTATTCCACGCGCGCCTCAAAGAGATGTCGTCAGCACAAAAGTAGGGGTCCACTAGGGCCGATGCCTGCCGGGGTCGCGGGAAGGTACTTATGGGTCACCGAGGCCCCCGCAACACAGGCAACAGGAAGGAATACGGGTGGGTTTTAGTCAGTAAGAGTCTGACACACCCTCCCGCTCCGCCCAGAGCGGGAGAAGTTATTTGATGATTTCCCACCCTAAAAAAAAAAATAAAAAAAAAAAAAAAAAATAAAAAAAAAAAAAAAAAAAAAAAGCCGATACGGGTCTACCTTCTTATAAATAAGGTAGGTGACTACTGTTAAAACCTACTATTGCCAGCCAGATAATATTTCAGTAGATAAAGCTACGGTCGTGGGGAGTTGGAGATAAACCCAGTACTGTTCCGTTTAGATAGTTCTAAGTAAATATTATAGATTTAAATATTATTGTTTAACCTTCCAGTTATTATGAATCTTATTTACTTAATAGATGCGCGCCAGGGACTTTGAGAGTCCCGGATCCCGGAGCCGACGAAGGTGTCCAATATACTTCTGGATGAACGTATAATGTCGAACCCAAGATCCTCAATTTAAATTTGGTTGAAGACCAGTTTCCACTATTAAAAACCGGACTATGGTAGACGATTGGTACCTACGGAAACCATATTATAAAGAAAGAAATATGTTAAAGTATTAAAAAAAACCGTCCCGCCTGCACTATCGCTAGACGGACTCTGCCAGCCACACAGTCATCTCCGCAGGAGGCTTCGGGCTGCCTCGAGGAACGGGTCTCGCGACCAGGCCCCAGACTCTCCTCTAGATCTTGGCGGCGAGACGAATCTCTCGAGGTGCCTCTCGGTTGGCTTAGGGAGAAAGCACTTGACTGTAAGATCCTCGACTGGCTGGAAAGTAGTCTGCGTATGCGTAATTTGGAATCCTTTTAAAACATGGAAAAAGTTTTCAAGTATCACTCAAGCGTGTTCAAGGGCAAATAGACGCCCCCACTCTTTAATAATCCTGTCATGAAGATAAATACTACACCAAGATACTTAATTCTTGAAAATCACTAACAACTTTCCAACGTGACGTTTAAACTTTGAAACAATAAGAATCTTCATGATCTAGATCATGAAGATTCTAGACCAACAAACAAATTATTTATTGTTCCCAATGCTAAAACTTGTCTTGATCGGGGTAATTATTCCGAAATATTAATTGGGCTAATTAGCAACGTACAACCTGGCTACATTATGCCCAAGATAATTCACAGATAATGGATTTATTTGACAACGAAGTTTCTCGAAAGAAGTCTATATTGAAAAAACTATTTCATTTCCGCTTTCAGTTATTTAGTTTATTATTCATTTTTACTGAAAGCTGAAAATTATTAAGGATTTCTCCATACGATATTAATTCGATGGTTGGCAATCAATAAGTACAAATATCGATTAAACTACAACTGTGAACCGGTGAACACCAGATGTCGCTTCTAAACGTCAGAAACTGACGTTCGACTGGATGACAGTTGGAATGTAAACATTATATTTATTGATTTAATGAATTGTGAAAACCTGTATAACAGGGTTAAGAAAAGTGATTTAATGTTAGAAAGTGTTAACAAAACAGTCCAGTGCCGAAATACAGTTGAAGGAATGAGTCCTTATATCAAGTGCAGGCCAAAATCACTTGTACAAACTACAATGAAATATATTACTCAGAAACCTCATCATGTACTACTAATGTTTTCAGGTAAATGCTACTTATTAGTAATGCAGCTGTGTAATATCAACCCTTGGTAGGTACTCAAATTTACAACGTAACAATGGACAGGATATTAATTCAGACTTGTTACATTGTCATTTGGTTTAAATAGGTTTTTATTTTTATTATTTTATTAATATTGGAAACGACCAATTGAAGCCGTGCACTTAGTTTCTGACGGTTCATAAGTGCCCATGTAGGTTAATGTGAAATAAAATATTTTGATTGATTGATTGATTGATTAGATTCGATAAGTACCGTAATCAAGATAGTTCATTAGCTGGGTCCACGCCGGAAGATGCAAATTTGGATCGGCGCTCTACCCTCCACGAAAATGGAGCGCCAGTCGTGAATCGGAGATTCTTTCGCACGATCCGTTTTAGGGAACCCACGCTCCTGTCGCATGCTCTAGTGCCGATCCATAATTTAGCTAGATTAAGAGAGTGAAGAGTTCGCCGAACTAATCAAATATTCGACGGCCGGGATGACGGCGCTCGGGTGACGGACGTGCGGCGGACACGCGGCCATAGTGTATGTATCACTACTTCGGCGCCGTCATCTCGTTCTCGATGACATCCCGGTGTCTGCTGCGGTGGACAAACGCTCTAAACATGATCCAGAAAAGGTTGCTAGGTCATCACTTAGCGGTACCTTTTGTTACCTATACAATTTTACGTAGGTAGATACGGCAAATGTTATATTTTCTTTGTCCCTTTTCAAGGGTTTCATAATTTGTATTCATAATGCGTGGTACCTACCTATGTTACGTGAATACTTAAATTGTCTAGTAGTAACAATGGTTTAGTAAAGCTTTTTATATATTTTTTTATACCTACGCAAAGGTAAAAACGTCGAGCTTATTAAATAATATCAGAGTAATTTATATTTTTTTTTTGTAATGTTTTTAATATAATGTTTATTTTTGCAATTTTTTGTTATGCCAATTTATATTATATAATATATAGCGCACAGCTGGCGGATATCGAAGATGCCATCCGTTGTTTCCCAACCAGAATAGAATAGAATACTTGTTATTAAGAAGTTAATTGATTTGCGTCTTGTGGTTGCCATTTTTGTACGTTATTAGGTGTGCATCGTTCATCTGGAATCAAGTGTTGGCTACCGCCAGGTCAAATGCGGTAGCGGATTACAGCAATGTCTCTCCTTCGTTATTTTCGATACCAAATCCCCATCTGCCATATACTCTTTCATAAATCACCTGTCTATTAAAATCACCTCCAACAATCAATTCCCACCGCACTACCACCAGCGCACCACCACCACCGCACGGAACTTGCGACACGGAGCGCACCATCAACTTTGGGCGACGACTTGCGCCGCTAGACCGCCTGAGCTTTATCACATCCAACCTGCGGTGCATATGCACCGCAAGTAGGATGAATTTAATTAGTGTATATACACTAATTACATTCAGTGTTACATTTTCTAACATAACTTTTACAACGATGAATCTATCATTAATTCTTTTAACCTTCATCACGCTCTTTCGAATTACTGTCTAACACTATTCCCACACCATTTCTTTCTAATTACAGTCACCTAAAATCACCAGTAACACTCAAATGTATGTTACCGGAGCTCATTTTTAGGGTTCCGTACACGGAAAAAAAGGGATGTCTTAAATTAAGACAATATATCCTTGGTCAAGACAAATATTGATTCATATATGGGGAAAACAACATATTCTTGAATGAAGTAAAATTTTATCTTAGGTTTATTGTCTTCTTCAAAGACATTATACTTAAATGAAGAATTATTTAGTTTAATTTTAAGAATATTATTTCTCTCTTAGAATCTTTTCTTCAATTAAGATTATTATAGTCTTGAATCAAAAATATTTGCTTAAGTCAAGAATAAAAACCAAGTATTTACTATTCTTAATTTGAGTAAACAGGCTTTCTTGGACTGAGTACATTTACTTACGTTAAGAAATATTTACTTGGATTGAAACAATTTTTCTGAGAATATTGATATTCTTCGCTGAAGAGATCCTTTTTTTCCGTGTAGTAAACAGAAAGAAATGGTGTGGAAGACGGACATGGTGAAACTATAAGGGTTCCTCCCTTATAGTTTCGCCATGTCCGTCTGTCCCTCTGTCTGTCCCCGCTGTAGCTCAGAGACGCTTAGTACTAGAAAACTGTAATTTGGCATAGTTATGCATATTAATCACGCCGACAAAGTGCTAAAATAAAATTTTGAAAAACATTTTTTTTAGGGTATCTCACTTGCACGTAATGTGGGGATGGTTTTTTCTCTCTACACCATGGTGTGGGGTATCGTTGGATAGGCCGTTCAAAAATATTGTGGAACTGTTAACACCACTTTTCGATTCAATGATCCGCTTGTGTAATGTTAAGCATTCAAGTGCTCATTTTAGTTAGAGTCAAGTGTCCCCCCCCCCACTGCCAGCTAAATGGTTCTTTATGGAGATGTGAAAAAATTCATGGCAGTAGTACATATAATGAAGTTAAAAGGAAAACTATCACAGCTAAGTGGGCTTTACAATTTAACGAGTAATAGTCGACCAACTTAAATTTGCAGTTGTAAAATTGATTGTGGCATATATCGATGTATGAAAGAACATGTTTTTCAACTACAATGTTAATTTTGTTTTTAGGATAACTTCATCCCAAGTAATCCCTACTACGGAACCCTTCATTGTGCGTGGTTCAACACTTGGCCGGTTTCTAGCTATCTGTCACTCTTCTTTAAATCTCTCAATATGTGTTACATGAAAATTTACCAAAACCATTTCCTTTTCTCTAAACGTCAGCCACAGTATGGCCATCGATTTTTATATGAACAGCAGTTTGATCGATGTTTAAAAATACATTAGCCTCGATAAGTGAGAAGTGTTGAGACGAGCTACTCAATCAAACTATCGTTATGCTTTTAAACAGCACTTGAACTATTAAAGCTGTCAACACAAGTTTTCCGATCTGTGACGTAAGCCTATAGGAACGACGTGAATTATAGATGGAAAATTAATTTCCCTGACTTTATCTATGAAATGCATACGGGGCATTTCATAGATAAAGTCAGGGAAATTAATTGTTTATCATATTGACGAAACTCAAATCACAACTGTCATTCTTTTACAGCTTTTTGAAATGGCTAACAATGACACAGAAAACAACACACACATACACATGAAAAATTAATAATTAAAAATGTAGTGTCATTGTTAGCCATTTCAAAAAAACAGTAAAAGTGTAGTGAAAACCACTGTCCAGCGTCTGTTGCCGTCCGTTGTCGAGCATCTTGCACACATTAAAACGTATTTAAACTTTTATTAAACAAACATTTACAATTTACGACTGTAGCTTGTGACTGAAAAAAAAGTCTAATTAAAAAATTACGTCAAAAAGAAAACAAGAAACAATTTTCCACGTCATAAACTGTCAACAAAATTGTTGGTAAGCACAATAATAATTATGCAAAGTTGCCAGTCCCTTAGAATCTAGGTAACGATATATTTGGGGGTGATTAAAATTTATTGCACGTTAAAAATTATGAAGAGGTTCGAGGTCGGAAGTGGCTAGAAAGTGCACTGGAGCGGAAAATATCCCTGATCAGCATTAAACGGGTTGATTCTGCTCTTCAATTACCATTTGCAGACTGTTCTCGGCTATTGTCGGGCGATTCGAACATTATTGAATGGAAAGAATAGTTTTATTTCATCATGCGAGCACGTTTTGGAATATGTTGATTAAAACTACATTGTTGGAAGATTTGATATCGGAAAACGCTCAAAAAAGCTTGTTGAAACTTTTTCGTTTACGTTGAATTTACTTCAAAAACTTATTAAGTCTGCCGATTTTTTGTTCAACCTTCCAAAAAAAAAATGACTATACAATTTTCGTTCAATAGTTTTCTTTTACAGCGTCGCTTCGATGCTTTAGCCTTCTCCAAATTACTCCGCAAAAACTAGTTTTCAGTTTGCCGTAGCGTAAAGGCTCCTCCGACGCGACACAAAGACACCGCGTGTAGCGCTACAAGCGGTGCCTTTGTGTCGCGATGCGTCGCGCGACAAGTCGAGCCAGTATGTAGCAACCTTTTTTTTTTTTTTTTGGGGGTGGGAAATCATCAAATAACTTCTCCCGCTCTGGGCGGAGCGGGAGGGTGTGTCAGACTCTTACTGACTAAAACCCACCCGTATTCCTTCCTGTTGCCTGTGTTGCGGGGGCCTCGGTGACCCATAAGTACCTTCCCGCGACCCCGGCAGGCATCGGCCCTAGTGGACCCCTACTTTTGTGCTGACGACATCTCTTTGAGGCGCGCGTGGAATACGACGCGCCGTCGACCCGGGCCTGGTCCTTACCGGACGGTGAGCTACCCATTGCTCACCGTCCGCAAGCCCGCGCCTACGGTGGCCGGAAATCCACCCGGGATTCCCGACGCCCTGGGCGTCTCCTGCGGCGGCTAGGGGCGAGAGGGCGCGAAACGTGCCTTTCCCTCAACCGTCCCGCCTCCTCCTTCGCGAGCATTACTGCTTCGCAGAAGGAGGTGAAGGCTGCCCATGCCTTCTCGCTCCGTACCATGGCCTGAACCAGGGCCGGACGCGAGAGGTCTCTGCCGCCGATCGCCTCCACGAGGACACGGCGGTGCTCTGCCCAAGCCGGGCAGACCTCCACCGTATGCTCCACCGTGTATGTAGCAGCCTTAAGAATTCTCGCTCCCACTTGGCTTATAATGTGTTACAAGGTGACAAAGCTGGAAAGGTGCCAGTTTTTACAATAATACTTTTGAATGTCATCATCAGCCTAGCCTTTTCCCAACTATATTGAGGTCGGCTTCCAGTCTTAACGGATACAGCTGAATACCAGTATTTTACATGGAGCGACTGCCTATCTGACCCCCACAACCCAGTTACTGGGTAACACGATACCCCTTGGTAAGACTGGTTGTCAGACTTTCGAGCTTCTGACGACCCGTAACGACTGTCAAAGATCTGCAAATGACAGCCGGGACCAACGGCTTAACGTGCTTTCCGAGGCATGGAGGGGTCTTGGTATGTAAAGATGGTCACCCATCTACGGACCAACCGCGGCAAGCGTGGCTTAACCTGATCGATCGACCCGTGCGGCTGTTATTACTTAGCCACAAGCCCCTCTACTACAATACTTTTGAATGTATCGTATAAAAATAAAATTAGGAAAATATATAATCGTTCAATTCCATTTAAAAGGACCAGAGAGCCTATTTTGAATAGGAATAGAAGTATCTAAATTACAATTTATACGCCCCAAGCGTCCCTTTCACTATTTAGTACCTACCTAAAATAATTTCAAAGGCGCACTGTAAGATAATTTCATTGACAGGAATTGTTAACTAAGAAAACAGAATTGCCTTTCCTGATTGGATTAACATTTAAGTAGACATCACCATTATTTCTCCAGTAAGTTAGAGGTACAATAAATTGGTTAGTCGAGGCGCAATCTTTAGTTCCCCCAATTAATTGAACAAGGTAAAATCGACTTAATTTTTTGATAGGCATGACTGATTTTTGGATGGTAAGATTTTGGAAGGATTGAAAAGTGTGGGTGCCAACCCAATTAGGTCACTTACTGCTAACACAAAGTACCGACGGTACTAGTTCAGAAGGGTTAGAGGTGAACTTAATAGTATTCCTAAGTAAAAGAAGTGGTACTTTCATCCAAAATATAGGCGTAAAAAGGTTTTTGTTGACAGAAGCTGGTTGGTTTTTAGTGCCGAACAAAATAGATGAATTAGATAATGGATGAGTCAATATTGAAGGTTTTTAATTAAACCTGACTGGATTATTTCTTTCAGTAACCCAGTTTCTATGTAAGAGAGAACACTAACAAATCCACTAAGTATCTACCAATGTGAGAACGTTTTAGCCTTAATAGACTGTATAACTTTTTTTTTTTTTTTTTTAATTGTAGACCATTTTCTATTTTGTTAGGTACCTGGTACTTATTGACAGGCCTACACTGTCCTCCCATACCTATTAACACTGTAATTTGAAAACATTGTACAAGTCTATTATTTTTAAAAGGAATTTCTTGCCGGCTCTTCTCCATAGGAAACAACCAATTGGAACCGTGCTAGCTTCTGACGTTTCCTAAGTGCCCATGTAAGTATAATGATGTGAAAGAAAATTATTTTGATGTTGATTTTGAATCGTATATGGCAAGATGGAAAAAAATGCTGTGTTTAGTTCAACTCTCGCCCAACATACACTTTTTTCTCAATCAAAAGGTAGTTTTAGTAAAAAAATCATAACTAGATTTCTTTTTAGTAAGGATCAAACCATAGTAGAACTCATTTATATTTAATAGGCACAAACAATTTGCTGTTTGTAATAAAATAAGTTAGGGTATTTAATAAAAGCAATTAATCATGTACCAACAACTACTTTACCATAGAAAGTTAGGCCAATAGGCGTTTCTTAAACTCCCGGCCAGTTTGACAATGAAAACTTTTAAGTGGTACCTTAACGATAGGAATTTCCTGAGAAACTGTTAAGGTATTGACGAAAGCAGGTAATTTATTTGCTCTCGAAAAATATTCTTACTAGATTTATACATAGTTGTCGCGTTTTTTTTAGCATGGCATTAGCGGCTCACCACCTGCGTTTTACAGCTTCTCTTTTATTAAATTAAAAGCTGAAATTAAGGCCGTTAACGTCCTACAGTGATCTTCACCATGTTCCAATAACGAAAAACCATACATAGTTTATACCCAAACGGGGTTCCTTCTGTGAAATATTAGAGAAAGGGCAATTTCTCCTATTGCCATGCTAAACCGCTACAACTATAAAATCCAGCCTTAATGCAGTACATTTCCCATTTAAAAAGGTTTTAAGCGTAAACGCGGTACAGCATAATAGTCTAAATGAAAACTACGCAATATCACCGAAAGTTGCCGTCAGCGAAAACCGCAAACAAACCGGATAGAACACTTGTGTCTAATTAAAAGTTTCATTTTAAGTGCAAATGACACATCTCTAGTGGGTGAACCAAGTGTTTGCTTGTTATAACTTTACTAAGTACTAAGTTGCGATTCAGCTTCACTTTAAGTTTTTCGCATGAATTTTCTCGTCCTGGGATTTCTATTTTCGTAATTATATTATTAGGAGATTTTTAGGACCGGCTTTTGGGTACATATGATTAATACTTTGTTGTTATAATTAAAATAATAGGAACTAATTATTATTTTCCTAAACAAAACATCTTTTAAATTATCTTCAAAATCAAAATCAAAATATTTTTATTTCACATAAACCTACATGGGCACTTACGAAACGTCAGAAGCTAGGTGCACGGTTCCAATTGGTTGTTTCCTATGGAGAAGAGCCGGCAAGAAACTCCACGGTTACTCTTTTAAAAATAATTGGCTTTTACAATGTTTTCAAATTACACAAATTAAGTATGGGAGAACAGTGTAGGCCTGTCGAAAAGTACTTAACAAAAAAAAAAAGAGAAAAGGAAACGGTCTAAAGAAAAAAAGATCTAGTCTATTAAGCCTACAACGTTCTCACATTCACAACGTACACAAGGATCCATGTAAAATAATATTAATAATATTAAGTCTGAAATATAAATTGTAGGTATATAATGTCAAATAGTGAAAATATAATGTCAAAAATGTATGTCTAAAAAATAATAATAATAAACATCGTAATTTGGGAGCAGTTAATAGATATTTCCATAGTTATGCCGTTTCTGGTGTACCAGGGAAGCCACATGTGCAGAAGGAATTATTGCCAAACTTCCTTGTCTTCAACGTAGTCTTTAATCTTGTAATATGCGTTTTTGATAAGGACACGTTTGATGTGGGTTTTGAACTTACCATCGCTAAGTTCTGTAACTGACTTTGGCAACTTGTTATAAAAGCGGATACTGTTAATAACAAATGATTTGCTTGTTTTTGTTAATCTAAATTTGGGTATCACAATTTCATGTTTACTACGTGTATTTATATTATGGAAATCACTTCTTGTTTTGAAAAGACATAAGTTCTTGCGAACATACAAAATACTTTCTAAGATATAAAGAGAAGGCAGAGTAAGTACATTAATTTCTTTGAATTTGTTTCTAAGGGACTCACGAGGACCCATTCAATATACTGCGCGGATTGCCCTCTTTTGTAAGATAAAAATTGAATCTACATCAGCTGCCGATCCCCACAGCAGAACGCCATAAGACATAATACTGTGGAAATAAGCAAAGTATACTAACCTAGCTGTGGCTATATCAGTCAACTGTCTAATTTTTCTTACTGCATATGCAGCTGAACTTAATCTACCTGAAAGAGCTCTAATGTGGGCTCCCCATTGTAATTTTGAATCTAGAGTAATTCCTAGAAATATAGTTTCTGTAATAGCATCTAGTCTCTTGCCATCAAGTTTTAAATTTAGATCCACTTGGGGTACATTTGGTAGTGAGAACTTTATACATTTTGTTTTGTTCGCATTAAGTAAGAGATTATTAGCTGCGAACCATTTCGAAAGAATATCCAGACTATCATTGACGTGTAAGACATCCGGATTTTTTCTATCTATTTTAAAAATAAGAGAAGTATCGTCAGCGAATAGAATTATATCCGATAAGTTTGCCATCATGTAAGGAAGATCATTAATATAAACTAGAAAAAGGAAAGGGCCAAGAATTGAACCTTGGGGCACGCCCATCTTTACTAGAGACCCCGAGGACGTCGCCCCGTTAACGTTTACTTTTTGCTGCCTGTTTGATAGATAGGACAGAACAAGATCAGCAGCTTGTCCACGAATTCCGTAGTGGTGTAATTTACAGGTCAGTGTATTGTGGTCAACGCAGTCAAACGCTTTTGAGAGGTCACAGAAAATGCCAATGGCATCCTGGGATTTCTCCCAGGATTCCAAAATGTGACTGATGAGTTTTACTCCTGCGTCAGTCGTCGACCTACCTTTCGTGAAACCAAACTGGCGACTATGTAAAATCCCATTAGAATTGAAATGTGACAGCATCTGGTCTAGCATGATTTTTTCATATATTTTACTCAATGCTGGTAGCACAGATATAGGTCTATAATTAGAGGGATCACTCTTACTATCCGATTTGAAAATTGGTACTACTTTACTATGTTTCATTAAATCAGGAAACGTACCGCTGTCTAAACATTGATTAAATATGCCTGTTAGGACAGGGGCTATTGTGTCAATGATATCTCCAAGAACCTTAACGGAAATCCCCCATAAGTCTTCAGTTTTCTTTATGTTAAGACTTTTAAATGCCCTCTTAATAGTGACAATAGAAATGGGCTTGAATTCAAAACTTGGAATGTCCTTAGAGAAGTGTTGTTTGAGAAGAGATTCAGCTAAAATAGGTGATGAGGGAAGAGATTTCGTAACCTCTATTGGGATTTCGGTAAAGAAATTTTCTAGTGTCTCAGCAACTTTTAACTTATCTGTAATGGTTTCATTATTAATTTTTAAAGACAATTCATTTTGATCTCGCTGTTTTGTGTTTCCAGTTTCTTTGTTGATTATCTGCCACACAGCTTTTATTTTATTGTTAGACATACTAATTTTGTTACTTATTAATTTAGATTTAGCTTGAGCGCAGACTCTTTTGAATATCTTAGAATAATTTCTGACATAATTATGAAGGGCTTGATCAGAAGTCAATGATTTCTCGTAGTACAAATTATATAAAATAAAATATCTCTGCTTTTTCTAATGCCAGCAGTGGCCCATTCATTAAATTTTGGTTTAGTATTGATTGCGACTTTTTTCACAGGACAGGCTTTATTGAATTCTTGGCAAACTGAAGAAAATAATGTACGATAGTTTATATTGGGGTCTTGTGAATCAAAACTAGCTGTTGAAAGATTACTAAGAACATTATTATTAAACATTTTCAATTTATTTTTAGTGAGGTGTCTTAACTGAATGGTTTTATCTATGTGTAACTTTTTATCTAGGTCAAATGATACAAGTTGACCAGTATGGTCAGACCTGACGCCACTAATTATGGAAGAATCTTTTATTTTACAATTAGTATATACATTGTCTATGCACGAAGCTGAGGTTGCTGTTATTCTAGTTGCTTCTTTAAATATACACTTTAAATTGAATGATTTAAACAATGATATAAGCTTACTTTTATCCACCGAATTAACTAATAGATCAATATTTAGGTCACCACAAACAAAAACGAACTTATTATCTTAAAAAAGTTTGCCTAGTATTTCTTCCATAATTATTAAAAATGATGACAAGTTTGATGCCGGTGGTCTATAAACACATAAGAAAGTATGGCCTTCAACCTCTGCACATGCTACCTCACATAAGCGATCAACAGAGCAAGCAGTGATATCCTTCCTTTCCTTATGTCTGAAAATACTTTTACATAATATCAAGGTACCACCCCCTATTGAGGACCTGTTGTACGCACTGGCAACTGAAAAATTATTTACATTAAACAACATCCTATCCGGTCTTAACCAGGTTTCACAAAAACATAAGATATCCATATGATATTTATCTATTAACAATTCCACGTCTAGGATTTTGCCAGAGAAACGATTTATATTTTGGTGATACAGTAAAATATTCTTGTTATGCTTCTCTTTTGTCGAGTCTAAAAGTTTAAAGAATCTATCACAGTATCATTAGAAGTACTAGATAATACTGTTTCGTCACTTAACCTAGTCTCAGTTAAATTATTAATAACTGCGTGTATACAGTAAGCTAACAAAGTAGCCAATACATGTTGACTTTTCTTGGGAAGAAACATATGTTCCCGAGTTAAAACAAAATCTCTAACAAAATTGTTAGTATCAAAATACAATAAACGGTCACTATGACGACATGTCAAAATATGCATTAAGTTGTTTAAACTATAAATGTAATAAGTTTCAATTCTATATACTACCTATAACTATAAATGTAATAAGTTTCAGTTCAAATTCGGTTCAAGGTTAACCCAAAGAAAAGGTCACGTTCACGTTCAGAAAACTTTGAATGATAAACTCAAGTCTCCTAATTCACGTTCAAAAAGTAACCTCTCACGCACCTACGCAATAAATAAAGTTCACCTGTAAATAACAAACAGTCCAAAAGATTTATTAACTCAATAAAGGGTCCATATTTCAACCAAGAGGTTTCATTCAAATTCCGACTATATAAATGTTGAAAAAATATTTGAAGGAGAAGGGACTTGAAATGTTGAAATAGAAAGGCTAAACCTAGGTCTCTCTAGAAATAAAAAAAAGTAAATTTCGAAGTATTTTAACTGATTGGTATTCTGGGAACTAAATAAAAGTAATTCTCAATCCTTGTGAACTGTTTAAATACTCTGCCGACGAAAAGGGCCTTAAAAGCACATACAGTTGCCAGCTCATCAAGTTACCAAAACTGTCTAACTTCTCCAAATCATTTAAAACCTTAAAATGTTGATAGTTAAGTTCAAAATCGGATGAGAAAAATTGACAGTTTGTGGTATCTTGATGTGCTGGCGACTGTACATGTACACGATATAGCGTTATTTCAAAATGTTACTGTTCGCCCGCGGCTTCGCCTACGTGGACGTCGGAAAGTATCCCACGGGAATGTAGTACCAGAATGAAAATATAGAGAGATATCGCACTTTCTAGCCTCGGTCTATCTGTGTGCCTAATTTCATCCAGGACTTGAAAGGACTTGAAATGTTAAAATAGAAAGGCTTACACATAGTTTTCTGTCCAAATAAAAAAGTGAGATTCGAAGTATTTTCACTTATTGGTATTCTGGAAAGTAAATAAAGGAAACGGCTAACTAGCGGCTAGGAAATGAAATTAAGGAAACGGTTTGCATGGGTCCTAATGTAATTCTCAATCCTTGTGGGATGTTTAAATACTCTGTCGACGAAATGATTCTTAAAAGCACGTACTCAAACTCCAAATCCGTGCTCCAAATGGTTTTAGACCTTAAAATGTTGATAGTTAAGTTCAAAATTGAATGAGAAAATTTTACAGTTTGTGGTAACTTGATGTGCTGCCGACAATGCGTATGTACACGATATAGTGTTAGTTCAAAATATTACTTTTTTTTTTTGAGGGTGGGATATCATAAAATAACTTCTCCCGCTCTGGGTGGAGCGGGAGGGTGTGTCAGACTCTTACTGACTAAAACCCACCCGTATTCCTTCCTGTTGCCTGTGTTGCGGGGGCCTCGGTGACCCATAAGTACCTTCCCGCGACCCCGACAGGAAAATATTACTATGTTACTTTCCCGCGGATTCATTTACGTGGACGTCGGAAATGATCCCACGGTAATGTACTACCGGAATATAAAGATAGAGATTCTATGTTCTAACCCAGGTCTACCCGTGTGCCAAATTTCATCCATATCCATTAAGTTGTTAATGCGGGAAAATGTAACTGACACACAGATCGACACACTGATAGAGTTTCTTTTGCATTTAAAATATTCGTATTAGTATGGATAAGTCTCGTATTGACAATCACATCATTGGCAATCATTTGAACGTCACTGACTCTGCAATTAACGTGGCCACGTACGTACTGGTCCAATTAAATCTAAATATTACAAAATGTCGAAAAGAAAGCAGATAAGCTCTTTATTGGGGATATGCTGTACGAAAAAGTTAAAAACTTTCGCTTTGTATGATAGATTTCGTAAAAATTTACATATATACATACATAAACACTACAGAAAATACAGAATGGCATCTTCTACTATCCTTACGAAATTCGGCTTCATTTACGTTCATACATCTAGTCATACACGCACGGTAATACGCAGCTGACCTTTCTGAAGAACAATAAGGTCCCCCGGACGCCCGGACATAGCAGAATTAGTTCAATATTTTTATTTAAATCATCTTCTCGCAATAGTTAGCGCCTACCACAATATCCTGTTACCAAACACACCATGCGTGACAAACAAGAAATGCAATATTCTTTATAACAAATGTTCGGAAATACTTATATGGAAACACGTTTTGTTCCCATGTACGGTGGCGCCATCTATAACACCGTCATTTTTCAACTGTCTATTCACTGGATCGCTGCAATGAAAAATTCGACGAAAAAAGGAAATACAACTAAACAATTGGGTGTCAGTTGTCAGCCCCTTTTGTTCTTAATAGAAAGAAAACATTGTTTAGAGATTGATGTTCGCGGTATAAAAAAAATAAAATTCCGATGTTTATGCTTGCAACCTTATACTATATTAAATGGAGGTTGTTTACGTCTTTCATCGCAAACATGACTGAAAACTAGTGATGTCGATTAAATAGAAAAATATAGGTATTTTTAGAAGTTTCATAAAAGATTGCAAGTAACTGATGATCAACTAAACCATTTTCAATAATCTATTATGTGAAGAAAATTTTATTTTCAAAGAACCTTAGAAAATAAGCACAATCATTTTTCTTAAGATATTGCACTTAATAAAATGGATCGCTATTACAAGATACACACAGTGAGTTAACAATCTTACCTATAATTTATGAATGGCAAAATATAATTATAATATAATTATAATTAACCTTTTAGTAAACTGTACCCTTTAGAAAATCGTTACATTTATGCTCTTCCAAGCTTCACTAATTGATGAGGGTTAGACACGAAGCTTCTTAATTAATATGTCTTTAATTAGATACTTCATTAACATGCGGTTATGACGGAGTTATCTTCTAATATATAAAAATCTCGTGTCATGGTGTTTGCGGTCGCACTCCTCCAAAACGGCTCGACCGATTTTTATGTTTTTTTTTCTGTATATTTATATAGGGGTGGAAATATGTTGTATATAATAGGAATAGGAATATCGGGATGAAATACATCGTATATTTCATCCCGATATTCCCACGGGATCAAGACTTACGCGGGTGAAACCGCGGCGTGTAGCTATTTTTTTATATATCCCTACAGGGAGTAGTTGAATTTACTAGCATTCTTTTCGGCTATGAAAGAATTCTCAAATATGAACTACTTTTACTACGAGACTCGTAAATATTAAAAGTGCGGAACACTAAAAATCTGCTGTTTCAGACAAAATCGCAAAGAAAATTCACAACATATGTCTTTTTTGCTGTACCAGAGTTGGACAAAAGGTGAAAATCTGTTTGTATATAGGACCTAGAAAATATAAAATCAAGTTAGTCATTCAAGGCAAGGAAAGGTTATTATAAAAAGCTACCCCCGGGAAAAAAAAATTGAAACGGAAGAAATAATACAGATAATCAAGCGAAGAATTAATAAAAAAATATAAAGAATACTCGTATTAGACCAACTTGACAAATTTTATCAAAGAGCTGATTCTAGCGTCTAACAGAAACAGTATTAGCTAGAATCCAATCAATTGATTTTTGTTTTTTACTTGTACAAAACGTCGTTGATTGTTGATACTACAGAGAAACTACTAGTAAATTAATAGCACATTACTGCCGCGGTCTATAATAGTAGCAAGGGCTGCAATGATGAACTAGATGAAGGCCGAGAGCGTAGCTAAGCTATGGTCGAGGCAATCAAATCAAAAGCATGGCCAGCAACGCAGTCATTGCGGACCAAGGCTTGTATAGTGAGAATGTTAAAAAAATGTGAGAAATTTAAATAAAACCAGCTCAGTATAGTAAGAAAATATTTAAAGTACAAATTCTGAATAAAATCTTTGTGCACCTGACTATTTTTGAAACCAAACTCGACAATAATATATTTTCAAAGGAAATTGTTGGTGGCTAAAACTCACCAATAATGAAATTCCATACAACTTTGCTGGCGCCTATTCAAGTAGCGCGAAAAGGTCGACTTTGCTCAAAGAAGGTTGTCAAAATAATGACCACATTACAAGCATTTTTGAGTAAAATATTTAATTCAGAAAACAAGCTTTCGAGCTAACGATAGAATATGTTTCAGCACTAGAATTTTATAGCAGTCAGTTTAAATAAAAAGTAGTCACTTTTTTAGCTTTTTTTATATATCTCTTTTTATTCTATCGTATCGGCAAGAACTATACAAATTGGTATCTAACTAATGTCATGTTGAATAATCGTAATACTCCGGGCGCACCCTGCGACGTTTATGTAATAATCTATATACTCCTTTATTTTTATAATCGATATCGAAAACCACTTAAATTTAAAACAGAAACTCTTTGGTATTCCAGTGATATCTCTGCGTATATTCAAGCTGAGGTCAACTTGAAGCAGAAAGCCATTAGTGGTCAAATGTGGCACTTCGAGCAATAAGTCGTTTGTCGCAGAAAGTAATGGTTTTGACCTAAGAATGTGACTTGAAAATACAAATTTTAGCACGTTCTGACAACGACAATAGATGTCATAATTGCGATTGTGGATTGTGTTTGACTGACTTTTGACTTAAATGTTTCACCAGTCTAAACAGTTAGAAGGCGCAACCGATCGGATTCAACAACAACAATGGTGTATTCCTTTTCTATTCAATGAGCATTAAAACGGAACTCCTATTGAATTTAATCAAAACGAAGCAGTAAGTACCTTTAAGTATCATTACCTCAATTCAAATTCAGGCCAAACTGCAGGTGCCAATTTGGTAAACAAACAACGTAGACTCTAGTTTAAAGATGGCGGATTTCCAAACGTCAACAAAGCTCGTGCTTGACATCTTTAATACGTCTGTCACGCTTTAGAATCCCGAAGTAATAGGCACTGTAGCTTCGTTTTTACAAACCTCATTTTCATTTCAGACGTGCTTATTTCACTAAAGGGAGAACAAATCTGAAGGTTTAAGATTGCACGAACGGGAACGGTTGTCAGATCTGGAAAACAAATAATAAAATCTGTAAGAAACTTCCATTCTCAGTGACCATCAGAAATATTTTAAGTGTAAAGAAAAGTTGTGCTTATTACCCAGATGGATATTGCTACCTTATGTAATAGGTGCATATTAGATAAATTATAATAATAACGTAGGGCATTTATGTGATTTCTAAGTAATTATTTTTTTATTTGAAAGTTCTACTACATTCATTTATTTATTTATTTAAACTTCTCGCACACAATTAGGTACAAAAGCGGACTTAATGCTTTAGGCATTCAGTCAACCAAGGGTGGTGAAGAGATAAGATGGCAGGTAAACTTAGAGGAAATAATAATAATGAAAAATAAAAGTAAAGATAACATAAATAGAATATGTACAGAAGTACATAAAGAGGTTAAAAACTTATAATACAAATACATACATATTTGCTATAATATATATCTACATTATACATATGTATATACATACAAATTCAAGGAAAAGTGATACATAATTAAGATGAACTACGCTATTTATTTTGAAAATAACTCTGCAATTTCCGCTTAAATGCATACCGACTGGTGGCTGTCCTGATATCAAGAAAAAGCGCATTCCGGAGAAGAATGGACTGAATATAAAAGAAAGAATAAACAAAGTCAGAAGTATGAGAAGGACAGGGTAGGAGAAGATTGTTGGAAGAACGCAGACTTTTAGCGTGTGGAAAACATAAATATTGTAAGTGAGACATAAGATAAGGAGGGGTGGAAGAGTTGAGAAGGGAGAAAAGAGTGGTCAAAGCGCGCAAGTTTCTTCTTTGGCGAATAGACATCCATTTGAGCTCAGACCTGTAGCTCGACACATGGTCATATTTCCTTAGATTGAATATGAACCGGATACCATTGTTGAGTAGTCTGTCGAGTTTATCCAGCAAAACTACGTTCAAGTCAAAGTAGCATACGTCACCATAGTCAATGATAGGAAAAAATAAAGTCTGCACAAGCGTAGTCTTTGTGTTAACGGCAAAAAGCTTCTTTGACGATACAGGGATCGCAGAGTACCGTTGAACTTTTGACTAACACTAGACACCTGGTGTTGCCAGCCCAGCGTTGAGTTAAGATGCAAACCGAGATCTTTAAATATAGAGGTAATGGGTATGACGGTACCATTAAAAATAAGAGTAGGAAGAGAGCTAATTGCCATCCTAACCATCATGCGCAAGCTTCCAATTACAATGGCCTGGCACTTTGGGGGGTTTACTGACACCTCAAAACTATCAGACCACATTTTGATAGCGTCGACGTCTTGGTTTACATCTGCTATAGCTATAGCTTCTAGCGCCAACTCGATGAGCTCTCATTAACGCGAACTGACTGCTGACGACGCCGATGATAAGAAGAGAACCCTTCCAAGGCCTCGGGTAAAACCATAAGATGAGAGAGGATAGAAAGTAGAATATCATGACTGACGGCATTAAAGGCATTGGAAGAGTCAATTAATACCAAAATTATAACCTTGATATCCTCCATCGCTTCTTTAATGTCACTAGTCACTTTAAGGAGAGCAAAGGCTGTAATGTGCCCAGGCCTGAATCCAGACCGAAAAGAGCCAACAAGGTTGTTCTGGTGAACAAACCCCGTAAACTGCTTGTGTACGCAGGTCTCAAGCGCTTTAGTCACGAATGGGAGAATGGAAATAGGTCGAAAGTGGCTGGGTAGGGAGGACTTGGGATTTTAGGGAGTGGGCGAATATAGGCCATACGGCACAGGGATGGGAATTGTCCGGAATTAAGAGAAAAGTTGATGCTGTGGGTAACCGGAGAACGAAGGATATTAATCACTCAAGCACGACTAATGAGACGGAGAGGATCCAAATGACCATACCCGATGCTAATTGCTGATTGCATAGCTGATGCTGTCATAGCCCACAGCCTTGGATTTTATGGAAAGGATGATTTTTTAATTTCTTCCAAGGTGACCGGAGAGAAGTGAAATGGTTCTATTATGGGACTAGCTAAGCCAGTAATGAAATCGACTGTCTGAGACAACACTTAGGAATCCAAATGATAGGTGGTTGTGAAGTGACGGTTGATATCATCAAGGCCAATCGTATTAGGAATGATATTAAGGAGTTTACGAGATCTAGGGGTGTGGTGAGCAAGGTCGGTGTTAAAGTCGCCCATGATGATGCAATGTGAAAACTCTGACTCTACGGATTCCAGCGCCAATTCGAGATTGCAAAAGTAGTCAACGACGGGTGGACAATTGACAACACCAAGTAGGGCCTTGACGGCTTTGACGTAGATCTCTACAAAGAGGTACTCAGCGGAAGCCTCTACCTCTACAAAGAAGTATAGTGAGGGAGATGAGGCAATGATCTTGAAAGGGGAATTGCTACGAAGATAGATAGCTACACCACCTCCTCCCTTTCCAATTCTATCATTGTGGATAAGAGTGAAACCTGGAAGAGGGTAGGTGGTGGAGAGAAGATGAGGTTTGAGCCAAGTCTCAGAAACCAGAATGGCATGAACATTAGCGTCGGAAAAGGTGTCTAACAAATCACTGTAAAGACTTGGCACAGTTTGCGCATTTATATGGCAGACATTGAACAAATTATCTTTCAGTTGACTGAAACTCCGACGCACAAAGTCACCAAGGGTCAAGGAACTAAAACTTGCATTAGCAGATGAGTTAGAGGAATCAACGGAAGAGTAAAAAGAATCATCAGTTAACATAAAATACATAAAATAAAAATAATATTATAAATTACTGTTAAATATACGAATAAATTATGGCTAAGTTTACTTTCGCTTTAGGTGCAATACCACTATCTTTGCACCACCCACTAGTAGCCCCAGTATAGTTGTACATGGATGCGCGTGGCCAATATTGGAACTACGCCACCAATCGGTACTTCGCTAGGAGTATTAGCTCAGCGTCTTGTTTTCTAAAACATGAAATAAAAGTACAAAGTCATTCAAGTCTATACCGGAATACAACACAAAAATAAAAAAAACAACATCAATATAAAAAAGAAAACAGTATCACAAACCTAAAACACAAAATATAATGAATAAGCTAAGAACAAAACGATACACGACAAAGTTACGTGAGCAAAAACGGAACTCAATTTACGAAACAATAAATGTCAAAGAACATCGGACCTCAAATTTAGACAAATAAAAATTCAAGATTGACAGGTGACAGTGACAAGAAAACTAATGACGAAACAAAATATATTTTTGTTGTATCACAAACAATTGAGCTTAATACCGGCAGATAGTGATTTATGTAGTTTTGAGGTGAAAATAAGAAATATTAAGCAGGTAGTCATTTACGATAACTATAATAATTACATGAACTGACGTCCCAAGCACAAAAAACTGAATAGTCAGAAAACAAATAAACGCGCATAGGTTGCAAACACTTAGTTTTTACGCAGTGCACTATCAGGCTTGCCTCCTGCAACACCAGATGATTCCCCGGTTTTCTTAGGGTACTTAGCCAACAAGGGATTGAGTTCCTCTAAAGAACAAATCTTATGGCGAGTTCCATCGGGAGATCTGATGACTATAACCCTGTCCTGAGTTCAGCATACGGGCATTCCGAAGTGGAGGCGCACCCTGCTGAATACGGTTTGCCTAGACCTGGTCAAGAATTCCTTGACTGTGACTGTGGAGCCTTTCAATGCAGACTTTGCCTTCCAAACAGTGGATTTCTGGTCAACATTGGAGAACCTTACCAATATAGGTATGTTGATCGTTAGTCCTTTGTTTGATGCCCCAAGTCTGTGGCACGCTTTGATGGAGGATGCAGTGGTGTCATGCAACGCCAGTCTGTTCTTCAGAACGTCTAACTAGAGCTTTGCAATCCTCTTTGTCCGCTTCAGCAAACCCAGTGAAATTGAGAGCTTTCCAACGGGATTTTGTCTCCAATCCAGCAACCACTCTATGATCTGTCCTAAGAAGTCCCAGTACACCACACATAAGCTCACGAAATGACCGGGACTCTTCAGCAATCTTTGCTGCGGTGTCCTTTGCTGGTCCAGCACAATGGATCTGTGCCTCGGGCTCGCCTATCTTTTTCTTCTGGGCCGATTGGGTATCATCCAGTTGAGATGACATGGTGAAGTTTTAGAACTTGTACTTAGTGACTATGACAGTACTAGTGAAAAGCTGGCAGGTGGTGTAGTTTAAGTGCCTGTGTTACATGGAATGTTTCACCAATGTAAGTGCAGCTTCATTCGTGATATATACTACAAATATTAAACTTGAAAGCTAGTCAAAATACTTAATAATATTTTAAATTAAAATTGATCTATGAAATTTCGTGTTAACTTTTTTTACACCTACCCCTGAAAAAATACAAAGTTACATTCTTTAAGAACTTATTTTCTCTTTTCCTATTTCCGCAACCATGACATGTCATGTCAATTCAAACGCTTTATATGGAGCCTTTCATACATTCGTCCCATTCACACCGATCCGTAATCACATTTCGCAATCATAACACATAATGGCCACAAAAAAACATACTCACAAACAAAACAATGATGTGAGAATATAACCGGATCTAAAGACAAAAATAATGCGTAAAATATTCATTGAATAGTCTAAAATGATCGTAACACTGGAATAGTTTGAGCGAATCCTTACACTAGCGAGAATGGCGATCTTCGTACCACTTGACTTGAATATTGCAAATCCCACCCTAGATTTTATCTTGCAGCCTCCACCATATTCGCTTCGAACAATCTTGAATAAAATCATGTTGAATTTTCCAGACGTTATGTTATATTCCTAATGGAAGAATTTAAAATAAACTCTGCGGAATAATAAGATGAATATTCTTTTTAGGGTTCCGTAGTAAACAAGAAACCCTTATAGTTTTGCCATGTCCGTCTGTCTGTCTGTCAGTCTGTCTCTCTGTTCCCACTGTACCTCAAAGGCACTTAGTACTAGAAAACTATAATTAGGCATAGGTATACATATTAATCACGCCGACAAAGTGCTAAAATAAAATGTTTTTTCTCGCCTACCCAATAGTGTGGGGTATCTTTGGATAGGCCGTTCAAAAATATGGTGGGTCTTTAAACACTTTTTTCTTTTCTTCTTTTCGATTCATGGATTTTTGTTAGAGTCAAGTGTCCCCTCTGTCAGCTAAATGGTTGTTTATGGAGATGTGAAAAAATCCATGGCAGTAGTACATATAATGATATTAAAAGAAAAAAAAAATCAGAGCTAAGTGGGCTTTACAAGTTAACGAGTAATAGTCCACCAACTTTTTTTGGTCGACTATTACTCGTTAACTTGTAAAGCCCACTTAATTTGCAGTTGTAGAATTGACCGTGGCATATATCGATGTATGGGAGAACATGTTTTTCAACTACAATGTTAAGTTTGTTTTTGGGATAAATTCACCCCGACTTCCCAACGACGGAACCATTCATTGTGTGTGGTCCGACACGCACTTGGCCGGTTTTTTTCAAATAGCATCGAACATACCAAAATTTGTAGTTAGAATCTATATAAATTAACGAAGGCAACGGATTTTGAAGCGGTTTTTACCATCAATTAGAAAAAAATCCGGTAGCTTTACGTGTGCGATACATTTATATTAAACTTACCTAAATAAGAAATAAAGAAATCTCGATGTTTTGTCAAATCGTAAAAACCGGGCGAAGCAGGGGCGGGTCGCTAGTTAGATAATAAAAACCCGCCAATTGCGTGTCGGACCACGGATAATGAAGGGTTCCGTAGTTGGGATTAATTTATATTAAAAACAAACTTAAGATTATAGTTGAAAAACATGTTTTCCCATACATCGATATACGTCACGGTCAATTCCCTAACATGTAGGTAAGTAGGTCGACTATTACTCGTTAACTTGTAAAATTGTAAAGCTTACTTAGCTGTGATAGATTTACTATTAACTTCGTTATAATTATATACTACAGTTTTTTTCACATATCCAAGAACAACCATGTAGCTGGTAGGACACACACACACACACTCAAAGCATTTATTTCAAATAAACCAATTACAGGCACTTTTGAATTGTCAAGGCTTCGGTCAGTCAGTCAGAAAGATGAAGCTAGTTGCCCATTCCAAAGCGTAGTATCTACTACGTTCTTCTCCATAGGTACCTACCTATGGAGAAGAACGGGCAAGAAACTCCACGGACACTCTTTTAAATCAACGTATTATGGTTACAAAATATTGTTTACATCATTCATTTTGAAATTAACAAAAATTAACACTTTAAAACTTAATATTACGCAAAGGGACCCCTGAATCGGAACGGTTGGTCACAAACCTATCAAAAGATATCCCACACCATGGGATAGACGAGAAAAAAAGTATTATCCCCACTTTACGTGCAAGGGAGGTACCCTAAAAAATATATATTTATCAAGATTTTATATTAGCACCGCGCGTGTCGATGTGATTAACATGTATACCCGTGCCAAATTACAGCGTTCTAGTACTAAATGTCTCAGAGCTAAGCCGGGGACAGACAGACAGACAGACAGACGGAAATGGCGAAACTATAAGGATTCCTTGTTGACTACAGATCCCTAAAAAAATGTATTATAGATCCGATTAATATATAACAATATTGTATGAAATCTGAAAATGGCTGGGATCACGGGAAGTGTCAAACTTCCCGTGGCCCAAGGGTTGTTGTTGTTACCATGTGTGTGTTACCATGGTTTTTACCATGGCCAGAGCCAAAGCATTGTCATAGAACGTGGAAAAGCCGTCAGTCTCTTAGGGAACATTATCAATCGATAGCGATGAGGCGAAATTTTTCGACGCTATATTTTTGTTGGTTCGTAGTTTAGGTTAAGTTAGTATATTATATATTTATTTTATGAATTAATTAGGTATAAGTTGTTACATAAGTACAGTTCATTTTTATTCTTAATAAACTAATGTTTTCCTCAATATTCATAAAATAAGACTTTATGATAAAATTAAAGAGTGCTACTTCTCTAATTAGAAAAGAAGCACTCTTTAATAAAAAAAAATTGAAGCAGCAAAACAATTGTTTTGCTGCTGCAATTATTTTTTTCTCCGTGACAACAGCTATTAGCGTTTAAACGAAGATTGTATCGGCACTAACAGTGCACTCAAGAAAATAACAACACTTGATAAAGATCGCTGAGTCTTATAAACTACAGTCGATTCAAAAAACTATTGGTACAGAACAATTTTCCCATATTCGCCTACAATTATCGATTACATTATTTTCGTATAAGTTATTATCGAATAAGTTGGTTCGATTTAGTTTATATTCAATTTCGCCCGAGGCTAGGTATATCGCCGCATACCGTCACTATGAACTACAAAATTCAATTCCCTGTAAATCCACAATGGTATAGCGCTCTCACGGAAAACACACATTCTGCAACGTCACTAGTTCATCCCCCGACGAACAAAAATATCCCTTTATTAAGCTTCTCAAAAACCGTCTTTATCACACCAAGTTAAGATTTTTAAGGACCGCATTTCCATGTTTGCTAGTTTGTATTCGTCATAGGACCGCGGGTCGAGTCTTTGTTCTTGAAAAAGTCGCTTTGTTTGTCTGTTTCCTATAGCCCGACAGACTTGCGGATGTGTTGTTTTGATATTTTATAAACAACTTGTTTGTTACACCCCTTCACAGGAAGTTATAAAAGTAACATATTAGTTGTTGCGAAGACTACTTTACGAAGTTTTAGAATAATTACGTGCGGTGGCATTGAGCGGTACTGAGCGACCAAGTAGTTCGTGTCTCGTTATTTCTGCTTCATAGAATAGCATAGGAGAAAAAGTAACCATGCTTTAAAAAACCCAGCGATGGACGTTAGTATCCCTCATGGACTACAAGATAACGAAAATTTACGCTAACGTTAATATTATTTTATTATATCTCTGTGTATAGAGGTCAAACAAAGTTAATTTATAAGGACACTTAGAAATTAACTCTAGAATTAGCTCTTCCCTTGTTGTAGGCGACAGCCTAGAACAGGGGGAGAGCGCTGATGTCTGGAATACAGATATTTTATGTCTAGGTTCAGATACAGATGTTCAATATCTGATCATAGAATAAAGTGGTATTAGAGTGTATTTTTATATACAGACATTTAAGTAACATAATCGGCCCATAATGTTCCCACTGCTGGGACACTGGCCTTCTCTCTTTGAGAGGGATTGGGCCATAATCAACTACGCGGGCCCAGTGCGGGTTGGTAGATGTCACATGTGTTCGAATTTTTAGTTCTAGGACATGCCGGATTCCTCACGATGTTTTCCGAGCAGAGAGTTTTGAGAGCAGTCGTGATGAAATAAATTCCCCAAAGTAAAGCGCCTATCTGGGTTCGAACCTACGACCTACAACTCGTAAGTCGTGGCCGTTACCATTAGGCCACCTCTGCTTTGACATTTAAACAATATCACCAAATTATTTAAATGTCTGTATATAAAAAATATTTTTATCTTATTCTTACATCAATCCTTTCAGCTTACAACTAAATCTCAGTCTCTATAGCAAAGCACACACAATCTTCATGCAGACAGGAACGGTAATCACATTTCTATGCGAATGTGATACACTTCAAAGTTAATGCGCTCTGGGTCTTTCTTTCCGTAATAATGGACCAAAGGATGTGGACGAACAGATTTATTACCCTGTTTTATATTTATTACTTTGATCATTGGTACTTTCCATTTAATATGGAAGAGGAATTTTCATGCGTGACCGCGTTCGGTTGCAATTTATTTCACGTCTTGGTTTGGCTTTTCAAATGGATTTCCTGATAGGACCTACTGTTATGAATGGCTTTCATTTATGGTTTAGGAAACTGGTAAAACATTATTTGAAGCTGGAACAGTCTTAAACTGGACAATATGTTCTGTAGCCCGACAGACTTGCGGATGTGTTGTTTTGATATTTTATAAACAACTTGTTTGTTACATCCCTTCACAGGAAGTTATAAAAGTAACATATTAGTTGTTGCGAAGACTACTTTACGAAGTTTTAGAATAATTACGTGCGGTGGCATTGAGCGGTACTGAGAGACCAAGTAGTTCGTGTCTCGTTATTTCTGCTTCATAGAATAGCATAGGAGAAAAAGTAGACATGCTTTAAAAAACCCAGCGAAGGACGTTAGTATCCCTTATGGACTACAAGCTAACGAAAATTAACGCTAACGTTAATATTATTTTATTATATCTCTGTGAAACACAATAAAGGTCGAAATGGATTTATATCTGTGCACACATTTCGAAAATTGCCTTGCTTACTGTATGAGGCAGTACGCAGAAATAATGTACCGGTATAATTCCACTGAGTAACCACACATGCGAATTTTCTCAAGTTGCATCGCATTCCCAGATTCTCATCCACCAAAGCTATCTTCAGGTCATTAGTGCACTTAGCTAGATAACATTCATTAGAAAACGAAACTATTTTCAGCTTATTTTTAAAGCTATTTAAAATTATTTCGAAAACCAAAAGTAGGTACTTACCACGGAAATAAATATTATTATAGTGTCATTTTATCTGAATTTAAACAATACCCAAATCACAATCGTAGCCTTTGTTTTAAAAAATAAACTTTAAAGATAGCTGAAAGCGCAAAATGTTCTTAAATTATCTGTTAGCCAAAATGATAATTTTAAAGGATTTTGGCAATTCTTTTAGTAGACATTTCTGACTTACGAACTTGACTAATTCACAAAATCAGCGCAATCGAACCTGTGAGGCGAGAAGTTAATAGTAATATATTATTATCGTTTTACTTTTATATTAATGGCGCTTTTTCCAACCTGTCTGTGTAGAAGACAACAGTCTTCGACACTGCCTGGCTGCGTCAAGTGGTAATTTTGACCCACTGCTTGTTGGCCTTTTTTTGCAACACAGACACCTGCTGTTAAAATGTTATTGAATTCGTATTCATAATACAGCATGTATCAGAAAGGTGTGGTCATATTTAAGGGTATGGTACAGAACAGCAAACCTCCATGAGACTGTTTTTTTGGTTGGGTAATCATCAAATAACTTCTCCTGCTCTGGGCGGAGCGGGAGGGTGTATCAGACTCTTACTGACTAAAACCCACCCCTATTCCTTCCGTTGCCTGTATTGCCAGGGGCCTCGGTAATCCTTTTGTACCTTCCTCATGGGACTAACATCGTAATCACAAACAAATTATTAAAAAAAAACAAAAACCCGACTGCAAAAACACATAACTGAAAAGGGAACAATAAGCATTATAATCTATAGAATTTTAGTTTCGCAGGCGAAAATCAAAAGTTACACCATATTTCAGGTTATTCGTTTGTCGGGACCGCCTGCAAGACCAACATTCTGTAGTTTATAATGCTTGTTTTTCCCTTTTCAGTATGTGTTTTTGCAGTCTGGTTTTTTGTTTTTTTTTAATAATTTATTTTATTTAAGTTTTTTAGTTTTATTAACACAGTGAAACCTGGTTAATTGGGATCTCAAGGGGTCAAGACATATGTACCAATTATTGAGGGTTTCCAATAATCCAGTTTTCAAATTAAGCAGGTTTAAAGTTATAGTTGTCTCATTTACAGAGGCCCCCCGCTTACAGTGGTCGAAATGTGCCGTTATTCCATTTTTAGTGGTGGAAATGTTAATAAAAATGCGTATTTTTGGTGTTATGAATTTAATGTAGGTATGAATGTACATACATGATGTATCCATACCTGAGATAGTACTGACAAACAAAGCATGCGCGAAAGACGACGCGAAATGTATGTAAACAAATATGTCAAAACGTGTTAAACCTGATTAATTTGTCTCACTTATACAGGTAATTGAGCTACAGAGTCTCAATTATAGACGTAAACATTGAAAAAGTCTTAGAATTCAAATCTCATTTAACCAGGTTCAAAAAGTCCCATTAACAGAGGTAATTTAATGAAAAAGAACCGGGACCTCATTGCAACTCTCAATAACAGAGGTTTCTCACTTATCCAGGTCCCACTTAACCAGGTTTCACTTTATATATATTTGAAAATTACCCATTACTAGCTTTTATTTGATACCAATGTTGTTGCAATTTATATAAAGAACCTTCCCCTCCTTTTTGTATTTGCAGATGCAATTTATAAATATTATATAGCCTATGTGAGCAGTGGTGGCCCAGTGGCAACGGCCGAGACTTACGAGTTGTAGGTCGTAGGTTCGAACCCAGACAGGTGCCTTACTTTGTATAAATTATTTTATTACCACTGCTCACAAAACGGTGAACGAAAACATGGTGAGGAAACCGGCATGTCCTAGAACCAAAAATTCGAAGACATGTGATATCTACGAATCCGCACTGGGCTCGCGTGGTGGATTACAGCCCACTCCCTTTCACAAAGAGGAGGTTTGTGTCCCAGCAGTGGGAACATTATAGGCTGAGTATGTGTATAGCCTATGTCACTCCCACAATTTAAACCAATCTAAGGACACCTCATATGTTAAAATCCATCAAGCCATTTAGGCTACAGAGCGTGCCAAAGAAATAGACATACATATGTACATACATACTCTCGAAAAACATTACCCTCCTGGGGCAGTCGGGTAAAAAATAATCAGCCGTCCCATACATTTGGTCGAATACCTAGGTATTGAAGCTTTGTATAGTTCAGTTGATAATTCATTTACACCTTTCTGATATTATGATGAAAACAACCATCGTCTTAATTTCAACCCACTAAAACTTCTAATCGAACTACTGATACCGATGTACAAAGAAAAAAGTATCTAAAAGTTAATTTGTTAAATATCCCTCAGTGAACAGAAATTCAGCAGTTACACATATCAAACGAAGGAAATCGTAGAGTGACTACGAGTACATGGACCATTACTTAAGAGACTCATAAAATCTACATACGATTCAGGAAATGCAATTTGCTTTTAAATTCACGTAGTTTCGCCGTTTATTGATATTTATTGCGAATGTATTTGTAATTTTAATGAAGAAGGATTATGCAGAAGACATTTTTGTTTGAAAATGTTTTTAACGTGTGTTCTAAGTAAACCGATGGAAAAGACTTTTGGTTTGCAAACCGCAATTAAAATACATGAAAAAAAACTATAATCGTTTTAAAAGCGTACTAACTTTGTTTGAATTCTTCGTCGACTTTTTATATTTTTCATAGATCAAACGACTTTTGTTTTATACGTGAATTTCTTATCTACAATTTTTTTTTTCAAAAATGAAACTATGCCTGAAAACTAGGTCGGATATTCGACACCTGATAGAATCCGTCTCGCTTTAATGACGTCACATTTTAACGAACTACCCTTGTCTCCCAGCAAAAAGTTTGTAGAAGAATTTTATCGAAGCTTTTCTGGTTAGTGCCAAGGTTAACGTTGTTATTCAATTTAGTACAATTACGGTAACTATAGTATTGTGAAATTATTTAGAACTGAAAATAATTGTTTTATTGAAATGGTTTATTATTACTTTAATTTCGAAAGTTTGGGGTTCGTAATATGAGATTTGTCAGACAGAGATATTCCTTGATATCCTATGTTGCAAATAAGTTCTTCAAAAGCTCGATTGAATCTATAGAAAAACGCTTCATGAATTGGATATAATCGGTCCATAAGCTTCGGAACAAATTGGCTATGACTGACTGACAGACAGACGAGTGGTTTTATAAGAGTTCCGTTTTCTCATTCGGACGTAACGAACCCCAAAAAAAAAACTGATATTTGAAATTTCGTAATGAAATTACAAACTCCAGCACGCTTTTCAACTGCTAATCCGCCTGAAAATATATATTCCGGGGACAAACCACAAGCAATCTTATATATAAATAGAATACCGTCGCCAAAAGCAATAGTAGGCGATAAAATGGCTTATTTCCCTCAAGGCCGCCATTTTCCCCGCCCTAACTTACTGCCCTCTTCTAATTGCAAGTTTCTTCCGAACATCTGCTGTCTTTTAATTAATGATCATGTCCCACCTCCTCAGACGGTGCTGTTTTTTAGTCCCCTCCGGTAAGACACTTGTCATTAAGTTCGTTACGTTGATATTCGATATTAACGAGTAAAATGTGGAGAAAATGTTGCTAAGTTTTATTTTTCGGAGAGTAAGGTTGTTTTTTTTTTTAATGTAAGTCATTGTGTAGTAAATCAGTCATTCCTATTTTTTTGCGTCAAAATATGTATGTATGTCAACTATTAACACGTTCATTGCCAATCACGAGACGTGGCGTGTCCGCACTTCTTTTCAATTCGGCCCTTCACGCGATGTCGCGTGATGCGTTCATACTGCTTTGTACGTAGTGTATAAAAGTGGGCTGTAGCGCAATCGCAAATTAATTTCTTATGGCCCTCTAGGAAAAGGATTGAATGACGCGTTTTTATCGTGCTACATGAATGATAAATATAATAAAAACGTATGGACCACCCGCGGAAAACTTATGTTTTTGGTTTTGGCAATGAACGTGTTCGTGCTCCACTTACAATTCTGCAGTGATGTTGCCTAAGAAACTTTTGAACCTAGAAAATAATAGAACTTAGACAATGGGCTATAATTTATCACTAAGTACCATCTTATTGCCGTCTTGTGTCACCCGGCACGGCAACGGCTGGGCCGAGGATTTCCTTTAGGATTTCCAGACCTAATAACCTAGAACCAGCTTGAACCTATAATAATGTAATAAAACAAATTATTTAAAAAACAAAATACCAGACTGCATAAACACATAACTGAAAAGAGAAAAACAAGTTTTTTGTTTTTTAAATAATTTGTTTTATTTCAAGTTTTTTAATTTTATTAATATATCGATGGGTCCTATGTATAAGGGCCAATGTGCAAATTGACAACTTTTCAATAGAGGCTCTCAAAGTTTCAATTTGATATATTTTTTAGATGCTTCAACTGATGTTTGTGAAACTTTGCATAGTTACTATGAAACATATGTTCTTTATTATAGATACATTGATTTATTTTTATATATATTAGTTTTTTAATTAATGTAGATATGCCTATATACGTTATTTTTTTTATTTTAATTATACTGAAAAAAACTATTAAAAAGGCCAAAGTGTCACTTTAGACGATTTACTTGGCATTAGCAAATTTTGAAAAAAACGTGTATTTTAATAGTTTTGAATATCATTATTTATAGAAAGTATTTAAAATAAATAAATAACTAAGACAGACGATAATAATATGATTATTTTATGACATAATTCACATTGACTCTTATACGTTATCTTACTTGGTGACGTAATATTCTCAAACCTCAGTTAGGCCACAAAAATAAAATCGATTATAAAACAATTTGACTTCTTTATTTGTTTTCTAATGAATTATCGAAGTTTCTGTAATCGAAAGGCAGTCAAATAATCAATACTTAACGATAAAAACCTGACAAAATCACATTGGACTTACGATCAATCAGCTTTTTATTGTAGAATCCTCAACCTAGGTCAGTAAAAGTTTAAAATAATAACAAGTTATATTTTTTTTATAAAATCAAAACTTATTAAACATAATTAAAGATTCTTAGAATATGAAGAGGAAACTTAATAAAATAAAAAATAACAAAATGCTTAACAAAAAAAATAAACATTTTTAAAAACAAAACAAAATCACTCATTGTCATCATTATCACTAGTATTAATCATTGAATTATCATTAAATGCTACCAAATTTTCGTAATACTCATGATAAACTGGTGAAATAATATTTTCGCGACATAAAACAATTGTCTTTTTTTTTGGATGGATGTATTCGTAATTACTGATTTTAACATAGTTTTAAGGGTATTTCCGTAGATCTATCAGCTATTTGTCTTCTTGTTGTAACATAAACTAATAAAATGGTTACTAATAAAATCATACTGTTTAGAATGGGCGCCGATTTCCCAGAACTTGTTAAATATTTCACTTCTTGTGTCTTCATCTCGTTTTTGAAAACATTTCCATTTACATGTGTTTTGACATGGTTCACCCAATTTTTTTTCCAGTTCTTATCTTATCACTTCGACTATAGTATGACTTTCCAGTATTTGTCAGTCTTTTCTCTTTAAATCTATCCATTCATAACAAAAAAATTCTCGCAATTTACCGCTCTTTTTTTTGTAAATCTTCTTTTCTTGGAATTAATTGAACAGAAACCTCTCCTGGTGAGTATTGTGAAATTGGAGAGGACACATTGTCATCCGTTAGCACACACGCAACTGATGGGATTGGTTCTTCATCACCAAAAAGGTTAATACTGCCATTGGTTGACGGCATAGGGGTATATTCGCTACGTATATCTTGAAGATCAGGCACATTTGACATTCGAATTGACTCTTGGCTGTCAAACCCTTGAGAACTGACGCTAATTTCATGTAACGAGTTACTAGTTGATATTATTATAGGACTATTCATTTTCTATAGTGGGTTCATTTGGCTCATGGTTATTTAGGTGTGAATCAGTATAATGTTCTTTATCCAGGGGTTGAGTCAGTTGAATAGGTGCTATGGAAACATTATGTTGCAATGTATTGTTTTGATTGCTTTGGTTTCGATTTAAACCACAAAGTCACTATTATTTACATTACCAATTGCTAAATTAAGTAATTTCCGACTTCTACTAAACTTAGAATGATATTTGGACGTCATATTTCACTAAGTTACATCTAATAACATAATATTATTCACTAAAATAATTGGTTATTATCACAGCGCGACATCGTTCCGTGAGACGTAGAAGTGCTCAACTGACCGATTAGCCGTTGCAGTAAACAAAGACGCGGGATCTCCCCGCGTACAAGTCTCGAATAACCGTTTGGCCTTTATACGTTTAAAATTGTGCCATATAGGCCTTTTTACTGTAGCAAAAAATAGTATTTTTAACTATAAATGTGTATTTTTTTTTAGTGCACGTTATCAACCACAGTAAAAGGAAGCATTTAATACAAAAAAGTGAAAATGCTCAAAATGTTGCATTGGCCCTTATACGTAGGACCCATCGATATATGAAATTCGACTTGACTCATTACTAGCTTTTATTGGATATCAAAATTGTTGTAATTTATTTTAAAAACCTTCTCCTCCCTTTTTGTATTTGAAGATGCAATATAAATAGGTATTATAATATATATATATATGTACGTATGTCACTCCCACAATGAGGACAAATCTAACTACACCGCATATGTTAAAATCCATCAAGCCGTTTAGGCTACAGTGCGTGCCAAAGAAGTACACATACATACTTGTATGTATGTATGTCTACTTCTTCTTTGAGAGTATGTATGTACATACTCTCGAAAAACATTATCCTTCAATCCTTCTGGGGCAGTCGAGTAAAAAGGTATACCTTATATGGGAACACACAATGAATATAAACAGCTCATTCCAGAAAAGCATTACGCTCACGTAGTATAAATTTTATCAGTAGCAGCAATGCAAGCCTTAAGTGGTTCATACCTTACAGCTGGCCTTGATACCGGAGGAGCGTTCGATCTCCATTAGTAAAGACGCTCGCAGTTAATTGCCAATACGTTGGCTAAGTGCCCCCTATTTAGTTGCGGTACCTTTAGATTAATAACTATAAAATGTCTCATAAAGCTTACAATAACCTACGTCCTGGACCCTAACTAGGTAATATTGTATGAAGCAAAACTCACGTTGGTTAGAATGTATACTTGCTCCTTGTTTGTTTAATTTCGTACACTTTGCCACTTTGAATTCGGTAAAGCAAAAATTCTAAAATATTTTTAAGACTTCTTTATAATTAACAGCAATTTGTCTATACAATGCTTAAGAAATTGCTATCCGTTTTTCCAATAATACAATGTGGGACGACGATATGACATTAATTTAAACTTCGTTTATGTAATGACGTTCCCAATCTCTATAAATAAATTCAATCAAATATATCCTATGGTATAGTCATTAAAGCTAGTCAAAGATCAGCAAAACCCATAGTCGGCTTCACGCATCACTACTATGTAGTATGTTAGAAAATTTTTTTTTTTCAAATGATTGTTCCTATGTATTGCCAGTATTTTTATTTGTTGTCGTATTGTTGTCTCCACATTGTATAAATATTACTGCCTGCTGCCCGCGGCTTCGCCGGTGTGGGTTTTGCTAAAGTAAAATTAGCCTAAGTTATTCCTTATAATATCAGCTATCTGCCAATAAAAGTCCCATCAAAATCGGTCCAACTATTTCGGAGATTAGCCGGAACAAACAGACACACATAATGATTAAAAAAAAAATGTTATAAGTATCATATAGGTACGCTTTCATATGAACTTAGTAAAAATCTGTTATTCTGTTCTTACATTACAAAAAGACACTACAATTTTATTTATTTATAGGTATGTATAGATAGGAAGGAAGACGGACAATGAAGTGATCCTATAAGGGTTCCACTTTTTCCTTATGAGGTTGGGAACCCTAGAAAGCGCCAATACACAATAGACTCAGCCACAGTGCTGGCCCAACGGCCCCGACTTACGAGCGCAAACCCAGGTGGACGCTTTACTTTGTGTAAATAATTTCATCACCACTGCTCTCAAAACGGTGAACGAAAACATCGCGAGGAAACCGGCATGTCCTAGAACAAAAAATTCGAAAGACATGTGACATCTACCAACCCGACCTGGGCCCGCGTGGTAGATTACAGCCTACTCCCTCTTCAAGAGAGGAGAACTGTGTCCCAGCACTGTGTAGATTATAGGCTGATTATGTTTATGTACATAATTTTATGTATGTATAATATATAGAAAAATAATTATTTCGGAAATACATTACTACTTACTACATAATTAATGTCAGACTAGCGAACAGAATGTTTTATGTTGACATAAAATAATATTTTAAATGAAATTTGCAAATTGGCTTTGAATTTCCCGAACTATATTACAGTAGCTGAAATACATTTTGCTCTGTATTTTTAGCAGTGCCATTTTTATTTTGCGCCACCACACTTTGATCCCTGGATTGTAGTCAAAATGCACATGTCGGATTTAAACCGTAGGTCTCGATGGACATTTTATTCCTGACTAGATATTGGACAGCTAAACGCAAATAGGTACGTAAACCGCTTACCTCGCCTGAAATCTCCCGGCGATTTATACATGAACAGATTTTTAATATTCTTTTGCTAGGTGGATTATTTCTCTCTATAACTTTTTATATTTCTGGTACTTTATCATACGTTTTATTCAATCGTATGTTATTAACAACTTTCTGCAACATAGTATAGCTGCTTAATAATTTTATTATTGTACTAATTAAGTCAGTCGATAATATATTTGTTAAAACGTGTCCAATACTTAGTTTGTTTTTATTGCCTTGATAAATATCTATTATAAATAGGGTGTACATAGGGGGGGTGTAGATGGGCTTGTGGCTAAGTAATAACAGCCGCACGGGTCGATCAGGTTCAGCTACGCTTGCCGCGGTTGCTCCGTGGATGAGTGACCATCTTTACATACCAAGACCCTTCCATGCCTCGGAAAGCACGTTAAGCCGTAGGTCTCGGCTGGCATTCGTGAATCTTTGACAGTCGTTACGGGTTGTCAGAAGCCCGAAAGTCTGACAGCCAGTCTTATTAAGCGGTATCGTATGTTACCAGGTTGTGGAGGTCAGAGGCAGTCACTTCATGTAAAATTCTGTACTCAGCTGCATCCGGTTAGCCTAAAAGCCAACCTCAACGTAGTTGGGAAAATGCTGGACAGACGATGAAGAGTATATCTTGTAATTTATATTATTGTTTTCGAGCTTTTCCTATTTATTTTTCTTTTTGAAACACGAAAACCATCCCTTTTGACTTATATTCTTGTTCAATCATCGAAATTGATGCTTACATTACATTGAAATGAGGTCCACTATGGGTGAAACTGCAGGTATATAAACCACACTACACTGCTACTTACACTATCTAGTCTGGTAGGTAGGTAAATACCTCTTGGCTACTTACTATTCATGCCCATTCATACTTCCCTAAAGACAATCAGAATCTTTACAATGAATGGAATGAGCTTGAGCTTCTTACGTTTCTAGCCTCAGGTACGACTTTGTGATGGAAATAGACTTCTAAAACTACAAGAGAATCCTTTGCAAAGGATCTTACTACCGTTATAAAACTGGTCTTAGAGGAGTAAATTGTTTTTGTGCCCTTGGGCGTTTTGCATCGTCTGGAAGCAAGTGGCCGGGAAATATTAAGCGGTTGCTATCTCCTTTAAGTGTTCCTTGCGAGTTTTGCGACCATATAAGCATCGCTTACCCTCAAGTTTCTGAAGCTGTAGACGTTTTACAAGTGTTTGAAGAAAACGTAATAAAAGTAGCCATTATCTAGAAAAATCTTGAACTTAAATCTCTGTATTCTCAGTGGTGTCGACGAAATTATTTCTTTTGGCACCAGCTGCAGAATTCTTTTATCGTAAAAATGGCACAAAAGGGAATAGTAACGTAGTCTACAAAGAAATAAATGGATAATTTAAGTTGTCTGTTCGGAGCAATTCTTCAGAGAAGACAGATACTTGTATGAAAACAAAATACATCACGTATAATTAAAATACTGAGGTTTTCGGAAATGAAAAACTGAGGAATTAGATAAAACTGAATCGCTATAATTACATAATCTGTAATGTAATGTAATGTAATGTAAGTATAGCGATTTAGTTTTTTGTAATTTCACCAGAAATTGTGAGATCCACTCATTCCGGTTTAAATTAAAATACTGAGGTTTTTAGGATTAGAATTCAGTCGTACATAATTTTACCTGAAATCCAAGGACCAGCTTGTTCCAGACCACCGAATCTATATAAGCAAAGGTTGTTGAAGAGACCAAGAGAATAACATTCAGGTGGCTCTCGGACTACTGAGCCATATTTTAGTATGCCGCCCTCAATTACAACAGGTGCACAAGGGGTTTCAAGAAAGTACTTGGAGCGCAGATATATTTATTTTTTCCTTTAAAAATACTCAAGAAAGCGGAATTGAGATTGGATTTATTTAGATACGAAGTTACGAGATTTTTCGAGTTATGTGCTCCAAAAAATATTGAAATACAAGCCGTGTGCAAAAGATATTGAAGTACAATCCCATCGAAAAAAATAAGGACAGTTCACCATTTTTGTCAATGGGATATAAGGGTTAAATTGTGAATGAAAGTTTGTATGGAAGTCCATACAAACTTACTTTTCAATTAAACGACTTTAGGGGGTGGGATGAATGTTCAAAAATGCTACTTTAGTGCTAAACTTCGTTATATAAGGAACTAATTAGCAAAATTTCATGCTTCTAGACTAAGCTATTTATTCTGTGCGTTGTCTATTAGTGAATTTAATTTTTGTTATGTAGAAAATTCGTTAGCGTGATAAGGTCTGTAGAAGAAACCACGGATTACGGTGTCTGCATTACAATATCTCAAGTCATTGCCTTACTTACGACTAAAATCTGGTCTTAATGTTGCCTTTTCAGCCCATTGTGTGCGCCGTGAAGGCTCAATTCATACTGGCTTTAACGGCTTTTAACAAACTCAAGAAACTAGAAGCTTTTAACCAGAAAGGAAGTGAATCGGAATTGTTGCATGTTAGGTGGGTTCGTGACGGTAGAAATTCTAACAAATAATAGGGCACTGCAAGATGTATGATGATATATTTTTATGTCTTGGTGCAGAGCCAGCTTGGCTTAATAAGTACTTTTTAACTGCTTTAAGCAATTTTCTATTATAAGTTTGTAACTGTAAAAGAAATTGCATGTTGGCTTTAGTTTGTACTGAACATTATTCTGCATTACTAATGTTTTGTATATCTTTGTAGTTTCGTATTCTGTTCATGAATTAAGTGTAAGCAATTCTTGATTTTGACATGCTTTCTTGTACAGTAGCGAGCTTCCCTTTTGAGCCGACTTAATAAATAATGCGGTAATAAAAGAGAATCTAAAAGAATTATTCTTTCCATATGCCTCAATAGATAGAACAAGAAGAACGTGCCAAACTTATTAAATAATTTAAACACCATACAATTCCATCATGCATCATACATTCCCCTTGATCATACGGTTCCATTCCGCAACCCATCTCTCACAGAGACGCAAGCATCAGCAATTTCAAACGTTATATCTTAAGTTTTCCCCGCCGACACAAACAGTATTATGGCACCCATTCCTGGTAATCTCATCTTCTTCGCCGACGGTAAGGCGGGCACATTGTTCCACCTTTATCTCAGGTAAATTACGTTTGGGCCCAGATATTCGTTGCCTTTGTTTCATCTTTTTGCTTTGTAATTACAGTTTTAGTTTTAAATCATTACGTAAAAGATAGCCGATAATCGTTTATACTTGGTATTGTGTGTTATTTTATTTTTGTACTGTTTTAGTACCGGAATCTATATGAACTTGTGGCTTGCTCACGCGACTTTACTGCTTAGCAGTATTCTTGTGTCTTCAAATTATGAGCATTTTTACAGTAAAGGAAACCATATTATTATTTGCGCCAAGCAGTGTTTCCACACATTTACTTAACACGAATTCATAAACCTAATAATTTTATCATAAAACCACATCTGTCTCAGCTTAAACTGATACAAATTCAAAATTTTGTAACCCAGAAATGTTAACCCTATATTCCGCCGGCATCCAATAATTTTCAAAGATGGTGGTCTGCGGTTTCTGTATGGATGAACTTAAAATTTAATTAAATCACAAGCTGCAAGTACGTCCGTCGTTAGTGATGATGTTTATGGTTTGCACAAATACAAGTGGTTTGTAGAGAACAGACTACTTGCTTGTAAGTACGGTAAAGGAGTAATGATTATTATTGTTGGGTCTGGTGTTGGTAGCCTGTCATGGCGGTTCAAACTTTGTCTACCACCTTCCAGAATTTTCCAGACTGTCTCTGCTTTTAGAACCACTGGAGTTCATTGTATGAATGAATATACTGTAATGGAAATTTTAAAACTAAAAAGAAACTCATTAGAGCCTTCATTATACATGAAACTTGGTACTTCTACTATTTAAAAGTTCTTACCTTTTCGAGGGTATCAAAAACCTATCAAAATAATAGGTGAAAATGTGGGCAACCTGTAATAGGTAACCTGATATTTTGGTAAGTCGGCAATTAGTGAATAAACAGAGCTTCTCGAGGCATTTAATTTCTGGTCTGCAGAGGTTTAATTAAGAGCTCGCCGGGGCCAACAATAAATTTATGTGGAACACGATTTTTGAGACAATGCTCTATCTCCTTGCTGGTCGATTTAGTGGCAAAGAATACAGATTTTTATTTTAGTTCTAAGTTTTCAAGATAAATTAAGAAATGTTTTATGTTATCCTGTATTCAGACAAATATGGGGTAAATTACTTATTTTACTTACTTTAAATACGTAATAATCAAGCTAATTTGGTTTTGCTTACCTCTTTTTTCATACCTTACGACATGCATTTTTTTTTTTTTTTTTTGGTGGGAAATCATCAAGTAACTTCTCCCGCTCTGGACGGAGCGGGAGCGTGTGTCAGACTCTTACTGACTAAAACCCACCCGTATTCCTTCCTGTTGCCTGTGTTGCGGGGGCCTCGGTGACCCATAAGTACCTTCCCGCGACCCCGGCAGGCATCGGCCCTAGTGGACCCCTACTTTGTGCTGACGACATCTCTTTGAGGCGCGCGTGGAATACGACGCGCCGTCGACCCGGGCCTGGTCCTTGGACATGCATAGATCGTAAGGCTTCTAAATAGTTTGAAACTTTCGAACCCCAAAAGAAAAGGAATATGCAATAGACAAATGAATAAAGAAACAAAACACCATCAAACATCATAAGATTTATTTCACGAACGAATAATTCAACGGCAATCTTGCAAACTACATCCCTACACCGACGCAGGAATGTAATGTGTGCTATTCCGGCAACAGTTCATCGTAAGGCACTTGTCCCAGCAATACTGATAAATTCTCCACTACAGCTGCACTAAGGGATTGACAGATGGATGGGCCCACGTCAGCAACTATTTCACGCCACATTTCATTTAGAAGCCTGTTGATTTGGTCACCTGTAAAGTTCAGACCTATAAGTTTGCTGGATGTAGGTATCTTCCAAGGGTTTGGATCAATAGAGCTTAATGCAATTATATCTATGTGCAGTGTTATTTACTAATATAGTATCTTTGCAGTTGATTCGATCTAAAGGTAAAATCACAGTCAGGTTAAAGAAATTCTGAGCACATGAATAAGACGAATACATAAAAAAAATGTATGGCTTACGCATAAAAAATTGGTTTGAGTCTTGATTTTCGTGGAATCGGTCTAAATTCTAGAGCATAATATAGCAATTCAATGTATTATTTATTATGTATAAACAATCCTGGACTACCGCTAAGACTACGTTTTGATCGCTAAGGAAGATCTTTTTTTGCTTCAAGCAGCATCAATCAAATGTGCCATTACTCATAAAGAATGACATACTAGCACCCTCGCTCAAAAGAACTGACCTTATCTACAACAAAAACTTTTGATATATCATGTTTATCCCTTTCACTCTTCACATTGATTTGAAGTATTGCCAATCATCTAAATTCCCAAACATCAAAACATGCAATTCTTCCTCCCATTTGCAGAACTTTTTCAGCATAAATTGTTCTGTTTTTAGGGTTCTCTAGTCAAGCAAGGAACCCTTATAGTTTCGCCATGTCTGTCTGTCTGTCTGTGGCTTAGCTCAGAGACTCTGCAATTTGGCATGGGTATACATTAGGGTTTTTTTTTTGGGTGGGAAATCATCAAATAACTTCTCCCGCTCTGGGCGGAGCGGGAGGGTGTGTCAGACTCTTACTGACTAAAACCCACCCGTGTTACTTCCGTTGCCCGTATTGCCAGGGGCCTCGGTAACCCTTTTGGACTGCCACGCGACCCCGGCAGGCATCGGCCCTAGTAGACCCCTACACTTGTGCAGACGACATCTCTTTGAGGCGCGCGTAGAATACAACGCGCCGTCGACCCGGACCTGGTCCTTACCGGACGGTGAGCTACCCATTGCGACCGCCCGGGATTCCCGACGCCATACATTACGGTGGTCCTTATTTTAAGTATCATCGCGGCACTTTGTCGTTCGTAATGTATCTCCCTTGCACGTAAAGTAGGGATGATATTTTTTCTCATCTATCCCGTAGTGTGAGGTATCGTTCGATAGACCGTTCAAAAAATTTTGTGGGTTTGTGAAAACCATTTATCGATTCAGGGATCTGTTTGCGTAAAACTAAGCTTTAAAGTTCTATTTTATAGTCAAGTGCCAGCTAAATGGTTGTTTTTGGATATTTCAAAAAATTCATGGCAGTAGTATATATAACAAAGTTAAAAGGAAAACTGTCACAGCTAAAGTAAGCTTTACAAGTTACAAGTAATAGTCGACCAATTTGCATTTGCAGTTGGAGAATAATTGATCGTGACGTATGTCGATGTATGTGATAACATGTTTTTCAACTACAATGTTAAGTTTGTTTTGGGATAAATTCATCCCAACCACGGAACCCTTCATTGTGCGTGGTCCGACATGCACTTAGCCGGGTTTTCTGCTATCGATTCACGAAATGCTTTCGCAACGATCAATCATAAAATTGTGGCAGTTTTTGTTTGGCTAACACTCAGGTTGCCTAGCAGAACTCCATTATTTTTTATATCCGGTTATTCTGTTGGGAATTAATAAATGGATGAACTTATTAAGGTTGTATCGGGTTTGGTTGAACTAAAATGTGCCATGTTTTTGAACACAATTTTAATTGAACCACAAACGATTCGATTAGTAATTCATGTTTTAATGCAGTGTCTGTGTTTTACAATTTGGGGTTTGGTTATGATGAAAAGCTATTTATGTATTAGCAAGCGTAGTGTGGCATGCCCCCCAGTTAGATGGACCGACGAGCTTAAGATGGTGGCTGGGACAGATTGGATGCGGAAGGCAGAGGACAGGGTGTTGTGGCGCAGCCTGAGAGAGGCCTATGTCCGGCAGTGAACTGCGGTAGGCTGAGTTCTGTAGCATAATCAGCTTATAATGTTCCCACTGTTGGGACACTGGCCTCCTCTCTGTGAGAGGATGTAGGTCGTAATCTACCAGGCCGGCTTAGTGCGGGTCGGTAGATGTCACATGTCTATGAAATTTTGGTTCTAGGACATGCCGGTTTTCACACGATGTTTTCCTTCACCGTTTTGAGATCAGTGGTGATGAAATAGCTTTTTTTTTTTTTTTTATTTGTGATGGGTTTGCTCTTGACCTTAGTCTATGTCAGAGGCGACAGAAACAAAGTCGACGATGGAGCGAGCTTACCCAGAAGAAGCCTGTTCACTCTCACTTTGAAGAGATTAGGGTTATATGCGTTCGGAAACACAGACGCAGGCAGAGAGTTCCATTCCTTTGCTGTGCGCATTATAAAAGAAGTTTGGAAACGCTTAGTGCGAGTTGGTGGGATAGCCACCAGGAAGGGATGGTAACCTGAAGTGCGCCTAGATGACCAATAATAGAAGGGGGCCGGTGGAATGAGGTCGTGGAGTTCCTGAGCACACTCTCCGAAGTATAATCTATAGAAGACCGACAAGCAGGCAACCTTTCGACGATGGGCCAAACTGTGAAGCTTGGCATCCACCAGATTTACGTCGCCAATGAGCCTCTTAGCTCTGCGTTCCACCGAGTCAAGCGCGGCAAGTTGGTATTTAGCCGAGCCATCCCAAAGGTGGCTACAATACTCCATGCAGGATCGGACCTGCGCTTTATAAAGGGTCAAAAGCTGTCCAGGCGTAAAGTATCGCTTCACCTTATTTAGGATGCCCAGTTTCTTGGCCGCAGTTTGGGCTTTGTACTCGATGGTGGCGCCGAAGTTGAGGTTAGATGTCAACTCCGTGCCTAGGAGCTCGAGCCGATCAGTTACAGGAACCGATGTACCCCGAAAAGTAGGAGTCAGGTCGAAACGACTCCTTTTTGCGGTAAAAAGACACGCTTGTGTTTTGGTGGCGTTAAAAGTGACCAGATTATCATCACCCCACTGGGAGACAAGGCTTAACGTCAACTCTGTCCGCTCTACCAAGGCCTCTCTCAAGGAACGAACTGCGGCCCCGTTGGTTTTTGCGCTGGACAAGTATCTCTCTGAAACAGTACTGTCGTCCGCGTACCCAACAATACCAGTCTGTAGTAGGTCATTAATGTGCAGCAGGAAAAGAGTTGCAGAGAGAACAGACCCCTGAGGAACTCCGGCATCAATAGCCATAAGGTCAGAGGAGCAGCCGTCAACGACTACTCTGATCGACCGTTCACTAAGGAAGTCTGATATCCAGCTACAAAAATCAGCTGGGATGCCATAAGCAGGAAGCTTGCGGAGCAGACCAGCGTGCCAGACCCTGTCGAAAGCCTTCGAGATATCAAGCGATACAGCAAGTGCTTCGCCATGTTTCTCGATGGCTTCGCCCCAGCAGTGCGTGACATACACAAGAAGATCACCAGTTGACCGTCCCCGGCGAAAGCCATATTGACGGTCACTGAGGAGATCATTGTCTTCGAGGTAGGTCAGCAACTTACTGTTCAGTACCCTTTCCATAACTTTGCACAGAATGGAGGTAATGGCGATCGGACGGTAATGGGCAGGGTCAGCACGGTCGCCCTTTTTGGGCACTGGTTGTACATTAGCAAGCTTCCAGGATTTTGGTACCGTGCCTTTTTTAAGAGAGAGGCGGAACAAACGTGTCAACACAGGAGACAGTTCAGGCGCACACTGCCTCAACACTCTCGCCGGAATGCCGTCAGGCCCGCTGGCCTTATTCACGTCTAGACTGCACAATACTCTTCGGACCTCTCTAATGTGAACTGCGATCTCCGGCATCGTGGAGTCACAATGAGGTACTGTAGGTGGTTGCTTGGAGCCAGCGTGCAGACGTGAATTGCTTGCAAAGAGAGATGCAAATAAATTTGCTTTCTCTCTTGCGGAGTGGGCCAGCGACCCATCAGGTTTCAGCATTGGAGGTAAAGTGGGACGACAGAAATTCGCTTCGGCCGCCTTAGACAGGGACCAAAACTGTTTACTACCCGGAGGGTGCGATGCCAGCTTGGCCCCAATACGTCTGACATGGCCAAAACGTGCCTCACGTAAAACCCGCTTGCAGGACTTGGCGGCAGTGTTAAATGCTCTCTTCTTCGCGCGAACCCTACGAGCTCTAACTTTGCGGTCGTGGGCCTTGACCCAGGCTTGGTAGGCAGCAGCCGTGGTGTGGCTCCGGGCCAAGAACGTGGCTCCGGGGCCCGACGGAATCCACGGCCAAGCGTTAGCCCTCGCTCTGAAGGAGCTAGAGCCCCACTTGACAGGACTCTACACAGCGTGCCTTGAGCAGGGCCAGTTTCCCACGTTGTGGAAATCTGGTCGTCTGGTCCTGCTCAGGAAGGCGGGGCGCCCTGCGGACTCACCGTCCGCATACAGGCCCATAGTGCTGCTAGACGAGGTGGGTAAGATGTTTGAGCGTATAATCGCTGCCCGCCTCGTCAGCCACTTGTGCGGAGAGGGGCCTGACCTGGCCGAGAGCCAGTTCGGCTTTCGGCACGGGCGCTCCACCATCCACGCTATATCGCGGGTGAGAGTCCTGGCGGAGGAAGCGGTATCCCGGGGCGGGGTGATGTTGGCGGTGTCCTTGGACATCTCCAACGCCTTCAACACCCTGCCCTGGAGCTGTATTAGGGAGGCACTGCGTTATCATCGGGTGCCTTCCTACCTCCGCCGCATAGTTGGGGCTTATTTAGCGGAGAGGTGTGTCACCTACACGGGACGTGATGGCGGAAGTCAGCGCCGCATGTCGTGCGGTGTTCCACAGGGCTCGGTCGTGGGCCCGCTCCTGTGGAACATCGGGTACGACTGGGTGCTGCGGGGCGAGCTCCAGCCGGGCGTGGACCTGACGTGTTATGCAGACGACACACAGGTCACGGCCCGGGGGAGCTCGTACAGGGAGGCAGCGTTGCTGGCGACGGCTGCGGTCTCACAGGTGGTGAGCCGCATACGGCGCCTGGGTCTGGAGGTTGCCCTCAACAAGTCGGAGGCCATGATCTTTCATGGCCCCCGGCGGGCGCCGCCGCCGGGATCACACATCGTGGTCGGGGGTGCTCAAATCGCTGTCGAGTCCACCATGAAGTACCTAGGATTGGTGCTCGACAGCCGGTGGGATTTTGGCCCCCACTTCCGGCGGCTGGCGCCCAAGTTGTTGGGCGCAGCTGGGGCTTTGTCAACGCTGCTTCCCAATCTGGGGGGCCCGAGCGCCGCCTGTAGGCGGCTCTACGTGGGGATCGTGCGATCGATGGCCCTGTATGGGGCCCCGATCTGGGCGGCTGACCTGACGGCCGGCAGCATCGCTGTCCTGCGAAAGCCGCAGAGAGCGATGGCCGTCAGAGTCATCAGGGGATATCGCACGATCTCCTTTGAGGCGGCTTGCGTACTGGCCGGATCCCCGCCCTGGGACCTCGAGGCGAAAGTACTCGCGTCACTGTACCAGTGGCGCGAGGAAGCGAGGGCGCGGGGCGAGTGGCTGATGCAGCGACATACGGACTTGCGTCGGTCACAGCTCCGCGCAGCCCTGGTGGTGGAATGGCGGGACAGGCTTTCACGCCCTACCTACCGCCTTGCCACCATCGAGGCGGTCCGGCCAGTGCTCGAGCCCTGGCTCGGGAGGAGGCACGGCTCCCTGTCGTTTCGGGTGACGCAGGTGCTCTCGGGGCATGGTTGCTTCGGGAAGTACCTGTGTCGCATAAACAGGGAGCCGGACGCCCGGTGTCACCACTGCATCGACTGTCGGGAGGACACGGCGCGGCATACGCTGGCAGAGTGTGCCGCTTGGGAGGAGCCACGCCGTGCCCTCATCTCAGGGGTGGGCAGTGACCTGTCGCTGCCGGCCGTGGTCGAGGCGATGGTCGGCAGCGAGGAGTCCTGGGACGCGGTGGTATCCTTCTGCGAAACAGTCGTGTCGCAGAAAGAGGCTGCGGAACGGGAGCGGGAGATCTCTTCCGCTCACCCGGCCCGCAGCAGGCGCACCGGGCGTCGGCAGAGGGCAGACAACGCCCTCTTCCGGCCCCCCTAAATGGGTCCAAGGACGGCGGACTTGGGGACGTCCGCCGCCCCCCATCACACTGGACCCGAGGTGGCGGCGCGTAGTGTTCCACGGGCGCCCCCTTCAGACGTCGCGGGGGGGTTCAAACACCTCACCCCCCCAGACTTGAGGTGGCCCGCAGAGGCGGGCCGGCACTAGCCGGGGATCGTGGAAGTCGCATTAGATCCCATGATCCCCGGTGCAAGTGTGGGACGGGAACACCGGGGTGGTTTTTAGTCAGTAAGAGTCTGACAGAACCCTCCGCCTACCCCAGGGCGGAGGACATCCATGAGAATTTTCCACCCCGGGAACAAAAAAAAAAAAAAAAAAGGCTTGGTAGGCAGACTCTTTTCGGGCCTCAGCGTGGGCGCACTCTGCATTATACCAAGGCCGGGATTTATGGCCGAGTGGGATGTTGGAGAATGGAATAAAATACTCCATTCCCTGCCGAATAACGTCCGCAACCTCGTCTGCACAGCACGAGGGGTCACCCGAAGAGAAGCACACATGCCGCCATGGATAAGACGCAAAAAAGTGCCGCATCTCATCCCAGTCCGCTGACTCGTATCGCCACACTCGTCTCGTGCCTCTAGGACTCTCATCTGGTGGAGAGCAGGTCGATACGGTTTTCACCAGACAGTGGTCGGACGTTCCCAGCGGGGCTGAGACCAACACTGAATTATTGTCCGGATCAGATGCCAGCAGAAGGTCCAAACAATTGGGTGTATGGCCGTCAACATCCGGTACCCGCGTTGCCACATTCACCATCTGGGTTAGATCTAACGTAATAGCAAACTTGCGCGCCTCTAACCTAGCATGGTCAGTTTTCTGGTACGGGAACAACCATTCTTTATGATGGGCGTTGAAGTCCCCCAGAAAAACGAGCTTCGCTGTTGGGTACCGTTGCTGGGCGACGTCAGTCGTCTCCACGAGGAAATTAAAGAGCGCTGTTGTCTCCTGGTCACCGCTGTGCGATCGGTAAACGCCGAATTAGAGAAATTTCTCCACGCCAGAGTCCACAAGTAGCCATATGGCAGAAAAACCCGAGTTCTCAAAGCAACGGAGACGACGACAACAAATGTCATCGCGGACGTACACACAGACCCCAGCTTGCTTCTTGAACTTGTGTTCAAGAGAGTAACCCGGGTAGTTGAGGTACGCCACGTCCGACGGGGTCGTTATCTTCGTCTCCGTTAGGAAAAACAGGTGCGGCTTCTCGGTCTCAAGGTGGTGATGGACTGGATCGAGATTGGAGTGCAACCCCCTGATGTTAGTGAGGTGCACTTTTAGTGGGAGGAAGTGCAGCCGTTGTTTAACCTTATCTTTCTTTTTTGCTTTTGACATTTTGAGTGGAGTTGTTGGGGAGAGAAGTCGACTTGTCGAGGCGCTGCTCAGAGATCCAAGTGGAACACTAGAATCAACTAAACCTATGGGGAACTCATTTGGAGACTGCGGGGACGCCCAAACCCCCCCGGATATGGCCACCGGGTCCTCCCGTCCAGTCGCCAGCTGGCACGGTGGAGCATACCGGGATTTTTCGCGAGTTGGCGGGGCAGCCTTTGGCACGTGGCTGGCGTGCTACTTGGGCCCCCTACTGACTGCGGTCGGCCAACGGCTGGCACCGTGCTTCGGTGCTTACACAAATTGAAGCGCCTGCCTGGGTTCGAACCTATGACCTACAACTCGTAAGCCACGGCCGTTACCACTGGGCCAACACTGCTCGGCCACTCTATTCAAGATATTATGTACTTACCAATATTTTTGTCGTTTAAGAGGTTATCCAGTCTGAAAGATGCTTTTTCGACTTCATATCTGATATCGTGTTTGTATATTTTCCAGTAAATTTTACCATCCGGCTCTTCAACGTGCTCGTACCAGAAGCGAATGTGTAAAAGTGTATTTTCTGAAAAAAAAATTTGGTTACGACAAAAATAACTTTACCCAAGTTATAGTACACAATTATATTATATATATTGTTTACATTTTATTGTGTAGGTATTGTAGTTATAATACCTACACAATAAAATATAAACAAGATTTTTCCCAAACAATACGTAATTATGTATTGTTTGGGAAAAATGTTAATTAATGAATTAATCTGGTTGTTTTTCTAATTAGTTCGTTCTCATACCTATTACATAATAATTATAATATTAAACTGAAAAAATGTTTTTAAACTGAAAATGCTATTCCCTTAACATAAACAGAACATAATTGACATGACGCCTGTATTTCCCAAAGGCTTAGGCAGAGGTGTACCTTAGTACACCCGCACTTCGCTAGTTATTTTTAATTCCTATGTAGTCATCAACCGGGCCCAAATCCTGTCATTTTTAAAAAAATATTATTTTACACTTACTCAGGTGTATATTAGAGTCGCCATTTGAATTAACTGGTATAACGAGTAGTTTTCCACTTAAATCGTATGTGTTCTTTACATTAAGGGTGACTAAAGCGTCTGCAATTATCACTTTGTTTTGTAGATCGAACCTATAAACAAAAATATTATTATTTTACAACCAAAATACAATTAACGCAAATTCAAAAGATAGTAGGGAACATAGAGCTTTAAAATAAAAAGATTAAATTAAATTATATTAAACGTTAATTTTAAAGAACATTTTCCTTCAATGTATTTTTTTTTTCTTAAAATATTTTTAACCTCTTAATCATCTCCTAAATTAACTTTCACGAAGACTTTCTTTTATAAAGATTTACAATTTCAAACTGAGCTTATGACTTACAGGAAGTAATCAAAATTGCAAGTTAAAAAGCACTATTAAACAGCTCACGCATTTTTAATCCAAGTTCTTAAGGCTGAACAAGAAAACTTGCAGAACAAAGCTCAGGAGTAATGAATATGCAAAAATGTATTTGCATCCATTTAACGAACCCGGCTAGCTAGTTTGAATCAAATTCTGCGCGATCATTGCGCGGTTTTTCACACCATTACTCCTTTTGTTCCCAATGAATCATGGTCTGAGCCTAATTATTTCAACGGACCCTTTAAGTTAAGGCGCCTTAATAATATTATTCGTAATTAAAAGGCCCAAAGCTAATTGTCCGTGAGTCATGACGTCGTCGTTAGTCGGGCACATAGTTCATTATAGACTTACGTTCCTATAGTCAGGAGAACAATTTTGTGCAATTCTTTTCACGCCTACGTAGTTACAATAAGCAAATAATTGTTCTATGAAAATTATTTTAAGCTGGATTCAGATTTTACTACACAGGATATTCTATTAGTTTAATAAATTAGTGGCAGCAAGCATGACTGCGGATTTACGCAGAAATTTAACAGAATATTATAATTGGGTTCAATGATCAAACCATTGTATCTCGGGGAACAATTTCCCGATAAATGGCTGTAGATTTGCTCTTTACCCAGTGGCAAAGGATCCTTAATTTTTGGCTTCCTCAAAATATATTATAAGTTATAAGGCAGGAAAATGTCCCTTCAAAAGATTTTTAATTGTAGACCACGACAGAAGCAAGGTAAAATAATTATGGAAGTAAAAAATTAAGCTGATGTAATTGAATTTGTTAATGTCGTTGATGTTTTGCTTAAAAAGCCTCGCAGTAATTTAAAATGCATAATAATATTTTATCACCACATATTTGTAATGGAAAATGATAGCAATTTTGTTCATGTAAGGTAATTAGTGTAAAAATAGTGGGTGCAGAATATTTTTACACAATTTCTAGATAAAATGTTTTGGGACTTGAGCACGTTGAATTTTCATTAAACGTTTATAGGTGTGTAGAAAAATAAAAGTACATACCTATTGCTAGCCGAAATAAATTTTAAACCAGCACTAAATAAAAACTATTTAAATCAGATATTCTTTTGCAATAAAATTAACGTAGCGTAAGTAATTAAAATCACTGAAATAGTAATTCGTTTTAAAATTCTTTATTCTTTGAAGCATGTATTTTTAACAAAACATTGAAGATATATTCTAACATTTTTTTCAATTTAGGTTGTTCAAGCGTGAGCATATTTGGTAATTACATCAAAATTACTAAAAAAAATTCGATCTTATATTCTTATTATCGTTTTCATATACGAAAGGTAGGAAGACGCCAGTCAATGCTTGCTTCGTTGATTTATCGAAGTCATTTAACCTGGTGTCTTATAACTTGCTATGGGAAAATCTATGCTGGGAAACTGATGTAGAAAAAGCAGTAACATCGTTTCTTAGGTACTGGTATCAAAACGAGGCCATCTATGTAAAGTGGGCGGGGGTATTATCTGAGGAATACCGATTGAAATGCAGGGTGAGGCAGGGGGCATAACCTCAGCCAGCCTCTCTAATTTGTATATCAATCAGCTGATCGTTGAACTCAGCAACACAAATATCGGTCGTCACATTGATGGGGTTTGTATTAATAATATTAGCTACGCTGACGGTATGGTCTTGCTATGTCCCTCAATCAGTGCTCTCAGGTGCCTTCTGCAAATTTGTGAAAGTTATGCGGGGGTTCGGGGACTCAGGTATAATGCTAAAAAGTACGAGTTACTTGTGTTTAAAGCACGTGGCATCTATAATACTCTTTTAAATAGAATCACACAGTTTAAATACCTGGGTCACTGGATCGCCGCTGACTTGAGTGATGACCTGGACAATAAGAGGGAACGCAGAGCGTTGGCTATCCGATGTAATATGCTGATCCGCAGATTTACACGGTGTAGCAGGCAGATAAAAATGACACTGTTGCTTGCTTGCTTACTGCCAGTCATTCTAAACTTGCAGTTTGTGGGTTAGGTATACGCAAAGGTCATACAGTACCCTGCGTGTGCAGTATAACAATGCGTTCAGGATGCTGGCGAGGCTGCCGCGTTTTTGTAGCACTTTGGGAATGTTTGGTGAGGCAAATATTTACGGCTTTCATGCCATTATCTGAAACCGGTGTGCCCCGATCCTTCGCAGAATGCGTGCTAGCTCCCACAGCATCCCGAGCACGTTGTGCGTTAGGTGGGATTGTCCGATGCTGCGTCACTGGATCGGACTTCATACATCTACAAGTACGTACAACATACTACGTGGATAGTGTGGAGTCCAACTCCGGACTTAAGTATAGGATTATGATTAGGATACTAACATTCGATTAAGGTTTTCTTTACTAACACTGTTTAATTCTCTGTGGTCTGATAATAAAGGTTTAATATATCTGCATAATTATGTTGCTATCCAATACCGCTTTTGATAACGCTGCTTATGGTAATCATAATGCTCCGACAGTAAAACGCTAATGGAACAAGATATCTACTTAGCACACGACTTGTGGCACCATTACTATGTCATCAAAATAGACAAGCTAATGCGTGTTGTGACATATGGAGTTATCTTCTTCCTATATCACTTAGATACCCGAAACTATTCCCTCTTAGTACTAACACGGTCAATTACCCGTAGGCATATTACTAGAGACATTCGTAACAAAATGACGCAAATTATTTAAGCTGCCTATTTGATAATAACCGGACCATGTGTCTTTCATAACATGATGCATGTACGAGAACGCATAATCTGGTTTTACTACCTAATTTTAATCTTAACGTTAATCGAACTAACTTGCTAGTGTCAAAAACTAAGATATCAAGGTTTTTGATAAGCCATTTGAACTTCGTAACTTAACTTAAACGTATGTTACATGGTTTGCTCTTGGTTTAAAATTATTAATGTTACGGAAAATAATTAAGTTGCCCATTTAATCGCAGCTAACTAATCGTTTCCAGGTATTTTGAATAGCCATTTATAACTGCATAATCATTGGTTACAGAAATGCTAAGTCATTTGGTAAAACAACTATATACAATGTTCGCGTTATAATATATAATTAAACTTGTCATTGTTTATAATTCTCTATTTAATAACAAATTATAGAATAAAATAACATGGTGGAATTGCTTATTTCATAGTTTAGTTCAAAACAGAGCGGTCGTTAGTTGTAGGAAGGTGCGCTTTTTATTAATACTGCGGCTCATTTACGTCTTCAAATCGCTAAAAGAACCTGCTGATATGAGCACATTGAGTATGGTCTATTTTGCACTGTGTCAGTCTATAATTGGGTATTGCATTACAGCGTGGGGTGGTGCATCAAAAACCAACTTGCTGAGAGCTGAGAGAGCTCAGAGCGGTACTAAAGGTTATGTGTAAAAAACTATACCGATATCCAAATAAAAAACTCTAAGAGGACTGTGAGGTCAGGATTCATAGATCCATGCCCAAATCAACCCCCCAATAAACACACAATTATCCTGTCAGGCGTAAAACGTAAAACATCTTTTCCCCAACACCAATTTTACGTTTTATGTAAACATTTATAATTATACAAATCTGCATAAAAAGCTAAACATACTGCATTTAAATATATATGTTAAAGAAAGAAATAATTCAATGGGTTTTACAACAGGACTATGTGGCAACTGAGAATCTGCTAACTTACATCTCTTATTATAATATAACATACATACTCAAGGATGACATCTCACACTTTATATCCATTTATTATATATTTATTACATTCACGGAATCACTTGCCCTCAGTCCCCCCACACACACAGCCACTCACACCCCACACACACACCTACACACCTCACACACACCCACACACCCCTACACATACATACATGCATGTCTGCTCTCTTTCACACTCTTTGTGTTACTTAGAATTAGTTTTGTTAATATTATATATTTTTTCTTTTTTCTTTCTGTACAGCTGTTAGCACGATTTATTTATTGACAATGTCTTCACCTGTTTTTGGTTGAGAATATTAACAGAATCCATTTGGCTGACCCCATCTTTTAAGAAACAGGCTAGTCCTAGTTTAAAAGATAGTGTCTACTATTGCATAATAATGTAAATATTACTTTCATACTATGTATACAGTGCAAAGTGCTATGTTTTTGTGAAATAAATACTTTATTATTAATATTATTTAGTACATTTAGTTTCATCAGATTTGTTGTAAAACGCTTAGCGTAAACATCGACCGTGAGATCGTGAAATCGATATGTTCTATGGTCAAAAATTTGCGGAAATCGCGAAACGTCTAGTTGATGTAATTGGTGACCGAAAAGCTGGCGGCTTTCTCGCGCAACGCATCAGCATTGCAATTCAGAGAGGAAATGCCGCCAGCATCCTCAGTACAATGCCCCGAGGGCCTTAACTTAGTTTTAATTTAATTTAGTTAATGTTAATAATCATCTTGTAATTTGGTTATGTAATTAAATTTCTCGTCTAATTATTATCATTAATATAAAAAGTTATCCAAAAATCAATCATGTTGAAATTAATTAGTGGAGCTTTTTTATTAATAATTTAATATTTAAAGTCCAAAAGGGGCAGATTGTGGTGCAGAAAACTATTTTTTCTGCACGATAATTATCAAGTCGGTTGCGTTTTTTTTTCATAAATTAAACCTGCCTCAAAAAATAAAATTTCTGAATAAACAAGCCTTATTTTTTTTTGGGTGGTAAATTATCAAATAACTTCTCCCGCTCTGGGCGGAGCGGGAGGGTGTGTCAGATTCTTACAGACTAAAACCCACCCGTGTTCCTCCCATTGCCTGTGTTGCCAGGGGCCTCGGTAACCCTTTTGGACTTTCCCGCGACCCCGACAGGCATCGGCCCTAGTGGACCTCTACACTTGTGCTCATGACATTTCTTTGAGGCGTGCGTGGAATACAACGCATCGTCGACCCGGGCCTAGTCCTTATCGGACGGCGAGCTACCCAATGCTCACCATCCGCAAGCCCGCGCCTAAGGTGTCCAGACACCCAGGGCGTCTCCTGCGGCGGCTAGGGGCGAGAGGGCGCGAAATTTGCCTTTCCCTGAACCGTCCCACCTCCTCCTTTGCGAGCATTACTGCTTCGCAGAAGGAGGTGATGGCTGCCCATGTCCTCTCGCTCGATACCATGGCCTGGACCAGGGCCGGACGCGAGAAATCTCCGCCACCGATTGCCTCCACGGGGACACGGCGGTGCTCTGCCCAAGCCAGGCAGACCTCCACCGTATACTCCACCGTGTCCTCCGGGCAATCCACTCAGTGGTGACACCCGGGCGTTTCCTCTCGCCTTATTCGACACAGGAACCTCCCGAAGCTGCCCTATCCGGTGAGGACCTGCGTCAGGTGGAAGGTGAGGATGCCGTGGTGCCTGTCTAGCCACTTCTCAAACTTATCGCCGCAATTGTGGCGTGCCCAGCACTAGGTTGCGATTATCGCACTTTCCATGTCGCCATGAGATCCCGCCGGAGCTCTGTCCACCGTGCCGTGATTTCTCGCGGCAGCGGTGTTACGGCGTGAATAAACAGGGCTTGCTGGTGTGATTAAGTTGAGTTTAGCAAGCTTACTTAAAATGGGTATTTTATTCTTATTGGTACTCAAAGCCCACCATTCATATGGGTTTATACTTCTGTCAGCCTTTGCTAACCTGGTGTAGCGGGCGATTTCGTCAGTAGCGGAATTCGTGGGTTGCTTCATTGGATTGAAATTAAATGAAATGAAATTGAAATGAAATGGAATTGTTTATTCTGCAAATAGAATATGAGAATCACTTTTACACGTCATATTAAAAAATAAGCTAGATGGAGTCGACATTTCCTATCTGACTACCCCTGAGAAGAAATGGCGAAACAAACTCAAGGGTCAAAGTCTCTTTTAAAGTCCAGACATAATCTTGGTCAGATCATGTGAGGACCATGTAGATCCATATCTGAAATGGTCTTTTGAGGAAAGAACCACACAAATTTCAGTGGACTGTCCAGTCAGTGCAAGCATTTGTCAGTAATCGTGTAGCTCAACTCAAAACATAAGGAGCTCAACGACTCGACGAACAATACCAAGGAAAGGACAATTGGGTTAGCCGCATAAAGTACTCAAAATGCCAGACCATCATTAAAACTAAGAAAAAAAAAGAACAACAAGAAACAAATAAAAATGACCCACATAGTGCTCACATTCACAATCATTAAAGTAATATAATACTTTTCAAGGTACATAAATATTCACTTAATTTTGCTTATAATATTCATCAATGTCAATATGTATACATAGTTGTATATAATGATGATTTTGCATAATTTAAATGTCAAGTTTTATGGTTTTAGCACAAGGCTTATCAGAGCGAGCAGCTCAATCCCAAGCTTTTTTGTCTTCTAAATAATCAGAAATTATATAGTACCCTTTTTTACAAAGTTTGGTTTTAATACAGCTTTTAAATCGTTTAATTGGTAAGTTTAGAATAGCAATAGGAAGTTTGTTGTAAAAGCGTATACATTGACCCATAAACGAGTTGCCTACTCTGTGGAGGCGAGTGTGAAGTACAGCAAGGTTATTTTTATTCCTGGTATTTAAACTGTGGATATCGGACATTTTCTTAAAATTTGATATATTTTTGTGTACATACATAAGATTATCAAATATATATTGAGAGGCTACAGCTGACTATTTCTTTGAATTTTTCTCGAAGGGAATCTCTTGGACCTAGGTTGTAAATGGCTCGAACAGCCTTTATTTGTAAAACAAAGACGGTATTAATGTCCGCACAGGTTCCCCAGAGAAGAATCCCATATGACATAAGACTATGAAAATAACTAAAATAAACAATTCTGGCCGTATCTACATCGGTTATCTGTCGAATTTTTTTATCAGCATAGGCGGCCGAACTTAGCCTGCCTGACAATTTTTCTATGGGTGGGCGCCATTGTAATTTAGCGTCAATAGTTATTCCAAGAAAAACTGTTGACTCAACAGGGTCCAACTCTATTCCATTAAGTCGAACATTGGTAGTTAGCTGCCTGACATTTGGTGTTGAAAATTTAATGAGTTTAGTCTTTTTTTCGTTCAGGAGAAGATTATTTACATTGGGTTCTCTATGTCGAGCAATAATGGCAAGTATTCGATTGTTTGCCATAGGGAATGGCGATTAATCGGTATTCGACTATTCGCTATAACAACTATTCGCGGCATCTCTAGTAATGGCCACCAACCCTTATTGGGTCTGCGTGGTAGATGATGGCTCAAACTCTGTCTCTCACGGCGAGGATGCCCGATGTGAACGTATAAAAGAATGAATAAAAGGGCTATAATAGAAGGCTCTTACTTAAGGTTCTCCATGTGCATCTTCGAAAGTCCAGTAAAATAGTTATCCTTGAATATAAGCCTTAATCCTTGCTTGTTTGGAATGTAGACCGTCATTTCTGCTACATACAATGGGTCTAAGGGATGAAGTCCTCTTTCTGTATCACCCAAGGAGAACTGATGAATGGAGTCTCGAGCTGATTTCAAAGCACATTCGTTTAGATTTGGATCATTTCTTGAACATGAGGCTATGAATGAGGCTGAAATAGTGAAGTTATGTTATTATTTTTAAGTACTTTTTGGTCTTTCTCTTGTTTTCTGTTACTAACTTATATAATTTGCCATTTTCAAAACACGTCTAGTCTCTACTTAACTCTCAAGTTAATCCAAAACTCCTAATCATGAATTATACATTCCAATTTTATTTAGATCTTGATACTGCCACAGTTACATGCTTGAATGCTTAGACAAATGTGACATTTAATTTTGATACCATTGATAACAGTCGTAAATAAGATTTTATCTAAAATGGCACTTTTCGCATTATCAAAATGCATCGCATTTAAACAAATACATAAACTAATTAAAACTTACGTAATCCCATGGAGACAACACAACTAAACAAACCGACCAACAGAAATAATGGCAGCATTTTACTAAGCAACTGTATGACGCTAGTGAAAACTGGGTGACTGTACTACACTGGCTTGTTCAACGCTTTATAAACTAATATTGAAAAAATTACACGTTGCAGCCTTTTCATTATGTAAAGTAAACACTGAAACCCTTAATTTTGTGTCAACACGTGAAGGTTTGTCTCACGTTTGTTTGTACTATTTACTTACGACTCTATTGATTTCTTTTTTCGTTTTGGTTCTATGTCTTGTTTTGTATTTGCCAGAGAAGGAAGTATAGTTATAGCTGCGCAATGAATGTCATTCCGTACAATGCATTGAAATTTCTAAGCTGTCTCTTTATAGAACCAATGGTAAACAGCTGTGACATTTAAAATTAACTCTAATATCAGCTCATGAAAGCTGATATTTCCGTAGAATTCAACGGTGTAATCTCTTGAATTACGCGTTATGACGTAAATAACTTTTAATATAATTTAATAGTAAGATATGAGTAACATTAAATTATACATTGTATGCAAAATGCGTCAGTGCAAGTTGTACCTATTTTTGCTTAGTTAGGTATTGTTGAATAAAGAGCGATGTGAGTAAGAAATTAAACAATCTATTAAAAACTTTATTACAAAAAAAAAACCAAACGACTTCAAAAAATAACACCACAATGTGAAAAATAACTTTAATTTCCGGAAGGCGGTGCCTGTGGGTTTTGTGTTTTAATTTTTTTATTTTTCACTTTTTAGTTGTGGTACCTACCCCCACACAAATTCGAATACTGCTACCTGCTATGTAAATAACAATGACAGGAAGTTATTATAACATCATCCACATAGACAAATTAGGAAAAATACTTATTTAGTAGGTCGGTTTGTAATTTATCTTAGTTACAATAGCCTAATGTTAACTGCTCATCACCTTTTACAAAATATTGCTTTTACCGATACAGGTTAATTGTTGAGTAGTTCTCTTGGTACTTCACCATCAGCTTCACTTCACCAAATGCACTGTGACGAGCATAAATTGCTTAGCGACCATATTAAAGTAATCGAATCGCAGCCCATGAAACACTTATTATCGAGTAGTTCCGGTGGCCATGTGTGGTCTTCATCATCGGTTCCACTTCACAAAATGGTGATTTCGACAATGAACGTGTTACTTTATATACTCGTGTTTTTGCGAAAACCCTATATTTTTCCAGTAAGGGTGAGAAATATTTACACCATTGTCTAATGATCCGTGTTTTTGCAATATGCCTAGGGTTTTCGCAAAAATTCGATATATCAAATCATCCTACGACATATTATACTTAAGCCATGATTTTTTTCACATATCCAAAAATAACCATTTAGCTGGCAGGAAGAGACACTTGACTCAACAAAAGTTAGCACTTTAAAGCAAGCAGCTTTATATTACGCAAACGAATCTCTGAATCTAAAAATGGTTACAACTTTGTCGGCGTTATTAATATGTATACCCATGCCAAATTACAGCTTTCTAGTATTAAGAGTATCTGAGCTAAGCCGGGGACAGACAGACAGACAGACAGACGGACAAGGTGAAACTTTAAGCGTTCCTTGTTGACTACGGAACCCTAAAAAGTGTCTTGAAACAAACATTATTTGTTACATATCTTACTATAATCGCTTTAGCGTGGCAATAACGGTCATTAACCCACATACATTCTCTAGTATTATTTATTTTAAATACTGAAACAAAGTTCGTTAACGTCCTGAATCAACATCTATCGTGCTCTTCAACATGTTCCAATAACAAAAACCATACGTAGTTTATTGTTTGGGTTCCTACGGAGAGATATTAGCGGAAGGACAATGACCACTATTGCCACGCTAAAGGCTCGTGCAGACTGGCGCGATATCGTGGGCGCGAAGTTTTCGTAGACATTATGCTACTAGTGGCGCGTCGCGTTGTCGTGTCGCGCCTGTCTGTGGGAGCCTTAAAGCGATTCGGTATAGATATGATCATGTTCTATCCATAATGAAAGACCGTGACCGGAACCATCAGCAGATACTTGCAACACTTGAGTTAGACTCGCAACACTGAGGTATTCCGGCTGTCGCACTTTTTCCTAAGTAAATGTAAATAGGATGTACATTTCTAACAAAAGGGAAGCGCAGAACTATCTCTATTCCTGAAGTCTGACTTTATTTCTAAATAAATAATTATACCACCCTACATCTCTAGAGTAAATCTCAAGTTTCTTCTTCATGGCAATTAAAATAAATCCTAACGCGTCCTTTAAAACATGCCATGGGGCTCGGAAGGTCTTTTCATGGAATTTCCTCTATCTCATATTTCATTACGACGGACTGTGTTTTAACAATACATTCCCAGAAAAAAACTCCATGCTAAAAGCTAAAGTGTCCACTTGACAAGGACATACATGAAAAGCGTCGCAAATGAAAAATGTACGCGACAATATATCACCGAGAGAAATGTAAATAAAATCACTCACATAAATATAACAAGATGCATCTTTGACATATGAATAATGTTCGTATAAAATTCGACCTTATTTTCTGGTGTACAGAATTCAATTTGAATAATGAATACATTTTGTTTAACGAGACGTTGAAAACAAGACTCTGCTGCCATAGTTTACGGTTCAATATCAAATAGAAAATTCCATATAATGTACTTTTTTCTGGTTAAACGCTAACAAAATAGTTTAGGTTGGAAGTGACAGGGAGCATGCCACTTCAGTTCATACAACGTCGGTGCTGGATGAATGATGTTTATATTAACTTTATAAAATAATTCTCTGGTGTGGAAATTGCGTGGTTGTTTTAACAAATCTGCTATTTTACTAAAACATGATATTTTATGGCTTGCAGGCCATAAAATCATCTATTAATATTAAAAATGATTTTGGAAGTATTATCTCATGCCATCTGTATATGCATTTTCTACCATGCACTTAATTAAAAGGTAAACATCGTACAGAGTAACATATTGCACATGAAGACCATGTTTTCAATACCACTTATCACGTATAATTTGGACATATAAAAACATATAATAAGCAATTTACCGAGTTACCTACTTGTGGTTAAACTGACACACTTACTTGTACTTGCGTTTTCTACTTGACTCGCTATGGTAGGATAAGACGATAACAATTTATTCAATAAGTTGCAATTTATAACATTGTAATACTTTTGATCATCTCGGTAGATCTCCTAAGTTACTTAAAAGGAATGAGTAGATTGAAGTTAATGGCGTAGTCTCAATATAGCTTCTTATTCGTTGTTTTTTTTTTATTCATTTAGTATTAATCATGGTCTGGCAGTTTGAGTAATTTATGCGGCCTACTCAAATGTTCGTTTTTTGGTATTGTTCGTCGCATCGTTGAGTTCCTTAAGTTCTGAGTTGAGCTGCACGGTTACTGCCAAATGCGTGCACTGACTGGCCAGGTCCACTCAATCTGTGTGGTTCTTTCCTCAAAAGGGCCATTTCAGACACCAATCTACATGGCCTTCACATGATCTGACTAAGATTATGTCTGAACTTTAAAAGAGACTATGACCTCTAAGTTTGTTTCGGCCTTTCTTCTCAGAGTAGTCAGATAGGTAACGCCAACCTCATCTAGCTTTATTTTAAAAATATGATTGACCTATAGAAGTGTTTGTACAAACCTACTTACAGAAATATAAATTATTAATCATCATTAATCTAAATAGTTTCCATCAGTTGTATCGGAGGCTTTAGATTATTAAAAGTGACGGGAAAGAAAAGTGATGACAGAAAATTTACGTAGAAAACTCAGATAACAGAAGAAGCAGTCTTGGAATGGATGATTGAAGAGAACGGAAGGAAAGATACAGAACATAGGAAGTCGCTTTGTTTCATTCGGAAACAAAGCGACTTCCTATGTTCCGTGCGACTGCTAGTCACCGCCTGAGATACCTCATGAGCGGTGACACGGGGGGCCACATTGACTAGATTGGCAGACTGAGTTAGCTTCTTCTTTGTTTTGTCTACCTCGCCCGTCTCACCACTCACATACCTCAGGCGGTGACTAGCAGTCGCGCGCGGACTATGTACTGAATTTCCTAATTGATTGTTTATTGTAGAAATCCATTTTAAGCTTTGGATTTCTAAAAAAATCAAACACCTGCTGTACAGTGCGACAAGGAACTTTTGGGGTTTGAATGACATTGACAGAAGGACATTGACAAATAATTTTTCAAATAATTCCCAACAACGGGCGTTGTTGGGAATTATTTGAAAAATTATTTTGTTAAATTGTATTGAAATGCCAGTTAGGTTGGGGAAAAAGTCTTTTCGCATTATAGTATGTATGAACTTGTAATAAAATCTCTTTGGGTGTACTATTTGTATCTGGCTGGTTTTGGTATTATTGAAAGTTTAAATTTTAAAGAACATAATTCCAAATTCAAATTAGGAAAATGTGTGATTTTCATTTGTTTTTCGTACCGTCAAGATGAGTGAATCTAATGAAGAAATTCGATACATTTTAAAATTTTACTACAAAAAAGGTAAAAATGCAACGCAAGCCGCGAAAAAAAATTGCGATGTTTATGGACCTAGTGCAGTGTCTGTGAGAGTAGCACAAATTTGGTTTAAGTGTTTTCAATCCGGAAATTTTGATGTCAAAGATGCACGTCGCTCTGGTCGCCCTATTACGGATAAAATGGATGCCATTTTTTAAAAAGTGGAGCAAGATCGGCATATCAGTAGTTACGTCGTAGCTGAAGAACTGGGAATTGACCACAAAACAGTTTTGGCGCATTTGAAAAAAACTGGGTACACAAAAAAGCTCGATATTTGAGTACCTCACGAGCTCACTGAAAGAAACCTAATAAACCGTGTACTCATTTGTGATTCTTTATTACGACGTAATGAAACCGAACCATTTTTGAAGAAGCTGATAACTGGTGATGAAAAATGGATCACGTACGACAAGAACGTGCGAAAAAGGTCGTGGTCAAAGGCCGGTCAGTATTCACAGACTGTGGCGAAACCCGGGTTAACTCGCAACAAAGTGATGCTGTGTGTGTGGTGGGATTGGAAGGGCATTATTCATTATGAGCTGTTACCGCCAGTCAGGACCATCGATTCTAAACTCTACTGCGTTGAAGCAAGAAGCAAGAAGTTGAGAGAAAGCGGCCGGAATTAATCAACAGAAGGGGTGTGGTTTTTCATCATGATAACGCTAGACCTCACACATATTTAGCCACTCAGCAAAAATTAAGAGAGTTTAGCTGGGAGGTGTTAATGCATCCGCCGTATAGTACTGACCTTGCACCTTCAGATTTCCACCTGTTTCGGTCTCTTCAGAATTCTTTAGGCAGTGTCAGGTTAACATCACGAGAGGACTGCCAAAACCACTTGTAGCGGTATTTTGATCAGAAGTCCCAAAATTTCTATAGCAATGGGATCATGTCCCTACCTACAAGATGGCAAAAAGTTATCGAACAAAATGGTACCTACATACTTTAGTTAAATGTATATAAACTATATTAAAAAATGTTTTCAATTTTCTTAAAAAATGCGAAGAAACTTTTTCCCCAACATATTCCACACTTCGTTCACGCATCATGAATCCAACGTATTGTGGAAAAAGAACGTTATTATACTAGTTCGCAAAATTAAATAAATAAAAATACATAATTTAACTTATTTATTAAGTTCTGTTAATTTTAGGATTTAGGCATGGCCTCGCTTTTTAAGATACCGTAGTCAACAAGGAACCCCTATAGTTTCGCCATGTCCGTATGTCTGTCTGTCTGTCCGGCTTAGATCAGAGCTTATACATGTTAATCACATCAATAACGTGGTAAAATAAAATACCTGTTTTTTTTTTTCAGGAGTTAATCGAGAAAAAAAAATCATCCCACTTTACGTGCAAAGGCTAACTTAACCTAACCTAACCTAACCACCCTTGCACGTAAACCTGACGTATATCGATGTATGGGAGAACATGTTTTTAAACTGCAATGTTAAGTTTGTTTTTATATTTATACCAACTACGGAACTTTTCGATGTGCGTGGTCCAACACGCACTTGGCCGGTTTTTTTAGTAGATACCAACGAGACTATATTTTTCTATAATCCAACAATACTTACTTTCTTACCTTTAAAGACATCACTGCCTTGGGAGCCGCTCAGACAGGTGACTGTATTTGTGGAGCTGCTTATTCCCGTACAAATCAAGACCATTTTTCTATATATTTGTTGTTGTCCCTATATCAGTCAGCATCTAATTTGTTTTCATTCATAGGACCACAATATTATGTGACGTTTTTATTAAGGTTAGACAATCGTCTGTTTGGTAGCCACAAATGTTATGTACAGCGATAACACATGTTTAAATATATGGTGAACGTGTCATTCTCCGCTTTGTGCACATGTCCTGAACCATCTCAAACATGTTTTGTTTGATTTTCTAGTGTTTTCCTGTCTGATGTTTGTGAAAATGTATTTGAGTTTAAAAAATTGACGTATGTGTCAAGGTTTTATGTAGATGTAGAGCAATATATAACTATATAACTAAACAGACAGACGTGCTGCTGGGGAGTTTGTTCCACCACTTCTTCTTCCCAGCTAAAGCACTAGGAAGTGGTGACGGGCGGGCATTTTTGGGGGACTGTCTTATGTAACTTTGACGTTCGAAAAGTGCTGATTTTCAGCCTAGTTTGAATAAATGACTTTTGATTTGATTTTGATTTGAATAAACAAGTTGATTGTGAATAATATTTTTTTAACCATCATCATCATCATCTGCCTAGCCTTTTCCCAACTATATTGGGGTCGGCTACCAGTCTTACCGGATACAGCTGAATACCAGTATTTTACATGGAGTGACTGCCTATCTGACCTCCACAACCCAGTTACTGGGTAACACGATACCCCTTGGTAAGACTGGTTGTCAGACTTTCGAGCTTCTGACGACCCGTAACGACTGTCAAAGATCTACAAATGACAGCCGGGACAAACGGCTTAACGTGCTTTCCGAGGCACGGAGGGGTCTTCGTATGTAAAGATGGTCACCCATCCACGGACCAACCGCGGCAAGCGTAGCTTAACCTGATCGATCGACCCGTGCGGCTGTTATTACTTAGCTACAAGCCCCTCAATATCTTTTTAACCATGAAACCTCTTAAATCAAATGATTTAGTTATAAAGTAAAACTAGAATGTGACAAGCATATTTTATTTTCTTAAAATATTAGACAATAATACCTATTATGTTAGTGAATTAACTAAAAACGTTAACAAAAAATATTCAGTAGTATTTGTTTAAAAAAAAACAACACAACAAGAACATGCTAAGTATTTGTCCCTTATTCGTCTCTTGCATACTTGGACAGGTCATCAGAAATGTAATGCTTCGCTGGTACAGTTCTGAAGAATTTGTTAAGGAATACGTACAAATACTCCATACCTTTGTCCATGAAAGGCTTGCCAAACGAAGACATCAAGATCCTCCAGTTTTCATTCAATAGTCCGGTCACGAGTTTGCCTGTAAAAGTTACAAATTAGGTCACAACAACATTCTAACAAGCGGTGAAGTGCTGGTGCACATCCTGAATTGTGTAAGATATCAAAATAATATAAGGTTACCTACAAACAGTTCGACGCACACACCGCTATTGAATTTTTTACGAATGTTAGATGCTTCAGCCTGAGGCAAGTAAGACATTCATGGCTTATTGTACCACTCAATTCGAATGCACATGCATCGCATTGGCTGGACGCATCTTAAGATCTTTCGTTAATAATTTATGAGGAACGGACGAAATTTAAAAACAATATTAACTATGTAGCTCTAAATCAAGCATTTATAGATTTTGTAGTGGAATTGATTAAGAAATTAATCATTGTAACTTTATAATGCCTATAGGTGTTTTAAGGTGAAAATAATTATAAAATACGAAATAATAAAACTATTCAGTTATACTCGTAATTGTGTTCAACACACTAGTGGGTGGATCGCCCGGAGGACACAGTGAAGCATACGGTGGAGGTCTGCCTGGCTTGGGCAAAGCACCGCCGTGTCCTCGTGGAGGCGATCGGCGGCGGAGATCTGTCGCATGCGGCCCTGGTCCAGGCCGTGGTACTGAGCGAGAGGGCGTGGTAAGCTGTCAGCTCATTTGCGAAGCAGTAATGCTCGCGAAGTAGGAGGTGGAATGGGTGAGAGAGAGAGAGGCAAAATTCGCGCCCTCACGCCCGTAGCCGCCGCAGGAGACGCCCACTGCGGGCGTTGGGAATCCCAGGCTGATTGCAGGCCACCGTAGGCGCGGGCTTGTGGACGGTGAACAATGGGTAGCTCGCCGTCTAATAAGGACCAGGCCTCAATCTACGGCGCGCTGTATTCAACGCGCGTCTCAAAGAGATATCAGCACAAGTGCAGGGGTCCGCTACAGGGCCGATGGCTGCCGGGGTCGCGAGAAAGTCCGAAAGGTACCGTGGCCTCTGGCAGCACAAGCAACGGAAGGAACACGGATGAGTTTTAGTCAGTAAGAGTCTGACACACCCTCCCGCTCCGCCCAGAGCGAGATTATTTGATAAAATCCCACCAAAAAAAGGTGTTTAAGATGTATATAGTCTTAAAATACGAAATAATAAAGCTATTCAGTTATAATTATGTGAACCAACTCACTAATCCGCAATTATTTATGATAATAAAATTAAAATAACATTTAGTATCTGATTATAACAACTAGGTATTTGTAATATATTTATTTAGCTCGTTTTTCATGTAATTTATTTACTTGAAAATCGAGAACCAACAAGTATTCTTCCTAGCAATGCAGTTAAAATAATGAGATAAACACAATTAAGTGGCAACGTGTTATTAACACTGAACCGTCTGATCTTTAACCCTAAACTAGACATGCTACTGTTGTGTGTTCTTTTAACCCTAGAAAGATAAAAGCGTAAAGTTGACGCATGCGCTAGCGTGATATTGCTCTTTTTTTTTCAAATATTGAAAATCATGTATAGTGCGTCTAAGACATATCAGTGGTGACCTGGAACTCCTAGAAGACGTGTTTGTCACTAAGGTAAGTCTCACAAAATTTGAAAAATTACGACGGTGTGAGTTAAAGTGACGCATGATTATCTTTAACGTAACTTTTATAAGATTTTTGTATTGTTAGTGAGTTTTGTGATGTTCTACTGTACTTATATTTATAGGTTCAATCACAAAATAAAACAATTAGGGTGAAGAAGGAAGAACATGGATGAAGACCATAATTTTCCGCTCTTTTAGAGAATGATGACGAATTTGTTGGCGAGGACATTAAAGGTGAAGTAAGAGTCACTAAGAGCGAAGATGACGTGCTGCGTGATTTGTAAGATTCTTTCATAGAGGCGCTTGTACCTAAAAACCGTACTTACTTTACATATTGCCCTTTCATTATTAGCACAAGGAGTACAAATACGCCATTGGATCAAAAGTCGTGCACATATGGAAGTGGCGCAAGGAGTCAAAACGCCGGGGCGTAACTCAGCTGCCGCGAGAAATCACGGCACAGCAGAAAAAAAAGACTGCTTGGCTTGGGCAGAACAACGCCATATCCTCGTGGAAGCGATCGGCGGCGGAGATCGCTTCGGCGGAGGCGTCCGGCCTTGGTCCAAGCCCATGACATGGAGCGAGAGGGCATGGGCAGCCGTCACCTCCTTGCGCGAAGCAGTAATTCTCGCAAAGGAGGAGGCGGGACAGGTGAGGGAGAAGCAAATTTTGCGCCCTCACGCCCTTAGCCACCGCAAGAGACGCCCTGGGCGTCGGGAATCCCAGGCGGATTTCCGGCGGGCTTGCGGACGGTGAGCGTTGGGTAGCTCGCCTTTCGATAAGGACCAGGCCTGGATTGATGGTGCGTGGTGTTCCACACGCGCCTCAAAGAGATGTCAGCATAAGTGTAAGGGTCCACTAGGGCCCCTAAGCTTGTGCTTGTGTGTTGCCTGCTGGGGTCGCGGTTAAGTCCGAAAGGGTTACCGAGGCCCCTGGCAACAGAAGGAATACGGGTGGGTTTTAGTCAGTAAGAGACTGATAAACCCTCCTACTTCGCCCAGAGCGGGAGAGGTTACTTGATAATTTCCCACCCAAACAAAAAAGGAGTACAAATGCATCATGCAGTATCAAAAAAAAGAGAGCATAATATTGAATTGTGCTAAACTGGTTTCAGATGGATTTAAAATAATATTACTGTTTACATTATAATAAATGAATTACTTACAAAATTTATAAAAAATACTGATTAATTTTTAAAATACTTGATTTGTGATAATTAAAAACACTTATGCAAATTCGTAGACTTTAAAAAAATGTATGGTTTTATATCTTGTTTTTGTTTAATTTGAAACTATTACATTAATACATTTGCGACTATTACATTTGTTTTTTCATTTACATAACAAAAAATAATAATTCTCGTTTTAATTTTCCGTACAAAATATCTGATTAAGTCATGCGTCATTTTTAACTCATGATAATCTATAACGTACAATTCAATATAATTATTATTCTAGGGTTAATAACACACTTAGTTGCTTAGCTACTAATCATACTTGAGAAACTGCAACATTATTAATTCAGCAACACGTAAACACGGTCTATAAAAGGCTGGTTGAGTCTCGTCACATCACACGATAGCTTCGTGATTGGATGCCCTAAATGCCAATCAAATTACCTTACATTACTAACTGGAAAATATGTAACTGATCCTCTTAAAACTTATTAATCCTTCTTATGATCTATCTTTTTTTTAAATTAATGATCGATTAAAAACTTTTTGATCTTCTAATGATTTATACTTTTTTTGAATAAATAAGCCTCTTTTTAAATTCCTGGCCTATTCTCACAGTTAGTCGTAGTAACTAAGGTGGGATACCGCGACCAAAAGGATTAGATTAGGTTAGAACTGTCCAACCACATGTGTTAGGTTAGAACTCTGACCAACCGCTTGATTACAGATAACTTTTATATTGTATATGTGTTTTATATTTTGTGAACAGGAGTACAATGTGTTTTTTATACAAATTGTGAATTTAAAAGAAAAAAGGTTAGAACTCTGACTCTGGAGGACACGGTTACCGGGAGGACACGGGGTGGCATGCGCTGGCAGGGTGTGCCGCTTGGGAGAGGCCGGGCCGTGCCCTCATCTCAGGATTAGGTAGGTAGTGACCTGTCGAGTTTTACACCTCTCCCCCCCCCCCCCCCCGCGGGTCTGAGGTGGCCCGCAATGGCGGGCACCGACAAGTCGGGGATCGCGGAAGTTGCACTAGAAATACATGAGGATTTTCCACCCTCGAACAAAAAAAAAAAGGTTAGAACTGAGACCAACCGCTTGATTACCGATAACTTATTAAAAACGTAAAACTTAAAAGCCTAAACGTTATTTTGTTTCCATTTACCCAACAACAGCATATAATTGTATCACAAAGGTACTTACTGGATTCTTGTTTTCCTATATACAAACTGTCAGCAAAGAAAAGCATTTTTCCTATATCAAACGAGTATTTGATTTTATCTCTTTTACACTGGATGTAAAGTTCACCATTTCGCCTTTGGATGTAGATATCGAAATCCATTTTAAGACGGAATTTTTCTGGAACAAAGATAATATAAATTTTTAACTAAAAATGTAACTTACAATAAAAACGTAGTCACCGATTTATGATCACAATGAAATAGCAGCAGAGTTATTTTCCTCTAGGAATTTCTAAACAATCGGAAAACTTAAACTGTAAGCGGCTTAGACGCGAACAAATAAAAAAGTATTATCTATATTTGAATGGAAGACATTCATGACAAATAATGTAAATAGTCTTGGTTATCCATTGATGAATAAAATGTAAGTAGTATTTGCTAATTTTAGGAATCCATAGAAACAAGATCTGATCTGTCTGGATTCCTAACTGGTTGACGAGAATAGGCTTGCTCCTTATTACACGGGAATTAAACATAACTGGCGAAATGTGCGTAAATCATAGGTATACACTCTGCCTAACCCTTTCGGGAATACAGATGTAATGTTATGCGTTTGTGTACAGATTTTTTTACCTATTTTGACTTTTCCATTTCCCTTGCCAGTCAACGTATCACCACCAACAAAACTTTTGACTAGAGGACTGTTAGAGAACACTTCGTAACGACCTTTGATTGAGAAGTCACAGAGGAGCTCGATGAATGCACGTTCATCTTCAATGTTAGTCCTGAAAAGATAGATCAAGGGTAAAAGCGACCAAAGAGTAATTGGTAATAAGAGAAGACATTGGGAACATTTTCAATAACTGATGTGTCTAAATAATTAAATTATTGACAATTAAGTAGAGCGATTTGTGTAGATAACAAGTAGTAGATTGAGAGCAGTGGTAGCCCAGGGGAAACGCCTGCGACTTACGAGTTGTTGGTCGTAGGTTCGAACCCAGACAGGCGCTTTGCTTTGTGTAAATTTGTTCATCACCACTGCTCTCAAAACGGTGAAGGAGAACATCGTAAGGAAACCGGCATGTCCTAGAACCAAAAATTCGAAGACATGTGACATTTACCAACCCGCACTGGGCCTGCGTGGTGGATTACGGCCCACTCCCTCTCACAGAGAGGAGGCCTGTATCCTAGCAGTGGGAACATTATAGGCTGATTATGTACGTAGTAGATTACGTAATTATTTCAATGTCTTTGGAAGAGACCCATGACATCGATAAGTTAAATAGATCCAGAGAAACTAGAAAAAAAGTTTAAAATAAATAAACTGACTAAAAATGATAAATACTCACTCAAATCTAGTAACGACGCAATCTTTGGCACCTTTAGCGGTTCCTTCAACCATGGTTACATCAAGGACATTCAAAATAGACATAGATATATTTTTTAGACTAATGGGATCCAATTGTGGGATCCCCAATTCTGGAACACCCGTCTTGGAGATGTCTCTAATAACTGATTGAAGAAGGTCTTTTTCACAAGCACCATCGTTGATTTTACATTTTCCTAAAGTGTCAACTGTAAAGAAGAATGATTTTTAATATATTGACACACAAAATGTGGAATAAATGATAATCATGATCATATAAATGAAGTCTTTTCTGAACTATGTTCGAGTCACCTTAAAGTCTAGAGGGAAGCTGCTGGAATATGAGTAAAAATTAAATGACAGAATAAATGAAAATATTAGCACGAAATTTCTAAAAATGTACATTAATTTTAGGAAATTGATTAAAAAATTGTTGCTGCTTTCACACCTGTGTGATGCAAACACAAAAATTGCAATACGCCTACTGCTTTCCAGAGAGTTGTCTTAAAAATCTTAGACAAGGAAGTACATAAAAATGATGCGATTTTCATGTCTATAACATTTATTAAAAAAAAAAAAAAACTTACCAAAACCTGATTCACAAAACACGAAAACTGTGCACACCAGAAATAGAGATATTTTCAAAGACATGTTTCCTTCTCGAAGTACTATCACAGATAAAGCTAGAACTCGCAGATTTAATTATATATAAATCGTCCACAATTTGAACGCGAACACGTACAATGGGTACAAAATAGAATAAAATAAATAAACCAAGGTCAATGTTCAGTTCTTAAGATTAGGCATTAATGAAGTTTAATTGAGTGTTGTTGATAACCATCCAGAGGAAAAATAACAGGCTTTATACAATCATAAGAATAATAACGTCTATTTACTAATATTATTTAACAATGTACCTAATAATAATTAATACCTGCGTAGGTACATGAGGAGTTCATGGCTAAGTAATAACAGCTGCACGGGTCAATGCATCAGGTTAAGCTACGTTTGCCGGGGTTGGTCCGTGGATGGGTGACCACCATACCGAGACTCCTATATGCCTCGGAAAGCACAGCGTTAAGCCGTTGGTCTCGGCTATCATTCGTAGAAGTTTGACAGTCGTAACGGGTCGTTAGAAGTCCGAAAGTCTGACAACCATTCTTACCAAGGGGTATCATATTACCCAGTTACTGGGTTGTGGAGGTCAGATAGGCAGTCGCTCCATATAAAATACTGGTATTAAGATTCATCCGGTAAGACTGGAAGCCGATCCCAACAGTTGGGAAAAGGCTAGGCAGATTGACCTGCGTAGATACATAAAACATAGTGTTCACATTGCATAGGCCTGTTATTCCTGTTAGACTTGATTTCGACTTCACATCAGTGGTATGTACCACTTGCTCTACGAAAATCTCTCTTAAGACGCTGACAACACCTAAACCGCGGTCACTGTCAGATTGCATAGAAAAGAAAGAGAAGCGCGATGACACAACGCTTGTAATTTATTGCAAAATATGAAGCAATTATTTAATTTCTAAAAATTGAGTTGAGTAATCGAAAATAAGAAACAACCAAGTTCTGCATTCAAATAAGACGTTCTTGTTATTAATTAAATACGTAACGTATGTTGATATTTAATACAGATATTTTGGATTAGAACTCAAGGTAAGAGGTTAGTTTAACGTTAGTTTGTATCGAGATTTTTTTTCAAAACGTGTTTTGGTAACAACCAAGTTCTGGGGGATATGTTCAAAATTAACATATATTTTTTCCGCTACCACAAATTATACAGATTTGGCAATTTTATTTCTTAAGAGCAGCCTATTTTGGTCAATTGGGTCTTGTCACATAACCACCATCTTCCTGCCTATGTCCCGTGTTACTTGGTGTCGACGCAACACGTTTTGTTCTTCCATTCTTCCCTGACAACCGTCACGTTATCATTCACTCCCTTCTCTTTCCTCATACAATCTATTCATATTTTCTTTAGCCATCCTCTCCCTCTTCATTCTTCTCCAACCATCTTCTCTCCATACTGCTACCATATAACGAGGCTGAAAATTACAAATTTTCACTGTGGTTACTCAATCGTTAGGTTTCTATAAATGGCCATTATAAGGACAAAGATTCCACCACTACCCAAACTAAACTGTTAGAGGCACACTTAACATCTCATCATATACTTTTTATCAGTTTCGGTTAATGCACTTATTGGTAAACTAGCTGTACCCCACAGTTTCACTCGCATAAGTCTGGACCCCGTAAGAATATCGGAATAAAAATATTGTATGTCCTAATCCAGGTCACGGTGTGCTCATGTGCCAAATTTCATCTAAATCCGTTCAGCAGTTTTAGCGTGAAAGCGTAAGATACAAATAAACAAAGAAACCGATTTTCGCATTTATAATATTAGTTAGGAGTTAGGATATTGCAAAGGCAAGCCATTGTTCCAAACCTTCGTGGCGTAGAACTAAATATACAAAAGTTTTGCATATAAAAAAGCCTTTTAAATTATTTATTGTACCTACCTCCTTAGCAAATTTTAATGGATATTTAATGATGCGCTACCTGCTTGAAAAATTTTTTACAATTTTATTACCTAACCTTCTGCCCGCGAAAACGAAAAGCCACATTTAAATGAAATTTCCCTGTATACTACGTTTGTAGTTTTGGTGTCAGCAGTCAAAATAGAAAGAGATTCAGGACTGGTGACGTGGAGCAAGGGACATACAGTTGTCCTTGTGAAAAGCAGCTCATTATGAGGTCGATAGCAGCAGCCTTCTGTAGCAATTTCCCATTACTTGGGAAGTTTTTCGTTTTAAGTGAATTAATGAACGCATGCGTTCCTGCGTTATACTATCTATTGGCACACCATTGATACACTGACTGATTATACGTAGTGTTTCTATGTGATCTGTAGACTGGTGCATTCTAACAGATTATTTCTAACGAACGGCCATCGCTATAATAATATACCACTATAAAAAAAACATTTAAAGTCGGTTGCCAAGACTAACGCTTTCACTGATAAAAAATTATCAGATCGAACGTAGAGCTAAGCTCCTAACTCTTCTGCCGGGGTCGCGGGAAGGTACTAATGGGTCACCGAGGCCCCCACAACACAGGCAACGGAAGGAATACGGGTGGGTTTTAGTCAGTCAGAGTCTGACACTCACACCCTCCCGCTCCGACGAGAGCGGGAGAAGTTATAAGATGATTTCTCATCCAAAAAAAAAAAGCTCCTAACTCTACAAAGCCTAAGTCTACAAACCTTTCATCTTGGTCAAAATGTACGGCGTGGCCCCTTCGCGGGTGTCGTACAGATTCTGCTATGGGCTTATGGTAAATATTTGAGTCCCTGTTCATTAATGTTGTGCCGTGTAATAATTCAATGGCCCTACATTTTGACTAAGATTAACGTACATATGTAGAATTAGGGGGTTGGCTCTACATCAGATCTGATATTTTTTTTTTGGATGCAAATGAAAGCTTTAGTCTTGGCAACCTACTTTACATGAAATATTTTTGGTGGGTTCTCATTTCTTTCCTATTATCCGTAAGATATACAGACTAACACTTTTAAGGGGGTTGGAGGCTGGACGGTGAGCAATGGGTAGCTCGCCGTCCGATAAGGACCAGGCCCGGGTCGACGGCGCGTTGTGGCGCGCCTCAAAGAAATGTCAGCACAAGTGAACGGGTGGGTTTTAGTCAGTAAGAGTCTGACACCCTCCTGCTCTGCCCAGAGCGAGAGAAGTTATTTGATAATTTCCGATCAAAAAAAAAGAAGGGGGTTGGAGGGTGACAGTTACAAAATTCTTAATTTTTTTGTTGTTGTTTGTTTGCAAATCCTAGCTTGCATACCAAATTTCAGCTTTCTAGAACTTCGGGAAGTACCCTAGAGATTTTATTTTTTTATACAGGCTTGCACCCCTATTTAAGGGGGCTGGAGGGAGAAAGTTACAGATTTTTTTGTTGTTTGCGTATTTTAGGTTGGTACTTACACGCTTGTAATAATTAGCGCCTTTTTTTTTGTTGGGGGGGGGGGGGGATTATCAAATAACTTCTCCCGCTCTGGGCGGAGCGGGAAGGTGTGTCAGACTCTTACTGACTGAAACCCACACGTGTTCCTTCCGTTACCTGTCTTGCCAGGGGCCTCGGTAACCCTTTCGAACTTTCCCGCGACCCTGGCAGGCATCGGCTCTGATGAAATGAAATGATGATATGAAATGATGATTGAAATGATTTTATTTTCTGTAAGTAGGTTTTTAGAAACACTTTTACACGTCAATCATATTTAGAAAAAAACTAGATGAGCTCGGCGTTTCCTATCTGACTACTCTGAGAGGAAAGGCCGAAATAAACTCAGAGGTCACAGTCTCTTTTAAAGTCCAGACATAATCTTGGTCAGATCATGTGAAGACCATGTAGATTGGTGTCTGAAATGGTCTTTTGAGGAAAGACCCACACAGATTGAGTGGACCTATCCAGTCAGTGCACGCATTTGTCAGTAATCGTGCAGCTCAACTCAGAACTTAAGGAGCTCAACGATTCGACGAACAATACCAAAGAAAGGACATTTGGGTAGGCCGCTTAAATGACTCAAACTGCCAGACCAAGATGAAAACTAACTGAGAGCAATAATAAAAACAATAATCCACATAGTCTTCACATTCACAATAATTTAAAAAATATATAATACTTCAAAAAGTAAATATCAATGTCATTGTATATATAAAAAAATCATCAATATAAACTTAGTATAAAAATAGTTTTAGTATAAAATTAGTTTGTTGCCTGGGGGTACATTGGAGTAGCTTAATTAATCCCAAGCCTTTTTGTCGTCCAAGTAATCTTTTACTTTATAGAAACTTTTTTGACAGAGTTTCTGTTTAATAAATGATTTAAATTTATTGAGGCTCAGTTCTCTAACATGACTTGGGAGTTTGTTGTAAAAACGTATACTTTGGCACTTAAATGAATTACAAATTTTTGGAGCCTAGTCTTGGATACAATAAGTAATTCTTTGTTTCTAGTATTTATGCTATGAATGTCGCTGTGTTTAGAATATAGATTAATATTCTTTTTGACATAAATCAGGTTCTCATATACATATTGAGATGCGACTGTCATTATGTTTATATCATATATATTAAATGTATCCCTCAGTGAATGCCTACAACTTAGATTATAAATTGCTCGAATGGCTCGTTTCTGCAGCACAAATATAGCCTGAATGTCGGCTGCATTTCCCCACAGCAAAATGCCGTACGACATTACACTATGAAAATAACTAAAATATACTAATCGAGCTGTTTCTGCATAAGTCAATTGACGGATTTTATACACCGCGTAGGCTGCAGAGCTTAGCCGCTTCGACAATTTGGTTATATGTGGTCCCCACTGTAGCTTTGAGTCCAAAGTAATACCTAAGAACACAGTGGTGTCCACAAGATCCAACTCCGCCCCATATTCTATTACATTGGTTTTTACCTGCTTAACGTTAGGTGTCAGAAATCTAATACATTTGCTCTTTTCTCTTTTAAAAGTAAATAATTAACACTAAACCATTGTACTATTTTAGAGAGAGCATTATTTACATCTTCAGTAACTGTCTGTTGTCGTTTAAGCTTAAATAAAAGTGATGTGTCATCTGCAAATAACACTATTTCATGACTGTTCTTTATAAGGCAAGGTAGGTCATTAATATATACGAGAAATAAAAAAGGACCTAAGGTCCCTAGTGGACCCCTACACTTGTGCTAACGACATCTCTTTGAGGCGTGCGTGGAACACAACGCACCGTCAACCCGGGCCTGGTCCTTCCCAGACGGTGATACGAGAGTGACAGGGCGCGAAATTTGCCTTTCCCTCAACCGTCTCGCCTCCTCCTTCGCGAGCATTACTGCTTTGCAGAAGGTGAGGGCCGGACGAATAATTAGTGCCTGGACTCAAGTATTATTAAGTTAAACTTCTATATTGACTCTTCAGACCGCCGACGAACCATATGACATTTATACTGCAATGTTTTTAGAAACTTGCGCTAAACTCTTTCAACTATATTACCCTTCATGATGGTGTTCTCCGACCGAAGGTATTCTATTTCCTTTTTGGTCTCCATAATAAAAAATTCTAGATCGGTTCTAATGGTACTAATATTGTCATTAATGGCCAATAAGTTAGTGTCCAGACTAGTTTTCCATTCGTCGAGAGTGCTTTTGAGTTCCGAACGAATAGTCGAAAGTAATTCGGCATGATCATATTCTGGCTGTTTGCGCTTGTGAAATGTGTTCTCCGGCGGTGGCATCTTAGCCAAGTCTGGCTTGAAGATCGATTGCTCGAATTGAAGAGTATTATATGAAGGTAGTATATATATGAAGGTTTAGGAGGCGTACGTTTCGGAATAAACATTTTTGGTAGATTGTTTGATAACTCTCTGATTTTAGCAAAAAGTGTTACAAAGTTGTAATTTCTCGTAGCTAGAGAGTAGGCGCTGTGCTGTAATCGCGCTCTTGCCGTGCGGTGGCTTATGACGCTAAATAGCATCACTATGACGACAAGTCCTATTATAAATGTTCATATTTTGCTTATCAGAAATCTATTGAGAAAAAGGAATGGCACAGAACATAAATGTACAATTATTGGTCTTATTGAATGTGACATCAAATGGATACTTCATTCAAATATGTCCTTTTTTCTTAAAGTTAAGCTATCCCCATATTTAGGTTGGGGAAAAAGTCTTTTCGCATTATAGTATGTATGAACTTGTAATAAAATCTATTTGTATCTGGCTGGTTTTGGTATCATTGAAAGTTTAAATTTTAAAGAACATAATTCCAAATTCAAATTAGGAAAATGTGTGATTTTCATTTGTTTTTCGTACCGTCAAGATGAGTGAATCTAATGAAGAAATTCGATACATTTTAAAATTTTACTACAAAAAGGTAAAAATGCAACGCAAGCCGCGAAAAAAATTTGCGATGTTTATGGACCTAGTGTAGTGTCTGTGAGAGTAGCACAAATTTGGTTTAAGCGTTTTCAATCCGGAAATTTTGATGTCAAAGATGGACGTCGCTCTGGTCGCCCTATTACGGATAAAATGAATGCCATTTTTGAAAAAGTGGAGCAAGATCGGCATATCAGCAGTTACGACGTAGCTAAAGAACTGGGAATTGACCACAAAACAGTTTTGGCGCATTTGAAAAAAACTGGGTACACAAAAAAGCTCGATATTTGGGTACCTCACGAGCTCACTGAAAGAAACCTAATGAACCGTGTAATCATTTGTGATTCTTTATTACGACGTAATGAAACCGAACCATTTTTGAAGAAGCTGATAACTGGTGATAAAAAGTGGATCACGTACGACAAGAACGAGCGAAAAAGGTCGTGGTCAAAGGCCGATCAGGCTTCACAGACTGTGGTGAAACCCGGGTTAACTCGCAACAAGGTGATGCTGTGTGTGTGGTGGGATTGGAAGGGCATTATTCATTATGAGCTATTACCACCAGGCAGGACTATCGATTCTGAACTCTACTGCGAACAACTGATGAGATTAAAGAAAGAAGTTGAGAGAAAGCGGCCGGAATTAATCAACAGAAGGGGTGTGGTTTTTCATTATGATAACGCTAGACCTCACACATCTTTAGCCACTCAGCAAAAATTAAGAGAGTTTGGTTGGGAGGTGTTAATGCATCCGCCGTATAGTCCTGACCTTGCACCTTCAGATTTCCACCTGTTTCGGTCTCTTCAGAATTCTTTAGGCAGTGTCAGGTTAACATCACGAGAGGACTGCCAAAACCACTTATCGCGATATTTTGATCAAAAGTCAAGTCCCAAAATTTCTAGAGAAATGGGGTCATATCCCTACCTACAAGATGGCAAAAAGTTATCGAATAAAATGGTACCTACATACTTTAGTTAAATGTAAATAAACTATATTAAAAAATGTTTTGAATTTTCTTAAAAAATGCGAAGAAACTTTTTCCCCAACCTATTATATAACATACAATACACGTTATTAAATTAGGAGTTTCTATTCATATTGAATCTGATAGCAAAATAACAAAACGACAAATCTTATCTGTAATTAGTTAGATATTCGACCCACTAGGCTTAGTTAGTCCCTGCATTGTCGATGCAAATATTAATGCATAAACAAATGTGAGTGGAATGACAAAGTGTCGGAGGGGGTTACAGACTTATGGCTAGTATTTGCCAGTACCTTGCCTTGTTTAAATTACATAAAAATTCTACGATGGATTTCATGTAATAACTCCATAACCCATGAAGTTCACGTATTTACAGATGCGTCTGAAAGGGCTTATGGCGCATACATTCGTTCTGTAACCAGTTCAGGTAGGTACTTCTGCTCATTTCCTTATTAGACGCTCACAAATATTAGTTCCAAATCCACAGATCCCCGGCGTCAACATCAATCGTTTGGAGCGCTACCAACGTGTAGACTACATCAAGCAAAACTTTTGGAAGAGCAGCAGAAAACGACATCTCGTTTTCGGCTGTAGGTTTGAAATGTATTCAAGGTTCAGGCCATCGGCTGCTTCTACCAACGACGACATAGCGTTGGGATCGCTTGTTCTTGTGAAGGACAAGGCGCTCCCGCCACTCTTCTGGTTGCTGGGGCGCGTCGTGCAGGTGTACCCCGGCAGCGATGGCTTCACGAGGGTCGCGGATCTGAAGACGAAGGGAGGGACGATTCGGCGCGGCTTCAACAACATCTGTCCGCTTCCTCTTTGAAGTCCACTTCAACCCCCCGGGGCATATCTATGCATGGCATGCCTGCGACTGGTTGGAGGCGCGCGGTGGCTGAGGGGGCACGCGGGCTGCAGAGCGGCGGGGAGGGGCGCCGGCGCGCGGCGTACGGGTGGCGCGGTTGCTCGCAGGCCTCCCGCTCCGTGCGTCGCGTCACTTGGAATCTTACCACGACAACGACACTGCGCTTGTTACAACTTGTATTCGTGAATTACACCAGATTGTCTTTAGTCCACGTATTTTATTTATTCGCTCCTGGAACTGCGCAGTCGACGTAGAATCGGCAACACAAGTCATAACAATATACCGACTTACACGGAAAATAGTATGAAAATAAAAATCTATTTCGTTTAATTATAATACATATGAACATATTTCTGCCTTACCTTTCGGTAATATTGTGCTGTATAAAGGAGACAGTCATTTCTTAAACAATGTATAGGCGAAACCTATCGCTCAGCAAACCGTGGAAAGAACCATAGTGCTGTAATTATTAATTATTATTTTTATCAAAAGTATCATGACCAGTATTTGAAATATCTCTTACGTAACATTATCATGTATTCATCATTCATTCCTTTATTTTTTTTCATTTATGCTTTTTGTTTAGCTTCAAAAACAATGTCTTTTTAGCAACAAACCAAACCCTTAGTCACTTCCTACCTACTGCCTAATAATTAAGGACATAAACAAGTATTCAAACTACTAAAAATGTTAACAATTTATGTATTATAAATATTGTAATGAATGCGCTATTTAAATTAAAATTCTTCAAGACACAAAAATCTGCAAAAAAAATATCGGCCATCCGTTTTGCTAACTTTATGCACCGCCTACAGTACTTCCACTTAAGTTTTGCAACTCTTCGAGCTATGCCGATTACCTCAGTTTTCCTGCGAATCTCCTCATATATTTAGTTCCTGAGTCATCAAGACTTTAACCCGGTCATACATGAGAGATCATTACAATAATTATGTATTTAATTTTAAGAACAATAACAGAGCATAATATTTTTATCAAAAATGTTAAGTACGTAATTATATTTGCAAAAAACTTAAAACTGCTGAATAATTTAGTTACATACTTCCTACCGAAATAAAAATGTTGTGGTTCTACAGAGCTTAATAAAAACCATCTGATAATTTCAACAAAGGTAAGATGATGATGATTGACGAGTGTCATGACTGATTCTTGGACAAAGCTATCTAAGAGGGCTTGCTACAATTTTGGCGAATAACCTTATAATTAATTAGAAACAACACTTTTCTTGCTTCTTGAAGTCTGGTAGAGGATAAGAGTATTATTCACTACTGATACCATTGACATTTTAAAGTACCGTAACAAACATACAGCGCCATCTACTATAACATATCCTAAGCACTACGATGAGCGGCTTCATAAACTAGAAGACAGCAACTACGAACGATTTCCGTAGACAAGTGACGCCATCTACAATCTTTGTGTGTAACAATCTGCGCCAGCGCCACCCGGCTAGTTATCTGCACCACAACTACAGACGACTACGTGTAGATATTGTGCACACATGTGAACTATCCGCCTTTATAAGCAGTGCTGTCTTCGAACAAGTCTATGGTCATTCCGCGCTCGACACCCGCCGTGAACGGACGTGCTGCCGCTCCCGCTCGCTGCACTCGCTCACTGCGCCCTCGAATTCCGGATCTCGTTACGCTGCCGTAACTCTCAGTAGTCGCCGACTACTTCCGATCCACGGTCGATTAATTTTATTAATCGGCCGTATTGATCTCAAAAAGTGCCTTTTTCAAGGCAGGTGTTTCTTTAACAGAGTAATTGTCAGAGTAGCTTCATAGGCCCCCTCTGGGCTAAATCCACTGTTTCGTGGTCCTCGGTGGATACCTGACGGTGCCAACGAAACCGAGTGGGGTGTTGTTGTCCCAATACACCCGCCGAACCCCTTCAGGGCTAGGCAGTTAATTGGAAGGGTCCCAGAGATAACCGGCCTTGGGGGATCTCCTAGTCGGCTCTGGTGCACTGAATTCCTTTTCAGCTACTCACCTAGTGTCTTTAGGGTGTGTCTACACCCTTCGCGCTAGACTGGTTCAGGGCCCCTTTGCACATTAAGACTGGCAAAGGGTTACAAGCTTAGGGCTCACAATTAGGTACTCACCTCCCTGTCTGCACCCGACAGGGAGGGCTACTCATCCCCGGGCCTATCCACCCGGGGAGTTAGGTTTAGGGCCGTTAGGTCTATGTTAGGAGGAATTTAGATTCCAAAATTTCGCCCCCGTAATCCCCCTCTCCCCCGCCATGGAGGACGCCCTAATAGCGGCGTTCTTCAAAGAGGTCCTCCTCAAGGACCCAGACTTCCTCGCCAGATATGGCGCTAGATTTGCGGCTCTTAGCCAGCCGCTATCCTCCGATTCCATCGCTGACTTCAGCGATGCTCTGACCCCCGCATCCGCGACCGTGATCCCTCTTAGCCCCTCAGTGTCTATGGACACTGAGGAGCCCTTGTCGCAAGACAAGAGGTGCCCGACCCCTTATTCCTACTCTGACGTAGTCAGTCGACTCTTCTTCTGCCCACTCTGCTTCCTCTTCCGAGGACGACGGCTTCGTGGCCGTCACCGGAAAGGGGAAAAAGAGGAAACAGAGGAAGGCGACGTCCTCGCAGGCGACTAAAATAGCCGCCACGGAGGTTCTCTCTGCCCCCACTCCCCCTGTATCTGTGGCGCCCCCCGCTACTATCGCCACCCCGACCGCTTCATCCGCTAAGGACACTCCGGCCACTCCGGCCCCAAAAAAGATCCCCCCTCCCCCTCCTGTAATCTTGCAGGACAAAACAAGATGGTTGGACGTATCCAAGTGGTGCGTCGACCAGAAAATCGGCTTTTCAAAAGCTACCACGACCCAACAGGGTATCAAAATTTCTGTCCAAACGTCCCGCGACTATCGGGACTTAACCAGAGTTCTCCGGGCGAGAGGTGTGTCATACCACACCTACTCGCTCCCCGAGGAACGCCAGATCCGCGTGGTGATCCGTAGGATCCCAAAGGAAATCCCCACGGCCGACATCAAGGCCGACCTTGAGTCCCAAGGCGTCCCCGTGGACGAGGTGCACCGCATGCACCGCGCCAGGGGGGGCTCAGCATACGACATGGTCCTTGTCGTATGCCCCCCGTTCGAAGGGCATCACCCTATTCATAAAGTATCCACTATCTGCCATCTCACGGGCCTCGTGATCGAGAAGCCCAGGAAGAGCGGCGTCGTCGGGCAATGCCATCGTTGCCAGTTATACGGGCATGCGCAGAAGAACTGCCATGCGACTCCCAGGTGCGTCAAGTGCCTGGGTGAGCATGGCACGTCGGACTGCCCCCGCCCTAAAGACCGGTCTTTGTGCACCGAGCCGCCCAGTTGCGTACTGTGCGGTGAGGCTGGGCACCCAGCCGACTACCGGGGCTGTCGTATGGCCCCCAAAACGTCTTCCTCAAAACTGGCGAAGCGCGCAGACGCCCGCCAGCAGAGAGAGTGCCCATCATATGGGTTCTTCCCCCCCCCATCACAGACCTTCCCCCAACTCCCCCTACTCCCCCTGAGGCTAAGCCCGCAAAGGCCTAGCCCATGGAATTACATGAATCATCAGCAGGCGTTCCCTGCTATGGTTCAGCCGAGACCCACTCCGGCTCCCATCAGACCGCTGATAGACCCCCGCATCCGCGTCTCCGCACCTGTTCAACCCGCGAAACCCGCGCCCGCTCCCATGGCCGCTGCCGCAACCACTGCGCCACGGCCCGTCGCCGCTTCAACCACTCCGGTGGCCGGCCCGTCCATCCCAATAGATCCGTTCAGCGTGATCTCTGGGACCTTCGCGTTATTCTTCACGCCCCGCGCGCGTCAAATGGCCAACGAGCTCGTTGCCGCCCGGAATTCCTGCGATCTCGCCCAGATCCAGCGTATATTCCACGCGTATCCCGAGATTACGCAAGACCTTGAAAACTTCGCGAAACCCAAATAATGGATATACAACCCAAAGCACGTACCAAACCCCGATCCCTAAAGTTAGGTTTCTTTAATGCCAATGGCATGATTAATCAACGCGATGAAATCGCTGCATTCCTCCGCGACCACCAAATTTATATTCTCCTATTACAGGAAACATTCCTAAAGCCCAGTCGTCGAAACCCGTCAATTGCCAACTATCGTATAGTTCGCAATGACAGGACTAGATGTCACAAGGGCGGCACCCTAATTTATTTTAGATCGTCCCTCCACTGCATCCCAATGGACCCGCCCCCTCTCTCGCGTTTAGAAGTGTCCATATGTAAGCTAGGCATGACTGGTCATCAACCGATCACCATAGTATCGGCCTATGTTCCCCCCGTTTGCTCATCGGAGTTAGCCCTTCCCCCCCTCTCTGACGACCTTTCCATTCTACTTGGCCTGAGTGACTCCGTTATCATAGCGGGCGATCTCAACGCCAAACATCATGCTTGGAACAGCACCAGGACCTCCACCAGAGGCAAACACCTGTTTGACCTATGTCCCATCCTCAACTTCGACATCATCGCCCCGATGACTCCCACTCACTTTCCCCATGACCCTAGCCATACCCCCGACGTACTTGACATAGCGCTTCTGAAGAGTATCAACCTACGGTTGGATTCTATAGAGGCGCTTGACGAACTCTCCTCTGACCACCGTCCAGTTGTTATAAAGCTGGCACCACGCCTAGGTCTCCATGACCCTGATAGACCCCCTCTCACCAAGTTAGTTACAGACTGGAGGAAAGTAAGCGACTGCCTGAAATCCACCACGTTAGGTCCCCGACTAGACTCCATTCCCGACCATTTCGACTCTATCGCTGACACGACAGCCGCGATCGACTCATTCACAGTGCACGTACAATCAGTCCTGAACGACTGTTCAAGGGAGGTTCCGGCGGTGGACGACCATCGCTGGAAGCTCCCGGACGATGTACGCGAACTGCTGAATGAGAAGAACGCGGCTGTCCGTGCGTACAGTAACTTTCCCAACCACGCGAACAAAGCCCATATGCGCTATTTACAGAGATCTGTAAAGACACGCCTATCGGAGCTGCGTGACGCTGGATGGGACAAGATGCTGAGCGAGTTAGAGCCCACTCACCGAGCGTTCTGGGACCTTCAGAGGAAACTCAAATCCGACGAAGTCGTCTCAATGCCCCCCCTGGTGCGCCCTGACAAGACCATCGCTTTCGATGACGTCGACAAGGCAGAATGCCTAGCCGATAGTCTTGAGGCTCAATGCTCACCTAGCTCTCAACCAGTAGACCAAGCTCACCTGTCCCTGGTCGACGCGGAAGTCGAACGTAGAGCCTCCCTCCCGCCCGTTGAAGACCCTGACTATCCTCTGCCTCCCGTCACTCCAGACGAAGTGCATGATATCATCAAGGGTCTAAAACCTCGCAAAGCCCCCGGCTCAGACGGAATCACCAATTGGGTGCTCCAACTGTTCCCCGCCCACCTCATAATGCTCATGGCCACCATCTTCAATGGAGCCCTGAGCAATAACATCTTCCCACAAGAGTGGAAGAAGGCCACCGTCATCGGCATACCGAAGCCCGGTAAGCCGAAAACGGAGCCCACCAGCTACCGGCCCATCAGTCTGCTCAATGTCTTCGACAAAATCTATGAGAGGCTTATCTTAAAGCGCCTCAGAGATTTTGCGGAAACAAAGGGCCTCATCCCCGACCAGCAGTTCGGCTTTAGAGCCCAACATTCTTGCGTCCAACAGGTCCACCGCATCGTTGAACACATAAGCCACGGCTTTCAACGTGGTCTTACGACCGGTGCTGTATTCTTCGACATAGCGAAAGCGTTCGACAAGGTCTGGCACAACGGCTTATTATATAAGCTCTACAAACTCGGTGTGCCCGATCGTCTCGTGCTCATCTTACGAGACTTCTTGTCAAACCGCACCTTCCGCTATCGCATCGAAGGAGCGCTATCCTCCCCTCACCCTATCCGTGCAGGCATCCCTCAGGGCTCTGTACTATCCCCTCTCATTTTCACGCTCTTCACCAGCGACATCCCAAAAAGTAGAAAGGCGCAGTTGGCTCTGTTCGCAGACGACACGGCCATCTACTACACCGGGTTAGTCAACGACCACATATCTCGCACTCTCCAGACCGAGGTCAACAAGCTTGGCGCTTGGTTTAGAAAGTGGAGAATCGAGGTCAATCCCGACAAAAGTCAGGCTGTTCTCTTCACCAAACAGCGTAGAAACCTCATCGCCCCCCGACCGCTCACCATGTGCGGCAAGCCTATCCCTTGGGAGAAGCGAGCCAAATACCTAGGCGTGACCCTTGACCACCATCTCTCGTTCTCAGAGCACATCAAGCAGGTGCGTTCGCGTGCCGCTTTCGCTCTCGGTAGACTTCACTCCGTCCTAAATGCGCGCAGCAAATTGTCCCTTAAGGGCAAATTGCGTATTTACACAGCGTGCATCCGTCCCATCATGACTTATGCCAGTGCAGTCTTCGCACATGCTAAACCCCACCACATCCACAGGATGCAGTCCCTCCAAAACCGTTTCCTCCGAAAGGCAACGGGAGCCCCCTGGTTCGTTCGAAACGAGATCCTCCATCTCGATCTTAGAATCCCCACCATCAAGCAGTTCATGAAGCGCATCACGAAGCGCTTCTTCGACTCCGCCACCACCCACCGCAACCCTCTGGTTGTGCAGGCCGCCAGTTATAGGCCCTCCACCATTAGTTCTATTCGCCGTCCAAGGCATACCCTCTCCGACCCCGGTGACCCCATTACCCTCCTCCAGGAAAGCAATAGGGCAACGAGTACAGTGCACAAATCACACCGACCTACGTTCCGACCTCGCCGCCGAGGTCCCTCGCGTAAACCCCGACGTAATTGTCCCCCCCGACCCTTGCTCGACGAAGTGCCAGCCCGCGCCGCAGTTGAGCCTGTAGCTTTGAATTCCCCGATTAATAATAATAATATTAACCAGATCCAGCCTGTCCCATCTTGCTGTCCTCCCCCCAGCGACGCCCTAAGCCGAGGTCCGTACCCCACAGGGGGTGCCCTTAGCGTGCAGTCGCTTAGTATTATAAGAAATTCGCCCCTGGCTTTGAGTTCGCTTAAGGCAGCCACAGGAAAGTCCGGTTAAGTAGTCTATAGTCCAGTTGAGTAGTCACGACCTCTCAAGGTCAACTACGAAATGCCATATATAAAAAAAAAGAACAAGTGTGATTCACTAGCTAGAGGTTCTGAGCCCGGTAACCACGCAGCCAGCTCTGGTCCTTAGTAAGACTAGTTCCTGCTTCGATAGCCTAGCGGTCTTCAGGAAACTTGTCAGCTAGGGGAGGTCTGAAGGGCGATAGCCTCGCAGTCCCTTTCATCCCTCTACTTAGGGTTGCCACATGATTTAATGTAACGAAATATAAGTTAAGTTGCCAATAAATCATCATCAAGTTCAACGGGGCTTTAATTTCACAACCAGCAACCCTACAGTACCTTTTAAATATATGTATGCAGACGAAGCAGTTTGGCCAAAAACCCGATTGCAAATGAAATATTTGATTATGCGCTATCGGGGTTTTATTCTTCAAGATAAAACACCCTAATTATAACATTGTATAGCATTCTAGAAATATACTAACTGTAAACTTACATACCTAATACACTACCGGATACCTGAATCGAGCCACCCTGCATATTTTTGTTTACAGGTCTCTATCTTTTAAATAATGGTACAAAGAAAAAAAAAACAGACAGCCATGGGGTCTGCCGACAGAAGTGAATAGTTATCGCTCAAAGCGCCTAAAGAAGTTTTCACTTCAAAAATGTGGTTTTGAAGCCAATCGTTTACTACGTGTATAATTTCCGTTTGTCATTGTTCCAAATTTGAAATCAGAATACAAAAAAAAATACAGTTTAATTGCAATAAGTTAAGTGTTTCGCGTTTCTCAGAGGCAAAATTAGGAAGGATTTTTTGATGAAAACAATGGTTTACTTGTGTTGCCTCCAAGACCATTTACGACGGCTGGCATGTGGTTCAGAATGGAATTAATTATTGTCACTATAACGTGCTGTGGAATGTTCTTCAAGCTTCTAAGATGACAGTTTTTAGTTCCTGCAAGGTTTCTGGAACTGGTTAGTTAGTTCGAACATGGCCTCTTCAGCTCATCCCATAAGTGCTCTATGGGATTCATATCAGGGCTTCTTGCTGGCTATACTCGATCAATTCTTGAAGTGTGCGCCCTTACATTATCTTGAACAAAGGAAATACTTGCAAAAAGGAAATCCTGGCCCACACACTCAACATATGGCATCACATGAGCATCTAGGCAATGACGAATGTATCGGTTGCTATTTAGTGGTGGCAACCGTGGTACATCACAACCTCAAGGCCAGTTTTTCTTCATTGGAAATTCCGCCCCAGACTGTCTATGACCCACCGCCATAACTCACCTCCTCTTCAATGCAACATTGTTGAAAACATTCTCCCTGCCTTCGTTTCGTACTGTCCTACGTTCGTTCGTTACTACGTCTTTGTGCAAATGGGTGAACATAAGGCCCGAGGACATTTTCAACGTAACTTTCGGCATTCATATTGCCATCTACAAAAACGAGCTCAGTTCGTCTGTTCTTCATAATACCCGCCCATACCATCACTGTAGAGCCACTGTAAAGGTGCACTTCGTGGACGCACCTCAGCCGTTCAGCATTTCCGTTCGTATCAGGGCTTAATCCAAACCGAGGCCCGGTTTGGATTAAGCCCTGATACGAACGCAAAATAAAATTTTATGCTATTGCTCCTGAGTCCATGTCAAGTGTTCTCTAGGCCATTCGTTTCGATGGGTGCGATTACCATGGCGTATAATTGGGCATCGTGCTCGTAGGCCGTATTCATGCGGCCTATTTCCCACAGTTTGGTGGCTAACAACAACACCGCTTGAGAATTGTAGCTTTAAACCTATCTCCCGTCAAGTGTGATTCCTACCTCGCGCACGTATGGGAGTAGCGCGAGGAGGCGAAACGCCGGGGCGTAACTCCGCTGCCGCAAGAAATCGTGGCAACCCAGTGCTGTGCACGCCACAATGGCGGCGATAAGTCCCCTCTTTGAGGAGTGGCTAGAGAGGCGCCATGGCGTCCTCACCCTCCGCCTGACGCAGGTCCTCACCCTCCGCCTGACGCAGGTCCTCACCGGACACGGCAGCTTCGGGAGGTTCCTGTATCGGATAAGGCGGGAGGAAACGCCCGGGTATCACCACTGTGTGGATCGCCCTGAGAAAACGGTGAAGCATACGGTGGAGGTCTGCCCGGCTTGGGCAGAGCAAGGCCGTGTCCTCGTGGAGGCGATCGGCGGTAGCGATCTCTCCCGGCCCTGGTTCAGGCCATGGTACGGAGCGAGAGGGCATGGGCAGGCGTCACCCCCTTCTGCGAAGCAGTAATGCTCGCGAAGGAGGAGGCGGGTCGGTTGAGGGAAAGGCAAATTTCGCACCCTCTCGCCCCTAGCCGCCGCAGGAGACGCCCTGGGCGTTGGGAATCCCGGGCGGATGTCCGGCCACCGTAGGCGCGGGTTTGCGGATGGTGAGCAATGGGTAGCTCACCGTCCGGTAAGGACCAGGCCCAAGTCGACAGCGTTGTATCCCACGCGCGCCTGGAAGAGATGTCGTCAGCACAAGTATAGGGGTCTACTAGGGCCGATGCCTCCCGGGAAGGTACAAAAGGGTTACCGAGGCCCCTGGCAATACAGGCAATGGAAGAAATACGGGTGGGCTTTAGTCAGTAAGAGTCTGACACCCCTACCGGGAGAAGTTATTTGATGATATCCCACCCAAAAAAAAAAAGACTGTCCTACGTCCATCACTGCCATACAGCATAATCTTCGTTTCATCCGTAAAAAGAACCTGGATCCATTGACGTTGTGTCCCATGCACGTGCAAACTATAGGCGCACCATTCTGTGAGATTGTGTCAGTTTTGGGACCATTGGCTAGCTTATGAGGTTTCAGGCCACGTTCTTCGAGTCTCCTTCTAACAGTTAGAGCGCAATCAGTCAGTTCATGAAAGTCTCGAAGTTATTCTTGGACTTATACTGAGGTGATTGACGATTACGTAGGCTGGTGGTAATGATAAACTGATCTTGTCGTGCCGTAGTGATCTAGTTTTGTCGTCCTTCTGGAAGGCGCACGAAGCTGCAGTTTTCAGACATCGATGGCAAATTCTTTGTCCGGCAGTACGACTTACGCGTGCGTTATCGTTTCGATGACTAAGCTCAGACCAAAGAAACGCCACAGCTTGCGCGGCTACTTCAAGCGCAGTATCCATAATTGGAACGTCAGTGGAAGGTGGAGGAACAGTGCTTTAGAAAGAAAATTTATACAAATCTTATTAAATAGTGTTGTTTATTGTAGCCTGATCTTTGTGAAGTAGTGGAGACAAGCTTTTCTACGCCTTCTTTGGCTTGTTATAGTAATTCCCATGCAAAATTCAATAGCGCGCCGTTGGCCTCGGGGGCTGATTTTTCAAAAATATTTTCTGGCGTTCTATACCTAACAGCAATTCAATTTTTTCTATTTTCAGCTGATCGGTCAGTAGTTAGTTTAGTATACATGCACTTTTTGATCTATGCACTTTTTTGTCAACAATTAATTGCTTTATTAAATTAAAGTCTTATTTATAAGATTTCTTATTCTAAAATATTATTTTCTTTATTTCAGTTGATAAACTAAAAAAAAATTCCTGATTTCCTGAATTTCCATGTGACGATACATGTGTGCAAGATTTATACAAGACCATGTTTCTAGAAATATCAGATAATGGCATCCCAGAAAACGGTGTACCTAAAACAGATCCATTGGTGATAAAAGATACTGTCGCTCTTGGTATGATAAAACTTATTGTAAGTTTTCATTGTTAGGTTTCAAGAACTGTTACGCGTCCAGTTTGATATATAATCTTATATTATAAGTAATATAAGATTATATATAAGGCATTTAAAAAAATATATAAAACTTAAAAAGAAAAAACTTAGTAACTTACTTAAACGATCACTTCCATGTGTATTATTAGGCCTTTAATAAGAAGTGTTCGTTTCAACCATCAAATGTATATGTTGATAAAGAGGAATGAATGCAACACAGAAAGTGTTGCATTCATTCCTCTTTATTAATTTCTCTTAAGGAATGATTTAGCAACTTTACGGTCTACAATATAGTTTGTATGCGATGCCTTCTCGTTGGAAGGCAGCTACAAGATCGAATCAACTCCGGCTTTCTTGGCTCTAATTGGCGGCATTAACATTCATGGTGAAGGAAAAGCAGCAGTTGTTGCCGGTAAGCATCGAAATAATAGGATTATTATATTGAGGTAGACGGTGAAAATAATATATATGTCGCAGCCGTTCATTAAACGCCGGCACCGACGTCACAGCCAACTAGCTTAATTAGCCGTTTAGTTAACAGCCTAATCGTTTGAAGTAGCGCTCGCTCGGCTCGCGCGCGGTTAGTCACAGTTCTAACCTAACCTAACCCATTTGATCGGTGTGCCCTGACTTAGTTACTGCTACCACTTCGGCGCGCATGGTTGGTTAAAGTTGTAGTTATCCTTCTGCTATTTAATTGGGTGCCGGCGTTTAATGAACGGCCTAGGCGTCCAATTAGCTGGCTAATTTCACCAGATGGCTGCGACAGAGTTAGGATGTTAACTAAACGGCAAATTAAGCTAACTAGCTTATACTGGCTCCGACATATACATTGAATATGGCAACGATTATGCAGATGCAACTAGGATTAACTTTATTCCAGCGACTATCAAAAAACAATTAATATTGTTTTTTTTTAATAATAAATTGTTCATACTTCAACGAGTGGTTTTAAGACTTTCTTAAAACCGCTCAGGCCCCTGGCTCAATGACGTCATCTCTCCCGCGCATTTCATGGCTCACAAAAAACTTTTATATTTGAACTGTACTTTCAAATCGCGCGACGCGAGGGCTCCTATTCGGAGCCATTGGGGCGTTTGTATAATGATATTAATATTTATGTGATTGCTGTTCTTCTTGCCTTGTAGTAGAAAGGTTTCTCCAAAATGATAACGCTACTCCTTTGAAGTTGTTAGTGACAATAATATATCTTGGTCTAGACTTAGAACCTTCAAGAGCAATATGGTATATACTCGTATACATTCTGCTTGTATCATGGATTTTTCAATCAATGATTCCATTTTTCAGAAAAAGTTCATGTGTCCTTCGATTTTTCATTGGAGGCGAAGAAACTTGATGACGGTGAACTCCATATTCAATTTAAGTATAATGACTGACTGAATCTACATAATTATGACTTCGAAGATAAAGGAAAAGCAACATTGTCAGCAGAGAATGTTGCTTTTAATATTTACTAATTGCTTTCTTATTAAATATGTTATTTTATTGACTAATTTAACTATCCTTAACACGTTGAGATTACGAGTTAACTCCTGTTAACAATGGATTTTCTATTGTGTCTACTGCGAGGCAATCAAAGTGTTAATTAGGAAGTTATACAGGTAAAGCAGATAAATCAAAAATTGAACAAAATTACATATCTTTATTGTTCAAGAAAATTAAATGTTCTAACCAATTTCAAAATATGCCGTCTACAAGAACTAAATAAAAGAATCACCTGACACTGTCCTTTTGCTGATCAAGCGTTTCCGCTTTTTTCTTACATATCTCTCTCTCTCTCTCTCTCTCTATCTCAACTGTCTCCTCTGGTCAATCCGTTTTGAATTAATCCAATTCGTCAAGCCAGCGCTTGCTTGCTTAGTCTGCCTGGATCACGACATTTTCATCATCATCATCATTGAACCCTTGTTCCACCTACTACTAGGTATAAGATAGTCCTCCTCCCTTTTATTTTTGTGCCTTTAGTGCCATTATTAACGATTTCTGATTTTTTATTATTATTAAAACATAATATTACTTCCTTCAGGCGCCGTGGCTGTTAACATCCTCAACGAAAACTGAGAGTACATTACAAAGACTTTCAGAAAGATTGTTGCTGATAGGACTTTTTTTATTTTTGGATGGGAAATCATCAAATAACTTCTCCCGCTCTGGGCGGAGCGGGAAGGTGTGTCAGACTCTTACTGACTAAAACCAACCCGTATTCCTTCCTGTTGCCTGTGTTGCCAGGGGCCTCGGTAACCCTTTAGTACCTTCCCGCGACCCCGGCAGGCATCGGCCCTAGTGGACCCCTACACTTGTGCTGACGACATCTCTTTGAGGCGCGCGTGGAATACAACGCGCCGTCGACCCGGGCCTGGTCCTTACCGGACTGTGAGCTACCTATTGCTCACCGTCCGCAAGCCCGCGCCTACGGTAGCCGGAAATCCACCTGGGATTCCCGACGCCCAAGGCGTCTCCTGCGGCGGCTAGGGGTGAGAGGGCACGAAATTTGCCTTTCCCTCAACCGTCCCACCTCCTCCTTCGCGAGCATTACTGCTTTGCAGAAGGAGGTGACGGCTGCCCATGCCCTCTAATTCCGTACCATGGCCTGAACCAGGGCCGGACGCAAGAGATCTATGATGCGGTGCTCTGCCCAAGCCGGGCAGACCTCCACCGTATGCTCCACCGTGTCCTTCGGGCGATCCACACAGTGGTGACACCCAGGCGTTTCCTCCCGCCTCATCTGACACAGGAAACTCCCGAAACTGCCGTGTCCCGTGAGGACCTGGAAGTAGCTAAAATAGAACGCGCGGTTTCTGAATAAAAATAATAGTGTACATACAAATTACGAATCCTTCATTACAGTAATAAAACACAATCTTAATAAATATATTCCATTGCAAAAAAATAAGAATAAAATGCAAACCAAAAAAGGATGGCGTCTCAAAAATCATGCGAACATAAAAGAGTGTTAAGAACAATTTTTAATGAAACCAAAAGTTGTGTTATAAAATAACACTATAAATTATTTAGTAAAATATTAAAATTGACTATTAGAAAATCAAAAACTAACAAATATTAAACAAATGCAAAAATCTGACAACGAGGTAACGACAATGTGGAATTATATAATTAACACAAAAACCGGTAAGACAAAAATAAAAAGCCGTGAAAATATATTACTGAAGATAGAAAATGAAGAAATAAAATACCCGTTAAATGTATCCAACAGGTTTAACGAATTCTTTGCGACGGTAGGGTAAAATCAAACAACTAACTCGACCAATAACATTGGAAAACCCGTGGTCAACCCCTCTACTTGTTCAATGTATGCACGCCCGGTAGACCAAAAAGAAATAGTTAATATAATAAGGTCAACTAAAAATAAACACAGCTGCGGTGTTGATGACATTCCACCAATTTTATTAAAGCAATACTGGCTAAGCAATACTAGCAACATTGGCTATGTTTACTAGACCTGCCTATTTATAATTTTTAATTTAAAATTCTTACATTACATTCTTAATTGACTAAAAAGCAGTGCAATAACTATAATTTACAAGTGACATTATTGGTGACTATGAACGGCAAGTGTATCTATAAAATAAATCAACAACATTATGTGACGGTTCAGAACACTTCACAAACAATAATACAGTGTTACAACAACATATCACTACAACATCATCCTAGTTTATATAGTGAAGATGGGTGCAGTTTTATATTAAAAATAGTTCAATAATTACAAAAGACGACAATATAAACACCGTTAAAAGAAATATTTGAAAAATTGACCTTTGGACTCTAATGAATGTATGACAACTAGCGCCAGTACGACACCTCGCGCTGAAGTGTTGATAAAAGGGTACCAGTTTGTGCATTATACATGGATTTAACCAAAGCGTTCGACTATGTGAACCATAGAACACTAAGAAGCAAGCTTTATGCTTATGGCATTCGAGGCAATGCCTTAGATCTCATTGTGTCATATTTAAGTAATAGGAAACAAGCCAAATTAATAACGAAATTCTGCTCTATTAAAAAGCAAGAAACTGATCATGTTTCAGACTATGTAGAAGTGACATATGGCGTACCACAGGGCAGTGTACTAGGGCCCATATTATTCTTAATTTACATTAATGACTTCCCGAACACCTTGGACTTTCCAATGATTATTTTTGCAGATGGCAGTACAGTCATTTTTTGTAACAAAGATTATGCATCATTAGAAAATGACATTAACACCACATTAGTACGCATTGTCGATTGGTTAAGAGCAAACAATCTTCTAATTAATTTACAGAAAACTAATTTCATGATTTTCAGAAACAGGACTAATCCACCAACAGACTTAAATATAAATTATGCTGGAACAAAAATGAATGAAGTAGATGTGACGAAATTCTTAGGTTTAAATGTAGATTGTAATTTAAATTGGAAATCACATGTGGAATCCGTCTGCTTAAAATTAAATAGCTATTCCTGTATGTTATATATGCTCTCAAGAATTGTAAATTTATCCACTGTCGTGACAGCCTACCATGCATATGTGGTATCCACGCTGAGATATGGTGTAATTTTCTGGGGGAAATCGACGGAATGGGAGTCTGTTTTTAAAGCCAAAAAAAAGTACATACGGGCAATGTGTAAACTTAAGACCACTGATAGCTGTGAACCACATTTCAAAAAACTTAAGATTCTTACCTTACCTTACCTAGCCTCTACATTTATGAAATGTCAGCCTTTGTCAAAAGTAATATGCATAGGTATGAAAAATTCCGAAGTGCTAGATATAGAAGTAAAGTTCAGACTGTACCCTGCAGAACTTATTTAATGGATTCCAGTGTATATTGCATGACATCTAAGATTTATAATAAATTGCCAAGTTATATTACAGACATTGGCAACTTACACATGTTTAAGCGGAAGCTAAAAGAATTTCTAACTGACAAAGTGTATTACAGTGTGAAGGAGTATCTAAAAGGGAATCCTTACGGCCAATAATATTGATCAGTTATTCAATAATAGAAATGACATGTGTCACTCACAATTATTATTTATCTAGAACTTTTATTTATTTCACTATTTAATATGACATTTATTTAATTATTGACTACTAGATACTTCTTGACCCTTAAAGATAAAATGATTTTCCAATTTAATAATTTCGTATTTTGATATTATATTGTAAATTACGTGTCAATTTTGCATGCCCAAGTGACGGCAGAGCATGGAGAACACTATCAAAACTTGTATATCATCTGTACCCCTACCCATGTTGGCAAAAATAAATGATTTGTTTTGATTTGATTTGATTTGATTTAAATAGACGAACCAATATAGTACAGCTGCTTGACGCCAGTGTGCGCAAAACAAAAGATTAGGGATACCACTAAAAAAATATTTTAGTATTTGGTAGAATTAAATTTTTTTTTGAACACTTCACAAAAATAAATAACAAAAATGGATCTAGAGAGCAAAATAATCTAGATAAGAGTCTCATTGATTTAGAAACAAGAAAGTGTAAGGAAATAATAACAGATGGCGCTGCACGCAGTACGAACGAGAATGCGTCAACGCTTGATCTCGACTGCAACCTGAAGCAGAGCGATCTATGCCCAAAAGATGGCGCTGTAGCTAAACAAAACAAACGAGAATTATCTGAGGTTGCAACTTCAGTTACAAATGAAACGGAAGTCATACGACGGGAAAACCAACGTGGCAATTACTTAATAAAAGAAAAGCAAAAAAAAGGAAACTATGTGTCGTTAGTAACTGCAACTACTATCGGCCGGTGGAAATTATAGAAGAGACCTTCTGCGAACAGTTTGAGTATTGCCACTATGTGTCACCTAAATAAAAGAAATACAAATATTACGAACAAAGTTCAAGATTTTAACTTGAACGACTATTGTATAGTAATGATTGGCGAAAAAGACTTTAAAGATAATGGAGACTCCGTCGAACTTGTTAGACAAATAAGAGAATCCTTGGAACAAATAACTCATACAAATGTGATATTATGCTCTCCAGTATACGTGAGGGGAGCCCTTATTCATAATTATCGAGTAGAACTATTTAATAATTTACTTTACATGGACACACAAAATTATAAGTATGCATATTTCTTTGACTCGAATCGTGACCTCTCCTTTGAAATGTTCTCAGATAAAACAGGCAAAATTATTAGACTAGGTATAAAATATATATTTGGAAGTATTTTCAGCCGCATACGTGTTGACATTAAAAATTATCCACTGGATTGTGACCATGAAAATTCAATATAAATGTACAGAATAAGTTTTTTCGGCCCACCCTTTAACAACAATGCCGGCAATGATAAACAACAACTTACATTGTTGCATCAAAATATAGCGGGAATACTCAATAAATTAGATTTCTTTGAAGTAACGATATCTGAATGGACGAAAGAAATGGGTATTATAGACTTCATATGTCTTAGCGAAACTTTTATACAAGCCGGTCATGAATGTAATCTTAGACTTACAAACTATAAGTTAGCTGCGATTTACTCAAGATGTGATAAAAAACGGGGCGGGACGTGCATAATGGTGAGAGAAGATTTAGTTTGCGGCCCTTTACAAATAACAAATGAAATGTCTAGCGATTATTCTTTCGAATGCTGCGGTATAGAAGTTCCGAGTCATAACTTAGTACTAGTATGTGTTTACAGAATACCGGATTCCAATGTAGGTATATTTTTAAAAAGGTTGGAAGTTTTATTACACAAATTAACTCATAAGAGTAGGAATCGTATCATAATATGCGAAAACTGGAATATTGATATACTAAAGGACACTACACAAGCAAGAGAATTAATATCGATTTTAAATAATTTTAACTTAATGACACATATTAAAAGGCCCACTAGGAAAGAAAGCTGCATAGATCAAATAGCCAGCAATATCTCGACCCTAGACGTAAAAAACAGTTTACATAACCTAGCTCTCTCAGATCATGATACTGGGTAGTCATTGACGTTCTCTCTTTCCATAGCTAATAATAAGCCTAGGGTTCCAAACTTCTTTTATGAAGTTAAAAGGGATTACAATGAAAGCAATATAAAAAAAAATCTTGATTGTGTATTGGCCTTAAGTTTTAATGAAATGTACGAAGAAGTAGATTGCAACAATGCATTTAACATATTTCATGACAAACATTTTACAAACTATGTTTCCCCGAAATAACGATTAAAAAATATAATAAACCAATAAAAAATAAATGGTTTAGTAAAGGTATAAAAATATCGTGCATAAAAAAGAGAATTTTATATTATAAATACCAACACGATGCCATAAGCAAAAAATTTCATTAAAAAAGATATCGGACCTATTCTAAAATTTTAAAAACATGTGTATCACATTCACAATTATTAAACAATAAAAACCATTTAGATAAATCTAAAAATAAATGCAAAGCGACATGGGGTATTATAAAAAATAATATGAATAATGATGATAATTATAAAAATGACATCAAAGAGTTAATAATAAATGATAATATAGATAATGATCCGAATGACATAAGTAATCAATGTAATAACTATTTCATAGAAATGACTAACTCCAACCGAGTTAGTCATTTCTCATAATCATTAATTATATTATCATTTATTATTAACTCTTTGATGTCATTTTTATAATTATCATCAGTATTCATATTATTTTTTATAATAGCCCATGTTGCTTTCTATTTATTTTTAGCTAAGCTTGTTAACATTGACATTACCACTAGCACGAACAGTATCTTTTTGACTCCAGCAAATGAAGAAGACATTGTAAAAATTATCAACTCTTTAAATGACAATAACGCTACTGGATATGATGAAATTACCACAAAAATAATAAAACTAAGCAGTAAAAGTATAGCAGCGCCTTAAAGTTACTTAACTAATTTGTCATTTGAGACAGAGTCAATAGTCAAACCGCTACATAAAAAGGTAACCGCACGGATATGTCCAATTATAGACCAATTACATTTATCCCTATACTATCAAAGATTTTGGAAGAGGCAATGTACGGGAAATTAGTAAAGTTTTTAGATAAAAACAGCATACTCACTGATAACCAGTTTGGTTTTAGGAAGAATAGCTCGACCACACTGGCTTGTTTTACTTTGGTCAAACTGATCTCTGAAGCCCTCAATAACAAAATGTCTGTATTATCAGTGTTTCTAGATATGAGCAAAGCTTTTGATTTTGTCCCACATGATCGCCTACTTAGCAAAATGGAGAAATACGGCAAAAGAGGCAAGGCGCATGACTGGCTGCAAAGTTACTTATCGACTCGCCAGCAAAAGACTGTATTATCAAAAATTGACAATAACACAAAAAAATACTACAGTTCAGAGTTAAAAATAAATAGTTGTGGTGTTCCTTAAGGAAGCGTTTTGGGGCCTCTATTATTCATCATTTATATAAATGACCTTTGCAAGAGCCTAAAACATAATTGTACACTGTTTGCTGATGATACTACTCTCACAATCAAATCTTCAAATAGGCATGACTTAGAAACCACACTAACAATGAAATACTGAAAGCAATGAAATGGCTTAAATTCAACAATTTAGACGTAAACATTGAGAAAACAAAGTAAGTACATTTTCAAACATATCGTTCTTTGGTATAACAACCTCCAATATACTACAATAATTCAATTTTGGAACCCGTACCTTCAACTGTATTCTTGGGAATAGTTATAGACGAAAAATTAAATTGGAAAGAGCTTGTTAAAAAAGTCTGCACTCGACTCGACAAATTTGTGTTTGCTCTTCGAAAACTGAGACGAACAGCCGGTAAAGAAACATCCCTCAACGCTTATCATGGCTATGTTGCATCAGTCCTGCGTTACGTTACTGCGTATGGACTCGTGATATGGGGAAATTCCATGGATATAAACAGAGCATTCATTGCAAAAAAAAAGTGTCAGAGCGGTGTATGGAGCCGAATATTTAGAGCATTGTAAGCCATTATTTAAAGCACTGAAAATTCTTCCACTTCCTTTCCTGTACATTTTTGAAATTTGTATGTTTATAAAAAGGTATTCGCACATATTCCCACCTGTATGAACGCATTTCAAAAAGAGTAGAAAGCAGAAGCCCAAATAAACTACTTGCACCTAGTCAGAGGCTACATTTGTATAGCAGGAATTCCAATTGCATGGTAATCAAAATATTTAATAAGTTACCCCCACGCATCAGAGTGTTGCCCTCTAATAAATTCAGGAAAACAATATTTGCTTGGCTTTTAGACAACTGCTTGTACTCAGTAATTGGCTTTTTAAATTAGAAATTTTAACATTACATTTATTAATTTATTAATTAATACATAGTGTGTGTGTAGTATTGACATGTATCATTTGACTTTATGTTATAACTATTATTGTCGGATAATTTTTTGCTATCTCTATTACAAATAAATAAATTGTGCTGATCCTGACATTGTATAATAAAGACTTTAACCTCAACTTTTAATATTTCTACACCGGCAACGGTAGTATATGTGAATCTGTTTAATATTAAGATCTTGTATGTACCATATACTCAGAAATAAACAAATTATTATTATTATTAATGTGCAATAGAACTTTCCATTCTTCTGATGTTTTTAATCAATCAAAGTTTCCAAGATGGCCAATTTCCGGACGCACTTAAAGTAGCTTTAGTAAAGCCAGTACATAAAAAAGGTGACAAGCATATCCCAAGCAATTATAGACCCATAGCACTGCTACCAACCTTTTCTAAATATTTGGCATTACATGGCAGTTGTATTGTATAACGAAATTAAAAGGAAAATGATCACAGCTAACTAGTCTCTACACGTTAACGAGTAATATTCGACCAACTTCCATTTGCAGTTGGAGAATTGACCTTGACTTAAATATATCGATGTATCGGAGATCATGCTCTTCAACTACAATGTTAAGTTTGTTTTTTGGATGAATTCAGCCCAACTTCATTCCGCGTGGTCCGACACGCACTTGGTTGGTTTTAGTACCAACAAGATCATCTTTTACTAACACAGCACTTTCTTACCTTTAAAGGCATCACTTCCATGGGACCCGCTCAGACAGGAGATTGTGTTTGTCGAACCGCTTGTTCCCGTAAAAATCAAGATAATTTTTCTGTGCTCATGTTTTTGTGCCTATAATTATCAGTCAGCATCTAATTTGTTTTCATTCATAAGACCACAATATGATGTGACGTTTTATTAAGCTTAAGGCTTAATTAAAACGTTATATCATATTGTGGCTACCAAACAGACGATTGTCTAAACAACAAATGTCATGAACAGCGATAACTAATAATATGTTTAAATGTATGGTGAACGTGTCATTCTCCGCTTTGTGCTCCTGCCCTGTACTGTCCCAAACATGTTTTGTTTGATTTTCTAGTGTTTTCCTGACTGATGTTTTTAATTTAATTCTGCTTATTCAAAATTGTAAGTAAATTGAACTTTGCAACTAGATATCACGATTCACGACATTTTGAATTATTTACTTAACATTTTCCTCAAAAATGTATTTGAATTTAAAAAAAAACTACCGTATGTGTCAAGGTATTATGTAGATGTAGAGCAACAACCAGGTTGATTCTGAATACTACTTTCTTTAACCATGAAACCTCTTAAATCAAATGTTATAAAATAAAACTAGAATGTGTCAAACATATTTTATTTTATTAAAAGATTAGAAAATAATACCTATTACGTTAATAAATTAACTATTACAACTACCGCAAATCATGTTAGCAAAAGATATTCAGAAGTATTTGTTTAAAAAAAAACACAACACAGCAAAATTATTGTATTTGTCACTTATTCGTCTCTTGCATACTTGGACAGGTCATCAGAAATATAATGCTTCGCTGGTACAGTTGCGAAGAATTTTTCAAGGAATACGTGCACATACTCCATAGCTTTGTCCATGAAATTCTTGCCAAACGAAGACACCAAGATCCTCCAGTTTTCATTCAACAGTCCGGTCACGAGTTTGCCTGTAAAAGTTACAAATTAGGTCACTACAACGTACCAACAAGCGGTGAAGTGCTGGTGCACATTCTGAATTGTGTTAGATAACAAAATAATATCAGGGAGCGTCCAGACAGTGCGACGCCTACACCGCTAATGCATTGTTTTACGAATGTTAGATGCTTCAGCCTGAGGCACGTGAGACATTCCTGGCTTGCCATTTAAACTCAATTCGAAAGCATTGTCTGGACGCATCTTAAGATTTTTGGTTAAAAATTTATCCGGAACGGACGAAAACGTTTTAACTTTATAATGCCTGTAGGTGTTCAAGATGAAAATAATCTTAAAATAGGAAATAATATAATTATTAATCCGCAATTATATATCATGATAATAAAAATAACATTTATGATGTGATTTTAACAACTAGGTATTTGTAGGAAATTACTAAGTTCTCGTTTTTCGTGTAAATTATTTACATGAAAATCGAGAACCAGTTTTCTTCCTAGCAATGCAGTTAAAATAATGAGTTAACACAATTAAGTGAAAACGTGTTATTTACAAAGAAAGATCATATCTTTCTGATCTTTAACCCAAAACTAGACATGCTTCTGTTGCGTGTTCTTTTACCCTAGAAAAATAATCTGCGTAAATTTGACGCAAACGCTAGCGTAATATTGCTCTATCTTTCCAAATATTGAAAATCACTTATAGTGCTGGAGCACAAGACGTATAAATTTGTCACTCAGGTGAGTCTCACCAAATTTTGAATAATTACAACCGTGTGCGTCAAAATGACGCATATATTTAACGTAACTTTTAAAATTTTGGTCTTGCCTTACTTTTATAAGATGTTTGTGTTGTTAGTGAGTTCTGTGATGTTCTACTGTATTTATATTTATAGGTTCAATCACAAAACAAAACATTTAGGGTTAGCCGAAACATGGATGAAAACCATAATTTTCCGCTCTTATAAAGAATGATGACGAATTTGTTGGCGAGGACGCTACAGGTCAAGTAATAGTCTCTCAGAGCGAAGGTGATGTGTTGAGTGATTTGTAAGATTTTTTCATAGAGGCGACTGCACGTATAAAACATACTTACTTTACATATTGCCCCTTCAATATAAGAACAAGGAGTACAAATGCATCATGCAGTATGAAAAAAAAAAAGAGCATAATACTGATTTGTGCCGAACCGGTTTCAGATGGATCTACGAGTAAATGAATATAGCTGTTTACTTTGTAATAAATGAATAATTTACAAAATGTATACAAATTACTGATTAATTTTAAAAATACTTGTTTTGTGATTATTAAAAAAAACTTATGCAAATTCGTAGAGTTTTAAAAAGTTTATGGTTTTAGATCTTGTTTATGTTTCATTTTTAAACTAATATATTAATAAGCGATTATTACTTTTGCTTTTTCATTTACATAACTAAAAATAATAATTACCATTTCAATTTTCCGTACAAAATATCTAATTAAGTCATGCGTCATTTGTAACACAAGTTTGTCTTTAACGTACATATCAATATAATTATTTTTCTAGAGATAATAATAGACTTAGTTGCTTAGCTATTAATAAATAACACTTGAGAAACTGCAACATTATTAATTCTGCAACACGTAAACACGGTATATAAAAAGGCTGGTTGAGTCTCGTCTCGTCACATCACACGATAGCTTCGTGACTGGATGACCTAAAAGTCAATCAAATTTCTTTACATTACGAATTCGAAATATGTAACTGATCCTCTTAAAACTTATTGACCTTCCGATGATGTACACTTTTTAGGGTTGCGTAGTAAACAAGGAACCCTTATAGTTTTGCCATGTCCGTCTGTCTGTCTGTCTGTCTGTCCTCGCTGTAGCTCAGAGTCGCTTAGTACTAGAAAGCTGTAATTTGGCATAGGTATACATATTAATCACGCCAACTAAGTGCTAAAATTAAATTTTGATTTTTTTTCTTATGGTACCTCCCTTGCCCGTAATGAAGGTAAGATTTTGTTTATCGACTACCTCTAATTTTTGTTAGAGTCAAGTGCGGGGGGCACTTGACTCTAACAAAAAATTGCTGCCAGCTAAATGGTTATTTATGGAGATGTGAATAAAATCATGGCAGTAGTACATATAATGAAATTAAAAGGAAAACCATCACAGCTAAGTGGGCTTTACAAGTTAGCGAGTAATAGTCGACCAACTTAAATTTGCAGTTGGAGAATTGATTGTGGCATATATCGATGTAAAGGAGAACATGATTTTCAACTACACACATCAAAAAAGTCTAAGCAACACGCATCATTTACAGAAACTGCATGTTTTAATAATGGATACTTTATTTTTTTCTTAACAAACTAGTAAGGTTTATAATCTTTTTGCTCTCGGAAACATGGCTGATTTAAAAAATATAAACTTTTCGATTGTGTTTTGTTTTCATTAAAATAAAAGCTAATTGTTTTTTCTCGATTTCATGTTGTATTCGTTGCTTGATAAATTTGGTATTTATCTCACTTTTATCATTTTAAAATACACAGTTTTTGAAAAAATTTAGTGGTGAGTAATTTTTTATGTCATGGAGCGACGCCATTTGGCTGCTGATGAAATGCAGAGAGCTGTAGGAATGCTACAAGCGGGAAGAAATCAGACCTAGGTATCTCGGCATTTTGGTGTCAAAAGGAGCGTAATTTGTCGTCTTTGGCAGCGTTACGTTAATACAGGGGATTCTGCTGAGCAGCACCCAGGACGTAGAAGAAGTACTACCAGGACTAAAAGACTTGGGATTGAGCTGCTCCATTAATTTTACAGTGAATGTTGTTTTTTACTCTTTTTATTTTGCTAGCTATTTATATTTTCTTATTCTAAATAACATTTTATATAAACAATGACATGAATATTTACTTTGTAATGTATTATATCATTTAATTGTTAGGAATACTATGTGAAGAGTATGTGGGTCTTTGTTTTTTTTTGCAGTTTGAGTACTTTAAGCGGCCTATTCCAATGTCTTTTCTTTGGTATTGTTCATTGAATCGTTGACCTCCTTAAGTTCTGAGTTGAGCTGCACAACTACTGACAAATGAGTGCACTGACTGGACAGGTCCACTCAATCTGTGTGGTTCTTTCATCAAAAAACCATTTCAGACACCAATCGACATGGTCTTCACATGATCTGACCAAGATTATGTCAGGACTTTAAAAGAGACTGTGACCTCTGAGTTTGTTTCGGCCTTTCTTAGAGTAGTCAGATAGGAAACGCCGACCTCATCTAGTTTTCAAAAATATGATTGACGTGTAAAAGTGTTTGTACAAACCTACTTACAGAAATAAAATCATTTATCATTTAACTGCTCGACAGGACCGATACATACAACTGACTGCAAGACGTCAGCCGATGTTAACCGCCCGGGAGATAGGTTTTTTTTTTTGCTTCGGTAACCCTTTTGAACTTCCACGCGACCCCAGCAGGCATCGGCCCTAGTGGACCCTACACTTGTGCTGACATCTCCTTGAGGCGCGCGTGGTACACAACGCGCCGTCGACCCAGGCCTGGTCCTTATCGGATGGCGAGCTACCCATTGCTCACCGTCCGCAAGCCCGCGCCACGGTGGCCGGAAATCCGCCCAGGATTCCCAACGCCCAGGGCGTCTCCTGCGGCGGCTAGGGGCGAGAGGGCGCAAAATTTGCCTTTCCCTCAACCGTCCCGCCTCCTCGTTCGCGAGCATTACTGCTTCGCAGAAGGAGGTGACAGCTGCTCTTTCAATCCTACCATGGCCTGAACCAGGGCCGGACGCGAGAGATCTCTGCCGTCGATCGCCTCCACGAGGACACGGCGGTGCTCTGCCCAAGCCGGCACCTCCATCGCATGCTCCACCGTGTCCTCCGGACGATGCACACTGCGGTGACACCCGGGCGTTTCCTCCCGCCTTATCCGGGAACCACCCGAAGCTGCCATGTCCCATGAGGACCTGCGTCAGGTGGAAGGTGAGGACGCCATAGCGCCTCTCTAGCCACTTCTCAAAGAGGGGACTTATCGCCTTAATTGTGGCGAGCCCAGCACTGGGTTGCCGCGATTTCTTGCGGCAGCGGAGTTACGCCCCGGCGTTTCGCCTCCTCGCGCCACTCCCATACGTGCGCGAGATCACACTTGACGGGAGATAGGTTTAAAGCTACAATTCTCAAGTGGTGTTGTTGTTAGCCACCAAACCGTGAGAAATAGGTCGCATGAATACGGCCTACTAGCACGACGCCCAATTAGGTGCCCACCTATACGCCATGGGAATCGTGCCCATCGAAACGAATGTTCTAGAGAACACTTGACATGGACTCAGGAGCAATAGCATAAAATTTTATTTTGCGATGAGGCCCGGTTTGGATTAAGCCCTGATACGAGAAGGGTAAGAGTGTATCGTCCTCTCGGAAATGCTGAACGGCTGAGATACGTCCAGGAAGTGCACCCTTAGAGTTGTTCTACAGTGATGTCCTCTACAGTGATGTCCTACGGTATTCTGCTGTGGGGCAAAGCCGCTGACATTCAAAATATATTTGTTCTTCAAAAACGAGCTGTTCGAGCAATTTACCAGCTAGGTGCCAGAGTTTCTCTGAGAGATTTTTTTAAAGATATTGGTATTCTCACGGTGGCATCACAATTCATCTTCGCCAACATCTTATATATTAGGCAAAATATACACTTATACATCAAAAACAGTGATTTTCACAATATTAACACCAGAAATAAGGACAAATTACGTGCTCCATTTCACCGGCTTCACAAGGTTCATAACTCGTTTGTTGGGCTTGGTATTACTTTTTATAACAAGTTACCCTCTTCTTTGCTAGATTTGCCTTTTAATGCGTTTAAAACTAAAGTAAAATCCAAACTTTGTTCAAGGGCATACTATTCTATCAACGACTATTTAAATGATAAGAATTGTTGGTCGCTGTGATTAACTCAAGACAATGTTTATGTTCTTTCTCCAGAATTAGCCTACCTAGTGACAGGTTATATGAGTTCATATAATTGTTTATTTTATTTGACTGTATAAGTCAATTTATTTAAAATTTTATTTTCGTTTATTATTGACATAATCTTCTCATTACAATGTTTTTTGTTGAGTTGTATTGCAATATGTGGTTAGCTAGCGACCTCGATAACTGATTATATTATTCTTACAACCGGCAGCAAGTTCGTCATGCTCCCTTAGTTGTTACTGCTTGCGGTAGCGTCGGGGGTCGGGTTACCTCCTTCCCTCTAATATGGCGAGGGGGGTAATGGCTGATTTTTGCGTTATGCTCGTGAACGGGTGCTGCTTGTGGTGACTGGTCGTCTTGCTGACCATTGTTTTGTTTTGTTATTAGTAATTAATTGTTTATTTATTTTACTTTGATGGTCCTAGTTCAACATTTGTGACTGTTACAACTATAGCTATATGTAAGCGGACACGCCTTTTATGCTTGGAGGCTTTTATTTGGGCATTAAGTTCTGTTTACGTTTTTATCTCTGCTTGAGAATTAATAGTTTTCGGTGTTTTGCTTTTCTTTTTTTTTTGTTGGTATAGTGGTGTGCTAGCTGACATATGGCTAATAATTTAATGTTTTATGTTGCACGTAATGTAAATTGTTTTGCATACTGTTGTATAGAATCCATTTTTTTTTCCCTCTAACTGAACAGACAGCTGTGCTGCTGGGGAGTTTGTTGACCACTTCTTCTTCCCAGCTAAAGCACTAGGAAGTGGTGAAGGGTGGGCGTTTTGGGGGATTGTCTTATGTAATTTTGACGTTCGAAAAGTGCTGATTCTCAGCCTAGTTTGAATAAATGACTTTTGATTTTGATTTTGATTTTGATTTTGATGGTATGGGCGGGTATTATGAAAAACAGACGAACTGAGCTCGTTTTTGTAGATGGCAATATGAACGCTGAAAGTTACGTTGAAAATGCCCTCGGGCCTTATGTTCACCTATTTGCACAAAGTCTTGGCTCAGGTTTCGCGCTGATGCATGTCAATGCGCGTTCGCAAACAGCCCGGAGGACCAGAGAGTACTCGGCAATGGAAAATATCCGGGTATTGCCGTGGCCTGCACAATCACCAGACTTCAATCCCATCAAGCACGCATGGGACATACTCCAGAGACATGTTCTAGAGAACCTGGATGGAGTGTCGACTACCCAACTACTGACGACTTGTTAAAATTCCATTGGGAGCGATTGCCTCAGGATCAGATAAACAATCTTATAAATTCAATGAAAAATCGTTGCCGACAAGTCTTAAGCAACAGCGGCGGTCACACGTTGTATAAAATAGTAATATTTAAAAAAAATGTCATCATATAACTTTGTAGAACATGAAAAGTTTAATTTCGTTTTAACTTTAATTTATACTACGTTTGTTACGGTACACATATTGTTAATTATTGTGATTAAATTAACAATTGAATTAAGGATTTTGTTGCTTTAGTCACTAATGCATCAAAAAAGACTAAGTTACTATTTATAAAAGAAATATAAATATATTACAATAGTAAAAATCGTTTAAAAGTTCAAAACCGTACATGTTGCTTAGACTTTTTTGATGTGTGTACAATTTTAAGTTTGTTTTTGGGATAAATTCATACCAACTTACCATCTACGGAACCCTTCATAGTGCGTGGTCCGACACGAACTTGGCCGGTTTTTTAAATGAATGAACAAGTAAATACTTTTTGCGCTTCTAATGATGCATACCTTTTTTGAATAAATAAGCCTCTTTTTAAATATCTAGCGCTCTTATCACAGTTGGTCCCAGTAACTAAGCTGAAATACCCCGACTAAAACGATTAGATTAGGTTAGAACTGACCTACCACGCTCGAGCCGAAATTGTTCACTTTAACTAAGCTAGAGTGACCCCATCAAATGTGTTAGGTTAGAAATCAGACCAACCGCTTGATTACCGATAACTTTTATATTGTACGTATACGTGTTTTGTATTGTGTGCAGTTGTGAACAGGAGTACATTGGGTTTTTTTACGCCAAGACGTTATTTTGTTTCCATTTACCCAACAACAGAATATAATTGTATCTCAAAGGTACTTACTTGATTCTTGTTTTCCTATATACAAACTGTCAGCAAAGAAAATCATATTTCCTATATCAAAAGAGTATTTGATTTTATCACTCTTACACCGGATGTAAATTTCACCATTTCGCCTTTGGATGTAGATATCGAAATTCATTTTAAGTTGTAGTTTTTCTGGAACAAAGATTTTATGTTATGTAACTTATAATAAGAACGTAGTCACCAATTTATGATCACAACGAAATAGAAGCAGAGTTATTTTCCTCTAGTAGGAATTTGTTCGGAATTTGTAGGTGTTTGTTCTTTACAATCGAAAAAGTTAAACTGAAAGCAGCTTAAACGCGAACATATAAAAATAAATCTCTATGTTCAAATTGAAGACATTCATGACAAATAATGTAAATAGCGTTGGTATCTTTCATTGTGAATAAAATGTAAGTAGTGTTTGCTAATCTTAGGAAACCAATACAAACAAGATCTGATCTGTCTGCATTCCAGCCCGGTTGATGGCAATGGGCTAGGACTTAAACATAACTGGCAAAATGTGGGTGAACTATAGGTACACCCTCTGACTAACCCTTTCGGGAATACAGGTGTGATGTTTTGTGTTTGTGTACAGTTTTTTTTTACCTATTTTGACTTTTCCATTTCCATCGCCAGTCAACGTATCACTACCAAACAAAGTTTTGATAAGAGGACTGTTAGAGAACACTTTGTAACGACCTTTGATTGAGTAGTCACAGAGGAAATCGATAAATGCACGTTCATCTTCAATTTTAGTCCTGAAAAGATAAAGCAAGGGTAAGAGCGACCAAAGAGAATTAAAGGTAATAAGAGAAGACATTGGGAACATCTTCAGTAACTGATTTGTCTAAATAATTAAATTAATGACATTATAGTAGAGGGACTGGTGTAGGTACCCAGTAGTAGATTACGTAAAAGTTTCTTTGTCTTTGGAAGAGACCCATGACATCGATAAGTTAAATAGAACAAGATAAAACTAGAAAAAAGTTAAAAATAAATAAACAGTGTAAAAATGTTGAATATTTACTCAAATCTAGTAACGACGCAATCTTTGCCACCTTTAACGGTTCCTTCAGTCAAAATAATATCAAGGCCATTCAAGATAGACATAGATACATTTTTTAGACTCATGGGATCCAATTGTGGGATCCCCAGTTCTGGAACACCCGTAGCGTAGATGCTTTTGATAACTGATTGAAGAAGGTCTTTTTCACAAGCACCATCGTTTATTTTACATTTTCCCAAAGTGTCCACTGTAAAGAAGAATGATTTTCAATATATTGATACACACAAAATGTGCGGTAAATCATCATCATATAAATTTATTTATATGATGATGATTATCATTTATTCCTCAACTTTTCTCAACTATGTTGGGGTCGCCTTAAAGTCTAACTGGATGTAGCTGGAATATCGTAAAAATTAAATGACAGAATAAATGAAAATATTTGCAAGAAATGTAACTGTTTCCTACATTTTTAGAAATTGATAAAGAATATCAAATTGGAGCTGTTTTCACAGGTGTGAAAACAGCTCCAATTTGATATTCTTTATTGAATCACATAGGTATGTGATTCAAACACAAAAATGTCAACACGCTTGCTGCTTTCCAGAGAGTTACCTTACAAATCTTAGACAAGGAAGTACTCGTACATAAACATGATCCGATTTTCAAGTCAAAAACATTTATTTAAAAAAACTTACCAAAACCTGATTCACAAAACATAAAAACTGTGCACAACAGAATCAGAGATATTTTCAAAAACATGGTTCTTTCTCGAAGTACTATCACAGACAAAGCTAGAACTCGCAGATTTTATTATATATACATCGATATCGGTATAAAATAGAATAAAAACCAAGTTCAATGTTCTATAGTTCTTAACATTAGGCATTAATAAAGGTTAATTGAGTGTTCTTGATGACCATTCGGAGGAAAAATAACAGGCTTTATACAATCATAATAAAAATAACGTCTATTTAACAATGTCAAAAGGGCAAATTCGAAACTTTATATCCATAGACTAATATATTGAGATTTATATCATCCGCATGGCATTCAAGTGCCTGACACCTAAGACATTTGTCAAGTACAAGACCTACTTAAGACCTCTCTTGGAATATGCTAATGTGATCTGGGACCCATATTAAAAAAAAAAAAACAGTAACCCGCCTGCAAGACAAAACATTCTATAGATTATAATGCTCGTTTTTCCCTGTTCAGTTGTGTTTTTACAGTCGGGTTTTTGTTATTTTTAATAATTTATTTTATTTCAAGCATTTTAAATAATATAAGGTACAATAATATATACATACATATATTTGAAAATTACTAACTTTTATTTGTTGTCACTATTGTTGCAATGTATACAAAAAAAAAACTTTTCCCTCCTTTTTTTGTATTTGCAGATGCAATATGTATATTATATAGCCTATGTCATTCCCACATTTAAGACAAATCTAAGGACACCTCATAAATGTTAAAATCCATCACGCCATTTAAGCTACTGAGCAGTAGTATGTACATATATATGTACATACTCTCGAAAAACATAACCCTCCTTTTGGGGCAGTCGGGTATAAAAACATAACTCTAATTGATAATGTTGAAAGAAGGGCAACCAAGTTGGTTCGAACCCTGCGTAATCTACCTTACGAACAGCGCCTCAAAGACCTTGGCCTTATCACACTAGAACAGCGTAGACAAACGGGTAGACTCATGGAGATGTACAAAGTCCTTACAGAACATTACGAAGGCAGTGGTGGATATCTCGTTTCTGTCGCCTCGTGTAGTTGACTGGCGCATCATGGATGGGGTGGAGACCTATTCCGATCACCGATATATCCAGTTTGTCGTCTCCACCCAGACCGCGAGCGCGCTGGTCCGACAGGCCCCGAGGGGATCACGGTGGGCGCTGAAGCAGCTGGACCGGAAGCTCCCCCTGGAAGCCTCGATCGTGCAGGTCTGGGTGTCATCACCGGACAGGCTTGCTGACATTAACGACTAGGCGGAGTAGTTCCGGGAGGCTATGTCCGAAATATGTGACGTGGCAATGCCCCGGCCAGCCTGGACGTGCCTCGCGCGAAGTGTACTAGTGGTCGCAAAAGCTGACGGCTCTGGGCACTGCGTGCATTGCTGCGCGACGCTGGTATACTAGGCACCGCAGGCTCCGTATTTGACCTCCAGATACGGAAGCCATTCAGGCGGAGCTGTACGAGGGGTACAGAGCGGCTTAAACCGCCCTCCAAGCGGAGATCCTGTGGGCTAGGAGACTGGCCCGTAAGGAGTCACTGGGGACTCTGAACAGGGACCCGTGGGGACGCCCGTACAAAGTGGTATGGGATAAACTCCGCCCATTGCTCCCCCGCTGACACAGAGTCTCCCGCCCCAGTTCGTGGAGGACGTGCTGAGCGCTCTGTTTCCTTTGAGAGGGGAACACACCTCCCCACCCATGGCTCCGCCTACTGCGGTGTCCGATGCGGACCACACCGCCGACGACGACGATGCTCCGGAGGTGACCGAGGTAGAGATGAGAGGGGCGGTACGCAGCCTGAATGCCAAAAATATTGCCCCAGGACCCGACGGTTTACCTGGGAAAGCCTGGGTCCTGGCCTTAGAGCCTCTTGGGACTCGACTAACGGGGCTCCTAAGCAAATTCTTGGAGAGGGCCAGATCCCACTTCTTTGGAAGACGGGGAAACTGATCCTCATAAAGAAGCCGGGGCGCCCTGCGGACTCATCGTGCTGTTTGACGAGGTGTGTCTGGTGTGCCACAAGTCTGAGGCCATGTTTTTTATGGTCCTCGGAACGCGCCATTGTCGGGGCCCAAAAAACGGTCCCAAGTACTTCATCGTCGACCAGACTCCGATGTGAATCCCTCCTGGGTTCACATCGGAGTCTAGTCGACGATGAAGTACCTGAGACTCGTCCTCGACAGCTGGTGGAACTTCGTGGACTATTTCCAACGTTTGGCTCCCAACCCGGAGCGGGCTGGGGCTGCTTTGAAGCGGCTCCTGCCCAATCCTGGGGTCTAAACGCCTGCTGCCGAAAGCTCTACGCGGAGGTCGTGCGGTCCATGGCCCTTTACGAGGCACTTGTGTAGGCGCTTTCCCTGGCGCGGCGGCCAGCCCGCCGGTTGACCGCGGCCCAAACTGTCATGGTCATCCGGCTGGTCTATAGGGGTCGCGGGAAAGTCCGAAAGGTATCCCTTTCGGGCTTGGGTATCCCGAAGCCCTTGGAAACACAGGCAATGGAAGGAACACGGGCGGGTTTGAGTCAGTAAGTGTCTGACATACCCTCCAGCTCCGCCCAGAGCGGGAGAAGTTGTTAGAAAATCAACACTCTGAATGCCAAAAAACATTTGCGTGGGCATTCCCTAAAATTAGGGGAAAACTCATAAAAGTAAAAGCCTTTAAAGCAATTCATGTCTAACCAACTAAAAATAATTATACTTTTAGGAACAACCTGTATCAATTCAAGTCACATTCCTCTACCAATGTTTATTTTAAGGACGGTCAGATCGGTCACCGATGTTCGCTCGTTTGTTTAGTAATAGATAAATGTTTCGCTACATACACACTTGTTGTTATTTTTATTGTTATATCATTTAAATTTAAAAGTTATGTTTGTTTTAATTCTCTTAATTAAGTGGTCGATGATTTTGGTGCACGGTAAAACTCTAATAAGTTTATGTTTGCACCAACTTATATGTATAAAAAAACCGGCCAAGTGCGTGTCGGACTACACACAATGAAGGGTTCCATAGTTGAGAAGTTGGGATGAATTTATCCCAAAAACAAACTTAACATTATAGTTGAAAAACATGTTCTCCCATACATCCACATATGCCACGGTCAATTCTCCAACTGCAAATTTAAGTTGGTCGACTATTACTCGTTAACTTGTGAAGCCCACATAGCTGTGATAGTTTTTTTTTTAATTTGATTTATGTACTACTGTCATGATTTATTTTACATCTCCATAAACAAGCATTTAGCTGGCAGGGGGACACACTTGACTCTCACAAACATTACCCACAAAAAAAGTTTTTTTTTTCAAAAATACACCTAATATTCCTGTTAGACTTGATTTCAACTTCACCACTTGTTTTACGAAAATCTCCTCCTACTACCACATAATTACCATCTTCCTGCCCTTGTCCCATGTTACTTGGGGTCAACGCAACACGTTTTCTTCTTTCATTCTCCCCTGACAACCGTCATGTTATAATTCACTCTCATCTCTTTCATATCATTTCTCAAACAATCTACCCATATTTTCTTTAGCCATCCTCTCCCTCTCCATTCCTCTCCATCCATCTTCTCTTCATACTGCTACCATATAATTGGGCTACCAAATTGTCAGTATGGGTACTCATTCATTCGGTCTCTATAAATGTCCATTATAAAGACAAAGATTCTTCCACTACACGACAGAACAAAATAATCGACAGATATATATTATTTTGTTATCTCTAATAATAATAATTAATTTCTTAAACTATAAACAAAAACGTGCGGGCCGTTTTATAGAACGCCCACTTCTCTAAAACTTGAATGGTACATCCTTACTTGTGTCAATTACATTGCCAGCACTTTTACATAAGTGCGTATTTTTAACATGCTTATTATGTATAGGTATATCATTGTACGTATGATTAATTGATGCATCCGGTATATTATTATTTATCAAATAAGATGGTTTGAGCCTATCAATCGACACACGGACTTTTTTCTCGTTTTTCTGAATGATGTAGACCTTGGAGTTCACCATCGTACGGTGGTTGCAATGGTTTTCGCACAAAGTCGTTTCTTACGAAGACGTGACTACAAGAATTAAGGTCTGGGTGCACAAACACACCGCAAAACTTCACAATGGTTCTCGGGTTCACCACTGTGGAGTAGTCTCTGTCGTGTGAGATAAATGAAACGAAGATCCACTGTAATATTGTTTATTATAACACTGTCACAACTGAAGGAATACAGTATTGTTCCGAACCGCGGTACAGAGCCTACTGGTCGGCTACGAATGCAATATGCATCGTATGCAAATAGCATGCCCTTACAACCCAAACGAAATTGTTGAAGGCACACCAAACATGTCGAAACATTCTAACTTCCGCATTTATAATATTAGTTAGCAGTTAGGATATTGCAAAGGCCAGCCATTGTTCCAAACCTTCTTGGTGTAGAACTAAATAGACAAAAATGTTGCATACAAACAAGTATTGATTGTACCTACCTCCTTAGCAGGTTTTGGTGTATTTTTAATGATCCGCTACCTACTTACAAAATATTTAATGTTGTGTCGTGCAATAGTTCAATGAACGGCGAGGCGAATAAGGCGACCCCAACAAAGTTGAGAAAGGGCTTTAGTCATTCTGTTAAATTTTATTATGATTGTGATGTGTATGACTAATGACATTGATTTAATTTCATGCATGTACTAGAAATATTTGCACGACTGATAAGTCGAATATAGTGAGACTAAAATTATTTTACCATGTTATTATGTAAGTACCTATATTCTGGCAAATAAATAAATTTCATTTCATTTCATTATGGTGATTTTTTTTTTGGTGGGAAATCATCAAATAACTTGTCCCGCTCAGGGCGGAGCGAGAGAGTGTGTCAGACTCTTACTGACCCTGCCGGGGTCGCGGGAAGGTACTTATGGGTCACCGAGGCCCCCGCAACACAGGCAACAAGAAGGAATACGGGTGGGTTTTAGTCAGTAAGAGTCTGACACACCCTCCCGCTGCGCCCAGAGCGGGAGAAGTTATTTGATGATTTCCCACCCTAAAAAAAAAAAAAAAAAAAAAAAAGACTCTTACTGACTAAACCCCACCCGTATCCTTCCGTTGCTTGTGTTGCCAGGGGCCTCGGTAACCCTTAATGACTTTCCCGCGACCCCGGCAGATATGGTGATGATTATCATTTATTCCACATTTTGTGTGTGTCAATATTGAAAATCGTTCTTTTTTACAGTGGTTACTTTGGCAAAATGTACGATAAATGATTTTACATTTTCCCAAAGTAACCACTGGTGCTTGTGAAAAAGACCTTCTCCAATCAGTTATTAGAGATTTCTCCAAGGCGGGATCCAGAGTTGGGGATCCCACAAATCAATCCCATTAGTCTAAGAAATATTTATCTATGTCAGACATCTTGAATGTCCTTGATATGCTACTATGGTTAGGTAATAGGTAATACGGGCTGGTGTCCTCAACTTCACGTCAATACGCGTATTTCGCGTACGGGTAGGTAACTGATTATACGATCCACCCCAGCTCCTCAAGAAAGGCTAGCAACGCCTTGGTGTTACTGACAATCTCACGGAGGGTACCTGGGTTACCGAAGTACTTTGCCCTATATGTGGTGACCATCGGGCAGTTTAGTAGCACATGAGCTGCTGTCTCGTCGTCCTTCATGCAGGCCCTGTACTGCGAACTGTCTGTGACTCCTATGACGAAGAGGTGTTTGTTTAATGACCCGTGGCCAGTTAAAGCTGCCCTAACAGTGCGCAGCTGTTGTTCAGTTAGTTGGAGAACCTGTTTCGTGAGGCGTAACGGATAAAAAAGGTGATTTATTTTTAAATCCCTGAATGTGACAAATAAAATAGGTACACGGAAAATAGTATGCAAATAAAAAAATCTATATCTTTTAATTATAATATTTCGGGGAATACAAGCGTGATATTATGTTACAAAACATTTAAAAAAAATACGTACGTAACATAATATATGACGGAGAAGGTACGTCTCGCTCGTTATCATCAGCCATATTTTAACTACTGTGGGCGTACAATGGGAATTGTTGGTTATTGCATAATAGAAAAACCGTTTGCAGTTTAAATCAAATTATAATTTATGATCAAATAATCACACTGACTATTCACACACTTTAGGTACACGACACAACTATACGGAACGCGCGACAGTTTCTAAATGTGTTCACTTCTTGACCGCCTCTGACCCATTGCACTTAACCCCGGTCAAGCGTTATGTTGTAGACTCTGTCGAGCGCCGCTTGGTTGCGCTGGCATCCCGATTAGTCAAACGAGTGACTAACGTATTTCCGACACGGCCATCCTGACAATAGAAAAACTGTTTGCAGTTTAAATCAAATTATAATTTACGATCAAATAATCACTCACACTGGCTATTCACACACTGTAGTTACACGACACAACCACACGGAACGCGCAAGTTTCTAAACGTGTTCACTGCTTGACCGCCTCGGACCAACTGTACTTAACCCCGGTCAAGCGTTATGTTGTAGACTCTGTCGAGCGCCGCCTGATTGCGCTGGCATCCCGATGAGTCAAACGAGTGACTAACGTATTTCTGACACGGCCATCCTGCTTGCACACGTCCTCGTGTGTTAACCTGCAACCAGAAATCATTAGCAGTGGTTGGTCGACTCGGCCAATTCTGACCAAACTCTAGATTCATCGGGTCGGTGAAAATAAGAAAATATTTAAAACTCTACAGTTTTGATTTAACCAAATCGTACTCTTTAAAATCAAACATAGTAAAATTGGGAAAATACAACAATCACTACCCTGGGTCATGTACTGTTCGACTTGCTCGCTGGGGTAAATAAAATACTAGTGGACTGTATAAAAAGGCTCGGTATATTGCCGATTAAATGTACAATTATAACTGCCCGGACAAAACATATATATGAGTTTAACAATCGTTTTGTGAGTATCGTCCGTCGCGGTGGGCTCCGAGGAAGCGAGTGTCGCCGGCCGGGCAGGCTCCCCGCGCCACACCTCCGCTCGTTCGCTGCGCAGGTCGGTCACGTCGCCTACGCGTGCCGTCTGCGTGTCTGTTGGGTGCGATTCCCAACATGCTGCCCGGGTTGAAGGGAAGACTTCAAAAATCTGGAAGGGGACAAATATTATTGAAGGCCCTCCTTATGGTGCCCCTCTTTGTCTTCACCTCTGCGACTCTGGCTACGCCATCGCTGCCAGGATAAATCTTTGTGACCCTTCCTAAGGACCAAAGAAGAGGAGGAAGAGCTCTATCCTTTATGAGGACAAGAGAGCCTAACTTCAGTTCTGTCTTCGAAGAGCGCCACTTGACCTTCTGCTGCAGTAGAGCAACGTATTCAAGGGAAAAACGCTGCCAGAAGTGCTGTTTGATGTGCTCTATTCTCTTGAAGCGCTCCAGGTGATTAATATTGCGATCAGAGACCTGTGGATGAGGTATAGCATTAGGTGGCCGTCCAATTAGGAAGTGAGAAGGTGTCAGAGCGGAAAAGTCATGGGGATCTGAGGAGAGAGGAGTTAAAGGACGGGAGTTTAGAACAGCTTCTATTTGAGTGAGGCACGTAGCCATTTCCTCGTAGGTGAGATGAGGGGATTGCAATAACCTTTTAAGATGGTGTTTTGTGGAACGAACAGCTGCCTCGGCTAAGCCGTTGAAATGGGGACTATATGCGGGTACGAATTTAAATTCTATACCTTCTTGAGATATGTGACCTTCAAGGTCTGATTGTGCAAGAAACTTTGATAGCTCATTGTAAGTGCCGACAAAGTTGGTGCCGTTATCGGACGTTATACTTTGCGGTTTCCCCCGACGTGACACAAAACGATTGAGAGCTGCTAAATAAGCTTCACTAGATAGTGCCGTAACGAGCTCGATGTGACAGGCCTTTGTCGAGTTACAGATGAAGATTGCCATAAACGATTTAATAAGTCTGCAACCTCTGCCTTTTCTGTCCGCTATCATCAGTGGCCCTGCGTAATCAACACTACAATGTAAGAAAGGGTACTCTAGCTCAGTTCGAGTTGTCGGTAACTGTCCCATAATGGGTTGCACTGATTCCGCTTTGTATCGACAACATCGGACACACTTATTTACGATGGCTTTGGCTAGGCTTCTGCCACCCAAGGGCCAATAAGTTTGCCTAGCGTTCGCTAGTAAGAGCTGTGGACCAGCATGTAAATATACTAAGTGTAGATGCTCAAAAAGTATCTTAGTAAAATGATGCTTGCTGCACAACAGAATAGGATGCTTTGTATCGTACGTGTATGGGGAATTGTCTAGTCTACCACCGACACGTAATATGTTATTGGAGTCTAGAAATGGGGACAAGGAGCTAAGTCTATTCTTTTTATGTAATGCTTTTACCGTTTTAAGAATAGCATATTCCTCAGGAAACATTTCCAACTGAACCTTGTGTAATATTAAATTTAAGGAATTTTTAAGTTCGACAACTGAAAATGGACCAGTACGTTTGTTGGTTTTATTTCTACAGTTATGTACAAATCTTTGTAAATATGCTATTGATCTTTGTACATGATTCAAATTAGATCTACTGTTAATCAAACTACTTATAGGATCTACATTAGAAGTACTATTAGCTACTACAACAGAACAAGAAACCAATTCTGGTAGATCTTGTCTCTCGTTATGATTGGGCATTTTTGGCCATTCTTGTTCATCTTTCTTTAAGAAAGTGGGACCAGACCACCACAAGGATGAACCACTGATGGAATCAGCCTTCAGCCCACGAGAAACAAGGTCCGCCGGATCGTCTTTCGACCGTACGTAGCCCCACACGTGACCCTCTGTGCTCTCTTGGATTTCGTGGATTCGGTTACGAACGAAATTTTTTAGTTGCAGTGGGGGTGTAGATAACCACCCTAGAACTATAGTCGAATCACACCAAAACCTACATTTGCTTATCTTTAGAGTAAGAGAGGATAATACTTTTGTACACAACCTTGCAGCTAACAAGGCTCCGCAAAGCTCTAGACGAGGAATCGTCGTAGGCTTTATCGGCGCTACCCTACTTTTAGAGGTCAAGAGGTGTATCTTTACTAATCCTGATTGATCCACAGAACGAATGTACAAACAAGTGCCGTACGCTCGCTCTGAAGCATCTGAAAAAACATGAATTTCATGAATTCCAGAGCTATCACTAAGAACCCATCGAGGAATTCTTAAGTGATTCAGAAGAGGTAAAGTGTCAGCAAATGCTAGCCATGAATGTTTGGTGTCTTGTGAGACCTCATTATCCCATGAATACTGATCGATCCACAATCTCTGCATGATGAATTTGGCTTCGACAATACATGGGCCGACGAGCCCCAATGGGTCAAAGATCTGACTTATGACAGAAAGTATGTGACGTTTTGTTACTTTTTTATTTAACTTTATATTAATTGAAAATGACAAAGTGTCTGAATCACAATTCCAGTACAAACCAAGAGTTTTAGATGAGACATCCATGTTAGTTTGTGAAAAGTCTAAAATATTGTCATCTGTATTATTATGAGAGGGTGCAATTTGATTTAAAATTAATGTATTATTTGATTTAAATTTTCTTAATTTTAATTGGGCTGATTTTAATGTAGATATGACTCCCTGAGCAATATCGATTGTTTTATGTATTGAATCAGAGCCACCCAGATAATCGTCAACATAAAAGTCTCTTTGAATTGATTGTTTGACGTTATCATCAGGGGCGCTGGAGGCTAAACTCACCAAACATTTGGTGGCTAAGTAAGGCGCACTTGCCGTGCCATAAGTCACCGTGTTGAGTGTGTATGTTTTTAAGAGCTCTTTTGAATCAGAGCGGAAGATAATTTTTTGTAGAGAGCGTTGTGACGGATGAAGTTCAATCGCTCTGTACATTTTCTCTACGTCACCAGTTACAACATATTTATGCTGGCGAAAGCGTAGCAGTATCGAAATGATGTCTTCTTGTACAGTCGGACCAACCATTTGGATGTCATTTAATGACACACCAGTACTAGTGGTGGCCGATGCATCGAAAACTGTACGAAGCTTGGTAGTTGTACTTGATTCACGGATGACGCCGTGGTGGGGTAAGAAATAGGTATTACCCTGAAGACAGCTCGGTGAAGACTCCTTATCTTCAGTCATGTGACCTAGGCGTTCATACTCTTGCATGAACTCAACGTACCTGCTTTTGAAGGCAGGGTCCCTAAGAAACCTACGCTCTAGTGACATGAACCGACACTTTGCCTTTGAAAAAGAATCGCCTAAGACTGAAGGATCTTTCTTCAGTGGCATGGTTACGACAAAGCGTCCGTCGTCTTTACGATAGGTATGTTCGTTAAAGTTCTGCTCACAGGCACGCTCCTCAGGAGACAAGGAGTGCTTGGCTGCAATGGTATCTAATTCCCAAAAACGAGATAAGTCTGGGTCGGCGTCCTCACTTAAAAAATGACAAACGGGAGAAGAAGAGTGTGTCTTATGACGGGCAACGTACCCTGACACTAACCAACCCAATTTCGTTTCATATAACTTAGGCTGATTTTTGCCTAAATCTATAGAATTATTGCATAAGACGGACCAAAATACTTCGGCCCCAAGTAAGATGTCTATAGCTGCCGGTATATTAAATGTTGGGTCAGCCAGACTTATTCCCAATGGAAGAGGAATGTTAACGCTGTTTATGAATGATGACGGCAAAGCTGTAGTGATCTGAGGTAAAATATGACAGTCTACAGTAAGTTTACAGTTGTCATCATAGTGGGACATAATCGTAAGGTTGCAAGACTGTGTACAATAAGAAGTATTATTATTTATACCTGTCACGGTGGCGCTCGCACTACGTCGCGACAAACCCAGCTTACCGCACAGTGACTCATCTACGAAGTTGCCCGTACTACCGTTGTCGAGGAGTACTCGGGCATTGTGCACGTTGCCCTTGCTGTCAACCACTCTCACGATCGCTGTGGAAAGCAAAACATTCGGAGGAGTAGTGAACTGCTGAACATTAGTTGAACCGGCAAAGTTATTGACGGGAATAACTGGCTCAGGAGACGTAGCTGCTTCTGCCTCATGTAGATGAAGCAGAGTACTGTGCCTTTTCTTGCAGTATTTGCAAGATACAAGATTGCACCTTGATTCTGTGTGCCCTAGTCGCAGACAATTAAGGCAGACCTTTGCCTCTTTGGCCTTTTGTATACGAGCTTCAACAGACAGAGCTCTAAAGGCATCACAATTGAATAAGAAATGAGTCTGACTGCACATAGGACATGTTAATTTTCTTTTATTATTATTATTATTGTTGTATTTTTTATCTTTATTATTGCTCTCATTTGTTTTTTGATTAGATTTTGTAGCTGTAAGTAAATTAGAATTATGTTTGGAAGTGTATACCTGTTCTACTTTATTGATGTTTCTTTTATGTTCTTGCAAAGTTTCTAATAAGTCAGCTCTGTTGCTAAGGAACTTTAAAAAAAAATCTAACGAAGGTGGATTATCTAACGTGTTTCGATGTTCTTCCCATTCCCTACGTGTGACACCGTCAAGTTTTTCGGACATCATGTGAATTATGAGGGTATCCCGTAAGTTAAATTCAGTGTCCTGACCTAACGTTGTCAAAGCACGAAGATTTTTATTCGTGACATCAATAAGGTTACGAATAGAAGAACATGATTCACTCTGCATACACTCAACGCTAAATAACGCCCGAACATGATTATTAACGAGCAATCTTTTGTTGTCGTATCTATTACACAATAAATTCCAAGCAGATTCGTAATTCTGAGCTTTAAAGTCTAAATTATCAATAACTAGCAGCGCACTACCTTTAAGAGAAGCACGCAGATAGTGCAATTTATTAACGTTGTCCATGTCCTTTCGTGAATGAATGAGTGAAATGTAAGTGTCTCTAAACTCAAGCCAGTGTTGATAGTGTCCGTGAAAAACAGGTAAATTAATTTTTGGCAACCTAACACAATTGTATTTAAAGCCACCTGCCTGCACATCCTCGTCACCCGTTACGTAACCATCTTGTTGACTGCCAGACTGGGGGGGACGAGCGCCGAGTAGACTCCGCGCCGTCGCCACCAGCTTATAATACTGGTTCTCAAACTGCTCGCGCTCCTTGCTTTCGTCATCGGGGTTCTCCACCAACATCTCAATGTCACTCTGTAACTTGTCATAATCCACATATAAGCCATCAAATTTATTAAGCCTAGTTTCCAGATCTAAAAGTTGTAAGCTGCTAAGTTCGTTGCAACTTTCAAGCATGTGAAGGTAATTGCCAAAAATAGTGAGTTTAGACTTCATACAGCTGCGTTTTTTAACGAGTTTCTCAACTTTTTCGTCAGCCATAGCTTTAAATTCACAAGCGCTAACTCACAAATAAAGTAATTATGAATAAGAAACCAGTTTGTTATATGCGAAGATAAAAAACGTAGCTAGTTAGTGCGAACAAAAGAACACCTGACGCGCAGGTGTGCCGTCGATCAGCTGTTATAGATAAGAAGCGAAGTAAACGTAAACAGATAATATAAAAAAGGTTATGCAGTAGCTTTGTAATCAGAATAATTGAGTTTTGACAGATGTAAGGCTATGAATTAGAATGATTTATCACTAAAAGACTTAAAGAGAAAGTAATTGAAAGCACTCACTTAAATTATTGCTATTTAAACATGAAATATGAGATAGAATAGGAAAAGATATATGGGACAAATTGGAACGAACTCACTCAATGTTTTAACCATCCATAGGATCACCGATGATGTTGCAAGTTCTTCTTTGTCCTTGACGATGACTCGAACTTTCGACGGGTCCCAAGTCCGTTGTACGGCCGATTTCTAGTTACTTCTTCTCTGGGCGTGTGCGGGAGCTATGCGTAGTCTCTTCGACAGGAACTTGAAGACTCCTGCAGGAACTGTCGCCGCTGAAGACCGCAACTGAAGAGCTTCGAGTTTGAAGTTTTCTTTCAAGACCGTTACTTTTTGAACAATATCCGGCTCGAAGGACCAATGTTCGACTTGCTCGCTGGGGTAAATAAAATACTAGTGGACTGTATAAAAAGGCTCGGTATATTGCCGATTAAATGTACAATTATAACTGCCCGGACAAAACATATATATGAGTTTAACAATCGTTTTGTGAGTATCGTCCGTCGCGGTGGGCTCCGAGGAAGCGAGTGTCGCCGGCCGGGCAGGCTCCCCGCGCCACACCTCCGCTCGTTCGCTGCGCAGGTCGGTCACGTCGCCTACGCGTGCCGTCTGCGTGTCTGTTGGGTGCGATTCCCAACATGTACCATTAACCAACATTTAAAACTCTACTGCAACAAAAAATGCCAAGCTTACAGAAACTCTCGAGTAAGACCTCTAACACCACGGCTCTCCAGCCGACCAGCAATCGCATTGCTGTCACTTATCCATCGCATGGAGCAACCTGTACGCATATCCATCAAGTGGATCGCCCGTGTGCATCACCCACTGACTACACACTATAGTCTCTCCAGACCCCGATCACCGCCAGAGACAAACGCCCACCCACGACATCGATTTCTACCGGGCTACGACTACGTATTGACTACTGGTACGACCGAAAACCCCACTCGCGGGTTTCCCATAACTTAAGCTTGCTCATCACCATTGTGATCACTATCTACTTCAACTGGTACATGACCTACTGGCATCTTTCTTAACCTATCGTAAACGTATTTGTAAGAACGGTTACAATTTAAAGCTTTTAACGTATAGCGATCACCATCCAAAACATCAGCTACCCTAAACGGACCTCTGAACTTCCGATCTAACTTAGTCTGATTTCACTCTTCGTTTGTTGATGACCGTTTATTACCGAATTTACTACAAGAGTTTTATGTAACGATATCTCTGTCGCAGACATGTTAGTGGAAAAGGATAGGTTGAGTATTTGACGTCCTATCATAAGATTACTTTGAAGGTTGGGAAGCACATGTAACAAAATCTCAAACTGGTGTTGCTAATCGTTACGCTACATAAGATTTGTTCTAGGCTGAATACACATGTTTGACCAATACCAGTCAACGCAACAACGTTGTAAATTCATTTGCCACTTAATTTGGCTGCACAACTTTACTAACAAGCATTCAGCACCAGAATCCTAAACAAAACAATACAGCTCACCGTTATGTTCTAATGTGCCTGAGGGTAGTTGTACGATGCAAACACCCACTCGCCGTTCACTGCTTACAACACGTGCTCCACCATCCGATTGGCTGCCACTATTCGTGCACCGGGCCGCGATATGTCCTGGTTTCCCACACTCGAAGCACACGAAGGGCTTCGCTGATGGCTGCGGGGCTGCTTGGCTCGATACTGAGAACGTCGTAGCTCTGCCTCTGCTGTCAATCGGCTTCCTTCCGTGCTCCTCTGACCACCGTCATCACGTTGATGCTGTTCCTTTAAGCGCGTTACTGATTGCCACAATAAGTAGACCTCCTTGCAGTGAATTTTCAGCACAACAAATCAGCTTTTGCGCACCATGATGGAGCATCCGTATCTACCTTGTCTGGGTCGAACTCGGGGAGATCCACACGATTGTTGGTTTTAGGAACATGCAGTGCTTCAATCGGCGCTCGCATGTTTGCATTTTGTTGTTCAAACATGGCACGCCAACGGTCACTTTCAGCGTTTTCATTTTGCGCCTGAACCAACACGTAATCCCACTTCTGATGACGGAGAAGGTACGTCTCTCTCGTTATCATTAGCCATATTTTAAGTACTGTGGGCGTACAATGGGAAGTGTTGGTTTTTGCACAATATAAACACCGTTTGAAGTTTTAATCAAATTATAATTTACGATCAAACAATCACATAGCAGTAGCTATTCGCACACTGTAGGTATACGACACAACTATACGGAACGCGCGACAGTTTCTAAAAGTGTTCACTTCTTGACTGCCTCTGACCCACTGCACTTATCCCCGGTCAAGCGATATGTTGTAGACTCTGTCTAGCGCCGCTTGGTGACGCTGGCGTCCCGATTAGTCAAACGAGTGACTAACGTATTTCCGACATATATAAGTTGTATTTAAATCTTCATCTACATCCGTGGAACTATCATCATATACCAAATCTGGTCGATTTGGTCATCAATTTCATCTACAGCTTGCACATCTATAACAAGAAATCGTTATAATACTTAGCAATATTTTATTTATTTAATGAAAAGCGTGTTAAAGTAGGTATTGAAAAGTTAATATACGTGATCCTGGAGTATCCCTTAGAATATCTGGTGTTATGACTAAATCTCCATACGCTTCTGAGTGGGGAATACATGCTTCGTTGCAGCTGCACGCTCTAAACTTCAATGACGATTTTTGTTACTTCGGCTCGTAGAAATTAGCAGGTTAAATTTTTCCTGTTATCTTTGAATTATTTCCTTCAAAATAAAAATAAATTCGACTGCGCTCGAGAACGTCGAGATGACACTTTTATTTGCAAGTTTTGTGACCCTCCCACTACCTGTAAGTCATGCTCAAAGCGTCAGATTTATTGAAATACACTTTACAGAATGTAATTAACCCCACCATACCTTAATCTGACGCGCTCAAGTGTTTCTATTTTTTTTGCGCTCTTGACATGTGACTCTATCTAGAGGGCGTATTTACCGTGGAGGTTCTCAACAGGGTGCAAGGTTAACAAGGATAAGGGGGATTCCTTATTTTAATCTGCCGCGACTCGGGCTCGGGCTACTATGATTAGGATAACAATAAACATAGTATCCAAAATGGTTACAAGTAGCCAAAGACAAAGACAAGTGGGAGTCACCCGAAGAGGGGTTCTTGCCTACCAAACTAACTAGTATCTTCGTCATCATCATTTCAGTCAAACGACGTCCACGTCATCGTCGTCGTCATCGTGGTGCTTGGGGAAAGCCTATGCTTTCCCCAAGCACCGGCACTTCAACCGGTTCCGTGCTTCCCGCATTCAGCGGATTCCTGCGGCCTTCACAAGGTCATCGGTCCTCCTTGTAGGAGGCCTTCCAACGCTACGTCTTCCGGTACGCGGTCGCCTCACCAGGACCTTTCGGCCCCATCGGCCATCTGTTCTGCGAGCAATGTGCCCTGCCCACTGCGTTTGTCGGATGATACTACCTTGACTTCAGCCCTTGCTTTTACGGACAGAGGCGTTCCCCAGGGATCAATTTTGAGTCCGATTCTTTTTATTCTCTACTGCGCAGACATAATAAAGTGCCTTCGGAAATGCAAGTATCATATTTATGCCGATGACGTCCAACTGTATTTGTCTTTCAGACCAGATGATTATGAATCGGCTATTAGAGACCTAAACGACGCCCTAGAAAGAATTGCTGCCTGGTCTGATGACAATTGTTTGGCATTAAACCCATTGAAAACTAAGTATATGTTGCTTGGCTCCAAAACTATACAACAAATTGCCTGATGAAATGGTATCAAGCAATAGCATGAATGAGTTTAAACATAAGCTTTTTAAATTATTAATTATCAAGGCGTATTATTCTGTTAATGAATATCTTAATGACAAATTAAAATAATATTTTTATAAATTTATGTATGTCTGTTTAAAATGTTACTATATAATTTATTATTGTATACGAAATTATGACTAAATACTTACTACCTATTTGTTTATGTGCCGTCTTCATTTATTGACATTTTATTAATTAACCATACAAGGCAGCAGTTGAAGAAGATACCTTTGGGCCTAAATTTGTCTCTAATGGGTGAGCATATTGACCGTGTAAATGAGGCGCGGAATCTTGGCCTATGTATGGACAACAGCCTTAGATTTGAGAAACACGTTGCTAACTCCGTGAGAAACTGCTTTTATCGTCTGGAACTGCTTTAGAAAATGAGACCGTTCTTGTCTGAAAAGCTTCGCGAGCAGCTAGTCGAAACCCTTGTTCTGTCTAAATTAAACTACACTGATACGGTTTACGGCCCACGCTTGATCGCTCGTACCGATCGACTAATACAAAGAGTTCAGAATGCATGTGCGCGCGTCTGTCATTCTGTTCCCCCTAGAAGTCATGTCACCCCTTTTCTTAACAAACACTTTATTCTCAAGATGAATTAGAGACGAAAGTTACACCTAGCGTGTCTGCTTTTTGGTGTCGTCAAGTCTAAGAAACCGAAGTATTTGTACGACAAGCTTAGTTGGATGACTAGTAGATGAGATTGCGTGCATTGCCTAATGTGCACAACAACTTTCAACACAGCCTCATAGGACAGCAGCTTTCAGAGGCACTTTCCGTTACGCTGCATTTAAGTTGTGGAATAATATCCCACCACCGTTCAGGGTACTGGGCACTATCCACACGTTCAGAACACGTTTAAGGCAGTATCTGATAGATTCGCAACAGAAACTAGATATGGTCGCCCTAAATGTTTCATTTATATGAAATGCTTACAGTAGTTACTTAGCGTAGAACATAATAAGTTGTTATAATATAAAACTAACAAGAGACTAACAATACCTACTGATCAGCCAAAGAAATGTTTCGTATTAAATGACGCTTACCTTCTTCTATTAATATTACTAACTCCCCTATTGTTATAAGTAGGTACTTCACTTTCTCCGAATAGTATTAAATTTGACTACATAAATAGTAAATTATGTTTTGTCTTATTTTTTTTTATACTTATTATTATTATTATAGAAAATATTCAATTTGTTTATTCAAACAACCCACAATAACTATTTTTCTTGTCGGGTAACTAGATAATTGTCAATAATTGTCCGTCGCGGTCGGCGGCCTGTAGCGCTTTGTGAGTGCACCCTGCACGGATCAATCTAGCTAATCGCTAGAAACAGGTTTTTGCTGGGACAGTTGTTGTTTTCGTATGTTTTGTTTTTTGTTATTATGTTTAATTACTAATAAATGTATTCATAAGTAAAAATATGTATTAGGTATGTTGAAGCTGTTTGTACTTGGACGTGACTTGTCCCTAAAAGTTCATTAGAAAACCAGTGTCAGACAGCATCTGTCTGGCATTAATGCTGAAATTAACCTTTTTGGTGCAGCCGTGAGGCACACACTATTTATGTAAAACATTATTTTCACTTTTTTATTGTTATTTTTATTTTGTGTATCACGAACTGTATCCAAATAAACGTTATTCTTTCTTTCTTTCTTTCACATACCGCAGGTTGGATCGGGAAGCCTTCACGAAATTCTACACGTGCATCTTTGCGTGAGGAGGATAGTTTCACGCGGCATCCATTGTGAAACTATCGTCCACGATGCTCAGAAGCAGGCCCGGGTGGAATGGTGCCGTGATATGATAAGCCAATTTGAAGCGTCTCGGAGTGTTTATGACATTACAGGTCTTGGATTTATCAATACGTTCCAGTGTGATCCGGTGTTTCAAAACGAATCAATGCCTACAAGTGAAGCGATCTAGAAGCGGGGGAAGATTTTGATCGCGAGCTTTTTCAATTTGCCTAGCTACTTGGGATCAATTCCTTTACGGAACCAAAGAAACATCAAACCTGAATGAACAAATACTTGGCAGAAGTTTTCTCTGTTGAGAGTAACAAGCGACCAAACACAGGGCTCCACGAGCTACTGCTCCACCACGACAACGCGCGTTCGCACACCGCGCTCAAAACGAGGGACTTCTTGGACATCACGCCGGTCAAACTCCTGGGCCACCCTTCTTACAGCCCTGACCTAGCACCGTGTGACTTATTTTTATTGCCGAAAATAAAAAATCTGCTCAAAGGGATACAATTTTCGTCGCCGGAAGATGCGCTGTCAGCGTTCGAGCAGGCTGTAAACGAGGTGTCTGCGGCGGACTGGAAAAAGTGTTTCGAAAACTGGCCCAGTCACATGAGACTTTGTATAGAGGCTATTGGGGAGTACTTTGAAAAGATTTAATAAGAAAATATTTACCTATAGAACATTGTTCTTAATTATCGCAAAACTTTCTGAGTGTCCCACGTATATTAAACAAAAATATGCTTCCGACAACAAAGGTCGTAAACACCAAAATAGCACTTTTGGTAATCAACGAAAAACAAAAAATAATTTCGTTTTTGGCTTATATCTTTTTAACTTTAAAAGTTGTAAAATTGTGTTCTATACAAGAAATACGTAAAATACGATGGTGTTTCATAATATATTATTGCTATTTATGTCAAAGCCTTATTTTAAAAGTTAGCTTGGACATACACCCCAGAAAATTCAAGAAGTTGGTATTTACGACCACTAACAAATCAATGGAGAACGATTTGTCTAACGGAAGTTAGAAGTATGCACCAGTTTTTAAATACAATAGTTCTGGGTTTGGTTTTAAAAACCATATACTGAAATAAAAATGAGTGTAAACACCACGATCTGATGCGATGTTATGTAACAAACATGGAAATATCTGAAGCAAATCAATGAATTTAAGACTGTAAGTTGAGTTTTCATTACTTGTAATAAAAACAATAAAATAAAACATAAATTGACATAATTAAAAAAGGTTTTTTATTCATTGACCGTCATCGTTTAATCAAAATAATGGTTAAGCAAGACACTAATACAAATTCAAAGTAAAAAAATGTCTAAACCAATCACTTAAATTTCCATTAGAGGATCTTGTACATCAATCATCATTCATCATCATTGTTTGTGTCACGGCTCGAAATTTTTATACCTTTAGGACCTGGCAGGTCCTAAAGGTATAAAAATACACTTAAGTAAGTATATTATAGGCATCGTCCCGTATAATTTAATCAAGCGTTTGTTACAAGATGCCTATAGTGTTCTACCTCCAACGGCGTACCTAACCAGCCAGACATAATTCAAAATGTTAAGTAATCATTTTGTTTCATTGATTTCAAGAAGATTTTATAATCACGACATTTTTTTAAAACGTATTGATAATGAATTACAAAAAAATATAAGTAAACATTCTACCAAGCTTACTGCTCTAATAATTTTAATAAACAATGCCCGTTTTCACCAACGCCCTGAAAAATTTAGGTAGTTCATCTTTCTAGATCTTGTTTGTTCGGAAAGCTTCTGTACTATGGTCTACCTAACTTTTAGTGTCGTTGGTGAAAATGGGAAAGTGTTATCGACAAGATAATAAAAAAGTAGATGCAAAACATAATACGACGACGAGTTATAGAAAATCAGGTCTTCAAATTTCTGATTAATAATCTTCTGTCATTGGATAGAAGATTATTAACCAGAAATTTGAAGACCTGATTTTCTGATAGAAGATAATTAATCAGAAATTTCATCTTCCTCGTCAGTCTCAGGAAGAGTATCAATGACATTATGAGACTGACAAGGAAGCTGTTTGTATTCGGCATGAAACCGTTTGTGTATTGTCCCCTGATCACACAATCGTTGCAGATCTTTGTATTTAGCTGCGGTAATTGGTAGTTTATCCGTATATAGCTGTTTTGGAGTCAACTGCTTTACTCGATTATATTGTAATTCTAACATTTCTTCTGTATTTTCTTTTGATTTATTCTTCCCTTTTCCCTTTCTTTTACGCTTGACATCTTCGAACAACTTGATTCGATGTGTAATTGCATCTTCTTTCATTGAATACTTGAGTTCTATTTGGTTTAAATTGGTCTTTCTGAAAGTTGCTACTCTAATGTTTCTCCAATTAATATTCTTTAAGGTTTCTTTTGTAAAAGTGTTTGATGCTATTTCACTCCAGTTCAAAAAATCTGAGTAGTCCATCACATTAACTATATAAGGCCTTGGCCTTGGACATTACGACAATTGTTTCTCAGCAGAGCTTACGTTTTAAAAATGATTGTGGGGTGTAATTACAATTAATTATGTATTCATGTATTCATGTTTTTACGACCGACAGCTGTTTGTACGTTGTATTATACGACCTGCACGGTTATTCGGTTCTAAGCAATATGAGTTATACATACCCTCTTTTCTAAAAAATCTTGATTATACTAGTAAACATTTTGGGTGTAAAAGTATTTTTTTTAGGCGAATATTTTTTTCACATTTTTAGATCGACGCAGCGCCAAAAATTAAGTAGGGCTGCATTCTTAACTCATTTTCGCCAAAATGGCGTTTACGACATTTGTTGCCGGAAGCATCGATATATAAACAATAATAACTGATACTATAAAAACTAGAAAAAAAAAAAAAACATAGTTAGTTCCATATACAGAATAGATATAATCATAGGATTTTAAGTACGTTAGATATAGTCACTTACTTTTTTTTACTTTTTTGTTTGTAAGAAGTAAAAGTATTTTTAATTTTATTTTATTTATTAATTACTTAAACGTAGTACGGAAGTACACCACATTTCTCCAGTAGTGTTGGCCACTTCAGCGTAACCCTTCCGGGGTATTGTACTTAGGTAAGTACACAACATAGTGTAAAGGAGATAGTAATTTCTTAAACATTGTATAGACGAAACCTAACGCTCAGCAAACTGTGGAAAGAACCATAGTTCTGTTATTATCACGAGTATCATAACCATTATTTGAAATATCTCTTACGTAACATTATCATCAAATTCATCATTAAAAAAAATAAGGTTTTTTTATATATAAAAATGTTAAAAATTTATGTATGTTTATTATTTATTTATGAATGAAGAACAATAGTGTACAAAACTGGAGGAACTTCTTGTGAATTTTGGGAATAAAAAAACTCAGGATGTAGCACGACTTGTGCCTACGTATGTTATTTTAACCTCACATGACATTGAACAAGTACTCAAAGACTGTAAGTTTAACGCCTGATGAAATACTTATAGCTAATTTCTAACTGTCTACAAAATGCGCTGAGTAAAGTTGAGCCAACGGTAGTGAAGCTGATGCTTTATCATGCACCCGGCCATTGGAAGCTCGCCTTTCAGCAGTCTTCCAATAGAGGGCAAATCTTGGAGAATGCTCGTCCGATGGTTCCAGTTTGAGCCTTGATGTCGGCCACTCTGCTTATGCCATCTGTGCCAGGATGAAGACCAACAATGCGACCTAACTTCCACTTCATTGGTGACTGGTTCTCCTCCTTTATGACAACGAGGGAGTCCAGGTTCAGGCTGTCGTTGCCGGTACGCCATTTTACACGCTGCTGAAGTTCGAACCCATACTCCTTGTTCCATCTCGACCAGAAATGCTGTCGCAGCTGCTGGATACGTTGATGGCGAGTCAAGTGATGAGTGGGGTTATAGTACTGGATATCTTTTACAGGAAGACGTGACAGGCCGTCCAATTAAAAAATGACCTGGAGTGAGAGGCAACAGGTCTTCTGGATTTGACGATAACGGTGTGAGTAGCCGAGAATTTAAAGTGCCTTCAAATTTGTACCAAAACGGAGTTAAGCTCTTCGTATGTCAGATTACAATTGCCCAGCACTCGGGACAATTGAAATTTGGTCGATTTGACACCCGCCTCCCAATGACCATCAAAATGTGGAGCGTAAGCAGGAATAAAATGGAATTTGATACCATCTTGAGACGTACTATCGTATCAGATAATATGGAGTGACATTTGCGTTTCAAGAAATCGGCTATCTCATTGTAGGCTCCTACAAACAAAGTTCCGTTATCGGAGTAGATGTTTAGCGGTTTTCCTATTCTAGACATGAACCGACGTAAAGCCTGTAAATAATTACTGCTCGTCAAGTCACCCACCAACTCTAAATGAATGGCCTTTGTAGTGAAGCACACGAAAATAACAATGTATAACTTAACTAATCTACATCGACGACCTTGACGACTGGACGAGGTCATATGACCTGCGTAGTCAACTCCTACGCTTTGAAAAGGAAAGATGAGAGCTGGCTCAATGGGAGATTACCCATCTGAGGGACAACTGCCTGTGGCTTTAGACGACGACAGCGAACGCACTGACGATAACATGCTCTGGCTAAATTGCGACCACCAAGTGGCCAGTAAGTCGCTCTAATTGTACATAGTATTAATTGAGGACCTGCGTGCATTAGTCTGATATTCTCAAATCTAAATAAAAGTTTCGTAAAGTAATGAGTGGACGGTATTAAGATTTGGTATTTCTTTTCAAATGAATATTCGGAATTGTGTAAACCACCTATACGAATAATTTTATTTTTATCTAGAAACACATTTAAGCTTAGTAATCGATTTGTATGAGGTAATTTAATGATAAGTTAAAGAGGTGATTTAATATTAAGTTATATTCAGGAAAGACTCGTTTTGAGACTGAATCATCATCATTTACTGAATAAAAAAAAATTAAAAAAAAAAAAAAAAAAAAAAAAAAAAAAAAAAAAAAAAAATAATAATAAAATTTAACGAATTTTGTCATTCTTGAGTATTCAAATAGGACGTATTTGCTGAATGTCTTTTGCATGCATTAATAAAACGTGGAAACATGGACCGAACTACCACAAATCCAGTGATTGCATAGCGGTAGGTTCCGCTCCGTGGGATATCAAATCAGCTGGATTGTCGTGTGTCAGTCGACACATGCTTCCAGGTGCCTGCACCGGATGATTCTAAGACTTCGGCTACACGGTTGTGAACAAAAGTATATACAGGATGTATACTGTTCTAAAGAAATAACGTAACATAACATAATATTTATCTACCTATTAAATAGTTAACAAAGCAACAATTAACTGTAAAGGTTTAAATTCAAAAATAATAACTGTACCAAGCCGATGGCGATGGTGGTACATTGGAGGGCAAGCTCAGTTTCCGATAAGCACGTATTTTAGTTGAATATGATGCAACTGTGCTTGCTCCGGGTAGGGGAGACCGTTAGACCTTCCAAGTATAAAGTGCGTCACTCACCTGGCTAGCCTCCTGTGGCTTCTCGAGGGCGTCTTGTCCTGATGTGGCACGTGGCTGGCGTTGCACGACGACCGGCCGTCCGATTATCCACTCACAAATTGGTGCACCAAAGTCTGTACTGCTCTATATGAGCCTTCAAGAATCACGATCAGTCCAGATAGAAGCCGTTTAGCGACTATTACGAGTATACCTCACGCCAAGGAATTTTAACCGGGAGCGCGCACTTAGGCAACTGCCATTATTGCCATCTTGGATTCGACCAGTATCTCATTCGTTCGCAAGCACAGTGTGCGCATAGATAAAAAGTGTATGGTTACGGAACATTCCGCCCACCAAAATGCATAGTATTCTCAATACGATAAAGATGGGATTTAACTGCCTTAATTTGTATTTCCCAGACAACGCCAAAATGACTACTAGCTGGAGCATTGAATTTAAATGTTATGTTTTCGATATTAGATGCGTCCTTTATGTACTCATTTAGTTGGTTGCAAGCGCCTTACAAAGTTGGTTCCACAATCTGAATGGATAACGCTTACACGACCCCGTCTGCCAGCAAACCGGCGAAGCGCTGCTATGAAAGCGTCCGAAGTCAAGTCCGAAGCAACTTCCAAATGGACTGCTTTTGTTGTGAAGCACACAAACAAGCAAAGGTAAGCTTTACTTATTTAAGCTCCTCGATGTCGTCCTAATTTAATGCGAAAAGGTCCGCCATAGTCAACTCCGACGTTTGAAAATGACTTGACTTGGTTGATGCGAGTCGCTGGTAGATCGCTCATAAAAGGCTCAAGCGGTGTAGGGCGCGTACGGAAACATTGTAAGCACTTAGACAAACAATGACGGATTGCGCGTTTTGGTGATAATATCTAAAATTTCTGTGTCAAAAGATACTGCACTGTATTTATACCGGGATGACAGTTTTCACGGTGAAGTGCTTGGATGATCATGAACGTTAGTTTAGAATCCTTAGGTAACAGCGCAGGATGTTTATGCTCATACTCGAGCGCAGAACGAGATAGGTGACCGCCCACCCTAAGGGTTAATTTTTTGCATAGGTTTTGAGTTTTTCAAACGAGTTATTTCCTCATCGAAATGCAATGATTGTACTCTGCGTACGAAAATCAATAAAGCGTTATGAAGCTCTGTTCGATTTAAATGATGTTCAGAACTTCGCGAATTTTTTGTATGAGCGCATTCTACGAAACGAATGCAATACGCGAGTACTCGTTGTGCTTTACGAATTGATGAGAAACTTTCGAGTAAAGCATCAATGACGTTGGTTTCGTTATGAACAAACAGAGAAACCGCGCGCTCTTCAAATAATACATGAGCTTCATTAACATTGTCACTGTTGTTTAGCCAAGTGTTAGAAGGTTGCGCGAGCCAACAGGGCCCCGCCCACCATAACGAATTGTTCACCAACGCAGCAGGATAAAGACCTCGAGAGGCAATGTCAGCTGGATTATCCGAACTGGAGACATGGTTCCAGCGAGCTTCCGGAATATAATTAATAATAATAATTATTTATTTATCACTCCTAAAATTACAAATGTCTCTTAGTCTATGTACAAAATCATTGCAATGAATACATATTTATAAGAGATTACGTTGACGACCATACTAGTATAAACTGTGTCACAGTCGTCAGCGTCTTCCACACTTATTTATTAAAATCACAATTCATTGTTTTAAGCACAATATCTGTAGTATTGATGAAATGAAATGGTTGTAAGATGAAACGAATAAAATTAAATACAATTTACAGGGAAAACAAACTATTTAGAATAAGTACGTTACCACAATGATGAGTGAAGAATGTGTGTGTAGTGTGATAAGGAGTGAGGGTGTGTAATGTGTGAGGGTGTGCATGTATAGCAATTGTAGATGAGTTGGTGTGTATCTGTTTTTAAACATGTTTAACTTTTAGTAATTTTTTTAGTTTCATTATAGTTTAATCGTAGGAGCCAGTCTCGTATTACATCCTTACATTTCTTATTTGGCAGTGCATAAATGTTGTTAAAACGGTTTGCTACGTTGTATAAAATATTCCTTGCAACATAATACTGTTGCCTAGCAAGTACCGTTCGGTGAGGTGTCCCTGAGCAAACTCTTGTTTTGTCTCGCTTTGAAATCGCGATTCGTTCAATGCTTTTATGCTTACGGAGTATCGTTGATAATATAAAAAGCTGTCTAACAGTTAAAACAGAGCACTCACTATACAAAAGATCAGTGCTGTACCTTCGTGGTCGTCCAAGCATGACCTTCAATATAGCTTTTTGTGCACGCTCTAGGGGAAGTGGGATAGTCTTGCCAACCCCTCCCCATACAACGACACAGTATTGCAGTAAACTTTGAGCAAGGGCATAATAGACACATAATAAAGTTTCGTGATCAGCTGAGTACCTGAGTTTTCTAAAGATTGGCATCAACTTTCTCACTCGGCCAATTAACTGGGCTATATGTGCAGTCCATTTTAGGGAGTTGTCTATAATGAGACCAAGATATTTTATATTGGTAGTACGAGTTAGTTTAGGGCAATCACAATTTTCTATTGAGTTACAAGAATGTACCCTAACTTCAAATTCTGGTGGAGGCTGGCTATTACCACGGTGAGTAAAAGTGATTTATCTGGTCTTCTCAACATTCAGTGTCAAAAGGTTATCATTAAGCCAGGTCATAGTCTCCCCAATCGCATGCTCTGTGTAATGCTGAGCCTCTTTCCAGTCATGTCCTTGCACAATCAAAGCAGTGTCATCCCCCCCGCGCGCGCAACAAAGGTGAATAGACGTACTCGAGCGGGCTCCGCAATATAATTTCGTATAAAATATAATTACTTAGCTATAATTAGTAAAATTAGTGCCACTTTAACAACTAGTGACCAAATAAAAGGATACAGAGAACAACATTTCCAAACAGTGAGTAAAACGACATAATACCGAATATAAAATTCAAAATCAAAGTGTTAACAACGTTCATTGTGTCCGTGACCTTGCTCGAGTCATTGCGGTCAACGAACTCTTGCCCGCACTCATAGTACTGGCATACAATTCAGTATTTCGTGCATCAAAGATATACGTAATTGGCGTAGCGGCTGACGCCGTCGACTGCGACGCTCGTTGCCTCGAGTTCGAGACTTAGAGACACAAGACCTAATAATACTGGCCGGACTGTACATTTTGTGATTTTGTTTTGTCCTTTATCACAATTATTGTTTTCTGCAAACAAGGCTTATTTACTAAATCAGAAATATTAACGCCTGACTTTTTGCAAATAGCAAGAAGTCGTCGGAAATAGTAGTACTACGAAATACGATAATACGAAAACGCAAGGCGAATATACTCACCAAGACATATTGATAGGATGTCGGTTCAACGCTCACCACCGGGACCAAAGCCCTTGATTCATGGAGCAGATTCAGTGCCTAGCGGAGATGGACAACATAGGTCCCCGGCACAATGTGCGACACCAGGAGTTAGGCTAAAGACTCCTCCTGCTTTGCTGTGTCAATCGGACTCGGCTCTAAACAAGTTAACGGATGATGAAATGGCTAACGTCTCCAAACGCCATAAACGCACTTTCAGCGAATATAGTGGAATCCCTGACCAGTATATGCCCGAAATCAAGGAGATGTTCGCTGAGCTAAAATACCAGCAGGAACAAAAGTTTGATTCACTTACCAGCTCTATAAATGCCCTGATGAAACAAAACATTGAGATCGAAAAATCGGTAAAGTCTATTTCCGGCCAATATGAAGACATACTTAACAAAGTAAACTGCCTAGAGCATGAAAACTGCAATAATAAGAAACGTGTTAAGTCGTTAGAAGATAAGCTAGAAATACTTGAAAGAAATGCTCGCAATTCTTCCATCGAAATACGAAACATACCCATACAAAGTAACGAAAGCAAAAAAACGATGATAAACATAATCAAGAATGTCGGGGCAGCCTTAGGCCTCGAGACACCAATACATGACCTGGAAGTAAAGGACATTTACCGAACCAAGTCTGAGGCCATTGTTACTGACTTCACTAACACCATCAGAAAGGATGCCATCATTACTGCTTTCAGAGAATTTAATAAATCTAGCCGCATAAAGAAGGAGCCACAGTTGAATACGAATCACATTAAATTAGCGGGCACACCGCAGGCTGTATTCATCTCGGATTCTCTGACAAGTAAAGCCAGATACCTCCATTACATTGCCAGAGGTCTCGTGAAAAACAAAAAGCTGGCAGCTACATGGACATCTTTTGGAAAAGTTTACGTCAAGATAGAAGAGGGGCAGGTGCCGTTGCGTATAGAGGAAGAGGCCGAGTTGGCCAAGCTTACCTTGTGACTAAAGTTAGCCCCTGGTGTAATTACAATTTGTTACACTTTTGTTACCTTTGTTTTACGTTTTAATTATGTTTGCTTTTTACCTAAATTAACATTTATTTGTGGTTTCACACACAATAAAAATAATATTTATAGGAATGCCAGTCCCTCACGCTCACTTATGTACCCTCTTCAACAAACACACACAACTCAACTGTCACCACTTACTCAATACACATCACAGCGAACCTTAGTTTGGTATATTATGTATGGTATCAGTAAACTTGCCCCATTATATTTTACATCTAGTCGCTTGCTCAACATCATAGCTAGTTACGAACAAGATCTGAGTTTAAAATTTATTTATTTCCGTAATTATGGGTCACGCACGTCGCGTGACATTAAAATTGTATTCTATTGTTGAACAATGCAAAATATTGAGACTTTTTACTCAGATCTTGATTCACTTCAAATAGCTAAGTCAATCGCTTGCGACATAGACGATGTAAAAAACTATATATTAACAACTACTTGCACCCTCAATCTCTTGTCTCAGAATATTCGTAGCGTTAATTGCAACATGACTAATCTCACTACCCTTCTACAAAGATCAGAAATATGTTGGGACGTATTAGTCCTCTCGGAGTGTTGGTTTCCATCAGCTCGTAACATACCTAATCTCGATAACTATAATTATGCTTCAACAACTTCTCATAGAACCCAAAATGAAGGAGTTGTTATCTACTATGGCAAGAACCTTAGGGTAACTGTGGAAGAACCCGAGGTTAGTGACGCCAACTGTCTTCTGCTGAAAATAAACTCAGAAACTTGTGTTATCGGAATCTACCGCCCTCCAAGTCAAGTCAATACGAATAACTTCATTCGATCGATAGATCTTCTACTCGAAAAATTAAGTAGGTTTAAAAATATTGTTCTCTGCGGCGATATAAATATCGATATAGCACCTAACAGTACGGACAAGCGTTCGCAGGAATATCTAAACGTCTTAGCAAGTCACTGTTTGCTCCCAGGTCATACTGCACTTACGCATGGACGTACCTGTCTGGACCACATAATGCTTAAAACAAAATTAGATGCTAACTGTTTCGTATTCGAGTCTTCAATTACAGATCACGAAACTGTTGCCATTAGTCTGGATCTGGACGCTCGCCCTGATTACTGCAATAAAACGGCCCACACAATCGACTTTGAATCTCTCGATGTCACTATACAGAATACTATCTTTAAGCCCATTCTTGAAACTAGTGATGCTAACACTGCAACCGACCTTCTTGTGACTTACCTTTCCACTGCAATAAATAATAACTCTAGTCTATTAAAAATTCCCAAAAGACAACGGGTTAGCAAACCGTGGATCACCAAAGGGTTGCTTCGTTGCATGAGAAACAGGGATAACCTACATAAAAAACTTAAACGAAATCCAGAAAATGAGACGCTTAAACTAACCTACAAACGTTATCGAAATTTTTGTAACTCTACAATTAAAAAAGCGAAACGAAACTATGACAAAAAAGAGATTGAAAATGCAAAAGGTAATAAAAAGCAGATATGGGATGCAATTAAAAATATTAGTGGCTCAAGCAAGCCTGTTAATCTTTCTTCCTGTCTCATTACATCCGTAGACAAACATAGGGCCATTAATAACGTTAATAATTTCTTTGCGAACGTGGGCAGTAAGCTTGCGGAGCGTACTACCAATTTAACGCAGAATATACCAAGGTCATATGACGTTTTATCTGATCCACCCCTCAATTCGTTTACCATGCTCCCCCCTGATGAAGAAGAAGTATTTTTTCTCATCAAAGATTTAAAGGAGAAGTGTGCGGCGGGAATTGACCAGATATCCGGCAAGATCTTAAAGAGGTACATAAACTTTCTGACCACTCCTATTACACACATTTGCAGACTGGCTTTGGCGACAGGTGTTTTCCCTAGAGCATTTAAAATGGCTCTTATTAAACCAATACACAAAGGGGGGGCAAGAGACTGTGTCGATAACTACCGCCCTATCTCCATCTTACCAACTCTGTCCAAGATCCTGGAACGGCTTATAAACAATCGACTAACAAATTACCTAGAATCAAACAATCTTCTTTCACCCAATCAATATGGTTTTCGTCGTAAAAAGTCCACCAATGACGCGGTACACGATCTCTTGCACTCAATCATTACCAACCTAGACCAAAGGAAAAAATGTTTGACAGTGTTCCTTGATCTGGCAAAAGCCTTCGACAAAGTCTCTATCCCGCACCTACTCAAAAAATTGGAAGGGTTTGGTGTAAGAGGTATTCCTTTAAAATTAATGACGGACTACCTTACAGGACGAAAGCAAAGAGTTCGGATTGACAATTGGCTAAGCGATGAAGCATGTGTCGAATTCGGTGTGCCTCAGGGCAGCATTCTCGGACCAACGTTGTTCTTGGTGTATATCAACAGCCTCTGCCAACTGCAAGTCCACAAGGGCAAAATCATTACATTCGCTGATGACACTGCTCTCTTTTTTAGTGGACAAAGCTGGGAGGAGGTATTTGATACTGCCCAAAAGGGTTTTAATCGAGTTTGCAAATGGCTCCGATCGAATGTCCTGACGTTAAATGTTAATAAAACCAAATATGTAACTTTTTCCCATAGGTCAAATCAACTTCCCCCATTATATTTTAGCATTTACTCTCATGCTTGTGTTCCTGACAACACGTTGTGCTCCTGTCCCGCTCTCCAAAGAATCGAAGATATCAAATATCTTGGTATCATTATAGATCAGTTCTTGACCTTCAAGCCGCACATAAAAGTCCTTGTAACACGGTTGCGTAAACTTATTTACATCTTCAAAACCCTTAGACACGTAGCGGACCGACGGGTTATTAAGATGGTTTACGATGCTTTATGCCAATCCTTAATAGACTACTGCATTACATCTTGGGGAGGTGCCGCCAAGACTTACCTCATTGAAGTTGAGAGAGCACAGCGTGCCATCCTCAAAGTTGGCGCCGGTCTCCCCTATCTATTCCCAACCGTAGACCTTTTTAAGAACTGGGATTTACTCACTGTCAGGCAAACCTACATACTGCGTACGGTGCTTAAACAACACTCCTTGTTGCAATACGATCCGAACCTTAATAGGAATAAGCGCCGTAAAGGCAGAGTATGCCAAACACAACCTTCCAGCTGTGCACACTCGCGTAATTTCTTCTTCTTCCTCGGACCATACCTTTATAATAAGCTAAATAACAAATTTAATATTTATCCTCTAATAAAATACAAATGTAAAATCAAAGTCACTACCTATTTAAAAACTCTAGACTATCAGGGAACCGAGAACTTGTTGATCCCTCTCAGATAGACTATCTTTATACGAATTACGCATTCCCTCTGCTGCTTCCGCATACTACCTACCAAACTCGCACAAACACTCACTCAAGCAACCTCTCACATTCACTCTTACATCTCTCTCATACACTTCTCCGGTCACTCACACACACCCACTGGTATTTCCCCGAAACTTTTTCTATTTTTTGTATCTGTTACTAAATTTTAAATTTTGTACTATTATTCTTAATTTATTTTTCACAAGTGCATATTTGCGAAAAATACATACACATTGCTTTATTATTATGTCGTGTATGCAAAGAACAGGCTTCTAGCCGCGGGAGGGCCCTGGTGACCTGTAATACAGGTTTTTATAAACCTACCTCAGGCTCCAGTCTCTCACAAAGTTAGCTCCTCGTGCACTACTGTAAAATTTTAGGATTAAGTTCATAACTTGTGAAGAGAAAATAAACGGTTTATTATTAATGCTGAGCCTCTTTCCAGTCATGTCCTTGCACAGTCAAAGCAGTGTCATCGGCATACGTAATAATATTGCAGTTTGGAAGAACTTTTAAACACAAGCTGTTAATGTACAAAAGAAAGAGGGTGGGTCCAAGAACACTCCCTTGCGGAACGCCGAAAGAGAGAGACGCTTCAGAGCTTGTGTAGGTTCCTATTCTAACGCACTGGGTTCGGCTGGAGAGGTAAGATCGAAAAATCTCCAGTGCAATCCCACGAATGCCAATCGATTCCATCTTCGAAAGTAACAAGGGAACAGAGACAGTGTCGAAAGCCTTTGACATATCCAGAAACACACCTATAACTTTCTTTTTGGCATCAAGGTTTTGAGCTATGACCTCAGACAGAAGTAGAGTTGCATCTTCTGTAGACCGACCCTTCATGAAGCCAAATTGGTTATCAGCAATAACATTATTGTGCCGAAGAAAGTTTGTTAATCTAGAATTTAAGAGTTTCTCCAAGATTTTAGAAATTACTGTCAGCACAGATATAGGTCTGTAGTTTCCGACAATGTCTCTGTCACCACTCTTATAGATAGGATGCACTAACGCCCTCTTCAAAATGTTCGGGAAAACACCAGTGGTCAGGCATAGGTTACACATATGTGTAAGGGGAGAAATAAGACTGCACTTTGCACTTTTAATCACTATTGTAGGAATGTTGTCAATACCCGTTGCTGAGTCACTTTTTAAATTAAGAATAATGGATCCCATCTCTGCAAAGTCAGTGTCAAGTAGGACCATAGAATCCTTAGATGACTGCGATACATTAGATTTATTTAATTCATGTATCGATCGATTGGCACTCTGCTTATTTAATACTGCATTTGCAAGTGTTTCCCCGATTCCTGCAAAATAATCATTAACTACATTAACTGACTGGCATGGTTCTCGAGCAAGAGTAAGTAACTCACTGGGAGGAGATGAAATTTTCTTAAGGCTAGCAATCTTATTGATGGTATTCCACATACCCTTTGGATTATTTTTATTCTTCTGAAACTCGTTTTTTTCGTATGTAATCCTAAGTTTTTTTAAAAGGTTGTTGCAAAAGTTCCAATACCTTGTATAAGTGACTCGAGTAATGGCATTGTCTGGATCAAGCGTTGCTTTTTTGTGCAATTTGTCTCTGTGCCTAATGACGGTGCATTAGGCACAGATACAAATTGCACAAAAAAGCAACTAAGCCCGGAGTTAACCATGGCTTAATGGTTCGCTTACGATGAGGGATAGTTACAGGTATTAAGTGCGCAGTAATTGCTTGCGAAATTAGGTTTATTAAGTTGACAGTGGAAACATTCGCATCGACGGTATCATAAACAGGACTAAAATCTGTACCTGAAAGTTTTTGGACTAAAGATGGATAATCAATTTTAAGAAAAGTTGTCTTAGAAGTATGTCTTTTTATTTTACAATCAAGACAAAACACTAGGGGCGCATGGTCAGTTATAAACGAGTCAAGTACATATGTAGCTGAGTACTTATCCGATCTTAACATAACGTGGTCTAAACAACTAGTTTTACGAGTAGGGAAGACATGAGCAGGTAGAAGACCATGAAAAGTCATTTGATCCAAGTAATTACTACAGTTTGGATCATTACCACTTGGGGATATATTTATATTAATGTCACCTATCAGAACCACCGATTTTACTGACCTTAGTGATGAAAGACACAAATCAAGGCTGTCACAGAAATTGTTAATATTTTTGTTAGATGGTGAGCGGTACGCAGCTACGACAGCATATTCATTTTCCGATTGTAAAATAAGACAGTTGGCATCTAACACGGATGGTTTTGTTAAACGGTGTTTTATTTCAGATTTAATATATAAAATGAGGAATAGTATCCTGTATATGACTCACTCGGTTGGCGACAAAAGTCTTCCAACGTGACGAGTGAGATCGAATCCACGATAATGCCACCATCGAATCTGACCACGCACAAGTGTCAGCTATGGGGAAAAATGATGAATAGCTATCTTTGATGAACTTCAGAAGATCTGCCAGGAGGACTGTCGCGCACAATTCGAGACGAGGTAATGATATCCCTTTTACAGGTGCTACGCGAGATTTTGAAGACAGAAAGAAGACAGATACACTACCATCGATGGAAGTGACACGTAAGTAGATTACAGCTCCATAACCTGACTCGGAACTATCAGCAAAGCCATGGAGTTCACACGATTTCATATCTTGAAAAAAAAAAGGAGAAAAAAAAGGGAGATCCTGCCAATGTTAAAAATTACCGCCCTATTTCAATATTATCATGTTTTTCAAAGATCTTTGAGTCTCTTGTCTGTCCAATCATTACTCGCCACATTGATAGAGTTATTTCACCAAGTCAGCATGGCTTCAAAGCTGGACGCAGCGTAGAAACAAACCTCGTCGAGTTTGTGTCTGATGTTACCCTAGCTCTTGACAAAGGACTAGAAGTAGATGCCTTGTACACGGACTTCAGCAGTGCGTTTGACAAAGTTGACCATTCTCTGTTGCTGTCCAAGTTGGAATATAATGGTGTGCATGGCTCACTTTTAAACTGATTCTCATCTTATTTATTCCATAGATCGCAAATTCTTGTTGTCAATGGTTACGAATCTTACCCGTACTATGCCGACTCAGGAGTTCCTCAGGGTTCTCACCTTGCACCGGTTCTGTTTTTACTATTCATTAACGATATTACTGTCCAAATTCATCACTGTAAATATCTAATGTTTGCCGACGATCTTAAAATTTATAAGACTATAACTTCAAATGAAGATACTACCTTAATTCAGGAGGATTTGGACAGAATTGAGTATTGGTGCAGCCTTAATCACATGAAACTTAATGTAAAAAAATTTAGCCATATACGTTTCACGAGGAAAAAGCAGTCCTACACTATCTCATATAATATAAAAGGAGCAGTATTGGAAACTGTGAATGAGGTTCGTGATCTTGGCATCATCATGGACAGTAAAGTCAACTTCAGAAGCCATATTGATAATATTGTTACGAAATCGGCTCGGCTACTAGGATTTCTTAAGAGAAGCACTAAAGGGTTTAAGCTCGTAAGAACAAAAATTGTGCTTTATAATGCCTTAGTTCGGAACCACCTTGAATTTGCCAGCGTGGTGTGGAGCCCGCACTATGCAGTACACTCACAAAGAGTAGAAAGTATCCAAAGGGCCTTCACAAAACACCTAGCATATGCCTTCGGTGATATATCTCCCCGGTGTCCATACAAACAACGTACTCAATGTTACCAAATGATTACTCTGCGCGACCGTCGACTGGTACAAGATCTCATGTTCTTTTTCAAATTAGTTAACAATAAATTGGACTGTGATAAATTAACTGAACAAATTGAACTAAAAGTCACCTATAATTTACCCAGATATCCCATTACCCACTTATTCTGCACTAAAGCATCAAAAACAAATATAGGAGTAAACTCACCTCTCAATAGGCTCAGCCGAGAGATGAATTCTTATATAAAATCCACTCCACATATCGACATTTATCATGACTCCGTAAAAAAAATTAAATGCCAAATTTTAAGGTCCCAAAGCACGCAAAGCACGCAACCCACATAATCTAAAGATTTGTAGTGTTAGTACGTAGGTATTTCTTGCAACCTTATTTCTTGTGTCATATTGTACTTCTGTTTATATAGTTTGAAACCACATAATTTTTATTTTTTATTTTTATAAGTTTTGTTTAATTTCGTTCTTACCTTAAGTTGTCACTGTATTTGAGAATGCTGGTTCACCTGTTATTGGCAACTGTATAAGTTCATGACTGTTATCTACTTTTATTTTATATTTTGTATACAGAAGCTGTTGGTGTACCTTTATAAACAAATAAATAAATAAAAATAAAATATATTTTACAGAAATGCATCGAGGGATCTCCAAGGCCTTGATGACAGGTAACTGTTCAGTATAACAACGCCATTGTTCGACGATTTCACACGGCGGAGAATCATCCCAATCAATACCCAACATCCACAATTTCTGAACTAAGCACTTAGCTAAGAAAGTTATAGGAGTTAGGAACCCCAAGGGGTCATAAATACGTGCGAGTTCACTTAGAATCGTACGCTTTGTGCATTGGCGAAGTGCAAAGACGTGCAAAGACGAGCACTCTGAATATCTTGGGCCTGAAGTGGTGTCTCAGGAGAGACAAATTCTTGTTTGAGGTCAAACCTATCGAAGGTTTGACCTCAAACAAGAATTTGTCTCTCCTGGGACACCACTTCAGGCCCAAGATATTCAGGGTGCTCGTCTTTTCGATGCCCGTAGACACAAAGTCAGTAAGACAGTGTTCCGGAGGTATATCAGCAAGCACCTCTGGTTTATTGCTAGCCCACTTATGCAGCTCAAACTGACCTCTCTTTAAGAGTTGGATGACCTGAGTTGTGACTTGGATGGCTGTCTGGATATCAGAACTGCCACTCACGATATCGTCAACGAATGTATCAGAAATCATCACTTCGCGAGCGAGAGGTAAGTCAGTTTCATTTTCTACAAGTTGTTTGAGAGTGCGGCAAGCAAGAAAAGGAGACGATGATACTCCATAAGTTATGGTATTTAATCGATACTCTTGAATCGGGTCCGTTGGTTTGAATCGCCAAAAAAATCTTTGGAAATCTCGATCGTCAATTGACATACTAATATTTCTAAACATCTTACGAATATCGGCTGTAAATACAAAAAAATGCATTCGGAAGCGAAGAAGGATCTCGGCAATTAGCCTGCAGTTTAGGACCTACGAGTAAAGCTTAATTTAACGACACACCACGAGCGTCTTTCGCAGAAGCGTCAAAGACCACTCTTAGCTTTGTCGTTGCGCTGTCAGGTCGCAAAACGCAGTGATGAGGTATGTAATAACAACCCTGGTTGATTTCCTTTGAAGGAACTAGACCACATGAGTCTAGTTCCTTCAAAGGAAATCACTTTGTAAATAGTCAGACATGAAGTCGCAGTATTGTTCGCATAAAGCCTCATTAGCCGCTAACTTCCGTTATAATGATTTAAAACAACGTAAAGCAGATTCTCGCGATCCAGGATAAGTTAGATTCATGTCTTTATCTTTGAAAAGCAGGCTAACGGTATACCTCCATGAGGCATCGCGGGAATGTTCGGTAACGAATTTCAGTTCACAGAGTTCTTCGTCCGGTGTTAACTTTGAAGACTGAGGAATGTTGTCCATTTCCCAGAACTTCTTAACCTGCTCATTGAGAAGATTATCGTCTGAAACGAAGAACGACTTTGGTAGTTCGTGATTATCACTGCAACTGACTTTTCCTAGTAGGATGATGGCAGATGATGCATGGAAGGATGGCAACACTGCCCGAGTGACATGTCAAAATTTTGTTCCGTATTTTAAAATTAATTTTAATTAGTAATTAAGTAAAATTAAGGTGTAATTTTATGTGTAATCGTAATATAATTGCATAAATATTCAGGATTATTGTTTTCCTGTTATAATATAAAGTAAAACACCGTGTTTGGTAATACACCGGTAACCTACAACCAACAGCTGACGTTCGGACTGCGGATAAAACGGGGAGTATTGCTTTATTTTTACTTTATAATAGCACACAATCGTCACTTTGACTTCGTTTCACGTCCTCGTTACCTCTTGGCGTAAATAGTTCGCTGATTTAGCACTCTGCATTGGATCTAAATCGCATTGTTTACATCGTAAAAAACAAACCTTAACGAAGATTCTGTTCTTCTTATTCTGATCTGTATAATAAGTATAGACAACAATAGAAACGTTCATGACCGTTATTTTTACTCGTAGCATTGTCGTTATACTTTCATATCAAATAATATTTTTTTAAATCTAGGCAATCTACCCACATACGGAAAAGTAAAATCCTATGGCAATAAAATCATCATAATTTACATTCAAATTGAAAATATAATTTCGATAATAGCTCTTCAATACAATTCAGTAGCCTACCTCATTTCTCCACGAAATAACTCTTATACTCAACTCAAATTTCTCCCATTTTCCCTTTCATTTCCAACTTTATTTAGTTTGTCTGTCCTACTTGTTCTCACCGTTTCCTTATTCTAATTTCAGTAACAAATCCCGAAACCATGCCTGTGATGACCCGTAAGGCTACTGCTCAGGATATGGAGCTCAAATTGAGAACGGCCCTCCAAGAACTTGAAGCATTGAAACTCCAATGTCGACAGTTGTTACAGGAGAATGATGAAAATGAGGAGGAAGTCAAGAAGATTATCAACAAAAACTCAAGCCTTAAACGGGAGTTAGTAGACCTACATAAGCAATATCTGAATGTTGTTGATGAACGCGATCAACTGAAGGTGGTCACAGATGGTTTCAGCAACTGTAGTAACTTGTATGAGGAAGCTTTAAGCAAAGTTAGGGACCTAGAAGATGAATTAGTTCATGCTAATAGTCGTATTATCCAATTAGAGAAAGAAAAATCATGTACACGGGTTGAAGAAACTAACCACTTATATAATGAATTATTAAATACTAATTGTAACCCTCGTTCCATAATAACTATTGACCTTACTGAAGATTCCTTGCTGAAACAGAATTATAGTTATAAAGTTAGTCATAAGAAAATGAAAAAATATGCAAACCTGAATAGAATAATTAAAAAATGCAATCAAATTAGGAAACAACAAAAACACTTTTCCAAAAATATTCCACTGAGGAAAGAACGTGTTAATCTAATCAATAAATTAAACAATTATGAAATCAAATTAGAAGACAGCAAAAAAATCTATGAAATTGATACACAGCGCTTACAGTCTGACATAGGGGTACTTGAGAGCAGACTTAGTTCCCTTTACATTAAATATTTGGGCTCTCAGAACCAAATTAAAGAACATATTCTTGCTGCTAATGAGTTAGTTATGTGTCAGTGTACTTGTCAGAAGGTTTCAAACCCTGATGCTGCCCAGCCTGAGGCAACGGAATACCCGTCCCAGACTGAGAGTTTGTCTCAAGACTGCATTCTCAACCAAGATATACCTGATATTGTGCAAGAGTTATCTCAAGTGGTACAGTCAGTAGCTAGTAGTGTTTCCTCTTGTAGTAATCAAATTTGTTATCAGTCAGTTATTTTTTCAGATAGTATAGGAAGAGGTTTAGGGAAATTAGTTAGTAACAACTTGAGTTTTCCCACTCAAAATTATTGTTTACCTGGGACATCCTTCAAAGAAATAATGAACTCAATTACAAGAAATCAATATGATTCAAATACTAACATTACTGTATTTGTAGGTAATATAGTACCCAGGTCAAAAAGGAAGATATCACTGACAGTGTTACTGAGATTTTAAAGATAAATTGTAATAAAATTATTTTGTGTGCTTTTCCATATTTTGAGAGGTTATCAAATAGAAAAAACAATTATATACATATGCTTAATAAGCATATTCAGTTCTTAGTAAGTCACTACAGTGACAAACTTATATTTTTTGACACCAACAGTTTTGTTGATAAGTTGAAATCGACAAGGAATACAGTGTATCTGCCCATTAGGTTTAGACATAAAATAGCGAGGCTATTATCTTATATAAACTCAGACATAAGTAGTATGTCGAAGTCTTGTACTATAATTAACACCTCAATTATTAGTAGTAATTCTAATGTACAGGTGGTCACCTTAAATAACTGTAGCTCTAATGCTACAACTATTTACAATAATTGTACGAAGGAGGATCCATGTATCACTATGGCAAATCCTTGTCCTAATGGGGGTTCCACAAGTAGTAGGATCTCATTACATGGTGATGGCATGGGAGTCTTGGGGCTCACTCTGGATGTTGATTTAAACTAGATAGTAAGACAACAGAAGATACCCGTAACAATATAGTTACACCTACCAACAACAAGGTGTCTTCTTGCTCTCAAATAGTTAAATGCAAAGAAGGGTCTAAGCAGAATTCCTTGAAATTATTTCATCAAAATATTCAAGGTTTTTCTTCCAAACAATTAGAAATTGAACTATTTTTAGAAAAAACTATGTTTGATATTATTTGTTTAACTGAACATTGGTTGAAAGATTATGAAATGCTAATTAATTACGAAAATTATAGTATGGGCAGTTGTTTTAACCGAAAATCTATGCTGCGTGGCGGTTCACTTATTTTAGTAAAAAAATCTATTAAATCTAAGCCTCGTAAAGATATAGTTGATTTGTCGGTGGAGCACAACATTGAACTGTCCTGTGTTGAGCTAGATAAGCATGTAATAGTGTGCGTTTACAGACCCCCAAGTTATCAAAACTACTCCGTATTTGAGTCAGTAATGGAAGATGTTTTAGCAAAACTTGCAACTGGTAAAAAATCGCTAATTATCTGTGGTGACTTCAATATTAATATCTTAGAGAATAGTTCAAATAGCAGTCGATTGTTAAGTCTCTTTAAATCATTCAATTTGTCAAATGTGTTTTCAGAACCAACCCGCATAACCACAAATTCTGCTACATGTATTGATAATGTTTTTTGTTGCTGCGACTACTTAGATAAAGCGATTGTAAATTATCTCCCTTCTGATCACAGCGGTCAAATCGTTGCTTTCAAGTCCAACACACCATTTAAAAAAATTCAGACACAATTTAGACAAATAACACCCAGCAATCTAAATAGATTTAATAATAACTTAATTAGTAAGTTAAGTACACCGGGCCATATTAATAGCAATGTAAATGAATTATATGAGGAATTCTTTTCGATAGTGCGCACCGAGTTCAATAATACTTTAAAAAAGAAAACAAAAACTATTTGCCCAAACTTTTTGTTCAGTGACTGGGCAACTAAAGGTATTAGGAAAAGTAGGGAAAATTTGTTTGAGCTGTATGGCCTTAAGCCTTATATTAACTCTGAAACTTTTAATAAATACGTTGCTACTTACTCTAAAACTTTTAAAAAAACCTGCAAGGTAGCTAAAGCCTTGTACATTAGCAACAAGATCAAATCAGCGGATAATAAAATAAAGACGGTTTGGAAAATTATCAACGACGAAACTAACAGGAGTAAAAGTCATAATAATGATTTCACTCTAGAAACTTCGCGTGGTCTTCTAAGCTCAAACAAAGAAGTAGCGCAAGAATTTGTAAATTTCTTTACCAGTATCCCAATTAAAACTACTGAAACCCTAAATTCCTCGTCTTCGCGTTCTATTGATTTATTAAGAGCAAACGTTTCATCCTGCCCGACTGAATTTAAATTCAAGCATATAAACCCCATAACAGTAATAAAAGCTTTCAAGCAAATCAAGACCAAATTAACAGAAGATCTATGGGGAATGTCAATCAAAGTTTGTACCTCCATTATTGAGACTATAGCGCCGTACTTAGCATTACTATTTAATTTGTGTGTTGATCAAGGAGTCTTCCCGGATCTAATGAAATATAGTAAGGTAATACCACTTTTCAAATCCGGGGATAGTAGAGACGCCAATAATTATAGACCCGTATCCGTGTTCCCGGTTTTCAGCAAGGTGTTTGAAAAGGTAATGCTTAATCAAATGCTCAATCATTTTAACACCAATAGAATCTTACACGATCAACAGTATGGCTTCACCAAGGGACGTTGTACGACTGACGCCGGTGTCACCTTATTAAAACACATATTTACGGCGTGGGAAGAGGCCCAAGACGCAATAGGAATATTTTGTGACCTCTCCAAGGCATTTGATTGCGTCGACCACGAAACATTACTCTTGAAACTTAAGCATTACGGACTTGGAGACCTTGCGCTCAGTTTAGTAAAATCTTATTTATATGATAGACAGCAGCAAGTTCAAATAAATGGTGTCAATTCACTCGGCTTAAAAGTAGAAATGGGTGTACCACAAGGCTCGATATTGGGTCCTTTCCTCTTTTTAGTATATATTAATGATCTACCCCACTTGTTAAAAACCCAACCACAAATGGTGTTATTTGCTGACGATACTTCCTTAATTTTTAAAATTAATAGACGTGCCTCAAATTTTGACGACGTAAATAACGCCCTATTGCAGGTCCAAAATTGGTTCACTGCTAATAATTTAGTATTAAATGGGAAAAAAACTAAGTGCATAAGATTTTCTTTACCAAATGTCAAAAGTAGTATTTGTGAGATAGTATTGAATCAAGAGAAATTAGAATTCGTCGATAAAACTGTTTTCCTGGGGATTACGCTCGACTCAAGGCTTCAATGGGGGCCTCATTTAACTTCCCTTGCAGGACGGCTAAGTTCAGCAGCATATGCTGTGAGAAAAATCCGTCAATTTACTGATGTAGATACCGCACGGCTAGTATATTTTAGTTACTTTCATAGTATTATGTCGTACGGTATTTTACTATGGGGACGGGCTGCAGACATCGAGTCTATTTTTATTCTGCAAAAAAGAGCCATCAGAGCCATATATGGCCTCCGCAGGTGCGACTCTCTAAGGGAACTGTTTAAAGAAATTAACATCATGACGGTACCTTGTCAATATATCTATGAAAACATCATGTACGTAAGGAAAAATCTACATCTTTTTAGTAAAAGAGGTGAAAGACACAATTATATCACTAGAAATAGGGACCAATTAGTTCAACCAGGTTTCAGGCTGGCTAAAGTAGACTCATCTTTCATGGGGTACTGTTTAAAATGTTACAATAAAATACCTCCCCACATACTTCAACTGAAAGAGATGAAATTTAAATCTTGTATAAAACGCACGCTATTTAGCCAAGCATATTATAAATTGGGGGATTACATTGCTGATAAAAATGCTTGGCTCAACGCTGGTCCTGCTCCACAAGGGCGCAAAAACTAATTGATCAGGTATTGAAAATAGTGTTGGAGCTGCTGAAGATTTTAAAAACTCTTTGCATTGTATAAATTCAATCTCTTAGTATTGTATAGCTGCACAGCACATTGTTATGTGAGTACTATGTACTATAAAGCTGCCATTTACTGGATACGTCTTTCATTGACTTGAATGTGCCCTGGTGGCTGGGAGTATGTCGTGCTCACTCTAATGTCTCGCTGATGGTGGCGCGTGTGTTGGATCATTTAGCTCCCTTCAAAATGGTTGAGCTGAATGGTGCTGATCCACGCGTCATGTTCGTGAACGGGCGCCGTCAGTAGTGACTGGTCATCTCTTAGCTGCCACGGCTTATTTTAACTTTAACTTTTGAATTGCTTTTGTTTTTGTTGTAATCTTTTTATTACGGACGCTTTTACGTTTTGCATCGTTCTCACATGTATAATTTCAAAATGAATGATGTAAACAATATTTTGTAACCATAATACGTTGATTTAAAAGAGTGTCCTTGGAGTTTCTTGCCCGTTCTTCTCCATAGGTACCTACTACGCTTTGGAATGGGCAACTAGCTTCATCTTTCTGACTGACTGACACAACCCTTGACAATTCAAAAGTGCCTGTAATTGGTTTATTTGAAATAAATGCTTTGAGTTTTGAGTTTGATCCAGCCGAACACAGTGTTGAGTGCAGATGGTTGCTGCAATCCTCCACTAACACTACCTGGTAACAGGAGTGAAGGGAAGACCTCAGCACCGAGAAGGACATCGATTTGACCAGGTAAGTGACAATCAGGATCCGCTAGGTTAAGATTTCGAATATGATGCCACGCAGATTTGTTCAGCTTAAGGTGGAACATACGATCTGTTCCCTGCCATTTTCCCGCTAGATGGCGCTGAAGTCAACATTTTTAGTTTATTTTGTTTTATGTGTAATTGGCACATTAGTAAGTCGTAAGAGTAGTAAACGCGACAATCGGGCATTACACTTTATTGAATTTGGTCATAACCTTGCCTCAAAATCAACCCAATTCGACAAAAAGCCCTAAAATAAAGTCTGCCACACACACAGACGTAAGCCGTACGTTTACAAAAATAGATACTAGGTGGCGTGCATTTAAATGCGCCGCCTGCTACATTTAGAACGATTGATAGGAAAACAATGAAATGCGTTTTTGAGAAGCATGTATGGTGTGAATACTGTGCGTAGTGCGTAGTACTCGCAACTGGCGTGCGTATATGACCAGATGTATGAACGTGAACGCGGCATAAGGAGTACGTAAGGATCGTAGCAGGTGGCATTCTATAGTTTCTGCCTACCCCATGGCAAGAAAGCGTGAGTATGAAGATAGAATAATAAAAGTAATATTTATATAAAATCATGTAATTTATTCAAACTAGACTAAGAATCAGCACTTTTCCGAAAGTCAAAATTAAAATAAGACAGTTCCCCAAAACGCCCGCCCTTCACCACTTCCTAATGATTTAGCTGGCAAGAAGTGGCACAACAAACTCCCCAGCAGCACAGCTGTCTGTTCAGTTAGAAAAAATTAATTCTATACAGATATGAAGATAGTTTTATTTTATTACCTACCTTACACTAATTAATTATCAAAATAAAAGTATTAGAAGTGACACAAATGATGAAATTTATAGCATAACCAATTATTACAATGATTACAGACATTACACATAACAGACGTAAGAAACTATAATTCATAAACATGAGATAACAACAAATATAAAATACAATTTAGTATGCGATTTTAGCCAGGTAGGTGAAAAAAAAATAGTTTCAAAGCACTTATAACAAAGTATTTAGAAAAATAAAAATCTAAAGAGCAGCTTATGAGTTCAGCAGGTGGTTATACTTACCTAATAAGTTTTAATTCACCTTTTGATTTTACAGTAAATACAAATTAAAAGTAATATATTATACAATGATAATGTTGATTCTAAACAAACTACTACAAAAATACGCCTTTTGATTTTATAGTAAATACAAATAAAAAGTAATATACAGTGATAATGTCGATTCTAAAGAAACTACTACAAAAATACAATTATAACAAAAATCATTCATCAGCTTTCACCATCTGCCGTGAGTCTTCTTGTCCACTGCTACACGGGTGCTGCAAAGAAAAATAACCTTACTTAGTATATTTGTTACTTTTTGATTAATATTATTTCCTATTTATTTCAAAATGTAATTTACCACCAATCTTCAAAGCTGCTCTAAAATCTAGTTGCTCGAAGTCCCAACTGATGTTGATGTTGAAAGACGATTTTTCACTAGAATAACATAATAATATATTATAAACATTGAAATAGATACAATTTTTGAAGCAAAAAATAAATAGCCATGATTATCCAGTTATACATTTCCAGTAGAAGCTGATCTCGCGTTGTATAGGATTTATGTACAATGAGAGGTCAGCTTTGCTGGAAATATATTACTTTGATATGTAGCCGTGTATACATACCATTGAAATTGAAAATATCTCTATATGATTTCTGGCAGAATACAGTTTTTAAAAAAGTAGCAGCAGCATCGGTGTCATATTGCTGATAAATTCATCATCTCGACAAACTTCTATCACAGTCAAAGGTTCAGTGACTGAAACAAAACATGAAGTAGCACTTATTCATTTAAAACTCATTTGTCCTTGAACCTGAAATAGTAGATTTTAATTATAGTTCGAGAAAACAAGACACTGAAATAAATTATAAAGTGGACATGCAATAGAATTATCAATTTACTTGATGGTAATAATCATGCTTTTTGTTCATCTAAAACATGATTATCCAATTTTAGAGTTAAAGTTTTTATTTTCTAGTGCAGCTGCCTCTAGGCTTTGATTTTTCCGTCTGAAGACACATGAACTTTTTGAATAGCAATTGACCTTTCTTGTTCACAAGCACTTTAATTTCCTCTGTCAAATATTTAAACCACACACTGCTTAATTATTTTTCAACATGACGAATTTTGTTAGCTGACATTGTTGGAATATCCATGAGACTTGTTGGGCTGCTTGAGTGTAATAGATACCAGCAGTCACAGTTGCCCACACAAATGCAGTATTTATTTTATTACTGCTACAGTGCTTCCATGCTTTGCCACACATACTGCACTTGAAAATTAATTCACTTCAAATCCATCAAGTCTGGTGTATAAGTTGAAGCGGTTTTTTTCGACTTCGAAGGACCAATACGCGGGGATGTAATTTATTTATTTTTATTTTTGCGGGTTGGAAGATTGGACGACACACAGAATTGAGCAAAAGGGAATATGAGATTATGAGTAAGAAAGAGGGATGGATGGACTTACTTGAGAACCTTCTGAACGAAGCACGTTGACTCAAGGGGCAGCCTTAGCAGACGTCCCACGTGTTCACGACTTTCTTCCTTTCACTGTGATGCACTATCACTTGAGTTTTAAATGTTACACTTGTGACGGCCAACACTTATAAATAGAGAGAGTTTAGAGTTTTGGTATAGTAGCGGATTATTTGCGGAGCGGCGCGGTACGTGAGCGGTGGCAGTAGAACACACACTCTGATGCGAGAATGTTTTTTCAAACCACTGGATATATATGCGGTGATTGGCTTTCGCCGCGGAGGAAGTGCCTCTGATTCGGCGTGCGACGAGCGTGCCTCTCGTTCTGTTGTATGGGAATTGGGAGGGAAGAAAATATAGCTCAAAACTGCGGTCGAAAATATTATAATTTAACTTATTTCTAAAACTTGCGCGAGCATCCTGCCCGGCTTTGAGGATATGTAATATTCTCAAAAGGAAAGAAATTATATTAAAGCGGACTAAGAAAAGAAAATATTTTAAATACGCTAACTACAGCTAAATTAGGTAATTACGCGGTGATGTTATTGAGAAGGTAAAGGACATAGTTTGACAACGGGTCTCTTGAAATAGCCACTGCATGTCTTCACCATAGCAACGCGGGTTGTCCCATCCTTGCCGGGAAAAACTTCAGTGATCACACCCATTGGCCAACGTAAAGGAGGGACATCATCCTGATGCATGAGAACCACTGTACCAATCTTAGTCTGTGTGTAACAAGTCATTCAATGACGCGCCATTATGAGACTTAGCGCTTGTGTCAAGAACGATACGAACTTTAGTTGTTTGTTTATGATTCCTAATAACAGGGTGATGCGGTATGTAATAACCTACAGTCTGATCAACAGAACTAGGTGTAGTTTCAGTTAAATAATTTTGATCGATATACTCTTGAATTATTTCATTATAACTAGCGCGCAAAACAGGGTCGCGAAGCTTAGTTTTTTCCAAATTAATTAGACGTCGATAAGCGACAGCATAAGAATTTCCAAGTGAATCTGGACGTTTACAGAATGGTAACGCGGTACAATACCTACCACGGAGTCACATGACACAGTAGAAGCGTACAGCTGTTCACACTCCAGTTCAGCAGGGCTCATAAAAGGTTTTGAAGGTATTTCTTCGATGTTCCAAAATTTATGTAAAGATTCGTCTAAAGACAGAAAACAATGTGAATTATCTATATTTAGCGCGGTAGAAAAATATGAAGCGGTATTTAATTCAGCGGGACTATAATTATTATTAGATAAACTAGCGGGTATCTCACCCATAAGAATGTAACCAAACACGGTTTCAATAGCGGACGGAGCTGTAGGTGAAATAATTTTATTATGAAGTAGTAAATACGGGAACAGTTTTGCCCCTAGAAGCAATTCAACCTCACCAGGTACGTGCCACAGTGGGTCAGCGAGCGGTAAATCAAACAAATGTTGCACTGCAGAAGTGTCAACAAAGTGAGATGGTAAGTTATCCGTGATACAATCGACAACAAGAGCGGTAATTTTAAAAGAATTTGTTTTGTTTTTAGCAGTAACGATTGTCTCAACGTAACCTATGATAGGCCGCGAAGAGGATCCGACACCCTTTATAATTGAGTTTGAAAGCGGTATAATGTTTAATTGTAGTTTTTTACAACAAGCGGAAGTAATTATATTATTTTGCGAAGCGTTATCTATTAAACATCTCACAGAAACGTATTTTTTATATTTGTTATCAACATAGACTTGCGCAGTTGACAGAAGTACAGTAGTACGCGGTGTGTTTGCACCAACGCGAGAGCACGCACACAGCGCCACCTGTTGCGAATTCGCTGAGCTAGTGACAGCGTCAGTCGAGACAGACCGAGGCGGCTGCGAACTGTGTTCTAGATGTAAAAGAGAATGATGTCTTTTGTTACACGTCCTACAAGTATATATAGATTTACACTGTGAAGCAGTGTGCGTTACACTAAGACAGTTTACACATCCACGTTTGTTTTTAATAAAATCCAAACGCGAATTGGCTGAGAGTGATTGAAAGGTTGGACAAGTGTAAAGTTTACAATGATCAATTTTATTGCAATACAAACAGGTTTGATTATTATCAAAAGCAACAAAAGCATGTACTGTACTATCACGTGACGGATTACGAGAAGAATTATTTTTATTAGGGTTGTTACTCACTATCGCGGTTCGAGATGAAATAGTGCGATCCAATATTTTAACTTGCGATTTTATAAATTCAACGAAATCCGTATAAGTAGGAATTTCCTCATCTCTCTTATTCATTTCGAATATATGTACGGTTGCGGGGTCTAACTTTCTCAAAGCTAAATTTAGCAAAATGAAATCCTTTAAATCGTTAATTTTTAATTGTTCTAAAGCTGAAACAGAAGCGTGAAAACTTTCAATGAAACTATTTAAAGATGCGGAATTATTAATTGCGGGTTTCATATTTAATATGTTAGACATGTAATGTGAGCCTAGTGCTCGCTTATCTTGATATTTTTGAACTAAACTGTTCCAAATAGCGGTATAGTTTTCACCCGAGGGAATAATTCCTGCGATAATTTGCAATGCGTTTCCTTTTAAATTACCTATTAAATACTGCACACGTTGAGAATCTGTAAGTTTTAAATTACTATGGATATTTGCTTTAAATGATTCATAGAAAACAGGCCAGTTGTCAATCCTACCATCAAAGAACGGAATTTGAATCGGTGGCAGTTTGATCGCACCTTTATATGGGTTTGCGTTATCATGAAACGCTGAGTCATCTAATGATCTGGAATACTTCGCGGCGATAAGTGATCGCACTCGTTCTACGCGAGTATATATTCCGTCGTAAGATGTCAGGTTGTTGTAATCGATTTTATGATCAGGATTTAATTGTAAAGAATATGTATTTATTTTATCTAAATTGGTACTAAATTCTTGACGAATGACTGAGATTATCTCCGAGTCTGCCATAAATGTTTCCGCTGAACGAAGCTCGATACCAGACGTATCTATTTTCTTAGAAGTTTCATATAGTGACGATAAACGTTCAAAGATTGCTTGATTTTTAGCTTGAAGTAATTTAACTTTCATTTTAAGATCTTCCATGTTGGAATAGTCCTTGAAAATATAGCGTACAAAATATTAAATAAAGCGGGTAGATTTAGAATAATAATTTTATTCCGTAAAACGGGGTGAATAGGGATGCAGGGGTGAATTGGGACGAAACTTTAAAATGGATTTTAAGGTTGAAATAATATAGTTTGTGGCCAAAAAGGACTCTTATGTGTTTACTGTATAATAATTAATGACTAACTTTCCTTGTTGGCAGCAAACTGTATGATTTCAACGTTAAAATCCATTTTAAAGTTTCGTCCCAATTCACCCGTGCATCCCTATTCACCCCGTTTTACGGTTCCAAATCTATCTAATCTATGAGATTATGAGTAAGAAAGAGGGATGGATGGACTTACTTGAGAACCTTCTGGACGAAGCACGTTGACTCAAGGGGCAGCCTTAGCAGACGTCCCACGTGTTCACGAATTTCTTCCTTTCACTGTGATGCACTATCACTTGAGTTTTAAATGTTACACTTGTGTCGGCCAACACTTATAAATAGATTTTTAGAGTTTAGAGTTTTGGTATAGTAGCGGATTATTTGCGGAGTGGCGCGGTATGTGAGCGGTGGCAGTAGAACACACACTCTGATGCGAGAATGTTTTTTCAAACCACTGGATATATATGCGGTGATTGGCTTTCGCCGCGGAGGAAGTGCCTCTGATTCGGCGTGCGACGAGCGTGCCTCTCGTTCTGTTGTATGGGAATTGGGAGGGAAGGAAATACAGCTCAAAACTGCGGTCGGAAATATTATAATTTAACTTATTTCTAAAACTTGCGCGAGCAAAGTCTTTCACTAACAAATTCAATTTGTGAAAATTCACACATATTTCGGTGTCTTTCCAATTGGGACGCCCACTCGATTACATGCTCTAGGTCCACAATGCGATACCCAGATATCGCAGACAAACATTTATTTGGAACACTTTCCACGGTCAATTGAAATGAATCAGTTTCAGGATTAGCTTCCGGTCAATTAATCTCTAAAGGTTCAGCCGTCACTGTGCTAGTACTAGGAGTACTGTAGATGACCTCTAAGCGGAATTTTGGTTTTACATGCGCATATGTTCTTCGTTGTGTGTTATGGGTAGGTACTGAAATAAACAAATCAAAATGTAATGACCATAGTAACACCACATGTAGTGCCACTTCTGCAGCATTCAGCTAGTACAATAAATCATGCTTATTTGATACATACACTAAATCTTCTATGAGGATTTCTTCATTAACTGGCATCTTCTTGGTTTCTTCAGAACGCCAAACTTTTAATCGGCTGTAATACGATTTACGTATGTAAACTTTTATCAACAGAGAACGTATCAAATGAAATCTTACATCCAAACTTGGCTGTTTTACGAAGAAGCCGGACAAAGAATTAGTATGTTATACATGTTTACTTACCTCTCATCATCGTGAAATTGTCTTAATCCACCTCGAACACGTTTGAAAGATTTGTGCTGCCCCGAATATTTGTGTCGTGTATTAGCCTTCTTGCTTGTTAACAGATATTGTAGAAGCCCCGCGCGACACCGATTCGGAGTCAAACAACAGAAAATCAATTGTGTCTCATTAGCCGTCCTTGACCAATGAATCTATCAATCTAAATCTGAAATATTAGATTTATGACAGAGTTACGTTCTGGACTCATTACAGAAAATAGAACAATAAAAATAAAAATAAAGTTTTACTTATCTTTACATTCCTCGTAGAATATTGGTCGACAAATAAGAAAAAAAAATAAACAGATTAGACTAAATTATACATATACACGCAATAAATCATGTTTATTAATTTGAAGTAAGTAACTCAATCATTTGTTTGTTACGCACCCAAAACCCGAACCAAGCCGATGTAACTAAAAAAAAATGTTTGTCTGTCTGAAACTTTACAAAATGCGTAAAACGTATTCTATTTTGTAAGTACTTCGATTTTGCAAATGTTTACAAACTCGTTAAACTAATAGGCCAACTTACTGTTTCTAAAACCGCCCAAGACTTAGGTACTTTAATTTTAAAATAAAATTGCGTATCTTGAATAATTATAACTACCTATACCTTTTTTTTTTTTTGAGGGTGGGAAATCATCAAATAACTTCTCCCGCTCTGGGCGGAGCGGGAGGGTGTGTCAGACTCTTACTGACTAAAACCCACCCGTATTCCTTCTTGTTGCCTGTGTTGCGGGGGCCTCGGTGACCCATAAGTACCTTCCCGCGACCCCGGCAGGCATCGGCCCTAGTGGACCCCTACTATGTGCTGACGACATCTCTTTGAGGCGCACGTGGAATACAACGCGCCGTCGACCCGGGCCTGGTCCTTACCGGACGGTGAGCTACCCATTGCTCACCGTCCGCAAGCCCGCGCCTACGGTGGCCGGAAATCCGCCCGGGATTCCCGACGCCCTGGGCGTCTCCTGCGGCGGCTAGGGGCGAGAGGGCGCGAAACTTGCCTTTCCCTCAACCGTCCCGCCTCCTCCTTCGCGAGCATTACTGCTTCGCAGAAGGAGGTGACGGCTGCCCATGCCCTCTCGCTCCGTACCATGGCCTGAACCAGGACTGGACGCGAGAGGTCTCTGCCGCCGATCGCCTCCACGAGGACACGGCGGTGCTCTGCCCAAGCCGGGCAGACCTCCACCGTATGCTCCACCATGTCCTCCGGGCGATCCACACAGTGGTGACACCCAGACGTTTCTTCCCGCCTTATCCGACACAGGAACCTCCCGAAGCTGCCGTGTCCGGTGAGGACCTGCGTCAGGCGGAAGGTGAGGACGCCGTGGCGCCTCTCCAGCCACTCCTCAAAGAGGGGACTTATCGCTGCAATCGTGGCGTGCCCAGCACTGGGTTGCGACAACCGTACTTTCCATGACGCCATGAGATCCCACCGTAGCTCCGTCCGCTGTGCCGCGATTTCTCGCGGCAGCGGCCTTACGCCCCGGCGTTTCGCCTCCTCGTGCCACTCTCATACGTGCGCGAGGACTTTTGCCTCCAGATCCCATGGCGGCAATCCGGCAAGGAGGCTCGCTGCCTCACAGGAGACCGTGCGGTATCCTCGGACCATCCGGATGGCCATGAGCCTTTGGGCCGCGCTCAACCGGCGGGCTGGCCGCAGCGCCAGAGAGCGCGCCCATACAGGAGCCCCGTAGAGGGAACTACCTATACCTACAATACATTGCAATAATTTGATTAAATCGGAATCAAATACATACTAGAAATATTACAATTTGAATCAATGAAAATGCAAAGCATACAAAATAAAAATAACACGCGAGAAATTCCGCGTGCCAATACTATTGCAACAGCGAGCTTCAAATTTGTATTTTATTACATGTCGATCGTACAAACTAAGTATGGCAACGTTTCCTAGTATTTCTTTCAATGTAGGTCAAGGTTGCGAACACAGGTTGGGAAGAGCGACAACAACGCTTAGATCCTATTTACGAACAATGATATTTATGTTGCCACACAACAATATTATGTAATAAAATTGTTTACATTGATGAGGTCGTCAGTTATAGGTTAATATAATGTTTTTTTTTGGTGAACCTGTTCATGAAAGTTAGGAAAGGAAATAAATCAATTATTGTACGTTTATATTGATTTTACTAGAATTATAATAACGCCTGCACGCCATCTAGCGTTCTATTTCTAAACTATCGCAATCAATCATGGCGCAAATGGTACTCTTATTTGCTTGTTAAAACGCACGCACACTAACAAACAAGTGTCAAATTTTGGCTGAATTTCACGATCGTTTTTCTCATTAAATAATGTAAGTTATTTCCTAAAAAGGTCAAACGCGACCACATTTCATTGTAGAAAAGTGATAAAATGATTCGTTTTAAACCAAATATGTCCACGTTTAGCGTAAAGCCTGACGGATAAATGTATGGACAACCCATCGGAAAATCCCCCTTAACGACTGGCATATTGCCGTAGATCTTAGGTAATGTTAACGCTTCAATACTAAACAAATCGTTGTTGTGGACACCTACGCTTAAGCAAATTGTACCACTAGCGGATGTTGAAGCATGACCAAGGCCGTGAATCCTACGCGTTGACTGCGTTCGTTGGAGACCTAAACGCTCAGCAGCACGTTCAGTTATGAAGTGGGCCTGACTTCCGGAATCAATCAGCGCACGAAAAGTCTGATAAGGACCCGATGAATCACGAATTTCGATATTAGCCGTGGACAGCAGAACCATGGAACGATCACCGATATTGGTAAGTACACTGACCTGCGAGGTAGTGGCCTTTTCGGTATTATCGGTTTTCGAAACATCTAGATCTTGTTGTAGCATGGTGTGATGACGCTGACGACACACTTGACACGTAAACAATGATTTACAGTTTTTGAGGCCATTTGATGGCTTCAAACAGTTCAAGCACCAATGATTGGTCTTCACATAGTCAAGTCGATCCTGAACAGATTTGTCAGTAAACGATTTGCACTGATTAATGGAATGCTCTTCCCCACAGAACGGACACCTGTACTTTCGAGGTTCAGTTGTTGGCACAAGAGCAGTTCGTGAAGGACACGACGATGTTGACGACGATGGTGTAGTTGCGTTCGATGTGGTTAAATTCGATGACGAGGGCGCAACTACAAGAGGTTTGTCAACTCGAATTTCGATAGAAATATCGAAGTAGGTTTTTTACTTACGACCGCGGCGTTAGAATTCCGTAAACCACTCGGCTTATGTGGTTTTTCGTTGGCACGGTTATCGCGACCACTTTCGGAGAAGTGTGTGTCACGAACCGAAGCCTCGCATCTGGTGTACAGAAAATTGTTGAGATCTTTGTACTTTGGAAACTCATGAAAAGCAGTAACTCGTTCAAAAGCATAACGCAATTTTGAATCCATTTTCGATAGTAAATGGTAACAGATTACAAAATCCCACTGATCCGCCGGTAGCCCTTGCCGTTTGAGAATCGATAGATTTTCGTTGAAAGAATCAAGGACACGTCGTAAATCAATGGGTGAGTTGGCTTTCAGGTTAACGTTCAAGATCTCCTTCCAGCAAGTAAAGGCAAGTTCCCGCTTGTCTTTATACCGCGCAACCAATGCAGAGTACGAGTATGCTTCGTGGTAGTATAATCCCGTCACAGGAAAGGTTCGTATACGTGCTAACGCATCACCAGTTAGACTAGAGACGAGGTAGTGCATGCGCTCCGTATCCGAAAGTTAACCATTCTCATGAATCAGCGAGGTGAAGATATCGTAGAATTCGGGCCACAACTTTATGTTACCACTGAATTGCGGTAAGTTAATTTTAGGTAATTTTACTTTGAGTACACTCAACGACTCATTACGAGATTTATTTGGCTCGTCGTTATATTCGTTAGGCTCATCGACCTTCGTTAAGCGTCGGTGTATCGTTAAAATCTCATAATATCGTTCGTCGAAGTCGGATCTGATACTATCTTGTTCCGCTTGTTGTTCATCTGTAAGTTCGCATAAGCTAAGTATGTCATCATGGGCTTCTTCAAAGTTATTTACTAATTTAGTTAAGTCTGAGTAATGTGCCAAAAAATTACTTAAATCACATTCATTATTTTCCGCTAAACGAGCGACTTCAAGCATCTTAGATAACCTATTGAACGCTAAAGTACGTTTTCTACGCAATACCGGTAAGTCGCGTTCAGTTGGGTATTCGACTTCAACCGATTTACCTTTACTCAATCTGCGTAGTGATTTTTTAGAATAATAAGGCATTTTGTTTATTAGTTAGCCTTAATAACGTTAAAACAATCTATATTTAACAATAAGATTCTATAATGAACAAGTAATGGCACCGTTAAGTTCAACTAAATACCAAGAAATAATGTAATCAACCGTTTCAAACTGAATAGAACGCCCAATCCGAACACCGTACATCAAACTCAAACTCAAAGCATTTATTTCAATTAAACCATTTACAGGCACTTTTGAATTGTCAAGGAGTCGGTCAGTTAGAAATATGAAGCTAGTTGCCCATTCCAAAGCGTAGTAGGTACCTATGGAGAAGAACGGGCAAGAAACTCCATGGACACTTTTTTAAATTAAATTGATACATAAAGATTAATACAAAAATAATGTTGAAATTATAACTAAATGTGAGGCCGATGTAAAATAAAAAAACGCGTCCATAGTAGAAAGAGAAACAAAAACAATTTCTAAATAAAATAATTACAAATAAGCCGAGGACGCTAAGAGGTGACCAGTCCCAACTATCGGCGCCCGTTCACGAGCATGACGCATGGATTAGCACCATTCAGCTCAACCATTTTGAAGGGAGCTAAATGATCCAACACACGCGCCACCATCAGCGAGACATCTGAGTGAGCATGACATACTCTCAGCCGCCAGGGCCCATTCAAGTCAATTACATAACTGATAAATGGTAGCTCTATTATACATAGTACTCACACCTGTGCAATGCAATTATACAATACAACGTAGGTTGAATTTATACAATGCAAAGATAGTCTTACAATGTTCAGCTGCTCCAACAGTATTTTCAAATGTTAATTATTCAATTGGTTGTGGTTGTGGAGCAGGAACAGCATTGAGCCAAGCATTTTTATCAGCGATGTAATCACCCAACTTATAATATGCCTGCCTGGATAGTGTGCGTTTGATACAAGATTTGAATTTCATTTCATTCAGTTGAAGTATGTGGGGTGGAATTTTATTTTAACATTTTAAACAGTACCCCATGAAAGATGAGTCTACTTAAGCCAGTCTGAAACCTGGCTGAGATAATAGGTCCCTATTTCTAGTACTATAATTATGTCTTTCACCTCTTTTACTAAAATGATGTAAATTTTTTCTTACGTACATGATGTTTTCGTAGATATATTGACAAGGTACCGTCATGATGTTAATGTCCTTAAACCGGTCCCTTAGAGAATCGCGCCTGCGGAGATTATAAATGGCTCTGATAGCTCTTTTCTGCAGAATAAAAATTGACTCGATGTCTGCAGCCCGTCCCCAAAGTAAAATACCGGAAGACATGATACTATGAAAGTAACTAAAATAGACTAGCCTCGCGGTATCTACATCAGTAAATTGACGGATTTTTCTGACAGCATATGCCGCTGAACTTAGCCGTCTCGCAAGAGATGTTAAATGAGGACCCCATTGTAGCCTTGAGTCGAGCGTGATCCCCAGGAAAACAGTTTTATCGACGAATTCTAGTTTCTCTTGATTCAATACTATCTCATAATCACCACTTTTGACATTTGGTAAAGAAAATCGAATGCACTTAGTTTTTTTCCCATTTAATACTAAATTATTGGCAGTGAACCAATTCTGAACCTGCAATAAGGCGTTATTTACGTCGTCAACATTAGTAGCACGTCTATCTACCTTAAAAATTAAAGAAGTGTAATCAGCAAATAACACCATTTGAGGTTGATTATTTAATAAATCGAGTAGATCATTAATATACACTAAAAAGAGGAAAGGACCCAATATCGAGCCTTATGGAACACCCATTTTTACTTTTAAACCGAGTGAATTGATACCATTAATTTGTACTTGCTGTTGTCTATCATTTAAATAAGATTTTACTAAGCTGAGCGCATGTTTTCCAAGTCCGTAATGCTCAAGTTTCAAGAGTAAGGTTTCGTGGTCGACGCAATCAAATGCCTTGGGGAGGTCACAAAAGATTCCTATGGCATCTTGCGCTTCTTCCCACGCGTTAAAAATGTGTCTTAGTAAGGTTACATCGGCGTCGGTCGTACACCGTCCTTTAGTGAAACCATACTGTTGATCGTGAAGGATTTTGTTCGAGTTAAAATGATTGAGCATTTGATTAAGCATTACCTTTTCAAAAACCTTGCTGAAAACCGGCAACACGGATACGGGTCTATAATTATTGGTGTCTTTACTGTCCCCGGATTTGAAAAGTGGTATTACCTTACTGTATTTCATTAAATCCGGGAAGACTCCTTGATCCGCACACAAATTAAATATTAAGGCTAAGTAGGGCGCTATAGTCTCAATTATAGAGGTACAGACTTTAATGGACATTCCCCAAAGATCTTCAGACAATTTGATGTTGATTTGCTTAAAAGCTTTTATTACTATTATGGGATTAATATGCTTAAAGTTAAATTCAATCGTGCAAGCTGAAACGTTTTCCGTTACCAAATCAAAAGCGAGCGAGGGCGAGGAATTTAAGGTTTCAGTAGTTTTAAGCGGGACACTGGTAAAAAAATTTACAAATTCTTGAGCAACTTCTTTGCTATCGCAAATGAGACCACATGACGTCTCCAGTGTGTAATCAGAATCATGCTTTTTGTGCCTATTCGTTTCATTATTGATAATTTTCCAAACTGTCTTTATTTTATTGTCTGCTGATTTAACTTTGTTGCTAATGTACAAGGCTTTAGCTGCCTTACAAGTGTTCTTAAAAATTCTGCGGGAGGGTGTGTCAGACTCTTACTGACTAAAACCCACCCGTATTCCTTCCTGTTGCCTGTGTTGCGGGGGCCTCGGTGACCCATAAGTACCTTCCCGCGACCCCGGCAGGCATCGGCCCTAGTGGACCCCTACATCCCTACATCTCTACATCTCTTTGAGGCGCGCGTGGAATACGACGCGCCGTCGACCCGGGCCTGGTCCTTACCGGACGGTGAGCTACCCATTGCTCACCGTCCGCAAGCCCGCGCCTACGGTGGCCGGAAATCCGCCCGGGATTCCCGACGCCCTGGGCGTCTCCTGCGGCGGCTAGGGGCGAGAGGGCGCGAAACTTGCCTTTCCCTCAACCGTCCCGCCTCCTCCTTCGCGAGCATTACTGCTTCGCAGAAGGAGGTGACGGCTGCCCATGCCCTCTCGCTCCGTACCATGGCCTGAACCAGGGCCGGACGCGAGAGGTCTCTGCCGCCGATCGCCTCCACGAGGACACGGCGGTGCTCTGCCCAAGCCGGGCAGACCTCCACCGTATGCTCCACCGTGTCCTCTGGGCAGGTAAGGCTTAAGGCCATACAGCTCGAAAAGTCTTTCCCTATTTTTCCTGAGTCCTCTAGTGGCCCAGTCACTAAATAAAAACGTCAACTGTTCAATCGCGGTTCATTCATTCAATCACTACAACGCTAATCCAACAAATTAAATATTGTCGTTGAATAGAAAGAAAAAAGAAACTAAACGTTAAACAAAATTCAATTTGTCTATGGTTCAATTCAATTTCAAATCGTAGAACAAAGAAAAAGAACTACTCGAACCAATATGGAGGCGATGAAAAAATATAAATTTCAAATCATTCAAATGTTCAAATGGAAGGTATATCAAAATAACTAAGCGAACCAGAAGCTTACAAATGTTCCAAGTATGGTTAATTTTGGTTATTTACGTTTCGATTCGATGTTATATCAACTTGTATGACAATTTCGATAGAATATAATAACAAAATACGTGTAGCCACACGATTTTAAAGCAAATGAACAAGAATGCATCGGACACACAAAGAATTTAACCATGATAAAATTATAAAAAGATCGATGCACGTTTGAAAATACACTTTTGTTTTTTTAACGATTAACGAAATAAACTAGTGTAATGTATAGCAATCGACCTAAAACGAATATGTATTGCCCAAAACTGGGAAATAGTTGGGGGTAAGTGGGAAAAAATAATATTTTAATTTCTTTGTGCTGAATGTTGAAAATTAGCTAAGATTTTACGAGAACTTTACTGTTATCGGGTAAACGAATAAACACTATCAAATTATATCCGTTATTCCCTGGTTTCGGCACCAAAAAAATGTACCAAGCCGATGGTGGTACATTGGAGGGCAAGCTCAGTTTTCGATAAGTACGTATTTTAGTTCAATATGATCAACTGTGCTTGCTCGCGGGGAGACCGTTAGACCTTCCAAGTATAAAGTGCGTCACTCACCTGGCTAGCCTCCTGTCCTCTCGAGGACATCTTATCCTGATGTGGCACGTGGCTGGCGTTGCACGACGACCGGCCGTCTGATTATCCACTCACAAATTGGTGCACCAAAGTCTGTACTGCACTATATGAGCCTTCAGGAATCACGATCAGTCCAGATAGAAGCCGTTTAGCGACTATTACGAGTATCCCTCACGCCAAGGAATTTTAACCGGGAGCGCGCACTTAGGCAACTGCCATTATAGTCATCTTGGATTCGACCCGTATGTCATTCGTTCGCAAGCACAGTGCGCGCATAGATAAAAAATGTATGGTTACGGAACAATAACAATAGCACTACTGTATTTTAAGTACACGTTAACTATATTTTACAAATATGATTTAACCTAATGCTCTGTAAATAATTTCTTGTAAATATTTTTACACAAAAAGAATAAAAATGGGTAAATAACTTTTGTAAATATCTGATATAAACATATGTTACTAACTTTATTTAAGTCTTATAACCAATAATTAATTTCTATATTTAGTTTTACCTGATTTAATATTAATGAGTGCTGGGTGAATTTAATAAATTGTATAATGCTTAACTTTCTGTTTTATTTCACTTAATGTCCGATCCACTTTTCATCCAAAAACGTGTTCGTCACCTATTCACTCAGGGGGCCAACCATCACCTCTTATAGCAGTATTATTATAATATTACTTCACAGTGGGAAAGCGATGGAGCTGTACAGGACTTATAGCTCCATCTCTTTCTCACGCTGAAATAATATTGAAATAATACTGCTAAGTATAAGAGGTGATGGTTGGCCCCAAGGTACTCATACTCATTCAATTTCTAGAATATCCAATTCCAGCTTATTTCACTTTGCTAGTATGTAGATAAATATTATCCGGCTCGAAGGATCATGTACAAAACTGGAGGAACTTCTTGGGAATTTTAGGAATTAAAAAAACTCAGGATGTAGCACGCAGAGAAAGACTTGTACCTACGTATGTTATTTTAACCTCACATGACATTGAACAAGCACTCAAGGACAGTAAGTTTAACGCCTGATGAAATACTTATAGCTAATTTATAACTGTCTACAAATTGCGCTGTGTGGAGTTGAGCCAACGGTCGTAGAGCTGATGCACAAATAGTATTGTTTAAATAAAAATTCATCAAGACACAAAAATCTACAAAAAAAATCACACGACAGCGAATAAAAAAAAATACAATATCCCAAAATAGATACTACATAGGTATAGTTATTATATTATATATAAAATTGTTATTACATAATATTTAATAAATCAACCTAATTAAATCATACATATACTTTCTGCTTGTATCATGGATATGTACAATGTTTTTTTTTTCCAGAAAAAGTTCATTTGTCCTTCGATTTCGCATTCGAAGTGAAGAAACTTGATGACGGTGAACTCTATATTCAATTTAAGCTAGATGACTCTACATACATACGAAGTTAAAGGAAAGCAACGTTCTCTGATGACAATGTACTTGTTGGAAAACAAGAAATTAGTGAGTATAGGTACTAGTTGCTTTCATATTAACTATGTTATTTTATTGATTAATTTTACTATACTTATCACGTTCAGACGACGAGTTAACTCATGTTGGCAATCGATTTTCTATTGTATCTACTGCGAGGCAGTCAAAGTGTTAATTTCGAAGTTATATGGGTAAAGCAGATAAATCAAAGATTGATCAAAATTACAGCTGTCTATATTGTTCAACAAAATTAAATGTTAATTCTAATCAATTTCAAAAATATGCCATCTACAAGAACCAAAACAAAAAAATCACCTGATACTGTCCTTCTGCTGGTCAAGCGTTTCCCCCTTGGTCTTACATATCTCTCTCTTTCTCTCCACTGTCTCCTCTGGTCAATCCGTTTTGAATTAATCCAAGAAGGCACTGGCGTGAGCCAGTGCTTGCTTGCTTAGTCTGCCTGGATTACGACGTTTTCATCATCATAATCATTGAACTCTTGTTCCACCTACTACTGGGTATAAGATATATCTCCTCGCTTTTGTGCCATGTTTATGCTTTTAGTGCCATTATTAACGTCTTGTTGATTTTGTATTATTATTAAAACCTAATCTTATTTCCTTCAGGCGCCGTGGCTGTTAACATCCTCAACGAGAACTGGGAGTACATTACGAAGACTTTCGGAAAGATTGTTGTTGAAAGGGCCTTCAAATTGTTCTTCAAGCATGCTCAAAAATACTTGAATACAATTCCTGCTAAGAACTTGATCACTGATGATTCGTCATCTTACGTTAAGAGCTAAGATGGAGTGTATTTTAAAGCCCCATATTCATTGGAAGCAATGTTTCAAAACAGTTTCGCAACATTGCTGCCAGCAACATTTGATGTTGCTAGATGTTCTTTTGTTTACCATGAATATGGAGCATTAACACGTTGCGAGGAATACTACTACATTCCATTTTGCCAGTAACATTGATTCCCGCAACACAAAAACATGTTTCTGAAACAATATTGAATACGCGGCATAACGGTTTAGATAGGATTATTATCTGTCTGTAACTTTTATTGATTATTTTACATAATTTGCATAATAAATTTATTAAAAACTTGATGGTAGAAGAAGATGAGAAGCTTGCTTACCAAAATCACCTACCAAAGTTCCAAACAACAAAACAATACATTCCCCCCGCGGGCCCCTCCACCCGCCCCAGGGCGGAGGACATCCATGAGGATTTTCCACCCCGGAAGAAAAAAAAAAGGTATCCTGTCTAACCGGATGAAACTAAATACTATTGTCACTAGTAGTGCCGTAAAATACAGTGCTACAAAGGCGCCGATTCCCTTGTTCACAAACTAAACTAAATTTAAGTTCAGTGCATCTTTTTCTTTCTATTTCATAAGGAAAAGGACAGAAGATACATTTTAGTTTACTTCTGTCAAATTAATCAGCGCTTGACGTAAATTGACGTAATTTTAGTAGGCAAGTTTTTATTCACGTCTAAACTTGTATAGAGTAGTGACAGGCGCTGATTAATTTGACAGGACTAAACTAAAATTTATCTTCTGTCCTTTTCTTATTGAAATAGAAAGAAAAGATGCACTGAACTTAAATTTAGTTTAGTTTGTGAACAAGGGAATCGGCGCCAATACCTACTATTTTAGAAAGAACTGTTAGGTTTATCTAAAATCTGCGCAGCTTAGTTTTGGATGACTGATAACAGTAAACATAGTACCTAAAGACACAACATAGTGTTCAAATGTCAGTGAAAGTCCCGTCAAAATCGGTCTGGCCGTTTCGGGGATTAGCCGGAACTAACAGACAGATAGACAGACAGACCGACAGGTGCACAAAAATTTTAAAAATGTTTTTTTTTATAAGTAGGTACCATATCGACGGTTAAAAGGTAATTGGGCATAAGCGACATTTTAATCGAAAATTTGTTATGAATGCCATCCTACTTAATCTCTTTTTTTTAATTCATAATTAATTCTTATTTTAATTTTTTAATTAATTATTAATTTTTATTTAAGTATACTTTTTGTTTAGCGTCAAAAACAATGCATTCTTAGCAATATACCGAAGACATAGCTACCTACTACCTGTTAATTGATGAGATAAGTACTGAAACAACATTTTTTTTTAACAATTTATGTATAATGGACAAAGAACAATAACGCTAATTAAATTAAAATTCTTCAAGACACAAAAAATGTACACGAAACCTAAATTGTTGTAAAAAAAATATATTCTCAAGGTTATATTTGACAGCTGTCTTAGAACGTAAGTGTTCCAGATTACGTAAAAGTTAACTTTGAAGTGTGTAATAAAATAAATATGTAAACTGCCTTATCTTATTGAATTATCTTATTTGTGACTTCTTACAGACAATAATAATCTATCAGTTTTTATAAAAAACAAAAAAAAATGTTATGCGTATTGTTACATTATATCGTACTATGTGATGGGATCGAATGTATTCGCTTCAAATGATTAAATTAAAAGTAATCAAAGTCAAAGACAATTTTTTTATTTCAAATGGGCAGATAAAAGGCACTTCTGAACATCAAAATCCATTGGCTTCAATTATTATCACATAAATCATAGTTAAATCAGTATAGAATAACCTTGCATCCACTCAAATATAAATAAAATATATAAATTAAATAATCCTAAATACTTACCTATATTATAAATATATATTTATCCTACTAATATTATAAATGCGAAAGTTTGTAAAGATGAATGGATGTTTGTTACTCTTTCACGCAATAAGTACTGAACGGATTTGGATGAAATTTGGCACACAGATAGATTATAACCCGATTTATTTTTATCCCGATATACCCAAGGGGTCAAAACTTATGCGGGTGAAACCGCGGGGCGCATCTAGTATATTTATATATAATAAACAATGTGTCAATAATTTGAGTTATGCCGATAACATGATGCTGCTGAGACCTCCAATTGAGGGGGGTCTCAGATAGCTGTTAAAGGTGTGTGAGGTTTAAGCTGTGGAACTTGGCCTGAGTTCATGTTATTTAAATGTAAAAATAAAAACAATGTCGTTATACCACCTACGAGTATATATATTACTTAATAGTGTACCTCTAAGACGTGTTGCACAGTTTAAATATCTGGGACATATTATTGTAACTAAGAATTTGAGTGAGGTACCTATTAGACATTTAGAGGGGCGGAGGGCATTGTCGTTGCGCGGTAATATGTTGGCACACAGGTTCACTTGATGTGCTCCTCTTAAAATAATAATGTTCAAGGTATTCTGCCAGACGTTATAAATGAGCGGCCTGTGGTCAAACTATACACAAAAAGCCTTGCGCATCCAGTATGATAATGTGTTCAGGACTCTGTTGTGGCTCCCTCGATATTGCAGTACATGTTTACTGACGCCAGCATAGATAACTTCTACGCAATTATGCGTAAAAAAGTTGCGTCGGTGGTGCGATGAGTACGGGGTAACCCGAATAGCATCCTCTGCTCAGTAGGTTCACTGAAACCCATGTGTTTCGAGACCGATGACCCTACTGTGCAAAGGTAGACGGTGTCTATAGTTTTATTTTTATTTTAAATTACTAACATTACTAAGCAAAATTCTTGTTACTTCTTACTTGTTAATTCTTGTTACAACCTTGCCTTGCCTATGGACTTTTTAGTCTGAAATAAAATAATTTTATTTATTATTTATATATTTTGAAAAGAAGCCAATCAATTTATCCGAAAAGTATGTAGTATATATGTCCAAAAAGTGCCTGTATTTGGTTTATTTGAAATAAAAGCTTTGTTTGAGTTTTATACCTAATTTATTATATTTATGCAAGTTTCAATGGCGAAAGTAGAATTTAAAACCTGGGAAGGCTGGGGAGGCCGCGTATCCCATCATGTTTTCTTACTATCTTGGTCTACTTATTTCAACCTATTATGGATTAAGAAAAAAGAAAATAAGCAAAAAAAATATTTTTTTTTTTGGTTGGGAAATCATCAAATAACTTCTCCCGCTCTGGGCGGAGCGGGAGGGTGTGTCAGACTCTTACTGACTAAAACCCACACGTATTCCTTCCGTTGCCTGTGTTGCCAGGGGCCTCGGTAACCCTTTAGTACCTTCCCGCGACCCCGGCAGGTTTCGGCCCTAGTGGACCCCTACACTTGTGCTGACGACATCTATTTGAGGCGCGCGTGGAATACAACGTACCGTCGACCCGGGTTGGTCCTTACCGGTTGGTGAGCTACCCATTGCTCACCGTCCACAAGTATGCTCCACCGTGTCCTCCGGGCGATCCACACAGTGGTGACACCCGGGCGTTTCCTCCCGCGTTATCGGACACAGGAACCTCCCGAAGCTGCCGTGTCCGGTGAGGACCTGCGTCAGACGGAAGGTGAGGACGCCGTGGCGCCTCTCTAGCCACTCCTCAAACAGGGGACTTATCGCCGCAATGGTGGCGTGCCCAGCACTGGGTTGCGACAACCGTACTCTCCATGTCGCCATGAGATCCCGCCGGAGCTCCGTCCACTGTGCCACGATTTGTCGCGGCAGCGGAGTTACGCCCCGACGTTTCGCTTCCTCGCACCACTCCCATACGTGCGGAGGTCTTTTGCCTCCAGATATCTCTGCACACCTGGATTACGTACAATGCTCGTGAATCCTTCACCACAAAACATACAAAACAGTGGGTAAACAAACTAATTTACAACGACACATCAAGACAAGACAGTAGTGACATTAAAATTTGACAATTGAGATATTTACACAAATATTTGTTTTATATTTTTCTCTTTGTGCAATTTATTAAAAAAAAAAAGCATATGAAGTAAAGCTCTGTAACTGTTTCATATAATGTATATTCTTTCATATAATGTATATTCTTTCATTCATGAACGCTGAAATCAAGCGACACCAAAAAATTGCCATTCTTCTTTACAAGTTTATTTTACTTAAATACGTCATCTTCCACATGGAACTTTCGTCTGATGACGAGTCTTTGCCTAAATTGATCATATCTTTCCCAATTGGATGATACTCGTATTAATCGTATAGTCCTTTCCACTACAATTGACCAATTTTCAGGCGTCGCTTGATTTCAAGAATCTTTAAGTAATTCTAGCATTTTGTTAGCTGTAAATGGTGGACTCCTGTTGTTTTTAGCAACATATCCCTTGACTTTTGCCCATTTAGTTCGATAGCATTATATTGGCAGTGGTATGGTAGAAGTCTGAGAAATGTGTGGCTATCCTCTGCTATTTCGTCTACCACGTATCTAGGATTTTTTATTGTTTCTTTCAATATGTTTACCAGCTCACTCTTCAACATAATTATATTCGTCTACGTTTTCACCATTATCACGAAGCCAGTTTATGATGTCTGACTTTATGTTGGCTTGCGTTGGCATTTTTTTCAATTGGCGAGAGTGATACGGTGCGTTATCCATGATGATAACAGATGGTTCCTCTAGCGTTAGCAGTAATTCCTAAAACCAACCTTCAAAGACTTCTGCATTCATTTCCTTATGATATTCTACAGTCTTTTATCTATATGCCAGCAAAGCTCCTTCAAAAAAACCTTTTTTTACTCCCTGCATGACAAATAATTTTATTAACTTTACGCCTTTTCCTATAAGCACCTTGTGTGGTCGGCGTTAAGTCACGTTTCATCAATAAAAATCCCCCTGTCCTCTATTTGTTTAGCTTCCCTCAAAAGGTACACTGGGCTAGAGCAATGTCTGTGCACCCCATAAACACTTTTATTTTGTCCGCTTTTTAAATGAAAATCCTATCCGTTTCAATACTTTCGCCAGTGAAGAATTCTGCCCACGAAGTAAGCTATAGTGGCGGAGCAAAATAGTAAATTTCCTTAATGTTGAGAATAATTTTTTCAAGTAATAGTAATATTATGTTACGATCGGATTTCCTTACGGGAAAGACCCGATCTAAAAATTAATATTAACAAGATGAAAAAAAACAAAAACAAAAATCAGCCAAGGGTAATTTAGGATCAGTCTACAAATTCCGTCGATTGTCCTCTCGGTATATTTCCCTTCGACATTTTAGAATATCCCTAAATCTGCGAACTTTAAACGCCAAATGCTAAAGCCCTACGCATGCACGAAGTTAACATGGATGAATACAGTGTACTCGACTCGACGTATTTATTTATTTTATTTATTTACTTGTATTTATTTGGTTCACCAACAATTGTTTACACTAACATCTTGATAAAATTAACATCTTAAAAACTTTGAACAGTGTAACAATTACTTAAAGGTAAACACCACATGAACTAAAATTATGCTAATTTGTAAGCCAATTTAAAATGGAGACCACACTCAGCATAAAGAAAACGTGTGACTAGCATTGATAGGTCTCTCATTACGAGTGGTAAATGTGAACACAATGATAAATAAGCTAGTGGACAGAGCTTACTGATCCCCGATAAGAAATGCCAAAACTAACTCAGAGGTCAAAGTCCTAAAAAAATCTATACACAAACACCAGATTTATCAGCCTTTCGTGTCCAACGTCTGTCCTATGAAGTCTTAAACAGTCGTTGCATCATCGTCATCTTAGCTTAAAGACGTCAATGGCTGGACATAAGTCACCGCAAACGTTTCTACAACAACAGGTTTTGCATCATCTCAGCTAAGATACGTCTACTGCTGGCCACGGGGGTCCGCTACAGTGAACGACCCTGCACGGACGCAACCAGCTGATTCCTTCATCAGGTCATGGACTAATTTGTGGGATGCCTACAATACCCACTACGCCAGCACGTGAAAGACACTCAAGAATTTTTGACCCATCGGCCATCCGTTCTGCTAACTCTATGGGCCTACAGTACTACGACTTAATGTTTACAACTAATCGGGTTTTGTTGGTGACGTTGGTTCTCCTGCGAATCTCCTCATATCTTTAGCTCCTTAGTCATCACGCCTTTAACCCAGACATAAATGCAACATCTTTACAATAATGATGTATTTAATTAGTAACAATAACAAAGCAGAGTATTTTTACCACAAGGGTAATTACATTTGCACACAAATTAAAACATGATGAATAATTCTTATATTTAGTTAAATACTTCCTACCGAAACCATTGTCTGAAACAGAATAAGAATCTTTGTGGTTCCACAGAGCTTAATGAAAAACCATCTGATAATTTTAATTTATTTATTTTGTCTATAGTTAATTAAACCGCGGTACAACACCAAAAACATTTATTAACATACCAATATAAAAAAATACCATTTTATTGTAATTTAATTAAGACTAACATGGAACAGTGGATTCCCTTGCATACTTTCTTTCACAGAACACCAGGTATACGCATAATTTTACTCCATTCATCTGCAAACTCACCACATTCAGAGTTGGCAGTCAGAAGGGCGTAGAGCATCTATATCTTCAAAGTACGACACACAGTGGATTCACATCTGGCGACAGTTTTGGTTCAAGGAACTTCATTGTTATATTTTATGCTAATAAAAAATGATGATGATGAAGACTGCTAGACCCTTGGACAAAGCCATCTAAGTTGGCTTCCAACAATTTCTGAGAATAACCTCAAAAGAACAAATATAACGTTTTTCTTGCTTCTTGATATCTGGTTGGTGGCTATAACAAATAGTTGTAGGATCTAAAGGATTTAAACTAAGAGTATGAGACTATTCAGTACCGACACCAATGAGATTTTAAAGTACTTCTTAAATGTATGTCACAGACAAAGTGGTTTGACCAAAAACCCGATTGAACATAAAATACATGTTGATGTGCAGTCTAGTTTTGATCAATAAAAAATCATAATTGCAACATGGTGTATCATTCTAGAACCATAATTAACTATGTAATACGATAAGTTCGCCCATAATATACATATACTACGCTCTTCATTTTCAGCCCGTAATTAGGTGCCTACCTAACTAAGTACACATTTACTGTTAGATGTCCTATTATGATCAAACGTGAATTGCACCAACATTTTCTCCTTTTTGTTTTGGAAATGGATTTGTATAATAAATATTCTAAGCTATAAATCATTACGTAATGATTTGTTGTTAGAATTGCGATCAAACATTTTTTCTACGGAACTACTAGTTGCCATAATTTTAACTTCATCTGTTATGACCATTCTGCATTAAAGTATATAAATTGAGGGACTTGACGTAGATAAACATTAGATCAGTACCTCACTCAGTAAACAGTAGCAAAATGTTTCAATTAAACGTCATTTTATTAGCCAGTGCCATCTTCGCTTTTTGCGAACCTGCAGCAATTAGTGAGTATCAGAGTTATAAACAAAATAAACAGTGATTTAGAAAGAAAATTGTAAAGAGCTAAAAATAGTATCATTATTTAGAAGTCGATGACTACCTTATCCCGCAACTTTATTAGCGTGGATTTGGGATATATTAGATGTTATTTTCCAATGCAAACTTCAATACCCCATTGTACTCTTTACGAGCAAATTTTGGCAAAATCTTTTCTAGGCAGCAGATTTAAAATTTATTTTGTATACAGTAATGATTGCTAAATTTATTGCAAACGATTTAATGTTTAGCTTATAAGCAATAATTATGAAAACTCTACGTTATTATCAATTGTCTTTATTTTAGTTGACAAAGTTAACAAAAAATGTTCGTTCAGTGACGACGCATGTGTGCAAGATTTATACAGGAGCATGTTACAAGAAATATCAGATAATGGCATCCCAGATATGGGTGTACCCAAAATAGATCCTTTAGTGATAAAAGATGCGGACGTAGTTGCTTTTGGAATGTTAAAACTTACAATGAAGGAAGGAGAAGCTAAAGGTTTCAAGAACTGTTACGCATCCAGTTACAAGTAAGATTTTTCTTTTTATTATTACTATTTATTTATTTCGTAGTCACACTTAATCATGTAAAATTGTGCCTAAAATTATGTTATTATTAATTGTTAGTACCTATACCTAACCGATGCTGAGGACTGATGTGGAAAGGACAGTCAAAACGGCCAGCAATAGCATTAAGGATGCTGTTGATGCTGCTTCGTAGACGGTGCAGCAAGGAGTTTACTTTCAAAGCCATCCATACACGCTTCAGCAAACATACCAGACGCGCTGCAGCGCCACGACAGTCCCAACAGCATCCTAGTGGCGTTATTATGTGTTGGTGCGCAGGGCTCTGTAAGTTCACTGCGTATGTTTCATCCGCAGGCCACTCAAGTAGAACGACTGGCAGAACGAATTAAAAAGTTATTTTCACGTCGTTGGTGCAACGTGTGAGCCTGCGAGCGAGCATATTGCATCTCACCGCCAAAGCCCTGCGCTCCCTCTCTAATTCCTAGTCATCCTTAAGGTCTCCTATTACAATGTGACCCAGATACTTAAACTTTTAAAGTTGCTCTCTTTAAGTATGATAGAAGGAACATATGCGGGATAGCATGTATCCACTCTAAATACTAGAAGTTCACTCTTTCTGGAAGTGTATTCAATCCCGTGCGACATCGCGAATTCCTCACACTGAGACACCAGATTCGTTATTCCGCTGATTTTAAAGTTTTGTTATAAATTAAAAAAAATGCCTCTTAAAACAGTGACACTTTTTTTAAGACTCGATAATGGGGTGCTCGTTTCAATAACCTAATAAGTATATATAGTATGTGTATGTGTATGTGTAGTATATCAAACGTTGATAAAGATGTGAAATAATATGAATTTTAATTTAATTCTAATAATCATTTTGATTTGTTTTCTATATTTTATCTTTTTGTAATAAAATCCAACTCTCTTTCTAAGGAGTGATTTAGCAACTCAAAGGACTACGATAGACTTTGTATGCGATGTATTCACCGTCGAAGGCAGCTACAAGATTGAATCAACTCCGACCCTCTTGGCACTCATTGGAGGCATTAACATTCATGGTGAAGGAAAAGGAACAGTTGTTGCTGGTACGCATTTAAATGATAAGATTATAAAATTACGATGAAAATAATATATACATTGAAGATGGCAACGATAATGCAGATGCAACTAAGATTAAGTTGATTCCAGCGACTACTAGTTGGCGCGCCATACATTGTTTTTTTTATAATATTTAATTCACTTTCAACGAGTAATTTGAAGACACAAGAAAACGACAATAAGATATTTTGGTCTAGACCTGGAACCTTCGATCATAAAAAGCAATACCGTATATTATACCATCTGCTAGTATCATGGATTTTCCAAACAATGATTTCTTTTTCCAGAAAAAGTTCATTTGTCATTCGATTTCGCATTCGAAGTGAAGAAACTTGATGACGGTGAACTCCATATTCAATTAAAACCTGATGACTCTACATATGACTACGAAGTTAAAGGAAAAGCAACGTTCTCTGCTGATAATCTACTTGTTGGAAAACAAGAAATTAGTGAGTATACCAATAGCTTTCATATTAACTATGTTATTATATTGACTAACTTCAATATTGAGTTAACTATACGAGTTTTCCTATTGTGTGTGCTGTGTGGCACTCAAAGTATTTATGTTCAAGATAAGTAGTTTAAGCAGATAAATCAAAGATGGAACCACATTACAGCTGTATTTATTGTTCAAGAAAATAATATGTTATTTCTAATCAATTTCAAAATATGTCGTCTACAAGAACCAAAATATACCACCTAATACTGTCACTCAGCTGTAATACTCCACTATCTTCTCAGGACAATCAATTCTAAATTAATCTTAAGTTGTCACGCCAATCTTGATTGGTCTGTCTCGACGTCGACGTTTTCATCATCATCACCATCATTATTGACGGCCTTGTCCCACCCACTACTGAGTATGAGATAGGCCTCCACCCTTTTGTGCCATTGTCGACGTTTTGTTGAATGTTTATTATAATTATTAAAGCATAATCTTACTTTCTTCAGGTGCCGTGCTTGTTAACATCGCGAACGAAAACTGGGAGTTCATTACGAAGAGTTTTGGAAAGATTGTTATTGATAGGGCTATGGAATTGTTCTTCGAGCATGCTCAAAAATTCTTGAGCACAATTCCTGCTAAGGACTTGATCACTGATGATTTGTCATCTTACGTTAAGAGCTAAGATGGAGTGTATTTTAAAGCCATTCATTGGAAGCAATGTTTCAAAACAGTTGCGCAACATTGCTGCCAGAATCATTTGATGTTGCTACATGTTCTTTTGTTTACCATGAATCCAGTAACACGTCCTTCGACAAACATGGCCAGCCCACTGCCATTTCAGCTTGCTTACTCTGCAAGCTATGTACCGACATAGCTTGCAGAGTAAGCAAGCTGAAATGCCATTAAACGAATGAAATTGAACTGAATTGAATGAATTAAATGAAATTAAACGAATTTATCCTTCAAAGAAAGACTCTGAACGACCTTAAATTTATGGTCCAGCCCAACTTTCAGTATCCACGTTCCGGCATCGTATGTATAACGCGTAGGACACATTGGTTGAATACCTTAGCTTTCAAACATTGCCGAATAGGTGACGAGAAGACTTGACGAAGTTTTCCAAACGCTACTCGACCCAACTGGATCCTTCTGTCAACTTCTTTCTCAAAGTTGTGTCAACCGAGTTGGATGACTTGCCCTAGGTAGACTAAAGATAATTTTACATAAATTGCTTGATTTCCATAACAAATTCGTTAAGTACGTACCAAAATTACCTACCAAAGTGTAATAAAACAAAAAAATACAAATTCCTGTTTAATTATGTTTCTTATTTGCATTAATTCTTTGAGCATCTTTGATTTCTTGGTTGCTGAGTAAAGCATGTTTTTTTTACTGTGTCATATACATCGCTTTCTTTTTTCCTTAGTCAAATTATAGCTATATATACCTTTAAAGTACGTAGTAGATTTTTAATAAATAAAAGCATTGTTTATGTCTAATAGTTGTTTGTTTTACATTGCACTACTCCCTTCATTATGCGTGTGTTTAGCTAAGAATCTATGTATACTTAATATAATAAAATTCTCGATTCGATTATATTTTCCAAAAATATTCAATGTACTTTTTTTGTACATTGAATATTTTTGAAAAAAAGTAATTGCTACAAGGTCAATTTTTTTTTGTTTTTGGGTGGGAAATTATCAAATAACTTCTCCCGCTCTGGGCGGAGTCGAACGGTGTTTCAGACTCTCACTGACTAAAACCTACTCGTGCCAGGAGCCTCGGTATCCTCGATAGCCTTTCAGACCTTCCTACGACCCCGCAGGTGCTACGAGGTCTGGGATCCATTCTAATGCCGAAAATATAGTATTTTTGTGTGTCTGTTTATCTGTTTGCCTGAATGTAAGTTCGAGCATCTCACAAATTCTACCGGATAGATTCTGGTCAGTTGGTAGGCTATATATTATCACACTATTTGTTATGGGGGATGAGCATTTTGCATTACAGTTGTATTCTTTATTGTATTATATTTTACAGCAAATTGTAGAAAGTCGAGCCAAACCATTAGAACATTTCAGATAGCTACAGATTTAACCTTTTAAATGATTATCATCACGCTATATCTTTATGGAGCTAAGCAGTCAATCATCATGATATAAACAGTGTGTATTTTGAGATGGGGCAGTAAGGGCAGGTAACCGTTGTAGCTACACGAAATCAGTTTGAGGAGGGTGTTTTTAACTTTTTGAGACATTTTGATCTGCTTGACGCAGATTTTGAAAAAAAATTTACAGTCAGCAAGAAGATTGGCAATTTTCTCACTTTTTTTATGTCAATAGGTCCTGTTTCATAAATAATTATGAGGATCAAAACACTGTATTAGACCAGCAGCTGAGGTACTAGAAGAAACGGAAATCACAAAAAAACTTTACCCATACATTTCGTGGGAAATGAGACCCCAACTTACTTTTTAGGACTCCGTACTACAAAATGAAAAAACGAAACCCTTATAGAATTACTTCGTAGTCCGTCTGTCCGTCCGTCTGTTTATCTGTTCATATCCTTTTACTCAGGAACGCGTGAAGGTATCAAGTTGAATTAATATCATATACGTAGGTCTACGGTCTCTTGGAGCTCTAAAAAATCAAGTTTCGACATATCTTGATAGTCGCCAATAAATCAAAACCTATAGGGTACTCTTCCTGTTGACCAAGAATCATGAAAATTGACAAGAAGCAAGGTATCACAGCACAATTAAAGGAAATAGTCTGAAAATATTTTTTTATGATTATAATCTACATTTGCAGTTGGATATGGATACATGGGAGATGATTTTTTCAACTAAAATGTTAAGTTGGTTCAAGGGATAAATTCATCCTAACAACTATGAAACTCTTTAAAGTGGTAGCAGGACACTTGCGCGAAACATATTTCGAAAGATACTTGCGCGAAGGGACATTTGCGCAAAAGACACTTCCGCGAAAAGACATTTCCACGAATGGACTTTTGCGCGAATGGACTTTAGAGTGAATGAACATTTGCGCGAAAGGACAGTCGCACGAAAAAGTCTCTGTTCTATCAAAGGTTTGGGGCAGAGGTGTATGCTGTGAATAATAAATCCAAAAGTCACCAGTTCAAGTTAAATTAAATTAAATATTTGTTTATTTATGGCAACTAGGCCCAATTGTTAGAAACATTGTCCTTAAAAAATATTGTTAGTACACAAACACAGAAACAAAAAGGTTAGCTGTGGGGTCTTCTAACCAGCACCTCCACAGCGTGCAACAACCAAGGTGCGTCGTACTTTTCTATTAACATACTTAGGATTCTATTAGAACTAGACCACGTTCTTGACAAGATGGACCTTGTTTTTTTGCGCATTATGGCGTAAAAATCATCGGTATGCGCAAACGCGAACATACTGGACGCACTACAATGGCGCGGTAGTCCCAACAGCATCCTGAAGCAGTTATTATATTGAATACGCAGGGCGTCTAGCGATCTCTTAGTATGCCTTACCCACAGGCCGCTCGTGTAGAACGATTGGCAATACGCTTTAAACAGCGTAATCTTTATCAGCATTTTGGCTCTGACCGCTAGCGCCCTGCGCTCTTGATCTATATCTAAGTCGTCTTTGAGGTTTCCGGTTAGAAAGTGTCATAGGTATTTAAATTTGTCAACTCTTTTGAGTGGCAACCCGGTCAGCATTACAACTGGGTCCTTAAGTACACGTCTACCGGAGGCCTCAAAGACCATGTATACACTTTTGTTTACATTGTAAACAAGCCCATGATTCGTGACATTTCGCTCACACACGCGTAACAGCTCTCTGATAGAGCCTGCCGTTGGGCCCAGCAGCACCATGCCGTCTACATAACTTAAGTTGTTTACACAAACGTTGTCTTCCCAGCATCCCACACGCATACTGCTGAGCCCAGCAATCAGCCCGTTTATGTACAGGTTGAAGAGCTTTGGCGAGGTCAAACCACCCTGTCTCACCCCGCACTGTTGACCTAAGTGTTGAGTTCCAATAGTTTATTCGTAGTTTTTTTTACCATTTTTTTTTGTTTCTTTGCTTTTAGTTTCGACATGGTTCAATGGTACAATGGTGTCATTTCCATGGTTTTCAAGGACGTTGATAACAAAATTCGGGTCAAAATCAAAATTCAAGATGGTGCCATCGAAATTGCAAATTTTTCGACATGGGTGTCGTTTTCGTGGTTTTCGAGGGCGCTGACAACAATGATGGAGTCAAAATCACCTATGACAATGAAATTGCAATTTTTGGTAGGTAACGCCATGTTGAATTTAATATTGACGCCAGTTTCATTATGTGCAACCTTGAAAACCATGAAAACGACATCCATGACGAAAAAGTTGCAAATTTTTGATGGCGCCATCTTGTTGTTTTTTATTTTGACCCCACTGTCGCTATCACCACCCTCGAAAACCATGAATGTACCTACTTTGCTCTGAACATAACGTATTCCCCGAAGGGTTAGGCAGTGGTGTACATATAATACACCTACATTTCACCACTTATGTTTAGGTCCCATGTAATAAGGGGCGAGCCTTTTGCCATTAATCGGGCACAAATCCAGACTTCGGACTGTTACTAATGGAAAATCTAACAACTCTTTGCCTGACCCGGGAATTGAATTGGACCTCATGCTCAACAGTAGCGCTTGCGATCACTAGACCAACGAGGCAGTTTTTGGGGTTGCGTTGTAAATAAGGAACCCTTATATTTTCGCCATTTCCGTCTGTCTGTCTGACCCCACTGTAGCTCAGAGACGCTTAGTACTAGAAAGCTGTAATTTGACATAGGTATACATATTAATCACGCCAACAAGGTGCTAAAATAAAATCTTGAAAAAATTTTTTTGCCCTTGCACGTAATGGTGTGGGGTGTCTTTGGATAGGGGCATTCAAAAATATTGCAAGTCTGTGAACACCACTTTTCAATTTAAAGATCCACTTGCGTAATATTAAGCATCATGGCAGTAGTACATACAATGGAGTTAGTAAAAGGAAAAATATCACGGCTAAGTGGGCTTTACAAATTAACGAGTTATAGTAGACCAACTTAAATTTGCAGTTGGAGAATTGACCGTGGCATATATCGATGTATAGGAGAACATGTTTTTCAACTAAAATGTTATGTTTTTGGGATAAATTCATCTTTCTTCCAATTACGGAAGTAATTTTCCAATTACGGAACCCTTCATTGTGCGTGGTCCGACACGCAATTAGCCGGTTTTTTTTATAGGTACCAACCATAATTATCTTCCTGCTTTTGTCTCGTTTATTGGGATCAGTGCAACACGTTTTTTTCTTCTTATTCTGCTTTGTCAATCGTTTTTCTTTCTCATACATTCTTACATATTTTCTTTGGTCTTCGGCTTCCTCTGCATCTTCATCCAAAAAGCAATCTGCCTAGCCTTTTCTAACCAGATGAAGCTGAATACCAGCATTTTATACGGAGAGACTGCATGCCTATCATCTGACCTCCGCAACCCAGTTATTGGGTAACACGATACCCCTAAGTCTGGTTGTTAGACTTTTGGGCTTCTGACTACTCGTCAAAGATCCATGAATGACAGCCAGGACTAACGGCTTAACGTGCTTTCGGGAGCACGGAGTTCTCTCGATATTATGGATCACATATCCATGAGCCGGCCGTGGCAAGCATAGCTTAACCTTCGATCGACCCTTGCGGCTGATATCACTTAGTCACGAGCCCCTCTCTGCATCATCATCCATCATTATTTGTACCTACTCATCATTCTTTTCGACAATACGTTTCATATTTCCAACCAACCTATTATTGTAAATTGTTATGATGCAGGGAAAAGAGGTGGAGAAGTAATAATATGTAAATTATTGTTCAATGCATCGTATGTTTGCATAAAAAAATATGTATAAGGTCACCTCTTATTTTAGTAACTTAGTTTGCGAATTTCCTTTGGATAAGATCTAAAACGAGGAAATAAAACACACAAGTTAGAAGCTATGATAATTACTCCTTTATACTTATTCTTTATATTTTTTGTAGCAATAGAAATATTAGCTCTGAGTTTCTAAAAAAAACAATCGTTAACGTAAATATTTTAATTAACACAATTTAACAAGTTATATTCATACAGCGTGGTGTGGGAAAATATTTGTCAAAAAATACGTGGCTAAAAACTTAAGGCACATGGATACAAAAGAGTACATGGCCTAATTAGGGTTTGGCATAAGGCGACAAGTCTTCAATGATGAAGTGTCTTGCGGGAATGTTGTCGAAGAAGTAGCCAGCGAACATGAAGTAGAACTCCATAGCTTTGTCAACGAAGGGTTGCCCGAAAGCTGACATGACAAAAGGCCAGTTTTCGTTCCCCAACTCTGTGATTTGTTTACCTAATGAAACAAAAGAGTCACATTATCATCGGTTGTCATCACCTAAGACATATCTAAAGTCGAATTATTATTTGCAGGAGTAATCTGATATGTGCTGGCTGCCACTAATAAAATGTTCATATTTATTGTATTCTAGACTACACTTACAATTATACATTTATTTTACACTTATATAAAGCACATTTCAAATTACTTCAGTGAATTAATATTCGACTTTACATAGTCTTTTGCCTTATTTATTAACACAAGTTTTTATATAATGAATTATGTATGTTTAGTTTAAGATATTAATTATGGGCCTGTGTCGTCTGAAATAAATAAGATTCTTCTTCTTCTTAGGCATACAGTGGATTTGCTCCAATTTTCGGAAAATAAGGTCATGATGTTCTCGTTTCAATTGATTTCAGAACTGTATCCAAGTCTACAATCATTTTATAAATGCTATCTACGTTCTCAACCTTGGAAGTGATAACTTGATCGTTATTTTTTTCTTAGCAAATAGGTAGTTTTTGTCAAAACAAGTAACCATATTAAAGGTATAAAGATACTTAGAATTAACAGCACTAATTATTTTGTTTGTGGAATTGCTAATGCTTTAATGCATACATACTTTATTACGGTACTTAATTTTACATAAAATAAGAAATGAACAACACAGAGCAAAAGAGCAACAGAATAAAACAAAACAAAATTAATGTTTTATGTATGTAAAAAACTAAAATCAAAACTAATACAGTGAACTTTTTTGGTAAACCTATTTAGGTATTATATATCATACCATAACGCCTTGTTTCCCCGAAGGGTTTAGCAGATGTGTTATAATAGTTCACCCACATTCCACCATTTATATTCAAGTCCCATGTAATAGGGGCAGAGCCTATTGCAATTAACCAGGCACAAATCTAGACTCCGGGCTGCAACTGAGAAATACCAGATAGAAAAACGCAATAACTTTTGCCCAACTTGAGTATCAAACCCAGGACCTCATGCTCAGCAGTAGAGATTGCGACCACTAGACCAACGATGCAGTCGGTAGATATTCAGGTATTATGTAACTAAAATCAGTTTTCACGAAATCATTCAATTTGAAATTTTTCCAAGCAACTCACGAGTTAATATGACAAAAGATTCAGAATTTCATAAGGTTTATAGGGTTTATTTGTACTTACTGACTTCCTCGTCACCGATATAAAGATTATCAGCGAAGAATTCAACCGGGCCTCCTATATCATACGCGTACTTGACGAGGTCGTAATTGCATTTTATGTAGATCTCCCCGTCTTCACGCCTTTGCGCGTAAAAGGGAAAGTCAAATTTCAAATGCAGTTTGTCTGGAATGTGAAAAATCGTTTTGCTGTAAGTAATAATTATCACATATTTATTTATATATTTATTTAAACTTCTCGCACATAATTAAGTACAAAGGCGGACTTAATGCCTTAGGCATTCTCTACCAGTCAACCAAAGATGGTGAAGAGATAAGATGGCAGGTGCTCTGAGAGGAAATAATAATAATGAAAAATATTAAAAGATAACATAATAAATAGAATAAGTACATAAATAGTCTACAAATTTATAATACAAATATTATATTAACTACAAAATATAACTACATTATACATATATATAATTATATACATACAAATTCAAGGAAAAGAGATACATAATTGAGATGACTCTACGTTATTTGTTTTGAAAATAACTTTGCAAATTCCGCTTAAACGCATATCGACTGGTGGCCGTCCTGATATCAAGAGGGAGCGCATTCCAGAGAAGAATAGACTGAATATGAAAGGAAGAAGGGCTGATTACTCAATAGTCAGATAATTAGTTAGTAAATAAATAAATGCATAAAAAAAAAACAAAAAAAAATTACATCCAGGAGCCAGGAGGATTTATTAACTAACTTTAAAACTATTTATGTTAATATTGTAAAATAAGATATTTGCGACCGTGATGAGACCCTCACGGTCGCAAATATCTTATTTCGGTCTTAAACAGGCCATTTGATATATTTAGTATATCACACGGTACAGTTTGCAAAGTGACCTTCATATTCAAAATTCATTTATTTACGTCACACGTTCGTGTTTGGGTCACAGAAATTCATAATTATATGTACCAAATTTCAACTTAATCCGTCCAGTAGATTCGGAGCAAATCGGCTGTGACAGACAGACAGACAGACAGATGGACAGCCAGCCAGCCAGCCAGCCAGCCAGTCAGCCAGCCAGCCAGCCAACCAGCCAGCCAACCAGCCAGATAGACAGACAGATAGACAGCCAGACAGACAGACAGACACACGAGTGATCCTATAAGGATTCCTTTTTTCCTTTTGAGGTACAGAACCCTAAAAACTACTATCTGGGTAGGTACGTCTTTTTAGTCGGTCTTTGGGAGTATATCATGCTCACTCAAATGTCTCGCTGATGGTGGCTGAACGGTAATATTCGAGAACGGCAACCGTCAGTTGGGACTTGTCATCTTTTAGCTGCCACGGCTTATTTTAATTACCTATTTTATTTTTATTTGTTTGTTCTTTATATACTTTTTGCCCTGACGTTTTTAACGTGCACGTCTTTCTACATCGTTCTCACATACTAATCTATTTAGATAATTTCAACGTGGATGATGTTACCAATATACTGTAACAATATTTTTTTAAAGACTGTTGATGGAGTTTTCTGGCCTATAGAAGATAGGCCAGAAAACTCCATCAACATAGGTACCTACTATGCTTTGGAATGAGCAACTAGCTTCATATTACTGACTGACCGACTCCTAGACAATTCAAAAGTGCCTATAATTGGTTTCATTATATTAGAAATAAATGCCGTGAGTTTGAATCTTAGTTTGGTTATTAAGAATTATATTTATTATAAGAAGGAGACTTCCTGCTTATAACATATATAACTCTTTAATTCTGACCAAATATACACAATTATAACGATCGTACCTACCACAACACATCCAAATAGTTAATATTATAGACTACTAATATGATGTTATGAAATCAAACACTATTATAGCAGTTTAAATAAAAAAAAACAGTTTCTTAAAGGTCAAATCACGTGTTTGCGCGACGATCTTTTCGGTTAGGAATACACTCCCTTTGTCTTTGAAATTAAGAAATCACTTAGTGTCCACCAACTTGCACTTCGTATATACTTGCACTCTTTACTAGATTTTTCCCGCGGCTTCGCCCGCGTATTGGTCGGAAACTATCCCACGGGAAAGTATTACCGGGATAAAAAGTATCCAATGTTAGGATAGCCACCTGTCTACCATTAATTTTATCATAAACCATTTAGCCGGTACGGCGTGAAAAGGTAGCAGACAGACATATACGAGTTACTATCAAATGTATAATATTAGAATGGATAAAATAATATGATTCTCAGTAATTACCAATTTTGACTTTCCCATTTCCATCTCCGTGGATAGTGTTTCCTCCTAATAAGTTTTCAAGCAATGGACTCGAAGCGTCGACTCTGTAATGTCCTTTGATAATAAGGTCACATGTGTTCTCTTGGTGGCCTATTTCGTTCGTGATATTGATACTGAAATACAAAAGAAACATACATAGGTACACGTTCAAATGATCAATAACTTCCATTTTTTTTCTTGTAGCGTTATACCTCTTTGTTGCCTATCATCTGCCTAGCCTTTTCCCATAAAAATGCATACAATTATTAACGAGCACTTTGAGAGCGACTTCATCCAGCGTCTTTACATGTATTCCCTAACCCGTAGGAATTTAGAAAAATCCGTCTTTGTCTAAATCATAAAAGAAATCTCTGAGTTTCAGCGTTCTAGATCCAAGAGTTTGTGTTGAGCGTTGAGTCAGTGAGTGCGTCAGGACTTGTTTTCCTACCTATGTTTATCCTATCTTACCTATATTTATGACAAAAAAAATTTTTAGATAGATTCACTACCAACCTTGCTAACTGACTAATCTTTTATACTTATTAACGTATATTTCATACTGCCAAGAGAGAAGACGAAGGTTTTTTTAAATATATTGTTTACTGTTTTTCTAGGATGTGTTTGCGTGGTTTTTGCTGTTATTCGGTTGTTTGAATCATGATTGTTCGGTTGTTGAAACATGTTTTATTTTGTTTCGATTTAACAAATAACTAACTTGTTGGATACCGCCAAAATGAATGCATAATGATTAACAGTTTTAATTTTTCGCAGGCCTCAGGTCTCATCTGCCTAGCCATTAATCATGGGGGTCAGCTTCCAGTCTAACCGGATCCAGATGAATACTGGTATTTTTAAAGGAGTGACTGCCTATCTGTCATGCACAACCTAGTTATTGGGTAATACGATAACCCTTGGTAAAACTTATTGTCAGACTTTCGGGATTCTGACGAAGTCAAAGTCGAAGTCAAATTATTTATTTCAAAAAGGCACATAAAAGGCACTTTTGAACGTCAAAATTAACAAAAAAAAAATAGAATTGATTCTAGTTGCCCCTTCCAAAAGTTAGTTTCGTATGGAGAAGAATGGGCAAGAAACTCCACCGTTACTCTTTTAAAATGTTTTACAAAATTTTGTATATGTACATTTTAAAATTATATGTGAAGACGATGCACCTACAATAAAATTACTATACCAAAATGGGTAAAAAAAGAATGAAAAATAAAGCAATGACAGATAAATGAATTATGTGATAGGTACATGACGACCCATAACGACTGACAAAATCCACGAATGACAACCGGGACCAATGGTTTAACGTGCTTTCCGAAGCACGGAGAGGTCTTGGTATGTAAAGATCGTCACCCATCTACCGACAACCGCGGCAACTGCAGCTTAACCTGATAGATCGACCTGCGTGACTGTAATTACTTAACCACAAGCTTTAAGTTTGGTGGCCTCAGGTAAACCAGTAAAACCAGTGTCAATGCTTCAGATTAAAATGTCCTAAGTTCTAAGCAAGGACGACGCAAACAAAATCACATTAGCTATTAGTTCCACGGTCAATACTCGGGGGAACAATTAATCGCCATTTCGCAGATCTCAACAACGTCATGTCTAACTCAATTTCCATAATAACTATGTTCTGGAGCATAAAAACAGTCATAATTTTGTGGTTCAGATGTTTTTGTTGTTGTGTTCTTTGTCGTACATTACTCGTACGCAGTTCTTTTTGAAGTACACTTTATCTCGGAATCAACAGGATTACACTGGAAACAGTTAACTTTTGATAAAGAGAAGTTCGTTTTTAAGTCATCTCCAAGGACTGATTAAGCGAATACCTGCTAATTTTTTCCTACTGACAATCATAATTACACACATCAAAAAAGTCTAAGCAACATATTATACGGTTTTGTACTTTTGAACGATTTTTACTATTGTAATAATATATTTATATTTCTTTTATAAATAATAACTAAGCATTTTTTGATGCCTTAGTGACTAAACCAACAAAATCCTTCATTCAATTGTTCATTTAATCACAATAATTAACAATATGTGTACCGTAACATACGTAGTATAAAATAAAGTTTTTTTATTTATATTCGACATTTTTTTAATTATTTGGTAATTCAATACAAAGTGTGACCGCCTCAGTTGTTTAAAACTTGTCGACAATATTTTTTCATTGAACTTTTTAGATTGTTTATCTGATCCTGCGGCAATCGCTCCCAATGGAATTTTAACTAGTCTTTCAGTTGTTGGGTTGTTGATACTCCATCCAGGTTCTCTAGAACATGTCTCCGGAGCATATCCCATGTGTGCTCGATGGGATTGAGGTCTGGTGATTGTGCAGGCCACGGCAATACCAGGATGTTTTCCATTGCCAAGTTACTCTCTGGCCCTCCGAGTTGTGTGCGAACGCGCATTGTCATGCATCAGCGTGAAATCTGAGCCAAGACTTTGTGCAAATGGGTGAACATAAGGCCCGAGGACATTTTTAACGTAACTTTCAGCGTTCATATTGCCATCTACAAAAACGAGCTCAGTTCGTCTGTTCTTCATAATACCCGCCCATACCATCACTGTAGAGTCACTGTAAGGGTGCACTTTCTGGACGCATCTCAGCCGTTCAGCATTTCCGGGACGACGATAAACTCCAAACCGTGACTAATCGCAAAATAAATTTTTATACTATTGTTCCCTAGACCATTCGTTTCGATGGGTGCGATTCCCATGGCGTATAGGTGGGCACCTGCCCACCTATACGCTATGGGAATCACGCCGCGATGAATTGCCGTATGAATACGGCCTATTTCTCACGGTTTGGTGGCTAACAACAACACCGCTTGAGAATTGTTTCTTTTTAAATCAATCTTCCGGGCGGTTAACATCTGCTGACGTCTTGCAGTCAGTTGTATGTATCGGTCCTGTCGAACAATTATACTCCTTCCACGTCCTGGGTGCTTCTCAGCAGGATCGACTGTACGAACGTAACGCTGCCAAAGACAACCAATCACGCACGTATTTACACCAAAATGCCGAGATACCTAGGTCTGATTTCTTCCCGCTTGTAGCATTCCTACAGCTCTCTGCATTTCATCAGCAGTCAAAAGGCATCGCTCCATGACAAAAAAATACTTACCACAAATTTTTTTCAAAAACTTTATATCTCAAAATGATAAAAGTGAGATAAATGTACACCACCACCAGTCGGTATGCATTTAATCGGAACATGCAGAGTTATTTTCAAAACAAATAGCGTAGAGTCATCTCAATTATGTATCTCTTTTCCTTGAATTTGTATGTATATATATATGTATAATGTAGGTATATATTGTAGTAAATATGTATGTATTTGTATTATAAGCTTGTAACCTATTTATGTATTTCTGTACCTATTTTATTTTTATCTTTTAATATTTTTCGTTATTTTTATTTCATCTCAGAGCACCTGCCATCTTATCTCTTCACCACCCTTGGTTGACTGGTAGAGAATGCCTAAGGCATTAAGTCCGCCTTTGTACTTAATTGTGTGCGAGAAGTTTAAATAAATAAATACCAAATTTATCAAGCAACGAAAACAACATGAAATCGGGAAGAAGAAGAAAAAGAATGCATTTATTTGTCAGAATATTGTACAAAGTTGTTATGTGTGTATTACGATCAGAATATTCTGCCGTGTCCGGCGTACAAATAGAGTTTAATTGCGGGTCATCATTACATTAAAATTAAATTATTATTCTAATTATAGATAATTTAAATAAATTGAACAATAGTTGTAAACGAAATTAATATATAGGTCAAAATTCAATAAGGTTAAGGATATAATATATGATTTATAGACAATATAGGCAATAATGTCCAATATTTAGAAATTAGGAAAAATCATCGAGCTTTTATTTTAATGAAAACAAAACACAATCAAAAAGTTTATATTTTTTAAATCAGCCGGTATGTTTCCGAGAACAAAAAGATTGTATACCTATCTAGTTTGTTAAGAAAAAAATAAAGTATCAACTAATAAAACATGCAGTTTCTGTAAATGATGCGTGTTGCTTAGACTTGTTTGATGTGTGTACTTTGACTTTGCCGCATACGATTGAGGACACTGGTCAAACTCGTTATTAATGCTGCAGCTTATCAAAATATAGAAAAAAACTTTAACAACCAATTTCCAAAAAGAAAAAGATTTTGTACGCAGTATTTTTATTTGGAAGTCGGTTCTTTTTTGTATAACGTTTTTTATTCTTCACTTTTTAGTGGGTCAGTTTGTAATTAATTTAAGTTACAATAGCCTAGTGCCAACTGCTCATCATATTTTTACAAAATATTGCTTTTCCCGACGCAGGGACGTTGATATTGTTGAGGACTGGAGCTGATGGTAAAGTCACCATCAGCTCCACGTCATCACATGCATTTTGACGAGCATAAATTTCTTAACAACTATATTAAAGTACCTAATCGAATCGCAACCCGTGAAATACTTATTATTAAGCAGTTCCGGTGGCCATCTGTGGTCTTTATCATCAGTTTAACTTCACTAAATGGTGCTTTCCATGAGAAAATGCACGAGTTACTTAAACACTCAAATCGGTGTGCCTATAAAATTTAAGGATTTCCCTCGAAATCGTCGGAAATCCTTAAATTTTATAGAATTTTATGAATTTTATTTTTTTAGAGTTTTATGTCAGAATCTGAAGAGGGGATTCCCATGGTGGAATCCATGGAATCCCTCTTCAGATTCTCACATGGGGACAATGGGACCACTTCCAGAGCATACAAAGGGAAAGCTCAAGCAAAAAAAAAAAGAAATCAAAATCGGCCACAATTTGACGGAGAATGTATGTTCGCGATTTCTCTATCTCTTTTTTTAAAAAACCAATTAATGATGAACTTTTGCCGAGAACAACGTAGTTTACTATCAAACTTTATACATTACCTGAACTTTTGAAATATGCAATCCTTGATTCCTTTCGCAACGCCATCCACCATTGTAATATTGGCCATGTTAAGGACACCGACAGTAACATTTGTCAGATGTATAGGGTCCACTGGTGGTATGTTCAATTCTGGGATTCCATGTTTGCCAATATCCCTAATTACGGATTCATACAGATCTCGCAGACATTCAAAATCGTCGAGGTGACATTTTGGGAGGTTCTCCACTGAAAAAAAAAAACAATTGGATTATGTTATTGATTTATTTGAGTATAAGCACACGGAGGAGCTCGTGGCTATGTAATAACAGCCGCACGGGTCGATCCATCAGGTTAAGCTACACCTGCCGGGGTTGGTCCGTGGATGTGTGACTATCTTCACATACCGAGACTCCTTCGTGCCTCAAAAATCACATAAAGCCGTTGGTCCCGGCTGTCATTCGTGGATTTTTAACGTCTGTATTTATTTATTTATTTATAGGAAAACCAACAGCTATAACGAATGGATAACAATTGTATATGATACACAGAGCAAATTACAGGTTCTTACGGGTAAAAATAGAGAATTTAGTAGAAATCTTAGGATCACTAACAAGCACGATAGAAAATAATATAAATAAGGTATATTAAGCACTTTTAAAAAAGTCAGTATTCAGCTGAGCGCGTTCAGAATAGGTTTTGGTGGTAAATGGGTCAAATGAGAACTCTTTACAAAGGATATTAAAGTCCTTACTCGCTCGCACTATGTATGAGTTTTGCCTGTAGTTAGAAAAGGAAAAAGGAATGGAGATAGGTGGATTAAATCGAACTGATCTCTGGGGGACATTGAAACGCAGTTTATGAAGGAGATCAGAACAGTCAATATCGTTAGATATAATTTTTGAAAGAAAAGTGCAATCTGCTAGTCGACGACGATTTATAAATGGCTGTAAATGAAATTTCTTGCAAAGATTTATGTAATTATCAGAATGGTATGGTATACGCAGCCGAAAACATAGAAACCGAATAAAACTTTTTTGTACATTTTCAATACGATCAATATATTTGCCATAACACGGGTTCCAAATTTGTGATGCATATTCAAGATGACTTCTCATAAAAGAACAATAAAGAATCTTAAGGGTTTTGGCCTTCTTGAAACACCCTGCAAGTCTCATAACAAAACCCAGTGACTTCGAAGCTTTGGCCACTATTTGCTCGGTGTGCACATTAAATAACAGTTTGGAATCATGAAAAACGCTCAGGTCGCGTACACCGTCGCATCTCTGTAATAGCTGCCCTTTAAGTTTATAAGTTGTAGAGAGAGGGACGCGTTTTCTGCTAAAGAAGATTACTGAACATTTAACAGGGTTCAAGTCTAGTTTGTTGGCCAAGCAATAATCATCCAACCGTGCTAGGTCAGATTGGAGAGCATCAATGTCATCATCTGAAGATATTGCAGAAAATATATTCATATCATCAGCAAAACAAAGTAAATTTGAGTTGTGGAAACACAAATCGATGTCACTCACATAGATGATAAAAAGTAACGGACCCATCAAGGAACTTTGAGGACCACCATTAGGAGCTGAAACCCAGCTTGACATGTAGTTACTGATAACGACAGCTTGGGATCTGTTTTCAAGGTATGAAGTAAACCAACGAAGTAGATCTCCTCTGATACCATTGATAAAAAGTTTTTATTTTTTCAGAATATTGTGGTCAATTCTATCAAAAGCCATATTGTAATCCGTGTAAACGACGTCGACCTGTGCCCCATTATCCATTCTGTCCGTTAGGGAGTCATTGAGCAAAGCCAGGTTAGATACAGTTGAACGACCCTAATGTTAAGAAATCCGTGCTGAGAAGGGCTAAAAGACTGACTCAGCGCTGCGTAAACTTGGTCGTAGATAACCCTCTCGAAAACTTTAGCTAATATACACAGTTTGGAAATAGGTCTGTAGTTAACTATTTCATTTTTATGCCCTTTTTTATGCACCGGGGTTATAAAGGCAGACTTCCAGATCTGGGGAACAGAATGTGAAGAGAGCGACTTTTTAAACAACAGAGATACTGGCAAGGCAATGGTTTTAGCACACCCATTCAGCAATATAGGTGATAAGCGGTCCGGACCAGCAGATTTAAATGGATCAATGTTACTAATTAGCCTAACTATAGCATTAAGGTCAATCTCAATGGAGTGAATATCCGAGGGTACATTAGAATTTATAGCAGTTTGGGGAGGACAATAATTAGTAGGTACGAGAGGACTCAAGTGGAATAAAAGTGGGAAGAAAATGCATTACAAATAGACTCAGGAGAAGAAATCATCATATCACCATACTTGAGAAAACTGGGTATTGCATTGGACTTAGATCGCTGCTTCACAAAGCTCCAAAAGCGTTTAGGATTCTTTTCAATGGAGTCTTAGGCCAGCTAAGTAGTTGGTGTAACAAACCGCTTCAAGTTTATTAACCCACTCCCGTAAATGTTTAAAGGTTGCCTCGTCTGAGAGTCTGCCATACGTCTTAATATTACGGAGATATTTAACCTTCTCTTTAATCAAGCGTTTAAGTGCCGGGGAGTACCAAATAGGGTATGAGCTGGGAAAAACTGTCTTAATAGGAATAAACTTATTCTGAATATCCGCTATTGTAGCATAAAAGTAGTTTACGGCGTCATTAAGCGACATGTCTAGAAATACGTTCGTCCAGTCTATAGCTGCAATTCCCCTGTTAATGGCCGCAAAGTCAGCTTTACCGTAAAGGTAACGAGTAAAGGGAGCGGGAGTTAAATAGGTGTACGATATTGGTACGCAGCCCACGAACATTCTGATAATACACATGCAGTTTTTTATTGTCGTTTAAAGCCATCGATAATTTACACAAGTTGTAGCCGTAAAATTATTAGCACGATAACAACCACTCAAGTAACAAAATGCTAAAAGACTAACGATTGCAGTGTCTGAGACAATGTTTACGGATAATAAATACTCATATTTATTGTAATATAACAAAATAAAAGCGAATGGTAAATTATTATGTAGGGTAATTATGCATATATAATTGATAAACGGCACAAAAAACGCAGCAATATCGCAGGTAACTGTGCGAAGAATTATGCAGTAATTAGATTCATTAATCAGTGCGAGCGAGATATGCATAGATTGGGACATTCTTATGAATAGAACAGCGCGATAAGAGAAACATAAGGCCCATTTGCGAATACAAAAGCGAGGTGACGAAGCTTCGAGCACGTCAGTGGTGCTAAACATTTTACAAAAACTCAAGAGGTAAACAGTTGTGGTTATTAGTTCATAATCAAAAATGAATTTACTTCTAGACATATGTTTTAAGTTATTATTCTGGAAAAGTAATAAAAACCGAAAGAACCGCCACTCTAATTCAGCTAGTTTAAATCCTTCTCTTTAGATATTATAAAGACAGCCGATCCTTCCTGCCTGCGGACATGAATCTTTCCGTGTTTAACCCACACGTGCTTATACTCCTTCTCCTTTGCTATTGTTCGGGTTTTATTCAGCAACTTTTTGGAGTCAGGGTTCAGGTGATCATTCACATAAACCTGTTCGATTGGCCTATGAATCCAAGGTCATGGGTGGATAACGTCTTGAAAGAGCGAGCAGCCGCATCAAAGTCCTCCTTGATATATCTGTTCAGAAAGCTGACCACAAATGACTTGTCCTTTGTGTTGAACAAGGGAATCCTATGGATATGTAGTTGATCTGGGTTTTAGGAAATGTGAAATTAACCTTTTGACTTCTTTGAGTTCCTCTTTTATGAATTTGACATCATCAGACAGCATCGGCAAGCCAGCCAGTTGAACCTTACGTTCACGAATTTCATTTAGGATCATTTCCAGTGACGCAGGTTCAGGTGTTGGTAGCGGAGACGGGGAACGGGTCGGTGCCGGCGAGGAAATTCGGCACTTAGGACATTTCCATGCCACCCTTCGGTCAGCTCCTAGTTTTCTCCACCCACCCTCCGTGATGCTAGCGCAGCCAAAATCGGGGTGCCGCTTGCATGAGGCACACTGAACGCCATCATTAAAGTCAGAATTGTAGCTGGCACACTTCATCATAGTTGAGGTTGATGTTTAAGGATGAGTAAAATGTTTAGAACCACTGATAAAACGGACCGGTCGAGCGAGTCGCGCAGGTACTTGCGTAGCGGTCACGCGAAGTACGTAGCGGACGAAGGAAGTGCGTGCTTGCTTAGTGGGTGATCGCGAAGTACTGGGGTCGGTAGTACTAGGGGGGTTTAAGGGTCGTCAAAAGCCCGAAAGTCTAACAACCAGTCTTACCAAGGGGTATCGTATTATCCAGTTACTGGGTTATGAAGGTCAGATAGGCAGTAGCTCCATGTAAAATACTGGTCTACTAGCTGAATCCAGTTGGCCTAGAAACCCCCACATAGCTGAGCAAAAGCTAAGCAGATTTTGAGTATAAGCGAGCTCTCTTTACCTAACTATGTCATGGTTGGCTTCCAGTCAAAACGGATGTAGCTGGATACAAGAATTTTACAATGAGTGACTGCCTATCTGACGTCCACAACGCAGTAACTAAATGGGATATATTTGAAAACACTGCTGCCGATTCCCTTGTTCACAAACTAAACTAAATTTAAGTGCAGTGCATCTTTTTCTTTCTATTTCATTAAGAAAAGGACAGAAAATAAATTTTAGTTCAGTCCTGTCAAATTAATCAGCGCTTGACGTAAATTGACGTAATTTTAGTAGGCAAGTTTTTAATCACGTCTAAACTTGTATGGAGTAGTGACAGGCACTGATTAATTTGACAGGACTAAACTAAAATTTATAATTATTCAGTCATTTTCTTAATGAAATAGAAACAAAAAGATGCACTGAACTTAAATTTATTTTAGTTTGTGAACAAGGGAATCGGCACCATTATCTGTTAAAAAGTATAAATAATTCAGTTTGATGTGATTGTTTTCTTTTTTAAATGTTAGACCCTGCAATATTGCACTGCTGGTATTTGAATGATTAATACAAATACTGTTTTCTCCAAGAATCAGGTTCATGTTCAATAATTCATAAGTTAATGTCAACCACACCAGAACGCACAAAACATAAAAAGATAAAACACAATTTAGAAAGGTGAAGTGGCAACTTAAGGAGTTGCTGGTCATCGCAACCCATATACATAAAACATAAGGGAAAAAACAATAAAAAAAATATTATTTATATTTTTTTTTTACAATAACAATAAAAAAAATATTATTTATATTTTTTTTGTACAGATTTTAAGCATTGCATGTTTATAAAGTACTTAAAATACACATGCACGCAAACAAAGACCGTTTCAAATAAACAAAATGTTGGAAACTCACCAAATGTGGAGTCGCAAAAAATGAAAAGTGTGAACGTAAACAACACTGCAAAGTTTTTAACAAACATGTTTTTAAATTTTATTTTAACCTATATGTTTCGTTAATAGTATGTGAACACTGAGGCAAGATTCTATCTAACACTGGTCGAGTTAATTGAACAACAAATTATTTAAATAGTTTGTTCTACAGTGGCGAGCAGAAAAATGGCACTGTTGAATCGTCAATTTTAATCGATGCTGTTAGAATGCAAGCGCATTCAACACACTGAAGAGTTTCTCAGTTTTGTCACAAAGGGATAATATAAATATGTAGGTAGTTTCTCTGTCATCAGTGTTATTTATTGTTATATCACATAGACACAGTCACTTATCTTATTACTAGATTAGTTTCGCTTCCAAATTAATATATTTACTTTTTGAGTGTATTGAAATCTGAATTTATATAGTTAAAGTTACGAAGTTCGTGACGAATCCACACTAGTTAATACTAATTGATTTATAAAATAACTTAAATTTATCTTTTTATTCCACATTTTACAAAATAATTTTACAATTTGTGTGAAGAAAAAACAATTTAATTCATGGTGTTAGTTTTCTTGCTACCAGGCGTACAAAGATTTTGAAGGCTTACCTTACAAACTCGTCTTTAGCTTATATTACCAAATGTTTTCGTTGGATGCAATAGCTGTGATTTAATAATAATAGCTTTTTATTAATAATAATTTATTGTATTAGAGGTTAAGAAGTCCTAACCGAGATCCAGTGGGGCCACTTCTTAAAAAATTTATATCTCGTGCATGTTATAAACAATCACTTACACTTTTTGAGGCATCCACATACACATAATTATTTGTAATAGCTTTTTGCCTTATTTGTTTACGTCAATATTTTTCATTATTACAGAAAACTATTGTATCATAAAGCTGTTATCCGTCTTAAAACATTTTTAGGTATTCCGATGCCTCACTGAGAGAATGTAATAAATTTGATTTATTATGCATATTTATTCACGACATATATATTTTTAATTACAGTGGCACCACTAGACTTAAGGCTCATGCAGACTGGCGCGATAAAGCGGGCGCGACAAGTAGCGTGATGTGCAGCGCGATATTGGTGCCGATTCCCTTGTCCACAAACTAAACTAAATTAACGTCAGTGCATCTTCTTCTTTCTATTTCATTAAGAAAAGGACAGAAGATAAATTTTAATTTAATCCTGTCAAATTAATCAGCGCCTGTTGCTACTCCATACAAGTTTAGACGTGATTAAAAACTTGCCTACTAAAATTACGTCAATTTACGTCAAGCGCTAATTAATTTGACAGGACTAAACTAAAAATTATCTTCTGTCCTTTTCTTAATGAAGTAGAAAGAAAAAGATGCACGGGACTTAAATTTAGTTTAGTTTGTGAACAAGGGAATCGGCACCACTATCCATGAAATTTCATTAAACATGTGCTATTAGTGTCGCGTTGCACTGTCACGTCGCGCCTGGCTACGGGAGCCTTTAGTTGAAGACTCAACTACCAAAGGTAAACAAAAGTTCTAGAATAATCAATCACAAAGTAACCAGTAATTTAAAAGGACAATGGGCGAATTGGCACCAATAGCAAATACATATATGTCGTTGGGTAGGTCTTTTTAACTGGAACAACATTTACTACGACAGCTTTGTTGAAATGTTTGTCCGTTCTGACAGGTTGCGCTCTTGGAAGATTGTCCGTTAAAACGTGTTGTTGGTACCTTCCGCGACAGAACCCTCGCCTACACATAGCACAGTTGTGTAAGTTTTCCATCTCAACGCATTTACTCAAATCGATAAATAGTTCAGTATTCCAGTGTGATAGCCGAATTCAGTGAAAACAAGCGAATAACAGTGTCCAAGTGATAGCCGGGTCTACAATATAAACAGATATCACCAGTGTGTTAAGGCTACCTACCAATAATCCACGAACTACGCATTCCACCGGAACTGACCCGAATCCTCGCAACTATTGCATCAGCCGGCGACACAAAGTCTAGTGCTGAGTCGGCGCAACGTGACGTGCATCGGCGGCGGACGGCGACGCCGCGCTCCATGACGGACTCACTTTCGCTTCATACATCGAACGATTGTCACCATTATCCTATTTTTAGAACAAAATTGTAATCTCTTCATTAAACCTGTTCCAGTACCTCGAGTTTTCTTGCAACCTGCCTGCTCGACCGACATAATTGGCGCAGTCGGTAGGATCCTCGAGAATCAACTTCACGCACCTGTGAGTTGGCGTGGCGGTCATCAAGGCCGTTCGAGGACCCGAATCTACACGTCGTGTGACTTGCAGCAGGGGTATCCAGCCATCGATACAGCGAGAAGACGAGATATGCAGTTCATGTGAGTACGTTAAAATCTTTTAAGTGAATTGCTCACCCTAGTCCTTAAGTTTCCTGTGTCCACGAATTTTCCAAGATTTTCCATCCACGAGAATCACGGAGTGTAGGGTTAGAGAGTAGGCATAGTAGTAGGAATAGTGCTTTAGATTTAAACAGAGAAATTAGCTTAGACTCTAGGTCAGATAGTCCACAGAATAGGATGGCAGATTTAGATGGCATTTTTAAGGCCCTTCGGTTGGTGCCCGAGTTTGATGGTAACGTTAACGTATTAACTAGGTTCATACAGTTGTGTGACGAGCTGGTGGACGAATTTGTAAAAAAACCAGAGCCGCCTAACATACTTTCGGAAGTTGCTCTTATCAACGGTATATTAAACAAAATAACTGGTCCCGCGGCCCGATTGATCAATTCGAACGGCATCCCGTCCGACTGGACGGGTATACGCAAATCTCTCGTAAACAATTTCTCAGATCAGCGCGATGAGACGGCATTATACAATGACTTAGCGTTACTGTCACAGGGGCCTGACAGCCCTCACGAGTTTTATGAAAAGTGCCAAAACCTGTTCAGCACGTTAATGACTTATGTCTCTCTACATGAGGAAGTAGCAACTACTATCAATGCGAAAAGGGACCTATATAAAAAATTGACCTTGCAGGCATTTGTACGTGGGCTCAAGGACCCACTAGGTTCACGGATTAGGTGTATGCGCCCCGAAAGCATTGAAAAGGCCTTAGAGTTTGTTCATGAGGAACAAAACGTAGTGTACTTGCAGCAGCGTAATAGTCAAGTTCCGGATAAGAAATCGACACCCCAAGCCGTGCCACCTAGACCTCTGCCTTTAGCAACGGGTTTTAATATACCGCAGCCTAGACCGCTCCCCTTTACTATGCCTGGACCCTCTAGGAGTCCATTCGGTCACCCAATGATGCCACATGCACCCGTACCATGGCGACCTAATTTCAATAATCAAAATCAGGCCGGACCATCACGCACGCAACAGATGTTTCGTGCTCCCCCTCCTAATTACAACCAAAATAATGCATTTAAATTTGTACCGCGTAATATCGTACCGCAAAGTAACTTTCAACAGCCTAGACCAATGAGTGGCGTCAGCCATTTCGTGCCTAGACTTTTACCGCCCAGTAACGCAACAAAAGGACATGACTGGGCTAAATTTGGTAATTCCCCGGCTAATCACAATTTCGGAAGCAAGGAGATGAATTTCAACGATTGCTCCTCTTATTACGGTTACGGAGATTATGATACCGACAACTGTATGTTTTACGAACCTAACGAGTACTATGAAGGATACTATTACATCGATAATGATCAAATGCATCACCCACAGCTGGAGGTAAGTAACGACACGGTAAAAGATGAGCCAGCTAAACCGGCTTGTCCAAACGAGGATTTTCAGAGCCCTCAAAAATTAGACAAACCAAAATAGAGGTCAACCTTCAAACGCAACGCCAGCTTCCCTACTTGCAAATCCAAGATCCTCCTCTAAAACTTCTAATAGATACGGGCGCTAACCAATCTTTTATTAGCCCTAATGCGGTCGGAGCTTATTTCAATAACATACAGTTGAACTATGACCCCTTCGAAGTTTGTAATGTGCACGCTGTGACACGTAGCGATTACTCGATAACACTACCTTGCTTCTCTGAATTGAACGATAAGGATTGCGTTACACTTTTTGTATATAACTTTCACGATTATTTCGACGGATTGATAGGGTCAGATTTACTAGACAAGTGGGAGGCCGCCATTGATTTTAAGACAAAGTCATTAGTAACAAAAAATGCAGTAAATCCTATATGGGTTTATGATTCACGAAACGCTAACTTATACGAAGATATCATACCCGCCGGTTCTTCAAAGTTAGTGAAATTACCAATTAATATCCGAAACGGAGAAGTAATTATCCCGGAACAGATCATATCCAACTGTCATATTAGCGAGTGTTTAACTACTGTAAAAAACCAGAGGGGCATATTAGAAATTCATAACCCGAATCGTAGCGACGTTATTTTTTCTATGGACCGCCCGGTGTGTGCGCAGCTTTATAATACCGAGTACACGTGCACCGAGCAAGCGCCTCGACGTGTACAGGAAGTGCTATCGCGCTTACGTACGGATCATTTGAACAACGAGGAACGCGTTAACTTGGAGTTGTTATGCGCGCGCTATGCCGACATATTTTATTTAGAAGGGGAGAAATTGAGTTTTACCAATAAAATAAAACACTCAATTAGAACTAGTGACGAAATCCCTATATATACCAAAAGCTATAGGTATCCTTTTGTGCACAGACAAGAGGTACAGGATCAGATTAGTAAGATGCTAGACCAGCAAATTATTCAACCATCAGAGTCTGCATGGAGTTCTCCTATATGGGTTGTCCCTAAAAAGGCGGACGCTTCAGGTAAGACCAAATGGCGATTAGTGGTAGACTTTCGGAAGTTAAATGAAAAAACCTTGGATGATAAATACCCCATTCCAAATATTGCGGATATTTTGGATAAACTAGGCAATTGTAACTATTTTACGACCTTAGACTTAGCCAGTGGCTTTTACCAGGTAGAGATGAGCCCTGCAGACATTCCCAAAACAGCATTCACAGTAGAACATGGCCATTTTGAGTTTTTGAGAATGCCCATGGGTTTGAAGAATAGCCCATCCACTTTCCAACGCGTAATGGATAACGTTCTCAGAGACCTATAAAACACCATATGCCTCATTTATTTAGATGACGTCATAGTCTTTTCTACGTCATTACAGGAACACATGGTCAATCTGGAAAAAGTATTCAATAGACTACGTGAGTCCAACTTTAAAATTCAAATGGACAAGTCAGAGTTTCTCAAACTGGAAACAGCCTACTTGGGCCATGTCATTAGCAAAGAGGGCATTAAGCCAAACCCCGACAAAATATCCGCAATAAAGAATTATCCACTTCCGAAAACCTCCACCGAGATTAAAAGGTTCCTGGGTCTTCTTGGCTACTATAGAAAATTCATACCCGATTTCGCGAAAGTAACAAAACCTATGACGCAATGCTTGAAAAAGGGCTCAAAAATTACGTTAGACCAAAATTACACGGGCTGTTTCGAGAAGTGTAAGACGCTCTTAATTAACGACCCCATCTTACAATATCCTGATTTTTCTAAAGAATTTGTTTTAACGACGGACGCGTCGAATTTAGCAATAGGAGCTGTCTTGTCTCAGGGGACCATAGGTACGGATAAGCCTATTGCTTACGCCTCTAGGACATTGAACAGTAGTGAGATCAACTACAGCACCATCGAGAAGGAACTGCTTGCGATAGTCTGGGCCACCAAATATTTTAGACCGTATTTATTCGGCAGAAAATTTAAAATTGTCACAGACCATAGGCCACTTCAATGGGTAATGAACATCAAAGAACCTAACTCGCGTCTTACTCGATGGCGACTAAAACTAAGTGAATTTGACTTTTCCGTAGTTTACAAGCAAGGAAAGTCCAACACTAACGCTGACGCATTATCCCGCATCGAACTACACAACGAAGAGACTAGCTCTCTTATAGCCAACCCTACTGAAAGACCGTCCTCATTATTAAATAGTTCAAAGACTGATACAGTTCACACTGACGCCGAAAACCCGATATTAGAAGTTCCTATAACCGATTTCCCACTTAACAAGTACCATAGACAAATCATTTTCACGTTGGTCGATGACGTAAGAAGCCGCCCTTCAGTTTCAAAACCGTTTGAGTCACACGTCAAAACACATATTCAGATTTCCAAGAGTAATCTCGAAGAGGATGTCGAAAACGCTGTGAAAGAGTACATTAACCCCAAGGTAAGGACCGGTATTCTCATTAATCCCCCATTAGCCATGTACGAAATTATTCCCATTATCCAAAGTAAATTTAAAAGTTCATCCATGGACCTAGTCTTAACAAAAGTAGAGTTAGAAAATGTCAAGGATTATTTAAAGCAGCAGGAGATAATTCGCAAGTACCACGAGGGTAAAACCAATCACCGTGGAATTAATGAGTGCTACACGTCCTTATCCAATAAATTTTACTGGCCGAAAATGAGGGAACACATAACAAAATATATAAACGAATGCGACGTGTGTGGTCAAGCCAAATACGATAGAAACCCCGTGAAACAAAAGTTTAATATAGTACCACCTCCAACCAAACCGTTTGAAATAGTACATCTTGACTTACTGAGTGTCGAAACGCAAAAATATCTCACAATCATCGACTCATTCTCAAAATATGCTCAAGCTTACTACTTAAGGGACGCGACAGCAATCAGCGTCGTACAAGCTCTCCTAACATTTAGTACCCACCATGGATTTCCCTTAACTATTGTCACAGACAGAGGCCCAGAATTCACAAATCAACTATTCTCGGAATTTGTCAAAATTCATAAAGTACAACACCACAAAATTTCAGCATGCACGCCTAATGAAAATGGCATGGTGGAGAGGCTGCATTCCACACTTCTGGAACACTTGCGTATTTTAAAATTAGAGCACCGTGGAAACTCCGCTATGAACTTAATGCCTTATGCAATTCTAGGTTACAATAGTTCTGTTCATACTTTTACCAAATGCAGACCTTTGGATATAATTACTGGTCACCTAGACCCCCGCGATCCATTAGATATTAACCTGTCAGAAAACATGCTACAGTCATATACACAAGAACATCGCACTAAGATGCAAAGAGTTTTCGAGATGATTAATAGTTCATCCCTGCACGATCGAACACGGATTATCGAAAATATCAACAAAGATAGGGAATCCGAACAAGAATATTCCGCAGATCAGCAGATTTTTGTACAGAATCCAATGGCCAGCCGCCAAAAACTGGCCCCTAGATTTACTCGCGACACGGTCCTAGCCAACTTACCGATCCACATTTACACCAAAAAGAAACGTGGTCCCATTGCCAAGTCGCGCCTGAAACGGGTCCCTAATAGCAACCACTTGTTACAGGATCATCTTCCTGGCCCTGGGCCTGACACAAGCGGAGGAAATTACGCTAAGTAGTCTGGACAATGGACCGGGCATCTTACCTTTCATGCTAGGGAAAACAAAAGTTATATCCCATTACCACTCGTTTGTTCAACCGGTTAACTTAGACATTATTCGTAGTAATATAGACTTAGTAAGGAAACAATTAGATACTATGTCACCTGAGTTCCACAATAGAACGCTCTCTTTATACCAACCACATATCGAACACCTTCGTAACAAGATCACGGAGCTGTCCGACCAGTTAGAATTGTTCCAGTCTAACCGCGTCAAGAGAGGCCTTATTGATGGGCTAGGTTCAGTTGTTAAGAGCATTTCCGGAAACTTGGATTATACGGACGCTATCCGCTATGATAATGCAATTAAAACCCTGCAGGAGAATGAAAATAAGATGGTCACAGAACTAAATAACCGAGTTAGTTTAAATAAACACTGGATGTCGGAAAATTCCAAAATTTTCGGCAAATTACTCCAGAATCAGAACAAGATTAGGGAAACGGTAGATGAAATCATGATTAATGATTTACGTCAGGAAAAAGACTTAGTTAGGTATGCCCATCTGGCTCAATACATAATAATGCTAGCGGACAACATCGAATCATTGTCCGACGAAATGCTTAAACTAGAAAACTTACTAGCTTTCATACGTGCCAAGAGCACACATTTTCTTATGTTTAAATTAAATACATTCAACAGGATGAAAGAACAATTAAATGCCCTCTATGGTAGGGAACATATACTAAACATTAGTTACAGGGAATATTTCGACATAATTAAGTTAGGGTACTATTATAATAGTCAAAATTTAGTATTGGTATTTAAATTCCCGGTTGTCCTTCCCCACACCTACAACCTTTATAAATTATCCGCAGTTCCCAATCAAGATGACAAAGTGCTAATTCCATCCTATCCCTTCCTAGCAATTCACGATGAAGATTTTATGTACATAGAGGCAGAATGCCCGAAGTCCAGCCAATACTATCTCTGCGAGGACAGCATCAATCAACACTACCAAAATCAAGGCGACTGCATTCACCACCTCATCTCTACCCAGCAAGTCGACAAATCCTGCCAATTCACCATAGCCAAATTAAAAACTGAAGCCGTGGAAGCCCTCGACGACCGACACTATGTAGCGAGCTTTCCTGCACCTACAAACATTCGCTTGGCCTGCACCGATACTCAATACAACACAGTACGAGGAAGCTACCTCATCACAATCCCGAAAGGCTGCGATGTACAAACCCCGGACCTAATCCTAGCAAACAGGGACGACCGATTAAAAGGACAGGTACTGAAAATTATGAACATCCCACTCAGCAACGGAACCAACCACAATACTGAGGATAGGAAATTACCACTCAACTCTGTCAACCTCCACAGCCTCCATACTGCTAATAAGGAGATAACCATAGAACCACCATTGACCCTGAATACAGCTGACATTCATGGCGTGTACTACACTATCACACCGCTCTACCTAGTACTCTTAGGTACAAGCGTAATGGGAATCGCCTTCGCGCTACGAAGATACATAAGAGGGCGCACTCTGGAAACAGCACCAGAACGAACTAACGATGAAACAGAGCATGGCGATATATATACCGAGGTTAACAACCACACCGCAAGTGCTCAACCAAGATTATCAGCGCTATTCTCGAACCAATCCTCTAATAGCCGCTGATCTTCAGGGGGAAGATGTTAAGGCTACCTACCAATAATCCACGAACTACGCATTCCACCGGAACTGACCCGAATCCTCGCAACTGCCGGCGACACAAAGTCTAGTGCTGAGTCGGCGCAACGTGACGTGCATCGGCGGCGGACGGCGACGCCGCGCTCCATGACGGACTCACTTTCGCTTCATACATCGAACGATTGTCACCATTATCCTATTTTTAGAACAAAATTGTAATCTCTTCATTAAACCTGTTCCAGTACCTCGAGTTTTCTTGCAACCTGCCTGCTCGACCGACATAATTAGTGTCCAAACACCAAACCAAAGTCGTTAACAAGCAATGCATAAAAAATAACAAAACGTACTTTCGTGCACAGTACCAATGAACGACTGCAACAGCGCGCCCAATCACCGGCGCTCGCGCGCTTCGCACAATTGGTTTAGAGAGGGGAGGGGGCCTCCCGCGGTCGCTCACAGGATCTAGTTACCGGACGTATTTACCTTCTTAATAGTTTCGTTACTGAAACATAGTCAAACTCATTTTTGTATTTGTTTAAGAATTAAACACAAAAACAAGTTTTTTTAGGGTTTACTTATATTTAAACTGATAATTGCGCAAAAAAAGCCAAATGCAAGCGCATAGACAAACATCATCGTAAAACGTCAAAACAAATGTCAGATGTTTCAAATGACAAACAATTTGGGCATTTCCGGTCTTATTTATAAACGCCTCTTAATTGCTAACTAACTTATTAGCAAAAATCTTGTTCATAAACGCTATTTAGCGCTAAGAGGTCGCTAAGCAATTGATTACAAACTGTCAAAATTAAACACCATCGGTGCCCTGTTTAAAGCTTGCTAAGAGGCAAAATGGCGGATTTATTTGAATCAGCTGATCGAATCGAATAGGATTTTTGTGTGCTTCGAGATTTGTTCTATTGAGTAGTGCTTACAATATAGATTTCGACAATATTTTACGGGTTTTCCAAAACGACAGACGGAGAAGTAGACAGAGGAAAACCTACAGGCGTCGTATAAATCCGCTACTAGAATTACCGGATAAAGAATTCAGGCAAAGATACCGTTTTACCAAACAAATATGTGCCGCATCATAGATTTGGTAAGACCTGACCTGCAGGTGGATACCCGTGGCGGCGGTATCCCAGTAGAACTGCAAGTAATGGCTGCAATCAGATATTGGGGTCGTCATGAGGTAGGGTATTTATTATTTTGTTCAAATTCTAAGCATGTGCGAATTCACGGAGAGTATTTATTTTTTAGATTCAAGAAGACTGCGCGGACATACACGGCATGAGTCAGCTAACCATGTCAGGCTTGGCCCGTAAAGTGGCCATCGCGTTAGCTTCTAAAAGTTCCAGATTCATAAAAATGCCGTCGAGTATGACCGAAGAAACCAACGCAATCCGCAAAATTGAAGCCATTTGCGACCTTCGGGGATCAATGGTGCAATAGACGGCCCCCATATTAAAATAAGGAAGGTTGGTGGAGATGTGGGTCAATACCACGTTAGCCGAAAGGGGCACTACTCCATTAATACTCAAGTAAGTAAAATAAATAATTAAAATGAGTAGATAAAGGTAATACAACATAAATGTGTATTGAAATAGGAACCGATTGCTAATCTTAGGTATAGTATTTATGATTGTGTGTGTGACCCATCCCTCTTTTTTGTCTTTTAGGCTTCCTATTTAATTCATATTAATACAATCATTCACAAGTTATCTGTGATGCTGACCTTAAGATATGCTACATGTCATTGGAGGGGAAGTACACATGGCCCAAGGATATACAGAGAAAGTTCAATTAAGAGGAGGTTCGAAGAGAATGAGTTTTTGGGGAAGCTCATCGGTGATAGTGGATATCCATGTAACCCCTCATTTTATAACGCCTATTCTAAGGCCAAGAATTGAAGAAGAACGGCGTTATACGAGTAACCAACAGCATATCCAAACCCGTAACGTTGTCGAGCGATGTTTTGGTGTTTGGAAGCAACGGTTTCGGATATTGCTGGAGGTGATGAGGGGTTTATGCTACCATCAAGATCGTCATTGTTGCTTGTGCTGTGCTGCATAATCTGGCAATTATATTCAAAGAAGAACAAGGTGTGAATTTATGAACGATTCCAGCTAAATTGAATAACCTTTTACTGTACTTACCTACACTGAGATCTATCACCAGCAAGGAATTTGGCAAAAATCAAGTGCGGATGTGCAACTACTACTAAGCCTTCTTGTTTTCAGATACAGCACAGTATCAAGAAGATGAGGAAGTCACACCTAATAACCATGTTATCATTGTTGACGAGATGGTAAGAATAAACAGAAATGCTTTTATACAAAACATATAAGTACCTTCCTTTTATTTGTTTTTTTAATATACTATTTAATTAACAAAAACAAACTTATTTTAATTTCATAATTTTCACTTTCCAATAATCTTCTTCCAAACTCATAAGTTCTATTCTTCTCTCATGCAACTCTCTTTCATTCTTCATCTTACACTCATGTGCTTCTTTTTCTTGTCTCATGGCCTCCTCCCTCGCAGTCTTGGCGAGGACGAATATCTGATGGTCGTGGTTTTCACGACAACAATCAGAATTGTTCCTGTAACAAAAATAGGTAGATTATTATTAAATATAAATAAAAAAATTAAAATGCGAAGGTTTTATTTTTAGAAGGTTAGTATGTTTGTTCCCATCCAATTCCACAATGGCTGAATAGATTTCAATCAAAAAAAAAAAAAAATCAAAATGTTTATTTCAATAACTTAAAAATACATTTACATTAGGGTCATTAGGGAATTTCCATTTAAGTAAGAAATATACTTGTGTTAGGAAGTTCCGCTCTTCCATTAGTTACGGCTTTCAGTTTAAGCTATTGAGTAGACATTTCACTTTAGTACGTATTAGAAAAACAAAAGCAACAACAAAATCAAAAAATAAAATAAAAAATAAAGATATAAAGAAATCAAAAACAAAGTAATAACTAATTATAGATGCGCTGTCGTGCTGAGGTGTGTATGAGTGCGTGCGTGCGTGCGTGTGTGTGTTTGTGTGTGCGCACGTGTGCGCGACTGAGTGTGAGTGTATGTGTGTTTAACGATAGTATATAATGAGTTATGATGTATGTTATTACTTAATGAAAGTAAGGGAGAGGTACTCTCAGGAAATATTTCACCGGAGTTGTAATATTATAAGCTTATCGTTTGGACCATATTCTCAATCTCATCGTAAGTTTTGGACTTTAACCATTTAGTCAGAGCTTTTTTGCAGTCTCGACATGAAAGTAAGTAGATATTTAATTCCTTGTTAATCAGGTTATATAAGTGAGAGGATTGCCTAGCATATTGTCTCTTAGCAAAAGTTGATTTAACAGGAACGTTGGGGATCATGTATTTCCTTCTCCCCTGTCTAGTTGTTGTATCGAAAGTGAGAGATTTATGTTTTTTTAGGATAATTTGGAGGACATAAAGTTTTCGAACCGTTAGAATATCAGAAGTTTGGTAAAGACTTTCAGTTGGGAACAAAAGTGGCTTAAATAACATAACTTTTAAAAGTGATCTCTGAGCTCTCTCTAGTTCTAAGTATTTAGTTTTTGTTGCCCCTCCCCAGACTGGTAAACAATACGCTAGTACCGACTGTGCCAGTGATGTGTAGATTTGTAACAAAAGGCTTTTGGTAATAACGTAACGCAGTGTTTTAAATGTCCAGATAAGTTTTCTTATTCTTTTCATTATTAATTCAGTATGTAAGTGCCAAGACAAGCGTTGGTCGATAATTATACCTAAATATTTGGTATACTGAACTTTCCCAATTTCTATGCAAGGGCAAGCAAAGTTAGAGTTTGGGGGGGACTGGCACTTGTGAATTTTGATTTTGAAGTCAGCTGAGGGTTGGGAATGGTTATATTTAGAAAAGCAAATGAAAGTGGTTTTAGAAATATTTAGGGTCAGGAGATTGTGGTCGAGCCATGAAGCGATCCTGGACAGGCCAGACTCAGCAGATTTTTTAACCTTGTCCCAAGTTGTGTCGCTAAAAACTATGGCGGTATCATCCGCGTATGAGTAGATGTGACCTCCTACAATGTTCATATTACAGAGGCTATTTATATAAACTAGGAACAAAGGGGGACCAAGGACACTTCCTTGACCGACGCCGTAAGTAGTAGTTTCATCTAAGCTGACAGTGTCGCCAATTTTGACTTTTTGTCTCCGACCACATAGATAGTCCTTGGATAAAGCAAGTGGCTGACCTCTAATGCCGTTACTTTCCAATGTGTTCAGGAGAGTGGAGACGGAGACTGTGTCGAACGCTTTTTTGAGGTCAAGAAAGACGGCGAGGCACCTGTCTCCACTGTCTACTTTACTGGTTACAGTGGAAGCAAGAGCCAAGGCTGCGTCTTCCGTTGACATCCCTCGACGGAAGCCATACTGATTGGGTGACAATAGTTTGTTTTTATTCAGAAAATTTAATAAACGTGAGTTTATTAGTCTTTCCAAGATTTTGGAAATAGACGGTAATACTGATATGGGTCTATAGTTCGATGGGTCTGTCTTGTCTCCACCCTTATGCACTGGTGTTATTAAAGCCAGTTTAAGAGCAGCCGGAAACGTTGCATGATCAAAACATAAATTAGCCAAATGGGAAATAACTGGAACAATAAGACCATTTGCAGCCTTGAGGAAACTAACCGGAATACCGTCCCACCCTGGGGCGCTATCAGTCTTTAGTGACATTAGAGTGTTGTAAACCTCTCTATGGTCAGTTGGCAAAATTACGAATGAAGTTGAAGGGGCGATGTCATTTGCGTCAGGGTGAAAGGTGTATGTTCTGGAGGTGTTCGAGATGATTTCATTGGCGAGAATTTTGCCTATATTAGAGAAATATTCATTTACTGCATTTGCAGACTCCTGTGCAGTTGGTTTCAGATGTAATAGCTCTGTGTTAGGTGTTTTGTTAGGTTTTCGTTGAGTTATAGTGTTAATTGTGTCCCATAGTTTTTTAGGATTTTTCTGCGCTTTGGCTAGCTGCTCTCTATCGTAAGTTCGTTTTTGTTTTTTGATGATATAGTTACAATAATTACGGTATCTTCTATACGTGACTCTTAATATTTCGTTATACTGATCTATCTTAAGTCTTTTTTGCATGTCATTCCTATTTCGAATGCATCGAAGTAAGCCAATAGTCATCCATGGTTTAAGTAGTCTATGCTTCACGGGAGTTATTTTAGTTAGAGAACTGGAGATAAGGCTTGTTTGCAATATATTTATAAGGCGGTCGGTGAGTATATTAGGGTCATCTAGGTCTAAAAGATTTGGAAGGTTATTGTTTCAAATATTCAAGTGCGTTTTCTATATTTACCGTAGTTTTTGTGACAGTGCACGTATGATTATATACCTGGTTAGATATTTTTAAGAAGGCCATGTAGTGATCTGTTATAGTAGAGTTGATAATTGCTATAGTTGCAGTTTTGTGTAATGATTTTAACTTTAGGATAAAGTGGTCAAGGCAGTTTTTTCCTCTGGTAGGCAGTGTGTGGCCTGGTAGCAAACCGTGCATTGCCAGCATGTTTAAATAACTTAGCCTTTTTGTGCGATCGATAGCTTGTTCGTCTTGATGGTTTATTAAATTAATATTTATGTCGCCAGTGATTATTATATTTTTACTGGGTGCGATAGTCGTAATGTGTTGATCGAGGGAGTAAATAAACTTATCGGAATTTGACGAAGAGGGTGATCGGTAGATTGCCAAAATTATTAGATCCGGGTTGATGCTAATTTGCAGGCAGGATGCTTGAGAAAGTATCACTTCATTTACTATAGCATTGCGTGTATTTTTGATGTACGCGACCACTCCGTCTGCTTTATTTAAGTGGTTAGTCGTTTGATAGGATGAGTAGTTATGTATATCTGGTATTCGCTTGTTAGGGTTTAATCTGCACTCACTTAGTGTTATTATGTCAACTTGAATTTCCATATTTACCAGGTTAAGTTGAAGGTCATTGAAGTTCGAATATATACTTCTTATATTTTGAGACATAATTGTGATATCTGTTGATTTTACTCTTATTAATTTGGTGAGTTCTAGAGGGGAACATTCATGAGCTTGGGCAATTTCTGTATTATCAATTTTATTCAGGGCTTGGAGGGTGTTATCCATAATTAAGATTGTTGTAAGGACAGCTATACATAACTATATTGCGACTGGGTGTGTGGGCAGTGTGAAAGGTGAGTGAGTGTATTTCGTGAATGCATGGGATTAGGGACCTAGTTATAATAATACTTATTTTACACTTAAGGAATAACTTATTGTGTGTGAGTGTAAGATGTGTGAATAAGCGCGTTAGTTTTAAATTATTAAACATGATTAAATAAAGCAAATTATTAGGTTTTTTATAGAAATTTAGGGTTTTTAATATAATTTTTAATAACGAGTAAACATAAGTAGTAAAACGTAGCCACCGTAGTAATATTACATTATCTAGTCATTTCTGCTGCATTAGGTTATGGACCTGCGATTCGCTTTTAATAATTATAGTAGGTGAGTTTTCGTTTTTCTTAACGTAAACTTTGCCATAAGCAGTCCAGCAAAAATTATACACTCTAGTTTTTGCCAGATCTCTGGCTAGAAAATATAATCTAGACCCCATTGTGGTCAGTTGTTCAGACACAAAAACTGGGGTATTTTCTTCAGATTTAAAACCTAAATGTTTCGCGCAGATTTTCTCTTTGTTTTTCCTATTGAATTCTTTCGTCTTCTTTAGGAATTCGGTTTTGAGAAGTGTTGAGCCCATTTCAATTATAATTGTACTGTTTTTAGTGTTCGACCGTTTATTCGGTACTCGATATATGTCTGTAATATCTTTTGTTACCATTTCACATTCGATGGAATTCGATAAACAAGTAACCATTTTTATTAAGTCGTCTTTCTTTTCCATTGCCACTTTTGGGACATTTTTTATCTCCAAGTTTGCCTTGCGACTTCCTCGTTGTAGGTCCTCGATTTTATTCTCCAGGATCACCATGTATTCATTATCTTTTTTAGCCTGAGTTTCTAGCAGTTCAATCTTCTTTTTGAGATCGTCATTTTGCGCTGAAAGAGCGGCCATTGCAATTTCAATATTAACATTGGTGTTTTTAATTTCCATCAAAGTGGGGTAAATTTTTTTGATTTCCTCGTGCTGAGTTGCCATTATAGTTGATATCAAGTTCTTCATTTCCTCCTTGAAGGCATTGAATTCATCATTGTCAAATTCAAGACCCCTTGGCCTCTTAGCACGTTGAAATACAAAGCTGGAAGGAGGAGTACGTTGTTCCGTTTGTTCGGAAATATTAGATTCGGAAAGCGATTTATTACCCAAATCCTGCATAGTGAGTACCAGGAGATTATACGCACTTGGAAGTTCTCTGTTATAACGTGGCTAAAAGATTTTTATTCGTGATGCGGTTGATCAGTAAAGTACAGTTTAGAGCAGCGTAAAAACTCCGTTTCGAGTACCAGGAGACAATAAATGAGTCTTAGGTAGTCCTCAACCATACTATGCAGTTTACGCACTAGGATATATTGATCTGCCTTCAGGTACAAATCACAGGAAATAATGAAACAGGTGGAGTTGTAGCAGTAAATTAGACAAACAACAAGTGCGCACAGAATACCAAGCAATTCATATTAGGTATTGAGTTAGGATCATTGTAGTTGTGCTTTAAATGATAACAGGTACCAGGAGATAATAACTCAAAGCGAGGGCTCTGTCACTGCGTAGATTTCACACATCCGCTGTAGTTGCACACATTGCGTCCTCATAGATGTCACCAAGTGGGCGGGGCTAGTTGACTAATCACGAGTAAGGAGGCGAGGTATCTGGCCTCTCTCTCAAACAGGCGGCACACGTGCGCTTGCGCACAAGCACACAACAGCGCAGCACAATCACTCGCTGCGTTATAAAGGAGTACACTGTACCTTAGTAGCGTTGAGTGGGACGAAGGTACCAGGATTCTATAAGTCACGTAGAGGTGGCTGTTTCTCCTCCAACCGCTCGATCCGATCTCCTCAGTATTGTTGCAATCCTATTTTTATTTATGATTTAACTGGTTTCTAATTTTGATTTAATACTTTTGATACGATTTAACACGGGTTTTGAGCACGTCTACACCTTGAGGCGGTCCGGGGGAAGAGGAAATTCAATGAAGTATAAAATAACAAGTAGTACCTATATGGGGGTTTGTCGAGAGATGTAGTTCTTATAATAATTTGAAACATAAAAGATGGAGCGATCGTCACACGATCGCAGGGTACTTGTCCTCCTAGGTGTAGCGGGGGCCGACTAGCCACGCGAGCGAGCGCTAGCAACGGGAAGCCAGCAAAGTAGCTGCGGCGCATGTACCGCGCGACTTAAGTTTGATGCGGCGACGCGTTGGCAGCACTGTATGTATGTCTGTACTTACTAACTTCTTCCTTTTTTTATTTTTGTTTGCTCGAAGACTAACCGAAGGGCGAAGATTTTTATTTTCCGAAGTCACAGGCTAAAAATATAATAAAATAGGTTTAATAGAAATTGTTAATTAACTAGTAGGATCTAACAATTTTTATACATACCAACACAGCAGGAGCTTGAGATTCATTAGAATCGTGGGTGAATCGTTCGACTAAAAATGTATTAATATTTTTATTAAAGCGCCGACAATATTTAATGAAATGGGTAATTGCCCAATACGCATGCACTAGGCATGCAGATTTACAGTTCAACATTTGTAAGCAGAATACTGTAGAAATTGTAATAGAATTGGATTAGGCAACTAGCTATCACAATTAACAAACTTTATAAAGAAAAATCTAGTTAACCAGGGAATCATATCGATTGCCGTTAACAGAATACCAACTATCAATTTTTGCAGCTACCACCAGCAAATGGAGTCTATTAGATGGACACATATCAGAATATTTACCTGTTTGGCATAAATGGAGTCAGCGTCATAAGCATTGCTATCTACTGTGAACTCATTGGGAATTGCGTCAATAAGTTCACGGTCTTCAGCAGGCGGGCTTGGTGGGGGCGGTCCTCCACCTGTCATCGTACTGGCTTTCCTGTACGGAAACTGCGACTTTTTAGCTTATTTTTCATTTTCCTCCATTGATTGCATCGTGCTGCGTTTGTTAGCGCTGACTGCGTTAAAACTGAAATTATTAACGGTCTTATTTATAAACGCCTCTTAACTTTTAATCTATTGCTAACTAACTTATTAACAAAATTCTTATTTATAAACGCTATTTAGCGCTAAGAGGTCGCTAAGCAATTGATTACCAACTGTCAAAATTAAACACCATCGGTGCCCTGTTTAAAGCTTGCTAAGAGGCAAAATGGCGGATTTATTTGAATCAGCTGATCGAATTGATTTAATAGGATTTTTGTGTGCTTCGAGGTTATTTTTGCTTAAAATATGAATTTCGACAATCTTTTACGGGTTTTCCAAAACGACGTAGAAGACATGAATAATTTTTCAATGCCAGCGGGAAGTAGACAGAAACTTATTTTAATTTTATAATTTTCGCTTTCCAATAATCTTCTTCCAAACTCGTATGTTCTATTCTTCTCTCATGCAACTCTCTTTCATTTTTCATCTTACACTCATGTGCTTCTTTTTCTTGTCTCATGGCGTCCTCTCTCGCAGTCTCTGCGAGGACGAATATCTGTATGCTCGTCACTTTCACGGCAGCAGTCAGAATTGTTCCTGTAAAAAAATAGGTAGATTATCATTAAAGAAACAACAAATCCCACTGCAAAATCAATAGGAAGTAATTCAACAAAACAGACATCGGTATCTCTATTTTGTTTTATTACTTCATGCGTAGGTACACACGAAGTACTCCTCTTTATCCTCTTTTAATTAAATATGTCACGCTAATATAAATGCGAAGGTTTTTGTTAGTATGTTTGTTCCCATCCAATTCCACAATGGCTGAATAGATTTCAATGAAGTATAAAATAAGAAGAAGTACCTATAAGGGGGTTTGTCGAGGGATGTAGTCCTTATATAATAATATGAAACATAAAAGATAGAGCGATCGTCACACGATCGCAGCGTGTGCGGCCTTCTAGGTGTAGCGGGGGCCAACTAGCCACGCGAGCTACGCGTATACCGCGTGACTTAACTTTGATGCGGTGACGCGTGCGCAACGCACCCTTCTGTATGTTGGTACTTCTTCCTTTTTTTGCTCGAAGACTAACGGAACTAGTTTCTGAAGTCTCAGGCTAAAAATATAATAAAATAGGTTTAATGGAAATTTTTCATTAACTAGTAAATGAAGATCCACAAAAGATCTAACAAATTTTATACATACCGACACAGCAGGAGCTTGTGTTCCATTAGCATCGTGGGTCTTCGACGAATCGTTCAGCTAAAAATGTATTCATATTTTTATTAAAGCGCTGACAATATTTAATTAAATGAGTAATTTCCTAATACACATGCACTAGGCATGCCGATCGCGAAATCACAGTTCAACATTTTGTAAGAGCAGGATACTGTAGAAGTTGTAATAGTATTGGATTAGCTAACTAGCTATCACAATTAACAAACTTTATAAAGAAAAATCTAGTTAACCAGGGAATCCTATCGATTGCTGTTAACAGAACACCATTCATCAAATTTTGCAGCTCCCACCAGCAAATGGAGGATATTAGATGGACACTTATCAGAATTAACTTATCATCTCTTTGGTATAAATGGAGTCAGCGACATAAGCACTGTGAACTGTGAACTCATTGGGAATTGCGTCAATGAGTGCGCGGTCTCCAGCAGGCGGGCTTGCTGGGGGCGGTCCCCCACCAGTCATCATCCTCGCTTTCCTGTAGGTACGCAAACTCCGACTTTTTTTGCCTTATTTTTCATATTCCTCCATTGGTTGAGCATCGTGCATCGTACTGCGTTTGTTAGCGCTGACTGCGTTAAAACTTAAATGATAAATGTCCATAAATGAAATGAAATGAAATGAAATGATTTTATTTCTGTAAGTAGGTTTATACAAACACTTTTACACGTCAATCATATGTAGAAAAAAACTAGATGAGCTCGGCGTTTCCTATCTGACTACTCTGAGAAGAAAGGCCGAAACAAACTCAGAGGTCAGAGTCTCTTTTAATGTCCAGACATAATCTTGGTCAGATCATGTGAGGACCATGTAGATTGGTGTCTGAAATGGTCTTTTGAGAAAAAAACCACACAGATTGAGTGGACCTATCCAGTCAGTGCACGCATTTGTCAGTAATCGTGCAGCTCAACTCAGAACTTGAGGAGCTCAACGATTCGACGAACAATACCAAAGAAAGGACATTTGAGTAGGCCGCTTAAATGACTCAAACTGCCAGACTAAGATGAAAACTAACTGAGAGAAATAATAAAAACAATAATCCACATAGTCTTCACATTCACAATAATTTAAAAAGAATATAATACTTCAAAAAGTAAATATTAATGTCATAGTGTATATAACAAAATCATCAATGTCACACTTAGTATAAAAATAGATTTAGTATAAAATTAGTTTGTTGCCTGGGGGTACATTGGAGTAGCTTAATTAATCCCAAGCCTTTTTCCCGTCCAAGTAATCTTTAACTTTATAGAAACCTTTTTGACAGAGTTTCTGTTTAATCAATAATTTAAATTCATTGAGGCTCAGTTCTTTAACATGGCTTGGGAGTTTGTTGTAAAAACGTATACTTTGGCACTTAAATGAATTACTAATTTTTTGGAGTCTAGTCTTGGGCACAATAAGTAAGTTTTTGTTTCTAGTATTTATGCTATGAATGTCGCTGTGTCTAGAATATAGGTTAATATTCTTTTTGACATAAATCAGGTTCTCATATACATATTGAGATGCGACTGTCATTATTATATATATATGACATTCACTCAAATCAAGCAACATCAAACAGAATCCTAAACTAAACATGAAACAGCGTGCGCAACAACACCTCCCAAGTAAGCTTTTTGGCAGCATTCCTATTCGTCGTAGCATCTTTTTTTTCAATTATATCAGCCCGCTCAAGCACTAGCATTCGCAGTACTTTCTAAATAAAGCATTTTTGTGTTAACCAAGATTAGGAAGAAAATGTTAGTTTATTAATAGGACAAATTTATTAATTAATTTGGTCAATTTCCATTAGTAATAGTTAAATTTAGAGATAACCTTTTCTTGCTCACTCCAATTAGCGTTCCGTATTCTTTTTTATTCTTCCATTTCGAATATAATCCAACACGATAGATAAATATAATTTCGAAATTAAATTCAAGTTTGCCTCTGAAAACTCCCATCTGTCAGTCACCACAGATGAAAAAATAGTGGTTTGACAACTTTTTTCTTAAAATTCGGGTTTTTAGTCGACTATTCTGATTATAACCTGTGCTGAACGCATCATTTCACCTCTATTTCGTTTCGCTACTAATCACCTGCTAACTAGCGTTTGTAAATAAAGAAAAGTTAATGATTGATTAAGAGCTAATCAATTGCTAAGCTAAACAGTGAATAATCAGTGATTAGCGAGATTTTTATAAATAAGGCTGTAATAAATGTCCATAGATACTCGTATGTCATACACTCAAATGAAGCAACATCAAACATAATCCTAAACCAAACATGAAACAGCGTGCGTACCACAACAACACCTCCCAAGCAATCTTTTTGGTGGCATTCGTATTCGTCGTAGCATCTTTTTTTTTCAATTATATCAGCCCGCTCAAGCACTAGGATTCGCAGTACTTTCTAAAAAGAGCATTTTTGTGTTACCCAAGATTAGGAAGAAAATGACAAATATATTAATTAATTTGGTCAATTTACATTAGTAATAGTTACGTTTAGAGATAAATACCTTTTCTTGCTCACTCCAATTAACGTTCCGTATTCTTTTTGATTCTTCCATATCGAATACAAAACAACACGTTAGATAAATATAATTTCGGAATTAAATTCAAGTTTGCCTCTGAAAACTTGCATTTGTCAAAATCACCACAGATGAAAAAATCGTGGTTTGACAACTTTTTTCTTAAAATTCGGGTTTTTAGTCGACTATTCTGATTATAACCTGCGCTGAACGCATAGTTTCACTTCTATTTTGCTTCGCGACTAATCACTCGTTTATAAATAAAGAAAAGCTAACGATTGATTAAGAGCTAATCAATTGGTAAGCTAAACAGTGACTAATCAGTGATTAGCTAGTTTTTTTATAAATAAGGCTATTTAATGAATAAATGTGAAAACAACCCCAAAAAGCAAAGAATCTAATGCATTCAGTGCAGTATTTCGCAGCGGTAACTTCAATCAAACGGATTAGTACGTTGATAGCGGTGCCAGCTGCCATTTAACGACTAAAAAAGACTGGTTGTTGAACACAACAAATCAACACCAACTGCAAGAGATTATCAACGCTGAAAAGACGAAAAATTCTGTTGAAGGCTGTGGAGATGTGAGATAACTACAGTTGTTGCACATACTGAGCACGAGAACACAGTGATGGGAGTATTACACGTACCAAACTTGACTACGAACTTGTAATCTGTCCGCCAGTTAATTACCAAAGGAAACACAGCGACATTTATAACCAAAAGATTGAACTTGTAGCAACTGGAGGTTAGGTTAGAGGTGTTTATAAGTTGAGAATCAAGCAAGTAGATTGTTTGTTGACTTCAGTGTCCGGAAATGTTTGGCATAGAAGATTTGATCATCTGAACAGCAAAGATCTTAATGTGATGAGAGATGGTGCTGTAAAAGGAATGTCATACTTGGAAAAGGCTCAGGTCAGTAAAACAAACTGCATTGTGGGCTGTGAGGGAAAGCAAGCCAGGTTGTCGTTCAGTTATGTTGGCAACAGTGGCAAGGAACTTCTCGAGGTGGTACACGCAGATGTTTGTGGGCCTATGGAAGCCAGATCTATAGGAGGAAATGAATACTTCTTGTTATTCGTCAATGACTACAGTTGAATGGCATTCATATATTTCTTGAAGACAAAAGATGAAGTATTCTCACATTTCAAGGCATTTAAGACGTTAGTAGAGAATCAGACAGGCAGGAAGATGAAAGTGTTCAGGACAGACAATGGTATGCAATTCTGCAGTAAGGAATTAGAAAAATTCTTGCAATCGGCTGGAATTGTCCATCAAAAAACTTGTCCATACACACCGGAACAGAATGGTCTCTGCGAGCGGTTTAACCGTACAGTGAAAGAGAAAGCGAGATGTTTGTTATTCGATGCAGGATTGCCTAAGCGTTTCGGAGCAATGAACACTGCTGTATATTTGCGAAACAGATCAATCGCATCAGGACTAAACAACAAAACACTCATGGAGATCTGGACTGGAGCTAAACCAGATGTCAGTAATCTACGTATCTTTGGAAGTAAGGCCTTGATACACTGAGTCGCTTTTCTGTTTTTATCTAATATATAATAATAAATTTCAATCTTTTTTCTTTTGGTATGTGTCATGTACACATACCAAAAGAAAAAAGATTGAAATTTGACAGAAAAGCGACTCAGTGTATTCTTATTAGGTACTCAAACAATGTAAAAGGTTATCGAGTTTACAATCCCACCAATTACAGAATAAGTATAGCAAAAGATACTGTTGTGATTGAAGAGGGGATTGAACAGAAGGAAGATGTGATACACTTTGACATTAATGTGGGCACTGATGACATCTTTTCAATGAAGGAAGAAAGAGAAAAATGTACCCAAGAAGTGGGGGATATGAGGCACATAAGAATATTGGAAGATCAGGAGCAAAAAGTACTGAGCCTCAAAGAAGAAAGTTCTGATACTGACGAAGAGGACTTTAAGGACTCCACAGATATGCAGGAGGCTGAACCTGCGGAGCCTGTGGAAGATCACATGTCTCAGCCAGGGCTTCCCGCCGAGATTCCAGCAGAGAAGCCTGCTAAGCGTATCAAGCAGCCTGATCGGTACGGTTTGGTAGTGTGTGTCAAACCAGTGAAACAAGTGTAAGTGAAATATCGCTATATGAAGCGTTGAATGGATCAGAAAGCGAACAATGGAAATTAGCCATGCAGAGTGAATTTAAATCATTCGAAGATAATGACGCTTGGGGATTAGTTGATGTTCCACCCAGTGGCACAGTTGTACAATGTAAATGGGTTTTTAAGCGTAAACTTGATATTGATAATAAAGTCAGGTAAGAGCCAGGTTAGTTGCTAAGGGCTTCACCCAAACGCCAGGCATTGATTTTGATTAATGTTTTTCACCTGTTGTCAGGCATTCCACTTTGAGATTGTTATTTGCTTTAGCAGTTCAGCTTCATTTGGATATTTGTCATTTAGATGTTAACACTGCGTGAATCTGAATGAATGGTTTCTTAAATGAAAATGTGTACATGATGAAAGTAATAATGATGATGTAAACAAGGTTTTGCAATTCTTAGGTTATTGAAAATCTAAACTTGAACCATGTCTGTTTACAAAATTTGATAGAGGTGTAAATATCATTATTGCGATTGTATGTCGACGATTTCTTTATATTTTCAAATAATGAAAAAGAAACTATCTTGTTAAAAGAAAGCTTGTCATCAAAATTCAAAATCAAAGATTTGGGATTTATTAAAGTTGTTTAGGCATGAGAGTGGTTGTATATAAAGATAATGGTACTATAACTTTAGACCAAGAAAGCTAAATTGTAGAATTGCTGCTAAAATTCAATATTTCTGATTGTAAGTCTGCAGGGACACCAATTGAACCTAAACTAAACTTAACTAAAAGTGAAAAATGTAAGAAAAAGTTACCTTATCAGAATCTGATTGGTTCGCTTATGTATGTAGCTGTGCTCACGCGTCCTGATATTGTATTTTCTGTGAATTTCTTAAGCCGGTTTAATAACTGTTACAATCAGGAACATTGGGCATATGCAAAGATAGTTCTTAGGTACATAAAGAAAACTAAATCTTTCTGTTTAACGTTTTCTGCTACTGGTAATTGTCAGTTGGAAGCTTATGTAGATGCAGACTGGGGCAGTAATGTAATTGATCGGAGTTCCTATACAGGATACTTTTTCAGACTGCCAAATTTGCAATATCTTGGGAAACCAAGAAGCAGATAACTACGGTAATCTGCTTCGTTGTCTAGTACGGAGGCTGAGTAGACTCGTATGGGAGCAACATTTCGGAGTGTTGCAAATAAGCTGTGTACTTGCAAAATTTGCTATTTGAATTAACTAATGAAACTCATCCAATACCAATATTTAATGATAATCAGTCAGCTCATAAGCAGCAGAGAAAAGGCTGCTAGTGAAATTATAAAGATTAAATACTTGTCCACTCTAGAGATGCCCGCATATCTACTAACTAAGGGTTTATGTAAAATAAAACATTATAATTTCTTAGGAATGTTTGGTTTATTTGATAATAAAAAAGGATAATTTTTTTGTTGGAAAATAATTTATTTTGATGTATATTTCATGTGTATAGAAATGTATGAACCTATTATTTTGTTAATTGGGGGTGTTCGAATTAATAAATGTGAACAGTAGCGCCACTTATTATCTTTCTGTTGTAATAATTGACTTTGAATAAAACTGTCAGTTGTTGACTATCCATAGTGTGTTTCATATATCATTTAAATCTATCTTTCTGTTTACGTTGGTCTTTTGATATATGTTCGCTAACCGAAGTTAGCGAACATATGTATATCAAAAGAACATATTTAATGAGATAAGAACCGAAGTTCTTATTTATCTCATTAAATATGTTCTTTTGTTAAAAGTCAGTCTGTGTTAGAAATAATAATGATAAATGCAATGATTTAAACGAAACTTAAATGATTAGTATAACATATTGGTACCACTTTAGTTAAGGTAAAATGAAAATACATAATTAAGTACTTACCAAGAGAAAGAAGAAAAAATGATGATTAGGAAATAGAAATCGTGGGATGGTTGGTTTGATAGATAAGTGCTCACGTTGAGTGGTCAACCGCCAGCGAAGTCCCACGGTGTATTGCCCACCCAAAGCATAGGTCACTCATTGGATGTCGTACAGTGGCTAGCAAGTGAGAGCTTGACCAGTGAAGCTTGCGGTGCAATGTGTGGTATGTGCAGAATGAGAGATCACGCATTGAAACTCCTACAGTGGTTGGCAAGTGAGAGAGCTTGACCAATGAAGCTTTCGGTGCAATCTGTGGCATGTACAGAATCTGATGCCACTCATTGGAAGTCGTATAGTGGATGGCAAGTGAGAGAGCTTGACTAGTGAACTTTGTAGTGCAATGTGTGGCATGCGCAGAATGAGAGGTCACTCATTGAAAGTCGTGCAGTGGTTGGCAAGTGACAGAGCTTGACCAATGAAGCTTGCGGTGCAATGTGTTGCATTTACAGAATGTGATGTTACTCATGTGGTATTTTGCTACACAAAGCCACATCTTTATGCAATAATAGTTATAAATTTACCTTTGTTATAATTCCTGTACTGTTTTCCTCGCTTCAAACATATGAAATTATATTATTTCTCTAACTAACTCTCTTACATACATATATTTGAACAACACAGCTGAAAAGCAAAACCACAATGAACTGTTTTTAACACTGAATATTATTAATTTTCTCTTGTTGTAAAATCTTAGAATATTTTTATCCAATGACAATTTGACATCTATCATAAATTGTCATCTGTCTAAGATTTTCTGTCTCTATGCATACTGGCCTTGATAAAGCTAGTTCCACACTATATTTAAGCTATGTACTCACTCATGTAAACCCGATTTTATTGATCCTGACAGGCATTCAAACTAATCATTTTAATTATGATTCACAGAAACTTCTATAACTTTTGCCAGGATCTATAAAAGCGGTGATCGGACCTGACAAGGGTTCAGTCAGTTCGGTTCAGTCTAATCTCAGTCCTGTCTAATTCGAGTCCAGTCTAGCTCGAGTTCGGTTCAGTTCAGATCAACTTAATATAGCTTACTCTGTTTACTTCTTGTACTAATAATTATAAGGTGTGAAAAATATAATCTTTAAAGAATCTCATAGTGTGTGTGATTTGTGACTCACTTTACATAGCCTCCGGTCCTCTCACTTCCGCCTTTGGGAGATTTCTAAGGCCGAAGTCGTTATAGTCGCGTGGCTTAGGACGCCATAGCCGACCACTCCTGTGTGACTTGGGAGGTCCAGACACTCGTCTCGTGGAGCGTGAGTTGCTGTAGAGCGCCTCCGCAGTCAGCTGCATCAGCGAGATTCGGACAATGCCACCCTCTTACTAATCCACTCCAGGACGTAATACCACTAATTTAGGTACCATAAAACAAAACCTCTTGTATAACGAGGGACGTTTTACTCCTTGGGACAGAGGTGCCGACTGACTGCGAAGGTGAGATCAACCTCATCTTCGTGCTCCGCCTCGTCTGTCAGCCCTGTCCCACCGCTGCCAGCCAATCGTACATCCTGCCATCCAAGCGTCCCGTGCACTCGGACCGGAAGCCTAGAATACTTATAATATTTAATCTAATCTTTTTAATATTTAGTAGTAAGTACTATTACTCTAGTTTTTCTTTTTTTAACGTGATTTACGACTGGCCCTCCGGCCAATCGTAACGTTACACTCATTGGAAGTCGTATAGTGGCTGCCAAGTGAGAGAGTTTGACTAGTAAAGCTTGCAGTGCAATGTGTGGCATGCGCAGAATATGATGTTGATATTGTGACATTAGACAGATAAAGTAATTGTTTGATTGTCTTACCATATTTTGAGTCGCTCATTGGAAGCCGTGTGGTAGCTGACAGGTGAGAGTGCTTGATCAGTGAAGCTTATGGTGCAATGAGTGACGGATGTAAATTAATGTTGAAAAGTATGAATGAGCTAATGAAAATGAGAAATTGACAACTGCGAATATGTAATATTTTACACCTTTGAGCGGTTCCTGTGCTTTTAGAGTAAATTGTCACTGACTCATTTGAATTAGATACTGTAATAATTAACGTTAAATATTCAGGTACTCTATAATATTGATTGAACAAGCAATCACCGTAGGGTTTATGTGATTTATAGTTTAAGGACAAACTTAATGTCAGGAAGGCCGAATGTTAGCTTTTGGTTTTATAATACAAGGTGTTGTTTTGGATCTGCAAAACATTTTAGGAGGTAATTATGTTAGTGATTCTCGACCCGAATTAACAATAAAATGGGCAGGTATTTTTTTTTACCTTTTTTCTTATTTACGGAAATTGGTAAGTGTGAACTCCCCTTTTTATAACGCGGCCAGTCTGTACGTGTCCTTAAACTGCGCTTTCATACACACACAAACAAACGCAACCAACATTGCTTTCATAAATCTTAGATAGGGTTATTAAGAGTTTTTCTGAAAAACAATAAAATTTAAAAATCTAAAATAAAAAGTATTATTGTGTGACTGTCTGTCATGTCTCCTAATTAATAACAAAATGTCTCATTCTAAATTCCTATTTTAATATTGTCACACGCCTCTTACATTAAATCTCAATTTTATGGCCTGACAGCTCGACATGTTACCGTAATTAATAACAAAATATCCTATTTCTTTGGAATTGTGAAACAATGATGAACCTCTTGAAAACCCATTACATTTATATTTTATGGGCCACAGTCTGGCACTCTCTACAAATTCTAAGAATCATGGTCGACGCAACGCATACTTGCCGACATTTACAGCCACATCTGGCTATCGTAAATGTGGCCCGGTACCCGACCCATTCAGGCAATTAAGAAATAAACAAAAAGCGTTTTAAGACGATGGGACAAAAAAACTAGGGCCATGGCTGCGCGTGAGCGCGCGGCTTTTGAGGGGATGGAAGGAATAGCGGAGAGGGTAGAGCTGAAGGGAGTCGATGGTGTGCTGCGATAGGAGACGGACGCGAAAGCCTATGCGAGTGACGTTAGGAGTTCGTTGAAGACGTTGATAAGTGTAGATTTAGACTAGGTTATATTAGTCAAGTATAATGTAACTTGTGTGTAAGGCGCGCGAATCTCAGTGAGTGTATCTGTGAACGATTGGGTGAGTGTTTACTATTCTATTCCTCCTTATTCCTTTCTATGACGATCGAGGTATCCTACACCAGCGTTTGGTTTTAGGGAATCGGAGAAAGCTTTCCATTAGGTGTGTCATTTAACAAGAGACAGTAGACTACTCTACCAACAGACTATGGACAACCACAACCAAGACATGACACTTACGGCAGTCACACCGGCTGAACCAAATTAATACTCGCAACTCGTTAGGGCCAATTTGAGCTATAATGCTACTTTGTAATTGTTTACGAACACAAACAAACCAAATGCTAGTGATGGTTACCTTATCCCTATGGACTGACTAACTGCAGGATGTTTTACATTGCCCTTGATGTATGCAGACTCTTAGGGAGAGGGGTAGGCTCCACCAAGTTTCATAAACTGGATTGATAGTTCGTTCTAAGGAACGCTAGGAATTGTGTCTCGTTAAACCACATCTGGCTATCGGCCTCTCACAAATTATTAGCGAGACACGACATTTGGATGCCCAGATAGAAACGCTCCGATGCTTGACTTAGTCGCACGGTTGCCGATTACATTGAAAGCATCCTCTAAATGGGGGAGATTAAGAGAGTGAGAAGTGACGATTTGGAATAACCACTTCGGCGTATAGCAGGAGCAATTGTAAAGAATTCTACTACCGACTGACGATGCGGTACGTGTCTGCAAGTTTTGTATTGTCTTTGTAACGGGGGATTAGGCCGTTATAAGGGGTTCATTACATTAGTACGCGCTCAGTGATTACTGGAACGTGTCTCGCTCAATGACAGTTGAACTTTGCAGTATTCTGCCTTAGGATTGAGTAAGACATGACTAGAGCTTAGGGAACGTGGCTTGTTAGAATCGTAGCAGTGTCCTTAGTGGTCCTATGCGTTCAGGTCTAATAATACACGCACGACGCTGTCAGCTGCTGTAAAGCAGTCCCACGTCACTTGGAGTGGGTCTGTAGTTATTGTAAAGAAATCCATTAACGTAACTTAGAGTGATATACTCGTATTCCCCAACGCAAGCGTTACGTGTTACATATCAACCCTTTTGTATTCCTGACATGTCTTCTTACTATTATAATCAAAGGAAAAGTAATAGATTAGATTTCCTTTCCTTAATGTTCTTACCTATGAATTCCTAACCTTATTTTATATTGACATTGTTTACTTGTAATCCCTCCTTGTCCTAACTATTCAAGACGAATGCAAGGAGGCGATTTAAGACCACTGAAAGATACAGACGCTCGAGTCTAGGCGAGTTAAGTTAGGAGGCTTAGTGAATGCCATGTCCGAGTGGGCTGTCGCTAGATAGCGAGTATGAGTTATAGTTGGGTTAAAGCCCCGATTACACTAATTTAGTAGTTAATATAGTGTGTGTGTGAGTTTGTTGCAACGACTGGATGAGCCTTTCATTATAATATTTATCCTAGGCTTATAGTGTAATTAAAGTTGTTGTAACTAAACAGACAGACACGTGTTGCTAGGGAGTTTGTTGCGTCACTTCTTCTCCCCAGCGCAAACACTAGGAAGTGATGAAGGGTGGGCGCTTTGGGGCTGTCTATAGATCTTTAAGAGAGTTGATCCACAGCACTATTAATTAATAATTCTTGAGTTTCGATTCTCAACTCTTATTATCTAGTAATTCTTGAATGTTGTATTCTTTATCACAAACCAATAATTCGGTTAGACTGATATGAACACATGTCTTGCAGATATGCTTGTTGTGCGAAGGGTGAACTTCCAGGGGTTCAGGAAACCACATCTATCTCATATCCAGTCCAAGGACTAATAGGGACCATGTCTCCTTAAGAGCATGATGCCGACGAAATGCCGCTGGAACTAGCCGCCCCGTTGTAGACAAGGACGGTTCGCACGGTTGCCGCAGGGAAAGTCGCTTCGTCACGCTTATCAGTTTGAAAGAACTGCTAGGGACCATGTCTCCAAACGAGCATGATGCCGATGTAATGCCGCTGAAAAGCCGCTTGCGTCACTTTATGGAAGTGTTGCTCTAAGTACTCCAAGTACAGATGTAAATTATCGTGTGAGTAATGCCTGACCAATATACCTCTTACGCTAGCGTATGAGTTACTCACAAATCTATATAATAATATACTTTGAATCCCTCTGTTATGTATTGTCTTTCTAAAACCACATCCAACTTCACAACTATGAATTCCTAAATCTTATTTACTATTTATTTCAATCCTTTCCTTGCTCTATTAACACAACAAGGCAAGAGACAAGGCGTTGGACTTCTTCATATTTAGAATTCATAATGGGAGAGTGTCCAGTCTGGAGACGAGCTCTACAGAGTCGTACGGAGGCGGGGTACGGCTTTTTCTCAAAAGGAGGAACCGACCTAAACAGTCATATTAACAGAATTAGGAAAAACGAAAATTTTATCAGCCTACGGTCACTTATGAAAAGTCACAATTGATTATTGACTTGGTATCGTATTGTTATATGATTATTTACGAGTTCAAATACCGGTGATCAAAATACCGTCTCCGATTAGTCAACGGAAGTCGTTGCAAACTGGATTAAAATAATATTTCATATTTTTTCCACAAATCCCTATTATGAACTCTATGAGACCTCAATGGGGATCTGTGGGAGAAAGTTCACAAATCCCCATTGATGAGGATTGTCAATGGGGATTAGTGGAATGTCCCCATTGTTTTACCATAGCCGACTCCATCTAAACATGACCTTGCTACTGGTATTATGATCTTCCTGCCCGAGCACCTCCGATAAAACTTGTTTCGTGTTGTGCTCAAATTAATTTATTCTAGCATCACTTTTATTGCGTGTTCAAAGTGTTTATCATCAGTTTATTTTATATTGCATTAAAATAACTATGATAATAATCCACCACTACCTACGCTAGTTTAGTTGAAATAAAAAAAACTGCTGACAGAAGTGAAAACTTAAAACTATGAAATAACAGCAGTCACCCTAATAGCTACAATATACTGTTAACTTTAGCAGTCGGTGACGCAAACCCTTAAGATTTTCCCTACCAAAAAGCTATCAACGCGCCTAAAGAAGTTATCACTTCAAGAAAAACTGCGCTGGGATCAAAGATGTTCGAAGTATTACAGTAGGTAAGTTCTTGTTTTTACTGTATTACACATGATTGCCTATTTTTTATGCACAGGCGTCTTACTTATTCAGCTTCTGTTAAATGTTACAACAAAATACGTTGTGACATATTGCAATTAAATTAAAGAAATTTTAAAACTTATATAAAAAGTACTTTGCAAACAAGCATATTACAAATTGGAGGATTAATTATCCAAGATAAGAATGCTTGGAAACATGCTGGTCCATTTGCATAGGACAATCTGGAGTCTACACAAAATCAAACTGGTTGCTATTTTAAATACAAACCATTAACTGAGATAACCTTAACTCACACACTGAGTTATTACTTTAAAGTTTTTAAGAAAACGTATACTTTTACAATGTTTGTAAATATGTAAGCACCATTTATATCTATAACTTAATTAATTTATCTGTCATTGCTTTGTTTTATATTCTTGTTACTTATTGTGGTATAGTAATTTTATTCTAGTTGCCTCGTCTTTAAATTACATTTAATTATATAATTCATGTATAGAAAATATTGTAAAACATTTTAAAAGAGTAACGGTGGAGTTTCAAAATGTTTGTAAATATGTAAGCACCAATATCTATAACTTAATTAATCTATCTATCATTGCTTCGTTTTTTATTCTTGTTACTTATTGTGGTATAGTAATTTTATTCTAGTTGCCTCGTCTTTAAATTACATTTAATTATATAATTCATGTATAGAAAATATTGTAAAACATTTTAAAGAGTAACGGTGGAGTTTCAAAATGTTTGTAAATATGTAAGCACCAATATCTATAACTTAATTAATTTATCTGTCATTGCTTCGTTTTTTATTCTTGTTACTTACTGTGGTATAGTAATTTTATTCTAAATGCCTCTTATTTAAATAACATTTAATTATATAATTCATGTATAGAAAATATTGTAAAACATTTTAAAAGAGTAACGGTGGAGTTTCAAAATGTTTGTAAATATGTAAGCACCAATATCTATAACTTAATTAATTTATCTGTCATTGCTTCGTTTTTTATTCTTGTAACTTATTGTGGTACGAGTATAGTAATATTGTATTCTAGATGCATCGTCTTTAAATTACATTTAATTACATAATTCATGTATACAAAATATTGTAAAACATTTTAAAAGAGTAACGATGGAGTTTCTTGCCCATTCTTCTCCATACGAAACGATCTTTTCGAAGGGGCGACTAGAATCAATTAATTTTTTATGTACATTTTGACGAGAAAAGTAACTTTTCTCTCGTATCGGATCAAAGTTTGGTCAGCGAGTCGTGCATAGAGAAATGACGAATATTAAAAAAAATCATCAGCTGGCAACATGACATATAGTTTTGCATTCGTAAATTTATCACAGAAATTGTATTGAAAAAATAACAAGATGGGGGTGTTTGTTTTGAATTTGGCCACACGCCAAAAGATCTTGGTACAGTAGTACCTACTCAAGTAGCTAAAAGAGATAATAATTGAAAGAGAAAACTGTCTTGTCTATCATCGTAAATGGCCACACCAAAACCACCTGTAGCACAGGCTATTTCAGCGAATTTTTTGTTTTTATTTTATCTCTCAAATGGCCAATCTTAATGGCTTGGAGAATCACCACTTATTTTTAGGCGCTAAAAAGAGATTAAACTAAACCTCTATTTTAAGAAAAGCCATTTGGAAGCTTTACTAAAAGAAACAATGTTTTTGGGTGATATTGTGATATTGACAGTGAAGTCTTGTGGTATAGTGGGCGCAAGCATGCTTGCTGGGTTTAGGGGTCCTGATTTCGATCCACTGGTCGGGTAAAGTGTTATTATATTTACTCACCCGAAAATTTTCAGTAGTAACTCAGAGTTTTGATTTATTTTTGGGCCCGGTTAGTGGCAATAAGCTAGCCTCCTATCACCTGGGCATCGCTGTTCCTTTCTATATGATTAAAGTAGGTGAAATCAGTCATATCTACTATTAGACACATACATATGTGTCTAATAGTAGATATGACTGATTTTACCTACTTTGTATGTACATAACATAACATCTCGCCTGTAATCCCCGAAGGATTAGGCAGAGCTGTACCTATAGTACACCCACGTTTCGCCAGTTTTTTTTTCAGGCAAATGTAATAGGGGGCGAGCCTTTTGCCATCAACCGGGCACTAATCCAGACTCCGGGCTCCTACAGAGAAATTTCTGGTGGTCGAATCGAACCCCGGGTATCTATTATTAGGATATATATATAATAATAATAAACCCCTTTTTGAGGTTCCGTACCTCAAACGGAAAAACAGAACCCTTATAGGATCACTTCGTTGTCCGTCTGTCTGTCAGTCCGTCAAGACCCGTTTTCTCAGGAACGCATAGAGGTATCATAGGTTGAAATTAATATAAAATATATGCCAATAAATGTGACATATTTTGATACTCACAAATAAATAAAAACCTATATACTTCCCGTTGACCTAAAATCTAGTTTGGCAAGAAGCAAGGTCTCACAGCACAAGTAAAGGAAAAAGTCAGAAAATCATTAATTTGTGGTTTTATCACATTTTTTTTGCGATTACAAACCTATATCTGCAGTTAGAGAATTGACCATGACGTAGTCAATATATGGGACAACCAAATCAAATCAAAATATTTATTTTACATAAACTTACATGTGCACTTAAGAAACGTCAGAAGCTAGGTGCACGGTTCCAATTGGTCGTTTCCTACGGTTCTCCATAGGAGAATGAGCCGGCAAGAAACTCCACGGTCACTCTTTTAAAAATAATTGACTAGTCTACAATGTTTTAAAATTACTATTAGTAATTACTAGTAATAATAAGTATGGGACGACAGCGTAACAAGTACCAGGTACTTAAAAAATAGAATATGGTCTACAAATCTACAGAACAAATCTAAATAAAATAATAAAAATAAAAACCTATTTAAACCAAATGACATGATTGCACTGTAACAAATTTGAATTAATATGCTGTCCATAAAAGGCACTACTAATTCAGTGGCCTGCAAAACGAAGTACTACACTTTTATTTTATTTTTTCTAAACTGTAGAAGTCAAAGATTTAAAATAAAAAACGTTTTATAGCAATTTTTATCAGCTTTCTTTGAAACTATAGTAAATTATACATTAGTAATATTTTTAAAACAAGATAAAACAATAAAAATAGCAATCTTTAGCTTAGTGTCATAAATCTCAATTAACATTTACAAGTATGTTTTACATGTTATTTTATTTATGTTTTAATAACTGGTATTGCCTCCTCGGGCTCTGCTTACAGCTTCGAGTCGATTTGGCATACTGAACACGAGGTTTCGGAGCCGATGTTGGGGAATATTCTCCTATTCTTCCATCAGGGCCTCTTTTAGTGCCCTGAGGGTGATTGGTGGTGGTCTGCGACTTCTGACTAGCCTCCCTAGCTCATCCCAGGCGTGCTCAATTGGGTTGAGATCAGGACTTCTTGATGGCCAAGCCATCACGCTGATACGCAACCTCCTGAATATACTCTTGCACGACCCGAGCCGTGTGTGGCCGGGCATTATCATGCATCAGCATCGATCCATCACCCATATTTACTAAATACGGCCCTGCATACTCATTGAGAATCTCCTGGGCATATCTTTCCCCAGTCAGAGTGCCAATTTCTATGGCCACTAACTCTGTGCGACCTTCTGAAGATATGCCCATACATGTACACTGCTTCCACCGTACTGGACTCTTTCTGAGAAGCAGGCTTGAAGGTATCGCTCACCAGGTCGCCTGTAGACACTTCGCCTTCCATCAGAAGTGTAAAGTGAGAATCGAGACTAATCTGTGAACAAAATTCTTGACCATTCTTCTTGATCCCACTGTATGTGTTCACGGGCGTATAGCAGTCCCGCTACTCGATGCTCTCTCTCGAGTTTGGGGCCACTCGCTGGTCTTCGGGGTTTCAGGTTTGCTTCTCACTGTCAGTCTTCAGTCAGTCAGTCAGTTCAGTCTGCCAGTCTTCTTCTCACTGTACTGTCACTAATGTAGTCCCTTCGGGTCTGAAGAAGCATAGCTGGACTTCAAATGCATTTAGGTGGCGATTTCTCAACACAGCGGAAACAATGTAACGGTCTTCTCGGGCACTAGTACACCTGGGCCTGCCATTACCAGGTCTCCTTAAATGGTTTCCAGTCTCTTCGTACCTTCGTTTCACCTTGTGGACCGTTCGTGACGTCACACCCACCATTCTTGCAGTACGACGCATACTGATGCCTAGTTCCAGAAAAGTCATGATCCTAGCCCATTCTTCATGTGAAAGAGGCATGATAAATAAGTTTATGTGCTGTTGTCGAACTTAGCTGTAACAAGACTCATCGATCAAAAAAAAAATTCGAAAACAAAAATGGAAACAAAAAATTAATGGTAAAATTGTAATTCGAAAAGGATTATTTTTGATTTTAAAGTTTTTTCCAGCCATTTCTTAAAAGAAGGTTACCGACTATGAAGTTTTTAGGTACAAAATTAAACTATTTTTGGAATACTTTTTGTTTCGAAAGTATATCTTGTGTACTTAAAAAGTTTGCAATTTTAAAAGTGTGATACTTAGTTTTGCAGGCCAGTGTAGTTGAAATTAGAATTGTAGGTATATAATGTCAAATAATGAAAAGATATCTCAAGGAAGTATGATAAAAAAATAAATAAAAATAAACATCGTAATTTCGGAGCAGTTGATAGACATTTACATACGAGTAGTTATGCCGGTAATGAGGTACTAGGTAAGCCGAAGGAATTATTGCCACACTTCCTTGTCTTCAATCTTGTCTTTATTCTTAATATGCTTTTTTGTTTACGACACGTTTGATGTGGGTTTTGAACTTTCTATCGCTAAGTTCTATAACCGACTTTGGCAACTTGTTATAACAGCGCAAACTGTTTATAAGAAATGACTTGCTTGTTTTAGTATCTTTCGGGTATAACAATTTCATGTTTACTACGTAATGGAAATCGCACATGTTTTTCAACTACAATATTAAGTTTGTTTCGATCGAATCGAAGGCTTTCTCGTAGTCCACAAACGCTAAGCAAAGAGCCAGGTTATACTCTTCGGTCTTCTGTATAAGCTGTCGCAGTGTATGTGTTTACGGTGCTAAAGTCTTTACGGGATCCGGCTTGTTCAGGAAGCTCGGAAGTCGTCAAACCTGCGTTCGAGGCGGTTCGTGAGGACTCTTGAAAACAGCTTGTATGTCTACAAGCTGGCTCAGAAGTGAAATGGGCTTATAATTCTTAAAAACGAACCTATTGTTATATTCGTCCACGGAGCTCCCTAGGCACTCGAAACGATTCCAAAGTTTGAGCTGAATGCTCTGGAGTTTTGGACATAGATCGGTGCTGGGCGGAGCGTAGACTTCAAGTCGAGAGTCGAGAACTTTCCAGCTGGATATTTGGGATTAATGTGTCCCTTACCGCGGTGATCACTTCCGGTTTTCACCGCGTTGATCACAAAGACTTCATTGATTATTTTCTTTTTCATCGACATAATGAAGTCAATGTCATTTTGAGATGCATCATCAGGGCTCTGCTACTCGTAGGTCCACTTTCTGTGCTCACGTTTTCTGAAGAAGGAGTTCATCGTATTTGTGGAGTGAGTTTTAGAGCCATCTTTCGGCTCTGGAATTATCCTCATACATGGTCTAACCTCATTATCGGGGCGTAAACCAGTACGACCTTCAGCGAATATCTTGCAGATATTCTGAGTATAAGTACGCCACCCTGGTTGACACACACTCGATCTTCCCCACGTTAGTCACAATGGACTTATGCAAGTTAAACCCGACACCACCTTGGGAATGCTGGTCACTCTCCTGGAAATAAATTTCCAGATTTGAGGATTATCAAGTCCTCCCTCTCTCTTCTGACTACAGATAACCCTACCATACCCCATCGTAACCTGCTCAATTCTTCTTCGGGTTCGGAAATTGTGGGTGTTGTATGGTTTCAGGCCCAGTTTTCGGTGATTGTTGTTCTATCTCACGACGGCGGGTGAGCAATAGTTGTGTAGTTGCGATTTGTAAAGCCACGCGCTCTTGTGTGCTTATGCACACAAGAGTGCATGGCTTTAGTGGCTGCAGTTATGTACAGGTAGCGTCAGCAAGTTCATCGTTATTGAACAAAATAATATAAGTAAGCAGTTAGATTTGTGTTTCGTTTAGTAATTAAATAAAAATATTTTTCGTGTTCAATATTTATTTACGTACATGAAATATATATTTACAAATTAAATTACTAGTGTAAAAAAAAAATGTTCGAATCATAACTAATAATAAATATAAATAAATAAATAAATTCTTTATTTCACCAAAAATTTCTTCAAATTGCAGTATTTTAAGGCTAAGCGCACATTAGGCTTATAACTAGATCACAATAATTTTAATACTCTGACTCCTAAACTAGGTGTATGTGCCTGTGTTTTAGGAGTCAGTGATTCTTCGTAACAAACAAAGCCATATTATAGTGTTACAGGACTTTTGAATAATATGCATATGGTGTAAAAGAAAAACACTAAGGAAAAACTAATATTAGTAAATATAACCAATCTTTTAAAGATTTTGAAAAACTCATTTTAAAAACTAACTTTAATTTTAATTTTGGGGTGAGGTGAATAAATGTGCAGTTTGAGTATTTGTGTAGTGAGTGGGTGTGTAGTGAGTGATGAGTGTGGGATGAGTGTGAGTAGTGAGTGTAGGATGTGTGTGTGTAGTGAAAAAGAGGTGTTATAACCGGTACACATACGAAGCATTATATAGTTAATTATCATTGCAAATTACCCTGTAGGAGATCCTCAGTGCTGTGATAACTTAGTGATTGGAGATACTCGTAATCTCTAATTAGGTTTCTGCATTGATATTTAGGACACGAATAAATTTGAATCTTTTTATTCAGGAAATTGTACATTTTATTGCTACTAACGTAGAATTGGTGCCTGGCATAGGCAGTTCTATGGCGTTCGTGGAGGAAAACATTATGTTTAAGTCTGCAAGTTGGTTCCTTTAGAGGGCGGGTAGAGTGTTTACGTAAGGACGATAGGAGCACATAAAGTTGCCTGACTGTGAGTACATTGCAGTCAGAGTAGAGCTGCACAGTGGGATACCGACGCGGAAGAGAGAGCATGACCTTAAGGACAGCCCTCTGTGCCCTCTGTGCTCTCTCAAGTTGGATAAAGACGTTCTGGATGGCACCGCCCCAAATGGGCAAGCAGTACGTTAGGACAGACCGGGCAAAGTAAACTAATTTTAGCGTTTCGTAATCAGCAGAGTTTCGCAGTTTCTTAAACACATATATTAGCTTACGTACACGAGATGTGACCTTGTCTATATGGGGGTGCCAGTTGAGATGCTGATCAATGAGTACTCCTAGATACCTTACACATGTAGATTTGGTGAGGAAGAGACAGCTACACTGCGTTAAGGCAACGCAAGCGTGTGCTTTAAGGGTCAGGGAATTAGAGGAACACTGATTTGACCGAATGGCAAAGGGAACGTAAATAGATTTGTCAACATTTAAAGTGAGCATGTTGTCGGACAAACATTTCATTACGAATGACAGCGCAGCCACGGCGTTTTGATATGTCTGCGGCCAGTCGCGACCTTCTACAACTAGGGCAGTGTCATCCGCGTACGTGTATATTTTACAACTGTCTAGAGGCAGTTTGCAGAGTTCATTAATATAAATGAGAAAAAGTGTAGGCCCCAGGATGCTGCCTTGCGGAACGCCATATGTGATTGGAAGCTCATCACTTTCGTGGGGGCCTATTTTCACTATTTGGGTACGATCGCTGAGATAATCTGCGAAGCTTTTCAACGGGAGTCCACGAATTCCAATGTTTTCCATTTTACTTAATAGGGTTCGGGTAGAAACGGTGTCAAATGCCTTTGATAGATCAAGAAAAAATCCAAGGCACTTGTGTTTTCTATCTAGCGTCCTAGCCACGCGAGTAGACAAATCCATGACCGCGTCTTCGGTACTAAATCCATTTCTGAAACCATATTGGTTATTCGCTAAGATGTTGTTTGCGTTGAGAAAACTGATCAGGTTCTTATTCAGTATTCGTTCTAATATCTTAGACATTGCTGTTAAAATCGAAATTGGACTGTAGTTATTGACATAATCTTTACGTCCAGACTTGTGGATGGGGTGAACTACTGCTTTTTTAAACGCTGTTGGAAAGACACCTGTATTTATACACAAATTACAGATATGTGTAATAACAGGCACTAATTTGCATCTACAGGCCTTTATTATTTTAGATGGTATGCAGTCCAAACCAGTAGCGCAATCAGTCCTAAGACCCAAAATTATGGAGTCAACATCGTATTCCGTTACCTCTATACAAGTTGGAATTCAGGTCAACATTGGACACCATTGAGGGCGATTTGAATTTCGACGCCCACTGTGGCAAAAAAATTGTTGACGTGATTAAGTGAGGATTTATGGTTATCAAATAAATGCAAAAGATCAAAAGCGGGAGAAGATTGAGTTTGAAGATCAGATACTTTTTTGATGACATTCCAAGTAACCTTAACATTATTTTTTGCATTACGAAACTGTTCCTTTTCATACGACCGTTTAAGTTTTCTTAGCAGGGAATTGCAGAAATTGCGATAGCGAGTGTAGGTGAGTTTCAATATAAAATTATCTTCTGACTTTTTAAGTTTGATATGCATGCGGTTACGGTTTCGTATACAACAGAGTAGCCCTGGCGTGATCCAGGGCTTCAAAATACGTTCTCTACTTGGTACAGTGCGTTCCCAAGTGTGGTTTGTGACAATAGAGGAGAGATTACCTACTAACGCATCTGCAGCATCATTAGGATCTGAGATTGACAGGATTGGAGACCAGTCTTGGGTTTTGATCTTCTCTATAGCGGATTCGTAGTCTATTATTGATTTGGTTCGGGTCACATCCGAGTTGGCGCTCCTAGTTTGTAAAAACAATAGCAACGGTTCGTGATCTGTTATGGGTGATTCTATAACGAATGTCGTAGCGGATTTATTTGTTTTGAGAAAAATGTGGTCTAAGCAATTTGCGAGCCGTGTCGGAAACAGATGAGCTGGGAGAAGTCCGTTAGAAGCAGCACAGGTTAAGTACTCGTCTGCGTGACTATCAATGTTGCTAATCTTGATATCGATGTTCATATCACCGATAAGCACCACGGAAGGGGATGTTAATTTCAGTACGTTATCGAGACTATCAATAAAGTTGTTAATGCTTCTAAAAGAGGGAGGGCGATAAATAGCAACTATTGACACATCCTCTATGCAACAAATAAGACAGTTTGCGTCAGTAAATTGTGGTTCTTTAACGTCAGCTTTGAGGTAAGATTTAACGTAGATAGCACACCCGTCGTTTTGGTTGTATGTGTTTTTAGTGTAGTATGACGTGAAGCCATCTAAGGTCGGCAAGTTTGTAAGTTTACTTAACCAACACTCGGTGAGAACGAGCACGTCGCACTGGATACCTAATAATTGCATAAGCACTGAAACTTCATCGAAATTTTTAGAAATGCTTCTTATGTTTAAGTGTAGTACTTTCAAACCTTTTGTCGGATCTTTTATAAACTGTACGCAACTCTCAGCTTGACATTTGAGCGATTTGGAAACTTGAAGCGCGTCTATTTCCCTTCCCCTTGGACCTCTGAACTGTTCAGACGTGTTTTAAGCAGTCGCACAGTGATATTTTTATTTAAATAATAGTCGAATTTAAATAAAATAAAATCAAATAATTAGCCGCAGAGTACTAGGCTCGCATTAAAACGAGGAGGTCTGTTCATCGCTCTGCTTGGTCGCCGGACATTTGTCAGAGCCGTTGACGCCCACAGCTGTTATCTCGCCTTTCTGTGAGGCGGGGTCAACGACCTACCAATCACTGCGCGCGTGCACACGACGCTGTCAACCATCCTGCGCTTACGCGTACAAGAAGCTTCTATGTGTGTAAACGAGGCGCTGCTCTAATAACTGGTGCGTATTGTTGTGTTTATTTACCGTAACCGAAATTTTGATTTGCGTTATGATGTCACTGCGAAGAACTCCCCCATCCACACCGCAAGAGAATTCAAAGTCTGATACAAACCAAAGTTCAGCGCCCGTCACGGACACCGACAATGAGGGTTCCAGTAATGTCACCAGCAGACCCCGTGCCCGTAAGCGCCAGTATGATGACGAGGTATCTGTTGTCATGTCCGAAATGAAGCTTTCCCTTGAAACTTTCAAATCCCAACAAAACACTATACAGGATTCTATAAATGGCATTCTGCAGCAGAATTGTGAAATTAAAAAATCCATGGAGTTCATGGAAAAACACTATGAGGAAATGAAAGATAAATTAATCGCAATGGAGACCGAAAGACGAACACACTTAGCCTACATACAAGGACTAGAAGCAAAAGTGGAGAACCTTGAGCGATCTCAAAAACAAGCCACCATTGAGATAAGAAACATTCCTGTCCAAAAAAGGGAGACAAAAGACGATTTACTGAAGATAGTGACAAAAGTGGGGCTAGCAACCAAAGTTAGTGTTAATGAAACCCAAATAAGAGATGTTTTCCGCCTGAGTTCGGACAAAGCAGGGTCTGGACCTATTATTGTAGACTTTTCCTCGGTTCTACTGAAAGAAAAAATTCTAACTTCGGTGAGGAATCACAATCGGGCAAACCAACACAATAAATTAAATACGGCCCACTTAGAACTTGACGGTCAACCTCAACCAATTTACATTGCCGAATGCCTAACTCAAAAAGCAAGAAAATTGTTTTATCTAGCTCGTGAGTTCGGTAAGAAAAACAGCTACGAGTTCTGCTGGGTGGCTCATGGTAAGATTTTCCTTCGTCAGCGAACAGGTGCACCTTCACATCGAATAGATAAAGACAGTGATTTGCACACACTGCACCCTCAAGCTGTGCAGTGACTAGGCATTGTTGTATGGCTTTTCTATTTTATTTTATTTTTATATTTTTATTACATATTGTTAGTTATGTTTAGTTTCACTTACTTTTACTATATTGTACTTAAGTTAAAAAATAATATTTCAGTCGTACCACATTTTCAAGTACCTCATTCTAATTGTCTCTCGATTGCTTACACTTCACATAATTTACATACACACACACAGGTTATAGAAAAACAAATACAAACATATCTACAAACAACACATCTCATATCTTTCTCTATTGGTAAACATGTACTAATCGTTATTATAATTATCCTAATTATTAAAAATTATCTTTTGCATAAACATCAGATACGCGTTTTAGAATCCTCACGTAAAAATGCTATTTTTGGATAATATTTCAAGCGATATTGATTCGGCTCAGGTATCTGAGTCTAGGATCTGCTCTCCTGAAAGCCTTGTAAATGATATTGATTTGTCTCGGACATCCTTAACTTTAATGCACACTAACATCCGTAGCGTAGCTTGTAACTATGATAGCCTTATCATTCTACTGGAAAGAATTAGCTTACAATGTGACATTCTCGTACTCACAGAATGTTGGCTGAGTAAATGTGAAATTGCACCTGATATTGTCGGCTACACGTCATATACTTCAGACTACCTCAATCAGAATGACGGCGTCATTTTATATATTAAATCTGAAATAAAACACCGTTTAACAAAACCATCCGTGTTAGATGCCAACTGTCTTATTTTACAATCGGAAAATGAATATGCTGTCGTAGCTGTGTACCGCTCACCATCTAACAAAAATATTAATAATTTCTGTGACAGCCTTGATTTGTGTCTTTCATCACTAATGTCAGTGAAATCGGTGGTTCTGATAGGTGACATTAATATAAATATATCCCCAAGTGGTAATGATCCAAACTGTAGTAATTACTTGGATCAAATGGCTTTTCATGGTCTTCTACCTGCTCATGTCTTCCCTACTCGTAAAACCAGTTGTTTAGACCACGTTATGTTAAGATCGGATAAGTACTCAGCTACATATGTACTTGACTCGTTTATAACTGACCATGCGCCCCTAGTGTTTTGTCTTGATTGTAAAATAAAAAGACATACTTCTAAGACAACTTTTCTTAAAATTGATTATCCATCTTTAGTCCAAAAACTTTCAGGTACAGATTTTAGTCCTGTTTATGATACCGTCGATGCGAATGTTTCCACTGTCAACTTAATAAACCTAATTTCGCAAGCAATTACTGCGCACTCAATACCTGTAACTATCCCTCATCGTAAGCGAACCATTAAGCCATGGTTAACTCCGGGCTTAGTACGGTGCATTAGGCACAGAGACAAATTGCACAAAAAAGCAACGCTTGATCCAGACAATGCCATTACTCGAGTCACTTATACAAGATATCGGAACTTTTGCAACAACCTTTTAAAAAAACTTAGGATTACATACGAAAAAAACGAGTTTCAGAAGAATAAAAATAATCCAAAGGGTATGTGGAATACCATCAATAAGATTGCTAGCCTTAAGAAAATTTCATCTCCTCCCAGTGAGTTACTTACTCTTGCTCGAGAACCATGCCAGTCAGTTAATGTAGTTAATGATTATTTTGCAGGAATCGGGGAAACACTTGCAAATGCAGTATTAAATAAGCAGAGTGCCAATCGATCGATACATGAATTAAATAAATCTAATTTATCGCAGTCATCTAGGGATTCTATGGTCCTACTTGACACTGACTTTGCAGAGATGGGATCCATTATTCTTAATTTAAAAAGTGACTCAGCAACGGGTATTGACAACATTCCTACAATAGTGATTAAAAGTGCAAAGTGCAGTCTTATTTCTCCCCTTACACATATGTGTAACCTATGCCTGACCACTGGTGTTTTCCCGAACATTTTGAAGAGGGCGTTAGTGCATCCTATCTATAAGAGTGGTGACAGAGACATTGTCGGAAACTACAGACCTATATCTGTGCTGACAGTAATTTCTAAAATCTTGGAGAAACTCTTAAATTCTAGATTAACAAACTTTCTTCGGCACAATAATGTTATTGCTGATAACCAATTTGGCTTCATGAAGGGTCGGTCTACAGAAGATGCAACTCTACTTCTGTCTGAGGTCATAGCTCAAAACCTTGATGCCAAAAAGAAAGTTATAGGTGTGTTTCTGGATATGTCAAAGGCTTTCGACACTGTCTCTGTTCCCTTATTACTTTCGAAGATGGAATCGATTGGCATTCGTGGGATTGCACTGGAGATTTTTCGATCTTACCTCTCCAGCCGAACCCAGTGCGTTAGAATAGGAAGCTACACAAGCTCTGAAGCGTCTCTCTCTTTCGGCGTTCCGCAAGGGAGTGTTCTTGGACCCACCCTCTTTCTTTTGTACATTAACAGCTTGTGTTTAAAAGTTCTTCCAAACTGCAATATTATTACGTATGCCGATGACACTGCTTTGATTGTGCAAGGACATGACTGGAAAGAGGCTCAGCATTACACAGAGCATGCGATTGGGGAGACTATGACCTGGCTTAATGATAACCTTTTGACACTGAATGTTGACAAGACCAGATATATCACTTTTACTCACCGTGGTAATACCCAGCCTCCACCAGAATTTGAAGTTAGGGTACATTCTTGTAACTCAATAGAAAATTGTGATTGCCCTAAACTAACTCGTACTACCAATATAAAATATCTTGGTCTCATTATAGACAACTCCCTAAAATGGACTGCACATATAGCCCAGTTAATTGGCCGAGTGAGAAAGTTGATGCCAATCTTTAGAAAACTCAGGTACTCAGCTGATCACGAAACTTTATTATGTGTCTATTATGCCCTTGCTCAAAGTTTACTGCAATACTGTGTCGTTGTATGGGGAGGGGTTGGCAAGACTATCCTACTATGTATTCATTGCCATGATTTTGTACATAGACTAAGAGACATTTGTAATTTTAGGAGTGATAAATAAATTATTATTATTATTATTATTATTATTATTTCATCATTAATATTTTCTATGTTAGCCATTTCTGGTTAGGATATTCAAGAAAGTTGAACAAAGAAAGAAAACGTAGAAAGTTCGTTGTAAAACTGAGAAAATAATAATAATAATCATAAACCGCCTTTTTTTGACGCCGAAGTCGGGTAAATCGGTTGGCATTACATGCTGTGTAGCAGTTATGGACAAAGATATTAAATAACAGTAATGTTTGAATTTGACAGTTACACTTTGTATTAGCGTGTATGGTGATGGGATGAAGTATTTTGTAGTTTAGTATGTAGATTTGTGTATATATAGTTTGTGTGTGTTGTATTGTTGTGTGTAAGGTGTACAAGATTATTATAGGTAAGAGTATATTGTTTGGTGTACCAGTTAATTTAAAAAATCTAATTAAAAATAAACAAAGTATGAACAAACAAAAACTGACTCTTCCATGACCGCTTCATCGTCACATTTTGGCAGTGTCGGTTTTGTCACATTTGTTTATGGGCAATATGGTATTCATGTATTTGACTCCGAACAACATCAGCCGTAAATCGTACCGTATCTAAATAATCGTAACCGAATCTCTTCCACATTTTGCCTCACCGTGACCTTGACCGCTACCGTAGCCAAGGGTAGGCAGGCTGCCGGGGACTAGGGGCCGTTTGATTCTTGTCATTTTGGGGGATGATTATGGACCCCCCCCCCCCCGGGTTACATAATCATCCCCCAAAATGACAAGTTCCCCCAAAACAACATTTTTTAATGCATAGAGACCGCTGCTGCCCATTCTCTAGTGAGTCCCTTACTCGCCTTTTACGATAGGTACCCACGCGAAGAAATACGGTGAACATTTCAGTATTGTAATGCACTAATTAAACGCTAATGAAAATAGTTTTGCATTGAAAATTAAACAATTTATCCGTTGAATTAGCCATGCACTACTTACTGCTTTGTTAATTTAAGGTGGGTTATACCATCACTAACTAGTGTTTGATTTGTTTCGGATAGCCTGTCAATACTTTAGAAATATAATTTATGGTTCGGTTTAGTTCATTTGGTCATGTGAATTCCGGGTGAATAGATACGAAAGGCACGTCCTAAATTAAATGAGCTGTGTAGCATTGCAATTCCAATTGCAATAATTGTTAACATTGAATGTATGTGGACCTGTTAGCAGTGTTTGCAGCTATCTAGCAGAAAGTTATCTTATCATCAAGCTTTGGAGCTGAGGTCAGTTTCCTATCACTTCAGTGTCTTAAAAGAACTACGTAAAAATAATATAATTTCATTTACCCAGTAGTTGCAATGTTCCTCAAATACTAATCCCATTTGTCGAAATAGCTGTGGCTTCGTTTTCGACCATTTTCCGCCACAAAATCATGATTCGGCCATATTTTCGTTTTTGGTTTTTCAAAGCTTTGGCCATGCCGAAGATCAGAAGTTCGTGAAAAAGGTTTGTGAAATATTTGACTAAAGTGATTATTAAACGTATAATCTCTTAATTATCGTGTTTTATTTCTTTTAAAGCCTATATTTTTGCTCTTTCTCTCCCTAGGTGCAAAAAAAAACAAGAGTTCAGTGTACATATCAAAATTAATGTATAAATCATTTTCGTTTTCGGTCGGACACTAATTCTAATATCCAGCAGTGGACCCTTTCAGCTGATAAACCAAATACTACACTTTTTTTTGGGAAGTCGTGTAAAAAGCGATGCAATCTTATAGAAAACAAATACAGACAACCTGTGGAGCTAAATACAGGTACTAAGACATTAATAACAATTTAACTACCTAAAACCCAGTCAAAGTCAGCAGATAACAACCGCACAATTATGTACAAAATAAGCCCGCACAGTCGCAGACAAAGTGTGTAAAATAATCGCTACCTTCGCAGTTTCACACTTATAAAATGATAGACTGCAGTCTTACCTCACTGGCCTTTAAATGGTCGTTGACATTAGAACGGCGGGTGATAGGTTAATGTATGGTTTTCTGTAGCTTTGCGCAGTGGGAAACATGTGGGTTGTATTGCATTTATTGAGTTTGATAGTAACCTCTAACACTACTTTTCGACTCTTTGATACGATTCAATTTTCGGCTGTCACAAATTCGCGTGTTTTATTGGCACAAACCATTCCCTAACTCAAACCCAAACTCACAGCATTTATTTCAATTAAACCATTTAGGTACAGGCACTTTTGAATTGTCAACAGCAACAAAATTTACATTAAATTATCATTTAAATTAACAGCTCAGCAAAATTTACTTTAAATTTTCAGTACATAAATGTTTTTAAAGTAACAAACCACCTTAAACCTATATGTCTGTCAAAATCTATAACCAAATACCTAAAAAATCAGAGAGCTGCCATCAAAATATTTCAAGACAAAACTTAACAAATGGCTCTATAATTTGTTCTACACTATACGTGAATTCTTAAATTATAAGCGTAGTTCAAAATAATTAAGCTTTCATACCTCAGGTATTTAAATTAACACCAATACACATGATCTCACTAGTATTTTATATAATTTAGTTTTTAAAGTATTTTTATTGCTTACATGATCTCAGTCATAATTTTGCTGCCCTTATCTCAATTTATTTGGGGTCGGAGAAACGTGTATTCTTCTTCCATACTTCTCTATTGGTCGTCATCTCGGTAACCACCCCCTTTCTAGCCATATCGTCTTTCACACAGTCCATCCATTTTTTCTTTGGTCTGGACATTTTCCTCGTTCCTCCGCATCACACGCCCATACCATGACAACCGATTCCCACAAAACTTTATTTTCACCGGTGCCACTTTCAAACTTCCTCTTATGAACTCATTCCTTATTCTATCCATTCGCGTAAAACCACACATCCCTCTTAACATTCTCATTTCTATTGCATGCAATTGCCTTTCATTCATCTCTTTTGTGGTCCAACATTCTGATCCATACAAGACAGCAGGTGTAACTTGCATTGTCTGGCATTTATGCTGAACTGAACCTATTTGGCACACAATACGGTTTTAAGTATTTTCTGTTTTTTGTTTTTGTATGAATATCGTGTGCCTTAGCCTGGGTCAAATAAATATATTTTCTTTCTATAACTTTCTTTCATTTATTGTTTTATAAATCTTCCCCATAAGTATAAGGGGAATATGGGAGTCCCAGATTGTTCCCGTGACCTGCCGCCATTTTATCCATCCATTATTAAGTAGTAATAAGTGTTTTTATTAATAATTTTATTTTAAGGTGTTTTATGAAAAGCAAGCAAAATATTTGGAACGATTTGTATATAAGACCTTTTCTGTATTTTTGACCATATTTTTTGCAAAATGAAGATACTCTATTCTATTTTAACTAAAAAATATTATTTTATTTTCGTTCGCTGATCACAGTTTCAATAAAATATCGTACCTATAGAATAATGAAAGTTAATTAAATATTTCGCCTTTATGAATGATTAATCCGAACAATGGTCAAATTCATTAGGTAATAACGTGCCACTTTACCTAATAGGTAACTGAGTTTACATAAGTACTAACAAAGGTTCAATGGCTATAAATACAACATTTTGAAACGAACATTCCAATAAATAACAACCGTTGTTAATTTTGTCACTGGTGTTAGATTATTTAATTTAATATAACTTTCGGGTTTCTGTTACCAAAAGTTGTTGTTACACCAGCATACTGTGGAGGTCTACCCGGCTTGGGCAGAGCACCAGCGTGTCCTCTTGGAGGCGATCGGCGGCATAGATCTCTCGCGTCCGGCCCTGGTTCAGGCCATGGTACGGAGCGAGAGCGGCATGGGCAGCCGCCACCTCCTTCTGCGAAGCAGTAATTCTCGCGAAGGCGGAGGCGGGACGGTTGAGGGAAAGGCAAATTTCGCGCCCTATAGCCGCCGCAGGAGACGCCCTGGGCGTCGGGAATCCCGGGCGGATTTCTGGCCACCGTAGGCGCGGGCTTGCGGACGGTGAGCAATGGGTAGCTCACCGTCCGGTAAGGACCAGGCTCGGGTCGACGGCGCGTTGTATTCCACGCGCGCCTCAATAAGATGTCGTCAGCACAAATGTAGGGGTCCACTAGGGCCGATGCCTGCCGGGGTCGCGGGAAGGTACTAATGGGTCACCGAGGCCCCCGCAACACAGGCAACGGAAGGAATACGGGTAAGTTTTAGCCAGTAAGAGTCTAGAAGAAATTATTTGATGAATTCCCAAACAAAAAAAAAAAAAAAACACGCTTAGCATGACCACTTATACTTCCACTCTAAGAACAACAGATTTATCTCAAAGTGGCATTTATGTTTGTTAATCTTTGACATCTCGCCCAAATCGCGCCATAGCAATCTTTAATTTTTTCGTTAATTTCTTCTGTTTCTACGGATTTTCCGTATTTTTTTTTAATTTTCGGATTTCTAATCTCAAAATCAATCTCTCAAAAATACCTCTAATTTACCTACATTTTTAACAAGTTATTGACTGTGATTGTCGCTGAGATAGATTGCGACTAGATTTTGAATGTTTTTAAATTCAGGAATTGACTTTCAGATATTAGTCATCTAGTCATAAGCGAAATAAAAGATTTCGCTTTTATCAATCATTTCATCAATTAAATAAGTCATGTCTATTTTTATAATTATTTATAGTGTTTTGCATTGGCCATCAATTAGCCCATCAAAAAGTTAGGTAAAAAAGAGTCTTTGAGGCATGAATTCAAAAAATACCAGGTAGGAATTATTGGACCAAAGACACAGTAGACGGATCGTAAACTTTTATTTTAGTTACCTTACGTGTTTATCACGTGTAAAACACAACAAGAAAACAAAATGAAAACAGTAAACAGGTTTATGATTCATGTCTTGATTTTTATGTTTCATTAATAGTTTTAGGAAAGTCGCATAACCCATTGAATGCCGAAACTGGCAACACGGCCAAAGTTGGTTGCCACCATACATTTGTCTATTTACGGATATATACGTATATGGCATCAGCGAAAAAAAAAGCAGCCCGGGTGCCGGTATACGTATAAGTACGTATACGTATAATTACGTAGATTCGGCATCCTTGGTACTTACCCACCCGCACCCTTCCAAGACCCCTCGTCCCCGCGAGTCACGCGCCGCTATCATAGCTTTTATTACTGTGCAAGCGATCGAGGGAAGACCGCGCATTGCATGCGCGTTCTCGCCGGTCAAAATGTCTCGTAATTCTCAACGGCGACGACGTCCTGTACGTGATGAGCAAATTTTGCATATAATATCAAATTCAGATTCTGACAACGGTGATTTTTCTTTTGGTTCCGGCGAAGAATTTTGCCCAGGACGTGAAGAACATAGCAATTTGTCTACCTCTTCGTCAAGCTCTAGTGCCAATGAATCAATGGTCGAAGCACTGGCAGATGACAAGCGAGATGTTTTGGTTATTTCAAACAAACACAAGCTGGAAATGGTAAAAGTAAAGAACCAGAATGGGAGAATTTCAGATAAGCCAAACATAGTTGCTGATTATAATTTAGGCATGTCTGGAGTCGACCGAGGTGACCAAATGATCTCCTATTATTCTTGCCTGAGAAAAACATTGCGATGGCATAAAAAGTTGGCTCTGCATATATTTGATGTTTACGTGCAAAATGCGCACAGGCTTCTTCGAAAACAAGATCGAACTTCCAAGATCAGGCTGCTAAAATTTCGTGAAGAATTTGTTACGCATCTGTTTGGAATGTCGAATATTGATACAGAAACTTCTACATCACGGACGTCCATGTCATCACAATCAATCCATCCAGCAAATCAGATGTCTAGAGCTTCTCCAGATAATTTCCACTACTTGGAAAAGATACCTCCCACCGAAAAAAAGATCCCTGGTAAACCATGCAGAGTTTGCACTAAACAAAAAAAACGCAAAGAGAGCTGTTACTTTTGCCCTGTATGCCCCGAAAAGCCGGCCTTATGCATTCTCGAATGCTTCAAAATATATCACACAGATCCTAGATGTATGTAGCCTGATTTTATTAGTTCTTTTTTATGTATTAGAGTCCCTAAATATATCTTACGAGTATTATAAAAGGCTGATTAGAAGTTACGATTATGATAAATATTTCTGAGTTACCAAAATGTAAGACTGATTTCGTTTTGTTCGGAAAAATAATTATGTAAGTTTTAAGTTTTTTTATTTTATTTTAGTGTTTGCGCCAATAATCAGCAAATGCCAAGTCTTTCTTTGATTTTCAGAACAAAAGAGGTTCTAAATTACAAAAAAAAAACTATTACTATTAGGTCTAAAAATGTCCAAAAAGCTTTTGAATTTTTGTGTTTTCTTCTTAGTTATAGTCAATAAAGTTACTCTTTTATTGAAGCTTGTTTTATTTGAGATGCCATCCTATATAAAAATACCTTATTGGTGAGGCCAGCTACTGTAGATTCTATTGAAACTCGTATAGAAGTCCTACGTATCTATCCGTAGTCGGCGTCCTGCATAGAAACCATATACGGATATATCCGTAGTCGGCATTCAATGTGATAACATATGCCCAAGGGGATGGCGAAGAAGAACAACGCACCAGATCAACTCAGGATGGATGAAATGGTGACAGGTCACAGGAACAACGGTGCCCCTCAAATTAAAAGGGAAAATTTACAAGTCGGTGATAAGGCCTGTCGTACTGTATGGATCGGAATGCTGGGCCGTGAAGTAGACAAATGAAAAAAAGTTTACATGTTTGCGGAGATGAGAATGTTGAGATGGATGTGTGGAGTGACGAATATGGATAAAGTAAGAAATGAGTACGAGTATATACGGAGAAGTTTGAAAGTGGCGCCAGTGACAGAAATGTTGAAAGGAAATCGTTTGGCACGTGATAAGGAGGGAGAAATCGTATGTGACTAAAAGAGTGATGAATATAAACATCCATGGATGGAGAGGGAGAGGAAGGCCAAAGAAAAGATAGATGCATTGTATGAGGAATGATATGAAAAAGAAGGGAGGGAATGATAACGTGACAGCTGACAGGGGAAAATGGATATATAGAATGGATATAGAGAATAGAAGAAAACGTGTTGCGCCGACTCCAAGATACATGGGACAAGAGAAGGAAGATTATAATGATGATAGCCCGTTCGTTAAACCGTGGCAAGCGTAGATTAACCATCGATCGACCCGTGCGGCTGTTATTATTTAGCCGCGAGCCCCACCAGTGCAAAACTTTTTGTTCACATTTAATTTCTTCGAACACGTTGCCCTGATTCTATCTTACTGCGATGCTTGTTACATTGACAACACTTTAGTTTGATGTAACGTTACTTCGACAAACTCCTATGCGACCAACTTTCCAACGACATAGTTGACTTCTTGACTATATATGTATATTGCACAGTAAAGTAAACAAAAAACTTTCATTTTTCCTACTTTTTATTTTACCAAAACCGCAGAGCTAGTGTTTTCGCAGACGAAGCTACTGCGTGCCACTCGATGTGTGTTGGCCAAATCCAGGACGTTGAATGTTTATTCCGCCATCTTTACAGAGAGATAGCGGAATAAACATTCATGGCATACGGTCGCCAGAGTCTGATTTATTAGTAGCTATGTAGATGCATCATAATCTAATCGCATAATTTCAGTATTATTCTGAGAACTGCTCATACACACTTAATCCCAGGACAGCATAGAAAGACATATGTCTAGGCTGGATACCGACTTAACCAACTGAAAGGCGAAAGGGGAACCTGAACAAAAAGTGACATATGGACGCGACGATCGCGTATTCGCGAGGCGATCGCTTAAATAGGACGCGACCATAGGCTGATGTAGATAATACCGTCCGCGGTCCATTAAAATACTATTGTAAATGGTGGTGAATCTGTCACACATTTTATTTTTATGTAGGTAACCTCTTTCTTTAAACTTCTCTCCCTTTTCGGTGACTTACATCTATCTCTTGTTGGTTGAACACAATCCAATAAGGATATCATCCTCATCATTTCAGCCGAAAGACGTCCACTGCTGGACATAGGCCTAACACGCGCCGCACTGTTTGGTTTTAACCGAATATTATTTTTTAGTTACGAAAATATGAATATTTGAAAAAATCACAAATTGAATATTATAGAAAATAAAATAGTCTGTTCATACAAAAAAAAAACATGGAATATATTAAGAAGTTTGAAAGTAATATCGTTTTTTATGCTTTGGGTAGACATTACTTCCTGAATTTATTTCATAAAGTATTTTACTACAATACTTAAATAATCGCATATAGAATTTATTTGTATACGTTTTTAGTTTAACATATTTTTTTAGCGTAACTTACTTGCATTATATGAAGGCGTAATATCAGATTTAAAAGTCACTAAAATCATATATCTGCGCCTTAAGACGCTGACAACACCTAAACCGTAGTCACTCTCAGATTGTATAGAAAAGAAACAGAAGCGCGATGACATAACGCTTGTAATTTATTGCAAAATATGAAGCAATTATCTTTTTACTCAAAATTGAGTTTAGTAATCGAAAATAGAAAACTACCAAGATCTGCATTCAAATAAGACGTTCTTGTTATTAATTAAATACGTAACGTATGTTGATATTTTGGATTAGAACTCAAGGTAATAGGTTAGTTTAACGTTAGTTTGTATCGAGTTTTTTTTTTCATAACGTGTTTTGGTATCACCCAAGTTCTGGGAAATACCTATGTAATAAATTTTGAATAATAATGATAATTGAAAATTAACATACATTTTTTTCCGCTACCACAAACTATACAGATTTGGCAATTTTTCTTTCTTAAGAGAAGCCTATTTTGGTTAATTGGGACTTGTCAGCGCCTTAATGTCAACAAATATTCTCTTTTAAGCCATTTTATTCCTTCAACCTATCCTTCCACAGCCAACATACCCACCCTTTCTAGTATATATCTGTTTGGTAAGAACCTCACGATGCGCCGGGGAATCCAGAAAGTTAATTATAAAGTTTAAATAATCTGTACTTAGCCGCTTTCAAAGTTTGTTGCGGTCATACCGATTGGGGATTTGAAGAATATCATGAAATATTTACAGCAACTCGTGTCATTTAGAAGTGAATTTCGATAACTTTGTAAGCTAATTCGGAATGGCGCGGTATTTGCTATGCGACAAAATTCTATTATCAGTGTTGGTCTATTACGCTCTCAGGAATAAACCATAAATTACAAAGGTAACTTATATTATTATATGTATTTCGTAAAATATAGTAATCATGGCTGTGTGCATGTTTGCGTGATGTTACTGATAATAATCGTAAATAATTTTAACACATGTGCTAACGCAAAGGAAGGTTTTCCTAAAGTATGGCTTAGTTATTATGTAAGTATGTAATTATAATAATTGCGTAGGAAATTAACTTAATCCGCTTACTCTAACGTATCGGGGTCGACTACTCGACATACTGGCTTATCGGTCATATTTCAAGAAAAGGCAAACCCGTGGTCAGTGCTGAGGCTACCCTGCTGCCTGGCTAGACCCAAGGTCAAAAAACAAAGGTCTTTTGTTTGTATGACCTTTTTCCGCAACTTTTTCATTTTAGGGTTATAGAACCCTTTAGAACTTTTAGAACTTTTCATTTTAGGGTTATAGAACCCTAAAATGAAAAAATTGCGGAAAAAAGGTCACACAAACAAAAAAGGTTCCATTTGGCATCCTTCTGTACAGACCCTATTCTATGCCCTATAACCCTATAATCCTATTACTAAGCATTCGCTGACCGTCCGTCCGTCCGTCCGTCTGTATGTCTGACAGCGGGCTGTATCTCATGAACCGTAATAGGTAGTCAGTTACATTTTTTACAGATTGTGTATTTCTATTGCCGATAGAACAACTAATAATAAAAATGAAATGAAGTTAATAATTGAAGGAGTCCATACAAGAAACGTGTTTTTTTTTTGACGTTTTTTGCTCGATCTTAATACGGTACGGAACCCTTCGTGTGCGAGCCCTACTCGCACTTGGCCGGTTTTTTCGTGTTTGTGTTCTTTCTTTGCTTCATTTTTACTGCAATTAAACGTATTTTCTTTATTTATTTCCTGCCAGACCAGACTACCATACAAGGTCAATTCTACCTGTTCATATCCTGTAATCCATGTTATTGGACCAATATCCTTTCCACATCGTTATAAATTGGTTACATTAGATCAGGGGAAGGCAAACTTTTTTTATCACGGGCCAGAAAAAAAGAAGAAATTTAGGAGGCAAGAATAAAAAAGGCCTTTTGTTTTAATGTTGCAATTTACCGTAAGAATCTTCAAAGTCTCAAATGCTACACACGCCGTGGAAACAATCGTGGAGCGCACTAGCGATTTATTTTTTAAATACAACAATTCGAATATGGTTATGATTAGTTGGTCAAGGACAGCTAATGAGACACAATTGATTTTCCATTGTTTGACTCCGAATCGTTGTCGCGCGGGGCTTTACGGCTTTAAATTTCATAGTGGCCAAAAACGTACCACGAACGCCAAAAAATATCTACCCAATACACTCTTGTCAAAATAACGTTGGCGGGCCCAATAAATACTTAAAATAAAAGTAATAAAAACCCTTTGCAGGCAGGAGTTTTACCGCAGGCCGTAGTTTTAAAACTACGGCCTGCGGGCAAAGGGAAAAGGCTTCAGAATCTAAAGTCTAAAGCCTTTTCCCTGCCATGTTGAGGACGGCTTTCTGTCAACCGGATGCAGCGATGCGAGTACCTGTATTTTTCGTGGAGTGACTGCCTATTTAGATAGGCAGTATCACTTTTACTGAGTCAATCAATCAATCAACTCAGCCTATAATAGTTCATTGCTGGACATAGGCCTCTCCTAAGCTGCGCCACAACACCCTATCCGCCTTCCTCATACAGTCTGTCCCAGTCACCTTTTGGGGGCGTCCCAAACTACGCTTGCCAATACGCGGTCTCCACTCCAGTACTCGTCTGCTCCTCCGGCCATCAGTCCTTTGACAAACATGGTCAGCCCGCTGCCACTTCAGCTTGCTTAGTCTGCAGGCTATGTCGGTAACTCCGGTTCTCTTCCGGATAACTTCATTTCTGATATTATCCTTCAAAGAAACTTCGAACATAACCCGCTCCATAGCGCGCTGAGCAACCTTGAATTTGTGGACCAGTCGGACAGTCAGTGTCCACGTTTCGGCACCGTATGTCATAATGGGCACGACGCACTGGGTACTTCTCTTACTGAGTAACTTCTATTTACTCATTACCAAAACATGACCAGTAAATTTCAATGAAAACTATCAATTGCGTAGTTTATGAGTCAGATTTCACAGAATGCTGCTAAGCGTAGCTATTGACTAATCTAGTGGCCGCAACTGCAGTAACTCCTTAATACGTTAACCAATCTGAATCCGGAATTGACTACTGCCAGTGAACTAGGAACTTAAACTTAAAACCATTTTAGGCTTTATTTGTCTAACTTCATGCGATCAGAACTACTAATAGTTAGTTAGTTTGTCATTTAATTTAGTTCCTAGTGTAAATAGTTAGTTGTCTAAGAACTACATATACCCAAAAAATCAGCGCTGTGCTGTGGGTCCTCCATAGCACAGCATCATTCTGAGTGGAAGCCTTCTTGTTACAATCACGACATGCAGCTGCCAACTATTTGTGCTTATGTAGATCTATTGTGTTTTATTTTTCTGTTTACCTACTCTAGATCTTTTTGTATGCACGTGTTTCTGTGACTATTAAACTTATTATTCTTAATTGTTATTTTTTTTATACAAGGTGTCGTTTTTCATCCTCGTCAAATTCAAGGAGGTAGCTATGCTAATGATTCTCAACACGAATCAATAAAATAAGTAGGTCTTTTTTTTTCTAATTTTCGGAAATCGCATATGTGGGACACGCATGTTAAAACGCGGCCCGTGTGATACCGCACTGTAACTGCCCTTTTACACACACACTACTGCATACGCAACGGGATAATTCTATTCTGTGAAAGTGGTGTATTCTACAATACTGTCGAACTTAAATAACTAAAAAAACAAGTATGTATTAATTATTGAGCAGGTATCGTAATTTTATTTGATTATGTATGTCTTTCATAGCAGCCTCCTGAAATTTGACGAGGATGCAAAACGACACCTTGTATAAGTAAGCATTTTAATGTTAATAATAAAATAAGAATTGTTTTAAAGAAAAGGCTTAAAATATGTTAAAAGTAGACTGGATCCGGAAGGACCAAATCTATCATCGGAAAATCTTACATCAAAAAAAAGAACAAATCAATATTTTAAGTACGTTCCATAAGTACTTAAAATAATTTTTTTTTTTTGTTCAATATTTAAAAGTAGTCACTAAAAGGGCTAATCAAGTAGGATTTCGTTTAAACTAGCCTTTGCCCACGTCCTCCCCCGCGTGGAAGTTGAAAATATTCCCGCGGGAACATACTAACAAGAAAAAAGTATCCCATATCATATTCCCCACCACCCAGGTCATACCCAGGTCATATTCTACCTTTGTGTCAATAATAATAATTTATAAGTTCAGCAGTTATTTATAATTTACAATCTCACTGTGTGCTGCACCGGTTGACGTCATCACGTCAACGTCGCTGTGGCTCTGTCTCGCATAGGGTCGCAGCATTATATTGATCGATGGCCATTTTGCGTGGATGTAACGCATATTTTCCCCCAAAATGTCTCTTCTTCGTATTTGCGTTCCTTCTTTGCCTCGTGTTTACCAAATAAACGTATTTCTTTCTTTTTTTCAGCAGCTAAGGCCTGCCAACGTTACAGACAGACCATAGATATAAAAATAAAAGACAGACGGAGTTACTATTGCATTTCTCATATTATTTGAATGGATTAAAATTCCTCAAAATGTTAATCTCAAAGAAAATCTTGTAAATTACTGAGTGCGATTTTCACAACACTACCAATTGCTGTAATAGAGTACCAAATGAGGTAATGTACGTATTGTAAAACACCAACACTAAAGATAATGATGAATCATGAAAGTTATTAACGGTTTCGACATCAGTGCGCGCGCGCAAGACACAACAGTAGGACTCCCAACCGTTACCTTGAAATGATTTAATGCATAAACGCACCGGACACGCACCTTCTGCTGAAATAGTTGGGTTTTACCTATTTACTTATGGACTTATTCTGGTAAGGATAAAATATTTTGGATTTTTTCGATACCGAAATCCTTCCTTCCTGAATCATAATCAGCCCATAATGTTTCCATTGCTGGGACACAGGCCTCCTCTCTGTGAGAGGGAGCGGACCGTCATCCACCACGCGGGCCCAGTGTGGGCTGGTCCTTCTTGAATGAAAAAAAAAAAGCCTAATGCTTTTACAACTTTTGTTGTAAAAGCATTAGGCATTTTACATATTATTATAATCTCATCAACCCTTCATCGTCTACAGCAGTAGATGATGAAGGCATTGTGAGATCGTTCAGCAGAACGCATTGGGAGATTAGAAGTATCATCCAACTTAGCAGTGTCAACTCCACTTGTTTACTTCGGTCGTTGTGAAGAAAAAAAGAGTAGTGGGTTTATTTGTCGTAGAAACATATTGTGAATACAAAAAAGATAAATTAACTATAATAAAAAAAAAACGATAATCGATATAATCACGAGCACAGAACAGAAATGGTCTGCAGCTACGCGTCGTGACTGTGACAAGAAGTTTTCCACTCAGCATAATGCTGTGCTACTTGCCCACGCTGATTTTCAGTGGTCACCCGAAAACAACGTACATACACCAAGACAATTTTAAAGACTTTTACAGTTTAAACAAACAGTTTGGAAAGTAAAATAAAAATAAATAGTACTTAGAATATAATGTGACTACTTATACAAAAAATAAAATTAGGCGAAAAGGTTGGACAAACTAGTACAGTTCATTCAAGGACGCTCTTTTTATGTACAACTATGTATATTGGAAACATATTCTGCAATACCAAGTTGGATTTAAGGTTGATGTATTGCAGAATATACGAGTATTATATTAGCGGTAAGTAATAGGTCATCGGCGAGCACCATAGTAACCCGTTTCGCTTAGTTGCCTTACCACTTACGCAACGTAGCGAGTAAGTGATACGCGACGTTCTTAGGGTTCCGCAGCAAGGAGCCCTTATAGATTCGCCATGTCCGTCTGTCTGTCTGTCTGTTCCCACTGTAGCTCAGAGACGCTTAGTACTAGAAATCTGGCCTAGGCATAGGTATAATACATATTAATTACGCCGACAAAGTGGTTAAATAATATCTTGAAAAATAAATTCTTTAAGTGTACCTCCCTTGCACGTAATGGATGATAGGGATGATATTTTTTTCTCGTCTCATGATGTGGGGTATCTTTGGATAGGCCGTTTAAAAAATATTGCAGGTTTGTGAATACCGTTTGTCGATTAAAGGATACTGAGCTATAAAGTGCTTATTTTTGTGTGAGTCAAGTGTTCCCTAAATGGCTGTTTGTGGAGATGTGAAAAAATTCATGGTAGTAGTACATATAATGAAATTAAAAGGAAAACTATCACAGCTAAGTAGGCTTTACAAGTTACCAAGTAATAGTCGACCAACTAACATTTGCAGTCGGAATGTATCGAATAACATGTTTTTCAACGAAATTAAAAAAAAAGTAAATTTTTTTTTGGGGATAAATTCATCCTAACGTTCCCAACTACGGAACCCTTCATTGTGCGTGGTCCGACACGCACTTGGCCGGTTTTCTTTATATCCTTTGTGGAAATTGCATAATAATTTATAGAATGTAGCATTAGGTACTGTTCTTTGGTACATTTACAATAATCCAAGGACGAGACTATGCAGCTACCTGTGAGTTACCAACGTCCAACCTGCGAATTACCATCGTACAATCTGAGAGTTACCATCGTCCAAAATAATTCTTACGAGCATCACCTGCTTCGTCAGGGGTCCAAAATTCGCGAAATAGCTTATTTCCTAAAAAAAATATTTTGCAATTAGTTTGATAAATAACTGATCCCATCTCAAAGGGAAACCCTATGCAGAAACTGCCCAATTAGTTACATTTAATTTTATGTAGGTCATGCCATTTTCCGCCAGTACAATCATCAAACAGCAACACGGGGTGTTGCTACTTGCACCAATTCATGAAAGTACCAAAGCACACAAACTTCGACACCACGACCTTGGTACTTGAACCTACTTTTCGAAAACAGCACTACTGGCCAATCGCGGTGCAATATCCCAGAATACGGTTGCGAGCGCACGCAGCTGAGCGCATTCACGTCGCGAACATTTTATGGAACGGATTAGTGGCTAGCGTTCCGTGAAAATCAGGCTTCCAATTGGGAAAGAGCTGGCTGGATTTATGCAATACACATAAAGAACTTGTTGTATTTACATAAGCGTACTGCGAAGGCACGAGGGTCAGGTTGTTAGTGTGTCCCAGGTTTTTGTGCTCTTCGCTGTTATCACAGTTTAAGTGGTACTATGTGTGATAGTAGATATGTTTTGGTTTTCACGCTGCTATCGGCTACGTCTTTCGTCAGCGACTGCTCAGCGAAGTATGCACGTGAGTTTTTATTGTTTGTTTTGCAATGTTCGTGGAGATAGTTGCGGTTCACTTGATTAATTTGCGGTTCACTTGATTTATTTGCGGTTCCATCTCGATTAATTTATTGAAGATAGAATTCGGATTATTGTTATTTGTTAACGTTATTATTTTCGATAAAGACTGTTTATTTAACGTTCAAAGTTTTTGTTATTGACGTTTTTGGTTTAAATAACTGTTTTTAAGACATTTGATGTAAGTGACTCAATAAAAGTAAAATTGTTTATCAATCACTTGATTGTACAGCTTTTTTTTTTGGGTGGGATATTATTAAATAACTTCTGACGCTCTGGGCGGAGCGGGAGGGTGTGTCAGACTCTCATTGACTAAAACCCACCCGTGTTCCTTCCGTTGCCTGTGTTGCCAGGGGCCTCGGTAACCCAGTCGGACTGCGGGAAAGTCCCGGCAGGATGGTATGGCTACCTCGACAATAATTTGATTTTGTGAAATGACGCGGGCATGGCAATTACTGTACCTATGTACATTAGATTTATCATCACCCTAATTGCACTTCGCACAAGTCGTTCTTATTGTATATTCTTTGTTGTTTTTTGTTTATTCGAAGTTTAGTTTTAAATGCTTCTTTTTTTTACTTTTGTATTTCTTGTGCGTGTCCCAAATAAAATATTTTTCTTTCTTTTTTTCTTTCTTAATTGCGTAACACATTATCAATCACAATCTGAATGATTTTAAAGTATATTGCTAATCCATTGCTTCATTTATTCGAAAAATTTGTAGGTCCACGTACCTACCTAAACTGCGTTTGAAATTTTGTTTCCAAACATGTAAACAAAATACGAGTTTATGGTACACTTACACATATTATTATAGTTCAGTTTGCGCACAGTACGAGTACATTAAGTGAAAATACCATCAATTATATTGTCTCCATGTACATGGGACTTAAACATAACTGGCGAAACGTAGGTGTACTAGACCACAGCTCTGCCTAACCCTTCGGGGATTACAAGCGTGTTGTTATGATTTTTTGTTATTGGTACCTAACAAAAATTTAATAGACCTTATAACTATGATATTCAATACCTATCTAAGATACAATGATACCAATGTGGTTCGTTTACAATTTAATTGTGGCAATCCTAAGGGCCGGATTTTTATGCGACGAATAGAAATATAACTTAACACTATTACAATACAATTAAAATTCCAACGGCGACGATGCCGCGGTATCCTTAGCCATGGCGCGACGTCTTTAGACATCATCATTGTAATTTCAATTTTATTGTCATACATAAAAGTTATATTTCTATTCGTCGCATAAAAATCCCTTGCCGTGCCATGCCGCCAATGGGCGCCGGCCCTAACCCTAACCAAATATTGAACGAACTAATGTTTTTGATTGATTTAATAACGTAATCCTCCTTCCGCGATCAAGTTTGCATTTCCGAGAAACTTCTTGTCTATGGGGTAAAATTAATACCTACAAGTGAGGAGGATAAAAGACTCCTGACTCCCGGTTAACAGATAGTTGGAGCCAGGATATACCATAACGTTAGCCATCTTCTAGGATAGCCAATGAAAACTATCAAGTGGGGATTTCTTTGCAAAACACCATCATAGATTACGATTACTTTTTTACCATGGGCAAGTCCTCATGGGATGCTCTCCGGATGCGGGGGAATGGAGGGTTATATCGAACTCCTACTGAATAAAATCAGACCATGTTTATTTATTTATTAAAACTTTATGCACAAGTAAAAAAAATAATACCGTACAAAGGCGGACTTAATGCCTGAGGCATTTCACCATGACCATGACCATGACCATGTTCCTTCTGCTTCTTTGAGTCGGAGAGTATGATCCACTGAATTATGCTCAGCACCATCACGAGAGGTTCATTAAAATATTCGTTTACAATAATAACCATTTAAAGTCCAATTTATTTCTTTATTCACCGAAACGTTTAATAGATAAAAAAAGATAACATATATTTTATTTTGCAAATATGGGTACAGTATATGGTGGTATTTAGGTTCAGCCATATTTTACCAATAGGCATGCAAAAGTTGCAAAGTTATAAACTAATCCACTACTTAAACTTTAACCAAACAGAACAAAAAAAAAACAACACAAAACAAAGGTACACTCTGCGACTGAACCAAAATCAAACATAATTCTTATTTTAAACATTATAGCACAGAGCAGTCTAAGTTTCAAATAAGTTTTAATCGCGAAATCGATAACGTATTACAAATTTTCGCCTATCCTTGCTAATAGTATTATCTTTTCGAAGGCCAGAGAGAAGCCGTAGGAAGTAGTGGTGCTAACTAAATACCTCCGTCTACGCTGCCGTCAATCTTATAAACCCCTGTTTAGATATCTCATTTAAACCTTGAATTACCTTTATTAGAAAGCGTGGCAAACGTTTAGGGATTGAGTAAGTGGTTTACGGATACGGGTAGATAAGTATTTGATGATTGAGTTTTTTTTTAATCTTCTGTATTTTGTATTGCACTTACGAGGTATTCCACAAAAAAATCGGTCACAAATTTAATGCTTGCGCTAGGATAATGAGTTGTCCGGATGTTTTAACTTATTGCCGCCCCAACGCTAGTTCGAGCCTTTCAGAGTCACTCTGAAACAGCTCGAATTTCAGGAAGATGTGCTTCTGAAATAAAGACGACAATGATAACATCAAGCAATATTCATGCCAAACAAAAAAAACCTCAAGCCCATTTAAATTATGATCATTTTTAATGGCATAATACATAAAATACATAAATAATAACAGCCGGATGGGTCGAAGGTTAAGCAACGCTTGGCGAGGTCGGTCCGTAGATGGATGACCATCTATTACAATCCGAGACCAACGGCTTAACGTGCTTTCCACAGGCACGGCGGGGCGTGCGTCGGAAACCACGATAAGCCGTTGGTCCAGGCCTTAATTTCTAGATCTTTGACAGTCGTTACGGGTAATCAGAAGCCCGAAAGTGTAACAACCAGTCTTACCAAGGTGTATCGTGTTATCTAGTTACTGCGTTGTGGAGGTCAGGTTGGCAGTCACTGCATGTAAAATACTAGTGTTCCAGACTGGAAGCTGACCCCAACGTAGTTAGTAAAAGGCTAGGCAGATGATGATGATGACTTAAGTAATAGGTACTAAATTTATTTGTAAAAAAAAATCGTTTTGTATGCTTGTTTGATCTTTTAACGAATCACCTGAACCAGTCGTATACCTGGACCTTCCTAGAACATAGGTTACTAAATAATCGAAACACCTCATAACAAATACTTCACACCTTCTCTAAGTTAATGTTGGTTTAGGTTCAAATAGCAAACGTGTTGGCCGCGGCTTTTATAGGTAATTCTGTTAACCTGCGATGTGCGAGTGTATTCTTTTGCAGAGATCAGATGAGCTAAATATTTTTGTCCCTTGGTGCAACTTTGGACGGACAAGATAATACATGCCTATCAATATTATCTACCCGTGCCAGTTAATGTAGTGGTGACCGAAAAACTGGCGGCTTTCTCTCGCAACATTTTCGCGGCATTGCAATTCAGCGAGGAAATGCCGCCAGCATCCTCGGTACAATGCCCCGTGGGCTTTTTTTAGGCTTAACTTAGTTTTAATTTAATTTAGTTAATGTTAATAATCATCTTGTAATTTGGTTATGTAAATAAATTGTACCCGTGCCTAATTGAGTACTGTGCAGTGCTAAAAAATGCATGTTACCCCTGTAGGTACTGTCAGTCGTCTTAAAGAGAAGAAACGAGAATATTGTTTGATTTAATTGGTCAAGGTCAGCTATGAGACACAACTGATTGTCTATTGTTTGACTCCGAATCGGTGTCGTGCGGGGCTTAACCTGTTAAGCCCCGCGCGGCACCAAGTAGCCAAGTTCAGTGGTCCTAACTGGAATTAAGTAGCACGTATTAACCAAGGCAAATAGCCCTACAGTGCAGTGGGACAATGTATTAATGAATGTAAAAATATTTGTTATTTTTGGCATAGGTATTGTTTTTACCATCACGTTAGTCAGTAAGGTTTCGAAATAAGTATCATTGCAGGCTTAGTCCAGTAAAGCAAGTACGATTTTTTTAGTTGACCTTAATTAGCATATTTTCATTTGACTACACAAACTAAGCGGTGTGATGAACCAATGGAAATCAATGAGGTCAAGACTGTTGAGCAAAAAATATCAATATCAAAGCAATTTTCGTATGAGATACCTTGCTCGCTAAACGGAAGGGTTCTGTCATGACAAAAAACACAGGGCATGAAAGCTTTCAATATATTTTGCAATGCCCTATGTTTTTTGCGACAGCGCGATGAGACCAGTAGAACAGTTTCTATGCAAACTTCTTGGAAATTGTTCTACCAGAATCGCGTCGCACCGTCGCGTCGCACCTGTCTGCGGGAGCATTAATTCTAGTTGTGGTTAGTTAATTAGTTATTTATTCTTATCTGACCTCTTATTCCTAGTTACTTTGTAACAAAACTAGGTGGCGCCACTTGCTGCGCCGTTAAGTGTTAGATATATATTTTGTCCTTTTATTCAAGAGAAGAGTTCGCATTTACACAGCGTGCATTCGGGCGATAGGGCTATCATGGCTGCACAGGCATATGCCTGTGCAGTCTTCGCACATTAATATACAGTTATAACCCCTCTAGAATCAGTCATTTCCGCCATCCGATGCATCTTCTTACCGAGCCCAATGACCATGGTTACCCTTCACCAGGAAAGCAGTAAGGCCACCAGTACAGTACACAGATACAAGAAACTGTAATTCTAACCTCGCCGCCAAGGTCCCTAGCGTAGACCCTGATGTAATTGCCCCCCTACAAGGACTCGATGAAGTGCCAGCCCACGCCTTAGCTTTAAATTCTCCCGATAATAATAACCATCAAAATATAAGCAACCCTGTCCCATCTTGCTGTCCTTCCCCCAGCGACGCCCTAGGCCGAGGTTCGTACCCCACAGAGGGTGCAGTCGCTTAGTAATAAATGAAATTCGCCCCTGGCTGGAAACATTGAGCTAGCTTAAGGCAGCCTCAAAACGGTGGAGGAAAACATCGTGAGGAAACCGGCATGTGCTAGAACCAAAAATTCGAAGATGATGTGACATCTACCCGCACTGGGTCCGCGTGGTGGATTACGGCCCACTCCCTCTCACAGAGAGGAGTCCTGTGTCCCAGCAGTGGGAACATTATAGGCTGATTATGTAAGGCAGCCTCAGGATTGACCGGTTCAGAGTCACGACCTCTCAATGTCAACTACCAGATGTCCTATCTAAGGCAAGCCTACTTAGATCATTTGCCTCTTGTCAGCGCCTTAGCAAAACCATGAATGATTTTTTTAATCAATTGAATGTTTCAAACGTGTCATCGCACTTGTAAAAATGATAATATTATCGTTTTTATAACAATTGATATCAATTAACTCAGTAGCCGCTATTGTAACGATTACGCAACGAGCTATGCTATACATGCACAATGCGTGTATTTCCCTATTATAATGCTTATTAGCCAGTCTAGGGCTCATGAATAAAGCTTTATGTTAAATCAACCTTCCATTAAGAGGTTTGTCTAAGTTAAAGGACTTTATAAGTACACATTCAAGTACTTACTTGAATATATACTTACATAACCTCTTAATGGAACAATAACCTTAAGGTACCTAAGTAGGTACCTAAATGTTAATGTTAATTTTTAGTATTGTTAGGTAAGTTTTAGTTAGGACCTTGCCAAGTTCTCATAATTATGAATATCATGTTCGTATTAAGTAGGTAGGTACACTGAAGTCTGTAAACTGGTGTGACGTTAGAAATTTTCATATTGTCCAGAAGTCGGGTTATAGAGGTCACATGGCGGTCGCTCCATTTGAAATATATATCATAAATATATCAACATAATAGTAAAACATTACTAAAAGCAATTACTTTTAGCTATTTTTTCTCACTGTTTTCACAGTTGAAGAACCAATCCTTTTAAATAGGATGTTTAGTTCTATATCTAGAAAAGGTCATAGCTAGAAGATCTACCCCTGTGGAAAATGTATGACTACAGATGTAGGTGAAGTACTACAAATAATTAAAAGACACGTGCTTGGCACACTGTGCGGGAGTGGTAGGTACTGCACTACGTGCCATACTCCCGCTGTAGCCCCAAAGAGCATGATAACCAGTTTGATTGTATCACAGAACTGGATCCATCGCAGTTCTAGTTTCTGTAACATTGGCTTTATTGCCCGACCAACTGGATAGGTCTAGCTAGTTACAAGTACCGGTTAAACTTCACTTGAAGTGTTGTTGGACCTTGTTTTATTTAATTAAGGAATAAGTTTCGCATATTTGCAAAATTACCAGTAAATATTTTTGGAGTTTTATCTGTAATTTGAAAATTCCACTTGAAGCCAAAAAACTGTTGATTATGTTTATGTAGGTATAAATAAATTTTAAAAAAAATTAAAAGCCTTTTATTTCTAGTAGATTATCGATTTCTATATATATATATCTACTTAAAAATAAAAATCTATAATATCTACCTAATCTATAATAATAATAATAGTAGTAGTCCACACGGCTACGTACCAAGCTATACTTTTCCAGTATAAGCTGACCTCTCATTGTACGGAAATCCTATACAATCCTATACAATGTGAGATCTGCATAAACTGGAAATGTATAGCTCGATATGAAGCCGTGTGTTCTAGTGACTTTTTATAAAAACAGGTTGTTTTATTTCTAGTATCACTATTTTTGTTTTAGTTTTATTAGTTTTACATTTAATATATTTAAGTATTCGTAATCGTTTTTCTTTGTTTTTGTTAGTGTTTATAATTATAATCACTAACAGCCTATAATGGTCCCACTGCTGAGACACAGTCCTCCTCCCGGTGAGTGGGAGCGCGCCGTAATCCACCACGCCGCCGGCCCAATGCGGGTTGGTGACAGATTTTGTTAGTGATTGTTGAATATGAATTATTATAATTTTGCTTGACCTACAAGAACCCCAGGGTGCGTGAAGGCCTCCTCCAAAGGTCTTCTCCATTTATCTCTATCTTATGCTACTTGTCCATTTAATTTCAGTCTTTCCAGCATGTTAAAGGTCTCCTTTTATTCCTTTTGCCTTGTGGGCGCGCCACTCTGTCGTTCTCGCGGTCCATCTCTGGTCTGTAAGTCTCGCAATTATGGCCTGCCCAGCTCCACTTCAACTTTTGTGCGTAACTCAGAGCATTTGTTGCTTTGGTTATTATTCCTTATTTTAGTGTGTCGTATTTTATCTAGTTTGAGGGTTCCGTAGTAAACAAGGAACCTTTATAGTTTCGCCATTTCCGTCTGTATGTCTGTCTGTCTGTAGTTCAGAGACGCTTAATATTAGAAACTTGTAATTTGGCATATTTTTTTTTCATTTTAGCACTTTGTCGGCGTGATTAATATGTATACCATATATTAATCACGCCGAAAAAGTGCTAAAATAAAATCTTGAAAAACATTTTTTTTTAGGGTACCTTCCTTGCACGTAATGTGGGGATGGTGTTATTTTTCTGGTCTAGCCCATAATGTGGAATATCGTTGGATAGGCCGTTCAAAAATATTGCAGGTTTGTCAACCCCACTTTCCGATTCAAGGATCCACTTGCGTAATATTAAGCATTAAAGTGATAATTTTTGTTAGAGTCAATTGTCCCCCCTGCCAGCAAAATGATTATTTATGAAGATGTGAAAACATTCATGGCATGTAGTACATATAATGAAATCAAAAGGAAAACTATCACAGCTAAGTAGGCTTTACAAGTTAACGAGTAATAGTCGACCAACTTAAATTTGCAGTTAAAGAATTAACCGTAACGTATGTATGGAAGAACATGTTTTTCAACTACAATGTTTGTTTATGGGATAAATTCGTCCCAACTTCCTAACAACGGAACCCTTCATTGTGCGTGGTCCGACACGCACCTGGCCGGTTTTTTTTATCTTGAACATACTTCGCTCTATTTCTCGTTGGCAGGTATTAATTTTATTTTTATCTTTGGCGGTAAATTTTTATGTCTGGCAGCCATATGTCAAGCACGATAATATAGACTTGAATTCATTATTTTTATTTTTACAGCTATTGGCATATTACTTTTGAATATTTATTTTCGACTCCAGTATTTATTCCATACATTTTGTACCCTTCTTTATATTTCTAGTCCGTTGTTTTTCTATTACTAATTTTCTTCCCTAGATAGATGTAGTTTTCGGCATACTCCAGCAGTTAATAACAAACTGCTGGAGTATGCCGAAAAAGTCATTGGGGAGCACGATAATAGACTTGAATTCATTATTTTTATTTTTACAGCTATTGGCATATTACTTTTGAATATTTATTTTCGACTCCAGTATTTATTCCATACATGTTGTACCCTTTTTTATATTTCTAGTTCGTCGTTTTTCTATTACTATTTTTTTTCCCTAGATAGATGTAGTTTTCGGCATACTCCAGCAGTTTGTTATTAAGTCTTATTGGTATTTTTAAACTATTAGATTTACTAATAGTTTAAAAATACCAATAAGACTTAATAACAAACTGCTGGAGTATGCCGAAAAAGTCATTGGGGAGCACGATAATAGACTTGAATTCATTATTTTTATTTTTACAGCTATTGGCATATTACTTTTGAATATTTATTTTCGACTCCAGTATTTATTCCATACAAGTTGTACCCTTCTTTATATTTCTAGTTCGTTTTTTTTCTATTACTAATTTTCTTCCCTAGACAGATGTAGTTTTCGGCATACTGCAGCAGTTGGTTATTAAGTCTTATTGGTATTTTTAAACTATTAGTAAATGTCATTGGGGGGCTTGTGGCCAAGTAATAACAGCCGCCCGGGTCGGTTAACATGGTTAAGCTATGCTTGCCACGGTTGGTCCGTGGATGGGTGACCATCTTTACATACCAAGACGCCTCCGTGCCTTGGAAAGCACGTTAAGCCGTTGGTCCTGGCTGTCATTTGTAGGTCTTGGTTGTTACGGGTCGTCAGAAGCCCGAAAGTCTGACAACCAGTGTTACCAAGGGGTATCGTGTTACCCAGTAACTGGGTTGTGGAGGTCAGATAGGCTGTCGCTCCATGTAAAATACTGGTATTCAGTTGTATCCGGTTAAACTGAATAGTTGGGAAAAGGCTAGGCCGATGATGAGTCAATGTATAGACTTAGTAATATAATAAAAAAAAAATAATAATCTATAGAAAAAGTAAAGTAAGAATTCGTGTGCTTACTCGTAAATGTCTACGCTTTTTATGAGTCACTGGGGTAGCGTGAGAATATTCCCAAATTTTGTCAAGAGAATCCTATCAATTCCTAACATTTTCCAACAGGAGGCGTTCACATAGTGTGTATGAAGTTGCATGTATGAAACGTTTTATTTTGATCGCATGAAGGTTATAACTGTAATTTACACTGATAAGTATCAAAGTACCTATTTTCAAACATTATATCATTTTATTGCTCGCATCAAGATTGCTTTGAATTGTGAATTGTACCTAATAGTAGATAAATAAATAGATATCTGCACGCAAGAGGACTATGAAGCATGCATCTTTCTAACGGCAGTGCAACGGCAGATACTAAGTAGTTCACGGGACGGTCCGAAAGGGTTACCGAGGCCCCTGGGAACACAGGTAAAGGAAGGAACACGGGTGGGTTTTAGTCAGTAAGAGTCTGACACACCTTCCTGCTCCGCCCAGAGCGGGAGAAGTTATTTGATAATTTCCCACCCAACAAAAAAAAAGATACTAAGTACCTAGTCAATTTTGAAGCAAGATGCTATACATGGTGTAAAAACTTCCAAATAAAACGAATTGAATTTTTCTCCCTTCGACAGTTTGCATAGTTTATTACTGTCTTAGAAAGGTGACACTGCTACGAATATAATATGAATGACGTTGACAGGGGAGCGCTGTTAATAAAGATAAATATATATTATTCTGTCATTTGTAGATCTTTGACAGTCGTTACGGTCCGTCAGAAGCTCGAAAGTCTGACAACCAGTCGTACCAAGGGGTATCGTGTTACCGATAAACTGGGTTGTGGAGGTCAGATAGGCAGTCACTCCACGTAAAATACTGATATTCAGCTATATCTGGTAAGACTGGAAGCTGACCCCAACATAGTTGGGAAACGTCTAGGCAGATGATGATGATATATATATACAAGGTGTCGTTTTGCATCCTCGTCAAATTTCAGGAGGCTGCTGTGAAAGACATATATAATCAAATAAAATTACGATACCTGCTCAATAATTAATACATACTAGTTTTTTTAGTTATTTAAGTTTGACATTTGACGTTGCGTATGCGGTAGTGTGTATGTAAAAGGGCAGTTACAGTGCGGTATCACATCTTCCGCGTTTTAACATGCGTGTCCCACACGCATGTTAAAATTAGCCAAAATTAGAAAAAAAAGACCTATTATTTTATTATTGATTCGTGTCGAGAATCATTAGCCTAGTTACCTCCTTGAATTTGACGAGGATGCAAAACAACACCTTGTATAATATAAATATTTTTGTGAAAAATGTGTTGGAAAAATAAGATGGCGATGTTAGTTCCAATTTAGGCCACGCGCGAAAATAACCTTTTAGCGCTAAAGCTATGAACTTGTGATCTCGATATCGTATGATCGTATCGGTATGATCCTCAATAGTACCTATATGCTGATAGATTCAGAACAACATTCCATGATTAACATTATCGAGTAGGTAAATGGGTCTCCAAAAGACCGCCACAGAACATAGTTATCTACTTGAAGAAACCATATAAATTATTATAAAAGAAAGTTGTGTGTAACATCACGCCTTGTTTCCCCGAAGGGTTGGGCAGAGGTGTACTTGTAGTACACCCACATTTCGACAGTTATGTTTAAGTCCCATGTAATAGGGGCGAGCCTATTGCCATCAACCGGGCACAAATCCAGACTCCGGGCTGCTACTGAGAAATTCCAGATAGAAAAACCAAATAACACTTTGCCCGACCCGTGAACCGAATCCAGGACTTCATGCTCAGTAGTGGCGCTTGCGGCCACTAGACCAACGAGGCAGTCCTACTTAAATAACAGAATAAATATGCGTCGAAAAATGATCAATGTCAGAAATGTAAACACCATAAGCTTATGACCTGTCAAACAAAACCACTAATGTCACTGGGAAGAAAAAATAAACAACGAAGTTTAAACAATTTGCACCAACTGGGTCAAGTTCAGTCATAAAATGTCTTCGGCATTAAGGCATGCCCATAAACAAGCCTACGTCGTGTGTTGAAACATGCAGATATGTAGGATTGTGGGATTTACCAGTAATATATGTGTTTCCGTACATTGCACGTTTGTAATCCACGAGATATTAAGGGGATGTTATTGTGCATGAATTTATGAAGTGTAGAACTTGTAGATTATCGATTAATAAATATTCGATGAATCGTTTCGTCGAAGTACCGTTTGGCGATAAAAGGCTGTTTCGCAATAAATTCCATTCGAACAATCGTTCAGTCGACTTTCCTTTAATCGAATATATGACTGTCGAAGTTAAGTTACGGACCCCTAAATACAACTAGTATGTTGGTTTTCATTTTTAAGCATAACACGTACAGGTCTATGTTAAGTGATGGTCGATGCGACGTTATTTTAAATTACATTTACTTTAAATAATTACAAAAAGTCTGTAACATAATTATTATCTCACACGTACAAAGACGCGAGCTACGGATTGTGCCAGAAACGTATTTTTGTTAAATTACGTATATTATGACAGTACGTCTGTGGTACGTGTCTCCAAGGCTTTACTGCGAAATACCAGCTTTTGTTTGATCTCTAAATGAATCTTTTTAACGCGATTTTCTGTTGAGGATTATTTGGAAGGAATAAAAAGTGACGCTTTTGTGATACTGCGGAGGATGTGGTGAATCTCTTTTATTGCGAAACTGTCATTTTTGTAAGTAAACTATATTGAATTTCCATCCCGTGGATTATTTTAAAATCCTTATCGGGATTCATAAAACAGCAAAGTTATGATGACATTAATTTACAATCTGATACTATTTTTCTCTGATCCTTGAGATAACTTGATTCAACTATCTAAATATTTACTATATATTTAGCAAAATTAAGAAATATAGATAGATAGTGTCATAATAGCCCAGTGGTTAAGATCAGAATCTCTCATGCACGAGTTTTTGGGTTCACATCCGGGCACGTACCGATGCGAATTTTTCAATTCATAATGTTTATTTTGGACATCACTGACAAATATAAGTCTGAAATCCCCGTCTTCAGCAAGCGTGGCGATTAATGCTCGTGCCTTCTCTGTATGAGAAGAAGCATTTCCCTGCAGTGGGATATTAACAGGCTGGTATTATTATTAATGTTATAGGTAATTAAAAATGCATACCATCCCCTTAACAGATTGCGTGAGCCTATCGTGAAATGCCTGCAGTGTAGTGCAGTATAGTGTTGCCCAACTAGTCTGAATCAGTACCTTTACTCATTAGTCGATGCACTATTACTAAACTTTTTAATGTTTTACGAGCTAACCTTTACAATATACTAAAGTTAGTATGTACCTACCCCACACCAATTCGTATACCACTACTTTTTTTTTTGGGTGGGAAATCATCAAATAACTTCTCCCGCTCTGGGCGGAGCGGGAGGGTGTGTCAGATTCTTACTGACTAAAACCCACCCGTATTCCTTCCGTTGCCTGTGTTGCCAGGGGCCTCGGTGACCCTTTAGTACCTTCCAGCGACCCCGGCTATGTAAACAACAGTGACAGAAAGTATCATAAAATCATCAAGAAACACAAAGTGGATTAAATATGTATTAACGAAACTAACTTAAAAACTTCCTAAGCGAAGTTAATAAAATATCAAATAAAAAAACACAAAATCGGTCCACAATTGACAATAACATTAATGAACATAGGTACATTACAAAATACATACAGATGAATATACGAGATATACATACAAATAAATAAAATAAAAGCGTCTGTTTGTAATGTCAAAATTACAGCTTTTTACTAAATCCACTCAGATTATTCTATAATCTGAGTAAATGCATGAAAATATTAATGGAAAAGTGTTTATTAACAGAAATATTAAAAGAAAGAAAGCATAATTACGGTACTTACTCGTAATAAAAAAAAATTCAAAATTTTTGTGTGTCTATCTGTCTGTCTGTTTATTCCGGCTAATCTCCGAAACGGTTGGACCGATTTTGACGGGGCTTTCAATAGCAGATAGCTGATGTTATACGGTGACTTTGGCTACTGTTATTTTAGAAAAAGACACGCGGGTGAAGCCGGGAACAGCAGCTTGTTTCTGTTCAAAATATAATGGCTAGCTTCAGTTAAATTGGGCTGATCATAGCAAAGCTTAGAGCATCAGGACAGTTGCAATAGTGGTGACGCAGTGAGTGCTTAAAGACTGGTAGTCATCAAGGCCGAACTAGGAAGTGACTTCGATTCAGTCATAACGGTCAGAGATGACAACGGAAAGAGAAATGTTGAGGACTATGGGGAGCATTCGGGAAGCTACGCAATATGTTCTCGTCCCATATACCGTAGTGTCTCAAGACGAAAGTCTTTGACCAGTGTTCAGTGCGTGTTGCCAGTGATGACCTATGGTACTGTAACGTTGTCGCTCACAATGGGCCTTATTAGAAGCCTAAAAGTCACCTAAAGGGTAATGTTACGTAGGGAAACTCCAAGCTAAGCCCTCTCGGCTAAGCTACGTGATCGAATCAGAAATGAAGAGATCCGCAGGAGAATGGCCGATGGGGCCGAAAAGTTCTAGAGTAGCAAACGCTTACGTACGAAGACGTTGGAAGGCCTCCGATAGGGTGAACCTATGACCTTGTGAAGGCCACTGGAATCCGCTGTATACGGGAAGTACAAAACCGGTGGTATTGGCGGTGCTTAGGGGAGGTCTATGTCCAGCAGTGGACGTGTTTCTGATGACATGATGATGATAATGAATAAAATTATACGTTCATTGGTATCCATGATACAGATTGCCTACAGACATGCAACATTTCATTAAGGCTTCAAGCTGAGCATTCAAGCTTCTTTACATTGATTAGTGTGTTCAGTACCTTCGTGTTAGATCTAAATTATGATGAGTAGGCAGGTAGAATTATTTATAACATTACAGTGTAGTCCACTGGCAACTCCTTACTTCATTCATTATGTTTTTCTATGTAGGTATTTTTCGGATTATATTATATAGATAATTTTAATATGTTTTATGTATGTATGTATTCATTGTATAGGTATATGTGAATGGTAAACCATAGATTACCTGCAGTATTGTCTCTCCTTTCTGTAGTATTGTCTGTCCCCCTAATCCATCCAAAGGTATTCTTTAAAAGATCGCTTTTAGCGATTAGACCGCCCATTGTATCACCCTATGTAAAATTTCTACATTTGTATCTGTAATTTTTACGGTGTACATAATAAACTATTCTATTTTATTCTATACCTAAAAACAAAAAAAAAATGGTTAATGAAGTAAGGAGTTGCCAGTAGGCCTTCCTTTATCTAGCCTGAATTAGTATATGCCAATTCTAATTTATCCGTCGCAATACCGATAATGTGTGATTATCTGTGTTCAAGTTGAGGTTTTTTTTAATAATTGAGAAGATGCCTTTTCCCACAGAATATAATTTTAAATTTTATGACGACCATGATTATTCTTGTCTACTCGTATAACGCTTGTACTCGGAAACCGATGTTCAGCAATTATTAAAAAAAACCTCAACGAATGATTATAGGTATACAGTACCTAAGCACTTAGTCCACCTCTGTACATTTGTGTGCTTTTTTTTTGGGTGGGAAATTATCAAATAACTTCTCCCGCTCTGGGCGGAGCGGGAGGATGTGTCAGACTCTAACTGACTAAAACCCACCCGTATTCCTTCCGTTGCCTGTGTTGCTAAGGGCCTCGGCAGGCATCGGGCCCTACTGGACACCTACACTTGTGCTGACATCTCTTTGAGGCGCGCGTGGAATACAACGCACCGGTTGACGGGCCTGGTCCTTATCGGACGGCGAGCTACCCATTGCTCACCGTCCGTGTGCTTGAAGTATTAAATACATAAATAAAAGTACAATCTTGCTGACTGACTTATCTTTTAATTACGACATGGACTGTTAGTTGTTTACCTCATACCAGGACGTATAACACATTGATATTATACCTAATAGCCGTTTCTCTCCATCCACAGCCGACTTCATCCATCCCTGCAACAACACAGAGCCGGCCTGTCTAATAAAAGCAACCCAGGATGCGATACCACAGTTCTCCAAAGGTCTACCGGATCTAGGAGTACCACCGTTGGACCCATTCGTCATTGAAGAACTGCCTATACAGCTGCCTGGAATAAAAGTGACGTTTTACGATGGAAAGGCGACAGGTCTTCGAAAATGTCAGGTCTTGAATGTCGAGTAAGTGAAACTTATTAAAAAATATTTGAGATAAAAATAATCGAAAACCATTTAAGTAGTAAAGCGGTTAGGAATAAGATAGAATGGTCTTGGTAGCCCAGAGGGCTTTAAGCAAGCATATCCAAGGTGAAAAGTTTATATCTGAGCAGGTGCCGCATGATGAGAAAAAAAACTAATATATATTTGAAATGTCTCAGATTCGAGCCCCGTGATCAGGGATCAAGTTTCAGATTTCCAAAATGGACCAAAAATAACGTGATCTTCAGAGCCATTGATTTTGGTATGATCGTGTGTAGTGTAACCCATAATGACTTAAATAGGCTAATCTGAAAAAAATGTGAAAACATTGAAAACTCACTGGACTCCTGACCACAGAGCTCCTATCGGAAACTTTTCAAATATATTTTCGGTGTCCTCTCATCATGCCGCACCTGGTCGGCTATCATACTTATTGCCCTGCATATGCTTGCTCAAAAACCCGCTGGTTCCCCGGTACCATCTGTATGTCAAGTCATTTTGTTGCTATTTTTTTTGAAGAAGCCATACCCATCAACCCTTGAGTGCCCTAACACCACTAAGATCTTGGAGCTGCCAATACCCAAATAAATTGATAACACTACGGCCCGGGGATCGAATTCTCCTAAGGAACTTCTGTAAAAATACATTATTTATTTATTTATTTATTTTACACCAGAAAAATACAAAAATAAAAACTAAGATAAAGCTGTTAAAAAGTTAATTTTTTTAAAGTTAATTGTAAAAACATAAAAAATTAACAGTCAAACACTACAATGCTACAACGCTACTACTGCTGTGAAACTAAAACGTAAAAACCTGCTGCGCGATTAGATGGTGCATTTCAGAATTCAGTCTAGAGATTCCTGTTTTTAAAACTGTGCTTCTGAAAACAAACTTCTAATGGCATTGAACCCAATAATTTAATGGTCTAACTCAAAAGGATATATTGTGTATTGTGCCAATTGCCCCAGAAAATTACGAGAATGAACTAAAGTAACGCTTGTGAGAGGTTTACCGCTAATGGATTTACATTAGAGCTATTTTATACAATACCATTAGCTATTTTATACAGTACTACTAGCATTAAACCCTATTTATTGTTTGAACATACACCAATGTCTCTGAAGCTACACCTATACAAACAAACATAGCGACGTCACTAAATATAAATACGACAGATTTATAACAATTTACTTTTATTTTGTGCTATGTAGAACTTTATAAATGTGTAGAAATTTGATTCTTTAGATACTTTGTAGGTAACTAAAACTAACGAGTAACAACAAAATTAACAGTGTCTTTCAAATAACCTATACTGCGAAAAATAAACAATTAATTTTTATGTAAGGTATGAAAAGTTATAAAGTTATATAGTTAGGTTATATAAAGCCTGAAAATCCCAGAGGGTAAAACGATATGATCTCTAGACGCGGGTCAAGAGAGAACATGAAATATAACCAACACACTCGATGTGTTTTGGTTTTTTTGTTAGAATTATACACTCGTTTTTTTGTAATCACTATCATATCTCTGACTTCATCTTTTGGTTTATAGTGCTATTAACTCATCTGAACCGGTGTCTAAAAGTGGAACTAACCGGTGGTCTCTAAAACTATGAACATTCACCAAGATTTTCAGTCATTTTTTGTTCACCCAAAGCGACGCCGTCGCTAGGCCAGATGGGCTGGTGGAACTGTACTTCATGAAGGGCTATACTCTACATAAAGATACTATTCTACTCTATTAAAGAGTATGAATAAAAAGCAAAATACTTTTCACCTCATTCATCCTTTCCAGGGGTTAAATGTCAAAGGGAGCTTGTCGAGGTTTACAAAATAACGAGTACCTACACCAAATCTTTTCTATGCAAGGACTCTGAGAAAATTGTTGGGAACTCTTGGCCTGTGCCCTGAATCACATTTGAACAAAGAAACGATTATATCCGCTTCAAATGGTTTCAAAGCTGCAGAGATTATCTTTGAAATTCCTGCGGGTTTGATGCTTTTGTCTACGTTGAAGGCCATGGTTTCCAAAGCTAGTAGGTCACGTGTTTTTACTTGTATAAAAATATGTGGATAATAGGACTAAAGCAAAAATATCAACTTAAAAAGAAGGTACCTTTTAGGCCAATTTCTTGTCTTTGAAAATAGACCGAAAATTTGCACTCCTTGGTTTTGTAGATGTCTTTATGCCTCAATAAACATGTCCCATCAATAAAACCTGCCTTTTCTAAACATAACGCAAGAGAAATGCTACAAAAAGACTAATAAATCTGCTTTCAGATTATGAACCGGAAAATCTAGAAACAAAACTTTAAAGTACAACAGTATAAACGTCAAGCTATATTAGGCTATAGTTTGCCTTCGGTTTTAATCGTATCGCTCCGAGCAGCAAAAGGCAACGTCTTTAAGTTCTAGACTATTGTTTGAAGTTGATATTAAACTAAAGTTTGATCATGAATTTCAATACCAAGAGTAGACTGCATAAAGTTGAATATAAGTCTTACTGACTAAAACCCACCCGTATTCCTTCTTGTTGCCTGTATTGCCAGGGGCCTCGGTGACCCATTAGTACCTTCCCGAGACCCCGGCAGGCATCGGCGCTAGCGGACCCCTACATTGTGCTGACGACATCTCTTTGAGGCGCGCGTGGAATACGACGCGCCGTGGACCCGGGCCTGGTCCTTACCGGACGGTGAGCTACCCATTGCTCACCGTCCGCAAGCCCGCGCCTACGGTGGCCGGAAATCTGCCCGGGATTCCCGACGCCCAGGGCCTCTCCTGCGGCGGAAGTGACACAAGCCAACAATACAATCATAACTTAATATTTTAAATGTCAAAGTGTGTTTGTTTATTTTGTTGTTTGTTTGTTACGCTTTCACGCTAAAACGGCTGAACGGATTTGGATGAAATTTGACACATGGGTAGACCTAGACCTGGGTTAGGACATAGAATACTTTTTATCGCGGTAGTACGTTCTCGTGGGCTAATTTCCGACCTCCACGAGACCGAAGCGGCGGGCAAAAGCAAGTCTACTTAGTAAAAATTTTAAATTTACTGACTGACAGGAAACGCACAGCCTAACTGGCTGAGCCTAGAAGCACGAATATTTAACGATGGGATTTTTTTATTCATCCCTTAAATAGGGCGCATAAACGTTTGTATGTAACTCATCTTTGCTTATGGGAAATCTCGTCGGACACAAAGCTTGTATTACAAATAATAAACAAGTGTTCTAAAAAAAAAGAGTGAAATCCTATCATCAAGGAGTCTCTTTGATCAATAAATCCATGAAAAAAGAACTAGCTGGACTAAGATGACCTTGAATAAACAACTGGTTCTTATAAATCTTCTAACAATCCAAAGCGTTCATTCTCATTTTATATCCATTTTTTCACAAGGCAACTCATCCATTAAACTAATTTTCTTTTAACGCGTGTCGCAATCTAAATGCTACTTAAAAGTAGCTCTTACCTAACTACCAAGAAAACCTTGCCTCACCGCAGCAATGCGGTTTTATTCTCAGGCCTCTGTGAGTTGACGAAACTCTTTGTGTTTTGGTACTAAATATAACAAAAGGACTTCTCAAGGATAATGTTGATGTGAAAAATTATTGTTTTAGGAAAAAATAACATAGACTCTTTTATGTGCTCAATTATAATACCTTGCTTAGTAACGTGACAGGGTCACTTATTCTATAGTAACTACACTCAGCCATTCCAAGAAGTATCAAAAATTTCAATTCTGGTCTCAACAGTTCACAGTCATAATTTCTGGTCTGTCAACAGTCCAAAATTCAGGGTGGCCGGTGAAGTGACGTCTAAAGGTTAAATTTAGATGCCTTTTATTGCGGGGCATCCGAATCATACCTATGTATGTTCCGCGATTATTAGTAGTTTAGGAGATAGATTTTTTAAAATGATTTTTGTGATCATTTTCACCTGACATCGGATTTATTATACTTTTCTTTCTATTGAACGTTTGTGAATATATATCTTTTTTTTTTGTTATTATTTATCACCTTATTATCAAATCCTATCTTAAAAATTGCTGTTTATCTGGGCCTGATAAAACATGAGTGAAATTGAGTAGAGAGTTTAAAATTGCTCAAGCTGAATAACCACAAAAGTTCGACTCATTATCAAAAAATAATGGCTTCCAAGTATTTCTAAAAACTGCTATACATCTTCAATAACAAAAAGCATTTAACATTTTTTTAGGAAAATTATAAAGTTACTCGTTTTTACTTTGAAGGCAAGTTACAGAAAATAAACCCGATAGAGGTTTGGTTTTTTAAATGTTTTTTGCTACTTAAATTTGGATTCCGACCTTTGATTTAACCAGACAAAAACAAATATTAACAGCCCTGGGGTAAAAAATTGAAAGCTACGTAACTCAAAGAGCACTTCGAAAAACCTAGAAATCTTTAGAAAATCAACCCTTATCTAACACTACCAAAATCTCCAGAATAAAGCACCATGTATTTAGATTCAGAAGATACTAGCACTTCTCAACCTATTTTCAAGGATAGAAGAGGAACCGTTTATCCGAATATAGGGCTTGTCTGAGACGAAGTATGGAGCTTATTATGTTGTCGCCGGGTAAAAGGGTATGACATATCTAAATTGTTTTTCCCATTGTTATATGGCTCCAAGGGTTCTGAGATTTGGGATAAAAAGGCTTAGAGAAACGTTTTGTTTATAAATGATGACTACAGAAATGAGTTGCTTAAACTTTTGGGCTGTCAAATTTTATTGTGTGTATAAAAAAGTATTTGCGATAAAGAAGGTACTCGAACATGTATTCTGAAAAACGTTTCCAAAACGTCTAGTATTTCTCATATCATATAATTATGTAGGTAATAGGTAACTCAATTCAAAGCCAGTTTCAAAGCCATTTCGTGGGTGTCACTGCACTCTTGAAACGTTGACATTAGATGTAGCTCACTGTGCTGTGCTGATCAGTTAAGTCCATGTGTTGTGTGTGTAGACAGTTCATTCTTGAGGGAGGTGTTCTTTAAATTAATGTTTTCCACTTCCACTTCGCTGTCTTCTCTTTCCTCGAGCAGCTGTTTGATCATAACTTTAGAAGCCTCCAGCACCTTCAAGGTAGCTCTTAGTTTAGCTTCCATATCCCTGATTGTAGCACTGCGGGTCATCATATTCTTTGAAATGTCAATCACCTGGAATGTGTAAAGTTATGCAGCTAAATAACAGTGTAAGAAAAGATGTAGTAATATTTAGATTAGTAGGAGGTAGAAGAGAAAAGAAAAGAATAAAATTGGGTAATAAATTGTTAACAAATAGATATTGCAATTAGATGAAGTTAATAAGAAATTTGATGGAAATGTTATACAAACGTGAAGTTACAAGGAATAAACTGCTTTTATTGTAAGACACAAACTTGATTGACAATAAAAAGTTTATGACACATTACAGGTAACATAGTAAATATTAATAAAATTAAATAATAATCAGTAAGGCCTAATGAGCATATTATTTGTGTAGTAAATTGTCTGAGCGAATGTTTCATCGTCGATTTTGCTTCCATTAGTTGTCAAGCAAAAGGAGACATAAACCGTGCTAGTGTTTGATGGACGTAGCTCAGAGACCTGAGCAGTATTTTGTGATGTTCTGCGGTCTATAAATGTTATGTAGAATAACATAAATAAAACAAAATACTCCCCGGGATTGATGATATTTTTAAATCTTTCACCGTTGTTGGGTTGGCTCGTTGACAGCCGGTTTAATATCCTTTTTGTTCGAAGTTTTCGCGACAAAAACATTGTATAACCACTGAATATATTACTTAATAACTAGGTAACACTATATTATACTAATTTAACATAACTATAACACTTTTATTAATTTTCTAAATGAATTATCCTAGAGGTGGTTTTTTTGACGACCCTTTTAGGTCGATTGGCCATTTTAGGCTGGCACCACCAGTGTTGCCAGCCTAAAATGTCAAAAGGTAATACGGGCTGGTGTCCACAACTCCACGTCAATGCGCGTATTTTGCGTACGGGTGGGAAACCGATTATTCGATCCAACCCAGCTCCTCAAGGAATCATCCTCATCTCACGGAGGGTGCCTGGGTTACCGAAGTACTTTGCCCTGTATGTAGCACATGAACTGCTGTCTCGTTGTTCTCCTTGCAGGCCCTGCACAGTGGACTGTCTGTGACTTCTATGACAAAGAGGTGTTTGTTAAATGACGCGTGGCCAGTTATAGCTGCTGTAACAGTGCTCAGCTGTTGTTTAGTTAGTCGGAGAACCTGTTTCGTGAGGCGGCCATCAATTGTAGGGAGTGCTTCCTTGGCCTGCCTGCACTCACCTTGGTCTGACCATAGTTTGATATGTTGATCCCTGGTGCGGTTCCGTAAGTACCCGAAGGGGAGTGGCGCGATGGGTTCAGGTCCCACTGGTGCCATGCTCGACCACCTTCTGAGAAGTTAGTCGGTTGCATCGTTGCCTAACGCACCGCTGTGTCCTTTATTCCGTTATCCATTTAATGGTTATGTTATTGAGGCTACTCACCTGGTTGAGGCGCTGGTGGCACTCTTATATTAGCCCAGAGTCAACTGTGTGACTGTTTAGCGCTTGCAGGACAGCCATACTGTCTGAGAGTATGCGAATCGAGTGGTCCTTAAATTTTCTGGCCATGATGGCTGAAGCGGCCAGATAAATACCCATGCACTCGACTTAGAACACTGTGTAATAGACCCCCAATGGTATGGCTATGCGTATGTTGATGTCCTCCGTAAAGACTCTAGCACCTGTGCCACTAACTGTTTTGGTACCATCTGTGAAGATGCGCAGCTCTGCAGGGCGCAATCCCTCGCATCGGCGATCCTCGTGAAGTTGAATTTTGTATTTTTTATCAAAGATAAATTGTTTGGGTTCACGGTCATTTATTTATTTCGTAATGGGGAACTCTTTATTGAGTCCCTCAAGCAGCGCGGTGTGTAGTGTATCTCTCTTGTCCCAGAGATTCATTGCATTTAGGCGTACTTCCGCCATCATCGCTTCCTGCTGTATGAACAGGTGGAGCGGTAGTAGTCCCAGCAGCCATGTTGGGACTACCCACTATTCCACTGCTGCGGTCGGAGTAATCCTCATGCAGCCCGTGGTCGCCATGCAGGCAAGTCTTTGTACTACACCTACCTTTGTCAGCCATACAGCCATAGTATAATTTTGGGGTATAGGCCCCACATCTTACCAATAATTTTCTTGCACTGCGAAAAGGTGATGCAAGCCCTGTTTAGTTTGTTGTCTAAGTGACTACTCCAGTTTAACTTACTGTCTAGAATGACCCCGAGGTACTTGACTTCGTTGGCTAACTGAAGTTCTGTATCGAACAGTGGAAGGCGGAAAGGGCATAATGCTCGTATATGGGTAAAAATGCATATCATATCCGACATTGGCAGAATTGTCGACATCGGCACAATTGCCATAGAGAAAAATATAATGTAATACACGTCTAGTCAATGTCTGAGAATTTCTGAAATTTTGCAGTATTTAAAATTTATAAAAACCGGCCATTTGCGTGTCGTACCACTCACAATGAAGGGTTCCGTAGCTGGGAAGTTAGGATGAATTTATCCCAAAAACAAACTTAACATTGTAGTTGAAAAACATCTTCTCCCATACATCGATATATGCCACGGTCAATTCTCCAACTGCAAATTTAAGTTGGTCGACAATTACTTGTTAACTTGTAAAGCCCATATAGCTGTGATAGTTTTCCTTTTAATTTCATTATATGTACTACTGTAATTAATTTTTTCACAGCTCCATATATTAGCACTTTAATGCTTAATATTAAGCAAGCAGATACTTGAATCGAAAAGTGGTATTCAAAAACCCGCAATATTTTTGAACGGCCTATCCAACCATATCCCACACCATGGGGTAGACAAGAAACAAAAATATCATTTCCACATTAGATGCAAGGGAGGTACCCTAAAAAAAATATATTTTCATGATTTTATTCTAGCACTTTGTCGGCATGACTAATATGTGTACATATACAAAATTACAGTTTTCTAGTACTTAGCGTCTCTGAGCTACAGCGGGGACAGATAGATAGACAGACAGACAGATAGACGGACAAACGAACATGGCGAAACTATAAGGGTTCCTTGTTTACTACGGAACCCTAAAAAAGGGGAATCCTAATTAAAATACCACTCAGTCAACGTTCCTAATGTAGCAAATTGAGGCCTTTTAAACAGTTTCGTAGGGTTTTACAAAAATGAAGGAAAGGAAGCTTCAAATAGAACAGAAAAATAAAAGGTTATAATTGTTTTCTTTTCAGAGCAATACTGGAAAAGAATATATTCAATTTGGACGTACGGTGCAACATTACGATCAAGGGCAAATACACGGCTGTTGGAAGACTATTGCTGTTCCCTATCAATGGTGAGGGAGACTCCAAGATCAAAATTGGTGAGTTGTTTGATAACTGAATAATGCTATTAAATAGTTGAGAAAAGAGTCAAATCGTCTGAATGTTTCAGTACAATTTGTTGCCAGGCAAGTTAAGTTTGATGATGTGTATGCGTATCGAAGGACCAAAGCAATCATCTGCATTATTATCATTTGCCTTATTCCACCTGATTATAGGCCTCCTCCATTTTGGGCCATGCTCCCCTGGTCTGTGTGTCTGTCTTCTTTAAATGACTACCAGCAAAAATGATAATTAACTATTGGGTCAAATGGAAAATGAGTTATAAACCTTGGCAACCTTCAATTTTAATTTATTCTAAATAGTTCTTGAGCTAGTCAGCTTTAACTCCACCTAGAAAACGCCTTGAAATAACTTCAAAGTTACTGTTTACTATTTGTAAATTTCCTTCCAATCTAAAACGAATAAGAAACCTAAATAAACAAAAATACCCCTTAAAATTCTCTGCTTGACCTTGAATTGAGAACGCTTAACAAACTGTTAAATAGATCAGAAAAAATAACAGATTAGGTACCATGCATCCTTGTTCAAACTAATTACCACGTAGGCGGTGAAGAGAACAAAATAAATAAACCTAACACCCCACAAGAAACACGAGTAAAATTAATTTTCGTGTCGTAGTAAGAATTATAAGAAACGCAATACATACAACTAACGTTACATGAAAACAAATTGCAAATATAACTGAAATGCCTTCATGTATTTTATAAACGGATACAATGCCAACTCGCGATGAAATAGAAATCGTGCATTCGTTCGAATAATAAATATTGAAAGTTGTTGCGTTAGCGTGTTCGCCTGTTTGTGATGTCTGGTATGTAACTTCATGAATATTTTATTGTAGTTTATGGACTACTAAACATTTTCCATGGATGATGGCGTTAGCTTTAAATCTTACCAGCCTATTATTATAACATAAAAGACTGGCCTTCACTTCACAACCTATTTGGATAAGCATTGTAAAGTGCGGTGAATTGTAAGACTTGGCCCTCAACTGACGCTACCTAGCTGTACATGGGGCAACAATCTTATACTTTTGCTTTTAACATTTCAGCAGGAGTTTTAATTTTGAGAGAAAACTGAATAAATTAAATAATTGTGCCAGTTTTTGGGATAATCAAAATTTTGCTTGATCAATGTCAATATTTGTCTGTGTTTATCTTCTACTGGGTATTAACCATTAATTTTAGCTTCTACCATTTCAGTTTAGGTACAAGTTCTTGTTTGTTTCCACTGTACACTACTATTATAAGAAGGTAAAGTGTGTAAGGTTGGTAAAACTAAAAATTATTTCACTGATAGAAAGCTCATACCTAGTACTGTAGAATATATTTTATGGTACTTATAGTTGACTTTACCCACGTTACTGATCATCTTCATGTTGCTATATTCCTGGACAGAAATAAATCAGTTGGATCCCCATAAAAAAATACTTAGATCCGATATGACTAGAGGCTGTACAAAATGAAATAGGTCACCTTGATTTCACTCCTATTCTTAATACTACCTAACAACCAACATATTAATTTCCGACATACAAACTGCCATAACAAGGCATACTAAAATGTATCACACACTTAATAGAAAAACAGTTAGAAAGCCCTGGATGGCTGCTGGCTTGGTTCGATGCCTACGTAACCGCGACAAAATGCATCGACAGGTCAGTAAGTTTCCGACAATCTAATATTAAAACGTACGCGGTAACGAAACTTCTGTAATTCCCTGCTTAAAAAACTAAAACTATGAGAAAGCAAAACTTCTTAAAGCTAATTACACCCGAGAGCTACGTGGAAAGTTATTAAATCTATCACACACAGTAAGCAACAAAAACACTCTCTTAATTCTCTGCTCCTATCTTCAGTTGACCCTATCTATCGTATCAGTAAATAATGTCAATGTTTTTTTGTTAACATTGGTACGAACCTTGCATCAAAATTTGAAGCTACCAAACTCATCTTCATCCCCGTCTCCAATTAACTCTCTATTGTTTCCATTAGTTGATGAAGCACTTGTAATATGTATAATTCAAAGTTTACGCAGTGATTGTGCAATCATCATAAAACAATCTAGATCCATTCTCGCTTCTTTCATTGCCCATATAATATGTAACTGTGCCATCAATTCCGGAGTTTTCCCAAAAACTTTCAAACGTGCAGCAGTCCATCCAGTGTACTGGTGTACAAAGGCAAAGCTAAAGACGACGTGTCCGATTATCGGCAAATTTCTTTTTTGCTTAGCTATTTGTCTAAAATACTTGAAAGAATCCTTAACAACTAACCTAATAAAATTCCTAACAAAAAATAAAATAATCGCAGACAACCAGTACGGATTTCGTTCGTGTATCTCCACAGAAGATGCTGTCTCTGATTTCACCAACACCCTAATTGACAAACTGGTTACTCGCCTTTAATGCTATGTTGTCTTCGTAGATTTAACGAAGGCCTTCGATACAGTTTCTGTTCCCAGACTTTCAGCCAAAATAGAGCATATTGGAATACATGGTGTCGTTGGGGTCCCAAATAACGGTAGGAGGGGTTTCTATCGGCGTCGAGTCGACGATGAAGTACCTGGGACTCGTCCTCGACAGCCGGTGGAACTTCGTGGAGCATTTCCGACGTTTGGCTCCCAAACTGGAGCGGGCGGGCGCTGCATTGAAGCGGCTCCTGCCCAATCTAGGGGGTCCAAACGCCTCCTGCCGGAGGCTCTACGCGGGGGTCGTGCGGTCCATGGCCCTCTACGGGGCTCCTGTATGGGCGCGCTCTCTGGCGCTGCGGCCAGCCCGCCGGTTGAGCGCGGCCCAAAGGGTCATGGCCATCCGGATGGTCCGAGGATACCGCACGGTCTCCTGTGAGGCAGCGAGCCTCCTTGCTGGATTGCCGCCATGGGATCTGGAGGCAAAAGTCCTCGCGCACGTATGGGAGTGGCGCGAGGAGGCGAAACGCCGGGGCGTAAGTCCGCTGCCGCGAGAAATCGCGGCACAGCGGACGGAGCTCCGGCGGGATCTCATGGCGTCATGGAAAGTACGGTTGTCGCAACCCAGTGCTGGGCACACCACGATTTCGGCAATAAATCCCCTCTTTGAGGAGTGGCTGGAGAGGCGCCACGGCGTCCTCACCTTCCGCCTGACGCAGGTCCTCACCGGACACGGCAGCTTCGGGAGGTTCCTGTGTCGGATAAGGCGGGAGGAAACGTCCGGGTGTCACCACTGTGTGGATCGCCCGGAGGACACGGTGGAGCATACGGTGGAGGTCTGCCCGGCTTGGGCAGAGCACCGCCGTGTCCTCGTGGAGGCGATCGGCGGCAGAGACCTCTCGCGTCCGGCCCTGGTTCAGGCCATGGTACGGAGCGAGAGGGCATGGGCAGCCGTCACCTCCTTCTGCGAAGCAGTAATGCTCGCGAAGGAGGAGGCGGGACGGTTGAGGGAAAGGCAAGTTTCGCGCCCTCTCGCCCCTAGCCGCCGCAGGAGACGCCCAGGGCGTCGGGAATCCCGGGCGGATTTCCGGCCACCGTAGGCGCGGGCTTGCGGACGGTGAGCAATGGGTAGCTCACCGTCCGGTAAGGACCAGGCCCGGGTCGACGGCGCGTCGTATTCCACGCGCGCCTCAAAGAGATGTCGTCAGCACAAAGTAGGGGTCCACTAGGGCCGATGCCTGCCGGGGTCGCGGGAAGGTACTTATGGGTCACCGAGGCCCCCGCAACACAGGCAACAGGAAGGAATACGGGTGGGTTTTAGTCAGTAAGAGTCTGACACACCCTCCCGCTCCGCCCAGAGCGGGAGAAGTTATTTGATGATTTCCCACCCTCAAAAAAAAAAAAAAAGGAATACATGGTGTGACCACCATGGTGTGATATTTACAAAGATCAGATCCCTAAATATTTTTATAAGACTGGCTACGACCACTGAGGTCAGTGGGCGTAGCCAGTGTGTTAAAATTAACTCAATTTTCAGTGAAGAAGAGAGTACAGCTACGGTATATCTTAAATTGGTATCTTGGTACCCACATTATTTCAAATATATATAAGTTACCTCTGTTAATTACCCCTCATTAATGTGACATTTTTACCTACTGTGACTGTCTGTCATGTCTTCTAATTAATAACAAAATATTTTATTCTAAATTCTTATTTTAACATTGTCTCACGATATTAGGCTCATTAAATCTCAATTTTATGGGCTGACAGCTCGACGTGTTACCGTAATTAATAACAAAACATCCTATTTCTTTGGAATTGTGAAACCTTTTAGAAATGCATTCCATTTATATTTTATGGGAAACAAACTTGAGACAATTAACAACGGACGGGTCGAAAGCAATAATTCAACAAATTCTAAAGATACGACTAAAGTATTCGATTTCTTATCGCAGAGCACAATATTAGTGCACCTCTGTTTAGGATGAATTTAGCTCTGGCAAAACCCAAACATGCCCTTAAAACAATTGAGAAATGGTACAAAAAAGGCAATAAACCTATTCTGAGTATTCGGTTGGCATGGGAAAAAGACCACGCTCCGGTCGTTTTAGAGATGGAACAGAGGACGAAAAGGGTAGGGCTGAGGGGAGTCGGTGATGAGCCGCGACAGGGTTCGGACGTAATAACTAGGGAGTTAAGTTAGAGAGTTCGTGAAAAGACCACGAGAAAGAGCGGTTGAATTAGGCCTGACTAGGTGAGATAGAACTAAGTCGATTATCGTTATCAGTTTAATTAATACGTTAAATTGTAATAAAAAGTGTAGATTTAGACTAGGTTATATTAGTCAAGTATAATGTAAGTTGTGTGTAAGGCGCGCGAATCTCAGTGAGTGTATCTGTGAACTATTGGGTGAGTGTTTACTATTCTATTCCTACTTATTCCTTTCTATGACGATCGAGGTATCCTACACCAGCGTTTGGTTTTAGGGACTCGGAGAGAGCCTTCCATTGGGTGTGACATTCAACAAGAGACGGTAGCCTACCCTACCAACAGACTATAGACAATCACAACCAAGACATGACACTTACGGCAGTCACACCGCTTATGGATGGCTGAACCGAATTAATACTCGCAACTCGTTAGGGCCAATTTGAGCTATAATGCTACTTTGTAGTTGTCTACGAACACAAACCAACCAAATGCTAGTGATGGTTACCTTATCCCTATGGACTGACTAACTGCAGGATATTTTACATTGCCCTTGATGTATGCACATTCTCCGGGAAAAGGGGTTAGGCTTCACCAAGTTTCCTAAACTGGATTGATAGTTCGTTCTAAGGAACGCTAGGAATTGTGTCTCGTTAAACCACATCTGGCTATCGGCCTCTCACAAATTATCATTAGCGAGACACGATAATTGGATGCTGAGATAGAAACGCTCCGTTGCTTGACACAGTCGCATGGTTGCCGATTACATTGAAAGCATCTTCTAAATGGGGAAGATTAAGAGAGTGAGAAGTGACGATTTGGAATAACCACTTCGGCGTATAGCAGGAGCAATTGTAAAGAATTCTACTACCGACTGACGATGCGGCAAGTTTTGTATTGTCTTTGTAACGGGTGATTAGGCCGTTATAAGGGGTTCATTACATTAGTACGCGCCCAGTGATTACTGGAACGTGTCTCGCTCAATGACAGTTGAACTTCGCAGTACTCTGCATTAGGATAGAGTAAGACATGACTAGAGCTTAGGGAGCGTGGCTTGTTAGAATCGTAGCAGTGTCCTTAGTGGTCCTATGCGTTCAGGTCTATCAATACACGCACGACGCTGTCAGCTGCTGTAAAGCAGTCCCACGTCACTTTGGGGTGGGTCTGTAATTATTGTAAAGAAATCCAGTAACGTAACTTAGAGTAATATACTCGTACAACGCAAGCGTTACGTGTCACAAACCTACACTTTTATATTACTGACATATCCTCTAACTTTCATAATCAAAAGTAAAGTAGATAAATTAGATTCCTTTCCATAACCTGTGAATTCCCAACCTTATTTTATATTGACATTGTTTACTTGTAATCCCTCCTTGTCCTAACTATCCAAGACGAATGCAACAAGACGATTTAAGACTACGGAAAGATAAAGACGTTGGAGTCTAGGCGAGTTAAGTTAGGAGGCTTGGTGAATACCAAGGGCCATGTCCGAGTGGGCTGTCGCTAGATAGCGAGTATGAGTTATAGTTGGGTTAAAGCCCCGATTAGACTAATTTAGTACCTAATATAGTGTGTGTGTGAGTTTGTTGCAACGACTGGGAGAGTCTTTCAATATAATATTTATCCTAGTCTGATAGTATAATTAAAGTTCTTGTAACTAAACAGACAGAGACGTGTTGCTGGGGAGTTTGTTGCGTCACTTCTTCTCCCCAGCTCAAACACTAGGAAGTGAAGACGGGTGGGCGCTTTGGGGCTGTCTATAAATCTTTGAGAGAGTTGATCCACAGCTCTATTAATTAATAATTCTTGAGTTTCGATTCTCAACTCTTATTATCTAGTAATTCTTGAATGTTGTATTCTTTATCACAAACCAATAATTCGGTTAGACTGATATGAACACATGTCTTGCAGATATGCTTGTTGTGCAAAGGGTGAACTTTCAGGGGCTCGGGAAACCACATCTATCTCATATCCAGTCCAAGGACTGATAGGGACCATGTCTCTTTAAGAGCATGATGCCGACGCAATGCCGCTAGAACTAGCCGCCCCGTTGTTAGACAAGGACGGTCCACACGGTTGCCGCAGGGAAAGCCGCTTCGTCACGCTTATCAGTTTGAAAGAACTGCTAGGGACCATGTCTCCAAAAGAGCATGATGCCGATGTAATGCCGCTGAAAAGCCGCTTGCGTCACTTTATGGAAGTGTTGCTCTGAGTACTCCAAGTACAGATGTAAAGTATCGTGTGAGTAATGCCTGACCAAATACCTCTTACGCTAGCGTAAGAGTTACTAACAAATCTATATAATAATATACTTACATCCCTCTATTATTTATTGTCTTTCTAAAACCACATCCAATTTCATAACTATGAATTTCTAAATCTTATTTAATATTTCTTCCAATCCTTTCCTTGTTCTATTAATGGGACAAGGCGTTGGACTTCTTCATATTTGGAATTCATTTAATCTCTGTCGGTGGGAGAGCGACCAGTCTGGAGACGAGCTCTACAGAGTCGTACGGCGGCGGAGTACGACTTTTTTTCAAAATGAGGAACCGACCCAAACATTCATATTAACAGAATTAGGAAAAACGAAAATTTTATCGGCCTAGGGTCATTTAGGAACAGTCATACTACGCAGAGTAAAGTACAGTAAAGTAAAGTAAAGTACGTAGAGTAAAGTAAGTGCTGTGTCGACTTTTGAATTATGAAGAGACTTGGGACCTAGGACAAACATAAACATAGAACTGAGCTCACCTTACGTACTGTTATGGACTGGCTTTCCATTAGCCGCTCAATGTTTCGAAGATTAAAGTAATTCAATTTAAACCACCAAATTCACCTAAACCACCAACGGATTCTACCAAATTAACAGCGCATATTTGTCATAATGCCTCGTCATGCAATTGCAATTGCCTTGTTATGGTTTAGAATATTAAATATTTAGCTGTTTATATCGACGAGAGGCTAGCTCGTCGTGTAAATACGGATACTCTTTGCTTCGTTATTTAAAGAGCTCAGAAATTCAGCCATCCCGGTGTGGGGTAGGGGGGTTCAAAACCGTGATGCTTAGGGTGGAACGAGCTCAGTGGGCTATCCTCAAAATTATGTATTTCCGTAAAAGGGACTACCCCACAGCCCATTTGTACTCCAAAGATCAAGTACTCACGGTGAGAAAACTCTATGTGTACAATCAACAAGAACTTACACTGCATATGGTCAAGCAGAGTGTTCCATGGCTACTGTCCCTCAATTACGATGAAACAGAGCAAATTCTTATAACTCTTTCCTAACACGAATTCTACCCTATGAGATGCACTCAACTTCACCCCTTACTCGCAATCCCAATCAACCTTTCCTGAACATTCAATTCAATTTACGCAGAAACTTCAATCACACACACACAAGAACACACCTACACATACACTTGCACACACACTCCACTACACGCATACACACAATCACCATGACAGGGTTTTTCTAACCATTTTTGTATAATTTGTATTACTTTAGTCTTTTTATTTCTCCTTTTTTACCCCCAGGAGGGTAATGTTTTTCGAGAGTATGTATGTATGTATGTATGTATGTATGTATGTATGTATGTATGTATATTTGTTTGGCATGCTCTGTAGCCTAAACTGCTTGATGGATTTTAACATATGAGGTGTCCTTAGATTCGTTTTAATTGTGGGAGTGACATAGGCTATATTTTGATATTTATACAGGGTGGAATTTTGTAATGCCACCTGGAGGGAAAGTACTCTTAATACTGCAGATAGAAAGTTTTACTCAAAGGAAACATTCCTTTATTTTTGAATAGAAAGCAAACTGCATTCAAAGATTTTCGAAAATTCTCTTATCCCACACCCGGGAATCGAACCGGCTAAAATCTGAAAAAAATATACCCTGTACTTTTATTGCATCGATCGTTAGGGTCAATTATAAGGATGAAATCTCTCTAACAAACATAAATTAAATGAAATGAAAACCAGGAAATCTTAAATTAATTTAATTATTTACAAAAAATGTTAAACTAACTAATTAGTTGCTCGAAATGGGCTCCATTCTCTTGGATACACAAATTTATTCTTTTAACGAATTCGTTTCTAGTAACATTTAATAGTGTTGTGGTGAATATTATAAATCGTATTCTGAACTTCAACTCTCAACTCGTTGTCATTCGCATAAGATTTCATGTAAATTTGATTTTTTACATATCCCCACAAAAAAAATCTAATGGGGTGAGATCTGGCGATCTCGCAGGCCATCTGATTGTGCCGTTTGTACCAATCCAGGTATTAAAATGGTTATTAATGTAGGCAGTAGTGATTCTGCTGTTATGTGCTGGAGCACCATCTTGCTGTAGAATTATTTGGTTTCGCTCTTCCTCGGGGAAATCATTTAACTCGTTTCTTAAGATTAAGAGATCCAGTATTTCAATATACTTGACAGTGTTTAAATGACCTTCGTACACGTGGACTAACACTACATTATTTCTCATAATTCCGCACCAAACGTTGAAAGAAAATCTTACTTGATTGTTAGTTTCATGAACACGAACAGGATTCACTAGAGACCGATAATGGTTATTGCGGCGCGGCGGCGATTGTACATGCCATTATTGCTGTAGTTGGCTTCGTCAGACCATACAATGTTACTCAAAAAATTAGGGTTTCAGTCAATTTCTCCAAGCATGTTTTCACAAAATTGTAATCGTCTGTCACGATCCCCAATATGCAATTTTTGCACCAACCGACCTTCACGATAGCATTTATACTTATACTTTTTCAGCACTTTAAGTACGCGAGTGTGGGTTGTTCCTAATTCATCGGCAGCATCTCTACTTGAAGCCTTTGGAAATGATTCAAAGTATGTTAAAAGATCTAGTTCAAAATCGAAATAGTTTTGCTGAATAGTTTGCCGTCTCTTTTTGAAACCACCAGTATTCTTTAAATTTTCTACCATCCTTTTCAATACAAACCGAGTTGGTGCCTGTCGGTCTTGATATCTCTCTCCATACCACCGCAGAGCTAGATTCACGTTTTTGTTATTTAAAAAATAAGCTTCCATTAAATCAAACTGTTCTTGATAAGCCATTTTCACCGTGAGACAAAATGTGAAATGAGTTGTAAAAACAATCAAATGTGAATAACAACTATGACAATCTAATTTTCAAATTTTAATCTAACATTCCATATTTAAATTACCTCATACACGCAGCTACGAGTATGTCGCAAAGGAGTCTGCATTACAAAAGAAGGATGTTAGTTTAAGAGCTTTAACTTGACTCATTGAATTTGTAACTTCAGATTTCCTGGTTTTCCTTTCATTTAATTTATCATGTCTGTTAGAGAGATTTCATCCTTATAATTGACCCTAACGATCGATGCAATAAAAGTACAGGGTATATTTTTTTCAGATTTTAGCCGGTTCGATTCCTGGGTGTGGGAAAAGAGAATTTTCGAAAATCTTTGAATGCAGTTTGCTTTCTATTCAAAAATAAATGAATGTTTCCTTTGAGTAAAATTTTCTATCTGCAGTATTAAGAGTACTTTCCCTCCAGGTGGCATTACAAAATTCCACCCTGTATATTGCATTTGTAAATACAAAAAAGGAGGTAAAAGGTTTTTTTTAATACATTGCTACAATATTGGTATCAAATAAAAGTATATTTGAAAATATACTCATTATTAGAATGAGTAATTTTCAAATATATAATATTAATAAACCCTTTTCAGTTATGTGTTTTTGCAGTCGGGTTTTTTGTTTTTTCTCTTATTGCATAGGAATTCAATAGTATGTCCGGGAGAAGGCACTGGCTCTTGTACGAGTAACATAGGTTAAGCACAGGTTGCTAGGTGGAGGACAAGTGTCAGGGACTTCACACAATTTGTAACCACTTATGTAATAAAAATTATTATATTATAAGATTATTACTTCCACGTGGACGGAGTCGCGGACAGAAGTTAGATGATAATATAATGATTGTTGAAATGTAGTGTCCAATCAATGACCATTTCTTGTCTTTACCTGTGTATAAAGAGCCTTGATATTGAGTCAAATACAGGTTTAATATTATTGATTTTGACATTAACTTGAATCAAAATATTAATGTTCCAGTGAACTCCATCATCAAGTTGAATATAAACACGAAGTACTTCAAGGACGCCGAAGGTCGTGACCACTTCGGGATCAAGAACTACAAGTACACGTTCGATTACGGCGAGAGAATCGTCTATACGATCAACAACCTTTTCAAAGGCAACCCAGAATTAAGTAAGTATAATTTTAATGCTTCTTCAGCGTTTGCTGAAATCTTTGTTAGGTCATGCCATAGTAGCACAATATCACAAATCTTTTCAAGTATAGTTCTAATGGCTACGGCTAAACTACATTATCATTCTCCTGCTCCCAATCATCCTAATTTATTTGGGGTCGGCGCAACATGTCCCTTTCTTCCATACTTCTCTGTTAGTTGTCATCTCAATAGTCGTCCTCTTTCTAGCCATATCATCTTTCAGACAATCCATTCATCGTTTCTTTGGTCTTCCTCTACTCTTATAGACATTTATAATCAAATTTTGCTCACCACATTTTCCTCACTCCTCCGCATCACATGCTCATACCATGATAACCGGTTCCCACACAACTTTTCAGTTACCGGTGCCACTTTCAGACTTCCTCTTATCATTTCTTATTCTATCCATTTGTGTCACATCACACATCTCTCTTAACATTCTCATCTCAGCTGCATGCAATTGCCTTTCATTCATCCCTTGTGTGGCACAACATTCTAAACCATACATAACAGCAGGTCTAACCATTGTTTTATATATCTTCCCCTTAAGTTTAAGGGTAATGTGGCAGTCGCAGAATTTTCCCAATGCGGGAGTCGCAGATTGTTCCCGTGATATGCTGCTATTTCATCCATCCAGTGTTAATATTTTGCTTAACCGTCCGATCTACTTTGCCATCACTTTGCACGAGTGAACCGAGATACCGAAAGTAAGAACAGGCTGGGAGAAGCGCGTCATCAAGCGCTATGGCTCCAGAACTGGAGAGACAGCTGAAATCGTAGAACATATATTCAGTTTTGGTTCTTCTGATTTTCAAGCCAACATTCTCCAGATTCTGTTACCATTTCTCCAATCTGCTGTGGATCTCAGGTCCACCTTCACCAGAACAATGTCATCGGCAAATAGGTGCATGCACCAGGGTACCTCTTCCTGTATGTCCGGCGTCAGAACGTCTATAATCAACAGGAAGAGGTGGGGACTTAAAGCCAACCCTAGGATTGCCGGAGGTTCAGCGTGGCTGTAGGCTTACACGAACCAGCAGCCAACCGGACGTAGGTATAAGATTGGCAGTACATCGCACGAATTAACTCCACATACTTCCCGGGCAAACCTATCTCTTTCAAGGCCCACCACAACAAATCCCGAGGTACCCTTTCATACGCTTTCTCTTTTCTTCTTGTGTGCATGTCTGTACTTCTCGCACAATTGGCGGAGTGCAAAGGTGGCTTTTGTTCCTCGCCCTGGCATAAACTCAAACTAGTTCGGGGTAATATCACTCTCCTCTTGCAGTCTTTTCTCTATTTTTTTCTCCCATACCTTTATACTATGTGACATGACCTTTATCTCTCGATCGTAGTTGCAGTCCTTTATTCTTAAATATGGACACTAGCGAACTATTGTACCATTCTTGTGGGATCTCTCCTTCATGCAACAACTTATTGAAGAATAAAGTCAGCCACATCTTTTAAAAACTTCTATACTTCTACTGGTAGCCATTACCCTTCGCAGAACCATCAAAAAAAGCCAACGTGGTATTAGTGTAGCCTTCGCAAATGTTATTACTAGTTTCATATTTAATCTGACGTTTTGTTACTAGAAGAACCTAAGATTTGCCAAAAAATATTTCCATAAAATTGAAAGAACTTTTTAAATCTAAGTTTTAGTCAGAGTCCTGTTACATTATTTTTAACGTAGCCCTGACTGAATAGAACACAAGCAATTTAAAATAATCCTAAATAAAACTAATGTACTCATAATTAAAATTAAGATAATATATTTCCAAGAGGACTGCCGGAGCTCTGTCAAGTATTTTATTTCGCCATTAGCTGTTTTTTTTTTGTACAAGAAAGCTAGTTAAATTTAAATGGAACTCCTCGACTTTACTAATGCCTCCTGACATTTGTTAAGAAAGTGAGGTCTTCAAATAAGTGGCGTCATATCCTAAAGCACAATGTTTCCCGCCATTTTCATTTCCTTGTATCATTTGAACTGTTGAAAAGTTTACGCAAGAACTCTTTCCAAGTTTTTTCACTTCGACTTTTCTTAGTAGGCTTAAAAATTTATTTAATACTTCTCTATTCTCATTGGGATTATCAACAATTTCCAGGTAACACAGTGTTGCAGTTTCTAAATGAAAATTGGCGAATAGTCACCGAGGAATTTGGACAACCAGTCGTGGACTTTGCATTGAATGTTACCGTCACTACGGCGAAAAAATTCTTCGATGCAGTACCGTACGATGAGTTGCTCTATGTGCCCATACCCAAGTATTGATAAGTACTACCGTTCAAAGATGAATAACGATACAAAAACTTAAATTTTATTAACTTTTTGTACTGAAACTAAATTTGTATTTAAATATTAACTGCGCGCCTCAAAGTCAAGCTTTTAAAATGATTTATAAAAAAAAAAAACTACACATCATGAGTAGGTATGCGTATTAAGAGATTCTGATAGTTTTTACTCTATGACCCAGCTTTATGCAAATGTAGTTATTAATTCTACCGAGTATTTTGTATTTACATAACTCGGCATTTAATTTCACAAGGCAATGTAAGGTGAAAATTTCAAATAGCAATTTCTTGGTAGTATCAACATGAATAACTTTTTTCGTGCAGTAAAATGATTTTTTCTGTGTGAGTCGAAAACGTAAATATTGGGAAAAAAAGTTGAAAACAAATTCAATTTTACTTTGAGAACCGATTTCAAGAAAAGATACATAGAAGAATTGATTGATTGAAAAAAACTAGACAAATTTATGATACATAAATTCCCGTAATTGACTGAATTTAACCAAAAGGGACAGTTAAGGATTTAAAAACCATTACCTAAGTAAGTACTTTCCATTAAAAGAGATTTGAAATATATACATTTGTAAAGGAAAAATAATAGATAAATGATTTATGTCGCTAAGTGATTACCATTTTTTTTCTACACAGATGTTAATTTTATAAAGATTATTTTAAAGATTAATTGCTAACATTATGAAATTGTAAGACTATTTGATCAATTTAGTGCCAATATTCGAAGTGAATAAGTATAATCATTCCATAGGGGCTTTGGGACTTTAACGAAGATAAAATATTATTTCTTTTAAACAAACTTGCTGAAAAATTAATAATTATCCCATTTTTTGTTACTGACTGTATTCGAGCATTGTTAGTAACTGTATTCAAACACGAAGCTGTTGTTCATCTAAAATGTTCTTGCCCTTGATAAATTCCTAATAACAAAGAATTTTCAGGACAAGCTTCTCAATATGTATTTGTATAAAAATCATGCCTTGGGGCAGCTGAGCCAAAATTCCCTTCTAGGTATGATAATAATTTACTGTAAAAAATTCTTAAAAAATTTTACTAATTGTATAAATTGAGACTTGTTGTAATTATTATTTTTAATATATTGTAAATAGTGTACATTTTTAATTATAAAAGGTTCTTCATTCTGTAAAACCCTGTACTTTACTTTTGGGCACATACATAACACAGAATCAAAAGTTATTTGTGTGTTCCTATTTTTCTAAGTGAAAACTTCTTTAGGTGCATTGAGCGATTTTTGATAGGGGAAAATCTTATGGGTTCGCGTCACCAACATGCCCGCGCCGACACGCTGTAGTATCAGTTAGTGAAATTAAATTATAGGCACGTTGAACGATAAGTTTTCACTTCTGTCGGCAGTCTCCATGACTGCCTAAATCTTATGTACGTACGAGCAGTAGGTCGCACTTCGGCCTAGAGCTGGCCTATCGTAGTACGGTGCTTCAATAGACTGTGAGGCCAGCTTATACTTAGGTATCCACTGGCAGTCAGTGGTAACACTTTGGCCTAGACCTAGCCTATCGTAGTACGGTGCTTCAATAGACTATGAGGCCAGCTTTTACTAAGGTACCTACTGGCAGTCCGTGGTAACACTTTGACCTAGATTTGGCCTATCGTAGTACCGAGTTTCAGTGGAAAAGAGGCCAGATTGTACTTAGGTACTCACTGGCAGTCCGTGGTAACACTTTTACCTACATTTGGCCTATCGTAGTCCGGAGCTTCATTAGAATAAGAGGCCAGCTTATACTTAAGTACCCACTGGCAGTCCGTGGTAACACTTTGACCTAGATTTGGCCTATCATAGTACGGAGCTTTATTAGAATAAGAGGCCAGCTTATACTTAGGTACCCACTGGCAGTCCGTGGTAACACTTTGAACTACATTTGGCCTATCGTAGTACGGAGCTTCATTAGAATAAGAGGCCAGCTTATACTTAGGTACCCACTGGCAGTCCGTGGTAACACTTTGACCTACATTTGGCCTATCGTAGTACGGAGCTTCATTAGAATAAGAGGCCAGCTTATACTTAGGTACCCACTGGCAGACAGTGGTGATACTTTGGCGTAGAGCTGGCTTATCGTAGTACGGAGATTCAGTAGAATAAGAGGCCAGCTTATATTTAATAGTCTTTTTACCGCTGACATGCGGCCTGCCGTACATTAGAGGCATAAAATTTTACCCAAAGTACCGATCGAATTTTGAACAATCGTTTTTTTTATTTAGAAATGTCTGTTCTTTTTCGTGTGGTAAGTGACTAACCTGGTGTCAGAGTATTTATGCCACCCATGTGCCTCTGACTCGGCTTTACGTGCCACCGAGAATATCTCTCGGACACGCCAATTTCCTCACGATGTTTTCCTTCGGCGTTTTTAAGCAAGTGACCATTATTTAAAAAACGCATAATAATCCGAAAAGTCAGAGGTCCGTGCCTTGGGTTCGAACTTGAGACCTGTGACTTAGCAGTCTGACGGTCACACCACTGGGCTATCGCTGCACAGATATCCTGTAAATAGAGCGTCTAAGCGTCTAATATTTAAAGAAGTCAACAGATTTGCTCAATTCTCATGCTGACCATTGATGATTTCGAGGTATTTTTAATTATTAACTGGTATTGATCAAATTTGTTGACTTCTTTAAATATTAGACGCTAATATAAATAATAGATATAAACAAACTGCAAATGAATGAGGCCTAAAACGAATCAAGCTTTAAAATGAAGAAGTACAATATTGAAAACTGATCTAACTTTGTACATAGATTGTTGTTTTGAAGTATTATTGTAGCCACCTTAATAAAATAAGTGTATAATGAAAGACTTTTTAATCGCATGAAAAATCATCACGACGTAATAATTATGGTAATAAGACATTCTTTCACTATAAGTACCTAGTGAGCAAAAGTTAATTTTATCATCATTGTGTATCTTTAGGTATTATTTTCCTAATTTAATCCTTTAACATTATTTTCTGAACTGTATTTTTGTGTATATAGTATTATAGTAATATCTTTATTTTAAAATAAATAAATAAATATAAAGAGTTGGACTATTAATGAGTTAGTTTCTTCCCGATGAAGAAAAATAATTTATGAAAATATTAATTTGTGTTCTGTATCTTGATTTCTTTGTTTCTAAATCTTATTTGTTACAAATCATGCCACTATCGCCGACTACAGGCACACACCAGACACTCCATTCAAAAACATTCTCCAGAAACTTTTATAAATACAATTTATTACCTTCTGAGTATTTTACCTTCGGGATCATCTAGGATTAGGTACTAAAAGCTGCGATTGAACAGCTAGGTAGATTATTAGTTTTGCATTCATATCTTAATGCCTCAAAAATTTGTAACAAAAGAAATGTGAATTATTATCTCCTGCAAGTGGACCTAAGCTTCTCCTTGTAACAGTTCAGCTGCGATAGCTACAGGACTGGTCTTACCAACGCCAGATATCTTTATCCAAGGAATAATTTTGAATTTTTGACAGTTATCTCAAACAGAGTCAACTTTCTTCCACGGATAAAAATAATGATAAATTACATTATATTTTTGTAAATGCAAACATTCATAAACTCACGCCACCTTCCCATGGGGGTAGGCAGAAACTATAGAAATATAATATCTGTAAATTGGTTTTAACAAACACTTTTACATATAAAAATAATACGGTTTTTAAAACTGAATGGAGCCGGTGTTTTCTATGCAACTACTCTGAGAAGAAACACCAAAACAAACTACACGGTGCTCCAGCTCCATTTACACGGTGCAAGTTTAGTTATAGTCTGTGGCATTGACTATGGCACCGTCTAAACAACACCTACATTTTTTGCACGATATGAGCAAGTTAGTTGCCGTTCCAAACTGGTATAGGTGTAAATGTATAGGTGCAATAAAATCGCACGTACAATAAAATCGCATTCAATTCTGGTATGAAAATATTATATCATCCAAATATGAGTGCGGAAACGAACGAAACAATTTAAACAAAATATTGAGAAGACGTTCTATAAAATTTTATGAAATATTTGGTAGTGCAAATACTTTTACTTATACTTTAATCAATTTTACAAAGACGGGCAGATCTGTGTTTAGACGAGGCGAAACTTGCATGCAACAATTGCCTTGTTGTCAACAGAAGTGGAATGCAATTATTGAATGGCAAAACTTGCATTCAATAATTCTATGCCATTTTATGAAAATCGTACGCGTGTAATGTGCGTGTGTGTCACTTGCATGCAATTCCTGAATAGCAATAGTTGAACATGCTTTATGGCATGCAATTATTGCTTTTGAACGTTCCAGAAACTTGCACCGTGTAACTTGGGCTTTAAAGTCTAGAAATCATCTTGGTCAGATCGTGAGGACCATGGAGATTAGTGTCTGAGATGGTAGTCTGAGGAAAGAAACACACAGATTTGAGTGGACCTGTTCAGTTAAAAGATATATGACGTTGGAAAAATACTATGACACAAACTTTAGTCCTGATGAATAATGTCCCAAGCAAGAGCAATATGTACCCTCACTAGTTTCTAAAATGCTTTGCATTTAGTTCCAACGTTGATTGTGGGGCACGGGACTTGAATGTATAACTAAGTGTGTCGCAAATTAATTTATAGAAGCTACCGGCTTGTAGTAGCAAGAACATGAATTAAGATTATATATGCATCTGGGATTCCTTATTGGATAAGCATAATTTATATAAACTAGGATAATTCGTAACATGTTTTAACAACTGTAACATTATTTATGTTAACGGTATGACATGATATTCTTTTTTTAGCCGACTTAAAAAAAAATTGGAGGTTCTTAATTTATCGGAATCTTTTTTTAGGGTTCTGTAGTCAACAAGGAACCCTTATAGTTTCACCATGTCCGTCTGTCTGTCTGTCTGTCTATCTGTATCACTGTCCCAAGCTTAGCTTACAGACTATTAGTACTAGAAGCTGTAATTTGGCATAGGTATATTAATCACGCCGACATACTGGTAAAATAAAATCTTGAAAAAAAAAACATTTGTTTGCCCTTGCACGTAAAGTGAGAACGTTTTTTTCCCATGGTGTGGAGTACCGTTGGATAGGCCGTTCAAATTTATTGCGGGTCTGTGAAAGCCACTTTTCGATTCAGGGATCCGTTTGATTAATATTAAGTTTTAGACTCAAGTGTGCCCCTGCCTGGTTGTTTTTGGATATGTGAAACAAATCACGGCAGTAGTATATACAACGAATTTAACACGAAAACTATCACAGGGAAGTAGGCTTACAAGTTAACAAGTAATAGCCGACCAGCTTCAATTTGCATTTGGAGAACTGACCGTGACGTATATCGAAATACGTTTTTCAAATACAATATTAAGTTTGTTTTTCGGATAAATTCATTCCAACTACGGAACCCTGCATTTAATTTTTTAAGGTTCCGTACCCAAAGGGTAAAACGGGACCCTATTACTAAGACACCGCTGTCCGTCTGTCTGTCTGTCTATCCGTCTGTCAATAGGCTGTATCTCATGAACCGTGATAGTTAGGCAGTTGAAATTTTCACAGATGATGTATTTCTGTTGCCGCTATAACAACAAGTACAACTAAAAATCAGAATAAAATGAATATTTAAGGGGGCTCCCATATAACAGGCATGATTTTTTTTGCCGTTTTTATAGATAATGGTACGGAACCCTTCGTGCACGAGTTCGACTCGCACTTGGCCGGTTTTTATTATTTATGTTCACCGTTAATTCTTATTCACCGTTTAGGGTTTTTTCTATTAAAAAGGGGTACTTTCTCCACTACCTACTCCGTTGGTTGAGTGATGTAAGCGCGACTGCTCAGCTTAGGATACTGAGATCGATTCCTAGATCAGGCCCTTTTAACCCGTCCTAAGTCATGACATGACATATAATATTTACCATAGTTATTTTTTTTCCATAGTTTGTGCCTACCCTCATGGGAAGATGGCATGAGTTTATGTATGTTGTGTATGTAATTATTACGGTTAAAGATACTAATTTACGATATAATACCCTTTTAGTAAACAAATTCTGACTTGCATGTAGCATGTTGCCTCGTAGTGGTTACCAGGGCTACTGCTGAGCATGAGGTCCTAGGTTAGATTCCCAGTTCAGGCAAATTGTTTTTGGGTTTTTCTATCAAGAATGTCTTAGTAGCAACCCGGAGTCTGGATTAGTATCCAGTTGATGGCAATAAGCTAGCCCCCTATTACAAGAGACTAAAACATTACTGGCAAAATGTGGGTTTATTTTATTAGGTACACCTCTGACTAACCCATAGGAGATTAGAGGCGTGATGTTATCTTATATTATGTGTTGCATGTAGCATATAAGACTCACACAATATTATATGACATTCACTACAATATTATAAAGTATAAAGGCTCGGGCAAACTGGGGCGGTATCGCGCGTGCGACAGGCATATTGCTGCCTGTCGCGCCCGCGATATCGCGCTAGTCTGCACGAGCCTTAATGATTTCTTCTCTTCCCGGTCTGTTTTGTTTGCTTCTCAATCGAATTTTTCTACTATGATACTATTAGGTATTTACTATGACATTTTGTAGGAAATTATTTATTTTTTGTTCTAAGTAGGAATGTATCGCACTGCTCCAGGCATAAATAATAATATCCAAGAAGTTTTCATAGAAATTGTCAGTCTTAGAGTCGCGTTACGCCTCAATCATGCATAGTGTAGCGTGTGTGGAATTATTTAAGACACGACATTTAATACGTATAATTTTGTAAAAATATAAAAACCCTGAACCTTAAAATATATGACGGAGATGGTAGGTCTCTCTCGTTATCATCAGCTATATTTTAACTACTGTGGGCGTACAATGGGAAGTGTTGGTTATTGCACAATAGAAAAACCGTTTGCAGTTTAAATCAAATTATAATTTACGATCAAATAATCACTCACACTGGCTATTCACACACTGTAGTTACACGACACAACTACACGGAACGCGCGAGTTTCTAAACGTGTTCACTGCTTGACCGCCTCGGACCAACTGTACTTAACCCCGGTCAAGCGTTATGTTGTAGACTCTGTCGAGCGCCGCTTGGTGGCGCTGGCGTCTCGATTAGTCAAACGAGTGACTAACGTATTTCCGACATATATTAATATAACGGAATTTAAATAAAGGTAATTTAATAAAATACATATGGTATAAAGATTCCTCATGCCAAAGCAGATATTTAAGTGAAAATTTAGTTACACGTACCAGATTCACAACTTGAGCGTTTGAGCTAGACCTGAAAGTTTAAAACGTATTACGCCAAATGGTTGCAACCAGTTTTCAGGAAAACGCTTGGTAGATGGGGTTATATGTAATCCAAAAAACCCGTGGCGCTAAGCTCTAAACCGTGATCTGACTTAATTAGGAAAAGGCTAACTAACACTGGCGAGCATTAGAAATCTACAGGTTTCAATTAAATAACAATGAATATTGATAATAATGAAATAAATTATCTGGATCACAATTCCAAAGCGATGTAGCGTAGATATCACCGGAACTCCGCGGGTTACTATAATTCCGATTGTTAGTTCCGGGAATTACGTCTTCTGATCTCACAGCTTTAACAGACTCGAAATCCAAATTTTATTTTGTTGGAGGAAATAAAAAGAACGGAAAAAAAACTGGCTTTATGAACTTCATTCAGTTCCTGGAGAGAAAAACACCTGACTCGTTAGAGCAGGCTTCTAATTAATTACAACACACAGTAACAACAATATTATGGTTTAAAAAAAAACAGACTGAGCACTAATTTACTATACAAATTTCAGTGTTACTGACGCAAATAAAAATATGACCTTCTAAAAAATATTTTTAACAAGCAAAAATAATATTGAACAAAAATCGAACTTTCCAAAAGAAAAAAACATAATGGTAATACCGAACTTGCAAATAAGGTGGAACATGTATGGTAACATAGAGTATAAATACCAAAAAAAAAAAAATTGTAGAATTAATTATTCTACAATAGGTATCTACTCTCATTACTCCATTTCTGCCTACATACCTTGGTTGATGATTTGTTCAAGAAATAATGACGCAAATTAAGGCTCGTGCAGACTGACGCGATATCGCGGGTGCGTCTGATATATCAATTTCTGCCTGTCGCGCCCGCGATATCGCGCTAATCTGCACGAGCCTTTATAGGTTTAATGATCTTGCTCTTGACCGGTATTAGCGTCCATAATAGCAACCATAGCCAAGCTAATTTAGAAGACTATAATAAAAATAATTACAATGTGTTTTATTATCTGGTAATAAAAAATATGAAGCTCACCAAACCAGTAATTTTAATAGATAACTAACTAGATTTTATTTCTTAAGCACTGTTTTTTTTTTTTGTAAGTTCATTATTCACATCACACACACATAATCATCCTATAATGTTCCCACTGCTAGGACACAGGCCTCCTCTCTGAGCTGGAGAGGAAGTGAGCTGTAATCCACCACGCGGGCCCGTGCGGGCTGGTAGATGTCACATGTCTGCGAATTTTTTATTTCTAGGACATACCGCTTTCATCACGATGTTTTCCTTCACCGTTTTGAGAGCATTGGTGATGAAATTATTTACACAAAGTAAAGCGCCTGCTTGGGTTCGAACCCACGACCTACAACTCTTAAGTCGGGGCCATCACCACTGCTCCACCACTGCTCTCATTATACTTAATGAAACCTGAACCAATTTGTAAGAATATAGTTATGTCAAAAAAAAATGTTTTTCATTCAAAAGAGTAGTTTCTTTGGCGTACCTAATTCATCCTTTGGTCATAGGTAATTATTCAAATTTAAAAAAAAAAATAAATACCTACCTGCATATTTTTTAATTTTTTTAGAACCTGTCTGTATTTTTTGTTATGTATTCAATAGTTCTGCAACTAAGTACCTAACTACAGTAATTATGTGCGACCTGTACCGCACTACCTTATTACATTCAAAACAAACTTCATTATAACAAAGATGTGAAGAATATGTAATAAATAACAACAAACATTGTAGCATTTTAATAAAACAACTAATGAATCCACTTTTTTTAAAACAAGATAATTCTAAATTTCAAACAAAGTCGATACAAGATGGAATCGATCGATATATCGGTTCGAGCTCCATTTCTTGTTTGACTACATTATTATTACATATCTTCCATTATATAACCAATATTATTAATATATTTTTCTTAGCTCCGTGGGTTTTTTTAATCTACATGGTTCTCATATGATCTGACCAAGATAATGTCTGGAATTTAAAAGAGACTAACCCAAGAATTTGTTTCGCTATTTCTTCTCAGGGGTAGTCAGATAGGAAATGTTGAGTCCATAATCTAGCTTTTGTTTTATTGACGTGAAAAACTCTTTGCAATATAATGTTTTGGCATCAATCTTTTGGTCCGTAGTTACCATTTTTACTTTAAAACACCATATCGTTTGAAACTTTTACAGATACAGTCAACGTTAAAATTCTGCTACCTTTATTTTACCAGTATGGAGCCGTTCTCAATTTACCTCTAAACATTTATTATTTATTTTATTTCGCATAAAATGACAAATTCATAAGTTAATGACTAGTAAAATAAAAAGTAATATAAAGAATAAAACTAACTACACGACAGCAAATTCCCTTATCTCACAATACTCTAGGCATGCTGACATGGCTCGCGAAGGAGGAGGCGGGAGAGAAGCAAATTTCGCGCCCTCTCGCCCCTAGCCGCCGCAGGAGACGCCCTGGGCGTTGGGAATCCCGGGCGGATTTCCGGCCACCGTAGGCGCGGGCTTGCGGACGATGAGCAATGAGTAGCTCACCGTCCGGTAAGGACCAGGCACGGGTCGACGGCGCGTTGTATTCCACGCGCGCCTCAAAGAGATGTCGTCAGCACAAGTGTAGGGGTCCACTAGGGCCGATGCCAGCCGGGGTCGCGGGAAAGTACTAAAGGGTTACCGAGGCACCTGGCAAAGCACAGACAACGGAAGGAATAACAAAAAAACAGAAGGAATAATAAAAAAAGATATTTGATGATTTCCCACACAAAAAAAAAAGCACGCTGACAAGGTCTTTCATTCGAACGCGAACACATCACAGTCAGGCTTAGCGTCCAAGAAAGCGTTGAGCACACAGTGTGCGAGAGACAGGAGACTGGGGTCGAGCGGCCACGACAGTTTGACTCCCAGGTACGGCGAAACATCTGTGGTTACTTTTTTTTTGCCTACCTTACGGGTGCCTCAATAAATTAAGGCCATGGCATAAAACATAAAAACTAAGCGACTACATACTACGGGCACCCCCTGTGAGTTACGGACCTGGATTTAGGCCATCGCTGGGGAAGGGTAGCATGGGATAGGTTGGATCGGATAAACACAATCTGTGCATCCTGTTACGGCTATAATTTGGCGGACCAAAAAGCAAAAAGCAAAAAGGGACAGTTCGTCGTGCAGATCTGGGAGCATCACTCCGTATTACTACTGCTTGAAGAATCTACCTTGTGATTGAGTATTTAACTACCATGTACTCGTACTTACATGTAAGTAGGAATTTAAATTCCTATTTATCTACCATGAATTTAAATTTAAATTCCTATGGTTGATGAAGACGTAATAAAAACTGTATTTTTTACATCATTAGTACCTACTACCTAATCTAATTAAGTAACAGAAATAAATTCACGGCAAAAACATAACTACAAAAAACTAAACAAGTTTTACTGTTTTGTTTACGCAGCGAAGATTTCTCATAAAAACATTTTCAGCGCATAAAAATAGTTAATTATGGTACTGTTATAATGCTGACAATGATTATCATCATTATCAGCCTAATTATAGTCTACAAGTATACAACAACTATGCAAGAAAGAGAATACAGAAGACCCAGCAGGCTATGGAACGGAGCCTCCTGAATATTAGGCTGAAGGACAAACAAAAATCAAAGAAAACATACGCAAAAAAACCTAAGTGATACATGCTCTTCAGCACAAGAAACCACTAAAGTGGGCGTGGGCAGGTCACGTGGCTAGATCGACAGATGGAAGGTGGTCAGAATTGGTCAATAATTGGTTAGGTCCAAGAGGCCAGTGTCATTCACATGTCATTTGGTTTAAATAGGTTTTTATTATTTTATTAATATTTTACATAGATTCGTTTATACATATTTTGTGAATATGAGAACATTGTAGACTTAATAGACTAGATTTGTAGACCATTTATTTTTTGTTCAGTACCTGGTACTTCTTCTTTCTTGATCTCTGTAATTTGAAAACATTGTAAAAGCCTTAAAAATTTTTAGAGTAACCGTGGAGTTTCTTGCCGGCTCTTCTTTATAGGAAATTATCAATTGGAACCGTGCACCTAGCTTTTGACGTTTCATAATAAGTGCCTATGTAGGTTTATATTTTATGTGAAATAAAATATTTTGATTTTGATTTTGAGGCAAGAGAGCCAGAGGTCACCCTAGAAAACGATGGACAGATGACATTAAAAAAAAATCTGGGGGAGACTTACGAGTTGTAGGTCGTAGGTTCGAACCCAGGCAGGCGCTTTACTTTGTGTTAATTATTTCTGCCGGGGTCGCGGGAAGGTACCAAAGGGTTACCGAGACCCCTGGCAACACAGGCAACGAAAGGAATACGGGTGGGTTTTCTCCGCCCAGAGCGGGAGAAGTTATTTGATGATTTCCCACCCAAAAAAAAAGGCAGGCGCTTTACTTTGTGTAAATTATTTCATCACCACTGCTCTCAAAACGTTGAAGAAAAACATCGTGAGGAAACCGACATGTCCTAGAACCAAAACACTCGAAGACATGTGATATCTACCAACCTGCACTGGGCCCGCGTGGTAGATTTCGCTGTCAAAGAGAGGAGGCTTGTGTCCCAGCAGTGGGAAAGTTATAGGCTCATTATGTACTGGAGAAGATTGTACAAAGAAAGTGAAGACAAGAACAACCTGGAAAATGTTCGAGGAGGCCTATAACCAACAAGGGCCTTAACTAAAAAAAAACTATGTAAATACACATATCTAATGTTAATTTGTATGTATGTTAAGAAAATAAAAGGGGCTTTATTATTATTAAAAGTCTACTGCTAGACAAAGGCCTCTCCGATGGCATGCCATCTTGGCTACTCTCAGTCAGCTGCTAGGCTACCCCGCGAACAGCGATGTTTCTGATTGCTGAAATTGAATATTGCTGTCTTTAGAAATCATCATCTGTCTAGCCTTTTCCAAGCTATGTTGGGATCGGCATCCAGTCTATCTCTATGCAGCTGAATAACGGCATTTTAAATGGAGTGACTACCGTCAACTGTGGCATATTTACTTTCTATGAGCAACTTTACCCGTGAGTACTGTACTAAGTACTTAAAATCTCTCGATTAGTAAAAATCTGTTACAAATAGTCGATTGTTCTACTCTTGTATCGCTTTGATATTAAATGGCAGCCACATTTTTTTTGGACTGAGATCTATTTATGTACAGTACTCATGGGTAAAGTTGCTTTCAGAAAGTAATTTACCCATTAAGCAACTTTACCCATGCACTCTACGTTGAACCATATTATTCGTCGATTAGAAATTTATTAGGTGAGTATGAGAAACGCCAATATACGACACCAGCAGGTCCATTTCACTGATTATGCCTAAATAAATGATAAATGGTAAAAGATTTTATTTCTGTAGGCTGTACAAACACTTTTACACGTCAATCATATTTTTTTAAACTAGATGAGGTCGGCGTTTCCTATCTGACTACTCTGAGAAGAAAGGCCGAAACAAACTCAGAGGTCACAGTCTCTTTTAAAGTCCAGACATAATCTTGGTCAGATCATGTGAAGACCATGTCGATTGGTGTCTGAAATGGTATTTTTATAAAAGAACCATACAGATTGAGTGGTCCTGTCCAGTCAGTGCACGCATTTGTCAGTAGTTGTGCAGCTCAACTCAGAACTTAAGAAGCTCAACGATTCAACGAACAATACCAAAGAAAGGACATTTGGCTAGACCGCAAAAAATATTCAAACTGCCAGACCATAAAACCTAACTGAGAATAAAACTTAATTAAACAATGACCTATATAGTCTTCACATTTACAATAATTAAAATAATATAATACTTCACAGAGTAAATATTCATGTCATTGCATAAATAAAATTCATCAATGTCAGAGGTCACAGGTCCAGACATAATCTTGGTCAGATCATTTGAGGACCATATAGATTGGTTTCTGAAATGTTCTTTTGAGGAAAGAACCACACAGATTTGAGTGGACCTGAACAGTCAGTGCACGTATTTGTCAGTTATCATGCAGCTCAAATCAAAACTTAAGGAGCTCAATGATTTAACGAACATTACCATTGTCAAGAAAAGACATTTGAGTAGGCCGCATAGTCCCTTCACTGGTTCTTTGGGACCATATATCATTAAATGAAGTTAAAAAAAAACCAGCCAAGTGCGAGTTGGACTCGCGCACGAAGGGTTCCGTGCCATTATCTATAAAACCGGCAAAAAAAATCATGTCTGTTGTATGGGCCCCTAAAATATTTTTTTCTGTTTTTAAGTATTTGTTGTTATAGCGGCAACAGAAATACATTATCTGTGAAAATTTCAACTGTTTAACTATCACGGTTCATGAGATACAGCTAGGTGACAGACGGACAGACAGACGGACAGTGGAGTCTTAATAATAAGGTCCCGTTTTACCCTTAAGGTACGGAACCCTAAAAACACCAGATATCCTTACTTACTATGTTCAGAGCACCATAAATGGATGAGATTTTCGACGAGATATTGGTAGTTGGATTGCTTTTTGAAATTTAAAACTTATTGATCGACTAGAAATACGTAGGTAATTAAAGTCAATAAATAAATATTATGTTTCTTTCCAAAAACAGAATATATACATAAAAATAAAAAATATGCGTTCTAATTGAAATTCAAGGTAGATATTTAATCTACCTTGAGTTTCAAGTATCAAGAGGTTAATTAACTATACAATTTATGCATAGAAAGTTTACTGTAATCAAAATTTTATTATTCTGTTTATCTTAATCTAAAGGAAACTAAAAAACAATCTAGAAACGAACATAGAATAAACGAGCTTAAACATTAAACTTGTTTCTAATTTTATCTTAAGCCCTTGATCACGAATAGTTTTAAAATTAGAATCGTCTAACAAACTTGCGCAATAAAATTAATCTTTCTGCAACCAATTAAGTTAATTGTAAATCATGCTATTTTTGTTTCTAAGCTGTGCACGTGGTTTGGTTCCTCACATCCGAATAGATAAAAAAATAATGCAACAGCTGTGTGCAACTTACCGTGGAGTAATGTTGAAATATGCCGTTTGCCTGCCGGTGCAGTTTTGGGCACTATGAAAAAAGGACTTCAAAACTTCAAAAATTCACCAATAGCCATCGCCTAATTAAGCCTTCGGGACCCGGTGGGATGTGTTTGTAGGATAGTGGGGGGACACCTCGAGGGCATTGACCATGAAGTCAAGGTCAATGATCCGAACTTCAAGATCCGTGATTCTTCTAAGGTCACTGACCTTGACCTCAGGGTTCAAAGTCAAGATGAATGTGTAGACATTGACCTCAGGATCAGTGATCAGTGATCACGGTACACTCCTTATTATCGGTGAACTTGACTTCAAGGTCAATGATCCCGAAGTTCAATATCTAAGGTACATTCACTATGACACTACAAGGACCGTGAGATCAAGATCAAATGACCTTGGGAGTGTCCCCTGCAATTCTAGTGCCCTGGCATTACTAACACCTTGACTTGCAAAAACAGTATTTTTTCTGTTCTAAATTTGCTTTAATCTCGTAAACTTGATTTTTTTATGTTTTCTTTACAAGTTTAAAATTGTACAAATCCCAGTTCCATAAAAAAACATTAAAAAACGGCTATGTAAAATTACCATGTAAAATCAAACGAGATTTTTTCTAAGTTCCGAGTCCCGCTCGCCAGCATCTTGAGAATCGCATCTTCTCTGAGGCTACGGGAAGTACAACCTCTTCGCCCGTGCATAATAAGGCGCAAGCACCTATGCTTGCCTGCGTAGCCTCGGCCGCTACCGCTACGGGTCGCATTGTGCGTGCGCTATATTATAGCGGGCAGAGGCTTCCCTCCCTGCACGCCTCCGTCTCTAAAAAACACTCTCGGGGTAGGGCAGACAAGTACCACGTGAAGTCTGGGTTGGCTAAGTTAGTTCTGTGACAGTTTTTAACCTTTTTTTTACGGTGTGGACTATCCTCATGGACGTCCTCCGGCCTAGGGCGGGCGGAGGGGTCGGTCAGACTCTTACTAAATAAAAACCACAGGCATTTTTAGCATTCCGTACCTCCTTTTCTTTTGTGGTTGGGAAATTATAAAATAACTTCTCCCGCTCTCTCGTGTCTGACTCTTACTGACTAAAAACCACCCCGGTGTTCCCTTCTCACACTTGCAGCGGGGATCATGGGATCAAGTGCGACTTCCGCGATCCCTGGCTGGTTGGGGCCCGCCATTGTGGGCCACTTCAGGCTCGCGGAATGAGGTGTAAAACTCGGGACCGCGACGTCCAATGGGGGCGCGCGAGGAACACTACGCGCTGCCACCTCGGGTTCTGCTATGTGGGGGGCGACGGATGTCCTCGAGACTTGAACCTAATCTATCCTATTCGGGTTTCACTAAGCTTCACCTTATAAGGAATTCGGTACATTAGACGCAGTTTTCCGTTGAACCATTTATCGTAGACAAAAGTGTCTTATATTTAGGTATTATGTACTATCGAATCGACAAACTAACGATTTGCGAAAAAAACAAAAAAAAAACAAACAAAAAAAACTTTTAGTAGGTAACCCTGACGGGGTTGCGGGAAAGCCCGAAAGGGATACCGTGACCCCTGGCAACACAGGCAACGGAAGGAACACGGGTGGGTTTTAGTCAGTAAGGGTCTGACACACCCTCCCACTCCGCCCAGATCAGGAGAAGTTATTTGATAATTTCCCAACCACAAAAAAAGGAGGTACGGAACGCTGAAAATGTCTTTTTAATTTTCAAAATTGTTTACCAGTCTGCAAAGCTACTAACATCATACTGGAATCTTTGCATGACTACCACGCCGGGTAATGGTCACGGAAGCCTGTCCTACAAAGGCGCGTTCATCAAAGCAGTAATTGACCTGCCCATGTTTATTAGCCATTGATGAAAAGCTAATTACTTATTATGACAGATATGATGGGATGTGACAGCGCAAGCTGCCTGCAATTTTTTAACCGACTTCCAAAAAGGGTTATTATGTTCGTCTGTATGTATTTTTTATGTATGTCTACTGCTTATCACTTTTTACAAAATACTGCTACTAAAAAGTGAAAAATATAAAACTATTATAAAAAAAACAACCGAATTGCAAAAAAATACTACACAGTAAAAAATAACTTTAATTTCGGAAGTCGATCACATAATCAAAAATAAATTTATGTAACAGTCTTCGCAACACACTGTGCTATAAAAAGTTATAAATTGTCCTTTTTACCTTTCTATCTCACTATGGTAGAAAATTCGTTGTTTCTTATTCCCAGCAACAATCTATTTTCGATATAATTATTCAGCTGTCATATTTCATCTGCTAATAGATTGGATAAAATCGTTGGGATATAACCAATCTCTTTCGTAGGACCAAACAGTACATGTCATTCCTGTGAACCTCAAGAGTTGTAATTTATAAAGGTTAGTAATTATTAGTAATTCATTTCGCTCAATAACAACGACATACTGACCAATTATTACAACAATAATCAATAGGTTGGATAGTTGATATAATTGTATATCGACTTCATCAAAGATACAGCTTTTTTTTTTTTTTTGGTTTGTAAATTATCAATTGACTTCACCCGCTCAGGGTGGAGCGGGAGGGTGGGTCAGACTCTTACTGACTAAAACCCACCCGTATTCCTTCCGTGTTGTCTGTGTTGCCAGGGGCTTCGGTATCCCTTTCGGACTTTCCCACGACCCCGGCAGGCATCGGCCCTAGTGGACCCCTACACATGTGCTGACGACATCTCTTTGAGGCGCGCGTGGAATACAACGCGCCGTCAACCCGGGCCTCCTTACCGGACGGCGAGCTACCCATTGCTCACCGTCCGCAAGCCCGCGCCTACGGTGGCCGGAAATCCACCCGGGATTCCCGACGCCCAGGGCGTCTCAGGACGAGAGGGCGCGAAATTTGCCTTTCCCTCAACTGTCTAGCCTCCTCCTTCGCGAGCATTACTGCTTCGCAGAAGCAGATGACGGCTGCCCATGCCCTCTCGCTCCATACCATGGCCTGAACCAGGGCCGGACGCGAGAGATCTCTGCCGCCGATCGCCTCCACGAGGACATGGCGGTGCGTTGCCCAAGCCGGGCAAACCTCCACAGTATGCTCCACCGTGTCCTCCAGGCGATCCACACAGTGGTGACACCTGGGCGTTTCCTCCCGCCGTACCCGACACAGGAACTTCCCGAAGCTGCCGTGTCCGGTGAGGACCTGCGTCAGGCGGAAAGTGAGGACGCCGTGGCGCCTCTCTAGCCACTCCTCATAGAGGGGACTTATCGCCGCAATTGTGGCGTGCCCAGCACGGGGTTGCGACAACCGTACTCTCCATGTCGCCATGAGATCCCGCCGGAGCTCCGTCCGCTGTGCTGCGGTTTCTCGCGGCAGCGGAGTTACGCCCCGGCGTTTCGACTCCTCGCGCCACTCCCATACGTGCGCGAGGGCTTTTGCCTTCAGATCCCATGGTGGCAATTCGGCAAGGAGGCTCGCTGCCTCACAGGAGACCGTGCGGTATCCCCGAACCAGCCAGATGGCCATGACCCTCTGGGCCGCGCTCAACCGGCGGGCTGGCTGCAGCACCAGGGAACGCGCCCACACTACTGTGTGGGCGCCCCAAGGGCCATAGACCGCATCAAAGATACAGTTTAAGGAAGATATATGATTTCAGTAACTTTTTTTTGTTATTATGCTTTCATATAATGCAAGTAAGTTATGAAAAAAAATGTATGTTAAACTAGAACGCATACACATCAATTCTATATGTGAATATTTAAGTATTATAGAAAAATACTTTATGAAATAAATTCAGGAAGTAACGTCCACCCAAAGCATAAAAAAACGATATTACTTTCAAACCACTTAGGGGCATCGGGCATCGGTGCGGCTCGTTACGTGAAAAAAGTTGTGCGTGTGTATTTATAATGGTGGATTGGTAGTTTTGCCGAAGTTGCCCGAAACCAGCCTCGGCGCTCTTAGGTATGCTTACGATTGCCGAGGCAGCTCTCAGGCGCCCGAAGCCGCCCGAAGCAGCCCTCAGGCGCCCGAAGCCGCCGTAAAGCGCCCGAGCTGTACCGAGCCGCACCGATGCCCACCGATAGTGGGCGCCGGGCCTTAAGATATTTTGATGTTTTTTTTTTGTTGTATAGAGAGATAGAGTATTTTAGTATCTATAATTCTATATGTGATTTATTCAAATATTCATATTTTTGTTACTAAAAATAAATATTCCCTATGAAACCGAACGGCCGCGCGGCGTGAGCGTGACGCACATTTGTATGGCCACCGTCAACGGCAATTACCTGACCCTTAAACCGCTGACTTTAGAAGCATGAAATTTCAAACAAGAATTCCTTGTAATTGTGATCCGTAGAATTCCGTGCAAAATCAAAATAATTTCATTAAAACAAGAGAGATTTAGCTATTTTTACCTGTCTACGGCGACGCAAAAAGGAGGGTTATGGTTTTGACCGGTATGTAATTTAAGTATGTTCGTCTCATCATAATCAGCCTATAATGTTCCCACTGCTGGGACACAGGCCTCCTCTCTGTGGGCCGTAATCCACCACGCGGGCACAGTGCGGGTTGGTATATGTCACATGTGTTCCAATTTTTGGTTCTAGGACATGCCGGTTTCCTCACGATGTTTTCCTTCACCGTTTTGAGAGCAGTGGTGATGAAATAATTTACACAAAGTAAAGCGCCTGTCCAGTTTCGAACCTACGACCTAAAACTAGTAAGTCGCGGCCGTTACCACTGGGCCACCACTGTTCATCTGTTCCCTCATAAACTCTAAACTGCTTATCATAATTTGACAAATGAGGTATCGTTGGAAACGTCTTGATCATCTGTTGGTTATACGCTATGTGACGTCACATTAACCAACCAACCATGGCTGTCCTCTGGACATCACTATGAATATGTAGGTAGTAAAAACATTAAAATATATGTGTAAGTTGTCTATTTAATAGGCGATAAATATTGAATAGTATGTACATACTCGTAACAACTTCAGATGTCAATATGTTCTTGTTTCATACTTTTTAGAGCGTGTTTTTTAGTAGTCGGGTTTTAGTTTTTGAAATAACTTTTTGCAGATTAGTAAATGATTGCCAATTAAAAATAATGAATTTAGCTTAAGCTAATTGGTATGTGACTTTTTATATCTGGCGCAAACGTCGTGATATTGCTATTATTCTTACTCAAACTTTGCTACCGGGTTAACAATAGTTCCTAAATATGCACAAAAATATTCAATATTGATTACGTGTAAGTTGTTTATTTAATAGACGATAAATATTGAATAGTTTATACATAACCATTTTACATGAGAATATTTTCTTGTTTCATACTTTTTACAGCGTGTTTTTCAGTAGTCGGGTTTTAGTTTTTGAAATAACTTTTTGCAGATTAGTAAATGATTGCCAATTAAAAATAATGAATTTAGCTTAAGCTAATTGGTATGTGACTTTTTATATCTGGCGCAAACGTCGTGATATTGCTATTATTCTTACTCAAACTTTGCTACCGGGTTAACAATAGTTCCTAAATATGCACAAAAATATTCAATATTGATTACGTGTAATTTGTTTATTTAATAGACGATAAATATTGAATAGTTTATACATAACTATTTTACATGAGAATATTTTCTTGTTTCATACTTTTTACAGCGTGTTTTTCAGTAGTCGGGTTTTAGTTTTTGAACTGCCTTTTTGCAGATTAGTAAATGATTGTCAATTAAAAATAATGAATTTAGCTTAAGCTAATAGGTATGTATCTTTTTATAGCTGGCGCAAACGTCGTGGTATTGCTATTATTCTTACACAAACTTTGCTACCGGGTTAAAAATAGTTCCCAAAAATGCACAAAAATATATTAAAAAAAAATGTCATATCTAGTCACTAATCAACCCATCTATGAAGCAATTGCGTTAATTTACCGGACAGGTTCGTCTTAGACCGGTCGTCCGCTACAATGTCGACAGTTGAAGGTCTGATGTAGTTATTTACGTTTAGTCGATATATAGCTGTTATACCCGGGCGTCTGCGATACAGTTGCAGTGTGTCTCCAACATTGTGTAGGTACCAACACCGAAAATGAGTTTACAAGCTGCAATCGGTAGTGTTTTGTTATTTTTATTTTTCTTTTGCTGCGATAATGGACATGCGAGGCTGGCACGTAAGTTTTCTTTAATTTTTTATTTTTGGCTTTTTGTTGTTAATATTTAATTTTCGAATGCTTTTTCTGTGTGCTCTTCAAATCAAATCAAATCAAAATATTTTTATTTCACATTTATGAAACGTCAGAAGCTAGGTGCACGGTTCCAATGGGTCGTTTCCTATGGAGAAGAGCCGGCAAGAAACTCCACGGTTACTCTTTTAAAAATAATTGGCTTTTACAATGTTTTCAAATTACAGTGTAAATAGGTATGGGAGGACAGTGTAGGCCTGTCGAGACGTACCAGGTACTTAAAAAAAAAAAAGGTCTACATAATATCTAGTCTATTAAGCCTACAACGTTCTCACATTCACAAGGTACACACAAATCTATGTAAAATATTAATAAAATAATACAAATAAAAACCCACTTAAACCAAATGAAGTTTGCAAGTCTGAAATCAAAATTTTAGGTATATAATGGTTTAATAATTGATGTTAACTAATATGAAAAATAACAAAAATATTTAACAGACTGCCTCGTTGATCTGGTGGTCGCAAACGCTACTGCTGAGCGTATTGGGTTCGATTCCCGGGACGAGCAATGAGTTATCAGGTTTTCTCATATAATATTTATGTTTAATCAAGCATTATAATCCATTGAAATAAAAGTGACAACCAATCAGAATGATCAACCATTATTTTTGATTTATGAAACTTTAAATCTATTGATACGAAAAAACTCACCCTGCGAAAAATAATCATTCCGCTGTCGTAGTTACCATTCGGAGAAGAACATAGAAGCACTAGTAGGAAGTATAAGCAAATCTACTTTCCAGTTCTGCTATTAAAAGGGAACAGATGCTAGATACTATTGAATACCTACTTTGAAGTGAAGTACTTTGAGTACTCTTTGGAAACCATTTCACTTCAAAGTATTAAGAAAAATCTATAACATAATATAACATCACGCCTTCATTCTCCGAAGGGTTAGGCGGACGTGCACCCCTGTAGTCCTGTAGTCCATCCACATTTTGCCAGTTATGTTAAATTCCCATGTAACAGGCGAGGGATAAATACAATTCACATTTGTATTTTTTTATCTCGTTTACCACATCATATGAAATGTAATTACCTAGATAAGGTTAATTCAAGAGCTAGTTTTAGTCACTAGGTAATTCCTATCACAAACGCTACGATTTTATGATATGCATAGATGTTAATTAGAGATGATTTAGCCTCTTTAACATTGCTTGGATTATAATAGTTTACATTTAGAATAAGATCTTTTATTAACTTTTGTCTACCTTTCTAATAAAGACGTATAAAACTCAATCAAAATCAAATCAACGTAAAACGGTCAATGAGCGATAGTGTTAATAAATTTTCAACAATAAATGAATCAGAAGTTATTTGATAATTTCCCACCCAAAAAAAAGCCTTACCTTCACAAGGTAAAGGGAAGACGGTTGATTTATTTCCGTCACTATATGAGTAAAAAATACCAAAACCAGTATATGGTAGATATAACACTATCAATTAAAGTAAGAACTTAAGTAATCGCCAAGATCACCATATTCACGGTCGGGTTAATGACCATGAATTAATTATATAAATAGCTGAAGCACTTACGGAAACATAACCAGAACCGCTTCTTGCCCTAGATCCATATTAATCACAGATTTAATTTCGTTTACAAGTGAATGTGATACGAACGAAGATGGAGAAGGCTTTTCTGGGGTCGTAATTCAAAAGTTTGTTAGTGCAAATTCTAGTTTAAAGTGGTCTGGGCCAAAATTGACAAAAAGCCACACTATTAGAATCTCTCCCGTGTCTTCACATACCTAGTTATTTACATCTCAAACTGTATCTATACTAATATTATTAATTGTATATAATAATACGTATATTTTGCATTGTTATACTGTATATAACATATATCTCTTTATATAATAATGTAGAATAGACCTAGACTAGACTCTTTATTATGTACACCATACAAATTACAGATATAATGATGATGATGATGTGATGTGTGTATGTGTGTGTGTGTAATCTTCGGAACTACTGATCCGATTTCGAAATTCTTTCACTAATGGGAAGCTACAGTATTGTCGAGTGTTATAAGATATATTTTATGTTAAAACAAGAAATTTCACTCAGATGAAGTCGCGGGCTGAAGCTAGTACCTAATAGGTATGGGTTCCTTAAAATAGATAATAACTTTTTTATAAAACAAGCCCATCGTGCTTGAGACTACCCTCTGGCCATTGTGGCCTAGTGATCCTATTTAAAAGTGATCGTCGCGTGAATACGCGATCGCGTGCAATCGTGCATAATATAATATGTCACTTTTTGTTCGGAAAACCAGAAAGCGCCGTGACCACGCGTTCATGTTCACCGAACAAAAACTTTGAACGAGCATGTATTCGCGCGACGATCGCTTTTAAATTATATGACCATTGAATTTTTGACGCTTGTATATAGGACGCGGGGTATTTCTTTTATTTTTTTCAACACCATCAATGTTATTATCGTTATCATCATCATCTGTCACATTATAAAAAGTTATATAATCTCTTTACCTATAATATGATATTTTATTAATGTATGTTTGTAAAGGGAATCTATGGAAATGCAATTACAGCAAATTTTTCACAGACAGAACTCTACACTGTTCGTAAGTAGCATAGGAAACATTTTTTGCCAGAAAAATGCGCGATACCTATACCCATAGGTATTGCGCATCTTCATGCAGAAGCTTCCCCGTTGTGGTAAAAACAAAAAAAAAACTTCAAGTTACTGATAGTCAAATGAAAAATAAATAAAAAATGAGAAAATCTGTATGATATCAAAGGTTGACCTAAAAATGTTCATAATTTTTAGATATTTTATACAACAAAATCGGACTACTCTGTAAAAAGTTGTAGGTACGTGGTCATATAAAAAAAGATGTAGGTACGCGTCGACTTGAATCTCCTCCTTTTTTCATCAGTTAAAAATGAAAAAATCTAAAAAAACTTTTTGCTTTTTTGGACAAAACACATTACCATGTAGTGCACTTGTCTAGTTATTAATTACATTCCATTTAAATATGACTTTATAATTTAATTACGTATAATTAGAATATTAAAAAATAATAGAGTGTAAGGTCAAATTAAAGTTATTAAAAAGTCAGATTAGACATACAAGGTTATTTCTTTTATTTTAATATACCTAATCCAGTTTTAAAAGGTAGTTAAACTAATTCTGGTCTTTTCGTATTAGGATTTTGGTTGTTTAGGTACATATTTAGTTTTTATTTCTATCAGGATCTAGATATTCAGGTTTATTGGTGACATAATAAGATATTTTTAATAAGCACATGTAAATAAATATTACTTGCGAGAAAAGGCTAACCCCGCATCATATTTAAAAGCGATCGCCGCGCGAATACGCGATCATTGCGTGCAGATGTCACTTTTAGTTCGAAAAACGCCCTCTGTCGGCGCGACCACGCGTCCATGATCACCGAACATGACGAAAAGTGTCATATGAGCGTGACGATCGCGTATTCGCGCGACGATCGCTTTTAAATAGAACGCGGCCTGAGAGTGTGGAAATTATAACTTCAATTACTACGGAGATCCTTATAATGTTTTGGCCGAAGAAGGAGGAGATAGGTACTTTCGTAGTGATTTTTGTGGTAGGTCATTCAAATCAAAAGTAATTTATTCAAACTAAGCTGAGAATCAGCAGATTGCGAACATCAAAATTACATAAGACGGACCCCCAAAACGCCCACCCTTCACCACTTCCTGGTGCTTTAGCTGGGAAGAAGAAGTGGCGCAACAAACTCCCCAGCAGCATAAAATATGTAAGGGTCGTAGCAGGTGGCGTTCTGTAGTTTCTGCATACCCCTATGAGAAGAAGGCGTGAGTTTAGTATACAATTAAAATTGCAATTAGAATGAATAATTGTTCCCCGTATTCGTAAAGTTACAGCCCAGACAAAATAATAAAATTCACAAACAGATTTTTTGCTTTGGCTACACAACATGTTGTGTTAATTAAATTAACCAATCAACAACATTATACACGAGTATAATAACTTAACAACTTTAATCGTTATTTATTGTCAAAAATAATTCGATATGTAACAGAAATTAAATGGGGTCTAATATTGTATTTTTTTTTCTTATATTTATACAGGTTGAAATTGAAAACTTGCGACAAACTGAAATGGGACATTGTATACATCATTATTAACAACTTTTACTAAGGGACCAAAGCTGTAATCCCAAAAAAAAATCTGCTTTTCCTACATTTTGATGAGGTATTGCGAACATAAATGTAGGGGACAGCAGTTTTTTTTTTTTTGGATTGTAGCTTTGGTCCCTTAGTAAAAGTTGTTCATAATGATGAGTACAATCTCCCATTTCGATTTGTCGCATGTTTTCAATGTCACCCTGTATAGCAGCTAATAAAATGGGAATAATTTGAGGCTCGGTTAAATACATGCCACATTAAAACATTGTGAAAAGTTTGAATAAATTCGAATAAAATTAGTACAAAATAATCATATTCGGGGCAATGCAAAATGCTCGCCTTGAAAGTCTTTTAGTAATAATAAGTTGTTAAAAATAAAAAATAAATGCTACATAATAATTTGATTGCTACCGCTTCAAAGTTACACTGTATTAAATATAAACAAATAAAGTATATACTGAATATGAATAATTGCCCGTTAAGTTTTGGTCAAGGCTGTCATTCGTAGATCTTTCACAACCTTACGGGTAGTCGTAAGCTCAAAAGTCTGGCAACCAGTCCTACCAAAAGGGTGTGGGGGGCGTGTTACCCAGTAACTGAATTCTGGAGTTAGATAGGCAGTTGCTGTATGTGAAATACTGGTATTCAGCTGCTTCCGTTTAGACTGGAAGCCGACCCCTTGTAAGAAAACTCGTGGGCCGTAAACATTGAACATGCAAGCAAGACATTATAACAGGGCCTCAAGTCTGCTATTACAATAGTGTCATAATGGTCTGTTCCGATCCTCATTAATGACGCCACTATATTAGTAGATTACCAAACTTGTCAAAATCAAGAATTATGAAATCAATAATAGACCATTCTGACACTATTGTAATAGCAGACTTGAGGCCCAGGGCCTCATAATTGTTGATTTTGACAAGTTTGGTAATCTACTAATATAATGGCGTCATTGATGAGGATCGGAACAGACCATTCTGACACTATTGTAATAGCAGACTTGAGGCCCAGCTTTCTTGAATAATGAATTAAAATGACCTCGCAATCTTTTATTCATTAACATTTTAATTAAATAATGTGATCTCAGTAATCTTTCGAGTAGGTTTAACATAAATATTGTAATATTTTATCTTCTAATTGCTATTTAAACCTCTAATATACCATAGGTATTTATTTTTAAACGTCTATGGCAAAGCCAAAGAACGGTTATGATTTTAAGCTGTGTATAATAAATGTATGTTCGTAATGTAATAGTATAAAGCGTTTAAGTTATAACAATTATATTAGGCATTTCCTAGCCTAGCCCAGTAGGTACCTAAGAGGAGTGCAATGGGGACTTTTAATATATTCCCTTCAAGATAAAGTTTACACAGTTTAGCAGCTTATTTAAAAAAACTTTGTAAAATAGGCAGTATCAATTTTTTAACAAAAACATGGTTTTTAATTAGATATTTTCAAATATTGAATAAAGTCGGATTTAGTATTTCTTCAGCTAATTACCATGCCCAGTGCGGATTGATTTAATCTATGACTTACAAAAAACTCTTTCTTTATAGCGGACTTCATCCATCCCTGCAACGATACATCCAGAGCGTGTCTGATAAAAGCAACCCAAGATGCTATCCCAGAGTTCGTCAAAGGCATGCCAGAGCTTGGAGTAGAAGTTCTGGATCCCTTCAACATTAAGAAGCTGTCTATCCCCCTGAACGGGTTGACATTCACCTTCTACGATGGAAAAGTTACAGGATTCAGGAAATGCATTGTGGATGACATTGTGTGAGTACTTTGCTTATGTCTTCATTGATAAGGCTCCGGTAGAAATGTGTTCTTTAAAAATATCAGAACAGTGTTAATCTCTGTTGGACATTAGAGACAGAGTCATGTTACTAGGGATTTTGGCACAGTTTTGCAAGCGTCCGCCAGCCTGTCAACCTGTCGCAGGAAGGTACTAAAGGGTCACCGAGGCCCCTGGCAATACAGGCAACACGAAGGAATACGGGTGGGTTTTAGTCAGTAAGAGTCTGACACACCCTCCCGCTCCACCCAGAGCGGGAGAAGTTATTTGATGATTTCCCATACAAAAAAAAAAAGCCTGTCAACCTCCTTGTGGATGCTTTTGTTGGTGACTTACCCGCCACCCCGCTGGTAACCTAAGGAACAAAAATGGGATGCACTAGGTCTCAAGCTCCCTTAGTCACCTCCTACATTAACCTCGGGATGAGATGGGGTGGCCACATTCTTAATCTGGGACAATACGGCAAGATAGATATTTTATGAATTTTAGAGATTTTTATCAATAATCTATTGAAATCAGCTGCGTAATTGCGTACCACAATTACAATGTCATTCATTTGGATAATTCAACAACATACTATGGGCTATTTACGTTGTCGAGCAGACAAATTTTTCAAACATTATGAAGCAATGGATTACGAATTTCCTTCAAAATCCTTCGCATTGTGACATAAAGTATTTTACACTGGTAGACCCCTTTCTAGCTCACCGTCCGGTAAGGACCAGGCCCGGGTCGACGGCGCGTTGTATTCCACGCGCGCCTCAAAGAGATGTCGTCAGCACATATAGTAGGGGTCCACTAGGGCCGATGCCTGCTGGGGTCGCCGGAAGGTACTTATGGGTCACCGAGGCCCCCGCAACACAGGCAACAGGAAGGAATACGGGTGGGTTTTAGTCAGTAAGAGTCTGACACACCCTCCCGCTCCGCCCAGAGCGGGAGAAGTTATTTGATGATTTCACACCCTCAAAAAAAAAAAAAGACCCCTTTCTAGATACATAACAATATCTTGAAAATTTCTGTATCTTTGAAAAGATTTTTATTTACATGACCAAATTACAAGATGATTATTAACATTAAGTAAATTAAATTAAAACTAAGTTAAATCTAAAAAAGGCCTTCGAAGCATTGTACCAAGGATGCTGGCATTATTTTCTCGCTGAATTGTGATGCTGGTGTGTTGCGCGATATAGCCTCCAGCTTTTCGGTCACCAGTTACATCAACTAGACGTTTCGCGATTTCCGCAAATAAAGTTTATGCGCAGTGGGACCCCACGGACCGAGGGTCTGGACGCCAAACGGCACAAAGTTGTAGTCTCTATGGAGGCCTTGGTATGCCAAGGCCTCCATATTTAATACGTTTAAAAATTTCGGCATTTTTTGCCGCTACACCCACTTTAGAAGTAGTCCGTTAGAGGTTGGACGGTGCCAGTGTCTACACAGGTAGCGTACCACACAAGCATCCGTCCCAAATTACACGGAACCAAAGACACACTGTCAGGTCTTTTGCCATCACCTCTGACAATGCCAGTCGGCTCAAGAAGAGCAGGCACATTATGTCATTAAGTGTCGCATGTCTTGAAAAGCGGCCTGCACTTTTTTGACAACAAAAAATATATTTTATTACAATGACAGACATTAAAGTTACCGTCATCTATGACCACCTATGATCGCAATCGATATACAGAAGTAAGTCTATATGTGCAATTACAAATCAAAGGGCCACGAGTCCAAGGCAGTGTCCTATGATATTAAAAACAGGAAACTAAAATGAGGAAAATGGTGACGACTTTAATTACTGGCTTTAAAAACTAGTTTTGAACACAACTAAGTAGGAAAATGGTGCTTAATTGACAGTTGTATGAAGATATTAAGTATGTTTACGATACCTAATTGTTTTACAATGATCGGGAGTTCCCAGTTTTTTATAAGTAGACTAGCTGCGCCCCGCGATTTTACCCGCATAAGTTCCGATCCCGGATGAAAATATCGGGATAAAAAATATCCTTTGTCCTAATTCAGGTCATGGTCTACCCATGTGCCAAATTTCAACGAAATCTGTTCGGCCGTTTTAGCGTGATGCTGTGACCAAGGGAATTAGGGATTGATTTTTATATAAATATATATAGATATTCTACTGCGAATTTTGATGCTAGAATAATTTCCAGTTTCGAATCCCGATATACCAGTACAGCGTGTATCACAAAAGTGTGGTCATATTTAAGAGTACAGATCACCAAATTGAACTACTTTCTCCACGGGTCCAACATGGTAATCGTGAAGAAATTTTCAAGTGTCCCACACAAAACTTCAATATCTACTCGACGCAATTGTATGGGATAGCTGGCTATTAGCCGGTAGATCGCGGGCCGGCTATTTTTTCGCGAGAAAGTTGTTCAGAACCATCAAACTAAAAAACTTTCTCGCGAAAAAATAATCAGCCGTCCCTTACATGCTGTAGAAACACAAAATCGATCGGTTGTAAATCATGACATGCGTCTGGGTTTCGTTTTCTTGTAAACAAATGAAATGAAGTGAAATTGTTTATTCTGTAAATGGGATATAAGAATCATTTTTACATGTCATATTAAAAAAAAAATATTAAAAAAAATAAGCTAGATGGAGTCGACATTTCCTATCTGACTACCCCTGAGAAGAAATGGCGAAACAAACTCAAGGGTCAAAGTCTGGCGGGAGGAAACGCCCGGGTGTCACCACTGTGTGGATCGCCCGGAGGACGAGGTGGAGCATACGGCGGAGGTCTGCCCGGCTTGGGCAGAGCACCGCCGTTACCTCGTGGAGGTGATCGGCGGCAGTGATCTCTCGCGTCCGGCCCTGGTTCTGGTCATGGCACGGAGCGAGAGGGCATGGGCAGCCGTCACCTCCTTCTGCGAAGCAGTAATGCTCGCGAAGGAGGAGGCGGGATGGTTGAGGGAAAGGCAAATTTCGCACCCTCTCGCCCCTAGCCCCTGAGCGGGTGAAGTTATTAGATGATTTCCCATCAAAAAAAAAAAAAAGGGTCAAAGTCTCTTTTAAAGTCCAGACATAATCTCGGTCAGATCATGTGTAGACGTTCACGTAATTATGTTTATAATATTCATCAATGTCAATATGTATATATAATTGTATATAATTATGATTTTGCATAATAATAGTTAAAATGTCAAGTTCAAATACAAAAAAAAATACAAATGTTTATTTCTGTACCAACTAGTTTCAAATAGTTTATGATTGGAGCCTCCTTTTAAGTATGATGACGCCAGTGTTAGGAGACTCCGCACTTACATGGCTTTAGCTGTTTGTACAACTTACAAAAATTATATAAGTATTTTTTACTTTATTTATTTACATCTTTCGTTTTATCTAGACTAAGGTAAGCAGTGGGCACTAAAAAAAATACTGAGGTAAATCTATTAAAGTATTATTAAATCTGTCATCGTATGAACATGTTCTCTAGATTAATAGCTTAATCTAGAGAACAATTACGTCATCATCTAACTGGTTTCCTATACTTAAGTTGAAGGCAGATAATTCTTTATTTATTCTTAATTTTATAACAACATTTAGACAGAACTGATGATTACTTGTGGTCATTTAATATCATAGTTCATTAGAAGGACGTAATTCAAAAGATAGAACTTGATCGTTAGAAAACCGTACCTAATTAACTAATCGTTAATGAAACTGGAGAGCAGTCTGTAGTGGCCTAGTCGTAACGACCGCGACTTACGAGTTATAGGTCGTAGGTTCGAATCCCGACAAGCGCTTTACTTTGTGCAAATAATTTCATCACCACTGGTCTCAAAATGGTGAAGAAAAACATCGCGAGGAAACCGGCGCATATCCTAGGATCAAAAATTTCGAAGACATGTGACATCTACCAACTAGCACTGGGCACAGGCATGCTAAGACCCTATTTAATTTAACCGATAATAAACAAAATACATAATCAGCCTATAATGTTCCCACTGCTGGGACACAGGCCTCCTCTCTGTGAGAGGAAGTGGGCCGTAATCCAACACGCGGGCCCAGTGCGGGCTGGTAGATGTCACATGCCTTTGAATTTTTGGGTCTAGGACATGCCGGTTTCCTCACAATGTTTTCCTTCACCGTTTTGAGAGCAGTGGTTATGAATTAATTTACTCAAAGTAAAGTGCCTGTCTGGAATCTACGACCTACAACTCTTAAGGCGCGGCTGTTACCAATGGGCCGCCACTGCTCTTAAATAATCCCGTAATAAAACAAATAATGCCAGCCTATTAGTCAAAGGCTTCTGCAGGGCAAAAGCCTCTTCCCATACAGATAAGATATGATCACTGATCGCCACGCTTGCTCAAAGCGGATTGGCGATATCAGATTTTTATTAATGTTAATTCTAGGTTTCTTCACAATGTTTCCTTTACCAATACTATGTCAAGCAGTCATCAAAAAAATAAAAAAAACTAATGAGACTAAATAAAAAAAAAGAAGTTGTTCATTAACCGTGAGAACTAATCATGTGGAACAGAAAAAAAAACATAAGTGATAATAGTTTTCTTGCTACTCTAATAATTGAATAAAAACATGATGCTGTTGGTCATTTTCTTGAAGGTTGTTAGAGAAGTGAAAGATTTATATAAAACTAGTTAGCAATGGACGAGTTATAAACTATTATTATTGTACCAGGTGGCGTTCTTTAGTTTCTGCCTACCCCCATAGGAAGGTGTGAGTTTATGTGTTTGTGAATTTTAATAGTAAGTAGGTAGTTAAAACTTACTCGTGGTATGTTGGTTTTGAAAAAAACTACTTATCTACTTTTTAAATACAATGGTTGGGATACTTTCCTGTTCACTCACATTCCTCGTTGGACCTGTCGTGGGCAGTTGTTTGATGAAATATTTATGGGATATTAATATGTATCGTTCTTTCAAACTGACTTGGTTCCGGTAACTTACATACATAAACTCACGCCTTCTTCCAGATGTATGAACGAAAACGAAGCAAATGGAGTATGCATGAATCGTAGCAGGTGACGTTCTGTAGTTTCTGTTAACTACTGTTTCTGTGTTTCTGTGCTGGGCACGCCACGATTGCGGCGATAAGTCCCCTCTTTGAGGAGTGGCTGGAGAGACGCCACGGCGTCCTCACCTTCCGTCTGACGCAGGTCCTCACCGGACACGGCAGTTTCGAGAGGTTCCTGTGTCGGATAAGGCGGGAGAAAACGTCCGGGTGTCACCACTGTGTGGATCGCCCGGAGGACAAGGTGGAGCATACGGTGGAGGTCTGCCCGGCTTGGGCAGAGCACCGCCGTGTCCTCGTGGAGGCGATCGGCGGCAGAGACCTCTCGCGTCTGGCCCTGGTTCAGGCCATGGTATGGAGCGAGAGGGCATGGGCAGCCGTCACCTCCTTCTGCGAAGCAGTAATGCTCGCGAAGGAGGAGGCGGGACGGTTGAGGGAAAGGCACGTTTCGCGCCCTCTCACCCCTAGCCGCCGCAGGAGACGCCCTGGGCGTCGGGAATCTCGGGCGGATTTCCAGCCACCGTAGGCGCGGGCTTGCGGACGGTGAGCAATGGGTAGCTCACCGTCCGGTAAGGACCAGGCCCGGGTCGACGGCGCGTCGTATTCCACGCGCGCCTCAAAGAGATGTCGTCAGCACAAAAGTAGGGATCCACTAGGGCCGATGCCTGCCGGGGTCGCGGGAAGGTACTTATGGGTCACCGAGGCCCCTGGCAACACAGGCAACAGGAAGGAATACAGGTGGGTTTTAGTCAGTAAGAGTCTGACACCCCCTCCCGCTCCGCCCAGAGCGGGAGAAGTTATTAATTTGAGAGGACCTGTCCAGTCAGTGCAAGCATTTGTCAGTAATCGTGTAGCTCAACTCAGAACTAAAGGAGCTCAACGACTCGACGAACAATACCAAGGAAAGGACTTTTGGGTAGGCCGCATAAAGTACTCAAAATACTATCATTAAAACTGAGAGAAAAAAAACAAACACAAATAAATTACCCACATAGTGCTCACATTCACAATAGTTAAAGTAGGTAATATAATACGTTTCAAGGTACGTAAATATTCACGTAATTTTGTTTATGATATTCATCAATGTCAATATCGTCGGTGATATTCTGAAACCGCGGAACTAACAGTGTTTAAAACCGCGTATTTACAAAAGTAGCAAAATCGAGATTTCGGACTTTCTAATTCATTAATACATATTTTACATAAGTAATGCCTACAATATTAAGAAGAATTAGACAATTTAAAAGTTTAAACAATAGAAAGTCAAGTGGTTAAGTAAATATTAAGTTTTTCCTCGTTCCTGTAAAATTCACTGCACCTACCTTACGCGGTTTTAAACACTGTTAGTTCCGCGGTTTCAGAATATCACCGACGATATGTATATATAATTGTATATCGACGGTTAAAAGGTAATAAGGCATAAGCGACATTTTGGTGAAAGTGAGTTATGAATGCCATCCTTCTTTATCTTTATTTTTAAGTAGGATGGCATTCATAACTCATTTTCGACCAAAATGTCGCTTATGCCTTATTACCTTGTAACCGTCAATGTAATGATGATTTTGCATAATAATGAAAATGTCAAGTTTTACGGTTTTATCACAAGGCTTAACAGAGCGAGCAGCTCAATCCCTAGCTTTTTTGTCTTTAAATAATCAGAAATTTTATAGTACCTACCCTTTTTTACAAATTTTGGTTTTAATACAGCTTTTAAATCGTTTAATGGGTAACGATTGTATAGAACAAAGAAAATAAAAAATATGTTTAAGGAGACAGATGGTGTTTTTTTACCATAATTTTAAAAATGGACAGAGATTGATCACGCCTTATCGACACGGGCAAGGCATTCCACAACCGTACTGCTTGAACCGTAAAAGATTTATCATAGAAACTGGTGGAATGCATCGGCATCTCTAGTCTCAAGTAATGTTAGCATGTAGATATAACTTAATAGCCGTGATAACAATGACCAGTCGAGGTAACCATCTCGTTAATGATCGCATAATTATCAACTGCTAAGCAAGGGTCAAGATCGACGAACGTAATGTCAAAAGTGCACGTATTTCCGTGCAACATAGCATATTTTTATAGTAAAAGTATGCGTTAGAATGGGGGACTGGTTGTCTATAATCAACCTTTTTTTTTTGGGTGGGAAATCATCAAATAACTTCTCCCGCTCTGGGCGGAGCGGGAGGGTGTGTCAGACTCTTACTGACTAAAACCCACCCGTATTCCTTCCGTTGCCTGTGTTGCCAGGGGCCTCTATAACCCTTTGGTACCTTCCCGCGAATAATCAGCCTCCTGACATCATCCTAGTTTACTTAGGGTTGGCTCGTGTCTCTTTCTTTTATAAATCTTTATCAGCCATCATCTTAGTATTAACATTACCTTAGTATTTACACAGACACAGTCTGCCTGGTTGGTCTAGTGGTAATCGCTACTGATGAGCATGAGGTCCTGGGTCGATTCCTCGGTCGGTGTCAAAGTGTTTTTGGGGTTTCTATCTGGAATTTCTCAGTAGCAGCCCGGAGTCTAGATTTATGCCCGGTTGATGGCAATAGGCTCGCCCCCTATCATATTGGACTTAAACATAACTTGCTAAATGTGGGTGTACTATAGGTACATCTCTGACCAAATCTTCGGGGAAACAATGGGTGAGGTTATGTTATGTAGTATTTACACATTGTCAACTCGGTTTCTTTTGTTTGTCTTCCTCTATTCATATGGCCATATATACTCGAAATTTTCCTGACGACATTTCTCATTCCTCTGCATCACATGCGCATAGTTTGACAAATGATTTCCAGAATTGACTAGTTGACTGAATAAATGCTAATTCCTGATTTGTGTACCAACTGGCGAGCTGTAAAGATCATTGTTATATGTATCGTAAAAATATAACAACTTCCTAAGGTAATATTTTTATAATAGTTACGCACTGTTGTATTGGAAACATTAACGATAAAAAAACAAACATTAAATATAGTTTAAAAATATGCCGAGCAGTTTAGGAGTTATGATAGAACAGATGCACACACATGCATAGCCTGTTAAAATCACAATCATCCTGTGGCTTTACTGCAGTCGGGTAAAACACAATTGATTGTACGGCAAATAATAAGGCCAAGCTCGAGAAATAGAAACAAAACACATATTATTACAATGTTATGTCAAAAACTCGGTACGGTTTAGCTTTTTTCTCCAGCCATACAGGTGTTAATTTCAGATGGGACTTGACGGGCAGGTACCTAAGGTTTCCCGTGTTTCATGTAGCTGTCCTTTTTTTTGGTGAGAAATAATCAAATAACTTCTTCCGCTATGGGCGGAACGGGAGAGCTTGTCAGACTCTTACTGACTAAAACCCAACGTGTTCCTTCCGTTGCCTGTGTGTTGCCAGAGGCCATGGTATCCCCGGATTTTCCCGCGACCCTGGCAGGCATCGGCCCTAGCAGACCCCTACACTTGTGCTGACATCTCTTTGAGGCGCGCGTGGAACACAACGCGCCGTCAACCCGGGCCTGGTCCATATCAGATGGCGAGCTACCCATTGCTTACCGTCCGCAAGCCCGCGCCTTTGGTGACCGGGAATTGGCCTGAGATCCAACGCCCAGGGCGTCTCCTCCTGCCGGGGTCGCGGGAAGGTACTAAAGGGTCACCGAGGCCCCTGGCAACACAGGCAACAGGAAGGAATACGGGTGGGTTTTAGCCAGTAAGAGTCTGACACACCCTCCCGCTCCGCCCAGAGCGGGAGAAGTTATCTGATGATTTTCCACCACAAAAAAAGGGCATCTCCTGCGGTGCCTAGGTGCATGAGGGCACGAACTTTGCCTATCCCTCACTCGTTCGGCCTCCTCCTTCGCGAGCATTACTGCTTCGCAAAAGGAGGGAGGTGACGGCTTTCCATGCCCTCTTGCTCCGTACCATGGCCTGGACCAGGGCCATATGCGAGAGATCACTGCCACCGATCGCCTCCACTAGGACACAGTGGTGCCCCGCCCACATGTAGCACAACTGTATGCAGAAAATATCGGTGAAGGAAAAACATCCTAAGCAAACCTGGACTAGAAGTCAGAAATTGCCAACCCGTCATGAGCAAGAGTGGTGATCAATTCTCGTGCCATAAGTGTATGAGAAAACGCCTTTGCTCTGCAGTGGGCCAATAAGAGGCTGGTATTATGATTATACATAAAATATAGTTCTTCATTACTGCTACTGTCCACTTTGCTTAGGTATGCATCACGTATCTATGCATAGATTATTGTGTTGATCTCATTTGTCATTTAAATGTAGTTCACTGAGTTACACTGTTGCGACACAAATCATTTTTATTTGTTTTTCTGTTACTGGCGAGGGGTGAATACTAAGGGGGCTGGTTTTCAAAATTTATCGATGTTTTTCACGAAGTTTTGGTGCTGTCAGCAGGTTCTTAGCTAGAAACATAGAAATGTATTTGTCTACCCTTTCACCAAATTGTTGAGATAGTCAGGGATATAATGATTAAAATAAGATGGTTTGTTTTACGAAGATATGTGACATCTATCAACCCGCACTGGGCCCGCTTGGTGGATTACGGCCCACTCCCTCTCACAGAGAGGAGGCCTGTGTCCCAGCAGTGGGAACATTATAGACTCATTATGGTTTGTTTTACTTAATAGTTTATTAGAGATCTAAGAATGGAACACAAGCAAACATATTCGAATAATTTTTCTATTAATGAATTCAATACAACAAACATCGAAGCAGATTTTTTTTGTAAGTGATCACATTAATTCATTTTCCGTCCAATTTGTCGTCAGAATTTGCGTCTTAGCGATATAATTTGTATCTAGACAGGTGAAAGACACAGCATTCTATAAAAAATAGCATTCCCAAATCAACATCATCAAGCTCTATATTTTAATTGCGTCTGCATCTACATCCTTTTCAATAATAGACTGTATAATAATGATGATTATAGAACAAAATTATGCCTGTAAAAATGTTAATTCAGTATATCTTTACACTTTAAACAAACTTAATAAAAGATGAAGGTCGACACATTACTTTGTTAATTAATATGTTACATAAAAAACTGTTATAAAAACCCAAAACTTCCATTACTTAGTAACCAGTCTTTGTTTTTGTCATCTCGAGCATATCATTTTGACTTTATGCAATGTTATACACTGCTTCAAATTCATATTGTTTGTGATACCCTCGCAGATATGGCACGTTAAAGTACCCGTAAAAGGAAAATTAATCTCAAAAATAATCATATGTTTTGCTTAATTTTGAGCTCTGATAATCATATGAAAATTAGGATTTTTAGTTTGTTATTGTCATTGTAGGCCCTTTTCTGATTTGTCGGCGCAGCAGCGGTGCGGCATGCTTGGATGCCGAAAACATACCGCGTCGCCTGCACCTACGGACTTGTTGGTAAAAATATGCAGAGCGGTTTGTGCCGTCGCGAAATAATGTCATCTTCGAGTTCGAGTGATGAAGATACTGTAGCTTTTTACAATATTATATTCGTTCGTTCGTAAAAAAAGAAAACTATATTGGCGACATCCTTCTAAGCGATTCGAATATTATTTTCGAACATGGAAAATAATATTAACTTTCAAGTATTTCTTGCGGCTAAAGAAATATTGCAGGATGACGAAAAATTTTTATACATGTACAGAATGAAAAAAGAAACATAATTATCAGCAGTTTTTGGATAGTATTGCTCCAGCAATAACAAAGCAAAATATGACAGCAGTTTTTGGATAGTATTGCTCCAGCAATAACAAAGCAAAATATGAGGTTAAGGGAATGTGTATGTCCTGATAAAAGGCGTCAGGCTCGGCAGAATGCAGAGCGGCCACTGGACATGCATGCCGAGACGCGGTAAGCCGAATCAGTACCGCACCACTCCCGTGCTTACCGAGCTAATCAAGAATGCTCAATTGAAATATCGCGCTCGGTAAACTTTCGGTACCGCGCATACTTATCATGCTGATGTTGCACCTCTGCTGCACTGACAAATCATGAAAGGCCCTAAAGTTCGCTGTGCTGGTAACTACTATTCATATTGACATTCATATTCTGAAATGGTGTGCAAGGATCTTAATTTAAGTTACGAGCAAGATAAAACATTTTGTATTTGAGTCGGCAAACGGAACGAGTAAAAGAAAATTTGTAATGAGGCAACAAAAGACTATCTCCCTTTTCATAAAACATAAACGAGCGGCCATGCCTCTTAATACCTGTAGCATTAACTTTTATTTTTAAAAGTTCTTCCGTTAAAGTCTTAATTACGAGTAAAGAATTCAAACTTGGCAAACAAACTTCAATTATTAGGTTGAAACTTTGTTTGAATATTTTACGCACTCCCGGCACCAAAGTACTCGTAACATCATCGTTATTTTTATATTATGTAGGTACTTTGACAGGTAAATCAAAGTTTGATAAAAGTGGACTGAATTCTTTGACACTCTCCATTGCGTCAGGGAGTGTCAACTCTCCATTGCGTCAGGGAGTGTCAAAAAACCTAAAAAAAGTATTTCTAGAATGATTATCTAGTTTAGATTTGAGTTTTCCTAGATTATTATCTAGAATAGTGATTTGAATCCTATTTGACTTTTCTTCGGCAGAAAATGATGCAGTCATTTCCAGGGAAATGCACGAACAACGAATTTTCACAATCGCACTTTGCCCAAGTTGGGTGCATTTAGGTATATTAATCTTATCTAGACCCGGAACCACTATTAACGCTATAAAAATATTTATTCTGTGCGGGAAATAAACTTCTAACATTGCACCTATATTTATTTTTTATAGGTCCGAACTTGAGAAGCGTCACTTCGTCCTAGCGTTCCACTGCAACCTCACAATAAAGGGTACCTACGATGCCATCGGAAGAATCCTCCTATTCCCTATTGACGGCGCGGGCGACGCCAAAATAAAGCTAAGTAAGTAACGCAGCTATTAATATTCAACAGTTTCTTATGTCTACAGTCTCCTCCTTTATTTCCCTTTTAAATTTGGCAGCTTTGCATTTTCAAATTCATTCGCGTTTCATTGCAGTTTGCGGCAAAATTAATAAATTATTATGTAAACGATTGTTTCTATAAACATGAAAGAAAGTAATTTTTAGGTTATGCGTTTTTAAGGGTGACTTAATTGGTCAAGAACAGCTAATGAGGAACAATTGATTTTCTATTGTTTGACTCCGAATCGGTGACGCGCGTGGCTAACTGGATAAGATAGCATGACCAAAAGTTTGAGATTTTTGATAAGATTTTTGATCAAAGTAACTTTTCAAAGTTTTCATCCATGAGGATAAAGATAAATCACAGTCCTAAACAAATATTTTAGTCCTTATTGTATCATTTTATATAGCTCATATTATATATATACATGTCCTTCCAAATAAAAAAAAATCTGTAAAGTCATAACATTTTTGTTACAGCCAATCTCAATATGAAGGTCGATTTAAATACGAAGTACATAAAAGACAATGAAGGCGTCAATCATTTCTCGCTGAAGAATTACAAGTACTCTTTCGACTATGGAGATCGCGTCTCGTTTGACATTGCGAATATCTTCAAGGAAAGCAAGGAACTTAGTAAGTATACAGATATTACAAAATACAAAAAGCGTTACCTTATTGTATCTGAAATGTCCACAAGATGATTTTGATGTAACAATCAGACCTTTTCTAGGCCAACGAAATATTTAAAACATCAAATTGTAAATTCCTTTTATGTGTTGTGGTTGCATTGACACCAAATTACTTCAGCTAACATCTAAAACTATGCAATTATCGGAAACAGCTACATCCTCATTTGGTTTCTCTGCCATTGAGCCACAATAGCAATTATTTTACTTAATTGTCCCCAACGCTATATCCTCAAAGGAAATCCTCTCCCGATCAAGATTTGCATATCCGTGAATGTTCCGATGTGTAATAAAAACCATTGACCTACTTGGGAACAGCATATTCTTTTTCAAATATCTATCTTCTAAGATTATCATTGCCTTGTTAAGGTTTATGCGATTAATTTCCTTTGGATTAGTATAATTAAATAAGAAATCATGGTCTTATGTTTCACCTCGTTTTATTTTAAAAGTATCAATAAAACAATCATTGATATCACTTGATTGTTTCAGGTGCAACCGTCCTTCAATTCCTGAATGATAATTGGAAGCAGGTAGCAGAAGAATTCGGGAAACCCATCGTAGACTATGCAGTAGAACTAGCAATCAAAACTATAGAAAAGTTCTTCTTAGCGGTACCATACGAAGAACTGATTAATGTTCCCATTCCTAAGTTTTAATATTATATAAGACAATTAATATATAATTTGTTTTAAGGCTGTCATTTGTTTTATTAATCTCATTAATTTTTGTTTTTACGACGCTTAATTGTTTACAGCCCATCGAAATGATTTTTTCATACAAAATTAAGCTTTAATAAGGGATTTGTGAGAAGTACCATTTATTTTGGAAAGATCTATTCATTTGTCTTAGTCGGACGTGGGAGGCAGTCCCGCCTTTCCCGCGTTTTCGTCATCTTGACAAGATCCTTTCCTATTACCAGTGGCGTCAGATTTCCTCCATGACATTTATTTCTTATGATCACTTAATGCTGTTAGACAATAGTGTCGCTTCTGAAAGTAAGTACCATTTAGTTTTTAGGTTACTCACTTAAAGTTAGAACAAAATCTTGATAGCTTTTAAAGATGACGAACTATGTCGCGTTTACAATATTAGTTTTTGCTCTCATATCATACTGATAGGTAGGTACATTATTAACCGAAGTATTTTTTTTTAATTCCAAATATCAACTAGAATTTTTTTTAGGCAAAATTTTAATGCAAATCATAATTTATCACGCATCCTAATGGTGAATGTAGAAATACAATCAATATTGATATTTTACATAATCAGCCTATAATGTTCCCACTGCTGGGACACAGGCCTCCTCTCTGTGAGAGGGAGTGGGCCGTAATCCACCACGCGGGCCCAGTGCGGGTTGGTAGATGTCACATGTCTTCGAATTTTTTGATTCTAGGACAAGCCGGTTTCCTCACGATGTTTTCCTTCACCGTTTTGAGAGCAGCGGTGATGAAAATAATTTACACAAAGTAAAGCGCCTGTCCGGGTTCGAACCTACGACCTACAACTCGTAAGTCGCGGCCGTTACCACTGGTCCACCACTGCTCTCATTGATATTTTATTGCAATAAAATAAATAAATTGCTAATCGCGTGAATTTGGTCGGTCTACTTGCATTATTATTTAAATTTAGAAATTTTCAAAGTCCTAGTTCTAAGCTACACACTTTTTAAACCTCATTTTTTATTAACATTAATATCATAACATAATAATCATATGCCTGCATAATGTAAGGTAGGAGCTTGCCCCGGTCGGTTCGTGGGTGACTGTCCATTACATATCGGGACCCCTTCGTGTCTCGGATAGCACGTTAAGCCGTTGGGCCCGGCTGTCATTCGTAGACTTTTGACAATCGGTATGGTTAGTCAGACGCCCAAAAGTCTGACAACCAGTCTTACCAAGGGGTATCGCATTACCCAATAGGTAACTTTGTTGTGGAGGTCAGATAGGCAGTCGCTCCATGTAAAATACTGTTATTCAGCTGCATCCATTTAGACTGGAAGCCGACCCCAACATAGTCGGGAAAAGGCTAAACAGATAAATAGATTTTCTCTGCATAATGCTCCATTTGTATCTTTTTTACCCGACTGCCTTAGGAGGGTAATGTTTTTCGAGAGTATATATGTATGTATGTATGTCTATTTCTTTGGCACGCTCTGTAGCCTAAACGGCTTGATGGATTTTAACATATGAGGTGTCTTTCGATTCGTCTTAATTGTGGGAGTGACATAGGCTATATAATATATATAAATTGCATCTGAAAATACAAAAAAAAGGAGGGGATTGTTTTATTTTTTATTAATTGCAACAATATTGGTATCAAATAAAAGCTAGTAATGAGTAATTTTCAAATATATGTATTAATAAAACTAAAAAGCTTGAAATAAAATAAATTATTTAAAAAACAAAAAACCCGACTGCAAAAACACATGGCGGCAGGCGGGGACAGTCGAATAACCTGAAATATGGTGTAACTTTTTGTCCCCGCCTGCCGAAGACCAAAATTATATGGATTATAATGCTTGTTTTTCCCTCTTCAGTTATGTGTTATTGCAGTCGGGTTTTTTGTTTTTTTAAATAATTTATTTTTTTCCAGAAATGATTCTTTAGCGTCACCAAGTCTTGAACCTAATATAATAATACTAACAAAGACGAATGATTACAAACAGGAATACAATAATATATCTTCCGACCAATTCTATATATGTTTAATTTTGTTTTATTCTCAGTTAGTTTTTGACCATTTAGTGACCATGGTCTGGCAGTTTGAGTATTTTTTGCGGCCTAGCCAAATGTCCTTTCTTTGGTATTGTTCGTTGGATCGTTGAGCTCCTTAAGTTCTGAGTTGAGCTGCACAACTACTGCCAAAAGCGTGCACTGACTGGACAGGTCCACTCAATCTGAGTGGTTCTTTCATCAAAAGACCATTTCAGACACCAATCGACATGGTCTTCACATGATCTGACCAAGATTATGTCTGGACTTTAAAAAGAGACTGTGACCTCTGAATTTGTTTCGGCCATTCTTCTTAGAGTAGCCAGATAGGAAACACCGACCTCATCTAGTTTTAAAAAATATGATTGACGTGTAAAAGTGTTTGTACAACCTACTTACAGAAATAAAATCATTTATCATTTTATAAAAATTTAGATTACATAACATCAGAGATTGAAATCGCAGTCAAGGTTTTATATCCGGTGTAAAGAAAATTCCTTTATGAAGCGCGAAGTAGTTCGCTTTATCGCGACACTGTAGCCGTAGCATTCTAAATGTTCACGCAGGCTACAGATTAGAACAATATATAGATAGACAACTTTTTAATAGAAGCGATAGTAAAACTGAAAAAGACAAAATAAACCTCCTAGACGAAACTACACAGAATAAGCGCTTATTTAAAGTACTTCATTAATTTAATTTGCACTGTGCTATTACTAATAATATTAATTATAATATTACTAATAATAATTGCATACCTGTCGTTTTTACAACTTTATTAAAGCCTGAACACGGCAAAAATCTGTACGCTGAATGCCGTGAGTTATTTAGTTACAAAAAAACTATATACGTTTTTTTAAAACGAATCAAGGCATATCAATTTTCTCTTTAATAAAGATCCAATTCCTTTGTACTTATGTAGACAAATTTAAAAGTTTTAAACGCTCGTAAAAACGTATTTTATAACACAACTTACTTAATATTCTCTTGTTCATATAACTCACGGCAGCGAACAGATTTTTACCGTGTTCAGGCTTTATTAACATTGTAAAAGTATACTACAGGTGTATGCAAATATTTTAATTAACACAACGCAAACTAAATTAATGTAGTACTTAAAGTAAGCCCTTATTCTATGTTATTTCGTCTAGCAAGTTGATTTTGTCTTTTTCAGTTTTACTATCGTTACTTTTCAAAAGATATCTTCTATGTACCTAAATAGCTGTAATATGTAGCCTGTGTGAACATTTATAAGCAACTACCTGCGCCCCGCGGTTTCAGTCGCATAAGTCTTGATTCCGATGGAATATTGGGATAAAAAGTATTCTATGTCCTAACAAAGGTCATGATCTACCCATGTGCCAAATTTCATCTAAATCCGTTCAGCTGTTTTAGCGTGAAAGCGTAACAAACAAATAAATAAATAAACAAACAAATAATCAAATAAATAAACAAACAAACTCACTTTCGCATTTATAATATTGGTTAGGATATGATATAGTTAGGATTCATGCCTTGTAAGTGAATCAAACTTAAAGTAAGTACCTACCTAATAATTTCCTGGGAAATTTTAATTAAACGAATTAGCATCTTCAAAGTTAACTCTAAAAAACGATAATAACTTAAAAAACTACTTCTGGTTAGAAGAATTAATTTTAACTACCTGATATTGCCTGTTTCAAACTTGACCCTGTATGGGTTTCTCCAAATATATCTTATCGATACCTACGACTGTCAGAAAAAGCATCTCTTTCTTTCTAGCACCGATACAACTGAAATTATACAAAAAAAACAGTCCAAAGCATCAACTTTACATACCCCCACACTTACAAACTCACAAGTCACGAACTCTTAATTAAGTGCCCGAACAAACCACAAGAGATAAGAAAGCGCAGCAAATTCTATAAGAGAATTGTAGGAATATAATGATCTACTCCGAATGGCGTCATAAAAAAGCTTCCTTTGTTTCAGTAGGTGCAGCTCAACTTAAAAAAAAATGCTGTCTAAAACATAACTCCACATGCAACTCACTCACAACACTACAAGTCACATACTCTTAATTTAATGCCCGAACAACCCACAAGAGATAAACAAAAGAAACGAATTCTATTAGTAAGCAGCTGTAATAAAAGATACCGACTATCATAAAATACCTCCTTAATTGCAGAAGAAGCAGCTCAAGTTAGCAACAAAAATAAGTCATCCAAAGAACTAACTCCTCAATCCACATACAACACACTCACAAACTCACAAGTCACAAACTCTTAATTAAATGCCCGAACAACCCACAAGAGATAACCAAGTGCAGCGAATTCTATTCTCAGTAACAATGCTGCGGAACCTCTGTGCTCTGAACAAGTCACAACTTGTCGGTAAGTTAACAACTTGTTGTCGCAAGTACAAGCGAAGTGGATTGTCCCGACTGACCGAACATCATTTTATTGTTCGGCCAACTTTGCTTTTACTGTATTTGTAGGGGGTTTTAGTGGTTGATTGGGTTAGCATGAAAAAAATATATTGGTGGTTTTTAATTGAGGTTCATCTCACTATACGTACGAAAATCTTTGAAAAGAGGCTTTGGCGTTGGCTTATTTGGTTTTATTTTTTTCTGTGTAAACGTGGAACAATCACCTTCTTACTTAGTTAGATCCTGCCTGTAAATACCAATCGTTTACGTACGCACCTGTTATGTCTGTTACATTAGAAGTCAGTGGTAGTCAGTTCTATCTTTAATGACTTCCTAAACCTAGCATGTAGGTACGAGTAATCTTCCTCAAAGGGGACAAACTGCAAAACCGGAATTCCAAATCAAACTTCCTAAGCCAAGTACAGTGACCGAATATTCAAATGAAGTAAATATTCATTGTACTAACGCACGTCAATTAGCGTCCGCATTCAAATCCAATCAAACATGACCATTAATCACCATTGATTTGTATCAAATTGATGCCACTCTTGATTGACGGCTCTACTCCGCGAATTGCTTTCAAAATTGCCTGTTAATTCAATGGATTTCTGTTTGTTTAAATTGTTCGTTTTCATTGTTTTTACTATAAATCAGTGTAAACTCGTATCCAGTTACAGAAATTTCTATTTTTGATTTTATTTGTTTTTCACGATTAGCACATCCTTTTTTTTTTTTGAGGGTTGGGAAATCATCAAATAACTTCTCCCGCTCTGGGCGGAGCGGGAGGGTATGTCAGACTCTTACTGACGAAAACCCACCCGTATTCCTTCCTGTTGCCTGTGTTGCGGGGGCCTCGGTGACCCATAAGTACCTTCCCGCGACCCCGGCAGGAGCACATCCTTGACCTTTACTTATAGAGCAGTCGTTCAATATACTTACTCTAAAATCCAGACAATATCGAGTCTTCAATATTTGAAGATCGATCCATACCTTTCCACGCCTCAGAGCAACATCCCTCCAGCCTGATTAACATACTCGTAGATACTACCAACATTATGCAAATTGGCACGTACGCAGTCAGAAAACTTTAACATCTCTGAGAACTGAGAAGTATAAGCAAATTTTGTTTTTTATAGATATTTGTTTGAGAATTCTTGCTGGTCTTACCTTCTGGCTGTTAGAGGGATTCACATGTAATTTGAACAGGTATAAGCAAGGAATAAATATGTTAAGCACCTTATGATTTTTCCGACTACGTCATGAATGAATATGACATGTTGAAAAGGTGACTCGCTCGCTGGTGCACTCGCTATGCGGGAAACGAATTTGTTTGAAAATGTATTAACAGATAAACAGACAAACAGAAAAACATGTCTGAATGTATGTTTGTTGGTTTTTGAGGTTGCTGATAACGAAAATATGGCGCCACCGAAAATTTGCAACTACTTCGTCATGGGTGTCATTTTCATTATTTTTGATGGCGTTGACAATAATAATGTTGTCAAAATCAATATTGGAAATAGAGCAATGAACCACAAACACATTGATTCATTAAAATTACACCCATGACAAAACAATTGCAAATGTCGGTAGGTAACACATTCTCGAATTTTAATTTTGACCCCATTTTCGTTATCCATATTTGTTATTTTTACCCGACTGCCCCAGAAGGAGGGTAATGTTTTTCGAGAATACGTATGTATGTATGTATGTCTATTTCTTTAGCACGCTCTGTAGCCTAAACGGCTTGATGGATTTTAATATATGAGGTGTCGTTAGATTTGTCTTTATTGTGGGAGTGATATAGGCTATATAATTTTTATATATTGCATCTGCAAATACAAGAAAAAGAGAGGGAAACTTTTTTTTTCTAATAAATTACAACAATATTCATAACAAATAAAAGCTAGTATTGAGTCAATCCCATATATATATATTAATTAAACTAAAAAGCTTGAAATAAAAAAAAATATAAAAAACAAAAACCCGACTGCAAAAACACATAAGTACCTAACTGAAAAGAGAAAAACAAGCGGTATAAGCTATAGAAAATTGGTATCGCAGGCTGGGACAAACCAATAACCTGAAATATGGTGTAACTTTTGTTTGTCTCCGCCTGTGATACCAATTTTCTATAGCTTATAAATAATGCTTGTTTTTCTCTTTTCAGTTAGGTACTTATGTGTTTTTGCAATCGGGTTTTTTGTTTTTTAAATAATCCGTTACCATGAAAACCATTAAAAACGACACCTATGACGAAAAAGTTGCAATTTTTCGGTGGCGCTATCTTGATTTTTTGATTTTGACCCCGTTATCGTTATCACCACCCTCGAAAACCATGAATGTACTTAACTCTTAACATACCATATCATCACACCTGTATTCCCCAAAGAGTTAGGCAGAGGTGTACGTATAACAGTACACCAACATTTCGTCAGTTCACCGTACACCGTCATCTGTTTTTCTCATTCTACCACATTTGAGTTCCCATCATACACATAATCATATGAAAAATTCGAGCCAGTGTCGTAGCTGACTGTATGAAACTGCTACTGAAAACTACGGAGTCGACATCAGAACTAACTACTTCTCACACGGACAATTGTACGTCACTAGCTTCCACGTCACTAATCCTGAGTCTCTGTATATTTTGTCTGCTGAGACCAAACTACAAACGTAGTATACAGAGATTTTTTATAAAAATAAAATCAAGCCTATATTCCTACAAGTATTTTTTTATGTTATTTTTGTTAGTTGAAGAGTTACACAGAGGTGTACCTATAGTACACCCACATTTCGCCAGTTATGTCTAAGTCCATGTAACAGGGTTCCCATTAACCGGGCACAAATCCAGACTTCGGACTGTTGAGAAATTCCTATAACACTTTGCCTGACCCGGTAATCAAACCCAGGACCTCATGCTCAGCAGTAACTAAGTAGCCTTTACAAGTTAACGAGCAATAGTCGACCAACTTAAATATGCAGTTAGAGAATTGACCGTGACGTGGGAGAACTTGTTTTACAACTACAATGTTAAGTTTGTTTTTTGGATAAATTCATCCCACGTTGCTAACTACGGAACCCTTTATTGTGCGTGGTCCGACACGCACTTGGCCGGTTTTTTTTTATATTGAATGATTTACATTATATTCGGACTGGAAAAGTGCACCAGTGTGTGTATTTTTCCCCGCCGACGCACTATGGGACCAAACAGTATTTTCCATCTCAAAAATGGTTTTGTCGAAAGTCATAAATCCATAGATTGTTTTATGGTTTTATACTCTCAAAAGATGGAACTTACGAATAAATTACAAAATATAAAAAAATATAAAGTTTTACGTTTATAAAATGAACCTCAAACATTGGGCATAAATATTTTCATGCCAATTAAATTACCGTTAAGGGAGTTCAACACATAATTATTCGGAAGTTTTCCAAGGAAACATATTAGTGTTATACATCATTAGATAGCTTAGAATATACACTTTGCAACCACGTTCAGTTTTTGTAAAAAAAATATTTTTATTTAATTTTTTAATATTTTTTTAGTGAAGTAAAGAAAATTTAGTTTTTGTTAATTTCAATTGGAGTTTTCGTTGTTGCCGAAAGCAGCCGGTGTCAAGTTAATTACTCTATTAGAGACCTTATCTACTCAGTAATATGAGGATTTAAAAAAAACTTGCGCGTTTTTTGCGCCAGAGGTGATTTTGAAGCAATAATGTCAATCGGGGAAAAATCCTCGAAAATTACGGTTCTTCTTTTTTATTATGAAATATTATATTTAGTTATTATCCTTTGATGTCTATATTGTTTTTTTCTATTTCTATGATAAAAACATACATTTGCAAATTAAAAAACTGCTATTATATTTGAAAGAATCTTCCCATGGCAATTTTGTTTGGGGTGGTCACCTTAACCACAAGTATGATAAACTATATTGCTGCGGAAGTTCTATTTATCTGTTGTGGTAAATAATTACAATCAGTACTGATTACACTATTTCGATGAGAACTGTTATAATCAATTGTCCCATGGTTTTTGCACAAGGCACTAAAATATTAGTCCTTTAAATACCCGTGTATGTTCAGCATACGATTCATCAAAGTGTTCAGATACTTCTTTTCAATAACAATTAACGCATAAAAAACATTATTATCTAACAATGAGTGAATTCGTTTGTGTTCGACGCGATCTTTGTGATCAAATAATAAAAGGGAAAAGTACTTCAGACCTCAAAAAATATTTATTGGAAAATTTTCAACTATCGGAAACTGACGTTAATACTGTAATAGAGAGTATTCAAAAAAATCTAACATCGAGTTGCAACCAGAAATGGACCAAAGCTCAAAGAAAGCCGGACCGGTTCGAGAGCCTATACTCAAATTGGTTAAATGGTGAGTTTAAAGTATCATTGAATTCTTGCAGTACCTCAACCAATGTAAATTCTAGTTTGAATACTTCTGGTGAACGTGGAAGACCAACAAAACAATATGACGAGTGCTCGGAAAACACAAAGAAACGAAAAAATATGGAGCTGGTCCAGGAGTATGGAATGGGACATGTCCGTAACGCTTATGTGCAAGGTTTAAGATCCATGGGGGAAAATGACGAAGCGTCGATTGTGACTATTATCAGAAATAAGGAAAAAGAAGAGAAAAAAGTTATTCTACAAAACATACTCAATCCAGATAACGCACTTTCCTTTACAAAAGAGGAAGCATTGAGTATATGCATTGAAACTGATTTAACCAAAGCACAATATGCGTACCTAAGAAAAAGGCTCGTTGATAAGAATTTAAGTTCTGTATTGCCTTCGTATCAAACACTAAGTGAAGCAAAAAAGGCTTGCTATCAGCCTGCATCCAGCATTACGGTGACAAATATAAGCGCAAAAATCAACCTGCAAGATCTCTTAGACCATACAGTCTGCCGTATTATAAGGATAAAGTCAGGATCGACTTACAATCGTCTCAAGCTTTTCACTAAATGGGGATGTGATGGATCCTCCGGGCAAAGTGAGTATAAACAAACTCTACCGGAAGAAAACGAACAAATATCGGACGCTAATTTGTTTATAGTGTCCCTTGTACCACTGCGACTAGTAGACGAAGAAACTTCTACGGTCATATGGAAAAACCCTACTTGCTCATCTGTTAGATATTGCAGACCAATTTCATTAGAATTTGCAAAAGAAACTCCCGAAAAAACTACAGCGGTTGTCAGTGAAATTGAAGCCAAAATTAATCAATTGATTCCAACTCTTGTGTCAATAGAAGACAAAGTCATCGAAGTTAAACATCAACTGTTTATGACAATGATTGATGGGAAAGTTGCTCAAGTGTTGACAAACACATCATCCAGTACTACCTGCACTGTTTGTGGAGCAACTCCCAGACAAATGAATGATCTTTTAAAAGTTACAACGAGAGTTGAAAATGAAAATGCGTTTAAATACGGATTGTCGACGCTACACGCATGGATAAGATTTATGGAAATGATCCTCCATATTTCTTACAATTTAGGTTTTGAGAACTGGTCTGCAACAACTCCAGAAAACAAGCAACTTAAAGAAGACAAGAAAAAAATTGTCCAAAAACGTTTCCGAGAAGTGCTTGGCTTGCATATTGATAAACCACGTCAAGGTTCCGGTAATAGCAATGACGGTAATACGGCAAGGAGATTTTTCCAAAATTACCAATGTTCTGCAGAGATAACCGGAATTGATGAAGAATTAATCAAGAGACTATATGTAATTCTTCAAACTATGTCATCAGGATTTCCTATAAACGCAGAAAAATTTGGTCAGTATACATTGGTAACCGCGCAATTATATGTAAGCAAATATAACTGGTACTACATGCCATCTTCGGTCCATAAAGTACTTATACATGGTGCTAAAATAATAGAGCATTATGCAGTTTTGCCTATAGGACAATTATCCGAAGATGCCCAGGAAGCTCGAAATAAAGATTATAAGAAATATAGGTTACATCACGCTAGGAAGTGTTCCAGATCAGCAACAAACGAAGACGTTCTGCATATTTTGTTATATACATCTGATCCTTATATATCTAGCTTAAATAAACCAAGTTTTCTAATATCCAAAGAATTATTTGACGAAGCTTAAGAATTGTTGGAAATAGAAAGTGATGAGTAGGATAAGTTTAAGTAATATTTTTTTTTTGTCATGTAACTGTTTGTTTAATAATAATAATTTAGTTTTAAACTTATTTTAAGCATAAGTGTAACTTTTATTGCTATTTTAATATAACTGTATGTTTTTTTGTATGAAATTTCGTATAACTTTATCTTTGTCATTTTTTTTCGGAAAAAATATTTTTTTTAGAATGATGATGTTTGATTTCTTTTATTGCCTAGATATTCACAAATACGTGAAAAAAAAATCAAGGAGATAAATCACAAAACAACAGAGTTATCGATTTTTGAGATGGAAAATACCGGTTGGTCCCATAGTGCGACGTCGCCAACACCTGTACGTCGGCAGGGGAGAGGCCGGCCACCGAAGAGCTTGGGACTTAGGGGCCAACTGGCCCCGAGCCGGGTCCCCGCTGCCGGTGGTTGTGTGCAGCCCATGAAATGGACTCAGTCTATGAACGAGAACGTCATGCGCGCATATTACGGGTCTACAGAGGGGGGAACTAACCTCACTGCGTACCGTGTTAGGATGCTGTCTCTGTTCCAGAAACTAGAGCCAACCGTCAACGTCTCAGCCCAACGACTACCAGATCAGGTGCGAGTCATTCAACGCAATCACAGGTTGGACGATGCCGCACTTGATAGGCTGCGCTCAGAGGTACTGAGCAACCATATCGTCTCAACTCCGGCAGAAATCGCGACACATGCACCAATCATTAATGCAACCCCGCCGCGGTCCAATCACGATGTTGAAGAGGAGGATGATAGGGTTGCCACAGTAAGTAGCCAGTGCAACGTCCGAGTGAGAAGCGCACTGGAAGACGCGTTTCGCGAGTATAGGTCCACTCCGACCGAACTTAGACCCCGACTACCACGCCTACCCATGCACAAGAAAAATAGGGCGCTGGTATGTGCCTTGGACTCGCTGCTTAAGGATTTCTTCGAGAGCAGCGAGGATCTCGTTGATACACACTCGATCCTATATTGCGCGGCTGTTGCGGCATGTCGTTTAGCGAACGTGAAGTTCCCAAACTGTGACGGAGCTACGCGACCAAAACCAGCCGTACCAGCCTGGCAATGCAGGATCGAGTGTCGTATTGATGGGGCCAGGGTTGTCGTATTGATGAGTACATCGGCAAACTATACTGCTTCAGGGAGGGAAATACACGACCACGAGTGATGCGCTTTGTAAGGCGGGCATTCTCGGGGACTGGAATCAGCCCTCGAGAATACATGTCTCGTGTCACAGAGCGCATCGACTTCCTGAAGCAGAAAGTTTGTGCATGGGCGAGCCGTATTTGGCAGTATAAGCGGCGGGTTGATCGATACACGCAAAATCGCATGTTCCAGAGCGATGAGAGGTGGGTATATAGAGCTTGGGAGCGACCTGAACAAAACGAGACAGACGTGTGCCGCCCCGATGATGCCACCACGACTGCGTTCTGGCGCAGCATCTGGTCGGTACCTGTCTGCCATGCTGAGGCTGACTGGATGCGGGATGTTGAGCGAGTGTGTGAAACTATACCAGAAATGGAAGTGGTCATTATCACGCCATCAGAGCGGTCCGTCCGTTACCGAATTGGAAATCACCAGGATCGGACGGACTGCACAACTTTTGGCTGAAATGGCTAACTAGTTCACACACTTGCCTGGCATCTCAGTTCCAGTCATCCTTAGAGTCTGGGTCGCTACTACAGTTTCTGACGACAGGCATTACCCACCTGCTCCATAAGTCAGGTAGTCCCGCGGAACCCAAGAATTATAGACCGATCACGTGTTTATCAACCGTCTATAAACTTCGTACATCCATTTTGAGAGCGAAAATTAACACACACATTGACAGTAATTCCATTATGTCAGCCTCTCAAAATGGATGTAGGAACGGGTCCCGTGGCACTAAGGAGCTACTTCTCATCGACATGGCCATTAGCCAACAGGTTCGTCGATTCCGCAAGGATCTGTCGACTTGCTGGATAGATTATAAGAAGGCCTACAACTCGGTGCCACATACATGGCTCATGAGGGTGCTGGAGTTGTACAAAATAGATACGACTCTACGCACCTTCCTTGAATCGTGTATGGGGCAATGGAGGACAGTACTTCGCTACCCGGGGTGTCGACAGATCCAGGGGAATGATGAGCCTGTATGGATTAAACGGGAAATATTTCAGGGTGACAGTTTAAGTCCACTTTGGTTCTGCTTAGCCCTGAATCCTCTAAGCACGCTGCTGGAGGATTCAGGTCTAGGCTATCGGTTGAGGAGAGGTGGTCAGGTCATATCTCACCTCCTTTACATGGATGACTTGAAAGCCTTAGGAAACCGATCCACTATAGCCTCCCAAACCCATAGCCCAATATGTTTTGTTCCCATGTTCTGCAATAGTCCTGCATCAACCGGGGGTTGTCCTTGGGTGCACCATCATAGAGCAAACAGGGATAATCGTCGGTTGGTGCCTCATTCCATTACAATTGTCCAAGGGGCCTCTGCGAGTTGGCCTCGGCCCCTCGTATGCCTTCCAAAGGTCCAGGACCCCATGGTTCCGAGATATGTAAAGAATAATAATAATAATAATGTTCATTCACGTAAAAATGTACAAATGATTTTTTTTCCTTTTGATAGGTTCTTATGATCAATATTCATAAGAATAGTATATGATGTGTTGAATCTAAAAATCACGATAACTAGTGGGCCTTAGCTATTAAATAATGATGTGATGATACAACAACAACACAACACAAAAAACCGGCCAATGCGAGTCGGAATGAAATGAAATGATTTTTATTTCTGTAAGTAGGTTTGTGCAAACACTTTTACACGACAAACATATTAAAAAAAAAAAACTATATGAGTTCGGCGTTTCCTATCTGACTACTCTGAGAGGAAAGGCCGAAACAAACTCAGAGGTTTCTTTTAAAGCCCAGACATAATCTTGGTCAGATCATGTGAAGACCATGTAGATTGGTGTCTGAAATGGTATTTTGAGGAAAGAACCACGCAGACTGACTGGATAGTCAGTGCACGCATTTGCCGGTAACCGAGAAGCTCAACTCAGAACTTAAGGAGCTCCACGACTCGAGGAACAAAATCTAAGAAAGGACATTTGGGTAGGCCGCATAAAGTACTCAAACTGCCAGATTTTCATTAAAACTAACTGAGAAAAAGAAACATTTTAAAATGTATGATCCACATAGTCCTCGCATACATGTTAATAAAAATGATTCAATATTAACTCTAAGACATTGGAGTAGCTTAATTAATCCCAAGCCTTTTTGTCGTCCAAGTAATCTTTAACTTTATAGAAACCTTTTTGAGAGAGTTTCTATTTAATAAACGATTGAAATTTATTGAAGCTCAGTTCTTTAACATGGCTTGGGAGTTGGTTGTAGAAACGTATACTTTGGCACTTAGATGAATTACTAATTTTATGGAGCCTAGTCTTGGGCACAATAAGTAAGTCTTTGTTTCTAGTATTTATGCTATGAATTTCGCTGTTTAAAATATAGATTAATATTCTTTTTTACATAAATCAGGTTCTCATATACATTTTGAGATGCGACTGTCATTATGTTTATATCCTTAAATGTATCCCTCAGTGAATGCCTACAACTTAGGTTATAAATTGCTCGAATGGCTCGTTACTTTCTTTGGACTCGCGCACGAAAGGTTTCGTACCATTATCTATAAAAACGGCAAAAAAATCATGTCTGTTGTATGGGAGCCCCTTAAATATTTATTATATTCTGTTTTTTAGTATTTGTTGTAGCGGCAACAGAAATATATCATCTGTGAAAATTTCAACTGTCTAACTATCACGGTTCATGAGATACAGCCTGGTGACACACGGACAGACAGACAGACAGACGGACAGCGGAGTCTTAGTAATAACGTCCCGTTTTACCCTTTGGTTACGAAACCCTAAAATAATACAAGGATTTCTTTTTTTCTCGGTTCTAAGATAAACAAGATTTTTGCCACAAATGCATAAAAATTCTTCATGTAAAAAGTCACTTGTTTGCCTAACACCTAACTGGTTTTGGTTCACAGCAAAAACTGGAATGGGTAAAAAACAAAAACGTGTAATTTATGATAATTGTATATGAATAACAGACAATTAATTAGCTTGAATGCTTCATTTGTGAAAAAAGATAATGCCATTTTTGGTAGAACATAATATTAAATTTATTTTGTCAAAAAAGATGGTGACATTTATAGTATACACATTCTTTGCTTCTATGGTTACTTTGAAGCGAAAAATGCTTGTGTTGGAAAGATGTTAACAACAGATTGAAGTTTTGCAAGGTTTGTCGCATTGCAAAGTTTAATCAACTACTATCGTCATGTTAGTACTTTCGTCACTCCGTCCACCGTTAATGACCGCAGTTACTATCCCTAGCGGTGTGATGAACTGTCACCGCACTTGACTTCATGGAAATGGTGTTTATATACTCATGCTGGAGTAACACTCCCGGGCGGATTTCCGGCCACCGTTATAGGCGCGGGCTTGCGGACGGTGAGCATTGGGTAGCTCGCCGTCCGATAAGGACCAGGCCCGTGTCAACGGCGCATTGTGTTCCACGCGCGCCTCAAAGAGATGTCGTCAGCACAAGTGTAGTGGTCCACTAGGGCCGATGCCTGCCGGAGTTGTGGGAAAGTCCGGAAGGGATACCGACGCCCCTGGCAAAACAGGCAACGGAAGGAACATGGGTGGGTCAGTGAGAGTCTGACACACCCTCCCGCTCCGCCCAGAGCGGGAGAAGTTATTTGATAATTTCCCACACAAAAAAAAAGATGGGTAACATTATGGAACACTATTCGAGTGTCGAAAATTATGTCAACGGAGACGAAAACTTTTTGCAAGCGACGTCAGTCTAAAATTTCAATAATTCAGGGAGAACTGCAGAATTCGCTTACTTTTAAAACAATGCAGGCACTATTCCGCAAAGAGTTAGATACGAGTAAGAGAACCGTACTGTAAATGAAAATAATAGAATTTGTAAGCGGTCGACCCCGCTCCGACAAATTCACAACCCTGTTACAACTTCATTTTACACTCAAATTTGATTTCAGTAAACCCCAGTGGAAATACTTAAACAAAAATAAATTTAATTATGAGGTTGAGCTTTCTATTAGTCCTAGGAATTGTTGGCTGTTCGCTAGGGTTGGCTGTAATGTCTGTGCACTCAGCAAAGACACGAAAAAGGGACAGTTTCTTTAACCATGATTTGTGAGTGTCAGATGTTTTTACGCTAGTCGACTATTCTTTTCTTTTACTATCCCTAACCAATAAGAATGCTAAGACTTAAAATATAATTCTCTACCGCTACCTGCTTTATCATACACTTTTTTTTTTGAAGATATAATCGCTAAAAGGTCTTGATTTTCAAAAATATATGGACCTGCTCGTGGCAAATTGATGCTAAAGTTGACTAGTTTCAGTTCTCAGAAAATAAAGTATTCAGGCAACGTGATATTTTTTTTTTAAATATCTTTCTACGGACGGACGGGCAACGAACGGATGTTTTACAACTTGAAGTTGAAGGCGACATAGATATCTCGTAATTCTTTGAAATTGGATATTAGGATGGTGGATATCGAAGTATAAAATCTATATAATAAAAAAAAAACCGCCCAAGTATTTGTCGGACCACGCACAATGAAGGGTTACGTAGTTGGGATGAATTTATCCCAAAAACAAACGTAACATTGTAGTTGAAATACATGTTCTCCCATACATCGATATGCGTCACGGTCAATTGTCCAACTGCAAATTAATGTAAGTAGGTCGACTATTACTCGTTAACTTGTAAAGCCTATGATACTTTTCGTTTTAATTTCGTTATACAGGGTGGATTTTGAGACGGGGCAGTAAGGGCACCTTTTTTTTTTGGTAACGGGGTGGAAATTCTTCTGGATGTCCTCCGCCCTGGGGCAGGCGGACGAGTCTATCCGACTTATACTGACTAGAACCACCCCGTGTTCCTCGCACACTTGTACCAGAGGCTACGGGGGCACTTAATTACTCTGTAACGCAGCCCTCGACTGGTGCTGGCCCGCCTCTGCGGGCTCAGTCTGGTCAAGCGGGGGGAGTGAGGTGTTTGACTCCCCCGCGACGTCTAAAAGGGGTGCGCGTGGAACATTCCGCGCCACCAACTCGGGTCTTAAATAATAGGGGGCTTGAAGAGGGCGTTATCTGGCAGCGTTATCTAACTTCGTTATACAGAGTGGATTTTGAGACGGGGCAAGTACGCGGGGCAGGTACGCAGGACAACGGTTAAAGTAGGTGCCCTTTTTTTTTAGGGGGTTAGGAAATTATCAATAATTTCTCTCATTCTGGGCGGAGCGGGAGGGTGTGTCAGACTCTTACTGACAAAAATCCACCCGTATTCCTTTCATTGCCTGTGTTGCCAGGGGCCTCGGTAACCCTCGAACTTCGACGTGCGGCAGGCATCGGCCCTAATGGACACCTACACTTGTGCTGCCATCTTTTTGAGGCGCGCGTGGAATACAACGCGCCGACGACCCGGGCCTGGTCCTCATCAGACGGCGGGCTGGAAATCCATCCGGGATTCCTGACGCGCAGGGCGTCTCCTGCGGCGACTAAGGGCGAGAGGGCGTGAAATTTGCCTTTTCCTACCGTCCCACCTCCTCCTTCGCGAGCATTACTGCTTCGCAAAAGGAGGTGAATGCTGCCCATGCCCTCTTGCTCCGTACCATGACCTGAACCTGAGCTGGACGCGAGAGATTTCTGCCGCCGATCGCCTCCACGAGGACACGGCAGTGCCCAGCCTAAGCCGGGCAGACCTCCTCCGTATGCTCCACCGTATCCTCAGGGCGATCCACATAGTGGTGACACTCGGGCGTTTCTTCCCGCCTTATCCGACACAGGAACCTCCCGAAGCTGTCCGGTGAGGACCTGCGTCAGGAAAGTAGGTGCCTATAGCACCTACCTTAACCATTGTAGCTACAGGAAAACGGTCTTAGGAGACCGTCTTTAACTTTTTGAGACATTTAGATCTGCGTTCACAGATTTTGAAAAAAATTTACAGTCAACAAGAAAGTGGGCAGTTTCACAAAAACTTTTTTGGTGCCAATCGATCCTGTTTCTTACAGGTATCAAAAAACTTTACTATACCAACAGAGATTTGAGTACCTACCTACTAGAAAAGTCAGAAATCACAAAAAACTTTTCCATATATTAGGTAGCAAAGAAACTTAAACTCCTTGATCCTGTTTCTTACAGGTATCAAAAAACTCTACTATATCAACAAAGGTTTGAGTACTAGAAAAGTCAGAAATCGCAAAAAAACTTTTCCATAGATTTCGTAGGAAAGAAACTAGAACTTTCTGACTTCTATGGGAAAAGTTAAAAATGCCTGTCCGCTACAAAAGTCAGAAATTGCAAAAGAACTTTGTATGGGAAAAGTTTTTTCAAAAGCAACAAACTATGTAAATGTGGTTTTCAAACCAAATTAAATTATAACGCGTGTTCATTTTCGGCCAGTAAAAAGGTAAAGTAAGTAAGTTAGTAGTTGAAGTCTCATTTCCTACAAAACGTATGGAAATAGTTTTTTGCAATTTCCGATTTTTCTAGTACTCAAAGTCGAAACAGGATCGTTTGTCTGCACCAAAAAAAGTTTTTGTGAAAGGTGGGCATTTTCTTGCTGACTGTATATTTTTTTTTAAATCTGTTAATGCAGATATAAATGTCTCAAAAAGTTAAGGACGGTCTCGAAAGACCGTTTTCCTGTAGCTGTAACGGTTAAGGTAGCTGCCCTTACCCCATCTTAAAAAATGCACCCTGTATATACTACTGCCACGATTTTTTCAAAAACCCAAAAACAACCATCTGGCTGGGACACACTTGATTCTGGCACTTGAAAGTTTGCACTTTAAAGCTTATTTATACGCAAACGGATCCCTGAATCTAAAAATGGTTTTCACAACCCTCAATATTTTTAAAATATATAAAAATGGTTGACAATGGCTTAACGTGCTTGCATGCGTGTTGCTTTTAGCAACACGCATGCAAGCACGTTAAGCCGTTGGTCCCGGTCGCGGGAAGGTACTTATGGGTCACCGAGGCCCCCGCAACACAAGCAACAGGAAGGAATACGGGTGGGTTTTAGTCAGTAAGAGTCTGACACACCCTCCCGCTCCGCCCAGAGCGGGAGAAGTTATTTGATGATTTCCCACCCTAAAAAAAAAAAAAAAAAAGCCGTTGGTCCCGGCTGTAATTTGTAGATCTTTGCCAGTCGTTACGGGAAGTCAGAAGCCCAAAAGTTTGACAACCAGGCTTACCAAGAAAAAGGTATCGTGTAATGTACCTAGTAAATGGGTTGTTGAGGTCAGATCGGCAGTCGCTCCATTTAAACTACTGGCACTCAGCTGCATCCGACGTATTGAAAGCCTGCCTAACACAGTGGGGGAAAAGTTTGGCAGATTGATTGATTTTGAGTAAGAAGATGATACATATTATGTATTATAATTATTCAAATCAAATGCTAAGTTTAGATCAAACATTGTTCCTTTTGAAGGTTTTATAAGCTAAACCATTAAATGCTTGCAGGATTATTCTGGCCCGTATTGCATTGGGTACCTACAAATATTCATAAATTGATAGACAGAACAAAGAAGATAAAGAAATTCACAAAAAAAAGACACAAACAAAACGCATATTACAAAAAAGATTTCAATACACACATACAAAGTGCCCTCGTATTCAAGCTCTCGTCTAAAAGCCTCATATTCAAGCCATAAAAGTATGACAATCTTGACCATTGCTTGATGTCAGTGCCAGGGACCAAAGACAATTTACATTGTGTAATATTTACTCTGCGTTGCGACACTAGCAAATGACAACATACAAACCATCAAAACAAAAACAAAATGCCGATTGACATAATTTCCGTCTCTACTACATTTGACTTAATAATAACAGGAAATGTGGGTATACAATAGGTACACTTCTGCCCAGCGCTTCGGGGATTATAGGCGAATGGTTATATTATGTTATGATGGACAGAATATTCTTCACTGTAGGTAGGCATGGGTTCAGAAACATAATGATAATAAATAGTAAAATGCTGGTTTTGACGCAGTCAGCGATCACTGCCAAAGTGCCAAATAACCTAAGTATAAATCTAACAATAAACTTACTCACCCACGAGAAACGAGACGTTGGGGTAGAAGTGTGCTCGAGTGGACACCGTGAATCGGCAGACATAAGATACGTGGAGCAACGATCGTCGCAGGGGGCGGAGATCTCTCGCATCCAGCTCTGGTCCAGGCCATGGTACGGAGCATGGTATGGCAAGCCATTACCACCTTCTACGAAGCAGTGATGCTCGCAAAGGAGGAGGTAGGACGGTTGAGGAAATGCAAAATTCGCGCCCTCTCGCCCCTAGCCGCCGCAGGGGACGCCCTGGGCGTCGGGATTCCTGGGCAGATTTTGGGCCACCGTAGGCGCGGGCTTGCGGACGGTGAGCAACGGGTAGCTCACCGTCCGATAAGGACCAAGCCTGGGTCGACCGACGGCGCGTTGTGTTCCACGCGCGTCTCAAAGAGATGTTGCCAGTACAAGTTTAGGGGTCCACTAGGGCCGATGCCTACCGGGGTCACGGGAAAGTCCGAAAAGGTTACCGAGGCCCCTGGCAACACAGGCAACAGAAGGAACACGGGTGGGTTTTAGTCAGTAAGAGTCTGACACACCCTCTTGCTCCGCCCAGAGCGGGAGAAGTTATTTGATAATGACCCAGCCAAAAAATAAAAAGGGTGGCTGATAGCAGCTGGATGAGAGTTGCCGAGAATCGAGCTGAATGGCGTGCAATTGAACAGGCCAGCAGTGCCCAGCAGTGGACTGCTGTAGGCTGATAATGACAAACCAAAACGCAGATATATCAACATGATTACATTCTATAGTAAACACGAAAGCAAAATAGGTATGTATATCAAAACTGTAAAAAAACTCATCATGGCTTGATATTTTTTGATCTTGAAATTAATTTCGTTCCACCTTATTTTTCAGTTTAATGTATTTTAAATGATGATAAAACAAAATTCAAATAATAACAAAATACATAAAATAATTATAATATGCGCTTTAAGGAAATTTCACCATCGGGCTTATAACTAGGTATTGTTTATGGTCATATAATTTTAATTAAGTAAAATAATTAAGTACCTATTGTTAATTTATTTGCCAGTCACAGTTTATACAACAACTATTATATACTAACAATAGATTGGTACAACAACCTTAATTTAATTGTTGCTAATAAACTAATCGTTGAAAGGTTAACTTTGTTGCCATTGCCAACTGCTTCTGCCGCACCGAAAAATAATTGTATTACACCAAAAACGTAATAAAAGCACTTGTGACTGCATAACTTTTTCGAAAATAAATTCCAAAGTTTCACCTGAAATTCGTAACCGAAGAAAACACTCTCAGTGGGAACTTGTTGGGTAAACTTGTCCGAGCTAATTTCAACGTGTAAAGTTTGGACTTATAGTACCGCGACCCGTTTGTACGAGAATTTATGCTTTAGTCCCGGATTTTCGCCTTATTTTTACCTTTGTTCGGGATCCAGAAAAAAGGACGCTGCGTATATTGAGTTGTGTCTTTAATACGTTCTGTGTGAGAGGAGTTACTGTAGACATAAACGTCAGTAATCCAGTAATCATTAAGTCCCCCTACGGTCTGATTTTTAATATCGGAGACTAAATTGACACATGCAAATGTCAAACACCAAATTGAAAAAACGAACAACAATCATTTGAAATGTCAAATTAGTCTCTGGTATTAAAAAACGAACTATAGAAGTGTTTGTTTGTTTTGTTTTTTAGTCAGTCAAAGAGGTAACAGATGTTCTACAGTGAATTGACTGTTGGTTTAATATTGATAGAAATTAAAAAAAATAATTAATATGAGACAGAATTTTAACGATCACAGTTAATTTTATTGTGTAAAAACTCGAGCGCCTACCATGTTTTCATTCGTAGTTAAGTATCTCGCATTTATTTTCACACCTCACACTTATCAAATAATCAATAATAATAATCTTAATCGCGTTTCTGGTCCAACAAGTCAAAAATATCTCAAAACAGGATATCAAAATAGAAATCAGAATAAATAAAATGCTTCTACAAATAAGTACCAGGTTCTATTCAAACATTACCCTCTGTACAAGGGAAATCAATCAAAAGAGTAAAGGGTGCAACTCAGGGTTCGGTTCGGCACTGACGATTCGGTAGTATTTGTTAAATAACAATACAGACTCGAATCAATTACGAGACACTTAATCGGCTTTCATTTGGCTCATGCCGATCGGTAAATTTCGTTCAGCATCGACCCCTTTGCCATATTCAAGTTGCCTCGGCACAATTCGAGCTAAGCTAAGCGGCTTTTTCCAGAACATAATGTATTTACATTGGATTTTGCACCCCGGCTGTACCGAATCATACTGACCCGATCATGTGTGTAGCACTCTTAAAGCAAATAAATGTAAGACGGGAAGATAGTTCTTAGTTTCAATTGGCTCTTTTTAGACTTTTGATGGATTTGTTCGTTTTGAATCATACATGGTACTTAAACATAACTGGCGAAATGTGGGTGTACTACAGGTACACCTCTGCCCTACCCTTCGGGGAAACACGGCGTGATGTTATATATGTATATTTATGTATGAATCTTTAATGTTTTTAACCTTGTCGTTCGTAACCGAAGTATTGTTACGTGATAGAAGTTTATCAGAAACAATTGCAATTTAGTAGGTAGTTAATTTTTTTGAATGCTAAATCTGTGACCTCTATAACAGACTACTTGTATAAAAATAAATTGCTTTTGAAGATTGACTAATAATTTTAAAGTCGTTAATAGACGTAAACTTTTTTAAGTTCAAAAAAATTTGAAGACTTCTTTGTTGTAGACATCATGGTCTGAAACCAGGAAATGGCGCATATTTTGTTTTGTTTAACTTGTTATCGCCTTAATACTTAAAAAACAAGTGGCTAAAATATTGAAACTCCTACTGGCAGTCTAACAGCTTATCAGTATTTCAACAAGTAGGTAATCTTAAAAATATCTACTTCTTTCCTGAAAGTTTACCACATTATTAATAAGGCTAGGTTTTATTTTGTACAGAAACTGGGGTTTTATAAATATGTAGTAGAGCCTAAAAGGATTTAACAGTAATATCTATGTATCCTATTTCTGGAGCCAAGATTCTCAACTTTTAGCCCGCGGGGCTTGCGCTCCGTCGAATATTTCTAAGCAGATAGCTTAACTTTTCTGTGCAGCCCAACCAAATAACGCTAATATTTATTGATATTTATTTACTTGTTCGTATCTACAAAAATGTACACCTATATAAAGTGGCTCCAGTCAAAAACGGAATAAGTCGAATTATGCCCTTTTGTTTTTATAGCACCATTACGGCTCCTACATACCGAGGCGATATCGCGGCCGCGACACACATATTCGCGCCCGCGATATCGCCTCAGTATGCAGGAGCCTTTATAATCTACGTGTTCAGTTACGTTACATATTATTATCAAAAGGACTCTAGCTGAATCTCTCAGTAGTAGCCCGGAGTCTGGATTTGTGCCCGGTTGATGGCAATAGGCTCGCCCCCTAATAAGTGGGACTCAAACATAACTGGCGAAATGTGGGTGCACTACAGGTACACCTCTGCCCAACCCTTCGGGGAAACAAGGCGTGTTAATATTTTATGTGTGTTATGTGTTAAAAAAAATGAGTTAGTGTTAGAGTTATCCCTTTGATGTACATATATCAAAGGCATAACTCGACTGGTTTTAAAGGCACATCAATCGATATTGTGACTGTCCATCATGCCTCCTATTTAATAACAAAACATTTTATTCTAAATTCTTACTTTAACATTGTCTCACGATATTAGGCTCTTACAAATACATTAAGACGCTGACAACACCTAAACCGCTGTCACTATCAGATTGCATAGAAAAGAAAGAGAAGCGCGATGACACAACGCTTGTAATGTATTGCAAAATATGAAGCAATCATCTATTTACTCAAAATTGAGTTGAGTAATCGAAAATAAAAAACAACCAAGTTCTGCATTCAAATAAGACGTTCTTGTTATTAATTAAATACGTAACGTATTTTGATATTTAATGCACATATTTTGGATTAGAACTCAAGGTAAGAGGTTAATTTAACGTTAGTTTGTATCGAGATTTTTTTCAAAACGTGTTTTGGTAACAACCAAGTTCTGGGAAATATGTTCAAAATGAACATATATTTTTTCCGCTACCACAAACTATACAGATTTACGAATTTTTTTTCTTAAGAGAAGCCTATTTTGGTCAATTGGGTCTTGTCAGCGCCTTAAATCTCAATTTTATGGTCTGACAGCTCGACATGTTTCCGTAATTAATAACAAAACATCCTATTTCTTTGGAATTGTGAAACTTCTTAGAAATACATCATCTGCCTAGCCTTTTCCCACCTATGTTGGGGTCGGCTTCCAGTCTTACCGGATACAGCTGAATATCAGTATTTTACATGAAGCGACTGCCTATCTGACCTCCACAACCTTGTTACTGGGTAACACGATACCCTTTGGTAAGACTGGTTGTCAGACTTTCGGTCTTCTGACGACCCGTAATGACTGTCTAAGATCTACAAATGACAGCCGGGACCAACGGCTTAACGTGCTTTCCGAGGCACGGAGGGGTCTTGGTATGTAAATATGGTCACCCATCCACGGACCAACCGCGGCAAGCGTAGCTTAACTCGATCGATCGACCCGTGCGGCTGTTATTACTTAGTCACAAGGCCCCTCCCTTTTAGAAATACATTCCATTTATATTTTATGGGAAACACTCGGGCACTTTGTACAAATTCTAAAGATACGACTACAGTATTCGATTTCTTATCGCAGAGCACAATACTAATCCCAACATCTGCTTACGATGAATTGAGCTCGGGCAAAACCCTTAAAACAATTGAGAAATGGTACAAAAAGGCAATAAACCTATTTTGCGTATTTTTTGGTATGGGAAAAGGCCACGCTCCGGTCGTTTTGGAGATGGAACAAATAACGAAAAGGGTAGGGCTGAGGGAGTCAGTGTGGAGACACGGCAGGGTTTGGACGTGATAGTTTGGCTAGTTATGTTAGGGGAGTTCGTTTAAGACTACGACAAAGAGCGGTCAAATAAGGCTTGGCTAGGAGAGAATAATAATGACACAATGTCACTTTGGAGAGATCGCGATAGCGAGTGTTATCAGTTTAGTACGTTAAATTGTAATAATGAGTGTAAATTTAGACCAGGTTAAATTAGTACGTAGTATAATGTAAGTTAAATTAGTACGTAGGTTAAATTAGGCAGGTTAAATTAGTACGTAGTATAATGTAAGGCGCGTGAATTTCAGTGAGTGTATCTGTGAATGATTGGGTGAGTGTTTACTATTTTATTCCTCCTTATTCCTTTCTATGACGATCGAGGTATCCTACACCAGCGTTTGGTTCTAGGGCCTCGGAGAAAGCCTTCCATTGGGTGTGACATTTACCAAGAGACGGTAGTACTCTACCAACAGACTATAGACAACCACAACCAAGACATGACACTTACGGCAGTCACGCCGCTTATGGATGGCTGAACCGAATTAATATTCGTAAACCGTTAGGGCCAATTTGAGCTATAATACTACTTTGTAGTTGTTTACAAACACAAACAAACCAAATGCTAGTGATGGTTACCTTATACCTTTGGACTGACTAACTGCAGGATATTTTGCATTGCCCTTGATGTATGCACGCTCTCCGGGAGGGGGGTAGGCTACGGAAAGTTTCATAAACCGGATTGATAGTTCGCTCTAAGGAACGCTAGGAATTGTGTCTCGTTAAACCACATCTGGCTATCGGCCTCTCACAAATAATTGGCGAGACACGACATTTGGATGCCCAGATAGAAACGCTCCGATGCTTGACATAGTCGCACGGTTGCCGATTACGTCGAAAGCATCCTCTAAATGGGAGAGGTTAAGAGAGTGAGAAGTGATGATTTGGAATAACCACTTCGGCGGATAGCAGGAGCAATCGTAAAGAGTTCTACTACCGACTGACGATGCGGTACGCTTGTGCAATTTTTGTATTGTCTTAGTAACGGGTGAGTAGGCTGTTATAAAGGATCTATTACATTAGTACCCGCCCAGTGATTACTGGAACGTGTCTCGCTCAATGACAGTTGAACTTCGGAGTACTCTGCCTTAAAATTGAGTAAGACATGACTAGAGCTTAGGGAACGTGGCTTGTTAGAATCGTAGCAGTGTCCTTAGTGGTCCTATGCGTTCAGGTCTAACATTACACGCACGGCGCTGTCAGCTGCTGTAAAGCAGCCCCACGTCACTTGGGGTGGGTCTGTAGTTATTGTAGAGAAATCCAATAATGTAACTTAGAGTAATATACTCATATTCCCCTACGCAAGCGTTACCTGTCACTTACCTACCCTTTTGTATTCCTGACATGTCTTCTAACTATTGTAATCAAAATAAAAGTAGATAAATTAGATTTCCTTTCCCTAATGTTCTTACCGTACCGAACCGTCTCGCGCGCAGGTTTGACGACTTCCAGCCTCCCGAACAAGCCGGATTCCGTAAAAGCTTTAGCACTGTAGACCACATACATACGCTGCGGCAGGTTATACAGAAGACCGAAGAGTATAACCTGCCTCTCTGCTTAGCGTTTGTGGACTACGAAAAAGCCTTCGATTCGATCGAGACATGGGCTGTACTGCAGTCTCTTCAACGGTGCCAGATCGACTATCGGTACATCGAGGTGCTTAAGTGTCTGTACGAAAACGCCGCTATGTCAGTCCAACTCCAGGACCAGACCTCGAAACCTATCCTTCTGCAGTGAGGTGTGAGACAGGGAGACGTTATCTCTCCGAAACTGTTCACCGCTGCACTGGAAGATGTCTTCAAGGTTCTGGACTGGAAAGGGCCAGGCATCAACATCAATGGCGAGTACATCAATCACCTTCGGTTTGCCGACGATATAGTTGTCATGGCTGAGACTATGCAGGACCTCAGTACAATGCTCGATGACCTCAGTAGAGCTTCCGAAAGAGTATGTCTTAAAATGAACATGGACAAGACAAAGATCATGTCAAATGCCCATGTTACACCCACTCTCATGAAAATCGGAGACGCTACGCTCGAAGTTGTAGACGAATATGTTTATCTAGGACAAACTGTCCAGTTAGGTAGGTCCAACTTCGAGAAAGAGGTCAATCGTCGAATCCGACTCGGCTGGGCAGCGTTCGGGAAGCTACGCAATATTTTCTCGTCCCACATACCACAGTGTCTCAAGACGAAAGTCTTTGACCAGTGCGTGTTGCCAGTGATGACCTAAGGCACTGAAACGTGGTCGCTTACAATGGGCCTTATAAAAAAGCTAAGAGTCAATCAAAGGGCAATGGAGAGGGCTATGCTTGGAGTTTCCCTACGTGATCGAATCAGAAATGAAGAGATCCGTAGGCGAACCAAGGTCACCGACATAGCCCGAAGAATTGCCAAACTTAAGTGGCAGTGGGCAGGGCACATTGCTCGCAGAACAGATGGCCGATGGGGCCGAAAGGTTCTGGAATGGCGACCGCGTACCGGAAGACGTAGCGTTGGAAGGCCTCCTACAAGGTGGACCGATGCCCTTGTGAAGGCCGCAGGAATCCGCTGGATGCGGGAAGCACAAAACCGGTTGAAGTGGCGGTGCTTGGGCGAGGCCTATGTCCAGCAGTGGACGTCTTTCGGCTGAAATGATGATGATGATGATGATGAATGTTCTTACCTATGAATTCCCAACCTTATTTTATATTGGCATTGTTTACTTGTAACCCGTCCTTGTCCTAACTATACAAGACGAATGCAACAAGGCAATTTAAGACTATGGTAAGATTCAGACTTTGGAGTTTCGGAGAGTTAAGTTAGGAGGATCGGCGAATACCAAGGGCCATGTCCGAGTGGGCTGTCGCAAGATAGCGAGTATTAGGTACTGAGTTAGTTATAGTTGGATTAAAGCTAGGATTAGACTAATTTAGTACTTAATGTAGAGTGTGTGTTTGTTGGAGCGACTAGATGAGTCTTTCATTATAATAATTATCCTAGGCTGATAGTGTAATTAAAGTTGTTGTAACTAAACCGACAAAGAAGTGTTGCTGGGGAGTTTGTTGCGTCACTTCTTCTCCCCAGCTCAAACGCTAGGAAGTGATGAAGGGTGGGCGCTTTGGGGCTGTCTATAGATCTCTAAGAGAGTTGATCCACAGCTCTATTAATTAATAATTCTTGAGTTTCGATTCTCAACTCTTATTATCTAGTAATTCTTGAATGTTGTATTCTTTATCACAAACCAATAATTCGGTTAGACTGATATGAACACATGTCTTGCAGATATGCTTGTTGTGCAAAGGGTGAACTTTCAGGGGCTCGGGAAACCACATCTATCTCATATCCAGTCCAAGGACTGATAGGGACCATGTCTCTTTAAGAGCATGATGCCGACGCAATGCCGCTAGAACTAGCCGCCCCGTTGTTAGACAAGGACGGTCCACACGGTTGCCGCAGGGAAAGCCGCTTCGTCACGCTTATCAGTTTGAAAGAACTGCTAGGGACCATGTCTCCAAAAGAGCATGATGCCGATGTAATGCCGCTGAAAAGCCGCTTGACTCACTTTATGGAAGTGTTGCTTTGAGTACTCCAAGTACAGATGTAAAGTATCGTGTGAGTAATGCCTGACCAAATACCTCTTACGCTAGCGTAAGATTAATCACAGATCTATACAATAATATACTTAGCATCTCTCCATTATTTATTGTCTTTCTAAAACCACATCCAACTTCATAACTATGAATTCCTAAATTTTATTTACTATTTATTTCAATCCTCTTCTTACTCTATTAACAAAACAAGGCAAGAGACAAGGCTTGGACTTCTTCATATTTGGAATTCATTTAATCTCTGTCGGTGGGAGAGTGTTCAGTCTGGAGACGAGCTCTACATAGCCATACGAAGGCGGAGTACGGCTTTTCCTCCAAAGGAGGAACCGACCTAAACAGTAATATTGACATAATTAGCAAAAACGAAAATTTTATCAACCTAGGGTAATTTAGGAACAGTCACAATGTCTAGTAAATTTAACTGCTTAAGGCGCAGGTATATGATTTGAGTGACCTTTAAAGTCAAAGTCAAAATCAAATTATTTATTTCAAATAGGCACATAAAAGGCACTTTTGAACGTCAAAAAATTAACAAAAAAAAATAATAGAATTGATTCTAGTTGCCCCTTCCAAAAGGTAGTTTCGTATGGAGAAGAATGGGCAAGAAACTCCACCGTTACTCTTTTAAAATGTTTTACAAAATTTTGTATATGTACATTTTAAAATTATATGTGAAGACGATGCACCTAGAATAAAATTACTATACCAAAATAGGTAAAAAAAGAATGAAAAATAAAGCAATGACAGATAAATGAATTATGTGATAGGTACATGATGCTCACATATTTACAAACATTGTAAAAGTATACTTTTCCTAAAAATAATAAATAAAGTCAGTGTGTGAGGTAAAGTAATCACAGAATTAAAAAATCTGTTATTTCGCTTTCATATAATGTAAGTAAGTTACGCAAAAAAATGTATGTTAAACTAGAACGCATACAGATCAATGTTTTAGGTGAATATTTTAGTATTGTAGAAAAATACTTTATGAAATAAATTGAAGGTTGTCTATCCAAAGTATAAAAAACGATATTACTTTCAATCTACTTAAGATTTTTTTTTTTGTATGCGCAGACTATTTTATTATTTATAATTATATCTGTGATATTTCAAATATTCATATTTTAGATACTAAAAATAAAATGGGAAAGTTATTAAATATGGAGTCCTTGGCAGAGAGTACAACTTTGTGCCCTTTGGCGTCGAGACCCTCGGTCCATGGGGTTCCAGTGCGCATAAGTTATTTGCGGAAATCGCGAAACGTCTAGTTGATGTAGGTTATGTAAATAAATAAAACAATGAAGAAAAAAAAAAATCCGTATGGAACTGAACGTCGCCGTCGGTGCAGCGCGCGGCGTGAATGTCAATTACCCAACCCTTAATAGTCACAATTAGAAGAAATCCCAAAACATAATCGAACGCAAAGGCATAAAGACAGTCAATTTAATTACAAAAGAACACAACCCATGTAGTTCCAAAGTTTATTAAACACAGTAAGAAATAAATGCAGATAATCCAATTGAAACCGGGGTCGCAGGAAGATACTAAAGGGTCACCGAGGCCCCTGGCAACACAGGCAACGGAAAGAACGGGTGGGTTTTAGTCAGTAAGAGTCTGACACACCCTCTGTGTCAGACTCTTACTGACTAAAACCCACTCCAGCAAGTTTTTTGATGGTTTCCCACCCAAAAAAGAAGCACGTTTGAAAGGGAAACAACTGAATTTTTTGCGTTTGCTTCGGGAAGTGTCAAGCGGTATTTCCCCACTAAATACTATTGGTGGACTAGCGCGTGGTGTTTTTAGAAATAAGTCGTTTAATTCCTTAATTTGTAATTTGCTCGTTTATTTTGTAATAATTAAATTAGTGATGCATAATAAATTAAAATTTTCTAGACAAACTTTTAAAATTGATATCACATCATTTTACGCCAGTATTCAATCAACTGTTTTTTTGAACTTTCTGTTGTTTGGTCAAAGTGCAGTGTTTTTGTCATAGCGGCAGAAAACTGGACTTGTGTGAGTTGAACTCGTGTGGCGAGGGTTCCCTACAATGACTATGTTATCTACCGTGTTTTGTATCCAAAGAACCTTTTTTTTGCCAGACTCTTACTGACTAAAACCCACCCGTGTTCCTTCCGTTGCCTGTGTGTTGCCAGAGGCCACGGTATCCCTTTCGGACTTTCCCGCGACCCCGGCAGATAACATTGTAGTTGAAAGACATGTTCTCCCATACATTCCAACTGCAAATGTAAGTTTTTACGCACAATATTGAAAGGTTTACCATGTTATTTTAACACCATTGGCAACACAGGCAATGGAAGGAATACGGGTGGGTTTTAGCTGACTAAAACCCACCCGCATTCCTTCCGTTGCCTAAGAGTCTGGCATACCCTCGCGCTCCGCCAAGGGTGGGAGAAGTTATTTGATGATTTCCCATCCAAAAAAAAGACTTCTTATAAAAGTAAGTCTAATAAAAAAAAAATCCTGTAAAGAACTATTTTCTGCATTTTTTCAATTTTTTGGCTCAATAGTTTCGGAGATGTCAAATTTCATATATTTTCTCAAATAACTTTAAAACTATATATTTTAAAATTATTAAAAAAAAAATTGAGACCCTCACAACAAGCCCTTTCATTTGATTTGTCATACGGTACAGTTGGCAAATTTTATTTTTTCTGTTTTGCCCCCAAAAGTGACCATCATATTCAAAATTAATTTATTTACGTTACACGTTCGTGATTAGGTCATAGAAATTCATAATTGTACTAAATTTTAACTTACTCGGTTCAGTAGATTCGGAGCAAATCGGTATGACAGACGGACAAACAGACACACGAGTGATCCTATATGGGTTCTGATTTTTCCTTTGGAGGTACGGAACCCTAAAAATGACTGAGTTAGTGTTAAAACTATCTGAAAATGTTTTTTTATGGAATTACTTTGATTTAAACTATGGCATGCTCATATTCTATCGACCTTGGAATACGGACCAAACTTAGGTAGTTACAGGCGTAGTTTCCGGTACGCAGCAGCCTGTGAATACGATTAGTATTCACTGGCTGCTGGAGACCGGCACGGTTAGAACGGGACTTTGCCTTTTCCTTTTCCTTCACCTTACCACCTTTACTGACTAGACATAATAAAAAGATTTTATACTAACTTTTCATCTGTTTAGATTAAAGGAATCCGCCGTCTCTGAAGATCTGGAAACTATATTATAAACACTGATAAGTCCTACAGCATAAATGACAATTAGGAACTAAGTAATGCTTCAAAAAACAAGACTTAGGTACGTAAGTTATATTTTTATTGCATTTTATATAGTTTTTTAGATAATAGAAAGTAATTCCTAACTCATTATGTTGTTTTATTCACAGACAGTGCTGGTTATACCTAGAGAGCTGGGTACCAACAAAACAGTAATTATTTACAGATTGTGCTGGTTACACCTAGAGAGCTGGGTACCAACATCATCATCTGCCTAGCCTTTTCCCAACTATGTTGGGGTCGGCTTCCAGTCTTACCGGATACAGCTGAATACCAGTATTTTACATGGAGCGACTGCCTATCTGATCTCCACAACCCAGCTACTGTGTAACACGATACCCCTTGGTAAGACTGGTTGTCAGACTTTCGAGCTTCTGATGACCCGTAACGACTGTCAAAGATCTACAAATGACAGCCGGGACCAACGGCTTAACGTGCTTTCCGAGGCACGGAGGGGTCTTGGTATGTAAAGATGGTCACCCATCCACGGACCAACCGCGGCAAGCGTAGCTTAACCTGATCAATCGACCCGTGAGCTGAGAACCAACAACAACAGTAATTATTGACAAACTGTGCTGGTTATACCTAAAGAGCTCGATACGAACAACAATAGTAATTATTCACAGACTGTGCTGATTACACCTAGAGAGCTGGGTACCAATAACAACAGTAATTATTGACAAACTGTACTGATTACACCTAAAGAGCTCGATACCAACAACAATAGTAATTATTTACAGACTGTGCTGATTACGCTTAGAGAGATGGGTACCAATAACAACAGTAATTATTCATCTAAAGAGCTCGGTACCAACAACAATAGTAATTATTCACAGACTGTGCTGGTTACACCTAGAGAGCTGGGTGCCAACAGCAACAGTAATTATTCACAGACTGTGCTGGTTACACCTAGAGAGCTGGGTGCCAACAACAACAGTAATTATTCACAGACTGTGCTGGTTACACCTAGAGAGCTGGGTACCAATAACAACAGTAATTACTCACAGACTGTGCTGGTTACACTTAGAGAGCTGGGTGCCAAAAAAAACGGTAATTATTCACAGACTGTGCTGGTTACACCTAAAGAGCTGGGTACCAACAACAACAGTAATTATTCACAGACTGTGCTGATTACACCTAGAAAGCTGGGTACCAACAACAACAGTAATTATTCACAGACTGTGCTGATTACACCTAAAGAGCTGGGTACCAAAAACAACAGTAATTATTCACAGACTGTGCTGGTTACACCTAGAGAGCTGGGTACCAACAACAACAGTTATTATTTACAGACTGTGCTGGTTACACCTAGAGAGCTGGGTACCAACATTAACAGTAATTATTCACAGACTGTGCTGGTTACACCTACAGAGCTCGATACCAACAACAACAGTAATTATTCACAGACTGTGTTGGTTACACCTAGAGAGCTGGATACCAACAACAACAGTAATTATTCACAGATTGTGCTGGTTACACCTAGAGAGCTGGGTACCAACAACGGCAGTAATTACCAATATTACATAAGATGATAATATTATCGAAAGTGCCACTGAAAAAAATCGCGTAATGTACCATTTTGTCTTGTTTTGATGAAAATGTTACTACTTATGTATAAATAAATAGTATTAATGTTCTCTTCTGTGTCATTTTTAAGGTTGATCTACCACCAGCAACTACAGAGATTCAATCAACAAGAAACTTTAGTGATAGTGATGACAGCGTTGCTAATATCACTTGGCAGCCACCAAGGATACGAAGGAGACGTGTTGAAGATTCCGATACTGCCAATGCCGATGTAGAAGCAGAAGAATCAGAATAAGGAAGTACAACGAACTTAAGTGGAAAAACGAGATATAATGACACACCATTTATAGACACAGAATGTCGACAGAAATTTGTCGACTTCTGAATAGGAAAGAGACTTGACTAAAGTTTTGTACCGGGTAATGAACCTCTTCATTGCCCGCTACAAAACTTTTGTCAGGTCACAGCGAGGACAATTGAAATGTTTTATTAAAGTGTTGATTTATTAAACAAATGTAATATGGTTAAAGTACATAAGTCGTAAGATTTGTCTTAGGCATTTATAAAATAAGGGAATAACTCGTAACATTACATTAAAGACGACCAAACTTTCTATTAAAAATATAACGTTATTCCATTATTACTTCGTTAACAACCGAACAACTCAAGAAAAACTCAAAAATATATACATAGTAAGAGTTTCTAAATGTGGAAGTGATTCCCGTTAAATGAAACGGCATTTTTTTTTACCTACAATGTAAATTTGAAAATTTTGATTTTAATTACGAAATACAAAAAAATATTAAGTGTTGTTTTTGCCTGTCCTGAAAAGTCTCCAGTAAAAAAGGGAACAACTTTTATCGTGTTTGTACAAGCTAATCGAGAATGCTGTTATAAATATAATGTTTATTAATTACTTATGCAATTAATAAACGATATAGTTAGTCAGCAGATTAGTAGGGCTGCTGACTGCCCTAAAAATTTCTACTTTTTCTGAATATTACTGAGGTTCTATGTCGCTACTTGCCTACTAAACTACCAAATGACGCATCATAGGTACCTACCGAAGTTGAGAACCTCAGACATAAGGATTTTGCTTCAAAGACAATGTGAACTGTAATTAAAGCTGATCTCTCTTCACTGTAATTATTTGACTCTCTATTTGAGTCTACACGTGACCAGAGGGCTGGCCTTTTTTTAGCCTAAAGAATCGCCATTCACCGTGGCAATGCTGCCAGCCTTATTTTTTTTCATTCAGGACACTTTTACCATAAATAATAATAATAATAATAAAGAATTTATTTCCCAAAAACATAGCACTTTGCACTGTATACATTGTTTGAAAATAAATATTTACATTAAGATGCAATAGTAGACTCTATCTTTTAAACTAGGACTAGCCTGTATCTTAAAAGATAGCATTGACAGCGATACGGACGAATTTTTTGATGCCCAATGAGCTCTTCCGCCTTTTTGTTATTTTTAAGATTAGTAAGTATATACTCGTAGATATACTTACTTAAATTTGGAAGTTGAATAAAATTATAAAAATTTGACTCTCTAATTAAATTCTCATGCTCGGAGAGAAATCAACCGTTATTAATTGGTATCCTTCGCCAAAATTGTTTTGAGGAAGGAACTCGATAATAAAGGAAAACCTTTGATATTTAATGGAGTCTTCCGCTGAACGATATAAAATGACTTGCAATAAATCCTAAACATATTTTTTTTACTAATCTGGTTTTGGAAAATGATGCCAGTAGGTCTTACTTTTTTTTTTTTGAGGGTGTAAAATCATCAAATAACTTCTCCCGCTCTGGGCGGAGCGGGAGGGTGTGTCAGACTCTTACTGACTAAAACCCACCCGTATTCCTTCCTGTTGCCTGTGTTGCGGGGGCCTCGGTGACCCATAAGTACCTTCCCGCGACCCCGGCAGGAGTAGGTCTTACTTAAGGTTCATATTTTTTTAGTTGCAAACATGATTTTAAAAATTGTAAGTTCTGCTTTTCATTGAAATTGAAACTTCATTGTTTTCTTCCTTTTGCGTGAAACGTCCATGAAAACCTCGTCGATGAAATAGAATCCGAGTGCTCTTGAAACTACGGGGTAATTGCGTGACACACATAAAACGACAATTGATCGCAATGGGCTTCATTTTGACAGTTCACCAACATCTATTGCGTTATTTAGTTTGTTGAACAGACGAATATGTCAAACCAATGAAGCAATGGATTAGCAACATCCTTCAAAACTCTTGGATTGTAATTCAAACTGTGTTACGCAATTAGGGTGCAAATCTGAGTGCTATACGTAACCATTAGATCAGGTGAAAATTTGCCACGAATGTCAATACATTCATGGAAATCACAACCCTCAATTTCTCTTGCTTTCATCATAACCTGTAAGTTTTGATGTAACAAAAAATTACACGGCTTAACTTATCTGCATATGAGGTAGTTTCGTTTAGGCAACTGAATTACGTTATAGTTTTCCTAGATACTTGAGAGTAACTCCGAAGATTTGAATTCATTTGAAAGTAACAAATAGGTTTATTTATTTACATAATCAAATTACAAGATGGTTATTAACATTAATTAAATTAAATTAAAACTAAGTTAAACCTCAAAAAGGCCCTCGAGGCATTGTACCGAGAATGCTGGCGGCATTTCCTCGCTGAAATGCAATGCTGATACGTTGAGCGAGAAAGCCGCCAGCTTTTCGGTCACCAGTTACATCAACTAGAACAAAGTGACATAATTCACAAACCCATGCACAAAATAGGTACAGTGCATCAAGAATCTTGGCGCTTGGATGACATTGACAGGGGGGCGTTGTATTTTATTTTTTTTCGTGAAATTGTATTGAAAAAAACAAAAAAATGACAAACGAAAACTAGTTCCGATTTTTGCCACGTGCCAAAAGATCTTTGTACAGTCGTATTATCATTCTGAAATTAAAAATATTAGCATCACGTGGTTGGCAAGATTCTGGCCGGAAATGATTTATCTACTTCTGAGATTTTCTAGTACAATTGTTAAAGGCGGTTCTAAAACAGAAGTTGATTTCATCTAAATTCAAAAGAATTTCATCCAAGGATGTTTTGCCGTTTTTATACACAGCTATTTGACCTACATTCTGTTGATTGATGGAATCAACGATGCAATCTTCAGAATTAAACGCAGACTCGATTTCAATTCGACTGGGGGTATTGGGGGAAATTGGACATAAATTTTCGGTCATCTTCCAAAGTGTATGGGACTAACTACCCGTCTTTCAAATCCCATCGAAACTTTCCCGTTAAGATCGGGATAAGATCGGATTAGAAACTGCATTTAAACTAAGCCACCTACAATAGCTGGTACTTTATGGGTAAAAAATAGGGGTGATTTAGCTAACCGAACATCACTTTGGATCTACCAGTTGATTTAATTAATTTTAGGTTTATGCTAAGCTAGCTTTTGCCCGCGATTTCGCCCGTGTGGATATAGGAAAGTATCCCACGTGAACTTACTACCGGGATTAAAAGTAGTAAATCCTATGTGATAATTAGAGATCGGATATTCGGATGCATATTCACCTAAAGTTGAGATGTTGGCTAATATGGAATGCGCTTTTGTATCGCAAAATCCCGCGGCTCTGGGAATACAAATTTAGGTTTCTGATTATAGAATCGAATGTATATTAACTTACTTTCAAATGTTAGCTTATATGGAATGCACTTTTATATCGATCGTAAAAATCCCGCCCGCCATTCCCGAATCGACAAATTTAATGTTTTTTTCTGACTACATATGTAATTGGATGCCTACTTAATATTATGATGTAAAGTAGGTAGAAACATTAATTTTAAATAAACATGCAATCCAAAAATTAATAAACATTTTTTTTTTTAATAAATATTTTATTAGAAGTCGCTTCCTTACTATACACCGGACTAATTATGCATTCCCGTTGTTCGTGGCCTTTGTTAAAAAAAATATATTTTTAAGAAGCCGCATCCATACCTTCATAGCTAAAAATTAACTTTAGGTAAATATGCATCCGAATATCCGATCTCTGGTGATAATCCACAAAAAATAAAACCTGTGTAGGTAACTAATAGACTAAGCGTAGGGCTGTTCACTCACATCGCGGCCGTTTTAGCGTGAAAGCGTAACAAATAAAAAAATAAACTCCCTTTCGCATTTATAATATTAACTAGATGCGCCCCGCGGTTTCACCCACATTAGTTTTGAACCCGTGGGTATATCGGGATAGAAAGTATCCTATGTGTTATTCCTGGTTATAAACTATCTGTGTGCCAAATTTCATCCGAATCCGTTCAGTACTTTTTGCGTGAAAGAGTAACAAACATCCATCCATCCATTCTTACAAACTTTCGCATTTATAATATTAGTAGGATTAGGATTAGTTAGGATACGAGTAACTGCGATCAAAGAGAGAGTTAGAGTTATCTTTGCTCGTAAGAGTCGTAACAGATTATAATCAGTCTCGTACGTAAACTACAACTGTGATAGTCGCCCAATGCGTTAGCTAAGATTCGAGATACATTTTTCAGTGGATTACCTACCACCAGAGCAGTGGTGGCCCAGTGGTAACGGCCGCGACTTACGAGTTGTAGGGCGTAGGTTCAAACCCGGACAGGCGCTTTACTTTGTCTAAATTATTTCACCACTCTGCTCTCAAAACGGTGAAGGAAAACATCGTGAGGAAACCGCCATGTCCTAGAACCAACAATTCGAAGACATGTGACATCTGCCAACCCGCACTGGGCCCGCGTGGTGGATTATGGCCCACTCCCTCTCACAGAGAGGAGGCCTGTGTCCCAGCAGTGGGAACATTAAAGGCTGATTATGTACCTACCATGCTACATTTTCGCACACGAATTTCGGTAAAAGCCAAAGATGTATGAATAAAAACAGAAGATGGAAAGTGTGGAAACTATCTATTTGTGTAGTGGGTTGGTACAATATGACACGATACCTTTTTAGTGTAAATTTGTGTAAAATTATTGAAGTACAAACTACCGCCCGAAACAACCCAATAACGATATCTAAAACAAAAGCATATCTATTACAGTCATTGAGAACGAACCAAGAGCTCGTCGGAGTGACATCAAGTACCAAAGTGTTGGGATACCAAATAAACCGAATACCGTAAACGGTTGGCCGTGGTTTTGAGTTTTGGGTATTTACCAAGTTTCCCTGTTATTTTAATAATCAGATGCGGTGAGAAAATTGCACATTACAGCTACAATTAGTCCATATAAAAATGAAAAAGAACTAAGTTTGTTATGGGATAAAAATTGTTATGGGCACAAGTATTTTGAAATGGTTCCTGTAAATGTTGTTTCAGTTGATTTTTTTCACGGAGGAAAATCTACATCCTTATATACATTGTGCCAAATAACAGTAACGAAAGTAGAATCTACATACAATTATCGTAACAGCCATTTCCTAAGTAAAAAATAAATTGGCAGTCATGGGGACTGTCAACATAATTGAAAACTTAAGACTTTTGATTGCGTGTACAACTATATATATGTAGTACACAGACCGCAGAGCGTCGGCAGTCTGGTACAGCTCGTCACATTAGCATGTTGGTGACGCGAACCCATACGTTTTGTTTCTACCAAAAATCTCTCGACGCGGCTAAAGAAGTTTTCACTGCAAAGTAATTGAATCGTAAAAGGAATAGTAAAAATTTGTATCAAATAAAACAATTTTCTTTTTTAATAATCAAACACTACCCTTCAAGTAACGCATCACTAGCGACCGCAAAGGCGATGATTCTACGGCCAGACAACAATAATTATTATTGTTAAAGTGCCGGAAAAGGGTCCCTTTCTCTTAAGAGATCAAAAGGGTATGTGCTCGTAATTAAATTCCAAGACGATACTGTATCACAATATGACTTGATTATTTTCAAATTGAATTTAAGCTTTATGTTATTCCATTTATTTTGATGTGATATCGTCTTATAAATCGATGAACGCCGGCTGCACGCACGAAAAAGCATGACTCATTGTCACGTTCCGCCTGAGCTGAGCGTCCAAGCGAGAGACCGGAACTAGCGATAGAGAGGCACGATCGGCTTAAGCGATCGATTTATATTGTTTATAGTTATTGCGTTCGACTTGTGACGCATCTCTCTCTCGTTATCACGTAAAATTATCGTCCGTAAACCGACTTTACAGACAACTAATTTTTTTATAGGTTAATAAAAGACCTTTGTATTTTAAATGATGTTTCTTGCCTTATGACTGCCTCGTTGGTTTAAGCAAGTGCTATTGCTGAGCATCTTAGGTTCGATTCCCAGGTCGGGCAATCACTGCACAATTTTACATAGCAATGAATTGCTTTAATGCGACATTTAAATCTTTATTCTTAGAGCCAATGTCACCAATGAAACTGAACGCGTTCAGCAGATCTTAACCGCGTTGAAGAGCCGTCCATGTCATTATTGTTATAGAATATTGACACTGATAGCTCTTGAACGCGGTTTATTCGCGCTCAAGAGCTATCAGTTTCATTAATGAAATTCTTCACCCTTAATTGAATTATAAAACGCAGTATCTCACTGTCCGTATGTCCTTCACAGCGCTTATAACTTGCAAACCACTTATCCGATTTATGTTTTGTTTTATTTAATTCATAGGTACTTTATCTAGCTAGGTTTTAGAATAAAAGTATCGACTGGTCACAAGCACGCATAGTTCTAAAATTAAATTAAAAAGGCTACGCTGATACGCTGCTGCGACAACATGGCGGTTCATTATTCCCGTATCTTACCTTAATTACTTACCTCCACAAGCCAGGTGAGAGCTATAAGAAAAACACGCTAGAAGATGGCCTGGCCACGAGATGGGACGCGCCCCAGTTGACGCGGTAATTAATAGAAATATGATGCACCAGGGACGGACTTGGCTATCAGGATTTATGTAGGCGTTTGAAATTGCTCTTTAAAATAAAATCTAGAAGTCTGAGTTTCTGTAGAAAATATACCAAGCATTTTTGTAGCACAAGAGCTGTAATAAAATAACAGAATTTTATCTAATATTGCATGAGAGACAGATTTTTGTATGAAAATAAACAGATGCACTTAAGTTTTTAAAGTTGTATCATTACTTCGTCAGGTGTTATTAATGAATAGTTTAACATTATAGTAACTGTCAGAATCGTTATTTTATTCGTTTGAAAGGTTCTATATTGATGCAAAGAAACTCCAAACAATGTCGAACGTATTCTATCAAGATATTGTTATCCAAATTAATATCCCTACTCACGATAAGTATGCTACATTTGATTCCAAATGTCACGAAGTTACCTATAGCCCTTAATTATCCTACTTTATTGATTAAGGCTTCAATCAATGGCACACGAATGGCTTCATGAATGGGGCATACCTAGGTAGATGATAGTTGGATCACCCCATGCCTATTGAATGGTAGTTATAAGCTCCCAATGGTACTTGAAGGAGTCTCGAGAGCTATTCCACACGGAGCTCGTGAAGACTTCAGTATCAATATCGTCTGATCATCAAGGTTGCGGTAACTGTAGTTGTATTTACATGCACTAAAATACATATGAATTTTAAGAAACTACCGCTTTGCTATTTTGTTTTATATGACATTGCTGTGACTGGTGATTTTTGGAAGTTCAAAACCACGCACCCACTCAACTTTTATTTTAGGCTAAGTATATAAGGTAATATAATATGGCAAGATAAACTAACTTACTTCATTGTTATAATAAATATAACGTTATTGCTTTAGATTTCGTACAAAAAATGGCTTTCCCATAAAACTTCTTAGTTTGACCTGCCACCAACCGCCAGATGCCGATTTTGTTCAGCACTTAAAAAAAGGAAAAAACACCCTTCAAAACTGATGCAGGTACTTTATTTATTTTACAGAAAAAAAGCCGGAAAAGAAATGCTTTTATACCGATGTTCAAATGAGCAAATCCTAAAAAACCTCCGAGGGCCTACGCATACCTATGGTTCATATAACAAAGCCGATAACCGACGCAAAAGCCAAAAACCGATGCACAAAATGTAGGACCCACTACAGACAACGTAACGGTAATCATTAATAACATGCGAGACGAGACAGCTTCAGGAACGGAGCAAGTGGTAATCGAGCTTTACAAAGCATATGAACAAAACCACCCGAACACAACGAAGCACTCGACACGACTGTGGTTAGAGTCAGAAACAGTGCAGGTAACCCTAAAGATACGAGTGACTGTCGCCGCATATTGGACTGCAATACGGGTTACACAATTACGTATCCTACGTACTAAAAGAAATAGAATTGTAGGAAACTAACTATTTGTGTAAAATGGAAAAGAACATGACTTCGAATTGAACAATATATTGTTATGGTAATCAATATTGTACAGAGCTACAGAAACAAGGTCAATGGTGCCGATTCCCTTGTTCACAAACTAAACTAAATTAAAGTTCAGTGAATCTTTTTCTTTCTATTTAATTAATAAAAGGACAGAAGATAAATTTTAGTTTAGTCCTGTCAAATTAATCAGCGCTTGACGTAAATTGGCGTAATTTTAGTAGGCAAGTTTTTAATCACGTCTAATCTTGTATGGAGTAGTGACAGGCGCTGATTAATTTGACAGGACTAAACTAAAATTTATCTTTTGTCCTTTTCTTAATGAAATAGAAGGAAAAAGATGTACTGAACTTAAATTTAGTTTAGTTTGTGAACAAGGGAATCGGCACCAATGAAAGCTAAACTAAATTGAAAGGTGACAGGTGTGACAGCTTATTGGTTGCGTTCCATTTCAACAAAAGTAATAAAAGAATCAGACAACTACCAAGCTGCCTTTTTAAACAATAGGGCAACAGATGATCACATCTTTACGCTTAAAAGGGTAACAAAGAATGCCGTGCAGGAAAAATAATTTACGACTATGTACTACTGTAGACATTTTAAACACCAAGGAACTCCCACTATTCAAATATAAATTGCGATTTTTTTTAATTGACAACGCCTACTACACGATCCAAGATTTTCTTAATAATTAGTACTTGCTGCAATCTGTCACCAATACTATAATCTGTCACTAATTATTTTTGTAAGATTTACTTTAATAATGATAACTCAATTTTTTATACTGCATCTTGACATAATTTATTATTGTATGCCTACTAGGCAGGACATTATGGATCTGTAATTTACCTAACATCTGTATGTATAACCTATGCTCACAATAAAAATATTTGATTTGATTTGATTTGATTTCGCCCTCGACGCAGAAAAAGCTTTTGACGATATCGATTTCGATATCTGAATACAACGAACTAACGAATCATTAACCAACTGGACAACGCGGGAAAATTCGAAAGGGTTACCGATGCCCCAGGCAACACAGGCCACGGAAGGAATACGGGTGGGTTATAGTCAGTAAGAGTCTGACACACCCTCCCGCTCCGCCCAGAGTGGGAGAAGTTATTTAATAATTACAAACCAAAAAAAAAACTGGTCAATCAACGTTTGCACGTTGCAAACGTTGATTGACCAGTTTTTTTTTTGATATTCCTTTATTCATGCAAATCAATGAACGAATATACATCAAATGGTGTGGCCAGCAAATCAGCTGAATTATCAAAGGAAAGGGACTCAAACAAGGTTACCCTTTGTCCTCTCGTCTTTTTACACTGATCATAGAAGATGTCCCTAGAACCCTTGAAGAGGAAACTCAATTAATCAAACTAGACCAAGATCGTGAAATCTTACTGCCCTCGGTACTATCATTTGCGGATGACCTTATCTTCATTACAGGTGACCTAGAACAGCTAGAAGGAATCGTATACGATATTAAACGTCTACTAACTAGTGTCGGCCTCCAAATAAACGAAACAAAAATACTAATTACTCCGTAGCTACACAGAAAACGACCTGTGTGACCATTTTGCCACACATAACATCTGCATTGAGCAGGAAAAACGCAACAAAAAAACGTTGTGACAGGCCACTAGAAACGCAAAGTCACTATTTCCATCCTAACTAATGTTATAAATGCGAAAGTGAGCTTGTTTGTTTGTTACGCTTTCACGCTGAAACGGCTCAACGGATTTGGGTGAAGCTAGGCACATGGGTAGACCATGATGGGGTGGAAAATCCTCATGGATGTTGACCGCCCTAGGGCGGGGTCTGTCAAACTCTTACTGACTAAATACCACCCCGGTGTTCCCTTCCCACACTTGCACCGGGAATCATGGGATCTAAAACGACTTCCGCGATCCAAGACTGGTGCCGGCCCGCCTTTGCGGGCCACCTCAGGCCCGCGGGGAGGAGGTGTAAGACTCGCCCCGCGACGTCCAATAGGGGTGCACGTGGTACACTAAGCACGCGCTGCCACCTCGGGCCCTGCTTTTCGGGCGGCCACGGATGCGACGGAGCAGCTGGACCTGAGGCAACCTGGCGGCGACGTCATTAAAAGATCCCATAAATAAATATCACCCGTCTCTCCACAATTCTTATATACTTTAGGATGCATATCCGGTACGGCTCTAATAATCCTTCCATATCCTAAGGGCACGTCTTCCCTACCATTATCGCGCCTTCCGGTCTACTCTTTAGTCTCTGTAGTCCCATGAAACATGAGGCTTCAGGGGCTAGTGTGAATCTTTGGGTTCATCCGAGTAATCGAGTCAAACCACGCTGGGATCGCTCCAATTCATTCATTCATTTAACTTTCTTCCCAATTAATACACGGCTTTAAACCTAGGTATTCATATACCCAGTATCCAATCTTCAACAACATATGAGGTGGCGGTGGAATTTGCCTCATGCAAATTTCTCAGACTCTGTGTGCCTAGGTTTGAGTAACGTTTCTCCTTAGGCCGCCTCTCGTGAATATGTATGTAGCTCTAAAATGGAGGTTATACACCTGTTGCTAATTCTTTTTTTATCAAAATGGTGACAAAGATATTATTTATAATACTGATTGAAAAACATTAAAGTTTGTAAATGTCAAGGAGGGTCTTATTGACTTGCCCTGACATTTACAAACTTTCTTTAATATTTTTATGATCAAAATGTTAAAAATATAGCTAAATTAAGATTATTGATATTTACATTACTTCCTTATTACATTAATTCCATAATGTACCGGGTAAAAAAAATATTATTACATTTTTTTCAATGTATAATTTGTAACTACTTTGATATTAATTGTACGTTATCATCCGTTTCGCCACCAGCTGCTAATTATACGAGTAGTACTAAATAGGTAACCAAAACGAAAGATTTCTTTAACTTTAATTTTCTCTTACGAATTTGATGGTTAAAACAAAAGATACGATTAAACAGCAGGTTCAACTTATCGCGACCCTTGCCGGGGTCGCGTGGCAGTCCAAAAGGGTTAACGAAGCCCCTGACAACACAGGCAACACAGGCAACGGAAGGAATACGGGTGGGTTTTAGTCAGTAAGAGTCTGACACACCCTGCCGCTCCGCCCAGAGCGGGAGAAGTTATTTGATGATGTCCCACCCAAAAAAAAAAAAACTTATCGCGACCCTTGTCAATTGTGTTTTGGCGACTGCAGAAGTGCAAGCTATGTTTTAGTTCAGATTTAGTTTTTTTTTTTGTCTAATTTTGTTTGTCTGTTTGTCATTGAGTCGTTATCTTAATTGCCATCATCCTCAATTACAAGTGTGCAGTTCTGCAAAGAGGTTATATTTTAAATAACGTTTCGCTCTACTTGGTCGACATCTACGCCTTGACTAAAAATAAAAAAAAAACATAATAAAGGGTTCCGTAGTTGGGATGGATTTTATCTCAAAAACAAACTTAACATTATAGTTGAAAAACATGTTCTCCCATTCATCGATATACGTCACGGTCAATTATCCAACTGCAAATGTAAGTTGGTCGACTATTACTCGTTAACTTGTAAAATTTAATTAGCTGTGATAGTAATATACTACTGCCATGATTTTACTGGCTGAGCTGGTAGGAGGACACTTGATCCCAGGCCGATTTCCGGCCACCATAAGCGTGGGCTTGCGGACGGTGAACAATGGGTAGCTCGCCGTCCGATAAGGACCAAGCCCGGGTCGACGGCGCGTTGTATTCCAGGCGCGCCTCGTGTTCCACGCGCGTCTCAAAGGTATGTCAGCACAAGTGTAGGGGTCCACGAGGGCCGATGCCTGCCGGGGTCACGGGAAAGTACGAAAGGGTTACTGAGGACTCTGAAAACCCAGGCAACGGAAGGAAAACGGGTGGGTTTTAGTCAGTAAGAGTCTGATACACCCTCCCGCTCCGCCTAGAGCGGAAGCAGTTATGAGATAATTTCCAAACAAAAAAAAAGGGGGACACTTGACGCTAACAAAAGTTAGCACCCAATATTACGCAAACAGATTCCTGAATCAAACACGTAAAATGGGGATGATATTTTTTAAAGTTAATTTAATTTTTAAAGTTTTTTCTTAACACTTTGTCGACGTGATTAACATGTTTACCCATGCCAAATTACAGCTTTTTAGTACTAAGAGTCTCTGAGCTAAGCCGGGGACAGACAGACAGACAGACAGACGGACATGGTAAAACTATAAGGGTTTCTTGTTGACTACGGAACCCTAATAAGACTTAAGAGTAGATGCCTACCTTTTGTTGACACAACAAAAGGTAGGCATCTACTCTTAAGACACAAGTTTTCCTTTTGTTGCTCTTAGTTGAATATATAAATAAAGTAAGATTTGGTATAAACTGCATAATACTTAATAAGAATTTCAATAATTATGTTTTTTTATTAATTTAACACTCCTTTATTTTACCGACAAAGAAAAAAATCAACGATACTTTTTTACTTAATATGTCAGCCCCCCAAATTCGACCCTGATGATACATGAACATGACACGCCACCGAGACCCGCTGACCCGTTTCCCTTCAACCACCTGCGACCAGTCAATTTACCTTTAAAAAAAACTCGAGCAAACCTCAGCCTGAAAGAAAAGCAGTCTGTTTACTCAAGACACATACATACAGTAACGGCCCCGTGCCCCCATTTCAAACGCCACGCGAAAAGTGACTTTACCCTTTTCACACCTTTGCTTTTAAAGTGTATATTGCTGTGAACTCTCAAGTGGTGCTTCTGACGTTTTGGGAAGGTGATTTTAGAGGAATGCTTAGGAATGGTTGAGACCTGAAGCGCGATGTTTACGGTATTCAAATTGCTGTCACACGCCTTTCGCGCGGTTAAGGCGAAAGCTTCAGGGTAGCCAGCGAAATTCAATTTTTCTTAAGTTTTCTTGCAATTTTTGTGTTTATTGTTTTTTTTTATCTACTGGCGAAATGTGGGTGTACCTAGTACAGGTACACCTCTGCCCAACTCTTCGGGGAAACAAGGCACGATGTTATGTTTTGTGTGTCTTTTTGCAATTTATAGGTCAGTATCAGATCGTATGTTGATCTAAATATGATTCGCGGTCCTATCAAAAGTTTATTTATAGAATTATAATCATCAATACAACTATCTTAGTTCATATTTCCCTATTGAATGACTAATTCATGTAATCATGAGATTTGAGGTCAATTCAAACTTAAGGAGGTGTATTGCTGATTCTCATGATTATAATTCTGTAAAGCCATATTTGTTACGCTCGCAAATCATATTTTAATCATCATAAAACCTGACACTGACCCCCAAATTGCAAAAAACGTGAAAGAAAATTTGAATTTCGCGGGCTAAATGAAATGAAATGAAACTGTTTATTTTGTAAACAGAATATCGGAACCACTTTTACTTGGGTACCTTAGCGCATCCCCCTTAAAGGTCCGATCGCACTTCGTCAAAAAATATTCGTTTGTGCGTAACAAAATATTGCACTCAGATGCGTGTAAAGGTATTTTAACTTTATGTTTGTTGTTTTGTATTACTACAGCATCAGATGTTGGTGTGATCGGACTTTTATGGTTACATCTGTATGCAAGATTTAAGGGGACTACAGGACCTAAACGCAACTGTAATAAGTTTTATAATGCCTTAAAGTATATGATCCACTGCAGTAAACAAAATCAGAAAATATATGATATTCTTAAGGATATATGCTAGGTAGATAGTGTGTTGAAAACATAATATAACTAATTTGATACGATAGAAAAAATCACGAATACCTCTAAAAATTTCTTTTAACGATTAAAAATCATACTAATATACTTGCAATCATTCTGATTTTTTGTCAGATTATTCTACAAGCAACGTATTAGCATAATAGTGTTTTAATTTTTTTATACAATCTATAGCTTTTTTGTAAATCGATAATTGCTTCATATTTTGCAATAAATTACCAGCGTTGTGTCATCGCGCTTCTCTTTCTTTTCTATGCAGTCCGACTGTGACCGCGCTTTAGGTGTTGTCGGCCTCTTAATAAAAAAGGGTAAGATACTTATTTTATTTGTATCCCGGTAGTAAAATATGTTTTTTTAGCCGTGTTATGTCAGGTGCCCTTCGGCATTCAATAAATAGAAAAGCTTTTACCTCCGTTAAAGTTTGACCCTTATGTAAATCTCTTTAGGGCTTACTTTTCAAAAGTAAAAAACAATGATAGAGTGGTTGACGTAGGAAGCTACACAATCTGTTACTTAATTGCGTAACATATTATAAGTAGAAATGTGTTTCATTGTGACAGTTCAACAACATTAATTGCGTTATTTACGTTGATTTGCAGAAAACTTTTTTGAACATATGAAGCAATGGATTAGCAATATCCTTCAAAATCATTCAGATTGTGATTGATAGTGTGTTACGCAATTAGGGCGCTGTTTAAGTCAAACTCTTCAGGAACAAAATTAAGTCTAAAATAAATATTTGTTTCTTTATCTGCAATATCCTAATCAGCAATAACGTATTTCTAGAAACTAGCCCATTGCATACATACATACATAAACTCACGCCTTCTTCCCATGGGGGTAGGCAGAAAATATAGAACGCCACCTGCTCCGCTTCTTACATACTCCCTTTGCTTCGCCTACGTTCACACATCTGGTCATACACGCACGCCAGTTGCGAGTACTACACACCAGACCTTTCTGAAGAACATCACCAATTAGGTCACTATATGTCTTCCTAAGGCGTCTCACGGTGTTTCCAGTCACCTCTGTTTTGTAAATACTTCTCTTTCATTCATCCTCTCAACATGACCAAACCATCTAAGCATATTCTTTTAAATTTTTGAAGGGTCCATTGCCTATTACATTTATTACAGATAGCCCTCAATTACTTTTATTATTTTTTTGTTTTTTTTTTCTCCCGTTATATATAGTCACAAACAGACAAATAGTTGATACAAGCAAATTAAAAGAATTATAATGTTCTAATCCCATTATTTTCTCATTAATGTTATAATCCCTAAATAATATCTACTATAAAATTCATACCATAGGTAAATCTGTTACGGAATGTGTCAAACACTTGCATAATGCGCGATTGCATTTCAAATACTATCCGTTAAGCCCGCATACAAGTCAAATGAATAATTCAAGTCAGACTCCCGTATTCAAATACCTTATGTATGGATGCAAAGGAAATCGGATCGGTAAGTACTCGGAAATTTGTTTTTACATGAAATTTGCGTTTTGATCCCTAAGCGGAAGAGCCAGTTGGAAATATTTTAGTTGGAGGAAGTAAGAAGTAAAACGCAGATTACGACAATTCCTAAATTGGCTCAAAGAAGATAATATGATGATAATGTCAACGATTTGGTGCCAGAAAATAATGAAAAAAAAAATTGTGAGAACTGTGTTACTTATCTTTCTTTATTGTTTTTTTTAGAAACGTGCTAAGTATAGAGGCATCTTCAAGTACATATTAAGTGTGGCCTTTTAAGATTCCAAACTAACACTGGTAAATAATTTAAGCATAGTAAAATAAAAAAAAAAAAACATCAAGTGAGTCGCACATGATGTGTGACATCTGACATCTCACCTTGGTAATAAAAAACTGAGCACCTACAGAAATTAACCTGAAAATCTAAAAAGCTAAATAGGTACCGAAACATTTATTCGAATAACTATTCATTACTAGTGCCACTGGTCGAAATTCGACCTGGTCTACTTACAATCTTTATAGTACTTACTAATTCCATGTTATTAAAAAGTACTTACTTATTCCATGCTTAAGCTGTGTTACACACTTCCGAACCTTTACACGAAATCACTCCCACAGAAAGCCTGCGAGAGGAAAGATGTTGTAGTCTGTTTACGTTTATAAGGTTTTGGTGAAGTAACATTCAATGACACGACATATATTCTGCAGTAGTTCACCTAATAATAACAATCAAACAGTCAAGACATAGAAAAGAGAGGGAGAGAGGGGCTTGTGGCTAACTAATAACAGCCGCACGGGTCAATGTTAATTACTTTGCATACGGTTTGTATCCTGCCGGGGACGCGGGAAGGTACTTATGGGTCACCGAGGCCCCTGGCAACACAGGCAACGGAAGGAATACGGGTGGGTTTTTGTCAGTAAGAGTCTGACACACCCTCCCGCTCCGCCCAGAGCGGGAGAAGTTATTTGATGATTTCCCACCCAAAAAAAAAAAATAATAATAGAATCAAGTTTATATAACTAAACAGACTGATGTGCTGCTGGGGAGTTTATTCCACCACTTCTTCTTCCGTGCTAAAGCTCTAGGAAGTGGTGAAAGGCGGGCATTTTTGGGGGACTGTCTTATGTAACTTTGACGTTCGAAAAGTGCTGATTTTCAGCCTAGTTTAAATAAATGACTTTTGATTTTTATTTGAATCGATCAGGTTAAGCTACGCTTACCGCGGTTGTCCGTAAATGGGTGACCATCTTTACATACCAAGAACCCGCCATGCTTGGAAAAGCACGTTAAGCCGTTGGTCCCGGCTGTCATTCGTGGATCTTTGACACGGTCGATCGATCGACAACCAGTCTTACCAAGGGGTATCGTATTACCCAGTAGCTGGGTTGTGGAGGTCAGATAGGCAGTCGCTCCATGTAAAATACTGGTATTCAGCTGCATCCGGTTAGACTGGAAGCCGAACCCAACGTAGTTGGGAAAAGCCGAACCCAACGTAGTTGGGAAAAGCCGAACCCAACGTAGTTGGGAAAAGTCGAACCCAACGTAGTTCGGAAAATCCGAACCCAACGTAGTTGGGAAAAGCCGAACCCAACGTAGTTGGGAAAAGCCGAACCCAATGTAGTTGGGAAAAGCCGAACCCAACGTAGTTGGGAAAAGGCTCAGCAGATGATGATGAAGACAGAAAAATAAGCAAAAATCTTTCATACACATTATATAACCACTTCGAAATATCATTAAAAAAATTCAGCAAGAATCTTCAAAACTTTTTAGGGCCATAAGTTCCGCCGTCAGTTTTCAAATTAACGTGTTCTCGGGTTATAAGGCCAGGCTTTGTTGACTATTAATAACGATCTCGTAAGTACATTAGATGCCGTGCATGCATTTTATATGAGACTTTTTACACAAGAGTCTCCTCTGCTGAACTGAACGTTTCCGCGGAATTTCTATGTGGAAACCTGTAAGGTATTTCGTACGCTACTGTATTATGCAGATTGTACTTGAGCGCGATTGTAAGCTTGAGCGTTTCATTATATTCTGTGGGCTAAATATAAGGGTGGTTTTTGCACTGAAATTGTGTGGTGAAGAGTCAATTTCAAGTTCGCAACTACAAATATATTTGCAATAAATAAACATAGGTAAATAATAATTGAGAGCAGCGGTGGCCCAGTGGTAACGGCCGCGACTTACGAATTGTACGTCATAGGTTCGAACCCAAACAGGTGCTTTACTTTGTGTAAATTAATTCATCACCACTGCTCTCAAAACGGTGAAGGAAAACATCGTGAGGAAACCGGCATGTCCTAGAACCAAAAATTCGAAGACACGTGACATCTACCAACCCGCACTGGGCCCGCATGGTGGATTACGGCCCACTCCCTCTCACAGAGAGGAGGCCTGTGTCCCAGCAGTGGGAACATGATAGGCTGATATGTAAATAATAATTATAATACACATCCAACTTATATTTTATTTAATATTATAAATGTGCAAGTGTGTTTGTTTCCTGCCGGGGTTGCGGGAAGGTACTTATGGGTCACCGAGGCCCCCGCAACACAGGCAACGGAAGGAATACGGGTGGGATTTAGCCAGAGCGGGAGAAGCTATTTGATGACTTCCCATTCACAAAAAAAAAGTGTGTTTGTTTGTTACAATTTCACGCTAAAACGGCGGAATGAATTTGGATAAAATTTGAGGCATATGGGTAGATCATGACCTGGGTTAGGACAAAGGATACTTCATATCCCGATATTCCTACGGGATCGAGACTTATGCGGGTGAAACCATGGGGCACAGCTAGTAATATCATACATGCGAAAGCGAGTTCGTTTGTTTGTTACGCACTTTCACGCTAAAACGGCTAAACGGATTTGGATCAAATTTGGCACATGAATAGATCATGACCTAAGTTAGGACATAGAATACTTTTATCCCACTATTCTTACGGGATATAAAGTAGAGCAGTGGCAGTGGCAGAGCAGCGGTGGCCCAGTGGTAACGGCCGCGACTTACGAATTGTACGTCATAGGTTCGAACCCAAACAGGTGCTTTACTTTGTGTAAATTAATTTATCACCACTGCTCTCAAAACGGTGAAGGAAAACATCGTGAGGAAACCGGCATGTCCTAGAACCAAAAATTCGAAGACACGTGACATCTACCAACCCGCCCTGGGCCCGCGTGGTGGATTACGGCCCACTCCCTCTCACAGAGAGGAGGCCTGTGTCTATATTTATGGTAGTGGTTATAATACTATGATTTATGGTAGTGGTATCTGGGGCTGGCACACAGCCATATGAGCTTTGAACCGTCAGAAAATATTAGTCATAAATTACTCAAATAAAACTGCTTAGTTTTAACTTTACAGTAGCAGTAGTAATAGTTAATTATTTCAGCTCAGAATTTGAAAACGTTGCGTTGCTAATGTAATACACATTAAGCGTTGCTAATGTATATTACATTAGCAACGCAACGCTTTTAAATCCTTTCCTTCAAAGACTTGTGCATATCATCCACTTTAACAAACAAATCCCATCAAAAAGTGCGGTTTAAAACAAAGAATAAGTAACACGATTAAATTGATCCTAATCTTAGATTATCCACGTTCAGTAGTTTTACCTTAATCCGGCGTTGTTTTCAGGGTTTTAATTCCCACGGAATTAAAATAAAATATTAAGTGACCAATATTAAGTGATCAGCGGACACTGCACAAGGGACATTACGGTTTCATATACTCGCTCCGCTGATGTGGTCACTAAATATTTTTTTCGTAGTTATGCAAAAAACTAAATGCAAAGACCAAAACTTTATTATTTGTCACAAGTGCCTGGTAGAACATAACACTTCCTCTCTCCTTAAACATGATCATTACTTATACATATATATATATATACATAGTTCTTGCTCTTGTTTCATGTTTATTATTATATATGTATGTATGTATTTATTGTATATGTAAATGCTACACCACTCACTACCTGCAGTATTGTCCCTCTTTCTCTCTTCTCCTCTCTGTTCTCCTTTTAACCCATTCAAAAGTTATCTGTAAAAGATCGCTTTTAGCGATAAGACCGACCATTATGTCACCCCTTGTTAAATTTCAACATTAATATCTGTAATTTTTACTGTGTACATAATAAAGAGTATTCTATTCTATTGTTTATAAGTCTCAATCTGTATAATTTATCCTACGAAATCTATTACATGGACTAAGGCAATTCATAATATAGGTTTCATTATATATTTTTTTGCAATTCTGGTTGAACGTCACTTTTTTTTTAACTTTAAAAGAGGAGGAGGTTTCTCAATTTGTCTTACTGTAGCCACTCAAAGATTTTTTTGTCTTAAAAAAAGGGCTTATAATACTTAAACCATTATTTTAATTAAACGAACCACTTTTAATGAAAAAAATAAGTGAGTTATAAACATATAACAGTAAACCTAGTCTTCGTATACTTAATCCACTAAAGGTAGTGTAGGAAAGTTGCCGTCGTGATACGATTGTGCAATGTCGCTGGGCAGACTACTAAGTGCTACAAATCCCCTGTCCAATACCCCGCCCACAACTCAGTCAACCGTCGACACTTACGATACACAGTCGCGGAGTAATAAATTAAATAAAAATCCAATAAAAGTATGTTTTCGTTATGGCGACGATTTCTCTAATTCTCGTCGTGCTCGCAAACCAAGTCAATCCACAAACAAGCTTAACCACGTTGAATACAGGAAGCGACATAAACAGTTTATCAGAAGGACTAGAACTTACAACAATTTTTCCGACGCAAATCCAACAAATTCAAACGACTTCGGAAACGACGCTTGCGGCCTCCGCCGGAAACAATCTAAATGACATTGGCGGCTCCGCAGCGGCTTCCTTCGGTGTACCAGAACATAATTTCCAAGCAATCTCCACAATTGACTTGATGAAAGACAAGAAAACCAATAATAATAAAAATGGACGCGAAGGAAATGTCAAATCACTTGGAGAAGGAAGTGGCGCAGAAAATAACGAAAAATACTTACAAGAAAATCTAGATGCGTTAAAAGCTGAACCTCTAGTATGGGAAAATTGTTTAGAAACTAATTTTAAGGACAGCCCACAGAACACGGTGAAATCTCAAGATATGCAAAATGATAATCATGATTACAGATATCAAGGAAGCAAAGAAATTGGTAGTTTATGGAGGAAAAGAGATGCTGGTAATCTTAATTTGAATTCTACTGCAGGGAAGGCTTGGTTGGAGAAGTACAATAATCTACTCAATGCTAAAACAGAGGAAAGACGGCAGCAAAAGCCTGAACTAACACTAGTAAAAAAAGTAACTACTACAGAAGCTACTACTGTACAGACAACAGAACCAACTGTAAAAACCACGGTCCAAGTGATACCAATAACAAGAGAAGTTTTCAAGGAACCCAAAGATATTTTTAACACCACCCGAACTGCAGTGACCGAAGACGATATAATAGCGAGTTACACAGAGGATTGGTTTGAGGAAAAGGACAGAAGCAAAATACGATTCGGTAATTTGCCACAAAAAGAAAAATATTTAATACCCGCACTGAAATTGGAACAGGGATTTCACCCTTTCGGGTTTATGTCGGAGTTTTTTTATCTGATATACCCGTTTGATTTTCCAGTGGGTAAGTAATGTCTTTATTAGAACTTGTAGTACCGTGATTACTTTTAATATAATAGGAATTGTATATTACAGTCTAAGTTTAAAGGATAAAATACCATTTTAATATGTACATAACTTGCGAATCTTTTCATATCATCAACATCATAAGCCTAATGCTGGACATTTTATCTTGATTTGCATCAAATATTTCCCATTTCATCGTATCGAATCATCCATTAATCTAATTAAATACAGCTAAAATTTCGTTACCTTTCTAACAACAGTCCCTGTACATTATATAAAACTGTAATCTTCCGATGTGACCTCGTGCCTGTCCGTACAATATCAAAAGGCTTCACTACGGTCTCATAAAACGAGGTCGCGACGATGATCTCGTTACCTCACCCGCTAATAAAGTATCTACAAGTATCGGACTGGATTCTTTATAATTTTGTTTGGGTACTTTTGTATTTGAAAAGTAAGTGTTTTGGGTGTCAGGGGTTTTATTTGTACGTATTGCGTACCTGTGTTTTCCTGAGCTATGTCAGACAATTTTTCAAGCTATCATGTTTGTTTTTTCCAGGTCTTATCAAGGATATAGTGTGGGGAGAATTTACATTCCCGTACTCATTTCTACAGGTATGCTAAATTTTGGTATAATAAATAAATTAAGATTTAAAAATGCAGGTATATAACTTAGATTGAAAAATGAAAGTAACTGCACTTTGTTATTTAGAATTTTTATTATTTATTTTTTTGTTATAACTACTTAAATTACTAATACTTAATAGTCCTATTTTGCTATTATTTCAGCATAATTTTACTTAATACTTATTTGTACAAAAAATCACTCCACAAACAATTCATCTTTAGGAATTGCTTCGAAGAACCGCTTCACAATTTGATAAACAATATCCACTAGTTTATCAACAAGAGGTTTACCGAATTCCTCAGCTATTTGCTTCCAGTTCTGGTTCAAAAACTGCAAAACAGCTTCACCTTAAAATAAAAAAGATCAGTTTACTTTTCTTTATATCGTCTCGTTTCACTCATTCTGTAAATTAATGGAGCTGAACAAAAACAAAAAAAAGGTCGAAGATTGCTGTACAATTAAATTAACTTCCTAACGTTTTCAAAGAAAGTAAAAGTTCCAGGTAAAGAATTAGGAGGAAATCTTATCAAATCCAAAAACAAATCTGCTAGACAAGTATCACATCTATCAAAATAATAATTATTAATGACAAGGGTAAAGTTTGATGTCGAATTTAAAAAAATGGAAAGAAATTACCAAAATCTTGACATTTAAGTGAAGCAATTACGGTACATTGTCCTTTATTTCCTCAATTTGAGATTTAATAATGTATTGAAAAGTTCTAGTTTACCTTCCCCTTACCTCTGACATAAACATCAAATACCACTCAACGCAAAGTATGCAGCTTTTGAGAGCAATGGACGATTATTGAAAAATAGACTCAAAGCAAAATTATGCAATTATTGACACTTTAAAGGTAGACAACAATAAAAACATAACATAACATCACGCCTTGTTTCCCAGTAAGGGTTAGGCAGAGGTGTACCTGTAGTACACCCACATTTCGCCAGTTACATTTAAGTCCCATGTAACAGGGGGCGAGCCTATAGCCACCAGGCACAAAGCCAGACTTCGGGTTACTACTGAGAAATTCCAGGTAAAAAAACCTAATAACACTTTGCCCAACCCGGGAATCGCACCCAGGACCTCATGCTCAGCAGTAGAGCTTGCGACCACTAAACCAACGAGGCCGTCAGACAATAAAAATGACTAACAAATAAACTGAACGACGAATAACAATCCTTTTAAAATGTTGCAGCAAAAATCAACAAAACTGTCTCTTATCTTCCATTTGAAACATTCAATTTGCTTACTTGCTTTGTGCATACTTACTCAATTCAGCGTTTCCTTGGAACAAATTCGTCAGAGCAAATGTAACTCTGTCTCCATAATTCTGGGTGATGTCTATAGATTTAACTTCGTAATAGACTACTCCATCACGAACGTTATCTTCGAACTTAATGTTTGCATGTAAAGCAGCATTTTCTGGAACAAAACAAGGTAAAATCAAAAAAAGAAAAGAAAATAAAATCTTCACATAAATGAACGCTAACAAAACTTATATTACTAAGACACATTTGCTCAGCAGGGTTGAAAAACACACATATTATATTCATATCATGCCTTCATGCCTTAATGCCTCATGCCTTCTCATCATCATCTGCCTAGCCTTTTCCCAACTTCGTTGGGGTCGGCTTCCAGTCTTTTTTTTTTTTGTTGGGAAATCATCAAATAATTTCTTCCGCTCTGGGCGGAGCGGGAGGGTGTGTCAGACTCTTACTGACTAAAACCCACCCATGTTCCTTCCTGTTGCCTGTGTTGCCAGGGGCCTCTCTCGTGACACTTTAGTACCTCTTCAAGTCTAACCACATGCAGCTGAATACCAGTATTTTACATGGAGCGACTGCCTATCTGACCTCCACCACCCAGTTACTGGGTAATACGATATCCCTTGGTACGACTGGTTGTCAGACTTTCGGGCTTCTGTAATGACTGTCAAAGATCCCTGATTGACAGCCGGGACCAACGGCTTAACGTAATTTCCGAGGCATGGAGGGGTCTTGGTATGTAAAGATGGTCACCCACCTATGGACCAACCGCGGCAAGCGTAGCTTAACCTGATCGATTGACCCGTGCGGCTGTTATTATTTAGCATCCAATATGGCTTATATCTGTGGTGTCTGTTATATAGGTACATGATAAGTCCAAAAATCTGATTTTACACTATGAGCATTATTAAAACTTAAAAACCGGTCAATTGCGTGTCGGACAATGAAGAGTTCCGTAGTTGGGAAGTTGGTATGAATTGATCCCAAAAAAAAAATACATTTTAATTGAAAAACATTTTCTCCCATACATCGATATATGTCACGGTCAATTATCCAACTGCAAATTTAAGTTGGTCGACTATTACTCGTTAATTTGTAAAGCTCACTTAGCTGTGATAATTTTCCTTTTAATTTAATTATAAATGTACTACTGCCATGAATTTATTCACATCTCCATAAATAACGATTTAGCTGGCAGGGGGGGGACACTTGACTCTAACAAAAATTAGTACTTTAATGCTTAATATTACGCAAGCGGATCCTTGAATCAAAAAGTGGTGTTCACAGACCCGCAATATTTTTGAACGGCCACCACACCATGGGGAAGACGAGAAAAAAAATATCATCCCCACATTACTGCAAGGCTAAAATTTTTTTTTTCAAGATTTAGTTTTAGCACTTTGTCGGCGTGTTTAAAATACTAAGCGTCTGTTAGCTACAGACAGACAGACGGACATGGCGAAACTATAAGGGTTCCTTGTTTACTACGGAACCCTAAAAAATAAGCTGCAAATTGGAATAAGTATATAAATAATGAAACGAATGGATGGTATTTTATATCTTTATTGTGCTAAAGTATAAAGTACACAACAAAAATTATTAAAAAATCCTATAGTTTATGAGTAGGTAAGTGTTACTTATCTTTGTACAAAACAGGAAAAAATAAGTTAAAACAAAATTTACAACATTTGAACAAACACCAACCCTTCACTTCTTTGTCTTTTCCTTATGCTATTTGGGTTGTTTGTGGCAATCACACGATACAAGTTGCAACCGGCTTCCAAATCACATCTAAATGATTCAACCAATCAAGAGCCTAGCAGCGACCCACTCGTTTAAGCTTTCCGCGACGAAGCACTGTTGTACAACGCACTAAATGGATACATAAGGATAAATTCTGACACTATAGTTTGTAGAAGCAGAAGTTTAGTTAAAAATGCTTTTGATACAAATATGACACTTATCATGTAAAAAATCTAATTTTATAATTTTAAATGTTTGGTCAAAATAATAAAATTCTTAATCATTATTAGTACCATTGGAGGGCGAGTGGAAGGGATTGTGAAATTTGTAGGGGAAAGTATGAAATCCACGCGATCGAAATCGCTAGCAAAGTGGTGAATGACTGACATATCAGACATTTTTGGACAAGGGTTCCTTTAATAATATTTGGCAAACTCTAAGGGGTTTTTGAAAATTCGACCTTTAATGGGGGTGAGAAGGGGTATTTCTATTGCATGAAAATTTTTATTTCTTAAGTTAACACTCTTGAAGCTTACCGGATATATTCTTAAATGAATAATAAAGTTAAAGGTATCTTAGGGGGTGCTAAGGTTTATATGAAAGAATTTTGACGCGCTGTCCGGTTACCTCGAATAACGGTATTAATACTTTTGACAAAAAAAAAAAAAATATATATATATAAATCATTTACTTCGAGTTTGCACTCATAAAAGGGTTAGTAACAATGTTTATCTAAAACTACGCTAGTAAATATAAAATTGCAATTAAATCATTCTCAATTAAATTAAAATAATCATCATTAAATTATATTGAATTAAATTAAATTGAAAATTGGATCAATAACTATATTATACCTATTAAAATACGCATCCAGACATAATAGTTTTTGGGTTTTTCGAAAATCGACCAAAAAAAGGAAGTACTCAATTAACTTTTTGGGGGAGGATTGCGTGTCGGGATTAAATCAAAAGTAATCTAAACATTAAAAGACAAAACACATGATTGAAGATTTTTCAAAAATCTCACCCTTTCCGGATGAAAAGGGAGGAACAGTTTAAATGTGAAAATTGTATTTTTCCTTTGACCAATAAATCGAAATAATAGGTCTATATATTAATCAATAAATTGATGATAAGTAAAATTATCTCATTAACTTACTACCGGCTAAAAGGGATGGATAGGGTGTTAAATTTTGTGGGAGAAAATACGAAATCCAAGGGGACGAAGTCGCAGGCTAGCTCAGTGGTAATCTATATACCAAACACCTTTCGTCTTTTCACCATTTTCCAGGTGTTTCCCCATTCGTCTTTACCTATGTTAACCATTGTAAAGACAAACGACAAGTGAAAACAATATATTGGTGAAAACAGTGCAATACCTTCAAGCTATACTTTATCTCTTTATACAAACGTCAATATACTATCGGAAATATGTACTTTAAAATATTGTACTCACTAATTTTAATTTTGGCATTTCCATCACCGTTTATGGCCACAATCAATATTCTTCCGTTCGCTTTATACATTCCCTTGATAGTTAGATCACAATGCATTTTCAAATCAGCTTCATTATTTTTGTATCTGAAATTAATAAATATAATCTATATTAGTATTTGCTGTTAATTCCTTGGCTTTTGTTTCTCTTCTGTAATTTAAAATTCCGATGCATGTGCGCTGCATCGGCTTTTCATCAAACAAAGTATTTTAACTACAACAGTTTTAAGTTAATAAAATAAATCAACTCATCGACAGTTTAAAGTTATTAGGTACAGTTGCCAGCATATCAAGTTACTACAAACTGTAAAATTTTCTCATTCAATTTGAACTTATATTTGACAGTTTGTGGTACCTACCGTACCTTTATTATCCTTGCCTACATTTAAATGTTGACGTACAAGACCAAATACTGTGCAAATTTTAGGAAGACAGTTATAAGAAATTGTTACGATTGAAACTTTAGTTTTATACAATCAATCAATCAATCAAAATATTTTTATTTCACATAAACCTACATGGGCACTTATGAAACGTCAGAAGCTAGGTGCACGGTTCCAATGGGTCGGTTCCTATGGAGAAGAACCGGAAAGAAACTCCACGGTTACTCTTTTAAAAATAATTCGCTTTTACAATGTTTTCAAATTACAGTGTTAATAGGTATGGGAGGACAGTGTAGGCCTGTCGAGACGTACCAGGTACTTAACAAAAAAAAAAAAAGTCTACCAAATATCTAGTCTATTAAGCCTACAACGATCTCACATTCACAAGGTACACACAAATCTGTGTAAAATATTAATAAAATAATAAAAATAAAAACCCACTTAAACCAAATATACGTTTAAACAAGTGCCAATTGATAATGATAGAATGACAACTATAAAATCTACTTACAATACAGAATCTATAGTGCACTTCCTAAGTCCAGTCATGGTTCCATTACGGAATTCCACTTTGAATCCTCCGGGGAGGACCACGTTAACATTGTCTTGTCTTAGGGGATCAATAGCGTCTACCCCTAGTTCTGGGATTCCCTTTGCGAATAGTGGAAGCGTTTCTTGTATTACTTTCTTCAAACAATCGGACTGTAGACCTGGGCAGGTTTTGATGTAGGAAGCTGAAAGTAACAAATAATTGATAAATATTTTATTTCTGTATGTTGGTAGTAAAAAATATTTTTTTTACACGTCAAAAGAAATAATAATTATTATTTTAAAATAAGATGAGGTAGTTTTTGTTTATCAAGAAAATGTTTTGATTGGGTTTTTTTTTTACTACCCGGAGTTTTTAATTTACAAAACATCTATTAGCAAAATAACATAACATAATTATTTATTGTAGTAGGTATTAAATATCAAAGCCTCAATCTGAAAGCTACTTAAAATATTTTTGTACTCCGATTTTGATAATGGACTGAATTAATTAGTGTAATAGGTAGTAGTTTTATTTTTAACAAAGAAATATTTATTTTTATAAATATTTAAAATAATTACACTTTTTACAAATCTACAGAGATAGAAAATAAATACTCACGCGCAACTTTAGCAAAACTTCCATTTAAAACAACTAAAAATAAAACTAAGGAATACAAAACTGTTGATTTAAACATTATGACCCAAAAGCCGTTTACCACTGTTGATGTCCAGACAACTACTGATGTATGTTCGGAAGGTCCTCCAGAATGAAACCTACTTATATTTCAATTGTAAATAAATTGTCATCACGGAAAGAGCCGAACGATATAACCGGTCCATAAGTTTAAAATGACTAATGACAACAACTATAGTGACGAGAGAAGACCTTACTTTAAGTTGGTAATACAAAAAGAAATACCTGTTGACGTACTTGGGGATTTATTTCTGATCGTAAATTCACTGGAGAATCAGGCACATAAATCGAGACTAAAGGTGATAAAAACAGTAAACTCCACAGTGAATCTCAAAGACATACAAACCAAGGGATAAACCCTGCAAATAATTCATGAATTGTTTAACGCTAGTCAAATAAAAATTCAAGTAAACTCCATAAAACTAGTAAACATTAATTACACAATCAACTGATATTACCCTTAACTTACGGTAGTGCTAACTAATCTAAAGTAAAGCCAGTAAGTTACATCTCTTCAATAAAAAAAAATCCAACCCGTTAACGACTCTTTGATCTAGAAGACGTTATAACCAAGGCTACAAAATAGAAAGGGGAATGCATAGTCTAAAATTTTAACCTCAAACTGTAAACTAATATTCCCACTTATCAAGCTAACATAAGTCAGTAATGTCCACAGAAAGACATTGACATTTTTAAAAGGATCGCTTCCGGTCACCCGATCATGGTTATCGATCTCACAAGTACCTACGAAGAAAAGCGATAATGCGTCACCATTGCCACTCTCATTCGATGTGTTTGCTTCCCCAATTTATTTTAGTAAAATGTCTTGACGTCATTCATATTAATTAAGTTTTTCATGGAAAAAATCTTCAATCTTTTCAAAGCAATAGCCGCTATTTAGCTCAAAATAACCCATAGTAACAGCAGTAGCATCTTCACTAAGTACCTTAACTTCTAAGTTCTTCCCATTGTCGTAACACATGTCGTAAAAGGAGAAAGTCAGTGTGTCACATAGGTACTGTTTCCATAAAAATGAAGGAATAAAAAATTAAAAAAATAAAATCTTTTTATTTCAGGCTTATTTGGCCCATACATATTGTTAGTAAAACAACTTAAAACTATGTTAGTATTTAAAATTACAATATTAATTTAAGTATTTGCCGCCCTCTGGGGCCTCGGGCACACGCACTTGTGCTTGAACCCAGTGCCCCAAAAGGGGGCTGTCCAGCTTGTAGCGGAGCACGTTCAGGATAGAGCTGGCGCTCCCACGCGTGCGGAACATCAACGACGCGATACGGCGCCGCAGCACAGTGTGAATTCCATCTGTGTGCGCCTGCGCAAACATCGCAGATGCACTACAGTAGCGTGGGTGCCCCACCAGCACCCTGAACGCGTTGTTATATGCAAAACAAGGAGCTGAACTTACCTTACTATCTAAGAAAAGCCCTGAAAAGCCTTCACTCTCTAATTGTTCAATCTTAGTGACTCTTTTCTGTGTCTCAATTTCAATCATGGTCTGAGTGAAAATAAGTACACCTTCCCTATCGATTTTCTAAAATTTACTCACTCAGTTCGGCCATTGACAGAAACCTTTTAAGTTTGAACCAAGTTCAGATTTCTTTCTTTACAAGTTTATAGCACGCGTGTTCACTATTTGAAGTCTTATAAAATACTTCACGAAAGAAAATGAATCAGCGTTGCTTTTGCAATCCAGTGAAATTGTTTAAAGTTGTGTTTTCACATTTCCGTCGCTTTGTTATTTGAAAGATGATCTTGTTTTGCGTGCTGAATAAACTGTGGATCAAATTACTTTTTAGGGTTCCGTGGTCAACAAGGAAACCATAAAGTTTCGCCATTTCCGTCTGTCTGTCTGTCTGTCCGCGGCTTAGCTCAAGGATTCTTATTACTAGAAAACTGTAATTCGGCATGGCAGTAATCACGGTAATTCAAAATCTTGAAAAAAAATGTAGGGTGTCTGTTGCACGTAAAGCAATGACGGATGACATATTTTTTTCGTCTATCACAAAGTGCAAATTTTTTTTGTGAAAATGTGGGAAACCTATCACAACTAAGTATTCGTTACAAGTTAAGACACTGACAACACCAAAACCGCGGTCACTGTCAGATTGCATAGAAAATAAAGAGAAGCGCGATGATACAACGCTCGTAATTTATTGCAAAATATGAAGTAATTATCTATTTACTCAAAATTGAGTTGAGTAATCGAAAATAAAAAACAACCAAGTTCTGCATTCAAATAAGACGCTCTTGCTATTAATTAAATACGTAGGTAACGTATGTTGATATTTAATGCAGATATTTTGGATTAGAACTCAAGGTAAGAGGTTAGTTTAACGTTAGTAGGTATCGAGATTTTTTTTCAAAACACGTTCTGAAAAACCAAGTTCTGGGAAATATGTTCAAATTTAACATTTATTTTTTCCGCTACCACAAACTATACAGATTTGGCATTTTTTTTCGTAAGAGAAGCCTATTTTGGTCAATTGGGTCTTGTCAGCGCCATAACGAGTAATAGTCGACCAACTTACATTTGCAGTTGGAGTGTATGGGAGAACATGTTTTTCAACTATAATGTTAAAAGTTTGTTCTTGGTATAAATTCATCCTAACTACAAAACCCTTCATTGTGCGTAGTCTGACATGCACTTCGTCGGTTTTTTAAGTTGCATGCTGTAGGCCGTGCGTCAGTGGTCACAAACCAGTATAAGGTGGCGAATTATATTTAAACTTCGTCACACGCTAGACCAGTTCAAGGTCAAAGTATTATCACCGAATAGTCGACTGTACCTACGCAGTTTTCAATACAATAGAAACCTAATAATATACTAATAATATAAATTATGTACACAGTGGGTTTCATTATGTTGGAACGTATCCAAAATAAGTTCACGCGACACTTCTATTATAAGCTCTATGGGGTATATCCATTATACCCATTGATGTACCCTACACTATTTGTTCTGGGTATGGTAGGGTATAACACTCTAAGAGTACGACGGGAGTTTTAGCTCGTAGCGTATGTAGTGAAACTACTACGTGGCGTGGCGCATAACCCGGGAGTGCTGCGATACCTACATCTGTACGTGCCCGACCGGTACGTGTGGAGGCGGCAACGCCCGCCCCTGCTCGCTGTACCTGCAGCCAGGACCAACCTACTGGCGAGAACTCCTCTCACTAGAGCCATACGCGTGGTGAATGAGGTTCACGGGAGGGTTGATGTATTGTGGTGCAACTTGAGTGAATTAGCAAAAGTTACACTATATGTAATAAGTTATTTAGATTAAGATATTTTTTAACTAGGTATAAGGTGTAGATTTACGATTTAGTTAGTAAGGCCACTCTGTCGCATTGGATCATAGATCTGTAATGATAGCGTAGGTAAGATTGTTATAAATAAATAAATAAAAAATATTGACTAAAACTAAAAATAAATTGAAAATGTTTAATAATAATGTTCTTAGTAATCTTTCAACAGCTAGTTTTGATTCACAAGACCCCAATATGAACTATGGTACATTATTTTCTTCAGTTTGCCAAGAATTCAATAAAGCCTGTCCTGTGAAAAAAGTCGCAATCAATACTAAACCAAAATTTAATGAATTTAATGAAATTATATAAAATATCTCTGCTTTTTCTAATGCCAGCAGTGGCATTAGAAAAAGCAGAGATATTTTATATAATTTATACTACGAGAAATCATTGACTTCTGATCAAGCCCTTCATAATTATGTCAGAAATTATTCTAAGATATTCAAAAGAGTCTGCGCTCAAGCTAAATCTAAATTAATAAGTAACAAAATTAGTATGTCTAATAATAAAATTAAAGCTGTGTGGCAGGTAATCAACAAAGAAACTGGAAACACAAAACAGCGAGATCAAAATGAATTGTTTTTAAAAATTAATAATGAAACCATTACAGATAAGTTAAAAGTTGCTGAGACACTAGAAAATTTCTTTACCGACATCCCAATAGAGGTTACGAAATCTCTTCCCTCATCACCTATTTTAGCTGAATCTCTTCTCAAACAACACTTCTCTAAGGACATTCCAAGTTTTGAATTCAAGCCCATTTCTATTGTCACTATTAAGAGGGCATTCAAAAGTCTTAACATAAAGAAAACTGAAGACTTATGGGGGATTTCCGTTAAGGTTCTTGGAGATATCATTGACACAATAGCCCCTGTCCTAACAGGCATATTTAATCAATGTTTAGACAGCGGTACGTTTCCTGATTTAATGTAACATAGTAAAGTAGTACCAATTTTCAAATCGGGTAGTAAGAGTGATCCCTCTAGTTATAGACCTATATCTGTGCTACCAGCATTGAGTAAAATATATGAAAAAATCATGCTAGACCAGATGCTGTCACATTTCAATTCTAATGGGATTTTACATAGTCGCCAGTTTGGTTTCACGAAAGGTAGGTCGACGACTGACGCAGGAGTAAAACTCATCAGTCACATTTTGGAAACCTGGGAGAAATCCCAGGATGCCATTGGCATTTTCTGTGACCTCTCAAAAGCGTTTGACTGCGTTGACCACAATACACTGACCTGTAAATTACACCACTACGGAATTCGGGGACAAGCTGCTGATCTTGTTCTGTCCTATCAATCAAACAGGCAGCAAAAAGTAAACGTTAACGGGGCGACGTCCTCGGGGTCTCTAGTAAAGATGAGCGTGCCCCAAGGTTCAATTCTTGGCCCTTTCCTATTTCTAGTTTATATTAATGATCTTCCTTACATGATGGCAAACTTATCGGATATAATTATATTCGCTGACGATACTTCTCTCATTTTTAAAATAGATAGAAAAAATCCGGATGTCTTACACGTCAATGATAGTCTGGATATTCTTTCGAAATGGTTCGCAGCTAATAATCTCTTACTTAATGCGAACAAAACAAAATGTATTAAGTTCTCACTACCAAATGTACCCCAAGTGGCTCTAAATTTAAAACTTGATGGCAAGAGACTAGATGCTATTACAGAAACTATATTTCTAGGAATTACTCTAGATTCAAAATTGCAATGGGGAGCCCACATTAGAGCTCTTTCAGGTAGATTAAGTTCAGCTGCATATGCAGTAAGAAAAATTAGACAGTTGACTGATATAGCCACAGCTAGGTTAGTATACTTTGCTTATTTCCACAGTATTATGTCTTATGGCGTTCTGCTGTGGGGATCGGCAGCTGATGTAGATTCAATTTTTATCTTACAAAAGAGGGCAATCCGCGCAGTATATAGAATGGGTCCTCGTGAGTCCCTTAGAAACAAATTCAAAGAAATTAATGTACTAACTCTGCCTTCTCTTTATATCTTAGAAAGTATTTTGTATGTTCGCAAGAACTTATGTCTTTTCAAAACAAGAAGTGATTTCCATAATATAAATACACGTAGTAAACATAAAATTGTGATACCCAAATTTAGATTAACAAAAACAAGCAAATCATTTGTTATCAACAGTATCCGCTTTTATAACAAGTTGCCAAAGTCAGTTACAGAACTTAGCGATGGAAAGTTCAAAACCCACATCAAACGTGTCCTTATCAAAAACGCATAGTACAAGATTAAAGACTACGTTGAAGACAAGGAAGTTTGGCAATAATTCCTTCTGCACATGTGGCTTCCCTGGTACATCAGAAACGGCATAACTATGGAAATATCTATTAACTGCTCCCAAATTACGATGTTTATTATTATTATTTTTTAGACATACATTTTTGACATTATATTTTCACTATTTGACATTATATACCTACAATTTATATTTCAGACTTAATATTATTAATATTATTTTACATGGATTCTTGTGTACGTTGTGAATGTGAGAACGTTGTGGGCTTAATAGACTAGATATTTTTTTCTTTAGACCGTTTCCTTTTCTCTTTTTTTTGTTAATTACTTCTCGACAGGCCTACACTGTTCTCCCATACCTAATTTGTGTAATTTGAAAACATTGTAAAAGCCAATTATTTTTAAAAGAGTAACCGTGGAGTTTCTTGCCGGCTCTTCTCCATAGGAAACGACCAATTGGAACCGTGCACCTAGCTTCTGACGTTTCATAAGTGCCCATGTAGGTTTATGTGAAATAAAAATATTTTGATTTTGATTTTGATTGACAGTTCATCCACGTTCATTGCATTATTAACGCTGTTGAGCAGACATTTTTTTCTAACCTATGAGGCAATGGATTGGCAAAACTCTCGGATTGTGATTGAATGTGTTACGCAATTGGGGTGCAGAACTCAGTTTTGATAATTAATTAAATTTTTTAATCGAATTCTAGGCAGAAGATAGACTGATATACTCAACACTTGTAATACGCCATATGGTAATGCATATTCAGCCATTAGATCTAGATAAAGGTCTTAGAGGAAACATAATAACTGTAGATCCAGCCAGTAATGTTTTATAAAATTACCAACAAAGTGCACCCTCTTTTTTTACGAAATAAGAAAATTATGAATAACACATAATATTTTTCGAACGAATTCAGGATATAATGTCAGTACTATTAGACGATGATTCCTCTGAGATTCCCTCCTCTCGTTAACACGAGAGCACATTTTTCTTTCGGACAAGACACATCACTCATTCCTAATTACTCGAGCTTTTAACGGAGATTGTTTATCTCTGTTTCTTTTTTATTTATTGATATTATTACATATGAAATGGAACAGATAAACATTGTTCCTAAAAGGTATTATTTGCTCAAATTGTTCAAAACAATTTCAGAATGTTTAAAATTGTTCGACAGTAAAACAAGTTTTAAAATCCTGACAGAAAGGCTTCTGTCACGGCTGTGGACAGCAGTCTCTAAGATTTGTCAAAACATACAAACTGGCCAGCAAGAGACAATATTTTATGATTTTGTGATTAAGGTCCGTCGGATAGATTAAGTTGATATCTAAAAAATCTCGAACTTTAATAAGGAAGAAGATGAGATTCATCCGTTCTTAGCCTTGAAATCGAGCTAAATTAAATATACATAAGTCCGATATAGTTAGAAGGTTCACGTCACAAGTAAAAATCAACACTTCTCTTTGTTTGTACAAGCATCGCTTACTTCCGTGGCCATAGACGTCGTGTTAAGTAGGTACTTATTTTGATCACCAAATAAATGTAAATGAAGGTTTACTTCATTCGCTTAGTTTTTAACACGAGGTGTATAAGCCATAATTAAAATACACAAGCTAACACTAAAATACATAATGTAGTATGTACAATTATATAATTAAAAAGTAAAAAAGGGGGAAGAGCTTTTGGGCATCAAAAATTCGTCCGCATCGCTGTCAATGGGAAAAGTGCCCAAAAGGCTGAAAGCATTGCCACGTCGGAGCTATACAACGTGTCAATGCTAAATGCTGATTCTTTGCGCTAAAAATTGACCAGCCCTGGTATACAAACTGTGTTCAGTAACCAGCTCTATGTACTAAACAATAGAACTGTATAAATGAAGATAACAGTCAAAATGACAATTTTGTGAAAATATATAAAATAATTTGGTAACTGTAAATAATAGTTTGAATTGTTGTTTTTCTTCCCAGGTAAGGTTTATGTTTGGTTATGTTCTATTTAATATAATTTTGGTGTAAAATGTTTGTACATTGATATTAATAAAAGTATCTTCTTTCCTTTGCTTCTTTCCAGAACAGCACAATTTAGCTGATTATTTCAATATAATATAGAAACATATTATAAAAATAACAACACAATGATTAAATGACTCCTACGCATGGGGCAAGAACCAGTAGGTTCTTGCTCCATGCATAGGACTCGAACGCTCAAAGCAATTCAAACGATTGTTAAATTGGGAAGACCTACCCGTTTGCACACAATATTTATTTCATTTGTAGATCGATTAAAATATCGTTCGAATATTCGTTACGTTTAAGGCTTTTACAGACTGGGGCGATATCGCGGGCGCGACTGGCATACTGCTGCCTGTCGCGCCCACGATATCGCCTTATGCAGGAGCCTTTATTGCGCGCGTTCGTGCGAACCAATGCGCGAAGTAAGCGATCGTTAATTCTTGAAAGAGCTCCTACTTACCCTAAGTTGGAGCTCTTTCAATATTCAACGATCGTTTGTATTTTTTTTAATAACCCTAAATTAATGGGGTATTTTCGGATACCCCTGGGCATGAAGGATATTTTTTTTATATTACGTCACTATCTGGACCAACCTATATAAACAACTCTGCCTGACCCTTCGGGGAATACAAGCATGATGATATGTTATGTTAAGAGTAAGAGTTTTTTTTTTTTTATATTTTGTACTTGAGTTCTCAACTCATAATTTGTGAACATAGCTCATTTTAATTCTATTTTATTTTCTTATATGTAATTCAAATACTTGTAATTACTACTTGTATGTACTATAATTCTGAGCTAGTCCTGTGCACTTCTGTAAGTGACGAATTCATAATAATTCCTAAAACTATGTGATTTTTGTTTGTGTATGTCTTAGTGAGTAAGTCGTTGAAGTGAGTGTGAAGGGAAGTGCCATAAAAATAAATAAATAAGAGTAAAGTAGGTACATTCATGGTTTTCGAAGACGGAGATAACAATAATGGGATCAAAATCAAAAATCAAGATGGCGCCACCGAAAATTTGCAAGTTTTTTGACACGGGTGTAATTTTCATGGTTGAATGGTGTCGTGGTTGTTTGCGTCATTTCCAGTATTGATTTTGACCCCATTATTGTTGAACAATGCCCATTTTCTTGCTGGACGTACATTTTTTCAAAATCTGTCTATGCAGATCAAAATGTCTCAAAAAGTTAAGAACAAAGAACGGTCCCCTAAGACAGAATTTCATGGAGCGACAGCTGTTATAGTACCAGTCCTTACTGCCCCATCTCAAAAATCCACGCTGTATAGGTATGCCCTGATGATTGACTGCTTAGCCCCAAAAAAATATAGCGTAATGATAATCATTTAAAAGGTTAAATCTGCAACTGTCTGAAATATTCTAATCGTTTGGTTCGTCTTTTTACAATTTGTTGTATACTATAGAGGAAGACAAACATAATGCAATATTGCTGCCCTTAACAAATAGTCTAATAATATATAGCCTATCAACTGACCAGACTTGTAGGGAATATCTATGCAGAATTTGTACATAATCCATCAGATAGAATTTGCGTGATGCTGGAACATACATTCAGACAAATAGATACGAAGTCTAAATCTATATTTTCGGCATTTGAATCGATCCCAGGCCTCATAGCAATCACTTTTTACTCTACTGCCCCAGAAGGAGGGTAATGTTTTTCGAGAGTATGTATGTATGTATGTTTGTGTGTCTATTTCTTTGGCACGCTTTGTAGCCTAAACGGCTTGATAGATTTTAACATAAGTGTCATTAGATTCGTCATAATTGTGGGAGTGACATAGGCTATATAATATTTATATAATGCATCTGCAAATACAAAATAAATGGAAGGGATGGTTTAAAAAAAAAAAATTAAAACGATATTGATATCTATAAAACCTCGTAATGAGTCAATTCCATATATATACTTATATATATTAATAAAACTAAAAAGCTTAAAATAAAATAAATAATTTAAAAAACAAAAACCCGACTGCAAAAACACTAAACTGAAAAGAGAAAACAAGCATTATTAATATATAGAATTTTGGTATCGCAGGCGGGGACAAACCAATAACCTGAAATAGGGTGTAACTTTTGTTTGTCCCCTACGATACCAAAATTCTATATATTAATAATGCTTGTTTTTCTCTTTATGTTTAGTGTTTTTGCAGTCGGGTGTTTTGTTTTTTAAATAATTTACTAACAGAAATATTCAATGTACAATTTTGACTTCGCTACGATTTTAAAATGTAGACACTTATCTATTTTGTCTGTACTCTCGAAACATTCTAAACAGAATATGCAATAATGTCACAATTTTTTCTTAGCATAAACTGATGTCATGATCACAGATTGTTTTTTTTTTAATACCTATTTATTACTAGATCCCGTGGGAATATCGGGATAAAAAGTATCATTTCTCCTAACCCTAGTCATGGTCTACCCAAGTGCCAAATTTCAACCTAATCAGTTAAGTCGTTTCGGCGTGAAAGCGTAGCAAAGATACCAACAAACTCACTTTCGCATTTATAATATTAGTTAGGATAACAGAAGGAAATGTATTACATAATAACGAGTTTGTATTCCCCGAAGGGTTAGGCAGAGTGTACCTATAGTACTCCGACTGGAAAACAGGAAATGTATACCTTACAAAAAATATATGAGATAATAACATATGATTAAGTAGATAGGTATTTAATGTTGTTTATGATTTATGTGGTCATGTCATAATATTTTCCATTGCGTATCTCAACGTAACTTTGGCGACTTTGACTGGCCAGTTAAAATGACGGGACGAGGTCACCTCTTCGAATATATAAAACGTTAGTTTTTGCAGTAATGTAAGGAAATAGGCCAGACTGTTACAAAAAGCCTTTTCTGTCAATTCCAAGTTTGTACGACACGAGCCACCTTTTAATAATCGTATCTACTTCCATTCTCTTCTATTATAGCCTTTTTTGTCTGTTCCTGATTGTGACTTATATAACTCAACTAACGGTATCTTACACCTGATTTACACATCCTTTAAGTTCTCAGCTAGTGCTGTGCACTTCTATAAGTGACGAATTCAGAATACCTAAAACTGTATGGCATATTGGTTAGTGTATGTTTTGGAAATTAATAAATAAAAATTCAGTAAAGCTGCTTGGAAGGCCTCTCACAAGATAGACCGATGACCTGGTGAAGGCAGCTGTAATCCGCTGGATGCGGGAAGCATAAAACCGGTCTAAATGGTGGTGGTTAGGTGAGACATATTATGCCCAGCAGTGGACGTTTTTTGGCTGAAATGATGATGATGAAAGCTTCTTAACCACGTCTCCAGGAGTCTGAAAGTTATTTCAGCAAGTTTGCATAGATGTGTCGATAAAAGTCAAACGGATGTGCAAAATGCGTTTGACACTTCACAGAAAACTGACGAGACACAATAGAAGTTTTATTGTTATGACGCCTCATGATGGGAGTTTAGTGTCCCTCAGCGTGTTAATAAGCTTTGTTCTAAAACCCATTTGATACTGAATAAAAAAATATAAAAAAAAATTAAAACCAACTGCAAAAACACAACTGATTTTTTTTTTTTTGTGTATGGCATCTCGTAGTTGACCTTGAGAGGTCGTGACTACTTAACCGGACTTTCCTGTGGCTGCCTTAAGTGAACTCAAGCCAGGGGCGAATTTCTTACATTACTAAGCGACTGCACGCTAAGGTCACCCCCTGTGGGGTACGGACATCGGCTTAGGGCGTCGCTGGGGGGAGGACAGCAAGATGGGATCTGATCAGAATTATTATTATTCGGGGAATTTAAAACTACAGGCTCAGCTGCGGCGCGGGCTGGCGCTTCGTCGAGCAAAGGTCAGGGGGGAAACAATTGAAAAGAGAAAAACAAGCATCTTAATGCATCAATGCAGCATTATAATGTTGGTATCGCCGGTGGGGGGGGACAAACAAAAGTCACACCATATTTCAGGTTATTAGCTTGTACCCCCTGCGATTCCAAAATTCTATAGATTATAATTATTGTTTTTCTCTTTTCAGTTGTGTTTTTGCAGTCGTTTTTTTTAATATTTTTTTTTATTTCAATCTTTTTTGTTTTATTTATATATACATATATATATATGGAATTGACTCTTTACTAACTTTTATTTGATGTCATTATTGTTGTAATTTATTTAAAAATAAATATTATATAGCCTTTGTCACTCCCACAATTAAGATGAATCTAACAACACCTCTTATGTTAAAATCCATTAAGCCGTTTAAGCTACAGAGCGTACCAAAGAAATAGACATACATACATACATACTCTCGAAAACATTACCCTCCTTCTGGGGCAGTCGGATAAAAAAGCTTTACTTACTGTAGAGTCGGGAAGATAAATTATCCATAGGTATATTGAAATCGAGACTGTAACTCTTTGACAGTTTTATGAAATCGCTATAACACGGCAAATTGTAGTAGGGTGTAAATTTGCATAACAAGTAAATGTGTCTACAAAGTTGCCAAACTTACCAACTAGTCTATTTTACCAAAATTTTATTTTTGTTTCAGTCAATAAAAGTGGAATCAACGTTCCTCGCATTTATCATCACGTTTGCCTGCATCGCTCTCGTAATACCTGCGTACCTCCTCATCTTGGGAATACTATCCCTATTTTCAAGGTCCAGATACGAAGATGAACTGGAAACTGGAGCTTTATTTCCCGATCCAGAGAACCCTAATTGCAATGACAGAGCCCTGGTGGTTGTGACCTTATTCGTCGTGCTCGTCTGCTGGTTAGTACGATATTAATCTTATATTTTCTCAAGGAACTCTCAAAGGCTTTGGTACTTCTTCGTAATACTACGAGGTACCTGAATATAAGTGGAATAGATTTTCATCTAATAATTTGTGACGTAAGAAAATTATAGACTGCATTGATAAAAACACTTTTGAGAATAAAACTTTCACTATTAAACATTGGGCCACCTAAAAACCTTATGACCTCTAAAAGGGCTACATCAGTCAGGATAAATAGCCATAACCTTGCTTGCTCGGTCGGCGGAAAATCACCTGTAGCCTTTTATTTTATTAAAAAAAGAAATACAATATTGTTTCAAGTTACTAATAGTTAGTCTACTTCTGTTCATAATGTAATAACTTTTTGAATCAGTTATCGGCTACACTCCTGGCATCCTCCTGTAAAGATGAAATATCCCTGTGGATTATTATCAGAAAGGAACCTTTTATTAGGGTTCCTTAGCCAAATGGCAAAAACGGAACCCTTATAATTTATTCGTATCCGTTTGTCCGTCTTTTTATTTAACGATAGGTTACGGTAAACTTAAGTAAAGTAGTGTGCTCTACCAAAGTTCTAAGAATTATCAGACAAACAATGAAAACACAAGTTATTCAACAATCACAAACATTATCAAACAAAGTAAACACATAATAACCTTCAAAATGTTTTTTAGAGTTGTCTTTAAATAAATTAAGAACGAATTTATTCGATCCCCATGTTTACATACGTTCGTACCGCGGGTACTACCTAATTAATTTTAAAACATACTTCGGTGAAAATGTTCACAAGAAACTTCCGACTCTAATGCGTAGGAAAGTTCTAGAAAGTTAAATTAAACGCCAACAGTGTATCGTGTTGGAAATCTGCCTTTTCAATCAGGAGACGCGAAAATATTTTTAGAACAAGATGTTTTCTGCTTGATTGAATCAAGTCTGGGAATCATGAGAGGGTAAATTCGCACAAGTGCCAGATTTTTTTATTTTTTTTGGATGGGAAATCATCAAATAACTTCTCCCGCTCTGGGCGGAGCGGGAGGGTGTTTCAGACTCTTACTGACTAAAACCCACCCGTATTCCTTCCGTTGCCTGTGTTGCCAGGGGCCTCGGTAACCCTTTAGTACCTTCCCGCGACCCCGGCAGAGATTTTCACCCTGCGGGTTTCAACCTACGCCATTGAACGGCGTGAGTTTTTAACTTGTCAAAGCAAATATCAATTCAATTTTGATGTATGTAAGTTTTGGTCAGTGCCCAACAGTAAATGTCTTCTTCCTCTTTCTGCCTTGTTAATTGGGGTCTGATTTCTTCCATTATCCTACCCTTCTTCTTCTTCTGTCATCACATGCCCATACCAAGACAAACCATTAGTCTATTCTCCTCATTTTATTCTACAATCACAAATGAAACGATTTGATTGTAACTTAACTATCACATGTGCCATTTATAACGTTTATTTGACAATTATTTTAAGTTATTTTACGTTCCTTTTATTTAAACAAATATAAACTGAACCCTTCAGTAAATTAAGTTGATTACAGAATACAGTGAATAATGTCTTGATTACAGTGACCTTAACAGCGGTTTCTATATCGTAACATAACAGTAATGGCATTTTTTGTAATTGATGATCAATTGTTCGATATTATTATCTCTAATGTGGGGTTGACAATTTTGTGATTACTGCAAACACCGTAAGATTGTAGAAAATCTTGCGAGATTGAATGAACTCTCGATATATTGTGAACAGTGCATTTTATATACATCAAACTCCATCAAAAATCGAGTTATTATGTAGCATAATCAGCCTATAATGTTCTCACTGCTGGGACACAGGCCTCCTCTCTGTGAGAGCTGTAATCTACTACGCGGGCCCAGTGCGGGTTGGTAGATGTCATCAATTTGTTTCTTCTAGGACATGCTGGTTTCCTCAAGATGTTTTCTTTCACCATTTTGAGAGCAGTGCTGATCAAATAATTTACACAAAGTAAAGCGCCTGTTTGGGTTTGAACGTACGACCTACAACTCGTAGGTCGCGGTCGATACCACTGGGCCACCACTGCTCACCGCCGCAGCATTAGTTATAATGTATTCTTGTCTTATTGAGAAGAAAGAGTCTCACGAGATTTGTTATAAAATCCATTCTTACTTCTTTATTCATTAACAAAAATAAAACAAACCAGTATCAAATGTAAAAAAACAAACGTAGTATGTAGTGGTTAGAACGATTAGTTTCTTAATTATATCTCTTAAAAGCTAATTGTAAACACTACACACAACACATTACATAACCTAACATAATTCCTCGTTCGACATGTCAGCTGTCATATTTACGTTTTGTTCGTCATAGACAACAAACGAGGAATTATTGTCTATACCATGGTTAGCACATTATATATTATTCACAACAATTACTTATTTACTATATTTATAACACACAAAATATCTATGGACATATTTCTATATATATTACAATTATTATTACACACAGTTATTTACACTCCACAACTTTATATATGTAAAACGAATGCACGTCCAGATTGGGGAACGAAACACACATTCGGGCACGGTCGGAAATCTTCGGAACCGATCGTGGCCGGACCGTGATGTGCATTATTTTGAACCCACTGGGAGAGGTCAACGACCCCAGTGTTCGACCTTGCCTCAAGGCGAATGCGCGCTCGGTATAGCGACACGCATAGCTTCCAGAACTTTTGAGAACGCTAGTCTCGCCCAGTCAGCTCCAACTATTTTATATTTTCTGTTTTACTTGTGCAAATTGTCCATAGTCCTTATTGTTGTTTTTGTACCTGTAATTGTTTTAAAGAAGTGCCGTGGTAGGCAGTAATACAAGTCGTTTTACTAAATAATAGTTTATTATTTAATCTACCCCGTAACACTTCATTGGTGACCCCGAGAAGAACACAGAAGCCTGACGATACATCATGTCAACCGGAGCAGCAGAAGCGACGACTGGAGGAGCGTCGGCAGAGAAACAGGACGTCTGCAGAGTGAGCGTCAGATTGCCGCCATTCTGGCCAGAGGAGCCAGCACTTTGGTTCGCCCAGGTTGAAGGTCAGTTCACGATCGCCGGTATTACCGCCGACAGCACCAAATTTTATACCGTCGTGGGCCAGCTTGATCACCGATATATGGTGGAGGCGCGGGACATTATCGAAAACCCGCCAGCCCAGGACAAGTACGTAAAGCTAAAGGCCGAGCTAATACGTAGGCTCTCCGACTCACGCGAAAAAAGGGTGCAACAAATCCTCACCCACGAGGAGCTAGGCGACCGTAAACCCTCTCAATTTTTACGGCACCTTCAAACCCTGGCTGGACCAAATGTGCCAGAGGCGTTGCTGTCCACGTTGTGGGCGAGTAGGCTGCCAACCAACATCCAGACGGTTATCGCGTCACAGCCTAATCTTGCCCTCCAGTCTGTCGCAGATTTAGCCGACCGCGTGCACGAGATCGCGCCTGCGCCCGCCCCGGCGCTCACATCACCTCCCGCCGTGGCAAGCACGAGCGCCTGCAGCGAGATCAGCGAGCTGAAACAATGCATAGCTGGGTTAACAAAACAGGTAGCGGCGCTTCAAACACGTGGTCAGGTACATCACCACTCGCGATCCTCTGATAGGTTCAGGCGTGGTGGCAGACAACGGACCCCTAGTCGGCGCGGCCGCTCGCGCTCCAGAGGCCCGTGGAACGACGATCACTGCTGGTACCACAATAGTTTTGGAGACAAGGCCACGCGGTGCACAACGCCGTGTACGTTCGCGGGAAATGCCACCGGCAGCCGGAAGTAGCGGCAAATGGCTGCCCCAACAAACCACGCCGCCTATTTGTCACAGATCGGTCCACTAAAACCACATTTCTAGTGGACACAGGGTCCGATCTTTGTGTGTACCCACGTACAGCACTACAGCAGCGGCGCAGCAAGACGACGTACCAGCTTTACGCGGCCAATGGAACCGCCATCAACACATACGGTTGGGTCGAGCTCCATTTGAACTTAGGGCTCCGCCGTGTGTACACATGGAAGTTCGTGGTCGCTGACGTCACAAAGCCCATCATAGGCGCCGATTTCCTGGCGCATTATAATATATTGGTGGATTTGAAACATTACCGCCTCATCGACGGGCTAACCCAGCTATCCTCCACAGCGTCTCTAGCAACCGGTTCAGCAGCTGACATTGCCTCAGTGAAGTCGGTTGGTGGCAACACAGAGTACCACGAGCTTCTTCGGCAGTACCCGGAGATCACACGGCCTGCGGGAAAACAAAGGCAGGTTAGTCACGGTACTGTGCACCACATCCGCACCACACCAGGGCCGCCCATTTTCAGTCGCCCTCGCCGTCTCGCACCAGACAAGCTCAAGGTCGCTCAGAAGGAGTTCGAGGCGATGCTAGCGAGCGGCACGGCACGACCGTCTGAGAGTTCATGGTCCTCACCACTTCACCTCGCTCCCAAGAAGGACAACAGCTGGCGGCCTTGTGGAGACTACAGAGCACTGAATGCCCGCACTGTCCCGGACAGGTACCCCATCCCGCACATACAGGACTTCTCACATCAGCTGGCTGGCAGCAGAATATACAGTAAAATTGACCTAATTAAAGCGTACAACCAAATACCTGTCCAGTCAGCTGATATCCACAAGACAGCAATCACCACACCGTTCGGGCTGTATGAGTTCCCGTATATGACGTTTGGTCTCAGGAACGCAGCGCAGACATTCCAGCGTTTCATGGACGAGGTGCTCCGTGGACTGCCGTTCTGCTACTGTTATTTAGATGACATTCTCCTGTTCTCAGAGACGGCAGCCCAGCACACCGAGCATCTGCACCAGCTCCTGAAGCGGTTATCTGACTACGGCATCCTAGTTAACTCTGCAAAGTGTGAGTTTGGCCAGACTTCCATCACCTCTCTAGGACATGAGTTGTCCGCAGAAGGTGTTCGTCCCCTGCCGGAGAAGGTGCAGGCGATCCAGGACTATCCAGCTCCCAAGACCGTCAAGGAGATGCGTCGCTTCCTGGGTATGTTCAATTTCTATCGCCGCTTTGTACCAGAAGCCGCTCGCTTGCAGTCACCACTAAACATTGTCCTCTCAGGGCCTAAAACCAAAGGAAATCAGCCAATTAGCTTGTCAGAGGAAATGCTACATGCTTTTAATGCTTGCAAACATGGTTTGTCCCAGGCTGCCTTGCTAGCACACCCAGACCCCAATGCTGAGCTTGCTATATTTACAGACGCATCAGATACCTCAATAGGCGCAGTACTGCAGCAGAAGGCAGGTCATTCATGGCGACCGCTGGCATTTTTCTCCAGGCGTTTATCAGCATCACAGAAAAAGTACAGCCCGTATGACAGGGAGCTCTTAGCCATCTACGACGCAGTCCGATACTTCCGGCACATGGTTGAAGGTAGACACTTCACCATTTACACGGATCACAAACCCCTGTCATACGCGTACGCGCATAGTAGGGAGAATTGCTCACCAAGGCAATTTCGTTACCTGGATTACATAGCCCAATTCACCACAGACATCCAGTTTGTTGCAGGCAAGGACAATGTTGTGGCGGATGCACTGTCACGAGTAGAGGCGATAACACTTCCAACACTTGATTACACGGCTCTGGCACATTCCCAGGAAAGCGATCCTGAGCTTCAAGGCCTCCTGGCAAGCAACAGCACATCGCTCAAGATGGAAAGAGTGCGCTTCCCCGACTCAGGGGCGGAGCTGCACTGCGATGTCTCCACCAGTAACACCCGCCCTTATGTTACAGAACCCTTCAGAAGGCAGGTGTTCCAGAAGCTTCATCAGCTGAGCCACCCTGGCAGGCAGGCCACGGTCAAATTGATTTCCGCACGCTTCGTTTGGCCTGGCCTGAAGAAGGACTGCAGGGCCTGGACCAGAGAGTGTATAGAGTGCCAGAGAAACAAGATCACGCGGCACATATCCTCTCCCACCTCTCCTTTCCCTGTTCCTTCCCAACGTTTTTCCCATGTCCACATGGACATAGTAGGGCCACTAACAGTATCTAATAATTTCAGGTATTGCCTCACCGTCATCGACCGCTTTACTCGCTGGCCTGAGGCATATCCTATCACCGACATCACGGCTGAGACATGCGCCCGCACCTTCATCGCTGGCTGGGTGTCTCGCTTCGGCTGCCCACATCGCATCACTACCGACAGGGGCAAGCAGTTTGAGAGCAAGCTGTTCAGCTCCATCGCAGCACTCCTCGGTAGCCAGCATCGGCCAACCACGGCGTACCACCCAGCCTGCAATGGCATGGTCGAACGCCTACACCGCCAGATGAAGGCGGCAATCCGATGCCACACGGACACCAACTGGTCCGAGGCTCTTCCTCTGGTGCTGCTGGGCATCCGCAGCGCCTGGAAGGAGGACATAAAGGGGTCAGCAGCCGAGTTAGTTTACGGGGAGCCCCTCAGACTCCCAGGGGAGTTCATAAGCCCTTCACTCACCGGCACCGTAGACTACACCGACTTCGCGGCGCGACTCCGACTTCTGATGGCGAAGCTGTCACCAGAACCGGCGAGTCGACACGGCGAGAAGCCATTCTACGTGCCCAGCAGTCTAGCTGCGGCATCCCACGTCTTCCTTCGTCATGACGCCGTGCGCCGACCACTCGACCCACCTTACACCGGGCCATTCAAGGTGCTAAAAAGGGGCGACAAAACGTTTAAAATTGAGTTTAAGGGGAGAGAGACAACAGTCACTATAGATAGGTTGAAGCCCGCTTACCTCAACAACGACATCAACAGCACTCCCAGCTCGACGACAACATCAACGGGGGCAAACACGCCTCCGCCGCCAAACAACATCGTCGAGAGAAAAACCCGCACCGGTCGCACTGTACGATTTCCTGATTACTATCGCCCGTAATTAGTAACCACGGTCTCAGGGGGGGAGTAGTGTAGTGGTTAGAACGATTAGTTTCTTAATTATATCTCTTAAAAGCTAATTGTAAACACTACACACAACACTTGAACGTCCCAGTTTTGCACCTAACTACCCTCCGACGCGTCCCAACTCTCACGAGCGCGCACGCGCGGTTTCCGCGTCGGTCATCTCCAACATAAAGCGTAATAACTAGAAAACTACTGCAGCTATACCTTAATAAAAAATCAAGTGTATAGCTGAAACTATGCAGAATCAATAGGTGTTAAAACTAAATTACAACTTCATAGCCCAAAGTACCGTAAAAAAATGTTAAACTTGAGAACGCGTGTTGAAATTTCCGTAAAATATTTGTTCTTGCAGAATTTTTGTTCAGAATTTTTTGGTTTGGGTCAGTAAAACCTATTTATAATTAAACTAGACTATCTAAGCTTTCTTTTCATACCCATATGTCTATACCCTGGTTTGTTCAGAGTAGCACAGTAAACCAAAACACACACCCCATTCCCTCACCAATTTAATACCGCCTATAACAAATGTCCTGCATAAAACGTAATAACTAGAAAACTACTGTAGCTATTCCTTAATAAAAAATCATGTGTATAGCTGAAAGTATACTTAATCAATAGGTGTTAAAACTTAATTACGCCTTCATAGCCCAAAGTACCGTAAAAAAAAGTTAAACTTGAGAACGTGTGTGAATTTCCGTAAAATATTTGTTCTTGCAGAATTTTTGTTCAGAATTTTTTGGTTTGGGTCAGTAAGGTCCTATTTATAATTAAACTAGACTATCTAAGCATTTTTTGATACCCTTAAGCCCTTAATTGGTTTATTCAGAGTAACACAGTAAATCAAAACAATCCCCCATTCCCTCACAAATTTGATAAAAAAATGTCCGGCGGGACGAAGTAAATCAGGTTAATCGTAACTATTTTTGTAGTATTTTAACGGTGTGAACGTCTTTAAATACTAATTATGAACATATGTCCTTAAAATAAGCACTAATCTATTACATTATTTAGTAAAACTTACGTAATTAATACGAAAATGCCGAAGCACAGCGTGTCGCCAAGCGCCAAATTTTTCCTGACGATTTTATCACAACACAACACATTCACAACCTTGGACACTTGTAGATATTCGTAAACCTTGTTTAAAGAGGTTTCTTATGGAATATAACACTCGTACACTGGATTATTCACTATATTCTAATTAAATAAGTTAAAAAAATAAAAATGAGCATGTTTTCATTATGTCAATGACAGCCAACTGAACGACGAAATCTTTTTTTTTCAATATGTTCTCTTTGGTCTGATACCGAGTGTTGCATACGTAAAGAGGCGGAATTTAATACAGCGCCATCTCGTAAAATCATTTAAAAGCCGTACAGTGTGATTGCGGCACGAAATCGCTTAGTTTGCAGTCAAGCGTCCAGGCTACCATGGTAGCCGGACGCGTCGTAAAAGTGTTTTTCTGGGCTACTATGGTAGCTGGGACGTTCAAGTGGAACCTAACATAATTCCTCGTTCGACATGTCAGCTGTCATATTTACGTTTTGTTCGTCATAGACAACAAACGAGGAATTATTGTCTATACCATGGTTAGCACATTATATATTATTCACAACAATTACTTATTTACTATATTTATAACACACAAAATATCTATGGACATATTTCTATATATATTACAATTATTATTACACACAGTTATTTACACTCCACAACTTTATATATGTAAAACGAATGCACGTCCAGATTGGGGAACGAAACACACATTCGGGCACGGTCGGAAATCTTCGGAACCGATCGTGGCCGGACCGTGATGTGCATTATTTTGAACCCACTGGGAGAGGTCAACGACCCCAGTGTTCGACCTTGCCTCAAGGCGAATGCGCGCTCGGTATAGCGACACGCATAGCTTCCAGAACTTTTGAGAACGCTAGTCTCGCCCAGTCAGCTCCAACTATTTTATATTTTCTGTTTTACTTGTGCAAATTGTCCATAGTCCTTATTGTTGTTTTTGTACCTGTAATTGTTTTAAAGAAGTGCCGTGGTAGGCAGTAATACAAGTCGTTTTACTAAATAATAGTTTATTATTTAATCTACCCCGTAACACTTCAAGTACTACAACAATAACAAATGTGTGAAAACTTTCCGAGTAGGAGTTACGTTCAGTCAATCCCAAGCGCAAACCAGATTCGGAATGACAAAAAAGACGAAGGACGCAATAAATTATTACAAAATGGCGGACAAGTGATGCGTCTTTGGTCCGCTTTGACGTCATACTCAGCGCCGGGAATAAGGGCATAATCTAAAATAAGTATCTAATTTTTGGTAGAGTCTGGCCAACGAAATATGAGAATGAAAAAGCGCGCAATATTTAAAAAAACAACATTGGGTGCATAGTACGATAATTCGTGTTGATACTTGAAATTTTATTTTATTTATTGATAATGGAATTGGAAGTTAACATAGTCATATAAAAATATTATTGTAAATTACATTATTTCCCACCAAGGACATAGGCAGAAAGAAAGAAACAAACAAAAATAGCAAGCATTTATAACCTATTCAACTTATTAATTGTTCAATCAATATCAGATTCCAAAAACAAAATTTTAATTTATTCATCCGTCTCACTGGAAACACTACCATCAACATTTATTATAAACCGATTCAAATCATCTTCTGTTATTCTATCTCTTTCTTTATACCTATTCATTTTCTATAGGAATCACATTTTTTCCAGTCATCTGAAGAAATGCTTTGGAATGACTCCTTTATTATTATTTCTGTCAGGAAAATTACAACAATCATGACAATTACGTATGTTGAATATTATTATGTTATATAAAAGCTGAAATGGATTGTAAACACTCCCATTTCTGCTTAAAACCTTCTTCACTCTCTTTTTGTTTACCTATACTCGTTTATTTATCAACGTGTGAAGTAAACGCTTCGAAGAATTTTTAATCGTTTTCCTAATTTTCAAACCAATAGGTTTGAAAATTAGGAAAACGATTAAAAATTCTTCGAAGCGTTGAAAATTCTCATCAATGTGCAATCATTTCCAATTTTATTAAATTGGAAATGATTGCACAATTACTTAGAAATACAAACATCCCTATACCACAATTGACGTTAGAATGACATTTAAAAATTATTGCAAAAAATATCCTAGGATTTTAGTTTTTTTTACTATAACGCCATTTGCGAGTATAAAAGCGCTGACTAGTAGTATTCCTGTGTGAAATCAGTAAAACATTCAATATTTTGTAGGCCTGATCCGATTTTGCAGTATTTTGCTTATATTTTTTTTTTATGGTTCCCGAAGCTTTATTGTGGATTTACTTAAAATAACAACTTCAATATTTTGTTTTTTTTTTTTTCAAAACCCAAGTTTATTTTTCTCCAATTATTTGCTCCTGCTGAAGTAAGTAAAACTAAATATTTATTGCCGAATGAATTCATATTCATATTCATATTTTTAATTGCATTCCATAATGTGTTTTAAGGTGTTACAAAGGCTAGAGCTAAGGTATAATTATATAATTATGGACCCTGTCGAGCACAGCATTTAAATTTTTAAATTGAAATAATTCTCTAAATAAAAATAAAATTAGTAAAGAAATAAACAATCAATATTTTTTAACGTTTTAAATACACTAATTTATTTTGTTGAGATCAGTTAAAGGTTTGTGGTACATAATAATTATTTGGTCAGGTCAATTAAACATATATCATATTATATTTATGTATGTACCTATCTATGTATGTATGAATGTATCTAAGAATAACTGTGTATGGTATCTGCTTGTATTTTTTTTTGTCTTGTATTGTGTAATATGCTCTTTCAATTAATATTTGCTTGAGCTTACTTATAAATGTCGCTAATCTCATCTTTTAATGCATCTGGTAGTTTATTAAATAGTTTTATGGGCATATAGCATATAGCATATTGGAATATACTCGTACTAATATGTTAATGTGCTCTTCGCACATGAGAAGAGCACATTAACATAATTATTAGTACGAGTAACATTAACATATTTTTGTATCTGACAGATCGGTCGGCATGTTTTTCGTAGCGGGTTGTGAAAAAGTTCATGTATTTTCTAACAAAGAATTAACAAACTTAACAAACAATTCATTCTACAATGCAAGCGAAGCAGAAAATAACTTTTGGTCAATGTCAATATGAACCATAAAACAGAGGATCATGTTGACAAAGAAAAAAAAATATTTTTAATAAATCGTTTTTATGGATTGTTGTGACATATTGTAGGGTTGGTTGAATTTATAATAAACATTAATATATTTTTGACATTATTGCCCTTCGCAAAATACGTCATAAAATGTCACGTCAAAGAAATAAAAAATAAGTACCTTAATTTTAAGATGGTATAAAAAAACACGTTTATTGTGTTACAATTGTGTAACACATTTTTTTTGTAGTTACTGTACTGAAACATTATTATGTCATAATGCATCATAATAAAATATTATTTTATATGATTAGTATTAGCTAGTTTTAATCAATAGAAAAGCGTGCTCGAATTTAAATTCGACAATCATTATTTCCTTGCGTTTCCGCGACGCTATAGTATCATTTGCGATAGGTAAGTACTTATATGTAAATAAATATCCACAGGTTTCTTTAATAGTAGAAAACCTAAAACAGCCAATTTTATTTTATTCTTCAGTTCATTTATCACCTATAAACACTATTAGACTTTCACAATTTTCCTAGTTACCCACTGAAGCACTAGTTTGAATAACTCCCACGGTTATTAAAATTTAATAGGAACAAGTGCCGCTATAGCACCCAATTCCTTTACTTTATTTCGCTCGTCAGCGCTCATTAAAAACTGAACTTCATCTAACGAGGAAATAGTACAAAAAGTTACGATTCGAGGTCCCATGACTTTCAATTCAGTTTTGAATTTTAAATAGAAAAGCTTTCTGGTGTGTAAATGAAATGTTCTGAGTTCTTTTTACTCTTAGCCGTCATTATACAACCATGATAGCTGGCTGTGACATCTCTGGAAAAAGTCATCCAGTTAGATGCTGCTCGATCGGTAATCTTCTTATTCAAGCGCTATCTAAGTACTTTAAAAATCCGAGGACCTTCTTATTTATCATCATTATCATCATCAGGGCAAGTAATATAATATAATTACAAAATCTCTAATATTAACAAGATATAACAACAGAACCTATAATTTTATTTCATATAATGATAAGTTAATATAATAAACGAATATATAATTTAAAATAATTAATTTATACAATAAGCATAACCTCCATTGAATATAAAATCGTTGTGATATATAACTTAAAAACCTAAAACCTATTTAGTCTAATATGATAAAAACCTTACTACTTAATTTCTATCATAGTTAGTGACCTGAAAAAAAAAATCTATTCCTCTAAAAAAATATATTCTATTCTATTCTGAGTAGATATATCTAATAACTGATCAATATATATTTTAAACGATAGACCTAATGATTTTTTATTAAATAAACGTTATGTCCAGTAACGTTATACGAAATAAGTTTTAGAGTATATAAATGTTATATGTAAAGAAATTATATCAACAGTTGGACGTTAATTACATCTTGTGAACGTAATTGAAATGAAAATATACCAAATAACTTTATATCATATGAGACGCACCCTCATCATCATCATAAAAGCAGTTGATTGAACTTGATCCTCGACTGCATTCAGTCACCCAGCAAAGACCATCGCTCTACTCTAACTCTCTACCTTATTCCTATTGACTTAAAAACTATCCTATAATAATCACAGAATCAAAATCTCAAAAATAATTTCCTCATCATTCCAGCGTCTTGATATCAGGCATGGCCGTAAGCAACGAGCAAGCTCGCGCAGCCGCATCTAACGGGCGCAATGTTGTTAGCTGCGCGTGCTCTGACATCGCGTCCTGGCTATCGGCTGCTGCGCGGGAGTTGCACCACAGTTTTGTACCACCAGTGGATCTTGTGCTGCATGCTTATAAACAGGATTTGAAGAGTAAGTTTGTCTATAAAGAGTACTTGCATTAAGTAGTGTGTTTTCTGGTATGACCCTGCAGGTTGACCTTCGGAAAGAAACCGTTACAATGTTTTACCTGTTTCTTTATGTGTGAAACCTATACTTATCTATAGTTCTATCTTATCTTATCTATCTCTTATCTATCTATACTAATAATAAAGCTGAAGAGTTTGTTTTTTTTTTTTGGTTGAACGGGCTAATCTCTGGAACTACCAGTCGTATTTGGAAAAATATTTTTTGCAGTTTTTAGCCCAATTTTTGAGAAAGGTTATATAACATCACATCATCATAATATATGCTATAGGCTATTTAACATCACGCTATAACCCTTAGTAGCCGAGTAAAAAGAAAAAAGTCAGAAAGAACACTAAGCGCGGGCGGATGATGCGATGCGACGCGGCAGGTCGGGGGAACATGATTTCACGCGGGCGAAGTCTCGGACAGAACATAATAATAAAATAGTAATGAAGTCAAAACTATACATTGAATATTTTTGAAAAAAACTAATTGCGTGTAATTGTGTGGCGTATGAGTCTGATGCCGAAAATATAGTTTTAATAATTTGTTCGTTTGTCTGTTTGGAAATAATAGGTTGGGGAAAAAGTTTCTTCGCATTTTTTAAGAAAATTCAAAACATTTTTTTATATAGTTTATTTACATTTAACTAAAGTATGTAGGTACCATTTTGTTCGATAACTTTTTGCCATCTTGTAGGTAGGCACATGATCCCATAAATTTTGCTATAGAAATTGCTATAGAAATTTTGGGACTTCTGATCAAAATACCACGACAAGTGGTTTTGGCAGTCTTCTTGTGATGTTAACCTGACACTGCCTAAAGAATTCTGAAGAGACCGAAACAGGTGGAAATCTGAAGGTACAAGGTCAGGACTATACGGCGGATGCATTAACACCTCCCAGCCAAATTTTTGCTGAGTGGCTAAAGATGTGTGAGGTCTAGCGTTATCATGATGAAAAACCACACCCCTTCTGTTGTTTAACTTCGGCCGCTTTCTCTCAACTTCTTGCTTTAATCTCATCAGGTGTTCGCAGTAGAGTTCAGAATCGATGGTCCTGCCTGGTGGTAACAGCTCATAATGTATAATGCCCTTCCAATCCCACCACACACACAGCATCACCTTGTTGCGAGTTAACCCGGGTTTCGCCACAGTCTGTGAAGCCAACCGGCCTTTGACCACGACCTTTTTCGCTCGTTCTTGTCGTACGTGATCCACTTTTCATCACCAGTTATCAGCTTCTTCAAAAATGGTTCGGTTTCATTACGTCGTAATAAAGAATCACAAATGAGTACACGGTTCATTAGGTTTCTTTCAGTGAGCTCGTGAGGTACCCAAATATCGAGCTTTTTTGTGTAGGTACCCAGTTTTTTTTAAATGCGCCAAAACTGTTTTGTGGTCGATTCCCAGTTCTTCAGCTACGTCGTAACTACTGATATGCCGATCTTGCTCCACTTTTTCAAAAATGGCATCCATTTTATCCGTAATATCAGATCAGAGCGACGTGCATCTTTGACATCAAAATTTCCGGATTGAAAACGCTTAAACCAAATTTGCGCTACTCTCACAAACACTGCACTAGGTCCATAAATATCGCAAATTTTTTTCGCGGCTTGCGTTGCATTTTCACCTTATTTGTAGTAAAATTTTAAAATGTATCGAATTTCTCCGTTAGATTCACTCATCTTGACGGTACGAAAAACAAATGAAAATCACACATTTTCCTAATTTGAATTTGGAATTATGTTCTTTAAAATTTAATCTTTCAATGATACCAAAACCAGCCAGATACAAATAGTATACCCAAAGAGATTTTATTACAAGTTCATACATACTATAATGCGAAAAGACTTTTTCCCCAACCTAATAATTGCCATACAAAATTGGGGCCCAGTGCGTGTCCCAAGTAAAAAAATTTTCATTCTTTATTTCTTACACTGGTTTTTTTAACACTGACGTGCAGCCTACCGTATCCCTATTACTGTAAAATATTCTGTCACCTGTGCCCCGTTGATGTATTTATCTCTATGAGTTCTTTATATTGTAGATATTTATCAAAAGCAATAAAAACAGACTAAGTGTTGGAAACGTTTCAACAAATATATGTATTATCGACTGACTTAATTAGTACAATAATAAAATTATTAACCGGAATTTATTTTGTTTGCTATTAAAAGAGGTTAACATTGTGCGGATGACATTGTATTGAATATATATATCTAGTATCGATGAGAGCAAATAAACAACTCGAGATCAGAGAAGGTCAAATATAAAGTGTTAATTTAATTTGTTGACCTACTTTTCAGTACAAGGACTTCAATATTACGCGAAGAATCACAATAAAAGAATTATGTGCAGTAGCTGAGAACACTTGTAACTATAAACTTATGAGTATTTTATGTACCTACTGACGGTCTTGTAAACCAATAGATACAAGATCATGTCATTTGATTTCAATCGGTTTTTATTTATTTTTTTAATTATTTAACCATTTAAGTACACACATATAAAAACAGAAAAGAAGAACAGAACAGAAAAATACGCACAAAGGTGATGCTTATTTCTAAAGAAATCTCTTCCAGCATACCTACGATAGGAAAGTAGATAAAGAGATGTAGACACCGTGTGTAAGAGTAGAAGAGAAAATAGAATACATGAAATCGAAACAATTTACAAAACAAATGATATGGTAATTACTAACATAAAAAAATACAATTGTAATTTCAAATAATAAATACGAGTACATACGCAACTATGACGAAGTGGAAAGATAGTGTTCTTTCACTCTTCTTTTAAATGCTGCAACAGTTTGGCATGTTCGGCGGGAGTGAATTCCACAACCGCACCGAGTGCACGTTGAAGAAATAGGAGTAGAAATCGGTGGAGTGACTTTTATATTTTGAGAATGTGAGAACATTGTAGGCTTAATAGACTGTAGATTCGTAGACCATTTTCTATTTTGTTAAGTATCTGCCATGGTACTTGTTGACATGCCTACACCATAGTATAAAGAGAGGAAGTAGGCTATCTCCGGCCCAATCCGCGATATAATTGCCTACTGTCTCAGGGTTGTCACCTTTAGCTAAATTTTAATTCAGTGCCTATAAATTCGGTCGGGAAGTTGTATTTTTTACTTGTATTGTCTGGGTACAGGGTTTGTGAGGTTGGTTTTACCTATACGATGATGAAAAAAAAACATCGTAAAACAACATAAAAAAACTAACGCCTGCCTCTTAGACTATAATCAATTTTTTTATTAATTTATATATAATTTATTTAGGGGGAAACCTTCAAAAGGCGCGCCTTTTGAAGGTTTCCCCCCGAAAACAAAAAAAAAGGTACTTAGTTACTATACCTACAGTACTGAGAAAATTATTTGCTAGAATAAGTGACTTGCTTACCTTTCCTGTTCAATAGGTAATCTGAACAGAGATAATTCTGGAATCGACGAATTATTAAGACACCCAAACACACAGAAATACGTTCTCCTAGGGTTATCACACATTTTCATTCATTTAGCGGTGCCGAAAAGACGTGACGCGCGAACCTCGTGCGGTGTTAGCCCCGACTGGCGGACTGAGAAACGGGTCGAGATTTTTTTAAGTATGCGTGCGGCGACGCATAGCTACTTTGGCGCACACATACAAGCCGCGCGCGGTGCGTTTGTATGAAGATAACGTACTTCCCCTCTTTATACTATGCCTACACTGTCCACCTTATTAATACTAATTTGAAAACATTTAAAAAGCCAATTAGTTTTAAAAGAGTTACCGTGGAGTTTCTTGCCGGCTCTTCTCCATAGAAAACGACCAATTGGAACCGTGCACCTAGCTATTGACGTTTCATAAGTGCCCATGTAGGTTTATGAGAAGTAAAATATTTTGATTTGATTTGAAAGACGAGGTAAAGTCATAATGAGATATTAAAGATTGCAAAACTAGCGGGCGGATCAAAAATACCAGTACTGGATTTTGGTATAAGGTACCTACCTACCTACTTATTATCCTTTTTACCAAAAAAGATGATGCCCACCTTAAAAATATTTGCTGGGAAAGGCAGCGCAGAACCGAACTCTTCGGGGTCGCGGGAAGGTACTTATGGGTCACCGAGGCCCCCGCAACACAGGCAACAAGAAGGAATACGGGTGGGTTTTAGTCAGTAAGAGTCTGACACACCCTCCCGCTCCGCCCAGAGCGGGAGAAGTTATTTGATGATTTCCCATCCAAAAAAAAAAAAAAAAAAAAAGAACCGAACTCTTGCATAATGTTTGTTTATTAACATAATATGACGCCTTGTTTCCCCGAAGAGTTCGGCAGAGGTGTACCTATAGTACACCCAGATTTCGCCAGTTATGTTTTTAAGTCCCATGTAATAGGGGGCCAGCCTATTGCCATCAACTGGGCACAAATCCAGACTCCGGGCTGCTACTGAGAAATTCCAGAATTTGTTGAATTCGTTTATTAGACCATTGTCAATGTATGACCGGCGGGGTAATTGCGTAACACACGATCAGTAGCGACGGGTTTAATTTTGACAGTTTTACAGCATTCATTGCTTTATTTACGTTGTTGAACAGACAAGTTTTTCGAACATTATGAAGCAATGGATTAGCAATAAACTTCAAAATCATTCAGGCTGTGATTGACAGTGTGTTACGAAATTATGGTGCAGATGTATGAACGTAAACGAGGCAAAAGGAGTATGTAAGGATCATAGCAGGTCAGCCGTCACCTCCTTCTGCGAAGCAGTAATGCTCGCGAAGGAGGAGGCGGGACGGTTGAGGGAAAGGCAAGTTTCGCGCCCTCTCGCCCCTAGCCGCCGTAGGAGACGCCCAGGGCGTCGGGAATCCCGGGCGGATTTCCGGCCACCGTAGGCGCAGGCTTGCAGACGCTGAGCAATGGGTAGCTCACCGTCCGGTAAGGACCAGGCCCGGCTCGACGGCGCGTCGTATTCCACGCGCGCCTCAAAGAGATGTCAGCACAAATGTAGGGGTCCACTACGGCCCATGCCTGCCGGGGTCGCGGGAAGGTACTTATGGGTCACCGAGTCCCCTGGCAACACAGGCAACAGGAAGGAATACGGGTGGGTTTTAGTCAGTAAGAGTCTGACACACCCTCCCGCTCCGCCCAGAGCGGGAAAAGTTATTTGATGATTTCCCACCCTCAAAAAAAAAAAAATATCATAGCAGGTGGCGTTCTGTAGTTTCTGCCAACCTCCATGGGAAGAAGGCATGAGTTAATGTATGTATGTATATATGTACACACATCAAAAGTGTTAATCAATCTAAATAGACATTTATATTTAATTTCAATAAAAATTTAAAAAAATACCTTGATCCCTAGACACTGTTAATATGTGTATGTATAAAAATATTAGGTACTCATAAAAATAGTTTTTCGCTTAACGCACTCAAAAATTACAGCCATGTAGCCCCTTTGCCTTCCATTAGTGACCAGCTACAAGTACCTACCTACAATCGGCACCTAAAATCTTAGTTGGAATTGCGGTTCCAGCTTGTGTTTCTAGCTACGTTCCCGGAAGCAGAGAATATAATTGATTTATATGAGCTAGCCGCAAACATTCCGTTCGAACCCGGACTTGTGGTCCACAAGTTGTGGGATACAAGTCCGGTTGTGTCCCACAAGTGTGCTTAAATCCTGCTGGCTTATGAATCGCTAGTATTGAACCTACGATATTGCAGTTTTAAATACCTTTTTAATTGTTAATGTAAATGACCACACTAAAATAACTTGTTCTTGCGCTTTCGTCAACTCAAACACAAACTCAAAGCATTTATACAATTTCAGTTAAATCAATTACAGGCACTTTTGAATTGTCAAAGAGCCAGACAGTTAGGACTTGAAACTAGTTGCCTATTCCAAAACGTAGATCTCTATGGAGAAGAACTGGCAAGAAACGCCAATGACACTCTTTTAAATAAAGATATTAAAAATCCTGGGTATATTATTCTTATTGCTTCTACGAGTATATGTGAGAACAAAGTCAAAATAAATAAATGAAAAACAATTCAAAATATAAGATTAAATATAAGCTCTGGCAGTTAAGGGATGACCAGTCTCAACTGACGCCGCCCGTTCACCAAAACGAATGATCCAACACACGCGCCACCATCAGTGATACATTTACATAAGTGAGCATGACATAGCTACTCTAAAAGGCCATGCTTCTTCAAGTAAACATACATCATACGGCTCCATGGCACTCACATTTATAAAAATGAAAAAATGCTTCTAAATTATACAAAACTATAGTTTGCAATGTATTTGAAAGATTAATAAAACTTTACTAGCAAAAGGAAAGAAAATCATTATTATATGACATCGACAATTTCTCTGGAAGACCTCCATTTTCCTAGGTGTTGTTTTATAGGATATTCTATTAATATAATTATATTCTATTCACATTCATTCTTTAAAAACCTATATTTTCAGATTATTAAGTATAGTTACTTGGGTATAAGCTGATTTCAGACGCTTCACTCGAGTGAATACTTAGCTCGAGATAATTTTTCTTTCATTCCACGTTCATAGGACACCGACAAAATTACGTATAAATGAACGTTCATCTAGTCGTTTAATTTAATTTTTTGATCATTCAGGGCGCTAGTGAAAGAATGCTAATGCCGAAATCCGACACTTTTAATTCATTTTGTGTTCAGACGTTTTACTTCGAGTAAAATATACCGAATAAAAGACAGAAATGAACAAAAATTGAAGCATCTGATATCATCTATAATGAATCCCGTTCTTGCCCATAGTAACAAAGGTAGGATGTAAAATTAAAAACATATAAGCACTATGCAGCACTATGTAAGTTGCGCTATAATATTAAAGTAGGGACGTTGTTCAAACATTTTTTATCCATGTTAATTAAGTTTTCCGGAAAATCTGGTCTGCATGAGGAAGGCTTGCGTTTTCTTTTTGTGTTACTAGTAGAACGATAAGTAGATTACGTGGCACTAATGAACTATTAATTATGAGGCTCTACGGCTATTTTTTATTTGTCTAACAATGAACTTGATTTCATATACATTAAAATGCTTATTTATATATAATATATAACACAACTAACTATTTACACTACCACTATATTAAATGAAAATACAAATAAATACAAAAACAAAAGGAAGTACTCGTCCGCATCGCTGTCCTCCTAAAACGTACTCGGAAGACTGGCAGGATTTCCGCGTTGAATGGAAATGCTAATTCTTTGGCTACAGAACGAGCCAGCCCTCTGGTCACGTGAAGTGTCATCCAATCTTAGTCGGCGAAAAATTACTCTGGCAATATACAGGCAACGGAAGGAACCGCTCAGAGCGGGAGAAGTTATTTGATAATTTCCCACCCAAAAAAATCGTGTAATCCAGTACTAGTCGGCGAAAAACTACCTTTAGGCGCAGATATATGATTTTAAAAATTATTATTAAATTATTATGATTTTTTATTATATTTTTTTTTATTTGCTTTATAATGCAAATAAGTTATGTAAAAAATGTATGTTAAACCATAACGCATACACATCAATTCTACATGTGAATATTTAAGTATTGTACTAAAATACTTTATGGAATAAATTCAGGAAGTAATGTCTACCCAACGCATAAAAACGATATTATTTGCAAACTACTTAAAATATTTCATGTTTTTTTTTTGCATGAACAGACTATTTTATCCTACTAATATTATAAATGCGAAAGTTTGTAAGGATGGATAGATGGATGGAAGGATGGATGTTTGTTACTCTTTCACGCAAAAAGTGCTCAACGGATTTGGATGAAATTTGGCACACAGATAGTTTATAACCAGGAATAACACATAGGTTACTTTTGATCCCGATATACCCACGGGGTCAAAACTTATGCGGGTGAAACCGCGGGGCGCATCTAGTTATCTATAATTCTATCTGTGATTTTTTTCAAATTTTCATATATTTTTTACTTAAATATTCCCTATGAAATCGAACGACGGCGGCGCGGCGTGAGCGAGACGCACATTTGTATGGCTAAGGTCAACAGCGATTACCCAACCCTTATGAAAGAGACGCGCACTCGGGCCACATGACCCGTGCGTATCGACCCCAAACGGCTCCAAGCTGTAGTTAACCATAAGGTTACAATATTTGTGCCACTTGAGGGTCAGCAGCCGGAACCGTGGCGCCAGCACAGCCCAAAGCACACAAAGTAATCGAAAAACTACCATGTAGGTACATGTTCCAAGCACGAACATGTACATGGTCGTTTTTCGGTTACTTTGATATGAGTTAGAATTAGAAAAGATTTCGTATAAAAATTGACAACTATTATTTTTTTATGTGTACCTAACCCAATAATACAATTATAATGGTCTTTTAATTTTGTTGCCATTTTTTTACCCTAAATAATGATTTGAAGGAATATTTTCCATTGCTTAATCTCAATTTCTGCCATTTCGCATTGATAATGTAATATATAATTGAATCTAGATTACTATGTATTTCTTCGTCTAGTCAGATTTGTAAAAATATAACTTACCTATTAACAATCGAAAGTGGAGACTTGCCCAGCAGTGAAAAAATACAGGTTGAAAAAAAAAACATTTTCTATTATTACTAAGTCTAGATAAGTTCAGGAGTTGGAAATCCTCCCGATCCAGATCCTAAGGTAGACGATAATTAATGGCTAGATAATATACCAAATGATTAATAGCTCCTTTGTTCATCCACAGACGTTGAATCCTTGTTAGGAGAACCCATTCAACAGGCGATATCTTCAGAGAGCGGGATCGATTTAGTCTTCGATTCTTTGGCCGATATTATTTCAGGTATGATTTTGTTTCCTACCGATATTTTGTCTTTTACACTCTGAAATGTAAATAATAGGTATTACATTTTTACTGCAGCAAATTTCTGGAATGTCCCGAACATTCTCTGTTTTTCATTTTATATGTTGCATTTATAGGCATATTTTTCTTTTAAAGTGCTGTTCCCTCTGGCATGTTTCTATAGAGAATTGAAGTCATTTTAACTTTAACTATTGTAACCAATCAAATGTGACGTCACATTTGATTGGTTACAACAGTTAAAGTTGCTGTGTGTTGCAATCATGACTAATCGAGTTCATCTTTTAAATAGAGTTCAGACAGAAATAATTTGGGCACGCCACGATTGCGGCGATAAGTCCCCTCTTTGAGGAGTGGCTGGAGAGGCGCCACGGCGTCCTCACCTTCCGCCTGACGCAGGTCCTCACCGGACACGGCAGCTTCGGGAGGTTCCTGTGTCGGATAAGGCGGGAGGAAACGTCCGGGTGTCACCACTGTGTGGATCGCCCGGAGGACACGGTGGAGCATACGGTGGAGGTCTGCCCGGCTTGGGCAGAGCACCGCCGTGTCCTCGTGGAGGCGATCGGCGGCAGAGACCTCGCGCGTCCGGCCCTGGTTTAGGCCATGGTACGGAGCGAGAGGGCATGGGCAGCCGTTACCTCTTTCTGCGAAGCAGTAATGCTCGCGAAGGAGGAGGCGGGACGGTTGAGAGAAAGGCAAGTTTCGCGCCCTCTCGCCCCTAGCCGCAGGAGACGCCCAGGGCGTCGGGAATCCCGGGCGGATTTCCGGCCACCGTAGGCGCGGGCTTGCGGATGGTGAGCAATGGGTAGCTCACCGTCCGGTAAGGACCAGGCCCGGGTCGACGGCGCGTCGTATTCCACGCGCGCCTCAAAGAGATGTCGTCAGCACAAAAGTAGGGGTCCACTAGGGCCGATGCCTGCCGGGGTCGCGGGAAGGTACTTATGGGTCACCGAGGGCCCCGCAACACAGGCAACAGGAAGGAATAGGGGTGGGTTTTAGTCAGTAAGAGTCTGACCCACCCTCCCGTTTCGCCCAGAGCGGGAGAAGTTATTTGATGATTTCCCACCCTCAAAAAAAAAAAAAGACAGAAATAATTATGACCTAAAAAAGCAAGAGCAACAGACAGAAATAAATATGCATTATAATCAGACTCAAAATTTTTTTTTTCATGATATTATTTTTATTGGTAATATCTACATCATTTAAAAACTAACAAACTTAAAATAATAATAATTATATGTACAGTTATATAAAAAGGGAGGGCAAAATATCAAAGGGCGTCAAAAAATTCGTCCGCATCGCTGTCAATAGGAAAAGTACCCAAAAGGCTGGCAGCATTACCACGTTGTATGGCAATGCTGATTCTTTGGCCAAAAAATAGACTAGCCCTCTGGTCACGTGAGAAGTCGACCAACCGCTTGGCGATGTCTCTAAAAACTAAGTGGGCACTCGGACCCCATGGCCCTAGTGTTTCAACCCCAAACGGCTCGAACATATAAGTCCCAAAAAGATTTGAGTACTTGCGCCGTTTTAGGTTTTCCGCACCTGCAGCAGCCGCCCCAGCACAGCCCGCCGTGCTAGGAAGATGAGATGGCGCAAGGGTGTCGACACACGTGGCATCCCACACCAAAGGCCTACCTACCTTCCAAGGTATTATGGTCATTTCGTCTGGTCTCTTCCCATCGTCGCGTGCCAAACCATTAGGTTCTAAAACAGCGGGCACCCCGACGGTGCCAAGAGCGCGACGGATGATGTCGTTGATACTGGCGTGCCATGCTATCCGCCCTGCGCTTTTACTGCAGGATAGACCATGGTGTCCGAGGCAGTCGACACCTTCACCGCATTGGCAGCGATGCAGAGCTACACAAGGAGCGCCCAGACGCAGACAAGTAGCGAGCCGGAAGGTGGTGTCACCCAGCATAGTGCCTATGTTGGGTGACTGTAGCGCCTGAAGCCAGAGGCCTGACTCCCACTCACCCACAGCCAGCAGGCGGGCACGCTCAGCAGTATTGGTGTACGTTTTAATAAGATTATTCCGTACCAACCTGCAGAGCGGCTCGTCCCACTGCCTCTGGGAAGATGGGTTCACGGGCCGATCTGTATCCGGGCAAGCCATTTTCCAGGCGTTTACTGCGTCGGTCAAGCACGGCACTTCAGAGTCAACCAGGGAGGGGGCTAAAATTTCCCTGGTTAGCTTTTTAGTGCTGTGGACAGAGGACAGGAACGCCGGTAAGCTAATATTAGTAATTTTACGGACACCGAGGCCACCAAAACGAATGGGTAGTGTGGCTTGCAACCACGCTCGGGCGTCCAAGGCCACATTTAAAATGGAAGTTAATGTATTGCAAATAATTTGGTCAATTTTGTCCAAGAGGTGTGACTGCTTCCATAAGGGGGAAGAGCGTAGAAAATATATAAAATTTGGGCCAAAACAACAGTATCTAATCAGGGTGAATGCCGAATGTAAATTAATTTTGGAGAATCTGTCTGAAATGTCGTTGAAGTTTTTGATTTTTTCGTCGATGAAAAAAGAAAAACTGTCTTCTAAAACTGGGGAACCTAGGAGGTGCAGTGAACTTTTTCCTAAAATTTTGATTTGTGGGGTTATTTCATTAAATTTATCTAGGGTCAATTGTCTGTCGGTAATGTCAGAAAGGTAAATTTCACATTTAGATGGGTTAAGGTCCAGGCCAATAGATTTAAATTGCTGTTTGAGGAATTTTAAGTCTTTCAAAACGGTGTCTACATCACCTCCTAGCCTTCCATCATCTAAATTTTGAATTTAGTTTCTGAATAATTGGATGAATAGCCAAGCTGAAAATGACTGGTCCGAGAGGGTCACCTTGTTGGCATCCTACTGCAGATTCCAAAACATTGTCCTTGTATAATAATTTAGAAGAGTACCTGTAACATTGCCACATAAAACCAAAAATTTCGGGTTATTCCTTTTTGACTTCAGCCAACGTCTCTAGAATTATGTCTATCACAGAAATATTAAATATTCCATACAATAAGTACTTATAAGTTACAGTGAATTCAACTTGGAAATTATTTAAATTTGTTCGCATAAATGATGCATTAAAAATTTCTAAAGTTAGTATCGGAAAAATTATAGTAACTATATCAAACTTTCCGTAAATAAATCAAGTGCCGTAAATCTAAGATCATAAATTTGTATAATTGTACACAAAGACGACAAATTAAATGAAATGCAAAAGCATTTTGAAGGAAAACATCGTGAGAAAAAAATGTTCTAGAACCGAAAATTTGAAGGCATGTGACATCCACCAACCTACACTGGGCCCATATGATGGATTACGGCCCACACCCTGTCACACAGAGGAGGCCTGTGACCCAGCAGTTGTACACTATAAGCTGATTATTTTTGTGCTATGCTATGCACCAGCGTCTAGAATCTTACGAGTACATATCAGCCCTAGTCCAACAGGTCCGACGGACGACTTACTGAAAATAATGAATTCTCAGGAACTAGTCTGGAGAATATGTTTCGTTTGTCACAGAGCGTATCGACTTCCTGAAGCAGAAAGTTTATGCATAGGCAAACCGTATCCGTCGGTATCGGCGAAGAGTGGATCAGTACACTCAGAAACGCATGTTTCAGAGCGATGAAAGGTGGGTATACAGAGCATGGGAGCGGCCCATTCCTACTCAAGGGGTCTGAAGGTACCAGAAACGTTCAGTAGCAGTAGATGGAATTTGGTGTGGACAAATGTGCAGTCATGCATGTAAAGAGAGGGGGGATTACGGAATCCGTGGGACCCCAATGCTCTGATTCTATACACCTTAGATCCCTCTCTTCAACCGAAACTTACAAGTATCCGAAGCATTAGGCGTCGATGATGCTGACTTGAACAATCGTTGAGTGAGCGCTTCTTACGAGGTTGTAGACATGTGGAACGTAGACTCCGCAATCATTGTATCGATAATCGTTACGATTATTGGCCTGATAGCGAAGAGCCTCGACCAACACGATAGGAGGCTCTCATTGCACAGCTGGGCCAAGGGCTTGATTCAGAAAGCAGTACTCCTGGACACGACACGCATAATGAGGAGGCTCCTCTCATTAGAGCCCTGACAACCTGACCAGTTTGACCCTGTTCCTGATGCCGATGGGCCAAAAGGGAATAATAAATTAATATCTCTCGAGGCTCTCGTTAGGCGGTTGGGACAAGGGCCTGATTCAGAAGGCAGTACGGCTTGCATTGTGGGGAGGTTCCTGTCTCTGGAGTCCTTAACACCGATAGCTTGGACCCTGCTCCCGACACCGGTGGCCCGCTATCTTTATATTTTCAAATGTTTTTGTTTCTTTATTAATAAATATTAAAAATGTATTATAAATGGATAAAAATTAAATAAAAAAATTAAATTAAATTTGTATAGAGAATAATTAATGCTCAATGTTCTGTTCTATTTCCAGAAAGTGAAGACCTATCAACAAAGATATCGTCACTAAGAGACGTGAGCATCAAAGCAGGTTCTCTGGCTTCTGCAGCATCAGACCGAATCAGGGATTTGGCCCGACAACTAGAGAATCTTAAGAAACATTGCACTTTAAAAGATTCGCCTCTTTGTGATACTGTCAATACTCATTCTCTAGAGTTGAAAATGAAGTTCGATTTGGTAAGCGTAATCTTTGAAATATATACTTAATATTACAAAGAGGTAGTGAGTTTGTATGTAGGGGGTAATATTCGGAACTAGTTTTTATGTTTTGTTAAGTACCCGGTACTTGTTGACAGGCCTACATTGTCCTCTCATACCTATTAACACTGTAATTTGAAAACATTGTAAAAGCCAATTATCTTTAAAGGAGTAACCGTGGAGTTTCTTGCTGGCTTTTCTCCATAGGAAACACCTATCTTCTGACGTTTCATAAGTGCGTAGGTTTATGTCAAATAAAATATATATTTTTTTACACTAATGGGAAGCTACAGTATTGCCGCGTGTCATAGGATATATTTTATGTTAAAACAAAAAAAAATCACACGGACGAAGTCGCGGAGTAGAAACTAGTTATATTTGTATAAGGAAAAAATGTATTTATTCCCAAATTAACACTGTTTTAAGGTAATGTTCGTGACTACGGCCATTTCAAGGCACATTTGTCACTGCATGTCATTTTTCTTTGGGGTCCGATCACGAGGTCAGTTTGCGAGTCAGTTCAGTGACTTGTGCGGCTGGCTGAATCGTACACGAAACCAGTCAATACTCAACTGTTACAAGTTGACTATACTAACTTAAATTCTCCGTATATTCAAATCAAAACTGTAATTCTTTGTCAGTTAGTTGATATGGCCCTAACACGGCAAATTGAGGTAGGGTGTAAATTTGCTTTACAATTAATTTCTCTGACTGTTCACGAAATGAGTCAGTACTAACTGTCATCAAATGTAATTGTACACGAGGCCAGTGAAATGACTGGACTGAACTGTCAACGGACGACTGGCAAACTGCCCTTGTATCCGGAGCACTGTGATCTTTGACAATGGCGCCGATTCCCTTGTTCACAAACTAAACTAAATTTAAGTACAGTGCATCTTTGTCTTTCTATTTCATTAAGAAAAGGACAGAAGATCAATTTTAGTTTCGTCCTGTCAAATTAATCAGCGCTTGACGTAAATTGACGTAATTTTAGTAGGCAAGTTTTTAATCACGTCTAAACTTGTATGGAGTAGTGACAGGCACTGATTCATTTGACAGGACTAAACTAAAATTTATCTTCCGTCCTCTTCTTAATGAAATGAAAGAAAAAGATGGACTGAACTTAAATTTAGTTTAGTTTGTGAACAAGGGAATCGGCACCAATAACTTATCTTCTCGAGCTTATAATATTTACCTGCCAATTATTTTTCTTCAACTAATATATGTTCACCCTTTTATTTGCGTACAGTTGCACTATAGTTTTCATTTATATCTATACAGTACCTATTTAAACATATCGTTGCAGATTCTACACGAGCAGCAATTGTTGGAACTCCGTACTCTGGGGGTTGACAACTTGACACGCGCGATATCAATGGCCCGGCAAGAGTTCAAAACTTTACCGTTAGCCATATTGGCGCAAACCAAACAAGTTAGAGAAGGTGATCTAAAGGACCAAATACTTTTGATAACGACCAAATTTTTTGTGTCCTTTTAAGATTGTTATCGTTGCAAGTTAAAACTGAAGGCGATAACAATCTTAAAATGACACAAAAACATTGGTCCTAATCATAATAATTTAGTACAGCATAATATGGTCCTTATCAAATTATGATTTCAATGAAATCATAATTTACTTGCAGCACAAAAAATGTAAATAAGACGCTTGATTACAATCTTCATGAAAATAATATTACAATTGGTTTTGTAGAGACAAAAATTGTTGTTACAAAAGTATTTAGTTTAAAACTTGCGGGAAGATAACACACCTCTATCAATGCAGATTATTGCTAGTCATAAGCTCATATACTATTTTACCTTTTCTTATATAAAAAACAATAATATTATCAACGCAATCAAAACATGGCTTATAAAAACCAATTCTTAACATAATTCTTGTATACTTCCACAGATATCCTCCGAGACGTAGAAAATCGTCGCGAAGCGGTCCACAATTCCGCTAAAATCCTTAGCGACATAGTGCGCCATCTGACGTCAGGCTTGCACACTATTGCAAGACAACTGGAGTCGAGTCTCGAGAGAGTGCAAAGATATGAGTTCGCGAGGTGGACACTTATGTTAGGTAAAGTTTGTCTTGTATTGGAACTTACTGAATGGAATGGTTTTGGTCTCTGAATCTGTTTATTCATTGAAGCTGTAATATGAAGATACAATCTTTGAAAAGCCTTGAGAGGTTTTTCTAAAGCTTCAATAGTGTGATTGTTGGGATATTTTAGGGTTGGTACTTCTCAAGGGAGGGAAATTAATTAACTAAGGACCGATTAATCAAACTTCAGATATCTAACTTTTATTTGAAGTATCAATATGACGGCTTGCCATTTATTTTCTATGCAGAAGCTGTTGAACTGCAATTTTTATTCCTAACATTAAAGTTATCTGAAGATTGACAAATCGGCCCTTAGAATATTAGTTGCATGTATTATTTTTCGTAAGGGCTGTTTTAAGTGTCAAATAACTTTTATTTGAAGAACTACGGTTTAGCTATTTTCTCAACAATAGCTATCTAATCGCAATATTTCTTCTACAGATAAAAGTTATCTGCTGATTTAAAAAATAACCCGCAAAGAAGCATAATTTTCCTTTGTTGTCAGGAGACAACGAAGGAAAAATAAGGTTTAAGGAATAATGTAATAGGAATAAGATTTTTGGCAGAATATTGTTCAACAGATGTTACTTCTTTTTTTTTTTTGATGGGAAATTATCAAATAACTTCTCCCGCTCTGGGCGGAGCGGGAGGGTGTGTCATACTCTTACTGACTAAAACACACCCGTGTTCCTTCCGTTGCCTGTGTTGCCAGGGGCCTCGGTATCCCTTCCGGACTTTCCCACGACCCCTGAAGAAACTGTAACGTCTGTTGATCAATATTCTGCTAAAAACCTTATTTTGAATTGTATTGAGTTTTGTCCAAATAGTGAGGTAGTTTACATGCCATTAAAAAAAAGTTAAAAAGGAATGTTGCTATTTTGCAAGCTTGTTGTTCTGTGAAATACCAACAGTACCTTTAGTTTACTTCCCATTTAATAATAATTATGCTTCGTCACATATTAATATTATTTTATCGTTTTTTTTTTTAAGAATTAACTTACTAATACAATTTCAGCATGCATTGTAACTTTTGGCTTTGTTATGGTGCTTATAATACTGGGTATGCTTTGCGGTTGTGGTCACGCCAAGAATCATGCAAGAAGGACTTTGAAAGTGTAAGTAATATTTTTATCAACCTAAGTTGGTTTTAAAAGCCACTTACCTGCTTTCAAACTATTTCAAGATCAAACCTGATCAGGATTGGATGACTAGTTTTTAAAAGGTGACGCCATGGACTGAACTCAAAATGTTAACTTTTCAAAATGTTAACTTTTCAAATTATAATTTTATTTGCAGGTCAGCAGTCTGGTTATGCCTTGCATCTCTCATACTGTGGGGTATAGTATCAGCAGTGTTCCTCATAGCTGGTCATGCAGAAGTAAGTTAAAAAAAAACAAAACACGCTCGTATTCCATATTCCATGTAAATTACACGCGCAATAATCAAAGGGGAACAACAATTTTAAAAACGTCTTTGTTCCCCCGCTTGTGAAAATCGCTCTCGTGTGTATTGCTAAGCATTTCTTTGAAGGCGTTTGAAACACAGCAACTGAGCAAGTTGTTCAGAACTTCTAAAGAACATGCGTCCACTGATACTAACTTTGAGTTCTTAGTTCATCTACAGTGTTATTTGTAGCGTATGCTGTTCCAACTTAAGTTTCATGTTATGTAAGTCAAAGCATATTATTATTAATTAAGGCTGTTCGCTTAACAATATAATTTCTAGATAAACGTTTTGCATAGTTTGTAAGGAAAACAGCATATCCTAAAACCAAAAATTCGAAGTCATGTTACATCTATCAACCCGCACTGGGCCCGCGTGGTTGATTACGGCCCGCTCCCTCTCACAGAGAGGAGGCCTGCGTCCCAGCAGTGGGAAAATTATTGGCTGATTATGCTTATGCTTATTGTTTGTACGAGATTAAAGATAAAAGATTGCTATGTCCTGGTAGGTTGGATAAAGTAAGATACAAGAAAAATACAATTACGAACATACTAATTTGAGACGACAACGAGTACCTACGCGTAAAAATATTTAAGAGAAGACTATGAAGAATACGCTTAGAAAAGCGTCAACTTTGAAAGCTCTTAAATATTTTTCTCTTAAAACTTTTAAAGTGAAAGAAATTTAATGAAGACTTTATTACAAATCATAAACAAAATTCAATGTTTTCCGGTTATTCGCTACATAAAAAATGATTATCTATTATTAGTAGTGTCGAAGTGCCGAACAGTTTACTAAATATAATACATTGTTTCAGATATACGTGTGCCATGCCCTATGGGACACTCAGTACGAAACACTTACAGATTTACTAGACAGACCGTCTCCTCTCCTGGTAAACAATGAAGGAATCTTCGATGCCATGTTTAGAGAACTTGAGAATGTTACTATTGATGTTTCAGTCAAGGATGTGCTAAGGTAGGTAATTTTGTTTGATATTATTTTGATCATTATAGATTGTTGTTTTACAAAATAATAAGTTCCTGACTATGAATAAAAATAATGAAGGGTAACAAATTACCGTTCAATATTATTCTAAAGAGAAAAATAACATATTAGAGGCAAACGATAAACATGGAGCAGTGGTGGCCCAGTGGTAACGTCCGCGACTTATGAGTTGTAGGTCGCAGGTTCGAACCCAGACAGGCGCTTTACTTTGTGTAAATTGTTTCATCACCACTGCTCTCAAAACGGTGAAGGAAAACATTGTGAGGAAACCGGCATGTCCTAGAACCAAAAATTCGAAGACATGTGACATCTACCAGCCCGCACTGGGCCCGCGTGGTGGATTACGGCCCACTCCCTCTCACAGAGAGGAGGCCTGTGTCCCAGCAGTGGGAACATTATAGGCTGATTATGTGTGATTATCATAACTTCATACAGCAAATGATGATTTCTGTTAAAACTATGAAAGTTTCACTTGTAAAATGGCATAGATATGTTCTATCAAAAGTAAGTAATGTTACAGTCCGATTCATACTTTATGGCGGCTCGGAACATGAGGCAAGTCACTGCGCAATAACGAATTCTTGTGTCAGCGGGGGTGAGGGGTGGGGTATTGCGCAGCGCGTAGCGCACTTCAGAGCCGCCATAAAGTTTGACGCGTACAGACTATAACTCAAACTTACTTCACATGGAAAATAATCAAACAATAAACTATTACAGCGATTGTGAAAAAGATAGACCAGCGTACGTAGTCTTCCAATTGGACAAAATACTAGATGTCAATAAGGAGACCTCATATTTTGAGTGGGAAGAACTGCAGCTTGATTTTGGGAGACTTGCCTCTTCGATAGACGTTGGACTTTTGAAGACGATATCAGTTAACTTCAGTCGATTGTTACATGAAATGCTGCTTGTTTCTGATGTGAATATTGCTAAATATAGGTAAGAGTTTATAAATATAAACCCGGCCAAGTGCGTGTCAGCCCACGGACAATGAAGGGTTCCGTAAGTTGGAATGAATTTATCCTAAGAACTAACTTTACATTGTAGTTGATAAACAAGTTTCCCCATACCTAAATTCCAACTGCAAATGTAAGTTTGTACGTACAATATTGCGAGATTGACCATTTTATATTAAGACCATAGACTTCTTATAGGTTTTATTGTAATCTATAAGTATAGAACACAAGTCTGTATTTTTTAAGCTCAGCAAATTTTAAATTTTAGGCTCAGCAGTTTCGGTAAATTATCATCTATTTTCTTTAAAACTTTAAAAATTGTTATTTAAAAAATATTTTAAAAAGTTTTTAAAATTTCCGTAATAAACCATGTGACACACGGTACAGTTTGAAAAACTATTTTTTTTTATTTCGTTTATTTTCCCCCAAAAGTTAACCCCAAATTAGTTAGTTAGTAATTAATTATATTAGTTATATTCCAAATTAACTTATTTACATAACACTTTCGTGTTTGAGTCACAGATATTGATATGTGTACCAAATTTCAAATAATCGGTCCAGTAGATTCGGAGCAAATCGGCTTTGACTACGAGTGATCCTGGGTTCCGCTTTTGCCTTTTGAGGTACGGAACCCTAAAAACTATTTAATTTACGATTAGATCCAGAGGCATTCAATTGGCAAAAATGGGCGCCTTTAAAACTTTCTATCAATTCATGTTTATTCTTTTGTTTTTCTTTTTAGAATGGACTACAACGTTCCAGTTGTTGGGAAAGATCTACCATCTTTGGTGGACCAACTTGTAAATATAGCAGCTCAAGTAACAGATTTGACAACTGCGGGAAGATTGGAAACATTAGGTACGAATGTTATTCTTATTTCCATCACTATTATGCAATTAGTTTTACTTACTATTCCAATACACCTATGCCATAAGCAATAATGAGGGACGGATCACCGTCTTCATATAATATCAAAGTTTGGAAGTCTTGCCTTACCTCTCGACAAAGAGCATGACAATCTAATGGTAATGGCAGAGGTGTGACGTCATATGAACATGACTGTACCACCTAATCATACTCTACAACATTGTGCAACATATTATACTCAGATACTTAATATTTTCCAGCCACAAGAACTCAGAGACTATACCTAACGAACATCAAACCACTAGAACAGTTACGGGCAGACGTGGTCTTCAAGTTGACAGAGCTAGAACTTCAACTGTTACCATTTAGAAGAAAATTAAACATTTCGCTCAGCCACATCCATACAGCGCAGTTTTATATCGATAACCAGGGTGATGTTATTGCTCAAAAGGTAAGCTGGATAAACAAACAGTTTTTGGCTTTATTAGGTATGGTGGCGGCATCTACATCGCCGCATGCAAACTTCGCAACACACTAACACGCAAAATCCTGCATCGCGCAAGCAGAGTTTACCGCGCAACTAGCATATATACAACATCCCGAAATCAACCGTCGGGCAGTTGCCCACCAGACACGACTCCCGTCTGGTCGGAGGATCCTCCCTTTTCTATGGAGGATGAGTGAACTTTACACCCTGTTCTTCATGCCTCTATAGGTGCCCCGCGGTTTCACCCACACAGGTCTTGATCCCGTGCGAATATTGGAATAAAAAGTAAATGTCATGGGCTACATGTGTGTCAAATTTCATGTAAATCCGTTCAGCCGTTTTAGCGTGAAAGCGTAACAAACAAACTAACTCACTTTCGCATTTACGAGGGTGCGTTTTTAAGTTCGCGGAATGGGGGGGAGGGGATGACAATAGGTCATTATCGGGATGGCCACAACTTCAGCCACTCAATATTAGTATAAATACCAGGTTTTATCTTAATTGGATCATCTCTCCCCTGGCTGGAGGCTTTGAGTTCGCTTAAGGCAGCCACAGGAAAGTCCGGTTAAGTAGTCACAACCTCTCAAGGTCAAATACGAGATGCAATACCGTGCCGTAATAAAGTTCCTTACCAAGCAAGGAAAGTCAGTTCAAAATATACTGGAAGAGATGGAATCCGTTTACGGGGACTCTTGCCCGGGTAAAACCATGGTTTACAAGTGGCACAGTCTCTTTAAACAAGGCAGGACCTCGCTTGAAGACGACCCATGGCCCGGACGGTCGATCGAGGTGACTACTCCGGAAATAATTTAAAAAAGTCGAAAAAATAATATTGGAAGATGCCAGACTAAAGAAGAAACAGCTTGCAGAAATGGTTGGAGTATCGGATACGCCAATTTTCAAAATTCTACACGATCATCTTGGTATGACAAAGGTCAGTGCAAGATGGGTGCCAAGAATGCTCACGCCGCCTCAAAAACAACACCGCGTGGAGTGTTCTCGCACGTTTTTGGACCTCTGTAAGTCGAATTGTTACTGGAGATGAAACTTGGGTTCATCATTATGAACCTGAGTCGAAACAGGACTCTATGCAGTGGCACAAAAAAGGCACACCACCACCCAAGAAGTTTAAAGTTTCACAATCGGCTGGAAAAATCATGGCAACAGTGTTTTGGGATTCAGAAGGGATCCTGTTGACCAATTATAAAGATAAAGGCGTTTCTATAACCGGAGTATACTATGCTTCTATCCTCGAGAGGTTGAAAGAAAGCATTAAAGAAAAAAGGAGGGGTAAATTGACCAAAGGTGTCCTTCTTCTTCACGACAACGCGCCTGTTCACAAGAGCCGTGTTGCGTTGGCTGCCCTGCATAAGGGGTCTTCGATATTTTAGACCATCCACCCTACAGCCCAGACCTGGCTCCCAGTGATTATTACCTCTTCCCAAAACTGAAAAAAGAACTTCGTGGGAAGAAATTTTCAACTGATGAAGAAGTGAAGGACGCGGTTTCAGATTATTTTTCGGACCTTTGTCCGTTAAAAAAATGTTTAGTCTTTACATAACATTTTTTTATGAAGGTATACATAAGCTAATTGAAAGATCTGAAAAATGTATAAGGGTAGCAGGTGAATAAATATATAAAAAAAGGTGAGGAAATATTGAAAAAGAAAAATAATTTAGTATTTTTATTTTTACTTCTCACCCTCCATTCCGTGAACTTAAAAACGCCCCCTCGTATAATACTAGTTAGAATAGAATTGTCTACAATATTTTCTATTTCTACTACGATAACCATTTAATAAATAGGTGCCTCAAACTTTATTAAAAACTAATATAGATAATCTCTTTTTAAAACAATACTTACCTTCTTGGACCTCATTATTTCGATTTCACATAGCTTTAAAAACTTGCGTAATAGATTACGAGTACTTAGTCAGATTTTCAAGAAAGAATTTGCCACCACCCGCATACTCGTAATACAATATGCTTTGAAAAACTTAACATACTGCAGTACGGTTGTGGAATGCCTTGCCCGTGTCGATAAGGCGTGCTCAATCTCTGTCCATTTTTAAATTATGGTAATAAACCACTATCTCTCTCCTTAAACATATTTTTTATTTTCTTTGTTCTTTGCACCTGTTTTTGTTCTTGAGACTTGTTCCATGATTATTATTGAATATATTAATATGTTTTATGTATGTACCTTTGTATTTATTGTATATATATAAATGGTTCACCACAGACTACCTGCAGTATTGTCTCTCCTTTCCTCAGCAAAAGCCATACACATTAAAAATAAAATAAAATCTTCTGGAAATAAAATTAAAACAACTTGGTATATTATTAATTCTGAAACGGGAACAACGATAGTACGGAATCGTGACTTCCATCTAAAAATCGATGATGTAGATATTAAGGCAGACGTGGAAGTGGCAACAGATTTTGAAAATTTCTTCAACAATATTCCCTTTTTAAAAACCAAAACTCTGTCATCGTCGTCCTCCACTTCCGCTTACTCAATACTAAGAGAATGTGTACCAGAATGTGATAAACACTTTAAATTCACAATTGTTAGCCCTAAAGACATTTTGGAATCTTTTAAAGAACTTGATGTAAATAAAACTGCTGATCTTTGGGAATTATCAGTACATACAATGTCTTCAATAATTGATGTTATTTCACCCTTTTTAGCAATTGTTTTTAACACTTGTATTGCATCTGGTATATCTTCTGATCTGATGAAACTTAGCAAAGTGATTCCACTGTTCAAATCTGGCAGCATAACTGATCCCACGAATGTTTGGCCTATTTCCATATTACCTACATTGAGCAAAATCTTTGAAAAATTAATTTTAAAACAAATGTTAGGAGATTTTAATACACATAATTTACTTCATCTGAAACAGTTTGGTTTTACGAAGGGTCGTTCAACTACAGACGTGGGCGTGGAATTGCTAAAGAGCATTTTCGAAGCTTGGGAGGAGTCGCAGGATGTTCTTCCCATTTTCTGCAATTTGTCTAAGGCTGTCGATTGCGTCCATCATGATACACTCATCAAGAAACTGCACCACTATGGTATGAGGGACAGGGCTTTCGACCTTCTGACTTCTTATCTGAGCAATAGAATTCAGAGGGTTGATATAAATGGCAAGAGATCTGCAGGATCTGCAGTCACTATAAGCGCTTCGCAAGGTTCAATTCTAGGTCCATTCTTGTTTCTAATCTATATAAATGACTTACCTTATCACATAAGGGATAATCACAAGATTGTATTATTTGCAGATGACACTTCCCTCATTTTTAAAATCAAACGTCTGCTGGTCAACTTTGAACATGTTAACGATGCACTCTCTAAAGTTGTCCATTGGTTTAATGTAAACAATCTTCTCCTGAATGAAAAAAAGACGAAACTCATTAAATTTTCAACGCAAATATCAGGCAGCTAACTACCAATGTTTAACTTAATGGAATAGAGTTGGACCCTGTTGACCCTGAGTTTTTCTTGGAATAACTATTGACGCTAAATTACAATGGCGCCCACACATAGAAAAATTGTCGGGAAGACTAAGTTCGGCCGCCTATGCTGATAAAAAAAAATCGACAGATAACCAATGTAGATACGGCCAGAATTGTTTATTTTAGATATTTTCATAGTCTTATGTCATACGGGAATCTTCTCTGGGGAACCTGTGCGGACAATAATACCGTCTTTGTTTTACAAAAAAGGGCTGTTCGAGCCATTTACAACCTAGGTCCAAGAGATTCCCTTCGAGAAAAATCCAAAGAAATAGATATTCTGACTGTAGCCTCTCAATATATATTTGATAATCTTATGTATGTACACAAAAATATATGAAATTTTAAGAAAATGTCCGGTATCCACAGTTTAAAATACCAGGAATAAACATAATCTCGCTGTACTTCACATTCGCCTCCACAGAGTAGGCAACTCATTCATGGGTCAATGAATACGCTTTTACAACAAACTTCCTATTGACATTCGAAATTTACCCATTAAACGATTTAAATGCTGTATTAAAACCAAACTTTGTAGAAAAGGGTACTATAAAAATACTGATTATTTAGAAGACAAAACAGCTTGGGATTGAGCTCTTCGCTCTGCTAAGCCTTGTGATACAACCACATTTTAATTATTATACAAAATCATCATTATATGCAAATATTTATACATATTGACATTGATGAATATTATAAACACAATTACGTGAATATTTATGTTTAAATTATATTTATTTACCTTGAAAAGTATTATATTACTTTAATTATTGTGAATTCATTGTCATTTTTATTTGTTTCTTTTTGTTTTTATTTTCTCAGTTAGTTTTAATAATAGTCTGGCATTTCGAGTACTTCATGTGGCCTACCCAAATGTCCTTTCCTTGGTATTGTTCGTCGAGTCGTTGAGCTCCTTAAGTTCTGAGTTGAGCTGAAGGATGACTGACAAATGCGTGCTCTGATTGGACAGGTCCAATCCATCTGTGTGGTTCTTTCCTCAAAAGGACCATTTCAGACATGGATCTACATGGTCTTCACATGATCTGACCAAGATTATATCTGGACTTTAAAAGAGAGTTTTACCCTTGAGTTTGTTTCGCCATTTCTTCTCAGGGGTAGTCAGATAGGAAATGTCGACTCCATCTAGCTTATTTTTAATTTTTTTTTTAATATGACGTGTATAAGTGATTCTAATATCCTATTTACAGAATAAACAATTTCATTTCATTTCCCCCTAATCCATCCAAAGGTTGTCCTTAAAAGATCGCTTTTAGCGATAAGACCGCCCATTATGTCATCCTATGTAAAATTTCTACATGTATGTCTGTAGTTTTTATGGTGTACATAATAAGGAGTGTTCTATTCTATTCATACTAAAATCATGAAGATGATTCTTGTTGCAGAAAGTTTCGATGTACATATCCCGTCTGATCTCACATGCTGCTGGGTGGCGGACGCATGTGCTCATATCAACTGGCAAGCATGCTGGACGATGTAAACCGTTGTATGCTGTTTATGCGGCTGCAAGATCCTTGCTCTGCTCTCAATATGTTTCGTCTTTGGTAAGAAGATTTTAATTTTCTGAACCTTTCTTATTTATTAGTTTATTTATTTTACCTCGTCGGTCTAGACCGACAGACAGCAGTAGCGCTTCGCAAGCGCTACTGCTGAGTATGAGGTCCTGGGTTCAATTCCGTAATCGGGCAAAAGTATTATTGGATTTATTCATCTGGATTTTCTCAGTAGCAGCCCGGAGTCTGGATTTGTGCTCGATTGATGGCAATAGGCTCGCTTTCTATTACATGGGACTTAAACATAACTGGCGAAATATGCATGGGTACACCTCTGCCTAACTCTTCGGGGAATACAGGCCTGATTATGTTATTGTTTATTTTGTTAGGGAAAACAAACAATTGTACTTTGTATATTGTAATATCATCATCTGCCTAGCCTTTTCCCAACTGTGTTGGGGTCGGCTTCCAGACTTGCCGGATACAGCTGAATACCAGTATTTTACATGGAGCGACTGCCTATCTGACCTCCACAACCCAGTTACTGGATAACACGATACCCCTTGGTAAGACTGGTTGTCAGACTTTTGAGCTTCTGACGACCCGTAACGACTGTCAAAGATCTATAAATGACAGCCGAGACCAACGGCTTAACGTGCTTTCATTGTATATTGTAATATACAATGTACAATTGTTTGTTTTTTGGTGTACCTAAGATTACAAAATAATTGTAACTGGGTAAATATACAGACGGTGTTCTTATGTGCGTCCTCTGTCCTATGAGAATGAGTTTTGCGAATCTAACCAATGCAGTGATAAAATGATTAGTCAGACCGTAATGTCAAAAACGCTGCATGAACCTACTTAAGCATTATGTCTGTTGGGGTCTCTTCTTATTCATGCAATGCAAAATTTCTTATTTGTCTATTTTTACCTACACATTGGTCTTTATTCGCTCAAAAGATGAAATCGACCAGCTATGAACAATACGCTACCTTAAAAAAGTAAATTTTACACCAAAGGGGCATCAAAGAAAAAATGTGATAACTTTTTAATTAATAAAGATAATCTGTTAAAATTTTCACTGTTGTCAGTTCTCTTGATAATACAAGCAATGTCTTTATTGAATTTCTTCATTAAATGTTAGTTTTGAATTTAACCCGAGTTGGGCAACACAGACAACGGAAGGTACACGGGTGGGTTATAGTCAGTAAGAGTCTGACAAACCCTCCCGCCCCGCCCCGAGCAGGAGAAGTTATTTGATAATTTCGCAACCAAAAAGAAAATAAAAACCGTGTGTACACTAAAAGCCGATAAATTCATGTGTAATAAATTACACCAACTCATAGTTAGCGTACTACGATTATGTCAAATGGCGAGAATTCTAAATCAAAACATGAAATTCATATTAATTGCCAATCTTTATCTAAAATATCTGAAGTAAAAAACACTATCCTTTACAATATTAACAACAATAAAAATCATTGCTAATACCATAAACCACAATGTAATAAGCATCTCGTAAGACTGTACTTTCATCTAAGTCTGTCCTCCCATACCAATTAACACTTTAATTTGAAAACATTGTCAAAGCCAATTATTTTTAAAAGAGTAACCGTGGAGTTTCTTGCCGGCTCTTCTCCATAAGAAACGACCAATAGGAACCGTGCACCTAGCTTCTGATGTTTCATAAATAAATGAAGGTTTATGTGAAATAAAATATTTTTATTTTGATTAAGTCGTGTCTTTTTTTGCTACGAACGGACTACACCAGGTTAGTTAAGAAATAGCGTAATGTATATAGCACGCTTGAAAAAAATACTTTCATTTAGCGTTGTGTTTTTGTAACTTCGTATTTTTTTTTATATATAATTGTTATATGTAGTTTATTTTTTATTTATTTATTTAACAGTTTATGTACACACATATAAACAGGCAAGAAGAAAGGAACAGAAAAATACGTACAAAGGCGATGCTTATTTCTAAAGAAATCTCTTCCAGCATACCTGCGATAGGAAAGTAGACAACGTGTGTAAAAGAGTAGAAAAGAAAAGAAAATACATAAAATAAAATAAAACTATTCACTAATTTAAATATAAACACACAATAAGAGAATATACTTACATTTATAGTCCATACTACAAATAATTTGGCATTAAAAACGGACATCGCCCAAAATTCAAGTTAGCGTAGTGTAAATTGCTGGTGTCGAAATGATCTACACCTAATAACTATGATTGACTTTAATGTAAGCACATCGATCTAATCTTTAAGACACACGACCTACAACAGACCTACGAGGGTGACACTGAAAGTTCTTAGAAAATAAAAAACTGGACAAACTAGCAAGTTATTAGTTTTATTATATCTTTTCAAAAATTGAAATGTTTTTTTTTTATTATATCGTTTACAAGTGGACAGTTCTAAAAACTTTCATTGTCGCCCTCGTACCTAAACGTTATTTTAAGACTCATGTAAGTGTGAAAGCACAGCCAGTTTACATAAATTAATTTAGTTGTTAGTGAATACCTAAAAATATTCATCGAAATTACATTTTCAGCACGGTTGGTGGGTTTGCGGATTCTTCCTGGGGATTTCATGGTGCGCCGCTCTAACTCCACTTTGCGTCAAACTATGGCGCGCGTACGAAAGAAGAATTAGGGCACACGACGCTTTGACGCTAGCTAACTTAGGCTCTGGGTTAGTACCATTTGAGGCTGTTTATGCTATGCCGCTTTCACTTATTTTTACCAACATGGCTAGGAGGTAATGTGCAGTGAGTACCAACCTGTAACCCAATTTATATGTCATTATAGAATGAAAATATTTTGTATTATAAAGTTGGCATTTCCACTTCTAACGGAATTAAATTGATCACATCGAACAATCGCATTAACAAATCACTATGTATTTACTATTTTAGTCCATTCGAATCGAAGGACCACATTTTTAAACCACTTATTCTTTTTTAACCCATTTTTTATAATTTTTGGGGTCCCTACCCGAAGGGTGCCAAACGGAACCCTATTACTAAGCCTTCGTTGTCCGTCCGTGCGTCTGTCCGTCAGCGGGTTGTATCTCATGAACCGCGGTTATATTGCCGTTATAACAACGAATAAAAGTTTATAAAGTTACTAATTACAGCAGGTCCCTTTTCGAGTACAAGAAACGTTATTTTTCCGCTTTTTTTGCACGATCTTAATACGGCACGGAACCCTTTATGTGTGAGTTCGATTTGCACTTGGCCAGTTTTTTACTATTATTGTTTTGTTTTCAGACAACAGGAAACTCCGACAACAGCTTTATGTGACGGCAGCAATTGGAATACGCCTGGGTCAGTATTTTATTTTATAAACCTACTTTTTTTCTACCAGGCAAAACAAATTGAGGCAACTTATATTACGACCAAAAAGTAGCGTCAAAAAGTAACCAAACAACAATTTTTCAGGCCGCCAGAACCGCCCCCTAGGAGTGATAGCTGGTAAAGCAGTGATCATAAGACAAATAAAATTGGAAAAAGGAACTGCTTGTAAAAGCACAAAATGTGTTCAATAAGTGGATAAGTTTTTTTAACACAATTGAGAAAAAATGAATCACGTAAAGTTTATTTAGGGTGCATTGTGTGAGTTATATTTATGTATTCTTGTGACAGTTGTACATCTGATACCATCGGAAGGGATTTCAAGAAATTAATAATAATAAAACGTTTATTTCGACCAATAGCACATGGATTAAAATATAATGTTAAAAAATGTGAATACATGGTCTTTGAGGTCAGCGGCAAACGTCGTGTAGAAGGACCCCAGTTCTTTTTGAATGGTTCACCAATTAGTAGGGTGTCAACTTTTAAATACCTAGGGCATTGTCTTGCCGCTGATCTCAGGGACGATGTAGACATAGAGAGGGAGCGCAGGGCTCTAGCGGTCCGGAGCAATATGTTGTCCCGTAGATTTGCGCGGTGTACAGACCAAGTAAAAGTAACACTTTTCAAGGTTTATTGCCAAAGTTTGTACACGGGCAATCTATGGGTCAATTATACCAAGGGATCGCTGGATGCCCTGCGCATCCAATATAACAATGCTTTCAGGATGTTGTACGGGGCTGCCTCGTTATTGTAGCGCGTCGGAAATGTTTGCGCAAGCCTGCACCGACGGCTTCTATGCGCAAGAAAACTGAGTCGGTACTGAGAAGGGCGAGGGGCAGTCGGAACAGCATCCTGAAAACTGTAGCCGGGAGCTTCGGCTCTCCGATTATACAACAGTTTGTGCGGAGGTTGATTTTTACTAACATTAGGCAATAAGTTATTTTTCGTATTTTACTAAAAACTATATGGATAATTGGTGTCCGAAATAAACTAATTCTATTCTATTCTATTCTAATAAAGGATGATAGGCACAAAAAATCTAAAAAATAAAAAGATTCATACAAAAAACACAATTCAAAAGACCACATAAACAGATTATAGATGAATAATACGCCTATTTTTTTTAAGCGTTTACTTTTGTGTTCAGTAGAACTGTATTGACTTTTTATAATAAGTATAAGATGTTCTAATTCAGCATTGAATGAGGTAAATTGGTAGGTAGAATGATATGTAATATGTAAATAAATTACGATAATAAAGGACAAAAATATGAATTTTAGAGTATCAATTAAGACGCAATTTGTGTGAGTACCTAACCTAAATCAAAACTTACCTAACTTACTAAAATAACCAACCAAGTGCATGTCGGACCTCGCGCAATGAAGGGTTCCGTATTTGGGAAATTGGGATCCCATCATCATCAGCCTACATACATCGATATACGTCACAGTCAAAACTCCAACTGCAAATTGAAGTAGGTCGACTATTACTCGTTAACTTGTAAAGTCCGCACACAAATATCATCCCCACATTACGTGCAAGTGAGGTACCCTAAAAATTATATTTTTCAAGATTTTTTTATACCACTTTGTCGGCGTGATTAATATGTATGCCTATGCCAAATTACAGCTTTCTAGTACTAAACGTCTCTGAGCTACAGCGGGGACAGACAGACAGACAGACGGACATGGCGAAACTATTGTTTACTACGGAACCCTAAAAACGATGAATCTAGCTGTACCAACCTTTAAAATTCCTTTTAACCACTTGTCCAATACAGGAAATGAGGTTGACTTAAGGATTTCCTTTATTCTAGAAAAACCGAAAGCAAGTCTACGAATGGCTGTTTTTAAACTTTTTTTTTTAAATTGGAAATATAGTAAAGACACTGTGTTGTATATAAAAAAAAATATTAACGGATACATCTATTGTGAGTGTGCTTTTTTTTAAACATTGTTCATTGGATAAAAATTACGCGAAGCTGTTACTACTTGTGTTTAAAAAATTTCTAACACAAACATCATATTACTCAACCCTACTTTCCTGACTATCATAAAAAAAAACAAAAATGTTCGTCGACCAAAAAATACAAAATTTTCAATACAATTTTCAAAACAATGACAACGTTTTCACAAAGATATTTATTTAGTTAAGATTTATTTAGCTTCCATTGTTTTAGCTCGACGTAACGCTGTTGGACTGAAAAATATAGTGTGAGTAATGGTTTCTTTGTTCCTTACTACATTCTATTTTATTAGGTTGGGGAAAAAGTCTTTTCGCATTATAGTATGTATGAACTTGTAATAAAATCTCTTTGGGTATACTATTTGTATCTGGCTGGTTTTGGTATCATTGAAAGTTTAAATTTTAAAGAACATAATTCCAAATTCAAATTAGGAAAATGTGTGATTTTCATTTGTTTTTCGTACCGTCAAGATGAGTGAATCTAATGAAGAAATTCGATACATTTTAAAATTTTACTACAAAAAAGGTAAAAATGCAACGCAAGCCGCGAAAAAGTTTGCGATGTTTATGGACCTAGTGCAGTGTCTGTGAGAGTAGCACAAATTTAGTTTAAGCGTTATTTGGTTTAAGCGTTTTCAATCCGGAAATTTTGATGTCAAAGATGCACTTCGCTCTGGTCGCCCTATTACGGATAAAATGGATGGCATTTTTGAAAAAGTGGAGCAAGATCGGCATATCAGTAGTTACGACGTAGCTGAAGAACTGGGAATTGACCACAAAACAGTTCTGGCGCATTTGGAAAAAAAAAGGTTGATATTTGGGTACCTCACGAGCTCACTGAAAGAAACCTAATGAACTGTGTACTCATTTGTGATTTATTACGACGTAATGAAACCGAACCATTTTTGAAGAAGCTGATAACTGATGATGAAAAGTGGATCACGTACGACAAGAACGTGCGAAAAAAGTCGTGGTCAAAGGTCGGTCAGGCTTCACAGACTGTGGCGAAACCCGGGTTAACTCGCAACAAGGTGATGCTGTGTGTGTGGTGGGATTGGAAGGGAATTATTCATTATGAGCTGTTACCACCAGGCACAACACTATTTTCATTATACAACAGATTGTTCACTGTTTTTTTGCCAGCTTTAACAATAAAAAACTACACTACACTACGAAATATATTTTAAACGATTGAGAGAAATATGTTTTGGAGCTTACTCAAGATAAATGTAACTAGATTATAGATTCACAGCATTACCTTTCCTTTCCCTTACAGTGTAAGGGGCATCCCAACTTTCTGCCACGGCGTGCTGTGCTGGTGCTGCGGCTGCTGAAAACCTCAAGTATAATAACCTTATCGATAGTATATTTTCGAGCCGTTTGGGCTTAAAACTCTCGGGCCGTGGGGTCCAGTTCTGATCCAGCCTATCCGAACTTGCTGTCCTCCCCCAACGACGCTCTAAGTTGTGGTTCGTACCCCATAGGGTGCCCTTAGCGTGCAGTCGCTTAGTAATGTAAGAAATTCGCCCCTGGTTTGACCTGGCTTTGAGTTACGTTAAGGTAGCCACATGATAGTCCAGTAGTCACCAACTACGAGATGAGATGCCATACATAAAATAAAGGTCTGAGTGCCCATGGTTTATTCAACGAAATCTCCAAACGGCTGTTCGACACTTCCCGTGACCCAAGGGTTGGCTTTTACCTTCGCCGGAGCCTAAGCAGTGCCATACAACGTGGCAATTCCGCCATTCTCTTGGGCACATTAGCAGTCGACGGCGATGCGGAGGAAGTTTTCAAAGCCTAATATTTTTTTAATAATTTGTATAGTTAATTTAGATAAAGAAGTTTATCCAAGGACCCATATACTTTTGTTAAATACTTAGTAATAACATAAAAATACAATAACCGAAAAAAAAGTTTAAGGGTTTTTTTTTTGTGTGGGATATTATCAAATAACTTCTCTCGCTCTGGGCGGAGCGGGAGGGTGTGTCAGACTCTTACTGACTAAAACCCACCCGTATTCCTTCCGTTGCCTGTGTTGCCAGGGACCTCGGTGACCCTTTCGTACTTCCACGCGACCCCGGCAGGCATCGGCCCTAGTGGACCCCTACACTTGTGCTGACATCACTTTGAGGCGCGCGTGGAACACAACGCGCCGTCGACCCGGGCCTGTTCTTTATCGGACGGCGAGCTATCCATTACTCACCGTCCGGAAGCCCGCGCCTACGGTGGCCGGAAATCCGCCCGTGATTCCCGATGTCCAGGGCGTCTCCTGCGGCGGCTAGGGGCGAGAGGGCGCGAAATTTTCCATTCCCTCAACCGTCCCGCCTCCTCCTTCGCGAGCATTACTGCTTCGCAGAAGGAGGTGACGGCTGCCCATGACCTCTCGCTCCGTACCATGGCCTGAACCAGGGCCGGACGCGAGAGATCTCTGCCGACGAAGTTTAAGGGCTGTGTTTGTATTACCTAACCTACCGTAAGTTCATCTTATCTAGTCTTTTCTAGTGAATTTATGTAGTTAGGTACTTGTATTAAATGAGTTGGCCAAAGTTAACAGAGTGGCATCAGTGGCATTTTACATGTCCTCAAAAGTGCAGGTATATGAACACTTTGGACACTCCCGTGGTCAGGGGCATGGCACAACTAAGTACAATGATTTATTTCTGTTCACAGTAAGTATTCAAGTCTCTATCTACCCCTATTGGAAATTTGGGTAGGTTTGTGTATTTAAACTTTTTCCTAAAGCTCTTTGTGGAACCGTAACATTCCAGTTAAACAGGAAATAATTCTAATTCTTGCATGTTACATAGAACATTAAGAAATAACTCGAAGATGAACCAGCCAGTGAGGTTGACAGGTTGAAACCCAGCGCCTGGTTAAACGCCAGGCCCAGCTTATTATCAACGGCATCAATTTAGGTATCCTCTCTCGATGGAAGGAAAGACACTGCGACCATTCCCAGATTGACGTGATCTACATAACTATTTGCTTCCCAGCGAATATATTCTCATTAAATAAGTGAACGTCGAATACATTGGCATATACTAATGACGTGTGACCTAAATGCCTGATTTACGTTTTATGGCTCAATTTAAATTGGCGTCGATAGTCGAACTTAATTAAGAAGTAGTAGGCCCTTTATTGACATTCTAAATTTCAAATTATGAGTTCACTAGCAGCTCATTTACATAACTCCAGGTTAGTATTTTTAGAACGATTTTCATTTCTCATGAACTGAAAGCAAGTCCCTATGTGAAATTCGGTAATTAGTGGTGTCCTGTTTGTACATCTTTCTGCCTTAGATTTGACAGTCATTACGAGTAGTCAGAATCCCGAAATTCTGATAACCAGCCTTACCAAGGTGTATCGTGTTACCGAATAACTGGGTTGCGGAGGTCAGATAGGCAGTCACTCCGGCTTCGCAGACTAGGCAGATAATGGTAGATCTATGCAGGTAGCAGATAGGCACCTATGTTATATAGCCGATCCAAAATAACAATATTACTGAAATAGGACTCTTGTGAACCCTTGAAACAACAACAACAACAACATAAATCCCGAAAGAGCAGTGCTAGCGCAGTGGTGGTGGTGATAACGACCGCTACTTACAAGTTGTAAGTCGTGGGTTTGAACCCAAGCAGGCACTTTACTTTGTGTACATTATTTCATCACCACTGCTCTCAAAACGGTGAAGGGAAACATCGCGAGGAAGCCGGCATGTCCTAGAACCAAAAAATCTAAAACATGTGACATCCGCCAACCCACACTGGGCCCGCGTGGTGGATTAAGGCCCACTCCCTCTCACAGAGAGGAGGCCTGTGTCCCAGAAGTAGGAACATTATAGGCTGATAACGAAATCCCAAAAACGGACCAAAAAATAACAAACCGTAGCCAAGACAACGCACTATGGGACCAAACAGTATTTTCCATCTCAAAAATGGTTTTGTCGAAAGTCGTAAATCCATAGATTGTTTTATGGTTTTATACTCTCAAAAGATGGAACTTACGAATAAATTACAAAATATAAAAAAATATAAAGTTTTACGTTTATAAAATGAACCTCAAACATTGGGCATAAATATTTTCATGCCAATTAAATTACCGTTAAGGGAGTTCAACACATAATTATTCGGAAGTTTTCCAAGGAAACATATTAGTGTTATACATCATTAGATAGCTTAGAATATACACTTTGCAACCACGTTCAGTTTTTGTAAAAAAAATATTTTTATTTAATTTTTTAATATTTTTTTAGTGAAGTAAAGAAAATTTAGTTTTTGTTAATTTCAATTGGAGTTTTCGTTGTTGCCGAAAGCAGCCGGTGTCAAGTTAATTACTCTATTAGAGACCTTATCTACTCAGTAATATGAGGATTTAAAAAAAACTTGAGCGTTTTTTGCGCCAGAGGTGATTTTGAAGCAATAATGTCAATCGGGGAAAAATCCTCGAAAATTACGGTTCTTCTTTTTTATTATGAAATATTATATTTAGTTATTATCCTTTGATGTCTATATTGTTTTTTTCTATTTCTATGATAAAAACATACATTTGCAAATTAAAAAACTGCTATTATATTTGAAAGAATCTTCCCATGGCAATTTTGTTTGGGGTGGTCACCTTAACCACAAGTATGATAAACTATATTGCTGCGGAAGTTATATTTATCTGTTGTGGTAAATAATTACAATCAGTACTGATTACACTATTTCGATGAGAACTGTTATAATCAATTGTCCCATGGTTTTTGCACAAGGCACTAAAATATTAGTCCTTTAAATACCCGTGTATGTTCAGCATACGATTCATCAAAGTGTTCAGATACTTCTTTTCAATAACAATTAACGCATAAAAAACATTATTATCTAACAATGAGTGAATTCGTTTGTGTTCGACGCGATCTTTGTGATCAAATAATAAAAGGGAAAAGTACTTCAGACCTCAAAAAATATTTATTGGAAAATTTTCAACTATCGGAAACTGACGTTAATACTGTAATAGAGAGTATTCAAAAAAATCTAACATCGAGTTGCAACCAGAAATGGACCAAAGCTCAAAGAAAGCCGGACCGGTTCGAGAGCCTATACTCAAATTGGTTAAATGGTGAGTTTAAAGTATCATTGAATTCTTGCAGTACCTCAACCACTGTAAATTCTGGTTTGAATACTTCTGGTGAACGTGGAAGACCAACAAAACAATATGACGAGTGCTCGGAAAACACAAAGAAACGAAAAAATATGGAGCTGGTCCAAGAGTATGGAATGGGACATGTCCGTAACGCTTATGTGCAAGGTTTAAGATCCATGGGGGAAAATGACGAAGCGTCGATTGTGACTATTATCAGAAATAAGGAAAAAGAAGAGAAAAAAGTTATTCTACAAAACATACTCAATCCAGATAACGCACTTTCCTTTACAAAAGAGAAAGCATTGAGTATATGCATTGAAACTGATTTAACCAAAGCACAATATGCGTACCTAAGAAAAAGGCTCGTTGATAAGAATTTAAGTTCTGTATTGCCTTCGTATCAAACACTAAGTGAAGCAAAAAAGGCTTGCTATCCGCCTGCATCCAGCATTACGGTGACAAATATAAGCGTAAAAATCAACCTGCAAGATCTCTTAGACCATACAGTCTGCCGTATTATAAGGATAAAGTCAGGATCGACTTACAATCGTCTCAAGCTTTTCACTAAATGGGGATGTGATGGATCCTCCGGGCAAAGTGAGTATAAACAAACTCTACCGGAAGAAAACGAACAAATATCGGACGCTAATTTGTTTATAGTGTCCCTTGTACCACTGCGACTAGTAGACGAAGAAACTTCTACGGTCATATGGAAAAACCCTACTTGCTCATCTGTTAGATATTGCAGACCAATTTCATTAGAATTTGCAAAAGAAACTCCCGAAAAAACTACAGCGGTTGTCAGTGAAATTGAAGCCAAAATTAATCAATTGATTCCAACTCTTGTGTCAATAGAAGACAAAGTCATCGAAGTTAAACATCAACTGTTTATGACAATGATTGATGGGAAAGTTGCTCAAGTGTTGACAAACACATCATCCAGTGCTACCTGCACTGTTTGTGGAGCAACTCCCAGACAAATGAATGATCTTTTAAAAGTTACAACGAGAGTTGAAAATGAAAATGCGTTTAAATACGGATTGTCGACGCTACACGCATGGATAAGATTTATGGAAATGATCCTCCATATTTCTTACAATTTAGGTTTTGAGAAGTGGTCTGCAACAACTCCAGAAAACAAGCAACTTAAAGAAGACAAGAAAAAATTTGTCCAAAAACGTTTCCGAGAAGTGCTTGGCTTGCATATTGATAAACCACGTCAAGGTTCCGGTAATAGCAATGACGGTAATACGGCAAGGAGATTTTTCCAAAATTACCAATGTTCTGCAGAGATAACCGGAATTGATGAAGAATTAATCAAGAGACTATATGTAATTCTTCAAACTATGTCATCGGGATTTATAGGAATAAACGCAGAAAAATTTGGTCAGTATACATTGGTAACCGCGCAATTATATGTAAGCAAATATAACTGGTACTACATGCCATCTTCGGTCCATAAAGTACTTATACATGGTGCTAAAATAATAGAGCATTATGCAGTTTTGCCTATAGGACAATTATCCGAAGATGCCCAGGAAGCTCGAAATAAAGATTATAAGAAATATAGGTTACATCACGCTAGGAAGTGTTCCAGATCAGCAACAAACGAAGACGTTCTGCATATTTTGTTATATACATCTGATCCTTATATATCTAGCTTAAATAAACCAAGTTTTCTAATATCCAAAGAATTATTTGACGAAGCTAAAGAATTGTTGGAAATAGAAAGTGATGAGTAGGATAAGTTTAAGTAATAATTTTTTTTTGTCATGTAACTGTTTGTTTAATAATAATAATTTAGTTTTAAACTTATTTTAAGCATAAGTGTAACTTTTATTGCTATTTTAATATAACTGTATGATTTTTTGTATGAAATTTCGTATAACTTTATCTTTGTCATTTTTTTTTCGGAAAAAATATTTTTTTTAGAATGATGATGTTTGATTTCTTTTATTGCCTAGATATTCACAAATACGTGAAAAAAAATCAAGGAGATAAATCACAAAACAACAGAGTTATCGATTTTTGAGATGGAAAATACCGGTTGGTCCCATAGTGCAACGGGTTGGTTCGCTGACATTAAATAACAACGTCTAATGTCCAACAACTTGTAATGTTTCATCATTTTAGAAGCTTAATTGGTTTTTTTGTTTTCTTACAAGAGTTTGGACACTTGCCTTACCTTTTTTTTTGGGTGGGGAAATATCAAATAATTTCTCCCGCTCTGGTTGGAGCGGAAGGGTGTATTGGACGCTTACTGAATAAAACCCACCCGTGTTCCTTCCATTGACTGTGTTGCCAGGGGCCTCGGTATCCCTTCCGGACATTCCCACGACCCCGGCAGGCATCGGCACTAGTGGACCCCTACACTTGTGCTGACGACATCTCTTTGAGGCGCGCGTGGAACACAACGCGCCGTCGACCCGGGCCTGGTCCTTACCGGACGGCAAGCTAGCCATTGCTCACCCACCCCGCTCTCACAAGCCCGCGCGTACGGTGGCCGGAAATCAGCCCATGATTCCTGATGCCCAGGGCGTCTCCTGCATCGGCTAGGTGCGAGAAGGCGCCCTCAACCGTCCCGCCTTACACGCGAGCATTACTGCTTCACAGAAGGAGATGACGGCTGCCCATGCCCTCTCGCTCCATACCATGGCCTGAACCAGGGCCGGATGCGAGAGATCTCCGCCGTCGATCGCCTCCACGAGGGCACGGCGGTGCTCTGTCCAAGCCGGGCAGACCTCTACCGTATGCTCCACCGTGTCCTCCGGGCGATACACACAGTGGTGACACCCGGGCATTTCCTCCCTCCTTATCCGACACAGGAACCTCCCGAAGCTGCCGTGTCCGGTGAGGACCTGCGTCAGGAGGAAGGTGAGGACGCCGTGGTGCCTCTCTAGCCACTGCTCAAAGACGGGACTTATCGCCATGATTACCATACGGTAATCAATAATGTAAGCATTATTGATTACCATACCAATATAATCAATTATTTTGTTATAAACGTGAGTACAGAAAGTGGACCTGGCAGAGCCCTGATGGTGCAACAAAAAATGAGATTGACTTCATTATGTCGACGAAGAAGCAAGTATTCAATGATGTCTCTGTGATCAACACGGTGAAAACCGGAAGTGATCACCGAATGGTAAGAGGCACATTGAATTTAAATATCAAGCTGGAAAGATCTCGACTGATGAAGTCTACGCTCCGCCCAGCTCCGATCCAAGTCCAAAACCCCAAAAGCTTTCAGCTCGAACTTCAGAATCGTTTCGAGTGCCTAGGGAGCTCCGTGGATGATTATAACGATGGGTTCGTGGAAACAGTCCATACGGTTGGATCTAAGTTCTTCAAGACCCGTCGTACATATAGAAACAAGAAGCTCTCTGATCCTACTATACGGGTCATGGAGGAGAGGCGCGAGATGATCCTGCAGTCTTCAGTTGATGCGTTAAAGTACCGCCAGCTCAATAGACGGATCTCTAAGTCCTTAAAAAGCGACCTTCGCCGCTTTAATACAGAGCGCATTAAGGACGCGATAGAGCGGAATAAAGGCACCAAGATCTTTACAAGAGATCTGTCTATTGGGCAGAGCCAGCTTGTGAAAATGAAGACCAATGATGGCAGGATCGTATCCGCCAAACATGAGCTGTTGAGAGAGATCGAGAGTTTCTATGGACATTTATACACGTCAACAGGTAACCCTGGTATGAATCTGGCAAATGACCCAAGAGCTAGATTGACCCGACACTACACCGAAGACATCCCGGACTTCAGCTTGTACGAGATTAGGATGGCTCTGAAGCAGCTCAAAACAACAACGCGGCCGGGTGATGACGGAATTACGGCTGAACTTCTAAGGGCCGGTGGAAAACCCGTTCTCAAGGCTCTCCAGAAGCTGTTTGGTTCCGTCATACTCGAGGGCAAAACGCCACAGGCATGGAACAGAGATGTGGTGATACTGTTCTTTAAGAAGGGCGACAATACCCTCCTTAAGAATTATAGGCCCATCTTACTTCTGAGCCATGTCTACAAGCTGTTTACAAGAGTCATCACGAACCGTCTCACGCGCAGGTTTGACGACTTCCAGCCTCCCGAACAAGCCGGATTCCGTAAAGGCTTTAGCACTGTAGACCACATACATACGCTGCGGCAGGTTATACAAAAGACGGAGGACTATAACCTGCCTCTGTGCTTAGCGTTTGTGGACTACGAAAAAGCCTTCGATTCGATCGAGACATGGGCTGTACTGCAGTCTCTTCAACGGTGCCAGATCGACTATCGGTACATCGAGGTGCTTAAGTGTCTGTACGAAAACGCCACTATGTCAGTCCGACTCCAGGACCAGACCTCGAAACCTATCCTTCTGCAGCGAGGTGTGAGGCAGGGAGACGTTATCTCTCCGAAACTGTTCACCGCTGCACTGGAAGATGTCTTCAAGGTTCTGGACTGGAAAGGGCCAGGCATCAACATCAATGGCGAGTACATCAATCACCTTCGGTTTGCCGACGATATAGTTGTCATGGCTGAGACTATGGAGACCATCAGTACAATGCTCGATGACCTCAGTAGAGCTGCCGAAAGAGTGGGTCTTAAAATGAACAAAGACAAGACAAAGATCATGTCAAATGCCCATGTTACACCCACTCTCATGAAAATCGGAGACGCTACGCTCGAAGTTGTGGATGAGTATGTTTATCTAGGACAAACTGTCCAGTTAGGTAGGTCCAATTTCGAGAAAGAGGTCAATCGTCGAATCCGACTCGGCTGGGCAGCGTTCGGGATGCTACGCAATATCTTCTCGTCCCACATACCGCAGTGTCTCAAGACGAAAGTCTTTGACCAGTGCGTGTTGCCAGTGATGACCTATGGCACTGAAACGGTGTCGCTTACAATGGGCCTTATCAAAACGCTAAAAGTCACTCAAAGGGCAATGGAGAGAGCTATGCTTGGAGTTTCCCTACGTGATCGAATCAGAAATGAAGAGATCTGCAGGCGAACCATGGTCACCGACATAGCCCGAAGAATTTCCAAACTTAGGGCAGGGCACATTGCTCGCAGAACAGATGGCCGATGGGGCCGAAAGGTTCTGGAATGGCGACCGCGTACCGGAAGACGTAGCGTTAGAAGGCCTCCTACAAGGTGGACCGATGATCTTGTGAAGGCCGCAGGAATCCGCTAGATGCGGGAAGCACAAAACCGGTCGAAGTGGCGGTGCTTGGGGGAGGCCTATGTCCAGCAGTGGACGTCTTTCGGCTGAAATAATGATGATGATGATGATGATTTTGTATTAAAATAAATACATATAATATGAAAAACTATTGCAGATATTTTGTAAACAATGCAGAACATTACCCAAACATATAATATATTTATTTATATTTCCAACGGAAACAGGAAGGCCCAGGAAGACCCTTAAGGCACAACTGCCTTAAAAGTACATTGTTGAACATTAAAAATAAACAGCCTCATTTAATTATTGTTTAATTTTCAAGGTTTGTGCAAACGTCCGAATAAATCTTTAATGATATCATGCAGATATGTGTTTTTTAAGTAAATCAACAAGTATATCTCAATGTGTATAGTATCAATATTTAAAGTGTAACAGGCAGACCGCTGACAGACTTATTTTCACGTAGCTTTTATTCAGATAGGTACGAAAATGTTAATTGTGCGAGTACCAAAGGACCAAATTGGTTTTAGGTGCAACGTTCCCAAAAACCAAAGTTCTTTACGAAAGAAAAGCAAATCAAAAAGTTTTTAGGAAGCCGGTGATCAATTAAAACTTTTATAAGAGACTTCTTTGAACTAGACGCTTCTATTACTACCAAAAAAGATCTTTACATACATCCAATCTGTAGCAATAGATCGGATTATTGGTTTTAACCATATTTTTTTTTGCAAACCTCAATAAACGACGTACGTTACGAGCCACAATACTTTCCGAGTCAAATGAAAAAAATACGTACGGCGGGAAGCCGAACTCTTAGAGCATACAACCGGTACCGCTACCGGTACCGGAGCGCTACCGGTATTTGTTTACGCGCAATATTTATCAGATTGATTACAGGTATAAATAATCTGGCATATATCAAAGGAGTATCCGGACCGAAAGTTGAGGTTACTTTTATTCGTAAATCATTTACGTTGGAATATTTATTGTTATGCGTAATGAACTGTGTACTTAATGTATGTATGTTTGTTTGTTTTGTCAAAAATATGGCGCACAACTGGAAATCTTGGCGAAATGGGAAGAACATTCTGAATCAAAATTCCATACTCATTATTTTAAATTAACTTTTATTTCACAATTACAGCATATATGGATTTTAATTAAAATACACAAGCTAACACTAAAATATGTATAGTATGTACAAGTATATAATAAAATAAAAAAGGGGGAAGTGCTCATTGGGCATCAAAAAATTCGTCCGCATCGATGTCAATGGGAAAAGTGCACAAAAGGCTGGCAGCATTGCCACGTTGGATGCTGATTCTTTGAGCTAAAAATAGGTCAGCGATGTCCCGAAATATTCGATGAAATTATTAAATTAACTTAGTGCCAAAATAGATGGAGGCACGGTACCCTCCCACTCCGTAATCCAAACAAACGAACCTATCTTCCACCTCCAGACTCCACACAAGACAACCTTCGCGTCACATCAATATGATACACTGAGTACCCACATCTATACCAAAATTAACAAACACCTAAACATCACAAACCGAAACACGCATGCTCTTAAATCTAAATTAACCGACTGGCTTCTAACGAAGGACTATTCTTACATGGAGTCATTACTAACATACACTCAATAATAATACACAACACACGCTACCCGTCATACACACACACACACATGCACACATACGCACACACTCACCTACACACATACGCACACGTGCCCTCACACAACCCATACATGACACATCACATCACACTTCTTTTTTATTTTATATGGTTGTACTTCTTTTTTGTACTTTTTTGGATTGTAAGTCAAACGGTAGACGGGCACAGTCCTCTTGCTAAGTTTTGTGGTTCATGTCTTTGTATTACCTCGACCAACCACTACCTCTTAACTTACAGGTGTATATCCTAGTTTAAGAGGCTAAGTGATCAACCATTATTGTACAGATTTGCAACATGAACTTTGAATGTGAACTAAATCTATCAATCTGTATTGCTTGTATAAACATTATTATTATTATAATGTCACTTAGATATTTTACTTCCTAACTATATCATGAACTTAACTAATTAAACGACTAAGTTAACTCACAGAAAACAAAGTCCTTCGCTTCATAATAAACAAAACCAGAGCACATCATTTCAAATGACAATCATAAATCAGACAAAACAATTCAGATTCGGAGCTTTCACAAAACAAATACAATTTAGTTGAATAGAACCGCCTCCCTGATATACGAGTAACTTCGTGTTTGAGTCGAACCATAGAGCAACAAAAGTTTATAGAAGTGCCGCTTATGTAAAGTCGGTAGACAGAGAACAGTATCGACGCACAGTGGAACGAATGTATGGGAGCGGTTGGACGTAGACATGTCCGAAAAATAAGAGTAAAATTATGCCAAACTAATGATGCCATCTTATTCGATTACTTAATGCCTTCATAAATTGTGGTGATGAATTTCTTCATAACTCCCATATTTCGGGAGTAATTTGAGAAAATGTGAAATTTTACTATGAAAATGAGTGTATCGAGCTCTCTCCCTCCTGATTCCGGGCTTGTTTCAAGTAGCGGTCTCTAATATCGTAATGCTATTACTAAGAGCTATATTTAATACTAAGACACATAGTGCACCAAATGTGCACTTTCTGGGATAAAAGGAAATGAAAATTTAAAAAAAAAAACGTTTTTTCCCCATTTGTATTTACTTTAAACCGCAGACAGACTTATTAAGAGGTCTATAAATATATTATATATATACAGAAATATATATTAACAAAAATATTCACAAGAACTGATGAGAGTATGACTTTTAAGTAAGTTGATAATAAATTACCTAGTTTCATTAAAAGTACAATAAATAATTAAGATGTAAGCTCTAATTTACTAAGTTACACATTTTAAAACAATAACATCATTTAATTATCTTCGTCATCATCATCATCATCAATTAATTCAAATTCAGAATCGATGTCCGCTAAATCATTTATGTTAACAAATTCGATATCACTTTTCTCAGAATCCGTAAGCTCATAAAATTCCTTAAAAGAAGATTTTTTTACAAACTTATTTCCTTTTGGACGGATACTTGTAACAAGTGGATCAGAAGACAGTAAAAGATTGTGCATAATATCTTCATTGCATGAGATACTGCTATGCTTTCGAGAATGCCCCTCTCTATATTTTCTAAAATCTTTATTTCTAGCCTCAGATGCCTCTTCGGATAGAAAACCAATGGGCACAATTGACATGTTCTGAACTATGTCTGGCCCATGCATTAAAATTTTATGAAGTGAAGAAGGCATATAATACCATGGGTATAACTCCACGTAAAGCTTAGCAGTATCAAAGCAGAACTCTCGGAATTTAGTTACGTTGATCTTCTCTCCTGATGAAATACACTGCAAGATCACACAGATTTTTCTTAAAAGCATAGCATCTATTCCGGTCAGTTCAGCAGATTTAGTGTAGTTTTCAAAAAATCTCCTTGCCGAGTTGCCATTGTTGGTGGATCCACTGCCTTGTTTCACAACATCGAGAAGTAAGCCCGTTTCTCTTCTTACAGCCTCTTGAACTCTTTTCTTCCTGTCATCAACTTGCCTTTTTGCTATATCACCCCTTACTTGCCATGATTTTATGTCTAATTTGTAGGAAATGTGTAATAAGCATTCCATTGAGCGAATCCAAGCGTGAAGGGTGCTTAAGCTATATTTATACATGTCCTCGTTTGCGTGTTTATCTTTGATTAACTCTAAATTATTCATTTCTTTAGGACAAGCCTTGCATATGTCACACACTGAAGCTGCTGTATTGGATATAATGGAATGAATTTTACCATCAATCATTGTCAACAGCAGTTGGTGTTTGACACTAATTCCATCAGTGATGGTGGATGGAGTTAAGGCTTCAATCTCTGCTTCGATTTCAGCCATCTCTCTCTGCACATTTTCTTTGGTTTCCTTTATAAACTTAAACAATATTGGCCGGCAAAATGAAGTGGAAGATGGTCGCTCGTTTTCCCAAATTGTTACACCTTTTGAGACGAGCCGCAGTGGTACAAGACTAATCATAAAATTACTAGCAAGATCGATTTGCTCATCTTCACTCGTCCTTTGATGATAAATGCTTTGGCTAGATGATCCGTCAAAACCCCATTTGCTGGTCAATACGAGCTGTTGATTGGGATCAACAGGGGTTTCTAACGACCTAATAAGTCTTCTTGAGGTTAAATCCATCAAGGCTTGTAATTTGATTTTTGCAGAGCTCTCTGTAACTGTGAGATCTTCTTTGGCCGGATAGCACTTAATTTTTTCTTTAACCAACATGTAGTAACTCGGGTATTGAAGAGCTCCTTCTTGAGTGTTGAAATCCCGAAGAGTGTTATAGCGCCATTTCGATAAGTTCATCGATACATAAAGAGCCAATGCCTTCAAAGGGGATATTTCCCGTACCTGAATTGATTTACCTTCAATGAAGGCTTTGATTTTTGAGGCCTCTTCTGGATTCTCCGTCAAGTATTTCATAACATAAGCTGTATCGCTTTGTCCTGCCTTTTGAAGCGCCCTTTCGGCCGAAAACATAATTTCAGCGCTGCTACTGCTGCATGAAAGACTATCTTCAGTGCGTCTTCTTTTTTGCCGGTTACTAAGGTCCTCAAAAGATTTACGAGGACTAGGATGTGTACAAGTTGAAGCATCAGATTTAGCAGGAGAAATTATGGGCTCGATGACGTCACTTATATTTTCTGTAGAAGGTTCCATATTTTCATTCTGTAATTCCGGCCATTGAATTGCAGCCTGTAGCCAAATCTCATGTTTCTTCCGAAACTTATCTGTGCTTCTTCCAGACTGTGTCCATTTTGCATAAATGCGGTAGCAAAATCGACGACACCAGTCTTTTAAACTTGTTTCAGCACTTTCACATAACTGAACACAACTGTTATCTTTTAAAACACTGAACAAATAGTTAAAGTCGCGTAAATCTTTATGTGCGCGTGCGCATAAAGCAACGTGAATATCAAGATTTGTATTAAAATTTGGAAAATACATTGCGAGATTAGCTTGGATACAACGAGGTGTAAATCAACACTGATTTTAAAGTTACTAATAGTGACCTATTTATATAAAATCCAGGTATCCCAGGTATCCTTTGTTAAATATTGCAAGGTAATTAGTTATTGTGATAATTAGTAAATGATGCATGCTAAATTAGTGTATTAAGAGCCATTTAGTAATTAAATAATAGCAATGTTCTTATCAGTAATCATTAGTGCATCAGTTTTATATGTAAACCTTAAGTCCCTAATTATATATCCTAATTAGCTTATATCTTCTCTAATTGGCTGCTCAGAAATGTTATTGTAATAAGGTAAACCTTTAGAAAAACGGTTTTAATCAACAAAATAAACAAAAAATAAAAAAAATGTGTTATAAAATAAACATCACTCTTTATCCCAGAAAGTGCACATTTGGCGCACTATGTGTCTTAGTATTAAATATAGCTCTTAGTATTAGCATTATGATATTAGAGACCGCTACTTGAAACAAGCCCGGAATCAGGAGGGAGAGAGCTCGATACACTCATTTTCATAGTAAAATTTCACATTTTCTCAAATTACTCCCGAAATATGGGAGTTATGAAGAAATTCATCACCACAAGTTATGAAGGCATTAAGTAATCGAATAAGATGGCATCATTAGTTTGGCATAATTTTACTCTTTTTTTTCGGACATGTCTACGTCCAACCGCTCCCATACATTCGTTCCACTGTGCGACGCTACAAATCAATTTACTTGAAGTGAATACTTATTACTTATCTCGGTACACCAGCGTCGCTGTCAATGATAAAAAAACAGATCTTGTTACTTTTCATAGTGGTTTCGTTACTTTAACTTTCAGACACCGGGTAAGATGAGGTTGTGGGACTAGCCACGTACAGTCTGAGAAGTTCGACTTTGAAGACCATGGTCTACTGTGACTCATAACAATCTGACAGTCTCTTTCTAAAACTTGGAATTATGTCATGCTCGATGCCGCTAAAATAGTCACCTATCAAACTCAAACTCAAAGCATTTATTTCAATTAAACCAATTACAGCCACTTTTGGATTGTCAAAGAGTCGGTCAGTTAGGTAGAAAGTTGAAGCTGGTTGCCCATTCCAAAACGTAGATCTCTATGGAGAAGAACGGGCAAGACACTCCAAAGACACTTTTAAATCAGGATATTACAAATCCTGGGAACATTATTCTTGTTGTTTCTATACGTGAGAATAAAATAAATAAATTAAAAACAATTCAGAATATAAGATTAAAAATAAACTCTGGCAGAGATGACCAGTCTCAACTGACGGCGCCCGTTCACGAAAATGACGCGTGAATCAGCACCATCCAGCTCAGCCATTTTCTAGGGAACCGAATGATCCATCACACGCGCTACCATCAGCGAGACATTTAAGTGAGCATGACAGACTCTCAACTGCTAAGCTTTTTCATGCCAGTATAGTATACACCATAAACGGCTCCATGGTACGGGCTATCGTTCCCTACCAGCCTTTTCCGTACTTTTGCTTCTACATCTTTAATCTATGCTCCAACACACTTTCTGGAACAACTGCGACCAAACAAGCAAGACAAACAACACGTTTGTTAATCATAACTGGCGTTACTAAAACGTAGAGTTAATCAGCACACAATAAGTGCTTATGTAAATGTGGACTCAAATCTAGGTAATGGGAAATTGGTATATTTGTTAGGTTGGGATTATTGAGTTTCAACGTAAACCGGAGCAGATTCTGTGAACAAAATGTTTGCGCAACATGTTGTTGGTCGGGACAGAAAACGTCTCAGTCTCCTATTAGGCTTAGCACGAGAACTGTAGAGAAGAGTTTTGTCGACGGAAGAGTAGAAAACCGGCCAGGTGCGTGTCGGACCACGCACAATGACGGGCTATGTAGGCTTTACAAGTTAACGAGTTATAGTCGACTAACTTAAATTTTAAATTCGTTTAAATTCGTACTTGGGACGAATTTATTCCAAAAACAAACTCAACATTGTAGTTGAAAAACCTGTTTTCCGATACATCGATATATGCCACGGTCAATTCTCCAACTGCAAATTTAAGTTAGTCGACTATAACTCGTTAACTTGTAAAGCCTACTTAGCCGTGATAGTTTTTCTTTTAATTTCATTATATGTACTACTGCCATTAATTTTTTCACATTCACAACAACCATTTCGCTGGCGCCCCCCCCCCCCCCCCCCGCGGTTGTTGTCTTCTTCGTCACTTGACTCTAACAAAAATTAGCACTTTAATGCTTAAATATTACGCAAGTGGATCCTTGAATCGAAAAGTGGTGAACAGACCTGCAATATTTTTAAACGGCCTATCCAATGATACTCCACAACAAGGGGGAGGGTAGACGAGAAAAAAAAAATCATCCCCACATTACGTGCAAGGAAGGTACGCTAAAAAAAATTGCTTTCAAGATTTTATTCTAGCACTTTGTTGGCGTGATTAATATGTATACCTATGCCAAATTACGGCTTTCTAGTACTAAGCGTCTCTGAGCTACAATGGGGTCAGACAGACAGACAGACGGACATGGTGAAACTACAAGGGTTCCTTGTTTACCACGGAACCCTAAAAATGACGATTCCGTGTAGATGATTGACAGTTTTCTACCGAGAAATGTAAACAAGCGATTTCTATTCTACATTAGGTAGAGTAAAATAGAAAACATCATACTAAGCCTGCTGACATACACCGAGGTTGTCACATTTGACATTTGTTTGACACATCTTTAATTGGTGATACCTGATCTAATATACATTGAACCTCAATGGTTGGAATGTAATCATTGTGTTGGTTTGAAACTTCACAGTACAGAACTATATTACTCGAAAGCTTTTAGGAACGCGTGTACTCATTAGATTGTTTAATGGGCTTGCAGCTCCTGAACGCTCATGACATTCAAACTATGAAAATTCAATTTACTTAGAATTGTTTATAATTTTGTGCACTGAGAAGCTCAGCTATTGGTGTTTTGGACGTAACCCTTGTAATAATCATAAATCCTAAATATTATAAATGCGAAAGTGAGTTTGTTTGTTACGCTTTCACGCTAAAACGGCTGAACGGATTTTGATGAAATTTGGTACATGGGTAGACCATAACCTGGAGAAGGACATAGGCCACTTAGGTACTACAACTAGGTACACTATAAGGAGCGTATTATAGAATTCACATACCTACGTAATCGGTCAAAACAAACAAAAAAGATTGCAAGACTACAAATCACAAGGCATAACGTACTATTACACGCAAAACTCAATCAACTAGAACCAGAATACGGATTAAATACAACATGCAAATATCTACAATTTGTAGGTGCGTTTGCGCAACGCGGTCGGATGTAATGATCCATCTGGCCACTGTCGACCGCTTAACATTTCACTCGGCCTTAAGAGTTGCGACATTTAGTATAGAGATCACATCTACTCATTGTTGACTAGATACAGAACTATTGGAGACGGATTATTGATTGCAAGGTCGCATTACGTGTCTGAAATATATTAGAAAGTAATATTTTTGATTTTATTTTTGAATATTTTTCAATGAAAAGGGAAGTATATAAATGCACTTTAAAAATAATGTTTCACACTTTAAAATGCTTAGCTTTAAAATTAATTGAATGAACTATAAAAATAATGGTTTCCACTATAAATATGCTTAGCTTTAAAATTTATTGAATAAACTACAAAAAGGGTTGGATCTAGTATCGTTTGGCATGAGTTGGGGGTAAAAGGAGGCTAAAGCTGGTAGGGGTTGGGTCCCCGATTAAAACAGTATGCCATTTGCGTCATGTGTCACCGTCATTCATTTTCAATCATTCCGTTTCTCCTCATACAACATAATCAGTCTATAATGTTGGGAACATTATAGACTGACTGCTGGGACACAGGCCTCCTCTCTGTGCGAGGGAGTGGGCAGTAATCCACCACGCAGGCCCAGTGCGGGGTGGTAGATGTTACATGTCTTCGAATTTTTGGTTCTTGGACATGCCGGTTTCCTCACGATGTTTTCCTTCGCCGTTTTTGAGAGCAGTGGTGATGTAATAATTTACACAAAGTAAAGCGCCTGTCTGGGTTCGAACCTACGACATACAACTCGTAAGTCGCGGCCTTTACCACTGGGCCACCACCGCCCCTAGAACTGTTTCTCCTCGAGTTGCGTGAATATGTTCTCTATACAACAGGTAATGTTAGTTGTTATGTTGTTCGCTAGCGAAGCTTCGGGGAAAAGCATGATGTTTTGATTTTTAGAGTAAGTGAATTGAAGCTAGTATTAATTGCATTGAAGAAGTATTCACTATCCGAGTTTTCGAATAACCAGACTATCAGTATCAAAAAAAATCATTAGATTAGCCCGACCGCTTCAGAAGACACGTTTTTATTTCGTTGACAATGACAGTGGGGCTTGTGGCTAAGTAAAAACAGCCGCACGGGTCGATCGATCAGGTTAAGCTACGCTTGCCGCGGTTGGTCCGTCGATGGGTGACCATCTTTACATACCAAGACCCCTCCGTGCCTCGGAAAGCACGTTAAGCCGTTGGAGATCTTTGGCAGTCGTTACGGGTCGTCAGAAGCTCGAAAGTCTGACAACCAGTCTTACCAAGGGGTATCGTGTTACCCAGTAACTGGGTTGTGGAGGTCAGACAGGAAGTCACTCCATATAAAATACTGGTATTCAGCTGTATCCGGTAAGACTGTAAGCCGACCCCAACATAGTTGGGAAAAGGCTAGGCAGATGATGATGACAATGACATTTGAATAGTATAATTGTCTCACTCACACAAATACTGAAAATCGCATCTAACCATGCGGGATGTATCAGCTCACTCTTCACTTAATTCTCAGTATGAAACATTTTTTGCGCGACGTAAGTATGTAAGAAGTAAGAAGATTTAAATCTTCAACTGGAACAATTTTGAGATATTCCACATGCAACCCATGAGCATCGCCATCATCATTTTTGTCTAGCAAATTATCCCGTTTATTCGTCGCAGCATGTGTACTTCTATTATATATCTCTATGCCATCATCTCAGAATCTTCCCCCTTTCTAGCCATTAGATCTTTCTTTACCACCTCTCACGTGCAAGTCTTGCTTATTATCAGATTAACAACTGACGCATCGAGCAAAAAGTTCATCATTTCTCAATAGGCCGTCCGAATATCTCGCCTTGGCACAGAATTCGTACAATAATTAATTACAAGTGCAAACCCCACAAGTACATTGTTATTATAATCATATATGCACCCACTGTGTGCTTAACATTTCTTTGTTAGAGGCTTTGGGCGAATATCGTGGTTTCATTATCTGTAAATCTAGTACGGTTGATAAATAATTTACCGTCTGTTATTCGATAAAGATGTTGAGAATTATATTAATCGTGTTCCTTATCCGTGACTAAACTATACGTTTTATGTTGTAACACCTTTTGTTCATTCAGTTGTACTCGTAAGTTTAATGTTAAGTACTACTCGATCCATCCGATAAGGACCAGCCAGGCCCGGGTCGACGGCGCGTTGTGTTCCACGCGCGCCTCAAAGAGATAGGCACAAGTGTAGGGGTCCACTAGGGCCAATGCCTGCCAGGGTCGCGGGAAAGTCCGAAAGGGTTACCGAGGCCCCTGGCAACACAGGCAACGGAAGGAACACTGGTGGGTTTTAGTCAGTAAGAGTATGACAAACCCTCCCGTTCCGCCCAGAGCGTTAGAAGCTATTTGATAATTTCCCACCCAAAAAATAAATAAAAAGTACAACTCGATGTTATTATTATGACGCCATTTAATAAAAAAGTTCATCAATTAAAAAGTTGAGGTCAAACAAAGTTGTCATCAAGAGACTTTAGAACATGAGATTGTTCGAAATTGGAATAGCGACAGGAGGATGTGAGTGAAGGACGTGATGGATCCAAGAGGTGATGAACTTAAGAATACATAGACTATGTATTCTTAAATATGGACAGAGAAATAAAAAGAAATGGACAAGTGCGCGTCGGACTCGCCCACGAAGTGTTCACCATCGTACAATATTAACACTACATATTATTTTATATATTTATATTTTACTTTATTTAAAAATAAACTCGTATCTTGTATGGTAATTTCAAGTGTCTACCTATTACGATTCAAAATATACAGCCCTCTGACAGACGGACAGCAGAGCGTTAGAAATAGGGTTCCATTGGTAGGTACCAACGGGACCCTATTTCTAACGCTCTTAGGGATCGGAACCCAAAAAGAGATGCCTCTAGCCTACTCGTACATCTAAAAATTTACATTCTGCTGTCAGACAATTGAGCATATATATAGCAAAATAGAAACATATACGACCGCTCTATAAACAATCATAAATACCAGGCTAGATCAATGACCGGCAACAACAAAAAAAGAAACAAAACAATGCTAAAGATGTTACAAGAACCTTGAACTAATGCCTTATAGACACGCTGACGAACCACAGTCAAGTGCCGAGTAGACTCGTCTGCCTAGCCTCACATAGAGCATAATATGAGCAATTGTAGATGTGGCATTGGCCATAGAAATATTGTAATAGATTTTCATTATATTAGCGTGTTTTAGATGTTAATACAGTTACAGCCAGACTCGTCTGCCGTATCGTACCTTCGCTACGTGGAACATAATCAGACAGATTGTGGATATGGTATTATTTTCCATGTAGGTAAACGTGGCATTGTCATTCAAATGTTTTTTTGGTGTACTTATTGAACTTACGCACCTGACCTTTTTGAAGAACATCATTAATGAGGTCACTATATGTCTTTCTGGGGCGTCCCCTTCCGGCATTTCCACTCACATCTGCCTTGTTAGTACCTTTTGTTAGTCGCCTTTCATTCATTCTCTCATCATGGCCAAACCCTCTAAGCATACTCTTTTCAATTTTAGTCACTACATCTTCCTTTAAACCGCACCGTTGCCTTATCACATCATTTTCCAGCCTATCACCACACATGCTTCTCAAGGAACGTGACCAGATGTATGAACGTAAACGAAGCAAAAGGAGTATGTAAGGAGCGTATCAGCAGGCTTAGCATGACACTCTCTTTTTCTTCGAAGAATAGACACGACTCTTTCCATACAAAGTGACATTTCGTTTCTCCTTTTCATCATCATCATCGTCATCCCAGCGTAGAAATCTTTCTACACAAAAAAGGACCTAGACAAAGATCGTTAGAAACGAAAGACAAGATGACAGATTGTAGAAGGATTTCTACGGTGAGATGTCAAAAACTGAGAAACGAAATGTCACTTTGTATAGAAAGAGCCGTGTCTTTTCTTCGAAGAAATAGAGAGTGTCATGCTAAGCCTGCTGGTGGCGTTCTATAGTGTCTGCCTACCCCCATGGGAAGAAAGCGTGAGTTTATGTATGTATGTATGTATGTATTAAGCTTAATATCTATAGTCACGTGAACGTAATGGCTAAAAGATTTGTCTGCCGTGGCAAAAATAGTGATACATACCTATACTCTGATTTTTAATTTGCTAGACTAAAATGACATTTGGTGTCGACATACCTAGTAAATAATCTAGTCACCGAGTGACTCTTACCAAGGACCACTGAACCATTATCTGCAGGAGGACCTTCACTGTTGTCTTATTTTCTCTGTAATATTAATTACTAGTTTTTGCCCGTGGCTTCGCTCGTGTTAATGTTGATTTTGTCAATAATTTTTCTATCCTTCGAGAACAGTACTTTTTTCTGGATAAAAGGTAACCTATGTCCTTTTGTGTACCCCTGACAACGTGTATGCAAAATTTCATGATAATCGGTTGAGTGATTAAGACGTGAAAGCGTAACAAACAAATAAACAAACAAACTCACTTTCGCATTTATAATATTAGTTAGGATTTATCGTGTTATTTTTGAAAAACGGTCGATCGCAGCTGTCATTCTGGTCTAGCAAATAAAAAATCAGAGTTAAGTCGAAATGTAGATGTGGAAATTATCTTAAGAAAAAGATGTAGATTTATTTGCTCATGCTACTTAATAGAAAAGTGGAGCGAGGAACTCGTAGCTAAGTAATAACAGCTGGATGTTTTGATACATCAGGTTAAGCTACGCTTGCCGGGCTAGGCCCGTGGATAGATGATCATCTTTATTTATCGAGATTCCACTGTGCCTCGGAAAGCACGTTAAAGCCGTTGAACCTGGCTGTCATTCGTGGATCTATGACTGTCGTTAGGGGTCGTCAGAAGCCCAAAACTCTGACAACAAGGGAAATCCAAGGGGTTACCCAATTACTGGGTTGCCGAGGTCAGATAGGCCTTTGCTCCATATAAAAAACTGTTATTCAGCTGCATCCAGTACGACTGGAAGCTGACCTCAACATAATTAGGAAAAAGGCTAGGCAGATTGCTACCTAATATGAAAAATCGAGTATTGCATAGTTAGATATTGCCTACAAGTCCACATACTAGGCATTCCAAAACTGTATGCATATAGGTACCGAGTAAATACTTAATCTAAAATTACAGGTTACTAAATTAAAAATTAGTTGATAGGTAATCTAATATACATTTTAATCAAACTCCTTTCCTAACCGGTAAGTCTAGCATCTGTGATACAAGGATAGCTAATTCATAAACATGCAAATTGCTTGTATCTATCTACCAAGTGCCCGAGTCTATAAACATTAATGTGATTATTTACAACGATAAACTTTAGAAAGTCACTTTTGAGGGTCCCCGTAGTCAACAAGAAACCTTTATAATTTCGCCATGTCCGTCTGTCTGTCTGTCTGTCTCGGCTTAGCTCAGATATTATTAATATTAATATACATATTAATCACGACGACAAAATGGTAAAAAAAAAATAAAATCTTGTTTTTTTTCCTCGTCTATCACATGGTGTGTGGTATCGTTGGATAAATCGTTCAAAAAAATATTGCGGATCTTTTAAGACCATTTTTCGATTCAAGGATCCCTTGGCGTAATATTAAGCTTTAAAGTCCTACTTTTTGTTAGAGTCAAGTGTCCCCCCTGCCAGCTAAATGGTTGTTTTTGGATATGTGAAAAAAATGTAATATATATAACAAATGGCAGTAGTATATATAACGAAATTAAAAGGAATACCATCACAGCTAAGTAGGCTTTACAAGTTAACAAGTAATACTCGACCAACTTACATTTGCAGTTGCAGAATTGACCGTGATGTCTATCGATGTATGGGAGAAAATGTTTTTTAACTACAGTGTTAAGTTTTTTTTTGGAATAAATTCATCCCAACTACGGAACCCTTGATTGTGTGTGGTCCGACACGCACTAGGCCGGTTTTGTTATTTATCTACTTGTTTAAAATACAGGATTCTCTGCTTGACACTGTCTTCTCTGTTGCATTGTTCAGATTTGAAAGCAGATTCCCAGAGGCCCATTTAATTAAACCGACAGGTGACAGGTAACAGGAGAAAATCTGACAATTCTTGTATTTTACAAGATTTTCTTAGTTTTAGTGCTTTATTAACAGGACCTGCAGGCTTAGCACGAGCACTGTTTTGTCTACGGAAGAATAGACAAAAATGACGTTACGTGTAGAAAGTACGACGGCAGCAAAATCGAAAGAGTCAACTGCACTTTGTACGAAATTCAGTCTTTTACATAATTCGACTCAGAATTCTTTGTTTTGTCATACGATTTATTTTCTGTTTGATTCTCAATTTTTACTGATATTAAGTCACTTATATGACGACAACTACACAATTTTTTCTCAAAGTGTCGAAGTACCGTATTTTGGAACATAAAAATATAATAGTAATATTGGCCTTCACCATTTCCTTGGTAATGCCTTATTAACAAAATTATGTAAAATAGGAGAAGATAGCTCTGTTCTTCTATTAATTACCTTCTATTAATTATAGTTTTGTGTTCAAAACGCTCTAAAAAATCATGATTTTGTAGATAACCGTATGTATATACCTTGTGGCCGTCGAATAGAAAAATTCAAATTGTCTTCACTACCTTAGACAACGGTCAGTTGTCAGTGTGATTTTGACAGTTTGGTATAGAAACTTTCTTCTGAAATAGTCTACATAAAAAAGGACATAGACAAAGATCGTTAGAAACGAAAGACAAAATGACAGATTGCAGAAGGATTTCTACAGTGCGATGTCAAAAATGGAGAAACGAAATGTCACTTTCTATAGAAAGAGCCGTGTCTATTCTGCGAAGAAATAGAAAACGTCATGCTAAGCCTGCTGTCGTCAAAGTTTGACCGTTTTGCCATTTTTTGACAAATTTGTCGCATTGTCAGTTATATCATAAGTGATTACAGACTCAGGAAGTTTTGTACTCACATGTTCATTTGTACTTATCCAATAATAAATTTTCCAATAATTTATTTTTATAAGACCATTAATATAAAATCTACCGCATCTATCTTTCCAACAGCGATGTCCCACGTATTATTTTAATGTAAACGGAATGAAGACGAGTATGTAGCAGACAAGGTCAAGTCTAGTTACGTCACTTACTACTTAATCTTCTACGACCTACAAGATCGAATCGAGCGCATCTCGGTGCATCGTTACGCCATCTTGTAGGTTGATGAACTTTGTAGTAAAGGTTGTAAATATTGTGGTTGAATGGTTTAAAATAATATTTGTTTTTGTTGGTTATAAGATTTAATAACTATGCTTTATTCGATAAGTAGATAATTGCTGGAAATCAGCGCTGTTGACGATAGGCTTGTCCGAAGTCACAGCATTTCGCTGAGCAACGACCTTTTCTTGCACATATGCGACGCACTGTTTAATTGTTCTAGTTATAAAAGTAGTTATTTCCCCACTCTGCAATCGGCATTCTGTTTTTGTTTTGATTGTATGTTGTCATCTGCCAGTGTCGCAACACAGAGTATGTATTACATAATCGACAGGATTGTCAAACTTATATGGGTTGATTACGAGGCTTTTAGCTACTTTGTAATGTGTATTTGACGTTATTTTTTGTAATGTGCGTTTGGTTTGTGCAGAATAAACAATGGTTCCTCCTTTTTTTTTCTTTATAAAATTGAATGAGTATTTGCGGCTAACCACAAAGCGTTCTCGCTTTTCGTGTATTAAGTTCGGTTTATCCGGTGAACAAGAGAGCGTTAGATATATTTTTGTAAAATACACAAAATACTGCATACACAATTTATTTCGTACTATGTGTGTTTTTATGATGAGAGGGGTTCGTGGCTAAATAATAACAGCCACACGAATCGATCGAAGATTAAGCTACGCTTGCCGCGGTCGGTTCGTAGATGGGTGAGCATCCATTACATATCGAGTCCCCTCTGTGTCTCGGAAATCACGTTAAGCCGTTGCTCCCGGCTGTCATTCGTGGATCTTTGACAGTCGTCGCGGGCAGTCAGAAGCCCGAAAGTCTGACAACTACGTAGTCTTGCCAAGGGGTATACCCAGTAACTGGGTTGTGGAGGTCAGATAGGCAGTCGGTATTTGTAAAACACTAGTATTAAGCTGCATCCGCTAAGACTGGAAGCTGACCCCAATATAGTTGGGAAAAGGCTAGGCAGATTGATTTTTTATGTTTATGATGATTTTTGGATACATGACAAATCTTATAACTGATTTATTCAGTACCTAACTGTTGATTGTTTTTTTTATGTTTTTTTTTTGTAAAAATCTTCATTCAGTTTAGTAACAGTTTACTGCGGTAGCTTAACTTAGCAGATAATGACATAAAATGGGGCTCATAATACTGTTATGATCCTTGAAAAGCTCTTCCTCATGCTACACGATTAACGATTTAAAACTAAAACTATAACAAGATTGAATCCGCTCAAAAACCTAAAATATAATGTGAACCTTCTAGAAAATCTACTCTCAAATACAAAGTAAGTAACCAAGCCTTAACACTTTAATACGTATATTTCCCCCACACGTTGCCCAACACCGTCTGACGGGTTTGCATGACCTTTCACCGCTAACGTCCAGTCAGCGCTCTAGATTCTGAACTAGATAAACCATTATAGAGAGCTGCAGTAACCAATAGAATTTGCATCGAGTAGATTTTGAATTTCACAAAAATACATCACCATTTCAACACTGAATTTTCCTGAATATGTCTGCTTGTATAATAAATTAGTTTTTTTTTTCTAAGTACTACAAAGTTTATGTTATATTTCAATCAAGAAAACCAGTAGGTAAAGTAAAGCTTACAAATAAAATCCCAAGAGTTTTTAACACGATCAACTTCCTATGGACCAGCGATTGTTCATAAGAACATTGCATTCGAAACGACAACAAAATAATCTTGATGAGAATCGTTGAGCGCTTATGATGACACTACTTCTGTTAGGTGATCGCTTGACGGGAATGCTGCATGGTCCCACCAAAACACTAATGATAACAGCACTTTTCACATAAGATACATGTAACATCGCCCCTGTATCCCCTGAAGGGTAAGGCAGTGGTGTACCTTGATAGACCCAAATTTCGCCAGTTAGGTTTAAGACCCATGTCCAGCACAAATCAAGACTCTGGGCCGCTACTGAGAAATTCCTAATGGAAAAATACAACAACTCTTTGCCCGAGCTGGGAATCGAACCCAGGGCGTCATGCCTCAGCAGTAGCGCTTGCGACCACAGGATCAAAGAGGCAGACCCGACGCGTTTCAGGCGTGTTTAATTGATGCCCCATCTATTCGTTCTTTAGATTCCTATGCAGTAAAATTATGTATGTTTGCGAAACATAAATCGGTAGACGTTCGAGAATTCTCGAAGTGCCACAAAAAGTATCGATATCTCGATAATTAATCGTCTCGTTAAGATAGAGCGATATAAATGCCGAAGCTGGTTATGAATTTAGTTATTTAAGTGCATAAATTTGTCCTTTTCTAGGAATGGAATTGCTTAAATGCCAAATCGATTTAATACCAAGCCGAGAAAACTGTATGAAGGCTTTCGAAGAATATTGGATCTTACGATACTGAACATATGACGTAGATATTTATTTTATATATTGGTAATTGTAATTATAAAAAATAGTTGTTTTTGCTAGATCTAAAGCTTAATTTTGTGAAACGCCTCGTAGAGATAGAGGGATTGAGTTTAACAGACTCCCGCAGAAGCTATTTTAGAAGCTTTGGATACGGCCTACTTTATCTACTACAAACAACCAAAAATCTACTGAGAATTCGAATAATTTAGCCACGAAATATCTTATCTAAAGCTGCCAAAAATCACAGAGATCCTTTTGGTTAGCTCTTAGATACCAAGTATTGTGAAAACGTCTGTGTCTTTTAGACAAGCGAATTCTGACCCAAATTCTGGCTATCCAGGCTTTACAAATTGCTGTAAATATTTCAGCTTTATTTATAGTAAAATAGAACAGGTACCTATCCAAACATTAGCTTCTCTTTTTTAGAGTTCCGTACCCGAAGGGTGCCAAACGGAACCCTTTTACTAAGCCTCCGCTATCCGTCCGTCCGTTTGTCTGTCAGCGAGCTGAATCTCATGAACCGTAATAGGTAGACAGATGATATTTTCACAGATTGTGTATTTCTATCGCTGCTATAACAACAAAAAATAAAAAAAATAGTTCCTATACAAGAAATGTCAAATGAGCACCATTCAGCTCAACCATTTTGAAGGGAACTTAATGATCCAACACACATGCCACTACCAGCGAGACATTTGAGTAAGCATGACAACAAATAATAAAAATAAAATAAAGTTTAAAATTAACACCAAACGTGCTTTTTTACTAATGTATAAAAAATAAATGTATAATTCAATATTGTACGGTAGTACGGAACCCTTCGTATGCTATTCGACTCGCATCGGCCGGTCTTTTTAAGGGTCACAAAAGAGGTTCGAGGGCCATTATTATTTTGTTCAAAGATTTACATTTCACCAACAGCAATATTGTTTTTTTTATATTTGTATTAACAACGCGACCACCCATTAATTAAATTACAATTTATCGAACGTAGTAAAACAAAAGTTTATAAGACACAATTCTATTTATTTATTCAGTAACAATTCACATTGCGTTTGTATATAATCCAGCATATGAAACATAAGAATTAGGGGTAAGTAGTGCCCTTGGAGTACAATCAAATCTTTTTCTCCTTAGCATGATGTTGAAATTCCAAATTACGAGTATGTCAACCCTGAACTTAGCTATGCGCGTTATTTATTATTTATTTATATTTATATATACTTTATTGTACACCAGATACATTACAAAATGAAAAAAAAATGGTTGTCTATAAAGTCGGTTTACGTGATAAAGAGAGAGAGATGCGTCACAAGCCGAACGCTTAGGCCGATCGTGCCTCTCTATCGCTAGTTCCGCGCTCTCGTTTGCTCGCTCGGCTCAGGCGGAACGTGACAATGAGTCATGCTTTTTCGTGCGTGCAGCCGGCGTTCATCGATGTATAAGACGTTATCACGTCAAAAAAATTATACACTACAAAATATACAATGGGTGGTTTTACATTGTCAGTATCTTCCATGAGTTCCAAGGACGTGTATGCAGGATATGCTGCTGTCTACCTATCGTCCTGTAAAGTATGCATTTGTAGCAAAGCCTTATTAATATGCACACCTGCCCTCCTAAGTCCAAACATCAGTCATATCTCACGACACGATTTGGTCCACTTAGATAACTAATACGCTATTTGAAATGCCTTTAACTGACTTCGACGGTTTCGAAATGAGTTCTTACTCGTATGAATAAATCGCCCAGTCATAGGTACTCGTATTATTCATTTACGAATGTGCGGTATTTTTCCACAATATATTTAATGATCCATTTACATTTTTGCTCCTTTCGAAGTTGTATATTTTCATTATTGTTCTATACTTTGGAAGTGGTGTAAACATTCTTTCAAGCCCAGTCGCCTTTTAAGGTCACCGATCCACCTATGGAGCACGAATAATATTTTATTTAAAGAAAGAAAAAGTATTTATTGGGACTCGCACAGGAGATCACAAATTAAACTAAAAACACTCATAGAAACATAAAAAAAAAAACAAAAACAAAGTAAAACTACATTAATAACAAAAAGTCCTGTACGAACTACATGTACGAGTATGTATTTATTTACACTACGGTACGGGGTGTATTTGGGACACGCACAAGTTCTCCACTCTTTGAATTCGTCTGCTTCAACGGCCATCAGTCAGATAGACATGGTCATTGACCAGACTATAGTGGCCATAGCACAGCACAAAGCCAAACACCGCTCTTTCCAAATATGATACAAAATGACATAATTGAACCAATAAGGTGTACGCGGATCCTCGCGCACGTATGGGAGTGGCGCGAGGAGGCGAAACGCCGGGGCGTAAGTCCGCTGCCGCGAGAAATCGCGGCACAGCGGACGGAGCTCCGGCGGGATCTCATGGCGTCATGGAAAGTACGGTTGTCGCAACCCAGTGCTGGCACGCCACGATTGCGGCGATAAGTCCCCTCTTTGAGGAGTGGCTGGAGAGGCGCCACGGCGTCCTCACCTTCCGCCTGACGCAGGTCCTCACCGGACACGGCAGCTTCGGGAGGTTCCTGTGTCGGATAAGGCGGGAGGAAACGTCCGGGTGTCACCACTGTGTGGATCGCCCGGAGGACACGGTGGAGCATACGGTGGAGGTCTGCCCGGCTTGGGCAGAGCACCGCCGTATCCTCGTGGAGGCGATCGGCGGCAGAGACCTCTCGCGTCCGGCCCTGGTTCAGGCCATGGTACGGAGCGAGAGGGCATGGGCAGCCGTCACCTCCTTCTACGAAGCAGTAATGCTCGCGAAGGAGGAGGCGGGACGGTTGAGGGAAAGGCACGTTTCGCGCCCTCTCGCCCCTAGCCGCCGCATGAGACGCCCAGGGCGTCGAGAATCCCGGGCGGATTTCCGGCCACCGTAGGCGCGGGCTTGCGGACGGTGAGCAATGAGTAGCTCACCGTCCGGTAAGGACCAGGCCCGGGTCGACGGCGCGTCGTATTCCACGCGCGCCTCAAAGAGATGTCGTCAGCACAAAGTAGGGGTCCACTAGGGCCGATGCCTGCCGGGGTCGCGGGAAGGTACTTATGGGTCACCGAGGCCCCCGCAACACAGGCAACAGGAAGAAATACGGGTGGGTTTTAGTCAGTAAGAGTCTGACACACCCTCCCGCTCCGCCCAGAGCGGGAGAAGTTATTTGATGATTTCCCACCCCCAAAAAAAAAAAGGTGTACGCGGAGATTCATGCAAGTCAGAACATACATAGGTACCATATATAGGACTGTAAAAGGCAAAATACTAAATGCCGTATTTGGTAGATTGTAACATTTCTAATCGCAAATAAATGTTATCTTGATGCTGATTTAATCGTTTCGTAATTCACACTGTAGTTCGCATTTTGATTTCCTTGGAGTGAATTTCAGAATATGTCAATCAAATCAGCTTATTGCTGTTTACTACAGGACAATTTGCTTATCTTGATAGTAATGTCGTAGATCATATTTTTTATTTCTTATCAGGACATCAATTATGTCGTCTTAAAAGCTGGAACCACGGTACTAAACAGCTCCCAACAAGTTATCAGTTATTATGTCATCATCTTAACTTCTTCATAAACCGCATCCTCCATATCTGGTGGTTAAGTTAAATTAAGTAATATCGAAACTCAAATCTACCTTATTACTTATAATTATCAGCTGCATAAAAAATAACAAAATGAACACTACGAGAACGAAGTAATACATCGAAAAAACCTCAAAACCACCGCACACCTAAATTCGCACACATAATTAATTGTCACTTAATTGGCATAGTAATTACACTAATTAATGTCACGCACATAAAAACACCATAACTGTCCCAAAACATTCATGTATTACACATGACTTGCTTATCATTGTGTAAACCAAATATGGTACCAAACTACTTCTTGAGTGACTCAGGTAATGTACAGTTGTCTAAAAAAATTGACAGGCAAGGAGATGTTGTACTTGACGCCCAAAAAGGGTACAAAACATATGTTTTTATTAGCATCCAGCATACTAATCTGATTTGTCGACTGTACCTACACAAGTATGAACTTAAAAGAGGACACTACGCAAGAACTTAGACCAAAAATAGACATCGTTTATTAAAGCATTTTTACACGTTTTGAGTGTGTAAAAGTCCTTCCTTTATAATATTTCGAGGTTTAGATATGGAGGGGTTGAAGTAAGAGACCGTAATGTGTATAAGCTCACGATTCTTGGTTTAAATGGTTATTTATCAAGATTGGGCCAGCCAAATAAGTACAGGATTTTTTTAAACACTTGAAAGCTAATAGATTCTAGTTAGCCTGCTGATAGAAGTGAATTAAAATTAGGCCTTGTGGATTTCACGTCTGCGACGTTTTCACCCTGTAAGAACTAAAGCTTCTTTCGTGCGATATTTACCTCCAGGAAAGTCGATGATATTTTAATAGGTAGGTATCACAGACAGCAGATTCACTCTTTATCAGCTACAAATAATCGTATCTAAAATTTCTTCAGAACCAGATATGCAAATTGATTCCTAACCTTGCCATCGTCCTTGATTTCAAGTTATTTCTATTTATAACACATTTTTTAAGATGACCTAACAGACTTTTTATGGTTACGTAGTAAACAAGGAACCCTTATAGTTTCGCCATGTCTGTCTGTCTGTCTACCGCTGTAGCTCAGATACGCTTAGTACTGTAAAGTTGTAATTTGATATAGGTATACATATAAATCACGCCAACAAGGTGCTAAAATAACATCTTGAATAATTTTTTTTTAGGATACTCCATGGTGTGGGGTATCGTTAGATAGGCCGTTCAAAAATTATGCAGGTCTCTCAAAACCACTTTTAGATTCAAGGATCCGCTTGCGTACCTAATATTAAGCATTAAAGTGATAATTTTTGTTAGTTTCAAGTGTGTCCGTCCCCCCCGCCCCTGCCAGCTAAAAGGTTGTTTATATGAAGATATGAAAAATAAATCATCAGTAGTACATATAATGAAATTAAAAGGAAAACTATCACAGCTAAGTAGGCTTTACAAGTTAACGAGAAATAGTCGACCAACTTAAATTTGCAGTTAGAGAATAGACCGTGGCATATATCGATTTAGAAGAGAACATGTTTTTCAACTACAATGTTAAGTTTGTTTTTGGAATAAATTCATCCCAACTTTCCAAATACGGAACCCTTCATTGTACGTGGTCCAACACGCACTTGGCCGGTTTTTTTACTATTAGTGCTAATCAACTAAACTGTGATTTATATGGCTAGAACGTCTAAAACCTCGATTATAGATCAGTAATTTATGCTAATAGGTACAAGCATTTTAATTTCACGGCCTGCTTATAATTCATCAACATGTCATAGGCCTTATAAATCATTTTGTTGATGATTTTGAGTTGTGACACTACTTTTAATTATGCAGCTATTATTTCAATTATAATAACATTATTAAGACATAGAGTGACAATTTTAATTTGATTTATGTACGTTCTTGGAAGCTTTTAAATGCTTAAGTATTAGCGTAGTTTATCGTACTGTGGGACACCCCAAGGATAGATGGATCTACGACCTTAAAATGGCGGTCGAGATTCACTGGGTGCGAAAGGCAGATAAGTAACTATGTGTTGAGGCCCATGTCCCGGGGATGTCCCCGGGACATAGGTTTTTGTATCCAGATTTTTAGCATCTGAAATCCGCACCTCCAACCTTTTAACAAACATCAGTAATTGCAGTTGTCACATTGCACCAATGGTTATTCTTAAGTAATAATCATGATAATTATTAATAACTTTGATATTAAATTAAATTTAATTCTTAATATTGATAACTTTGGGGATGATTATACAATGCCGCCCATGGGCATGTGACCGCCCGTATTTTGCTGAATATTTATGAAAATTATCGAAAATTATGTTTATAAGGGGGCCTGTCTTTAATATTTTTTTGTGTTATTCAAGCTTTTATTATTTGAGTAGCGTTTGTGACCTAGCTTTACCATATCTCCGATGTTATTGGCTCGATTCGGATTATGTTTATTATTTCTTAAAGCTTATGAGTTACGAGTAGAAGACTTTTTTTTTTCAAATCACAGTACAATAACGATTAAAAAAGTCCCTCTGGGGGATTTTATGGACTTACACATGTGTTTTTTAAATAAATACTGATTTTTTTTTAGAAAACAATGTCTTCACGTCCGTTTTTTTTTACATAGCCGACAAACATTAATAAAAAATGTTAGTTAATCCGATAAACTAACTCATAAGCTTTTAGAAATAATAAACATAATCCAAATCGCGCCAATGACATCGGTGATATGGCAAAAAATTTAAAATAAATCATAAACGCTACATAAAAAATAAAAATAATAATAACATTTAAAATATTACCCCCCTCCTCTTTTCAATTTAATTTTCGATAATTTTTCATGAATATTCAGAAAAATACAGGCGATGACATGCCTATGGGCGGCTTTGTATATGTATACTGTATAGTGTTCCCAAATTTATCATCCGTCTTGCTCGGGAAACATAAGCTACCTTATCCTAGATTGGCCTTTAATTGAAGTTTAGTATTAATAAAACCATAAAGCTTGCAAGACAGTCTGTTTCTAACTAATCAAAATGTTTCAAACAAGTATGATGAGTCACAGAGCTAATTGCAGTAATTTTTCTTGCTAATTGAGCAGACATTTTGTAATGACTCCGCAACGGAACTAGGTATTCATACGATCAAAGGACGAACTGCTTTATTTTAATTTAACAACTTTTTTTACGCAATGTTCTTTTTATAGCGCTTGGCTGATTTATTTAAGAACTGCAAATAATAAATTATACTAAGCTGTTACTTTATATATGTTACAATATTAAATTTAATTTCTTACACAATTATTTTGTTATGAAATCTTTATAATTATAATGCAATAAGTCTTTTTAATCCACTGCCCCAGAAGGAGGGTAATGTTTTCGAGAGTATGTCATGTCTTTACATGCCTTGTAACCTAAACGGCTTGATTGATTTTAACATATGAGGTGTTGTTATATTCGTCATAATTGTGGGAGTGGCATAGGCAAGTTAATATTTATCTAATACATCTTCAAATACAAAAAAAAATACAAACGATCATATAACCTCATGTTTTTTGTAGTCGGTAAAAAAGGGAGAAGCAGGTTTTTTTAAAATAAATTACAACAATATTGGTGTCAAATAAAAGCTAGTAATGAGTCAACTCCAAATATGTAGGTATATATATATTATAACATTTTACCAATAATTAACTGAACAACTCGTTCTTTAATAAAAGTAAAAAGCTTGAAATAAACCAAATTATTAAAAAAAAATACAAAAAAGGAAAAAATATAAAATCTATACTTATAACGAAGTATGGAAAAAAAGACACGTTGCGCCGACCCCAAATAAATTGGAATAAGGGCAGGAGAATGATGAGATTATAATGCTTGTTTTCTCTTTTCAGTTAAGTGTTTTTGAAGCCGCGTTTTTGTTTTTTTAACAAATCCATCGGGCTCATGGTTTGTTTACAATATAACTTCTCTTGCACATTTTCCGGATAATGTCTAAAACTCAATTAACCACCAACACACCACAACGTAATTTTCAGTAGGTATAAAATAAAGAGCCCATTTATTATAATGATACTTAAAAACACCCTGTTCTCTCCGTATCTTCCTATTATGAGAGTGAACAATCACCAATTTTGCGGGTCCCTCCCACGTGAATGAAGTGTCTCGCTTTTAATGCAAATTAGTCAGTTTGCCTTATCGCGATCACTTTGTTTTACCATTGTGTTTGCTTTGATATGTAGAGGTTGCGTTTCGGTTAAGTTTTCTACAGAATTTATGTTTACCTACAAACATTATTCAATGTGTAGGTCTTTTTAAAGTGTCTCTATTATTGTGTTCTATTTGAGGATAAGGTAAATTTCAGGTTTCAGATTCATGTTTCCTAATTCAAATTTTTCCGAAGCAGTAGTAAACATGGCAGTTTTCAATGTTTTTTTTTTTTAAATAATGTTCAATGTGCTTTCTCCTTCTTATACGTTCAAGGTACCTCATGTATATCTTTATATAGTATTGTGGCGGCATCTAAATCGCCACATGCGAACTACGCAACACACTGACGTCACGCAAAATCCTGCATCGCGCAAGCAGAGTTTACCTCGCAACTAGCATATATACCAACATCAACCGTCGGGCAGTTGCCCACCAGATACGACACCCGTCTGGTCTGAGGATCCTTCCTTTTCTACAGAGGATGAGTGGACTTTACACCCTGTTCCTCATGCCCCCATAGTATTACCAACCAAATCAAAACGGATACGAGAAAATTTGTTTTTATTTTATTTCAAAGAAGCCATATCTACCTAACCTATCTACCACTTTAAAACTAACTCCATTTAGGAATAAGTGGGTGATAAAATTATTGATAATCCAATTAAGGTTTTAAATAGGCTATAATAACAAACTAATGAATAGAAACCGTTTGTTAAAAATTAAAACTGCTGAAAACCGAATAATTGATGAAAAACTTTTACTTAGCGTTCATTTATTTACTCTATTGGAAAAGTTTTAACGAATCGAAGATTGTTAAACGCTTGTTGAAATTCTAATTGAATTAGTGTTTAGAAAAATGTTGCATGAATCTAGCCTTAACAAGCTGCCCGTTTTGTTTCAAATAATTTTGGGTTATTTTTCTGTCTTGTCAACATGAGCTATTCAATAATTGTTGATTAGAAAGATGGAATAGGTAGGTACTGTAAATACACACTACACTACACTAGCATAATCAAGTAAAGAAAATACATTAAGGGTCGCGTAATCGCCGTTGACCTTGGCCAAACAATTGCCCGTCGCGCTCACGCCACGCCGCCGCCGCTCTTCGGTTTCATAGGGAATATTTATCTATAGTAACGAACGTCCCCTGGCAACACAGGCAACGGAAGGAACACGGGTGGGTTTTAGACAGTAAGAGTCTGACACACCCTCCCGCTCCACCCAGAGCGGGAGAAGTTATTTGATAATGACCCACCCAAAAAAAGCGGTGTCGTAGCGAGGCTGACTGTTCTGCAGATATTGACCATTGAACGTTTTTTCTTTACTTGCTTATGCTAATGTAATCTAGTGTAGTGTAGTGTGTGTTTACAGTACCTACCTATCCATATTTTTACACTTCGCACTAGACTCAAGCGGTGTTATTACAAAACAAAGATTTCTTTTGACATGGTTTAAACCATCGAACCAGTTTTCGTAATAAGAACTTTACTATAATTGAAATGCAGTTCTTTATACAAAATTGACTATTTAGTCCGGTACTAAGTTGACAGTTTTTCATTAAGAACTTTAATGTAGTCGGAATAAAGTTCTAAATTCAAAAATGGCTCAATAATTTAAACCTGGGTCTGAAGATAATCCTTGTTTTGTAATAAGACGGAAGGTGTCCGTGCGAAAACATTGAGAAGTAACAAGGTTATGCAGGAGGCGTGTGTGGTAGACATAGTAGACATTGTGGGGCTTGTGGCTAAGTAATAACAGCCGCACGGGTCAGTCGATCAGGTTAAGCTACGCTTGCCGCGGTTGGTCCGGGAATGGGTGACCATCTTTATATACCAAGACCCTCCGTGCCTTGGAAAGCACGTTAACCCGTTGTTGCGGCTGTCATTCGTAGATTTTTGACAGTCGTTACGAGTCGTCAGAAGCCCGAAAGTCTGACAACCAGTCTTACCAAGGGATATCGTGTTATATCGTAAAATACTGGTATTCAACTGCATCCGGTAAGACTGGAAGCCGACCCCAACATAGTTGGCAAAAGGCTTGGCAGATGATGAGTCAGTATACATTATATTGTACCTTTCAAATCTTAAACCACCTTGTGCCATAATAGTTCTGAAAGACAAAACAAGCCTTAGACTTAGAATATAGAAATAACCAGAAGCCGCGAACACGCCTAAATATACTGAGGCGTCAAAAACTACTCTTAAATAGAGTAGTTTGACGCGCACTCGATCAGTTACTCTGTGAACGTCGTATCGCGTAACGTGTTTGACCGGTGTGCAATTTTATTTAATTATGCCGTCTTTTGTCGTTCATACCTGTAAAAATTCAGCGGGGCTAAAAAATAAACAGGATGTACGTGTAAATAGCGCATTAAAATATCGTCTTATTTAATTACTGAATAAATTGTTCAGTTTGTAATTGTCATAGAGAATGATGCATCCATCTTGTTAGTGTTGCCAGTATAAGAGTTTTTATTTTCCCTTATTTTTATTACCTAATACTTACATATATAATACTTACATATATTTTCAATTCAATTCAATTCAATTCATTTATTCATTTTGTGAACATAGGGTAAAAATTATACAGGTGTTTTACAAAGAAATATTGGTCCATACTATGTCCCGCCAGAAGGCATACAAAATTTGTTGAGGTAATCATAATGTCGCATTAATAAAATAAAAGAAAAAAAAATAAAAATATAAAGTCAAGAAAATAACATGTCACAATTTCATGCCAAACAATAATGGTTAATTAATAAAATGTCAATAAATGAAGACGGCACATAAACAAATAGGTAGTAAGTATTTAGTCATAATTTCGTATACAATAATAAATTATATAGTAACATTTTAAACAGACATACATAAATTTATAAAAATATTATTTTAATTTGTCATTAAGATATTCATTAACAGAATAATACGCCTTGATAATTAATAATTTAAAAAGCTTATGTTTAAACTCATTCATGCTATTGCTTGATACAATTTCATCAGGCAATTTGTTGTATAGTTTTGGAGCCATTGCATATATACTATTGTATAGAAATTTGGTTTTTGTGCCTAACGGGTGCAACTTTTTTGAGCGTCGTTGACTTTCGACAGCTTTAAATAAATACATGTTGTTTTTTACAAAGATACAGGCTTCATAGACATAAAGTGATGGTACAGTCAAAATTTTTAAGTTTTGGAAATGTGGCTTGCATGAATCCGCTCGTTTGATTTTACATATAGCTCGAATACATTTTTTCTGTGCTAATAATACCTCCTGAACTTTAGTAGCATTACCCCAAAATATAAGGCCATATCGCAAAGTGGAGGCAACATACCCATGATACGCTGTTAGGAGCGCTGTCTTATTCGCAATTTTGCCCAACGTATAGAGAGCATAAGCAAACTTACTTAACTTCCCACATACATTATCGATCTGACTCTTCCATGACATATCATTATCAATACGTAGTCCAAGAAATTTCGTTATATTAGTTTCAAGTATTTGGTCTCCTTTGTAGCTTACTTGAGCGTGTGAAAGTACTTTAAGACTAGTGTTTATGTCATCTTCTATTTCTTTATTATTACCAGTGTTATATAAAACTGTGCTGTCGTCGGCAAATAAGTGAGGGGAGGGCATTTATTCGTTGTAGTGTTAAATTAACAACAACTTTAAAAAAAACCCGGCTTGAAAAAGAAAGGTTATTAATGCAACCCGTATGTATATATGATTTTGTTAGAATTGCATAACAGTCATAATAGGTACTATGTTAGACTATTAGAATTTCTAGAGGGGGCGGGTTTATGAAATTATGTATCTATGAAAACACCAATTGTGTTTTTTTTATTTATATTATCTTACCAATACTGTCAACGTTTACCCCAAAACGGGTTCATAATGTCCGAGCTAGCAACATTACGCGGGTGGGAAGTGAGGCGGGCGCGGGACGCTTGTCTTGATTTTGGACACAGCGTGCGGCTTGCAATGACAGTTGAACGCGGATTCTAGTTCTTTCTATATTCTAAAGCCTTAGACATAAAACTGTTGATCACAAGCAAGAGGTGTGGCAACCATGTCATGCCAAGTTTTGATATATCTCCATCAAGGTCTTAAATATATTACATCAAGTAATATATTACCATCAATACGACGTGCTATTAATATTGCCCACATGAGAAATCATTTTTCCTGAATTTGGACCAAGGTGACGACTTGTTAGCTCTAGTAGTTGGTACAACCATACTGTTGATATGTGACTTCTCCGTACGCAATATATCTTATATACGCTTTAAGGTCATCACTCATTATAACAGCTGCAACGACACAGGAAATAACTTGTCATTCAATTTGTCAATCAAGTGCATTAAAGTCTATTTTACGGATACTAAACAGAATAGTGGACAGTTCGCGGGCAGTGCGCTGCCGGCGAACCGTCACATGTCGCGCCGACCGCGCTTTTCAAGCGAGCACCCCGCTCCGCGAAGAAATGCAAGCGGTATGCATGCCACGCCTCACCTCCCGCGCGCGATTCTGTCTTAAGTTCGCGCGGTTCTGTCTGTCTTAAGTTCTTTCAATCATGTATTATTCTCTTCGTCAAGTGCATGGTGTTATGATAGCCAATTCGCGTAAAGTAATCTAAGACATAACGTAGAAACGCATGCTTCTCAAGCGAGATCACTGGACAACAAGCAAACCTGTCTGTTAAGGTGGTTTTACATTGGCGAGGCCAGGCGTGGATGGGATGAGTGAGAATTGAAATTTGTATGGCAAGATTTCTATCCACGCTCCGCCCATCTTTGACTGTTCATCTTTGGTGTAAAAGGTCTAGATGCGCGAGGATGTGCGAGGATTTAAATATTTGTTAATATAATATTAAACGTTATTGCTGTAGGAATAAAGTATTTATTTACTTTGTAAAACGGATATAAAAATCTCGCATCGGCCATCGAGGACCCGCACGGTCTCTCTCCGTCAAGCGCTGGCTCGCGATGTCTCGCGCTGGTACGCGCTGGCACGCACCGGCTCGCTCCGACCATCGCGAGACATCGCTGCATACTATACTCTCCAGCTCCCAGTGCTAGTTACAAGTTTTCCTTAGTTTAGTTATGATATTTAATATGGTTTCTAATCCAAACACCACGATTTCGTTTTCTTAACATAAGTAGGTACAAGATTATTTCTTCTTCTAATATCTTCTCCTTACATTAACATATTTAATAAGTAATAACGAAACATGGCGCAAGACAAACCGCCGAGCGTTGGTCGCACAAAACGAACGGAATAGCACTGGCTCTTTCTCCACAAAACGTAGTAGGCGCGCGAGATACTGTTGGCCGAGCGACGCGTGATAGCGCAAGCCGGCGCGAGGTAGAGATGGCCGGCGCATGACATCGCGAGCCACTGCTAGGCTACGCTGGCCATCGCGAGACGGCGCTGTATAGCGATGGACATCTTTCGGTGTAAAAGGGTAAGCGTGATTTCAATTCTCGCCCATCTCATCCACGCCTCGCCTCGCCGGTGTTGCCACCTTTATCAACCTACCTTTATGACCCACCTGAAAACTGGCTAGTTTTCATCGGCATATGGACGGTGAGCTACCAACTAGTAAGCGGCGCGTGAACAGTAAGCTGTCACCTCACCGGTCTTGCTGACTACCGCGTTGGTGACAAGCAGGTAAATATTTTTACTGCCGGGATAACCCGGCAGTAAAAATCGGTCGGTTAGTTTTTTTTATAGTGAAAAAAAAACTTGTATAAAAAAACTGACCAACTACGTATCGGAATACGCACAATGAAAGGTTCCGTAGTTGGAATGAATGTATCCCAAAAACAAACTTTACATTGTAGTTAAAAAACATGTTCTCCCTGGATACGATATACGTCACGGTCAATTCTCCAACTGCAAATGTAAGTTTGTAATCGTAAACAATTTTTTTTATGTGATAAAACTACAAAGTAACGATTTCCGGACTTTTTCCTTTACTTGTGCTGTGAGACCTTCCTTCTTACCAAATTTCATGATTCTAGGTCAACGAGAAGTAGGTACCCTTATAGATTTTGATTTATTTCCGAGTATAAAAATATGTCGCATATATGGCAGTATTTTTTTATTACGTTGACTTAGAAGCTTGATTTCTATAGAGTTCCAAGGGACTATTAATCTCATCTTGATATACCTACTTGACACGCGTTCCTAAGAAAAAGGGTACTGACAGACGGACAACAAAGTGACCCTATAAGGGTTCCGATTTTTCCTGTTGAGATACGGAAAAAACCATAGATGTAAAGTCAGATAAATTTATTGTTAAACAAATTGATTACCAACATAAATTGTCCGTAGATAATTCAATCACAAGTGTCATATACAGGGTGACATTGAAAACATGCGACAAATCGAAATGCGAGATTGTACTCATCATTATGAACAACTTTTATTAAGGGACCAAAGCTACAATCCCAAAAAAAAAACTGCTGTCCCCTACATTTATGTTCGCAATACCTCATCAAAATGTAGGAAAAGCAGATTTTTTTTTTTGGGATTACAGCTTTGGTCCCTTAGTAAAAGTTGTTAATAATGAATTAATGATGTATACAATGTCCCATTTCAGTTTGTCGCAAGTTTTCAATTTCAACCTGTATATAACTGACTATAACTCAGCAACTTGACGTTGTGTGACAATTTAGTTGACACTTAACTTCCTTGACTGAATTATTTTTACTGCGTTCAATTAAACAAATTCACTACAGCAAAAAACTACCCTATTTTAGACTTTTCATGAAATAGACATACATATATAACAGAGCATAATCAGCCTATAACGTTCCCTCTGGTGGGACACAGGCCTCCTCTCTTCGAGAGCGAATGGGCTGTAATCTACCAAGCGGGCCCAGTGCAGGTTGGTAGATGTCACATGTCTTCGAATAATTCGTTCTAAGACACGCCGGTTTCCTCACGATGTTTTCCTTCACCGTTTCCGAGAGCAGTGGTGATGAGTCGGGGGGGCTGTTACCACTGGGCCACCACTGCTCTCATAGACATACCATTTGTGCAATTTAACCTATGTCTTAACATAATCACGGCCATACACTAAAATAGCCACAATGTAACACTTAAGATGTACAAAACGTACAGTGGCGCACAAACGTACTATTAAATGCATAATTTAGGTAATACTAACAAGAACACGCTACAAAATATGAATAAATTAGTCTTGATTCGGGTTTTTAAATGACTAGTAGCAATATGAAATGATAATTTCGTTACGCCTTCTGTTTATCGCTTAGTTAATGTTTTCTTTCTTTTTCTATGTCTTTTTCGAGGTGAAAAAATAAACCTGATTGCTTGATTTCATGTTTCGTGTTCTTTCTTTGCGTCATGTTTACCGCAAATAAACGTATTTTCTTTCTTTTTTTTCTTTCTACAAATGTATATTCATTATTAGGCCTAAACATCGGACCACGGAATACAATAACTATGTTTTACTGTGTAAACAATTAATATTGAAATAAGCGTCACAAAATGGGAAGGTATTGGAGGAGTTTAAGTTAAAGGTAAAATAACCTACATCATCAGGCTATAGCAGTCTACTGCTGATCTTTCGCCTGTGAAGACGACATTTAACTCGATCATCAGCTTCCTCAAACCTGGGTGGGTTTGAGGTAGCTGACTCCCTGAAAAAAACCACTATCCAATGCCTCAATAAAAAAGTATTATTATAAATTTTGTTCTCACCAGTACCAAGTGTCAAGCCAAATAACATAACAAATGATGCGTAGACATTGATTTTGTAAGTTTCGTGCTCGACTGTCCGCCTAACCACATCTGTAGCGATATTATGACAAATTACTCGGTTGTCTCCGACTGTACTTGAACTTCAGTAATGGAATTCAAATAGATACATATTTATATGATTTATGAAGGTATGTGTAGCGTCAAGGACATTGAATGGGTGGGAGCCTTTAATTTTGATTCCTTTATAATTATGAATCAAAAACTATTGTAACAGATGTTAATCTTTGTCCGTATGGGTAATTTGTTGGAGTAATCGACACGAAAATAAGAGCGTTGTTACACTGACGATTTGCCAGCGTTTTTCTAGCGAGGCAATCTGTGAATGTGTTCTCCGCGTGTGCGAAGCGAGCTAACCGCAACGACGCGACGTGTTCTCCGCGTTTCCACAATATTGTACACTTGTTTGTCTCATTCTCTCTTGTATACTCACGTCAATCGCTCTCGTTACGCAAATGGGGCGAAAACGTTGCGCATACATGGCGTGCTCGCTACGCACACGCAGCAAACGCATTAAACAGTCACCTCGCTGATAAGTCGCTCGTAAATCGCCTGTGTGATAAGGCCCTAAGAAAACTGACATAAATGTGCTATTTTAGGTAAAGCATCTGACTACCTACTGAATTTAGATTTCGGGTCCTGGTACTTCAAAAAGAAAATAGGGTAACATTAAGGTACCAAGACATGGAAATGTTGGTACTTTTTGTGGATAAGAAGACCTCTTCATGTTAATAGCATGTAATAAAAACAAAAGAAGCACGTTTATCAAAATAACGTTGCGAGACGATCCATTTAGATTGCAGTCTTTATGCTCCTCACTTCTCCAAAATGACCTCGTAGATACTAAGACTATACCTTTTTTCCAGTTTGTTTTTACAGTTCCTTTCCTAAAAGGTGTCAATGGGCTCCGCTGTCCGTCCATCCGTCTGTCATAGGTCTGTATCTTTTGAATCGTAAGTAGAGACTTGACATTTTTCAGAATATGTACCTACTACTATAGCATCTCAACTCAACTCAAAGCATTTATTTCAAATAAACCAAATACAGGCACTTTTCAATTGTCAAGGGGTCGATCAGTCAGAAAGATGAAGCGAGTTGCCCATTCCAAAGCGTAGTAGGTTCGTATGGAGAAGAACGGGCAAAAACTCCACGAACACTCTATTAAATTAAAATATTGTTACAAAAATATCGGTGACATCATTAATGTTGAAATTATACATGTGAGAACAATGTAGAAAGACGTGCACGTTAAAAGCGTCCTTAATAAAAAGATAAAATCAAAAACAATTGAAAAATTTAAAACAAGCCGTGGCAGCTAAGAAATGACCAGTCCCTACTACAGCGCCCGTTCACGAACATGATGCATGGATCAGCACCATCCAGCTCAACCATTTTGAAGCGAACTTAATGATCCAACACATACGCCACCACCAGCGAGATATTTGAGTAAGCATGACAACAAATAATAAAAATAAAGTTAAAAGTTTACAGAGGCACACGAAACGTGTTTTTTTAATACGAAAGTATTTAAAAAAAATATGTAGTGTTCAACATTGTACGGTGTTATGGAACCCTTCGTGTGCGAGTCCGACTTGCACTAGTTTATTTGTACCTTTAGCTCCATTTACACGTTGCAAGTTTCTGGAACGTTCAAGAGCAATAATCTCAAGCCATAAAGCACGTTCAATTTTATTGGCATTCAAGAATCGTGCGAATTCCATAAAATGGCATACAATAATTGAATGCAAGTTTTGACGTTCATAAAAATTGCACGTGACTACACCAAGGCAATTTTATTGCAAGGTGATTATTGCATGCAAGTTTTGCTTCGTCCTAATACAGAGTTGCACGTCCTTGTACAATTGATTCAAGTATTGCCCGTATTTGCGCTTCCAAATATTTCATAAAAAAATATTGAACGTTTCGCAAGATTTTTGAAAACTTGTTACATTCGTTCGTACTTGAAGAGTTGAATGCGATTTTATTGCACGTACAATTTTATTGTACGTGTTGTCTACACCAGTTTTGAACGGCAACTATCTTCCCCATATCGTGCAACAATATTGTACGTGTTGTTTAGACGGTGCCAGTTAGTTGTCCTTCAATTTTATGGTATGCTACAGGCACTTGCACCGTGTAAATGGAGCTTTACAGTACAAAGTAGAAACCAACTAAACTAAAACAAGCACCAACCAACATAAACTTGAACTTATTTTAACGTCAACATTACGCCTGTAATTAAAGTTTTATTCCTAACATTTTGTAGTATTTAGTCTTGAATAAAAGTCCAAGAAAATAAAGTTAAAGTCTGGAATCTTCTGGCTTTATTTAGTTCGCTCGTAAATTCTGTGGCAGGCTACATCAGTACATTAGTGAACTGTACCCAGTGCGACTGCCTTTTGTTATTTCTAGGAAATAAGACCTTTTTGTTTTCTTCACTGTAGTTAAGTACACAGACAGTAATTCTGTGGCTTGAAAACGAGGTTCTCCAATTTCTACAGAGTGAATTGTAATTCTCGAGTTTGTGATTTATTAAGTTTATCTTGTAAATTAGGCAATGTATCGGTATTACAAGTGTCCCTGAACCGTCTCCGGACATAAGTGGGAAGACGTTACTTGAACCTGGTGAAGTGGGGCCAGTTCGATGGAACGGCAGCAGGGTGTGGAGGTGGAGCTATGTCGCTAACTATGCTGCACCTCCTATCCTGCCCTTTGTATCCCAAAACATGCAGTCAAAGTGACCTCTGCACTGCCACCGACGACGCCGTGGAAGTGGCGAAGTTTTGTGTCAACAAGATCTGAAATGCAGTCATGCCAGCGACACGAAGAAGAAATTTACCTTTTGTGTTATGCTGTAAGTCTGTTACGTAGAGTACCTATTTGTTTTTCAAAAGTCAGAAAATGCTGATGAAAACAAACAAAGACTAACACACTGCACAGTGTACTGTGTGACATATCAATTGAAAGTGCTTACTGTGAGGGTCTCATGTTTTAAAATAAATCGTTTTAAAGTTATTTAAGAATACCTATAGATGAAATCTACCATTCGCCCTTATCTCCAAAACTATTAAGCCTAAAATTAAAAAACAGAAAATAGTTCTATACTTATAGATAACAGGAAAACCTTTATGAAGTCTATGGTCTTAAAAAAACATGGTAAATCTCCCAATATTGTGCGTACAAACTGACATTTGCAGTTGGAATGTATCGGAGAACATGTTTCTTCTTGGGATAAATTCATCCCAAATACGGAGCCATTCATTGTGCGTGGTCTGACACGCACTTGGCCGGTTTTTTGTTTCTAGGAACTCACTTACTTACTTGTCGGTAGGAAATAACCTCTACATATTTTCAATGTGTCTTCATGCTTGGAATTTACTACATTGATCAAATAGTTCATCATCATCATTCTCCTGCCCTTATCCCAATTCATTTGGGGTTGGCGCAACATGTCCTTCCATACTTCTTTATCAGTTGTCATCTCAGTAGTCACCCCCTTTCTAGCCATATCATTTTTCACACAGTCCATCCATCGTTTCTTTGGTCTTCCTCTACTCTTATAGCCATCCACATTCATACTCAAAACTTTCCTCACCACATTTTCCTCATTCCTTCGCATCACATGCCCATACCCTGACAACCGATTTCCGCACAATTTTTCAGTCACCGGTGCTACTTTCAGACTTCGTTATTTATGTAGCTTCATAATCCATTGGGCTTCACGCCAATGTTTCATTTTCTTTCACCAAACAAAACCCTCAATATAACCAAAACGATCATAATCAAACCCGTAACTAATTAAAAACTCAATTAATTAACTTAATTTAATTTAAAGAGATAATAAAGTAACCTCGTTATTAACAATTAAACTGGTCAAGTACAAGTTTAATTCGCTTACCGAATTTGCGACCTACGATACTTATTCGCACCTTGAGAATATCGACCTCTGTTACATGAATAAAGGTCCAGTCGGAAAGGTTCTTGGCCAAAAGATACTGGTTATCGAAACCCAGTGGTCAAAATTTTGCCATTTTAATTGCTCTTGACACGCCAAGTTCAGGGTAGCTTAATTAATATGACAGATCTTATATAAAAGTCACTTTTACTTCAATATACTATGTGATACCTACATAGATGATTGATTATTGATTTTAAAAGTTTTATTCCGGGTTTTCCCGACTAGTTTCGACCTCGAACTCACATCCTTATCATGATCATAATATTTTGTTGTTTTAGCAATAACCAGTCTGTGTATGCCCGCCCCATTTATCCTAACACAAGCACTGGATCCTTGTATAAAGATTTCAGTGCCCGTACCAAGCGCCAGTCCACACCTCACATGGAAAGTGTCGACCACAGTTCTTCTCTCAACACACTGTCACAGGCCTTCTACAAGTCAAATTATGCCTTAAAATTGTATGCCAATAGGGGTATTACCCAGTGTGGAGTATCGTTTGATAGGCCGTTCCAAAATATTACAGGTCTATCAACACCATTTTTCGATTCAAGGATCAACTTGCGTAATATTAAGCATTAAAGTGCTAATTTTTGTTAAAGTCAAGTGTGTGTCCCCCCCCCCCCCCCCTGCCAGCTAAATGGTTGAACACCGGTTCTTTGTTATACCTTAAGATTAAATAAAATGTATGTATTTATGAAAGGAAGAAAGAACAAAATATATTTTATTTGGGACACGCACAAGAAATACAAAAAGTAAAAAACCGGCCAAGTGCGTGTCGGACAACGCACATTGAAGGGTTTCGTAGTTGGGATTACTTGGGACGAATTTATTCCAAAAACAAACTTAACATTTTATTTGAAAAATCTGTTCTTAATATTTTTAAAAAATTTTAGGCTCTACAATTTCGGAGATAAGGGGAATGGTCAATTGTTATCGATTTTATGTAATAACCAATTGTTTTAAAATTATAAAAAAAAGTATTTGAAATCCTCATAACAAGTCCTTTCATTTGTCACACGGTATAGTTAGCAAATGGTTTATTTTTATTTGACACAAAATTGATTTATTTACGTTACACGTTCGTATTTGGGTCACAAAAATTCATATGTATACCAAATTAATTCAACTTAATTGGTCCAGTAGATTCGGAGCAAATGCTTTGACAGGCTGACAGACACACGACTGATCCTACAAAGGTTCCGTTTATTCTTTTTGCGGTACGGAACCCTAAAAACTGAAGGTCATTGCTATTTAAAATAAACACTTCACAAACGACCTACCAACAGAAGTTCAGATTTATTTCCGTAAATACAATGAAAATGAAAAGAATGCACATTAAGCACAAAGTTACGTCAAAGCATATTAAAGTAAGTTGACACGGCGTGACATTCACCCGAAATACCGACATTTAAGAATATTCGTATAAAGGTACAAATTATGGATACGAAATAAGATAAGCCTAAGAACATGAAGCTATTAAGATACATGATTAATTCAACAACAGGCCTTTAACCTAAAAAATGTTTTTGTTTACCATACAAACAGACAAAAATAAAAGAACTACGTACACACGGCTACACATCAAGTTATACATTTCCAGTTTATGCTTACCTCGCATTGTACAGAAATCCTATACAATGCGAGATCAGCTTATACTGAAAATGTATAGCTTGATGTGTAGCCGTGTGTACTAAGGTGACGTTTATTTCTTAAGAAATCTCTAATCTCTCTCTCGACGTTGCAGTGACAAAAACCTTTATCTACCAAAATATAATTTTACAGGAAACGAAAAAAAAAAACGTTTTATTTTACAATTTACAGTTGCTTAATAGTTATTGTCAGTTATCAGTAACTCGTTAAATAATAATATTTAAAGTTAGCTGCTTTTGCCAGCTCACGCAAACGACTATTTGAAGTCTATCTACGTCATCATCTGCCTAGCCTTTTCCCAACTATGTTGGGGTTGGCTTCCAAGGAGGACGGAGGAGGAGGCTTCGGCTTACATGGAGCGACTGCCTATCTGACCTCCACAACCCAGTTATTGACCAACACGATACCCCTTGGTAAGACTGGTTGTCAGACTTTCGGGCTTCTGACTACCCGTAACGACTGTCAAAGATCTACAAATGACAGCCAGGACCAACGGCTTAACGTGCTTTCCGAGGCACAGTCTTGGTATGTAAATATGGTCACCCATCCACGGACCAACCGCGGCAAGCGTAGCTTAACCTGATCGATCGACCATGCGGCTGTTATTACTTAGCCACAAGCCCCTCGAATTTGAAGTCGATCTACGTAAAAAAATTAAATCACCAAAATGTCAGTAAGAACTTCTTGTCATTTCATCGTCGCTCTGTTTTTATTTAATATCTATATAATCTATTTTTTTGTGTAGGTATCTAATTTGATATCATAATAATATCAGAGTCTAGAAGAGTATAGCTGTGTGATGTTAGAAAAAGCTTATTAACAGATACAAATCGAAGCACAGAATGTTTTAAAGCGATAAGCTCAAAGAAGGCTCACAGCATCCGAAAATCTTCTTAAACCTAATTTATAGGTACTACACAACACTGTATAGGTACTATTATACTTACTGAACGATTGTAACAAACACTGCCGCATCCAATAATTCCACATCTCCCCAAAAGAGCTTGCTCGAGTTTTTAAGAAAAAAACAAATGTCTCGCTCGATTCACATTGACCCACATATTCGAAGGCCGGATAAATGTCATCAGGACCTTTGCGATGAGAATCGGAGCACCTGCAGTGGTAAATGTAAATAAAACTCGATTTTACACATCGCACATCCATACGATTACGTAATCGATTCGACTAGATCGAGTTCGATAGGCTCGGATGGATTTTTTGCTATTGAGTGACGGACGAGACTGCGGTCAGGTTGACTTAACGGATAGACTAAAAAAAATTAATTTACCTACCAACCGGTTACCCGTTATTCATACCCTCAGTTACTGATACAGGTTAGGAATAATAATAAAGCAACGGTTAGTGAACCGAGTCAGGGACCCGGCCTGAATAATAATACCAGATATTTCACTCCCAATTACGGTGATTTGTACTTTTAAGCAGAAAATCTAATAAAATAAATAAATATAATAAAATCGTAATGTTACGATTGTATTGTCGTACACAATATTCTCATAAGACTGTGATTATTGTATTATTGTACCACGTACGTACAACGTACTTTTTTATAACCCTTAATAAAAAATACCTAATTTATATTGTTTACATAATCAGCCTATAATGTTCCCACTGCTGGGACACAGGCCTCCTCTCTGTGAGAGGGAGTGGGCCGTAATCCACCACGCGGGCCCAGTGCGGGTTGGTAGATGTCACATGTCTTCGAATTTTTTGGTTCTAAGACATGCCGGTTTCCTCACGATGTTTTCCTTCACCGTTTTGAGAGCAGTGGTGATGAAATAATTTACACAAAGTAAAGCGCCTGTCCGGGATCGAACCTACGACCTACAACTCGTAAGTCGCGGCCGTTACCACTGGGCCACCACTGCTCCACAATTTATATTGTTTGAGTCTCAAATATTTGTTTATTTTGAAATTCTTAGGTATATGAATAATAATTAGGTATTTAAATGAATAAATAAAATAAATAAAAACAGTATTTATTGTAGAACAAGTTCATAGCATCCAATTTTATTTAAAATAATACTATTAGAGTCCAATACTATTAGAGTAGAGAGATTACATTTATTCATAAAAATTAATAAATAAATCCTATCACCAAATTTAAAAAACATCATCAATATTTTAAGAGGTCGATACTTTTCATACCGACGGTACACACAACTTTATGAGGCGATTTGACGACGTAGAATCTGGTACCATTATTCGGGCCGACTTGACTCGGGCCGAGGTGTCCCTGACCCAGTGAACTTTTTATGTAACCAAACACTTACATCCCTTGAGCCTTTGCAATTATTAAAACATCCTTATCATTTTATGTTACTCTTCATGAAACTAAATTCCAAACAAACAAAAAATACAAAAAATTCAAAACAAACCTATTCGGAGTCAGTGCAATCATCTTTTCGTTCCCCAATTTTTTTATTTAATCTTAGTGTTTACTTTCTTCCTATCAATTATTCCTCTGATTGTATTTAATATTCTTCTTTTCGTATGGCAATCACTTAATCGGAGTCAGTGCAGTCATATTTTCGTTCCCCAATTTTTTTATTTAATCCTAGTGTTTACTTCCTTCCCAGCAATTCTTCTGATTTTATTTAATATTCTTCTTTTCGTATGGCAATCCCCAGTCACACTTTTTTTTTTGGGTGGGAATTTATCAAATATTTTCTCCCTCTCTGGGCGGAGCGGGAGGGTGTGTCAGATTCTTACTGACTAAAACCCACCCGTATACCTTCCGTTGCCCTTTGTTGCCAGGGGCCTCGGTCCCCAGTCATACCTACTCATATCTCAAGCACTTATTAGCACTGAAAGCCAATATATCATAATGACAACGAAAACTATCTCGGTCACAATCGTATAAGTCCGTGTTCACACGAGTGTGTCTCCAAGTTTTCCCATCGTTATAAGTTACATCTGACACCGGTCATTACGCCCTCTTGCTTCTAATATAACTTCCCTTAATGCACTGCGGTCTTATGATTATGGGTTTTAGTAACTATTTTCAGTGTAATATAATTGGCTTTTCCGGTTTTTTTTGCATAATAAGGTACGTATCTCTTGACTGTCTAATGGTATAAGTATAGGTAAGTAATGAGAAGAGAATATAAAACCAGACAAGTGCGAGTTGAACTCGCGTGGTGAGGGTTCCGCACGATGAATATGTTATTTATCGTACTTTTGGGGAGGTGGGCTGGTTGGAATAACCACCAAAAACGGCCGCCATGGCCCACGCACAATGGTCCACCTGAAGGACTAAGTGCGGAAACCAAACCCTCTAACATAACATAACATCGTACTTTTAATCCCAAGAACAAAGTTAACATTTAGTCGAAAAACACGTTCTCAAGTTTGTGCGCACAATACTGAGAGAATTGTCATTTTATTTAACCCTGGTTGGTATGGTTTTCCTGAAATCTATAAGTCGTGTGGTTCTTCCATTCTCTGTATTTTTTCAAAATTATTATAATTTTTATTTGGCCCTCAAAAGTTAATATATGTTTATCAAATTTCAATTTAATTGGTCCAGTAGCTTCGGAGTAAATTGGCTGATACAGACGGACAGACAGACACACAATTCTTTTCATTCGCACTTACGGAACCATAATAATGAGCTAATAAGGATGACAGGATACAATAGAAAAAAAAGAAATCCTACTCCAGCTACTTTGTAAAAATAATGACGCGTAAAAATTATTATAATATCCTACGTAATAAACAATTTAATTTTCTTTCAAAATCACTGCAGCCTATCGCAGTCCACTACTGGATATAAGCCTCTCCCGAATTGCTCCACAACTCTTGTTTTTACACTTTCTGAATCCAGCGTCTTAACCGCCTTTTGAAGTCGTTGGTCCAACCTATATTTCATAATTTTGAGGTATTACACCAATAAATATGCTTCCCTAAGTAATCGTTAGCTAATAGTTCATAATAAAGGCCTTTGAGACCAACCATTAATTTCATAAAGCTCACCCACGAGCACTAATCAATCATGTTTATCATTAATGCGCAAGAAAATAGAATCATTAAACTTTTTGTTCTACGCAATACAAAATAGCTGTAATCAATAACATGCTTTCCATCTGAATTCTAGTATATAATTTAGACCCGTTGTTGTGCCACTGCAGAACAATTAACTCTTCTTATATACAGAAGAAACGATAATTGCTACTTCGCTTGCTTACTGTATCCTTTTTTTGTGGGTGGGAAATTATCATATAACTTCTCCCGCTTCGAGCGGAGCGGGATGTCAGACTCTTACTGACTAAAACCCACCCGTGTTCCTTCCGTTACCTGTGCGTTGCCAGAGGCCCCGGTATCCCTTTCGGACTTTCTCGCGACCCCGGCAGGCGTCGGCCCTAGCGGACTCCGTCAGTGTTCACTGTATCCTGAACATCAAATCATTTGTACTTACATCTAAGGTACTTCAAGAACTCAGCGCTCTTACAGTACCGGACCCAGTACCGCTCTAACAATAAAAGATGTATTTTAAAACTAAACTTTGGATTATAATTACTACACGTAAATCTACTTATTTTAATTCAAGGCAGGGGCTGTCAGCTGTCCAAACTGACTGTCTACTGTTTTCTATTTTTTTTATACGTAAAAGAGCGTTTATCACGCTTCTATCTCTTAATATATTATGCCATGTAGTCTGCATTTGTGCCCGGTTGATGGCAATAGGCTCGCCCCCTATTATATGGGACTTAAACACAACTGGTGAAATCTGAGTGTACCCTACGTACACCTCTGCCTAATCCTTTCGGGGATTACAGATGTGATGTTATATTATATTATGCCATTAACTTTTGATTTTATTTTGAAAATATTTATATCATTAAAAAACTAACAGTCTTAAAATAATATTAATAATATGTACAAGTATATAAAAAAGAGGGGAATAAATCATGGGGCATCAAAAAATTCGTTTTCATCGTTGTCAACAGGAAAAGTGCCCAAAAGGCATCACTGCTACGTTGTATGGCAATGTTGATTCTTTGGCCAAAAAATAGGCCAGCCTTCTGGTCACGTGAGGAGTCGATCAACCGCTTAACCGCTCGGACCGATGGCTAGTGATTCAACCCCAAAAGGCTCGAACATATAAGTCCCAATGAGATTGCAGTATTTGCGCCGTTTGAGGTTTTCCGCACCTGCAGCAGCCCCCCAGCACAGCCCGCCGTGCTAGAAAGATGGGATGGCGCAAGGATGTCGACACATGTTGCATCACACATCCAGTAACTTATCAAACACTTTCGGGAATATTGTATGAGTTAGCCAACCAGGTTAAAACCTCAACATTATTACTATACCTCACACTTAAACCGCTCTATAATATTGTCCCGCTGTAAAAAAAAATGTCACACAGAAACCAGCAACCCAATGTGCTAGATACTCGGTTGCTGGTTCACACAACTTTAATACAATTCACAGTAGAGTCAGAGAATGCAATAGTTCTAACCATAAAAGACCAAAGCAACTAACTGAACAGCGTGTAAGAATTTCGAAGAATTATTTTTTTCTTTATTAGATTATCTTGTAGCAATCTCAATTAGTATCTCCTTAGTAATGATATCATCGAGTTATTAGGTTTTGTAATATAAATTATCATGAAATGTACCAATCGTATTGTTTTAAAGTGATGAAGAAATATTTGACGTCACATAACGCTGCAACGCGTTGGATTCGTTTTCCTGGTTCAGTAGAATTATGTCTAATGTCTGTATGCACGGTAACAGTTACTATGTCATTCATACATACATACAGTCATTCAGTCATGCTGTTTTCCTATTCCTAGGAATAGGCAAAAACCACAAAACGCCAGAGGTTACGATTCATAATTACACCTTTTGCTTTGTCATGTTTACTAAAATTAAAATTTATGTGGTGTATTAGTACATTACGATACGTGTGACTTAAGTAGTCCATTATTGCACGGCGTGAAGTTAGCGACCGAGCGCAACGAGAGGTTGCTAAACGCCATGCATTAATAGACTTACTTATGTCACGAATATCGTATACTAGTTTCAGCTCGTGTGACATAAACCCGCCATATTTTTATTTATTGAAAAGACTTATTTATAAAAGTATATTATGGTACTGGATGTAAGTAGAATAAAACGCGTGACAAGCACGCGGTCAATACGTATACTATTCAAACCTGGGCTAGGGAGTTCGGGGAGCAGAGGAAGGACACCGTTAAACAGTGACTTTTAGGTGTTAAAAGTCACGTTAATATAACGCAATTTCTCACAATTAGAATATCAATACACGCCGCAGGTCAAGTACTCGAAAATATTTTGAAAAAGGTCATGGTCAAGGTTAAATAGAGGTCATCCATTTATCTGTACTCAAGAATACCGGAGGGGGCTGACACAGGGGGCGGATTAAAATAACATTATTTTTGACCTAGGACGTCTAGTTTTTGATATATTTGCTAAAAACTCAAAAATTTCCGGGGATTCTGAGTTAGGACGCAAAATCGGAACTAAGGCTGCCATCTTGTTTTGTCAAGACACAATGATGCTACGGCCACATTGTCGCGCAAAGGTTCGTGTCGCGTTTTCGCAATGCTCGATCTACGACGAACTATAGTTGCACATTGTTAAAAGACTTCGGTTAAAAGACGCAAGAAAAAATTATAGATTAGTTTTTGCACGGTGTAAAAATGGACTACTTAAGTCACGGAGAAGCATGGCTTAAGTGTGGGTTTAGGTCACACAGAGCTATAAAATATTCTACATATGTGCTACTATAAGATCTCATTATTTGATAACTGTTAAATTCTGCCAAATTGCGGTGTGATTCAGAGATTTTGAGGTGCTCTCAAAACGGTGAAGGAAAACATCGTGAGGAAACCGGCATGTCCTAGAACCAAAAATCCCACTCCCTCTCACAGTGAGGAGACCTGTGTCCCAGCAGTGGGAACATTAGGTATAGGCTGATTATGTGCGGTGTGATTCAAAAACTGATTATGACGTGTATTATCAACCTATGAAGTTCCAGTTTATATGAATGTTGCACCAAATAATAACCAAAATATAACTCCTAAATCTTCACGCACGAATTCAGCTGAATCTATGACCAATGAGTCAGAATTATTCAAAGCCGGTGCATGCATTACAGAAGCTGTGAATATAGAAGCAAATTGTATGCAGAGTCCAGAATCCTAGTGCCTAGTCCTCCCGTCTTAAATTATTTAACAAACAGGAAGCAAGCAAGATACTTCAAAGCATAATAAAGTAGTAAGATAGAATATACAATCTTTCAATTTCCTTCCCTAGCGTTAGAAGAAAGTTAATAGAAAAACTGTAAACAATTCTTCCGCTAAGTAGACAAGGCAGAATCAATAACACTTACAATTATAAAAAGAAAATGTCTGGCTCACTTACTCACTACCTGACCAACTCTTCAATGCCCAGCCCTAAACCTTGGACCTAGAAAATTGAAATGTTGCACTGACATTCCCTATATCAGATTTTTTTTTTCATTTTTGTAGAGAGCAGTGGTAGCCCAGTGGTAACGACCGTGACTTACAAGTTTATAGGTCTTAGGTACGAACCCAGACAGTCGCTTTCGGCGTCACTATTTCATCACCACTGCTCTCAAAACGGTGAAGGAATGAACCGGCATGTCCTAGAAACAAAAATTTGAAGACATGTGACATCTACAAACCCGCACTGGGCTCGTGTGGTGGATTACGGCCCACTCCCTCTCACAGAGGCCTGTGTCGCAGCAGTGGGAACATTAAAGGCTGATTAATTATGTATGTATGTTATGTGTGCCCTTTATGATGTAGATAAAGAATATACGGCGGACGAAGTCACTGGAAAAGTGCCAGTGTTTTAAAGTATTAAAGTCGATGCATAATTACTCCTTACACCACGAAGGTTCTTAAAAAAGACATTAAAATTCTTTTAGAGACAGAATATGTATTTAAGGAGTCTTTATTGCCCATTCTTGAAGAAAACGTTGGTCAATTAGAAGCACGAGGACCGTTATCAAGCACAAAAATAACCTCTGGCTAGTATCCAGCAACATCTGAGCTTGAAAGGCCAATTACTGTGGTTAAATGCCACCTACTCCACGATATTGGCAGAGGAACTACACAGGTTAGGCTCAGAGCCAACCTTCCGTGATTATTAGTCAGTCTAATGATAATTATAGGAACAGGATATTTGAACAGTACAAGAGTGCGAAGAAAGAAATTAAGAATAAGACTAAATGTTCAAAATCTAGTCGTAATCTCATCTCAGCGACAATCAATATCAAAAAACCATTTTACAAAAAAAAAAAACAACCGACTTCCAAAAAATACACTACAAAGTGACAAATAACTTTAATTTCGTAATAACTTTAAAGCCGGTGTCTTTGATTTCGTATCGTCTTTTTAAATTTAAAGTTATTTTTCACTTAGAAGTGTTCGTTTTTGTTTTTTGAATACGTATATATACTCGTACTGAAGCTAACTCAAAAATGACCCAAGAAAGTTAATAAAAAAATATATGGGACCACCGCGCAAATTTCCTCTATGAAATGAAAAAATAATTTCTAATATTGGTCGACAAATAAAAAAATACTGACAAACATAGAACCTCTTCCTTTTTCGGTTAAAAACTTGTCAAAATAGTAAGTAAATTAGAAATATTTTGGATACATTGCGACTGAGATTAGAAAGCAAACGTTCTTAAAAGTACGGGAATTGCTCTTCAGTTGTTTTAGTAATATTAGCTCTTTGAGAAAAGTTTCTGAAGTGGAATTGAAACCGCCACAGCATAGCTAGGGTCCAATTTTTTCCATATTGGATATGGGTGTCAAAATTAACGTTACATGGGACTTTATTTGGTCTTAGTGTCGGGTGCAATGCCTCGGAAAGCACGTTAAGCCGTTAGTCCCGGCTGTCATTCGTAGATCTTTGACAGTCGTCATGGGTCGTCAAAAGCTCGAAAGTCTGACTACCAGTCTTACCAAGAGGTATCGTATTAACCAGTAACTGGGTTGTGGAGGTCAGAAAAGGAAGCCAATCCCAAAATAGTTGATAAATGCTAGGCTATGATGATGTTGGGTGCAATGCAAAGACGCGTAGGGAACTTCCTACTTAGATATAACTTTGTGGAATTCATTTCCTACGAGCTGCAAGCCAGTTCCTTCAATGACCCATATTGAAAAAAGTTATTCATGATTATATAGACCCAATTATAATTTCGTGCAAATGGACTAATAAAAAATTACTGTTACATAACAGGACAGACAACGTCGCAACAACCATCAAAGTCGACAGTCGTTTGTTTTGAAATTCTGTACCGAGGCGACCAAGTAATAGTAGTTCACTATTACTGTTAATAGTGACAGTATTATTATATTAAATTAAACTAACGATATCTGCCGGCTTTGCGAAAGTGGCCTTCGCTGTCTCATTTTGATTTGCAACTTATTAGTTTTGTGTTTCTGTAGTGAGAATACTGAGTATAATATTACATATTTTAATCTTTGATCGATTATCAAAAGTTGTAACGACATTCTGCGTCAGCGCAAAGCTGATTATGATGGAATTGGGTATTTTACTATATACGAGAAAAAATCTATAAATATATTATTGGGATAGTTTAGATATTGGGAGTCGGAAAATTTTAGTTTTAGTTCATAAAATAACAAAATAAATTTTAAAATTCAATTCAACGTTTTCAGTTTTTCTAATCTGTTAAAAAACACCATGAAATAGTAGCCGCCATTTTATTACGTCATACGGTTAACAAAAACGTGTCAATTATCATACAAAGATCAGCGCATTTGTTTTCATAGCCCAGTGACGTCATGACCACAGAGCAACATGGCGTCCACTGCGTCCAGCGTTTTCGTCAACCTACGCGCGAAATTTAAAAATGTAAAATTTTAAATGCATTTTTATGGCACTTATCGATTGAATAAAAAAATTGTGATTTTTTTTGGGGCATATTAGCACTATAGAATTTAAATAAGACACTTATCAAAATTGGTTGTAAGACCCTATTGGAAAGAGCCAAAAAAACTATGGCGGACTACTCGTATAATAGAAGAAAAAAAACACATTTTAACTGTATTATTCTGGGTCTATGTTCCAGACCATGTTGCATCATAGTTGTAGAATTCTAATAAGAGAAACAGCACCATCCCTAATGATTATGATCCCATTTGGCCCTTCTTTGTAGAGTTCATTTATTATTTTATGAGGTCGGTAACTCCAAAATTTTGTAAAACAAATGAAGGAAAACAATTGAAGTCCTGCTCAGCAGCTCCAAAGATTTGAAAGTTTGCATAAAGGAGTTCTGGTTCAATATTTTTACATATTTTATTGTTTTCACTTCTCATGCTGTAAAAGTTCGTCTTTATGTCGTGCGTAGGCGACATAAAATCGCTTTTTATGCGCTAGTGAATAAAGTAATTTTTTTCTAAGACTAAGATAATCAGGCCCAACAATCAGACGCACAATAACACGTCGCAGATTAAAGTAGTTATTTTATTTCATTTGCTTTAATTTATATCACTTCTGTGTCTTCTGTCGTTGTTTATGTAGATATTATTTAAAAACGAAAATAAACATTTTTATGACTTGGCAGTATGAAGTACCCAAATCGAATGACACATGTTGAAAATTAAAAAAAAAACACTTAAAAACTTTCGTGGCGGGAATTAGCTATTCTCTTCTTCAATGTTGCAACATTTTTGAACAGTGAAATACTGTTATATAGTTTATGCATGTTTCATTTTCTTGCAATCGAAGTGAAAAGCAGAGTGCATAACTCGGGCATAAACGAGCCATTTTACCCCTCGACTTAACTATCCTCCCTCGCCTGCAGCTCGGGTGGATACACGTCTCGCGGTATAATGGCTTCTTTTATGCACTAGTTGTACAATCTACTATTTTATATTTTAACAATATTGCTTCAAAAATAAAACCACATTATTATAGACATTTTACCGGTAAAGGGCTCATTGAAGTAAGCAAATCAACTATTGTCACTGCCAAAGGACAATCTGTGAACATTAGTATCAGAACTTTCGACCAAAGAGAGCCTTTGTTGGCACTTTCGTTTTCCACACGATTACTTTTATTCGATGATGTAGAAGAAATAATTCATCACTTCTAATTCCTTATGTTCCACGGATTTCTAAGTACTTACTACAGTAAGGATACCTCAAACTATAAATGTCTTTTTTTTATTTCATTGTTAATTTTGTTTTCTTGTGATAGTCCTTTTCTTAAGCAAAATCACAGTTATTACATTCACAATAGGTCCGCCAACACAATAAACTATCGTGTCGCAAAGTGTGACAAAAGGCACAATACAATCAAATACAAACACAAAAAACACACACTGCTATACTTCGAACTAACATCAAATTAAGAATCCCTTGCGTGCCACATTACTCTCTTTTTTCTTTTCATCTCGTTTTCATCAGCAGTCGGGTTTTTTGTTTATTTAAATAATTTGTTTTACTTAAGCTTTTTAGTGTTATTAATGAACAAATTCTTTAGTTAAGTATTGGTAAGTAAATCAGCTATAAGGAAAAGTAAAATTAGCAAGATAGGATAGGTTTTAGAAAAGCAATTTTTTTTTTTTGTAATTTGTGTAAAAATAGTAGCTTGAAAGTGTTATTATTTATATGTAATATAAATAAATATATAATATATATATTTTGAATTTGCTATTTACTAGCTTTTATTGTATACCCATATTATCATAATCACAAAATATATCTAATTCCACCTCTCATTTTTGATTCGCAGATGCAATATTAAAATGTTATACCCTATGTCACTTCCGTAATTAAAACGAATCTAATGATACGCTAAAATCCATCAAGCCGTTTAGGCTAGAGAGCGCGCCAAAGAAATAGACATACATACATACATACATACATACACTCCAAAAACATAACCCTCCTGGGGGAGTCGGGTAAAAACTCCGTCATTTACCAATTGCCCAGTTATACGAGCTACTATACCACCAAAAAATAAACAAGAGTGGCGGGACGTTAAGGATCACTAGTCCGTGTTAGTCTCCGAACTAAAATTTGACAATACTAATTGCCTACAGATTAAGCTCCATAATAAAATTGCAGTCCTCGTTATATACCGCTCACCTTCATCCACTAACATCGAACGAATTTTTTTTTAAACTCTATAGACGATTCCTTAGACAAACTAAAAACGAATCATGTGGTATTATGGCGGGTGTTAATAACATGGACTTATACCTACCTAAAATATTAACATGGACTTGACTCACCCAATGCCGCCTTCATCATCAATTCCACTCCACCAAATAGTGCTTTCCGAGAGCAAATGCACAAGTTACTACAAAAAATACCTAAATCGCTATGGGTGTGCCCTTAAAATTTGAGGGTTTCCCTCGATTTCCATGGAATCACCTGTCAGATTATGACTTGGTGACACAGATACCCTTTTGAAAAAAAAAATAATTTTCAAAATCGGTCCACAATTGAGGGAGAGATCGGCGAACACACATAAAAAAATATATATATATACGGTCGAATTGAGAAACTTCCTCCTTTTTTGAAGTCGGTTAGTAAAAATGATGGTCAGAACGATGCAACCAATATCTTGCAATTAGCAATGCCTCGGTCCTGAAGATAAAAAGCCACCTAAAACTCACTGTTTCTGCACCCTACTAACAAACAAAAAATTGGTAACATCATAGACAATCTCAAAGACGATAGCGCTCCAGTTATTTATGAATTTCGGCCTTTACTCCTTAAGCACACACAGAAACACATAGTGGAACCCTTAAAATACATTTGCAATCAGAGCATGGAAACTTCCTGGAAAACTGCTGTTATCACGTCCATTCACAAAAGTAGTGCCAAGAATGCCCCTGATAACTAGAGGCCATTTTTTTTGCTTTCCTTGATATCTAAAATCTTAGAAAAACTGATAAACTACCGCCTCTTAAGTTTTCTAGAGAAAAACTCTTTACTCTCAGAGAGGCAGTTTGGCTTTCCGCGAGGGAGGTCTTCTGAGCAAGTTGTGCGTCTGCTGACTGACATAATCTCTTCACACATCGACAAGGGCCACCGTTCAGCTTGTGTCTTCCTAAACCTCGCCAAGGCCTTTGGCACTGTCTTCATTCCTTCACTACTAAAAAGCTAGAATCATTTGTTGTCAGAGGCCTGTCCAACAGGCATTGGTTCAACAGTTACTTGTCTGGTCGACATCAGCTCGCCAAAATTAAGAATAGCGCTAGCAAAAGTCTTTCGGTTGCCTTCAGGGTGCCTTAGGGAAGTATTTTGACCACCCTCCTCATTATGTACTCGTACATGGATGACATTCTGAGGCTTAATATTGCACAATCGGATGTCGTCTTCTACGCTGATTATATTGCTATTATTTTTTATGGACCTACTTGGGAAGAAGTTTGATGAGTATCATAGCAACATGGCTAGAGCAAAATCTCCCAACATTGAACTTGAAAAAAACTAATTTGTTGTCCTTTCACGTCACTCGATCTAGTAGATCGAACATCGACACACTAAAAATACACAACAGCAAATGCAATGTCTTAATAGCAGCAGCCGTCTCCGCTACTGATTGCAACTGCAATGCCATTATCAGATTAGGAACCACAAAATTTTTGTCGTCATAATTGATCAGAACCCTGTCTTTCAAAGAACAAATCTAAACATTTTCAAAAAAGACTCGCAAGTTCATTTACATTAAACCCTTACGGATCAGTGCTCCTAAGAATATATGGCTACAGGTTTACATCTCTGTGTAAGTGTCTGGGTCAGCGCCGCCAAGACATGCATGCTGGAGAGCTGGAAGGGGGGGCCCAGCGGGCTGTCCTCAAAGTACTTCTAGAAAAGCGGCGGCATTTCTCTACGGACGAACTATATGCGGAATCTGGGGTTTTACGCGTACCTACTTCAGCTGTTCATCTTAGGGTCAGTTCTAAACCTAGTCAACACAAAACGCTCTAGCTGCAGTTTTTACTGCAGCTAGAGCGTTATGCGTTTTGTTTTGTTAACTCTAAGTTACAAAAGACGGGGTACGAAAATAGCTGAAAGAATCCTCCTTCCAAAAACAAAAGCCCTCTTGGCGACCCGGTTTTCGTCGTATTAACCATACGGGTGTTTCATGCTATAAGTAAAACTTTCACTGTACCGAACAACTACTCTGAGGCCAAAACTAAACTAAAAGAATGGTTGCTGGGCCGAACTTATGAAGAAACAGAAAGTTTACTTTGCAGCACATGTTAATACACACTCTCTGTGTATGGGATGTAGTAGTTAACTCCGTACACCGATTTGTCGTGAAGGTTTTTAAGTTCAGTTAGTGTAGAGAAACGCGTTCCACTAAGATGCACTAAGTAACAGTACCAGAGTGTCAGGCGATTATTTCTCTCAGTTGTTGATAGCTACACAGTTATAAGTACACTATATTTAAATTCGTTAGTCATGTTATTTTATTATGCTAAATTATGACGTGCATGGTTGGCCTAAAGTGGGTTACAGAGTAAGCAGAAAAATGTACCGCGATGAGACCGTAAACTCTCATAGAATACATACCCTCACTCACACATACACCACACACTCACCTTAACTGTTTATGTATGCATAATCGATGTTATTTATTTTCTTTGTACTCACATCATTGTAAATGTTCTAAATGTTGTAATGAACTTATGAATAACAATCTTGCGCTAGCAGAACACATTAAATTATTAACTTTGTGTAGTATTTGGGTCGCTGTGCCAAGTTTGGGACCCGCTGTTTAATCTGTAAGTCTTCTGTTAGTGAGAATTTCATACCATGCTACTTGTATATTTAAGAAATTTAGAATAGAATAGAATACTCTTTATTATGTACATCATAAAAAATACAGGTATAAATGTAAAAATAACGGTACTTTGTGTAAGATAAATTAATTAATTTGAAGTAAGAGACATCAGCTAAGATAAGGTTTGAAGAGAATGGGTAGTGTTCTCCTGTGGTCAGATACAACATACCTACTGCGATTACAAATCGGTCTGTAAACCATCTGATAATATAACAATACCCGTTTTATACTTAATAATAATAATAATGATCGGCTATAGTTATTATTACAGCAGAAAATGTTGGGCCGATCCAATAATAAATTAGCAGAACTGATGATGAGGTTTTTTATCCTAATATTAGGTATTATACGATTGGAGCTAAGCTTAGCTAAGCTTAATTACTTGTGGCTAAGTAATAACAGCGGCACGGGTCGATCGATCAGGTTAAGCTATGCTTGCAGAGGTTGGTCCGTGAATGGGTGGCCATCTTTACATACCAAGACGATGAAGATGCCTCGGAAAGCATGTTAAGCCGTTGGTCGCGGCTGTCATTCGTGGAACTTTGACATTCGTTCGGGTCATCAGAAGCCCGAAAGTCTGACAACCGGTCTTACCAAGGAGTATCGTAATACCCAGTAACTGGGCTGCAGTGGTTAGATAGGCAGTTGTTCCATGTAAAATACTGGTATTCAGCAGCATCCAGGTAGATTGGAAACCGACCCCATCATAGTTGGGAAAACGCTTGGCAGATGATGAAGATGCTACTATCAAACTCAAACTCAAAGCATTTATTTCAAATAAACCAATTGCAGGCACTTTTGAATTGTCAAAGCGATTATCGTGGTGCTCAAATCAATGTAAGATCCATTTATAATGGTGTAGTTATCTTTATGAATGGTGATGATGATGACCTTGGAACCAAGACCGATTACGCATTAGACATCGCATTAAAGGTGACTTTAGCATATCACAGTAAAGATGTTATCTTAAATAATTACGTGCAGATGCGAGTCATGCTACAGGTTAATTTGAACTTAAATACTTCTCTCATGCCCTTTACAAGTGACATACTAATGTAACCTTGGTTAAATACGAACTTATATAAAATTATCACACAGTTATAATTCACATTCATAACATTTTATAATGGGAACAGAATTTTTATACGGTTCATAAAACATTTCAGTAGTTATGTCTAGAATGTTTTATGAGTAAACTTCTAAGAGTTTATTTACCGAATACTTAACTTAACGTACCCGAAGGGTGCCAAACGGAACCCTATTACTAAGCCTCCGCTAGCCATCCATCCGTCTGTCTTTCAGCGGACTGTATCTCATGCACCGTAAAGGCTCCCGCAGACTGGGGCGATATCGCGGGCGCGACAGGCATACTGCTGCCTGTCGCGCCCGTGACAGTTGAAATTTTCAGAGATTGTGTATTTCTATTGCCGCTATAATAACAAATAACAAAAATAAAACAAAGTTAAAAATAAAAGGAACGTGTTTTTTTCGGCGTTTTTGCTATATATTGTACGGTGGTACGGAACCTTTCATATGCGAGATGACTCGCTCTAGGCCGGTCTAAAGACCTTTAAGGTTGACGAGTCAATGATATAAGGAAAACCGCAGGTTATACTGAGTCGATGAAAGCTGCATATTATGCCACTCTTTGGAACAAGATACCAAGAGACACATACCTACAGCTCTCAAGCGATGGATTTATTTTTTTGGGTTGTATCCGTCAAATCTCTTCTCCCGCTCTGGCGCGGGAGGGTGTGTCAGACTCTTACTGACTAAAACCCACGCGTATTCCTTCCGTTGCCTGTGTTGCCAGGGGCCTCGGTAACCCTTTAGTACCTTCCCGCGACCCCGGAAGGAATCGACCCTAGTGGACCCCTACACTTGTGCTGACGACATCTCTTTGAGGCGCGCGTGGAATACAACGCGCCGTCGACCAGGGCCTTGTCCTTACCGGACGGTGAGCTATGCCTAAGGCAACCATACCTGGTTTTCTTGGGTACACTACAGTGGACTTTTTCAATCACTACTGGCAAAATAGGTAAAGGAGTACTCCATAATGACAGTGATGAATGATACCATTCCTATGCGATCACATGAAGACATGACACAATGATGGTGATTGACAAGTATTATCAAACTAGCTGTGCCCCGCAGTTTGACCCACATTAGTCTCGATCCGGTGGGAATATCGTGATAAAAAGAATTATATGTCCTAATCCAGGTCTAGATCTACCCATGAGCCAAATTTCATGCAGATCTGTTCAGCCGTTTCATTATGAAAGCGTAACAAACATACAAACTCACTTTCGCATTTATATTATTAGTTAGGAATAGGATTAGTTAGGATAACTGATCAATAAAATTCGTAAATAAGTAAGCACTTTTTGTGATAGTGCCCACTATCACAAAAAGTGAAGGTTCCTCAGATAATTTAAAAACCATAATTTCTTCATTTTCGGCAAAACAAATTCTCCAAAATAATCAATGTATTGAAAGGATTTCGTCAGTATAAATTTAAGGTCTGAAGATATTTCCGAATACTAATTGCCATGTTGATACTTACGCAAAAAACTAATGTAGGCCGAAGTTTCAGGGTTAAAACCTTATTAATTTTACGTCTAGCCAAGTGTTGAATTACTTAAGAAAATTGCGACCAAACCCACTTGGCACTATTAGACACATGTTGAATAAACTAGTTGGCTGGGAAAACGGAACTTTGTTGTAGAGGCAGCAGCAAAATTGTATGTAAATTACAACAAGAAATATAAATTGTATGTACCTAAATAACGGCTGAAAAATAATTTTGTGCGTATGAATTTGTACCTAAGTGAGACAGTTAATCGAAATTGAATATGTCTCTATATAATGAGAAAGAGGCATTATTTGCAGTGAGTTGGAAAAATAAAATATTTGGTATTTATTTTATTATAGTACACAAAGTAAAATACATGAGAGACACGACAAAATTATAATCTTCGTTGAAAGATACATACTGCTTATTTCTTAAGAAATTTCTTCGAGCAGACCTGCGAAAGGAGTAATGAAACAGAAATATAGACAATAGTGTGTGAGAACAAGAAGAGAAAAATATGAATATGCGAAGTCTTAAACAAAAATCTTAAACATACCTACAAGTATAACGCAAAAAAAAACGCATACTTATACATACAACTATTCAGTTGAGAGGAAAGGTAAAAAAAAAATTAAATCAGGTATTTTTCTATAGTTTTTAAAAAAATTCCGAGCATATAATTTCAGAAGCAGTGTTTTAGTTAGTTTAAGTATACTGCTATTAAAAACCGTTTTGCCTAGTGCTGCGAAATGTAATAATGGCATAATTATTTCAAGGAAGCTCAGTAAGTATCTATTAGGCCGCGTCGTCACCAAAAGCGATCGTCGCGCTCTTTTATAAGAATATGACATAAGTCGCGTGATCAATCAAGTCACGTGTGTAAGTTATTATTCAGATAAACGATCGCCAACGGTGAAACTAAATACTTAAAATAATAATAATAATCTTAGAGCATTTTTCTGCAGATCGTACCTAATTTAATCTCGGACATATGCATGCAAGGCCGATGTTAGACTCATAACAATTAATTAGGTATTATAAAGCAAATACTACACAGTCTACTACACGTTATATTGCTATTTAGAAATAAAACAAATTGTTACAAAATTCTGTGCATGGAAAGGATTTTGTTCCCATTTTCAATCATTTTAAATCTATGTAGGTAGGTACTCAAATATCTTATGCACGGGTAAAATATGTTCATAAATAACTACACATAGGTACCTACCTATATAATACCTAATACATCTAAAGATGCATTTAGAATAAAACCAACTTTAGCAGAAAAAGGTCGGGCGAGAGAAATCTTGCTAGAAATGTTAGCAATAAGAATTATCAAATAAGAACTAAGAATATCTAGATTGATGGCAGGGCTGGATTCACGGCAGGGCAAAAGGGGCCCTGGCCCCGGGCCTCCCCAAAATTGGGGCCAACTTGTTTTTTTTTTTTAGAAAAACTTTTTTTGAAGATGAAAATTGTAGAAAATAGACTGACTCAAAACTACCTATCAAAGTTATTCGCACTGAAAGTGATTTTCTCCGAGAACTGGATTTCACCGAAATTATCAATGATTTATCGACGATAAAAGCTCGCAGAGTTACATTCGCCTAGCATTTATCGTTTTTCTTTTGTATATTTTTAGTTTAAATGATTGAAAAATGTGAAAAAAAACGTCTGTTCCAAAAAAATTAGGGGCCTCCACTTCCTGGTTGCCTCAAGGCCTCCACACTTATAAATCCGGCCCTGATTGATGGATAAAATGCAACGAAATATTAAACCAGAAGAACTGAATGCATCAATTGTTAAATGAATAACATACAATTAAGAATAAAAATAAAGGTGACTGTTAGAAAATGCCTCAGGCCAGTCCGCCTTTGTACAGTATTTTTTTACTTTTGCTTAAAGTTTTAATAACTAAATACCTAAATAAACTTTATTTCCAAATTTACAATTTATACAAATACTATAGGTTAGTACTATGACAATATTGTTTCGTAACTTGCATATATCACTGGGGGGTAACCATCACCTCTTATAGCAGTATTATTATAATATTAATTTACAGTGGGAAAGTGATGGACCTATACAGGACTTATAGCTCCATCTCTTTCTCACGCGGAAGTAATATTGAAATAATACTGCTATAAAAGGTGATGGTTACCCCCCAGATTTTTACCTCCGGCACTCAAGCTAAGACTTAACTTCTGTTATGGGTGCCAAGGCTATTAATAAAATTTTCCAATAATAAAATAAAGAAAATGTCGTGTGTGTGTATATATTTGGATTTTCAATTTAATTTGCTCCTGATCATATATGTTGTGGCAATAAATAAGGGAGTGTAAAAATTAGAAGTTGTAGATATCGGTATTGATACTAATGATAGATTGACATTGTGTCGAATTTATAAAAAATACAGGTAGGTACTCGTAATACGTAAACATAAAACTGTAAAAGCAGCAAATGAACAAATATTTTTCTAAATAGCTTTTTGAAACCAATTAATATCGAATAAATAATTACTATACAGCTCCAAAAGTTTTTATCGATACAAATCGAGGTAGTGACGAAACGATATCTCGATGTCTGATACCAGATATAAATTGCTTATATGAACACATTTATTTTATTGCACATATCTAGATTTAGAGCTTATAAGACAAGTAATTTACGACATCGGATTATTATTACTGAAGCAAATTAACAATTAGAATTGTGCAAAGATTTTTAACAAAAATGTATAATAACTTGGTATTAATAATAATAATATAACATCTCTCGAGGCTCGCGTGGGATCAAGGGCCTGATTCAGAAGACATTACTCCTCGATACGGCGCACATCGTGAGGAGGTTTGTCTCTGGTACCCTAATCACCGGTAGCTTGCACTTTACTACTATTTTTGATATTTTTAAATGTTTTTTTATATGTTATTTATAAATATATATAATTAAAAAAATATTTAATAAGTATGAAAACAAATAAACGAAATAATAATAAAACGTTTAATAAGGCTACCATGGCCCATAGACATATACGCTACAAATCATCGTCTTCATCCTGTCCTTGTCCCATGCTTCTTGGCGTCGACGCAACACGATTTCTTCTTCCATTCTCCACTGACAATCGACATGCTATCATTCTCTTTCACACAATTCATGCATCTTTTCTTCAGCCATCCTCTCCTTCTCCCTTCATCGACATTTATATTCATCACTCTTTTTACACGACCTGCCCAAAAAAAGGAGTGAGAGTGTAAGTCTGACACACCTCGAAGGAGGAGGCGGGACCCGAAGGAGGAGGCGAGACCTGAAGGAGGAGGCGGGACGGTTGAGGGAAAGGCAAGTTTCGCGCCCTCTCGCCCCTAGCCGCCGCAGGAGACGCCCAGGGCGTCGGGAATCCCGGGCGGATTTCCGGCCACCGTAGGCGCGGGCTTGCGGACGGTGAGCAATGGGTAGCTCACCGTCCGGTAAGGACCAGGCCCGGGTCGACGGCGCGTCGTATTCCACGCGCGCCTCAAAGAGATGTCGTCAGCACATACAGTAGTAGTCCACTAGGGCCGATGCCTGCTGGGGTCGCGGGAAGGTACTTATGGGTCACCGAGGCCCCCGCAACACAGGCAACAGGAAGGAATACGTGTGGGTTTTAGTCAGTAAGAGTCTGACACACCCTCCCGCTCCGCCCAGAGCGAGAGAAGTTATTTGATGATTTCCCACCCAAAAAAAAACCCATCAAAATGTGAAATTTATCTTTCTGATATTACCGACAGACAATTGACCCTAGAGAAATTTAATGCAATAACCCCACAAATCAAAATTTTAGAAAAAAGTTCACTGCACCTCCTAGGTTCCCCAATTTTAGAAGACAGTTTTTCGTTATTTGATGATTTCCCACCCTCAAAAAAAAAAAAAAAAAGTCTGACACACCTTACCACTCCGTTCAGAGCGGAAGAAGTTATTTGATAATTTGCGACCCAAAAAAAAGACCCCCCATAGCCAATTATTTTCATCTTGTACGAACTTGTGCACGCTTATCGACTTGGATGAGTTATTTAAAAGTACAACAATGATACTAAAATATAATATTAGTCATTCTTATAACAAGTTGGTTCACGTAACACAACTTATACAGGGTCGATTTTTAGACCTCGTTGACCCCAAAATCAGTTTTCGTTTATGTCGACCCTGGGAAACCGATTTCGACCCCAAGGGGTCGATATCGACCACTTTGGGAATCCCTGGTCTAGGGCATGCTTAGTTCATAACACAAATATATAACTAGTATTCAATATGCATTCATTCACTAATAACCAGAGATCGGATATTCGGATGCATATTTACCTAAAGTTAAATGTTAGCTGTGAAAGTATGGAAGCGGCTTCTTAAAATATTTTTATTTGTAAAAAAAAAAAACACGGGATGCCAGGAACACCGGGAATGCATAGCTAGTCGGGTGTATAATAAAGAAGCGACTTCTAAAACATGTATATGTAGGGTGTAAGAGGAGGGGTCCTTATACACCCTACATAGGTGTGTGTTAGTTAAAACAAAAAAAAAAACTCGAACGCATGGCAAGCACAGCGACGAATGCAATTATTGTAATTAAATAAACTAAGAGAACTATTTGTCGGGATAGCTACTTGCGCATAAGCAGGTCAGCCGTCCCACTCACAAACTCGCAAAATGCCTATCGTCGTTTTCTATTAATATAATGGTGCTAGCATATACTGTTTTTTTCGCTATGTGGAGAGGACAGGAATTTAACAGAATTTCACTAAGCACAATAATTTTTAACTATTTGTTTCAATAGGTACTACATCAATTATTCTAAATATATGTAGTCCGTTATCTTATATTAACGTTGTTTGCTATAGCAGTTTGGTATTTACCTACCTATTTTACAATATTAGGTAGGTAGATATTATGCATTCGCTTATATAGTCAGGAAAAACACAAAATTTGTCGATTCCGTAATCGCGGGTTTTTTTTTACTATACCTAGTGCATTCCATATAAGCCATCATTTGAAAGTAAGTTATATGTAGATTATAATACTAATCTGATTCAATAGTCAGAAACCTTATTGATCCTGGAACCGCGGGATTTTTTCGATACAAAAGCGCATTCCACATTCGCTAACATCTCAACTTTAGGTGAATATGCATCCGAATATCCGATCTCTACTAATAACATAACAAAAGAAATTAAATAAATATAACAGTAGGTACTATTCAATATCCCATAGAAAAACTTATAAAAAAAATATCGTTTTATCACTAAAAGGTATAAAATAAAAAACAATAATAAAAAAATAATAAAAACACGCCTGCCTTATCAAAAAGTTAATTACAAAAGTTGAACTAAAAAATTAAAAAATGATTTTGAACTGAATACCAATTTGTTCATTGCAGTCAGGGGACGGTTCCTTGGAACTGTTCGTTACAGGTCCTCCGACGTCACTTTCGACTTCGTTTTTTATTTTTTTTGAATTATTTGTTTTTTTTTTTATACTTATATGCGTTTCCTCTCTCCTCATCACGTGCCCACACCAAGCTAAACAATGTTCTTTAAATTTTTCTGTCACTGGCGCCACTTTCAAACTTTCCCTGGTTAAACCACACATCTCAACATTCATATCTCCGCATGCACTCTTTTCATATATAAATAATAATAATAATAATAATAATAATACCATTTATTTCAGGCGTCACAGGCCCATAGAAAAAATACCATAACCTAAAAACATACATATTTTAATATACTTGAAAAGAATGTTAATAAATAGCTTAAAAACCTTGTGTTAATAAATATAGCTTAAAACTATGTTAGTAGCACTTCACTGCACTCTTCGGTACTTGTCTGCGATAGCGACGGAACACCACGCCCTGCGGCCAAAAGTCTTCACTCGTGACGCCGGACAACAATTACGGACGGATAACAATTCGGTACTCGCACCACGAACGCTTTGAAGTTGCCGTTGCGGTGCGACTCCAGCAGTCTTTCTATATCTACTCTACTGTAGAATATAAATCGCTTGTCTACATTTCTCGGTAGAAAACTGTAAACTGTATACACGGAAACGTAATTTTTCGTCGTGTTTGTACTTCTCTTTCGTCGACAAGACACTTCTCTACTGTTCTCGTGCTAAGCCTGCAGTAACTGCACCCTCGGCGTACACCTCGTCTTCTGGCGCACGTACTCCAAGATACTTGCGCCTACATACAAAAGGCCAGTGTTTCTAGATACCTCATCGTAAAATAGGAGCGAGACATCATAGTTTTGACATTTTGTCTTTGAAAATGGCTCCCTATTTTCAGAGCGAAAATTACAAAATGATGTCAAAAATGGCAAGAATTTATAGCAACAACTGACAAAGTTTCTTTTAAAGGACCTAGTCAACGAACATATTATCACCATATCTATACTACCGCCACGCAACATTGTTGTGTTCCAGTTTGAAAGGTACTTACGGGTAGGGATTCAAGAAGTGCCAAAAAGTATCGATATACGTGGGACACTCAGAAAGTTTTGCGAAAATTTAAAAAAATAATCCATTTAAATCTTTAAATGGTCAATATTTTTTTATTAAATATTTTCAAAGTACTATCCACTAGCCTCAATACAAAGTCTCATGCGTCTGAACCAGTTTTCGAAACACTTTTTCCAGTCCGCCGCAGACACCTCGTTTACAGCCTGCTCGAACGCTGACAGAGCATCTTCCGGCGACGAAAATTGTATCCCTTTGAACTGATTTTTTATTTTCGGAAATAAAAAGAAGTCACACAGTGCTAGGTCAGGGCTGTAAAGAGGGTGACCCAGGAGTTTGACTGGCGCGCTGTACAGGAAGTCCCTCTTTTTGAGCGCGGTGTCGTGCTGGAGCAATGGTTTGCGGAGCCCTGTGTTTGGTAGCTTGTTGCTAACAACAGAGAAAACTTCTGCCAAGCATTTGGTAGTATACCATTCAGCGTTGATGCTTCTATGGTTCCGTAAAGGAATTGACACCAAGTAGCCAGTCAAATGGAAAAAAAAACGCAATCAAAATCTTCCCCCGCTTCTAGATCGCTTCACTTTGGTAGGCGTTGATTCGTTTTGAAACGCCAGAACCGTCGACTGGCGCTTCGTTTTTATATCGTATCCAAGACTCATCACCTGTAATGATGTCGTAAACATGCCGAGACGAGCCTGCTTCAAAGGGAATTGTTCATTATTGGCTTAACGTGGACAAGTTGTTCTGTAAAAAGTATTTTTACGAAAAAATATAATTAAAATTAAAATTAACATTTTTTTGATTATCTTTGCAGGAAAGTAAATTTAAAAACATGTCGTTTAATAATTATTTAAGCCGATTGAGTTCAAAAAGCGTCGTCATTTTATGGTTGGAGGCTGATTGTGTTGCCACTTATATAATAATTGTGATTTCAGTCTTATAGTAAAGATAATAATCGATTTCTAAATCTGAATAAAAGTATTTATTTTTCTTTAATGACATTAAAAACAAACAAAACACTCATCTTTCTGGCCATCAAATAATTTTACATCCGATTATAATATTAGTTCGGTTGTTGTCAAATCGATATTTTTTTTATTACCTGGCAACACTAACTGTCAATAATGACAAATCTAGACAACGAAATGAAATTAAAAACGGGATTCTCGCCACGGTGTCCTTGGGTAGCACGTGTGTTTAGAATTTTTAGCTGTTTCTTGATTGATTGTTGATACTCTTATTGACTTGTTACTTTTTAAGTGTGTTGTTCTTGTGTTTGTTACGGTTTGTATTGTGATTGTCTTGTTTGAAGTCTCGTTTCATCCAAGATGGATGAGAATAAACCCCCTGACCCTGATCCCCCAGATATTCCAGGTTCCTTAACTCTCTTTTCTCCGAATCCTCTAGCTGAATTTGCGGATGTTGTCTGCAGCGTTACAGAGATGGATGTTACACAATCCCAACAGAGCTCACGCAAACGTCCGAGTGATGTAGAAACCTTGACACCTTCCCTTCCGAGTAAGCAACAAAAAAGCCAAATCGGACGTATTAAATACTCCGTTTTGGATAAGGCCCCTTACGTTGTCCACGTTTCTCGTATAGAGACTCAACCAAATGCTGGTACCACCCTACATCCTGTTAATTTTGGTAAGTTCCTTATGAACAACAACATTGCGAACATTGTTCGTGGTGGTGTTAACAGAGTTGGTAGAAACCGTATGTCTGTAGAGTTTGCCTCCCCTCAGGATGCTAACTCCTTCTTAGTAAACAGTTTGTTATCCAAATACAGTTATACTGCATCAATCCCTACATTTAATATCACACGTATGGGCGTTGTTACCGGTGTTCCCTCAGATATTACGGAAGAAGAAGCTATTACATACTTAACTGTGCCTTCAGGCTGCGGGAAAATACTGAAAGTCCGCCGTATTAATAGAAAAATTCAAAGAGACGGGATTAATGAGTGGAAACCCACTGAAACATGTGTTCTGACTTTTGACGGACAAGTTCTACCAAATAGGATCTACTGCTGTTACACATCCCTCCCTGTTGAGCAGTACATATACCCGACAATTCAATGCCGCAAGTGTTGCAGATTTGGACATGTGGCTAACGTTTGCAGGTCAACACCACGCTGCAGTAAATGTGGCCACGATCACCCTGGTGATGGTTGCAACATTTCTGAGGGCGAGGCCTTCTGTGTGCTTTGCTCGGGTAATCATTTCGCTAACAGCAAGTCATGCCCCGAGCATGGTAGACAGAAAGCCATTAAAACTGTAATGGCTGAAAAATGCATTCCTTATGTTGAGGCTAGCAAAATTATTCCTACAGCTTCCCGTAACTATGCCAATGTCACCAAGACTCCAATCTCTCAGTCATATCGCAAAACTGTGACACTTAAACCCAGGACCCATGCCCCCCTTTCCCCATCTTATGACAAAGCTGCTCATCAGCAGATAGTTAGTTCTCCTCAACCTTCACAGCATAATGGCTGCGCTCTTAAGTACAACAATGTCCCTTCAAATAATACCGGTTCTATTATCGAACTCCTTATAAAACTTTTACCTACTGTTATTTCTTCTTCTTCTTCCAATTCCCAAACACCGTCCAACGTTGCCGATCAACTTATTTCTTTACTTCTTCAAATTAAAAATGGCGTCTCGCCAAGTATTCCTTCAGTGGAATGTGAGGAGCGTGTGGCATAAAAAGCACGACCTCATATCCCTTTTAAATAAATACAAGCCACTGGCTTGTTCCATAGCTGAGACTTGGCTCACCCCAAGTCTTAGCTTTCGTATGCCACACTTTAACATTCTCAGATGTGACAGATCTGATGGCTATGGAGGATCGGCTCTCCTAGTCAACAATCGGGTCCCTCTTTTGCCCTTCCCTTTACCTTCGCTCACAGGTGACATGAGTATTGTAGCGGGACGTGTGGAAGGTATTACAGTGTTCTCAATATACATTGCTCACCCTCATCATGATTTTTTTGCTGTTTTAAAAAACCTATTTTCTAATATACATGGACCAATTTTGGTCATGGGTGATTTCAACTGCCACCATTACAGGTGGGGGTCAGAACGCTGTGATGCCTTTGGTGCAGCTTTGGTTGAGATCTTGGATGACTTGGATCTCTGCATTCTCAATAATGGTTGCCCAACACGTAGATCTCCTCCCGGTCAACAAAAAAGTTGTGTTGATTTAACATTTTGTTCGGTTGAGTTGGCAGCTTCGACCCATTGGGAATGTACGTCCTTGTCGCATGGTAGTGACCATTACCCTATTGTCATATCTTTGGTTAATAAGACATATTTAGAGAAAACTTTCCCTCCACTTCTGAAATATAACTTGTCTAAACCAGATTGGGCAAAATTGCGATCATTACTGGAGGATAAAATTGATGCTCTTCCAAATTTAAATTCATGTTTATCAGATCCTTCTGGTCACTACCATGCCAAAGGCTGTTATGAGGGATTTGTTACAGCCATCACCTCCAGCGCGGATTCCTGCTTTCCGCTGAAAAACAGTGCTCGTGATAAAATTCCTTCCCCTCCATGGTGGGATCCAGAGTGCACTTCTGCAATCAGGGATAGAGATGAGGCCGAGGAGTGCTACAATGCAAATATGAGCACCGAAAATTTATTAACATATTTACGACTTAATGCCAGAACTAAACGTCACCTTCGCAAGAAGAAACGTACTGGTTGGGTTAAGTTCTGTACCTCCTTATCTCCCTCTACTCCAGTCTCGGTGGTCTGGAAAAGCATCAACAGGTTTAGACGCGGGTGCTCCTCATCAGTCTCTTCACCAATCACCAGGGAAACAGCTGACCTTTTTTTTGACAAAATTGCTCCGCCATACGTTCCTCTTTCTTCTGAATGTTCCAATATCCCCTTGCAAAATGTTTCGGAGGATCCTTCTGATGTGCCATTTACTTTGGAAGAACTGAGTGTGGTACTCAGACATGTCCGGGACTCAGCCCCTGGTATTGACGGTGTACCATATTCTTTTATAGTTAATTCTGGAGACAAAGCTAAATTCTACTTCCTTGAAATCATTAATTTTTGTTACAGCCATGGTTGGGTTCCAGATCAGTGGAAGTTACAGATAATTATTCCTCTATTGAAGCCAGGCAAACATGTAGATGATCCGAATGGCTTTAGACCAATTGCTTTGTCCTCTGTCTTAGTCAAACTAATGGAACACTTGATTAAAAATCGTCTTGAATGGATAGTCGAATCGAGAGATTTACTGCCGAATTTTCAATTTGGTTTCAGGAAGGGGCTCGGCACCATGGATAGTGTTGGTGTTTTAATTGCGGATATTCGCTTAGCGTTTTCCAGAAACGAATCCGTTGTAGCCGCTTTCCTAGATATCTCCTCTGCATACGACAACGTTCTTCTTCCCGTACTCAGGCAGAAACTGCATCAGCTGAGTCTCCCGGTTAAGATGATCTAAAGCACCTGTGGACTTCTTTTGTCTCGCTCCTTGGTTCTGAGGGTCCAGGGCGAGGATTTCGATGAAAGGCAGACTTGGAAGGGTCTCCCACAAGGCTCCGTTCTGAGCCCCCTTCTTTATAATTTATATACAGTGGACATTGGCACCTGCCTAAATAATAACTATCACATCCTCCAGTATGCCGATGACTTAGTCTTGTATGTGACAGATTTATCCATCGTAGACGCTGCGTCATCTCTATGCCTCTCTCTGGACTCTTTGAATCAGTGGCTTTTAAGCCACGGTTTGTCGTTATCCGCATCAAAAAGTTCGGCAGTAATTTTCTCTCGCAAAAGACTGATCCCGCATATCTCAATAGACATTTTGGGTCATAATATCCCGTTAGTTAATAAAGTAAAATTTTTAGGCGTCTTTCTAGATTCAAAATTAAATGGCAAACAACATGTAAATTTATTGATTAAAAAATGTGAAAAAGTTATTTCAATTTTAAAAGCTCTCGCGGGTGTTTGGTGGGGTGCCCACCCGTATACAATGAAATTGGTATATAATGCTTTAATTCGTAGTGTTTTAGACTATGGTACGTTCCATCTAGTTCCATGCAACAAGGGTGCTTTGGCTGGCCTGGATAGAGTTCAGTCAAAATGCCTTCGGATCATCTCTGGTTGTATGAAGTCTTCTCCCATTAACGCATTGCAGGTTGAGTGTGCTGAACCTCCCTTGTCCCTAAGACGGCAGTATCTGGCCTCACGTTTTGTGGCTAGGCTGATATCTAGATCTTCTCATCCTCTTGTAGCAAAACTGACCGAGCTTGATGCCATTTGTAGAAGCTCAAATTTCTGGAAAAACAAAGAAATACCCTTAATTTTAAAAGCATTTCGTCAATTTCAAAATTTAGTTTGTCCAATAGAACAGTTTCCCAGATTACCACTTTTTAACTTCTCCTATGAAGTATTATGTTTCACTCCAAAAATTTCCTTTGACATTGGTATTTCCAAAAAGTCCCCTTCAGCAAATTCGGCTTTCAATGCGGTGGTGGGAGAACGATGGATTGGCTTTCAACGGTTTTTTACAGATGCTTCAAAATTTAATGACCTCAGTAGCACTAGTGCTGCAGTTTACTACCAAAGCTCCAGTATTATTTTGCAATTTAAATGTCCTAAAGAGTCTTCTGTGTTCACGGGCGAGTGTGTGGCTTTATTGGAAGCTTGTCTTTTTATAGAGTCTCACCACAATATTGACAAAGCCGTAATCTTCACAGATTCTCTTAGCTGTTTGCAAGCTCTAGTACAGAACCCCTTCAAAAGTAAATTGCACAGCTCCCTAGTTTTAAAAATTAAAAAATCCTTATTATCTTGTACTAGCAATCAAAAAGAGGTTCAGTTAGTTTGGATACCTAGTCATTGTGGCATTAAGGGCAATGAGTGCGCTGATGCTCTGGCCAAAGATGCTTGCTCATCAGCAGTAGCTGATCTCACCCACAATACTCATCAGGGGTATGACTTGCTAAGCCTTCCACAAGTTAATCTCCAATCTTCATGGCAGGAACAGTGGAATAACTCTGGTAGAATAAAGGGCAGGTTTTATTATGCAGTTCAACCAACCATAAAGTCAAAACCTTGGTTCTACGGCTACAAAAAAGTTTCCAAAACTGTTATATCCGTCCTTTGTCGTATTCGCCTGGGGTTTTGTTGTACCCCTGTGTTCTTGGAAAAAATCCGGGTTAGGGACTCCTCCCTCTGCGAGTGCGGGTTGGAGGAGGGCACTCTGGATCACATCTTCTTTGAATGCTCAAACAACGTTCCACCTCTAGATCTCTATAGCCGTCTTCCTAAATTTAAAATCCCTCTTCCGACTAACTTTCCCGCTTTGTTAACACATTCCTCTCCTGAACTGCTCGTGGCGCTGATGACTTTCATCCGTCACAATAACATAAAACTGTAAATTATGTGTGTGTGGTATGCGTACATTTTATGTTTTAACAATTATAATATGTATTTATTTTATATTTTTTTGTTTGTTTCAGTCCCGTACTAACCCAACAAGATCTACATTGTGTTCAACTGTATCAATCAAAGAATTTTACTTGTCTTCAGTTATTGTTTTTTTTTTTTTTTATCTTCATGCACACTTGTTTTTCCAATGCACTCTAGACATTGGCAGAATAGTCGACATCGGCTTTGCTTGCCATTTAATAAAAATAGAATAGAATAGAAATTAAAAACATTCGCTTTCCCTCCGTGTATTGTGAATGTTGTTTCGGTTACTTTTGCGAAGTTTTTGGTTTTAGTTATAATGGACTCCGATACCGCTTCAATTGAAGACCCGGCTTTACCCTTGGACTCTGAATCTGCTCATGACGATGACCCTGGCGCTATTTTGTTAAACGTGGAACCGGCTTTAAATGACAACCTTGGCATGAACACTGACACTCCTGCGCACGATCTGGTTGCCCCTATTGGGAATGAGGAACCAATGCGATTCAAAGTAAGAGAATATCATTATTATAAGGGCAAATGATTTATTTTGGAAAATAAATACTCACAATTGTAACTTTTTCAGCTAAAAGTCTTAGCATTAGACATGCTAAATATGAACCATTTTTACACTCTCCTGCAACCTTATTACTATAATTAATTTCTTTGAGGCATAAACTATTAAAAACCCTATTCATTAAATATTATACTTAATGTTCACGTTAATCCAAATTGCCGGATTAAAGGCAGAAGGTAATACCGCAGATAGTGAGTGGTGTACTATTTACTTATACAATAAATACATTCATAAAGCATATACTTATCTATATAAATATTGTAAAATTATAAATTCTACAATTTTTTTTGTGGTATTTGATCTGCTTTCTTTACACTTCATATTTCAACCTCTTTTGCAGAACCCTACTGGCACACATGTGTCTAACGTTCGAATTTTAGTATAAAAAATTCTGATTTTTTTGACAAGATGGTTGTGTGTCATTTATTATATTTTCTTATTGGAGATCAGAGTACCTTTTTTTCACTCAAGTAATTTTTAATTTTGTCTTAAAAAACCTCGAAATCAGTTGTTTCTTTTTTATATAGCACTCCAGCATTTATCATCATTTATTTTTCGGTACGTATTGCATATTTGTTAACCTCGGATATTGTAATTTTGGCTATCTACCAATCATGATTTTATTTTAGAATATTTGTACTCGGCAGTGCTGAGGCCTTCGTTTTCATTGGTTGCAGGCGTTGTTTTGCCACAAGTCCCACGTCCCAGTGGTATGTATTTTTTTTATTTTGACAGTCCCGGCTTGGTAATCCCTTTTTTAACCACATCATTTTGTTTAGGGAAACCCCTAGAGTTGAACTTTGGGCGGCCTTTTAGCTCCCCGCTCAGACCAAATCCAAAAACATCATCTGGCAACGCGTAGCTTCGCATCGAAAGCGCCCCACGCCACCACGCAGAGGGCCTCAACGTGTGGTATCGCCCCTGAGCATCGTAGCGTGGTCCATCGCGGCGTGCTGTCATCTCATCTTGCCGAGTCACCAACCGGAGCTTCCACAGATAATTTCAATTTTTTATTTTTTTATCTAACGGCGTCTTCAACGCACCTGGGGGGTTGATTATAATCAATCATTTTAGGTCGTTGACAAGCTAACTAATCCATAGCTGATCTCCACTTTTCCTAAATATTGTATTTTTTACTCAGCTTTTGAAATTATATTATATTGCCACGTACAGCGTATTTTTTTCTTTCACACCACACTTCAATATGTATATTTATATAGATAATATATTATTTACAATAATTAACATGAAACAAGACCAAGGAACTACTCGTATTAGTAATAATGATGTTCAAGGAGAGAGGAAGTGTTTTTTGGAAGCTACCGAAAAGCTTATGTCAATCCTGTTGAAAGTCGTTGTATTAATAAGAAATACTTTGAAAGCAATTCCCACTTGTCTAGGTCCTCTCTACGTTTTGTTCCCTTCTTCGTAGCCACTCTTATTCAATGAACGCTAGATTAGGGATGATCCGATACCGCCAAAGCATCGATACCTACTCAAATGAGTAGTAGTCAAATCGTCTTGCGATACTATTCGAGAGTATCGGGACTTACTCATATCGTTTTTTTTGTAGGTAAGTCAAAAAAATAAAATATATGTGATATTTTTGGTAGTTTAATAAAATACATACAATAACTTTTCTGAAGCAGATTTTTTTCTTACACAAAAATCAGCTTTAGATATGTTGCCCAAAAATAGTAATTGCTCCAAATATTTAACATTTTACACAACAAATTACATGCCGCCTAACCGCGTGATTTGATTCGATATAACTACTTTTCTATCGATACCGAGTAGGTATCGAAATAATTCATTCGATACCAAAATTACTTGGTATCGAAACAAAAGTATCGAGCATTTAAAAATATTTACTTGCATTTTATCATCCCTACCTAAGATGTAATTTTAGACATTGTTAGATAGTTTGACCTTCGATTCGATTAATTTTCTATCGTTTGTATCGAAATAAGTCATTCGATACCAAAATTACTTGGTATCGAAACAAAAGTATCGAGCATTTACGTGTATCGATCATCCCTACGTAAGACGTAATGTTAGACATTGTTAGATAGTTTGACCTTCGATTCGATTACTGCTAAAGCATGAAGTTGTTGATATGGCTATCGGTAATCTCAACTGATTCTAATACAATGTGTGTAGCTTTTGGGAGAGGCTGCGTTCAATGACTGTGAAAGGTTATGGGTTGCTTGGTTTACTTATTTTGTTTTAATAATATGGTGCCTTATTTTTGCTAGTGTGGTAGAGCCTGAGCCTTCAATAACGATAGAATTAAATTGGACCTTTAAGAAGTATTTTCTTTTCGGAAAGCAAAAGAAGAAGCTTCCTGTCGTTAGTCTCTCCAGTCGTACGCCATTCAACTCTATCCTCGACTACTCTGATCCAGCTGATACCTAACTACTGTTCAAAACATGGAAATTCATAATTTATTCTACATTGCGAAAATTATAATGAAACAGGAAGAAAACTACACCACTAGAACCACTATTATTATTGAACATAGCTTTAAGCACTACATTGGTAAATAATAGCTTGTCCTGTAGATAATGTACTCTAATTGCCTCTACAAAGCGTTGCAACATTAATTACCCACCTACTTGTAAAACACACATTGTCTCCAAATGTTGGCTGGTCAACGCCAGCGTAGATACCTACAACATTGGTGCATTAGTTACAGATTTTGATGATCTCTAGCATACAAGTGAAGAGATGGAAATCTGAAACGATTGGTGTGCATCGGCTTTGTTCTATACCAAAGGTAGGCTTAGCATGACGCTTTATATTTCTTCGAAGAATAGACATAGCTCTTTCAAAGTGACATTTCGTTTCTCCATTTTTGACACCGCATCGTAGAAATCCTTCTGCAATCTGTCATTTTGTCTTTCGTTTCTAACGATCTTTGTCTAGGTGTTTTTTTATGTAGACTATTTCAGAAGAAAGTTTCTATCGTAAACTGTCAAAATCACACTGACAACTGACAGTTGTCTAAGGTAGTGATGACAATTTGCGTTTTTCTACTCGACGACCACAAGGTATACTCGTATACGGTAATCTACAAAATCATGATTTTACAGGAGAGCGGTTTGAACGCAAAACTGTGATAATTAATAGAACAAGGATATCTTCTCCTAATTTACATAATTTAGTTAATAAGGCATAACAAGGAAATGGTGAAGGCCAATATTACTATAGTATTTTTTGATTCAAAATACGGTACACCGACACTTTGATAAAAATTTATGTAGTTGTCTTTATACACGTGACTTAATATCAGTAAAAATTGAGAATCAAACAGAAGAAAAATCATATGACAAAACAAAGAATTCTGAGTCGAATTATGTAAAAGAGTGAATTTCGTAAAAAGTGCAGTTGACTCTTTCTACTTTGCCGTCGTCGTACTTTCTACACGGAACGTCATTTTTGTCTAGTAGACAAAACGGTGCTCATGCTAAGCCTGCTGCAATATATCTACGATATATTTTAATTGTGTACTATATCCTATATTTGCGCTGTTCCTTATTATTTGATTATTAAACAAAAATTAAAATAATATATGTATATTAAACCAGTAAACATGACCTTTGTATATTTTAAACCTTTGTAGATTTACAATGGGAGCATCCATAAAGGTTCTATTCTCCTTCATGGATGCTCGTGACTTAGGAAAATAGGCTGCCACAATGATGTTTCAATAATTCAAATCATAAGAAGAAACTCAACAAACCAAATGACCTGATGATGATTGTAATATGTGACCTATTTGAATGACGTTAATCACATGATGACATTTTAACTATGATATGAGAAAGAAGAAAACAAAAAAATGTATAGACATATGTATGAACAAATACATCGGCAGGCATTTTCATATGGTAGATAATGTTACTTAATTTTTACTAGAATTTCGCTCAAATTCCATCAAACACATACCATATTATACGCACACGAATACAAATGATAGTGTTAATGTTGAAGCTAAAGCGGCATCATCAATTACACCAACTGTCAAAACTCCACACTCTACTTCAAACCTTATTTCATACATCTAAGATTGAAAGTAGCTCCAGCATTGATAATGAAAGAAGGATGGAGATCGTAATCTTTTTGACAGTAGACTATCGTAAGCTGAAATTGTGTTGAGTTAAATTCTTACTTGATGTTATAAATTAGATTAAGGCTTAATTATCTAGCTAAACAAAAGTTATCTCCATCCATCATTTTCTGAAAGTCTCTTAATGAAACATTTAGTTACGAACTAAATTATGAAACATTTTGAATGTTAGTATATTCCCATATTATTTGTTTTGTAAATTGTTTCGATTTTATGTATTCTATTTTCTTTTCTACTCTTACACACGGTGTCTACATATCTTTGTCTACTTTCCTATCGCAGGTATGCTGGAAGAGATTTCTTTAGAAATAAGCATCACCTTTGTATCTATTTTTCTGTTCTTCTTTTTTGTTTTTATATGTGTGTAAATAAATGGTTGAATAAATAAATATTATAGGTAGTCAAGTGGTAGTCAAATACTAGGTTTTACCATTTATCATAAAATATAAAAAAGATAAATATAAAATTTAAGGATATAATGACGATAACATATATTTTGTTGAAGACATGAGCTGAACAAGTCTGAATTTTTGTGGAACCCTGATCCTAAGGGCCAATTTAGCCAAAGTCAGATGTCTTATCCTTGGAATAAAATTGTATCAAAATTAAGCAAAAGTTTTATCGAATTCGCCCTAACCTAACAACTTTTTCAAAGTTAGCCTTAGCCTAAACAACTGACAAACACATACATAATCAGCCTATGATGTTCCCACTGCTGGGACTCCCTCCTCTGTGAGAGGGACAAACACAGTATTGTTTATTTCTTTTCAAAATTGGAATGTTCGTATCGCAAAAAAGTCTTGCTTGAAGTGCGAATAAAGATGATGAAGACTTCCATCCGTACTAAAATATTACGATAAAGGAACCTACTTATCAACCGTAAATCTCCAAAAACTCTCCAAATAAAATGATTAATATATTTTCTAATGCTTGGGGCATTAGAAAATATATTAGAAGCCTGCAAAAAAGGGAACGAAGGGCGTGTCTCTGCCATACATAGCGGTTCGACAGGGGTTCCCACTTACAATCCAATGTTTTATTGATGCCACCCTAGCCTGCCATTAAATTTTCATTGCTTTATCACCCAACAACCGCTTTATGCATGAGAACAGTAATTGCTGCATACATGATGTTTAAGCCATTGAAAAACAGAAAACTTCGCGGCGTGATTTCCAACCGACGTTTTGAGTCGTGAAATTAAAATGCGGTTTTTGTTATTTTTGTGTGCAAGTTGTTGCAGCATGAGTGAAATGATTTCAGTGCAAATGTTGGTGAAAAAACCTTCACAGTTCGCTGACCGTAACTCTGATATTTTTTGCCGAGAATCCTGAAAAAAAATTAAACGTTATTGTGAAAGTATTAAACATTACGAGAATTATCATATTAAATCAACCTGCATATAGTTACTTAATCCTTCAATGCTCAACCATCCATTGAACTTGTCAATTCTGCGGCTAGCTACAGCCGCTGAATTGACTTTCATGGCAAGTAATCGTTTTTTTGGCAAGAAGAATATATTCTTCTTGCCAACAAAACGATTACTATACACAAAAGAGTAGTTCCACCCGAATCGTCGAAAGAGTATCCAAAAAAAATCAATGAACACAATCGGTTTCGAGTATCATACAATTGAGGTCGCATCCACGTACTAGACTCAAACGCATGTAGGCACTCACTAACCACTGCTAATATTTTAAAACAGCCCATTGACAGACCAGCTTGCAATTGCAACAAACATACATACCAAATTAATTCTGAGAACGATTATGCAACAAATCGAGTGTGTACTGAATTACTGATATATCGCTGTTTAGACTCGCAGGCGACAGTAACAAACGAAACCGACTAGTGCCCACCCATTGGGAGTCGATTATTCATATTTATCGATACCGGGCTAACGAGCATCCATCGAAATGTTTGCGGTGTGATATGAATAAAACATATCGATTGTTCATAATTCGCCGACTCGAATACGCAACCTCATGTAATTACGGGATCATTTTATTAACGAAAACAATCGTTCATATGATAAATTGAATTGTATGAAACCAATATGCATGAATATACTCAATGGAAATTTTCTGTTTCAACGATTTAATGTATTGAGATTTACTGAGACGTAAAATACGAGTACATTTCAAGAGATAAGTATTACAACCAAACTCAGAAAAGAGTTATAAACAACGAACAGTCTGGAATTAAATAAGTTCAAATAGAAAGTTGCTATGTTGATAATAATATATCCTTTAGAAACTTATAAGCTGAGTTGATATTTGACATAAATTAAATTGCAGATACAAAAAATACCTACAGCTATCGTTGGTAAAATCCTTATAGAGATTAAACTAACATAGATGCAAGAGAATTATCAAGAATTAAACCCACTAAGCGACAATCTCGTAGGACATAATTAGTACTACATGTTTTACATTCAATGCAATGAAAGTATGGAGCAGTCGAGAATAATCGCTCATTCCACCTTTATGGTGACTTATTACAGTCAAAGGTTAAACTGAGTTTAAGGTCCCGAACTGGTTTTGCAGCTGTTATGTAGTGATGCGTGACAGCCATTATGTTGCTCATTGAGGGTAAAATTGTTAAAGCGCTCCAAGTATAAAAGCTTAAAGCTTTTGACGAAATTGTCACTCATTAACCAAAGTTTAAGGAAAATAAACAAAGAGACGATGCGAAAGGTAAGTTAAAAATATCTTAAAAAAGATTGTATAGGGCTGCTTTTTTTTTTCTTTTTTTTTTTTGGGTGAGGAATTATCATACAACTTTTCCCGCTCTATACGGAGCGGGAAGGTGTGTCAGACTCTTACTGACTAAAACCCACCTGTTTTCCTTCCGTTGCCTGTGTTGCCAGGAGCCTCGGTAACCCTGTTGTACTCGTACCTTCCCGCGACACCGGCAGGATAGGGTGGCTAATTCGGATGTATACAACTTTATTTAGCCCCCATTCTGATTTGACGCCAAGTTTTGCAGTTGTTTGGCGTCTATTATTTAATTAAAATGCTCAGTCTATAAAACCATGACCACCGTAATATTTTCAGTAACGTATCCTTTTTTTTTTCGTGGCAAATTATTAAATAACTTCTCCTGCTCTGGGTGGAGCGAGAGTGCGTGTCAGACTCTTACTGACTAAAACCCACCCGTGTTCCTACAGTTGCCTGTGCGTTGCCAGAGGCCACGGTATCCCTTTCGGACTTTCCCGCAACCCCGGCAGTCAGTAAAGTATCCTGAAGTTCTTAAAATAATTTAAAAATCAACCCATTTTTTCTAACAAATCGTTAAGAATAACGTTGTATAATACCATATTGATCATCAGTGATCAATATGGTATTATAAAACGTTATTCTTAACCCACTTCAGGACGTGGGTTAATCTAAAAGAATTTTCGTTTGTAATAAAAAATAATCTCAATTTAAAGTTGTATACTCCCAAATTGGCCAGCCTGTATAAATATATTAAATTACAGATTTCATGTTAAAACTCATTTAAAAATAAATATCAAGTAAAGCAGGCAAATACGAGTAATATATAATACACATTCTATTGATCTTTATAAACCCATAAGGGGTTTTCTTCATTACCTTTATTTTTGTTAATTCCTATTAATTTATCTTTCCAGGTACTATTAATACTGTGTTCCTCTGTGTTAATTAGCGCCGGAGTCATAGGAACTGATTATGCTCCGGCCTCCTCAGTTTCCTACTATTCAACCCCTGTCGTTGAAAAATCCTTCAATACACCAACAGGATATACCAAAGTTATTCAATCACCGCCAGTATACCAATCGATATTGACCACCAAAGAAAGAAATTACGAAAGCCCAGATGGCACTCAACACACAGCTTATACCAAGTCTTTGGACACAGCCTACTCAAGTTTAAAAAAGTACGAATCGAAATCAACTAAAGATGGTGATGTCACAGCTAATACAATACCTAGTTATTACTCTGCTGCTGCTCATTCTCCAATTGTCTACCACCAAGGAGCAGCGTATACTGTCTCTTCTCCATTAGTTCATACGGTATATACTCCAGCTTTGACAAAATCTGTATCTGTTCCTATTTCTTATACCACACAACCTGTTCCTTTAACTAAAACTATTGTGTCCCCTTCTTTTACGTCTTACTCAACTCCTGTTTTCGACCAAACCAAGTATGGAACTTCAGGATTATCTTCCTACGCTTCTCATACACCTGTTATTGAGTCTCAACCTATTAAAACAACTATAACCTACTCACAGGCTCCCTTAGTTTCCCACATGTCGTTCACTGGCTTAGGAGCTAGTTATGCATGGTAAACGATTGAGATTTTTTCCTTAACATGGTATGCGACTGACTGCTTGATTAAGTTTAAGTTATGTTTTAAAATGTTACGTTTACGACTTATGTAAGTTGAAATTATATCTTGTAAAATAAATTATTTCTGCATCATATGTATGACTCGTTATTTCCTTATATTTTATAGACCATTTTAACAAAGAGTTAGTCTGGTGTGTAAATTATTTACACCTTGATTTTAATTATCAGTATGTCTTGATGATTCCTATTTGGAAAATAAACATTTGCTCTAGTAGGTGGAGCTAGCAACATTTCACACAACCAATTTCTACATTCTACACGATAATTAAGTACTAGCCAATGTGTTAACTTTGAATCACACCATTAAGTTCTACGTTCTAGACAGAGTCAACATTCTAGCCAATTACTTGCTCTACTGATGTAATCACAACTTTTGTATACAAATAAATTTTTTCTTTATTTTGTGTCTTTATTTTAGTTAGTGCGTAGTTTTAATGACAACCCTTAGTACTTTACTACCGTAAGACATTGAAAGTAATATTAGGTAAGTTGGTTTTGTTATCACTAAAGTTTTCGTCTGTTTTTAGGATCAACAATAGTAACAGAATAAATATAAATAGTAATCCAAATAGAACTTGAGAAAATAAGGACCAAAATATTGTTAATATTGTCGTCTCTGCCACTTATTTTACGGGATTTAAACGATAAAAGTTTAAAGTTAAGCGAAACAGAATGTAATTTCCATTATTGATAAACAGAAGAATTTTTAGAATCCTCAAAATTAATTAGAAATTTTGTACACGATGATCATGAATAAACGCTTAAGTGAAGGTGTAACCTTCATATTATACGCATTACTCATAATTGAAGGTGGTCAGTTGGGAATAGAACCCATTTGAAGGTGGTCGGTTGGAAATAGAATCCATTTGGAAAGGTCAGCTTAGAATTAATAGAAATATCCTAATTTGAATGTTATATATTTATATACAAATATATAAATATATAACATTCAAATTAGGCCAAGCAGGACTGCCCGTCTATAAACCTCAAACCTACCGCAAGCATTTGCCTTCGCCATTCTACTTTACTACGCTATTTTGTTTTGAAATCATTCGTGGCGCGAGCTTTTGTTACGGAACGAACAATGAATTAATGTCGCGACATTATATCGATTGTGCTTGTACGAGTATTCACGTGAATACAAACACAAAATACGGAAGCTGCTCGCGAACGAATGTGTAATTTGCGAGTGAATGTTCGTTGCGTAACAAAAGCTCGCGCAACGAATGCTTGCAAGATTATTTCGCTAAGCCAATGCAAGAGGTGAGTATGGTTCTTAAAACATGTTTCTGAAAACGAAATGGATAAGCTTTTATTTTGAAAAAAATTACAAAATTTAAAAACGAACAAACCTAAAATAATAATAATTACATGTAAAATTATATAAAAAAGGAGGGGAAAATATCACAGGGCATCAAAAAATTCATCCACATCGGTGTCAACAGGAAAAGTGCCCAAAAGGCTGGCAGCTTTGCCACGTTGTATAGCAATGCTGATTCTTTGGCCAAAAAATAGCCCACTGGTCACGTGAGGAATCGGTCAACCGCTTAACGATGTCTCTAAAAACTAAGTGGGCACTCGGACCCCTGGCTGTAGTGTTTCAACCCCAAACGACTCGAAAATATAAGTCCCAATAAGATTGGAGTACTTGCACCGTTTGAGGTTTTCCGCACCTGCAGCCGCCGCCGCCAGCACAGCCTGCCGTGCTAGGAAGATGGGATAGCGCAAGGGTGTCGACACACGTTGCGTCCTACACCAAAGGCCTACCTACCTTCCAAGGCATTATGATCATTCCGTCTTGTCTCTTCCCAACCTTGCCCGCCAAGCCATTGGGTTCTAAAACAGCGGGCACCTCGGCGAAGACAAGAGCGCGACGGATGATGTCGTTGATGCTGGCGTGCCGTTCTGTCCGGCCTGCGCTTTTACTGCAGGATAGGCCATGGTGTCCGACACCAACTAATGCCTCTGGGAAGATGGGTTCACGAGCCGATCTGTATCCGGGTAAGCTATTTTCCAGGCGTTCACCGCGTCGGTCAAGCACGGCACTTGAGAGTCAACTGCGGAGGAGGCTAAAATTTTCCCGGTCAGCTTTTCAGTACTGTGGACAGAGGACAGGAAATATTAGTAATTTTACGAGGCCACCAAAACGGATGGGTAGTGTGGCTTGCAACCACCGACGCTCGGTCGTCAAAGGCCACATTTAAAATGGGAATTAGTTTATTGCGAATAATTTGGAAATTTTGTACAAGAGGTGTGACTGCATTCATAGAGGGGAAGAGCGTAGAAAATATATAAAACTTGGTCCAAAACAACAGTATCAAGAAAGAAGAAAAACTGTCTTCTAAAATTGGGGAACCTAGGAGGTGCAGTGAACTTTTTTCTAAAATTTTGATTTGTGGGGTTATTGCATTAAATTTCTCTAGGGTCAATTGTCTGTCGGTAATATCAGAAAGATAAATTTCACATTTTGATGGGTTTCACTAGGGCCGATGACAGCCGGGGACGCGGGAAAGTCCGAAAGGGATATTGAGGCTGCTGGCAAGACAGGCAACGGAAGGAACACGGGTGGGTTTTAGTCAGTAAGAGTCTGACACACCCTCCCGCTCCGCCCAGAACGGGAGAAGTTATTTGATAATTTCCCACTAAAAAAAAATAAAGTCCAGGATTTGAAAACGAAATAGATACAATTATTCACATTTCCAGTAAAGAGACGGATCCCATTCAGCAACATTTCCATAAATTATGCCCTACAAAGCCCACCAAAAAAGCGTAAGTACCATATTTAGTCGATGAAATACAACATATAAAAATGTTCCAATATTTCAGATGGAAAGAAAATAGAATTCATTCGTACCGTAATCTATTTTAGGCATGGCCCCGATATCTACGTCCTACGTGTTTTGCGGAAAAAAAATAACTATCTCCATTTCAGTTTTTTATTTCGGTAACAGATATTGTATCAACAGGGACCATGACGTCACGAATTAAATAAAGAAAACAAACTGAAGAAGGAAGAATTAGCCCCAAGGAAGACCTCACCACTATGTGAGATTGAGGAGATGAAGAAAAGAGAGTAGTATCAATTCGATGGACGATTTTTAAAACTGCTGGTTTGGATTTTGTTTAGTCCACTTAGCAAGGTGCTCACGGGCGTCCAAATCGTACCACCGCAAAGACATCGCCGCATCAGGGGCACTACTCTCTTTCTAAGTCTGTCAACGAAGAGACGGGCCCGTCCAAAAGTAGTTGATCCGTCAAAACACGTGACAAATTCAATGTTTCAAACGGGCACAAACACATTGCGAGTAGGGACAACTGTCAAATCTTGTTATCATTCATTCTCAGTTCGGGATCCGAAGTAATCTTATGTCCGTAGGTGATACGGAGAAGGAA